>OY726525.1:66229924-67636588 GCA_963383655.1 Bathymodiolus septemdierum
CAATTATGATAACTGTAAGTCTGTTTACAGTGTCGTCTGAAGACTGCTTGACGTGCCAAAAGATACTGCTTAGAAGTATTTGGTGCTTTATTCATACTTTTATGATGCACTAATGAAGGCAATGAACTATATAAGAAATTCTTTTAAGATCGTCGAATATAAGTAGCTACCTGGCATCGAATTATATATTAAATGCTCAGTAAATTGCAAAGGAAGTCAAATAGCTGGATCATGTTGGCTTTGGGTAATCTTGCTAAAAAGCAGAAATCCAAACTTTAAAGCATTAACAATGACATAGATTATGCTACAGCAGTTTCAGATATCGTATGACTGCTAATTTTCATTTAATGTGAATACCAAGTATATCACATTTAAGGCAGGCTTCCTTGTGCCATAGTATACCTGATGAATCTAAGAATTCCGCCTAAACTGGTGATAAAAGGCCATCTTGAAACTGAAATGGGTTCGAGCGTATGCTCCATTTTAAATCCTTGCTTTAAGCTTAAAATGAAGTCGTTTCTTTTCATTAATTTGATAAAGAATAGTTCATTTCCTTACCTGAATTTATCTCATTTATTTTCCACCTATATTTTGTGTAATGCAGCTGTAATGAGTAGACCATTTGAATTTCGGGGAAGGGGGTTAGTTTGGGAGATCTAATGAGATCAAATTATCTTTTTAACTCGTTCGCCACTATTTTTTTCCGCCAAAGCCGAGGAAATTTAACCCTTTTCTTACAATTCATAATATGAGTGCGGATTGAGGAAATTTAAGGCTTCCATGGTGCTAGAATAGAATTTGCAAAATTTTAATTTCTTAATCTTAAATGTTTCTGCATTATGTTTCTCAATGAGGTGGTTGAATATGTCTTTGAATACATATAATTTTTCATTGCAATAATAGCATAGGCACCCGCTCTCCATTTTGCTACAAAAGACAAAATATGCCATATATGCATATGGCATCATCACCTAGTACATTGTCTTCCGTTTTGTTTGAAATGTAAGAGTAATAAAGCATAAATGTTAGTTGATTGTTAATAAATACAAATTTAACCTGATTGGTTGCAGACCGTTTTCAAACGTGACGTCAAACAGACTTCTACAGCAAACAGCCGATAACACACTCATTTTTTCAATCCCATTTTTTAATAGGAAAAATTAGGTTTTCTTTATCGCTTCTTTTGTAAAAAGAATGTTTCTCATATCCAAAACTATCCGTGCAAATACAGTCTAATTTGGAAGCCATATAGGCATAAAGAAATGGAATTGTTACCTTTTGAAGTTTCTGGTAGCAACAACAAATGTTTGATATTCCATTCTGAATTTGTTACGTTATTTTATCCAAAGAAACTTTAGCGTCCATTAGAGTAATGAATCATGTACATTCTGTAACTTTTTATACACGGTATCTGTCGATGATAAATTCTGAAAAACTTACCTGCTTTGAAAGCGTGGGCAGTCGATTTCCAACGAAACCGTAATGCAGTTTACAGAAGAGCACGTCAATAAGAGATTTCAGGCGCACAGGTTCCTATACTGTGTACTTCCCTGAAAGCCACATTTAGAAAACATTTTTATTTATTCAAACAAATTCTTTCATAATGTTTACTTGTCTGAATCCAGTTTTATTTGCTTTGGCCATTTGGGCAAGTGGGTTAGTGCGGCCACATGGGCAGGATTTACTTATTAATTTTTCCTGACTTTGTAATTGTACACTAATTGTTAAAATATTTATAATGTGATTAAGATATATGTTAATCATTGGTTATTATTTATTATATGCATTTGTTTAAACCTGACCTTTGAACTTGTTTTTTTATTTTACACATATAGAGAACTTAACTTTATGTTATATGTTATTAAATAACACTGCAGTAGCAGGCCCCTGTAGTTCTATTTGAATCTATTATTTTTTTAGCTCTTTTAAAGATTGATAGAATATTTAATTATCACCAAATTATATATAGGTAGTGCGACTAGCTACATGCATGCATTAACTTGTTCTCGCCATGATATAGCTGAAAAATTGTAGCTTTATAAACGTCAAACCTGTTTTAAGAGGTCACCTTTAAATTTGGGACAAAAAAGAAATGGTCTTATAAGACAGGTGATTTCTTAAAAGTGGTTAAATTCATATAAGATTTTCTATGACAGGACAGGAAAATGTGATCTTTTAATAAAAGTGACTGCTTAATAGAGGTGACAGCACGGGCAGGTTTTACTAGACATGTATGTGCCACAATTTCCAGTTGCTGCATGCATGATCAATTGCTTTTGCGCTCCCCGAATAAAGATATCACTACATCATGGATAACACATAACAAGGGAGTAGTAACCAAATGAACACTCAAATCTAACCTTGGGTTCTGAAAAGTTTCAGACAGTATCCCAGATGGCTGCTTTAATTTCTAATATTTCATATTCAAAGTCAGTTGCTGGGTCCCAAGAATTATTTCTGGGCTACGTACATTAAAAGTGTTATTTTAGAGAGTCCAGCTAGCAACTGCAGCGAAAATGCTCAGTTTTATTCCTGGATATGTGTACGTAAAAAAATATGTACTTTTGTAATAATGAATTGTTTTCTGACACAATGGAACAGTCCTCGAAATGAAAATTTGAATTTACTGTTCCGAATCAAATTCTTGAATTTATTTGATATATATATCTAAATAAAAACTGAAAAATTTACTGGTCCGAACAAAGTTTTACTGGTCTTGGGTTAAGGGACCAGTGCTCATCTTGAGGACTGATGGAATCTTTTACAGCCGTCATGTTTTTAGAAATCTACATTTGTTTGTTTTTATACATAATTCAGTTTCTAAAATTGCACAACTGTACATATACAGTATTTAATTATTAATCAGATGTGATTTTTGTTGTTGTTAAAAGGAGAATTCTTTATTGTTCTCCTGTATATATATATTAAATGTAAAAACTGTTAGAATTTATTACATTCATGCCAGGACTCGGTTAAATATTTAAAATAGTGGACAAGGGGAGATAACTCAAATATTTTACTTTTAATACTGTGATTATTGTAATTTAATTTTATAAAATTCCTAAGTGTTAGAACATGTGAGTAATATAAAGAAATGAGGGGAGATAACCCTAAAGTAAAGAAATGAGGGGAGATAACCCTAATATAACGAAATGAGGGGCGATAACCCTAAAATAAAGAAATTAAGGGGAGATAACCCTAAAATAAAGATATGTAATTAGTTACATGCACAAGTGTTGTGTTGTAATGTAACAATGTAGATTTTGAATTTTTTTTTTCTTTTATTAGACCCCCAAAAAAATCTGATGTTTATTCTAACATTCTTGAGGGAAAAAAAATAAGGTACTTAGGTAGGTAATGATTTTAAGGTACTTGGGTAGGTAATGATTTTTTTTTATCTAGGTTAAACAGGACAACGATGTCATCTCAAGGGGCTGTTGGGATCATGATAGTATGGTAGTTAGATTTACTGTACCTGTGTAGGTGGTCACGATAGTATGGTAGTTGGATTTACTGTACCTGTGCAGTCGGTGCCTATCACCACTAAGATTGTGAGTAAGGTGGCAAGGTGTACTCGATACAACATTATGTGATGAAGTTTGTCAGGGACTTGCGACAAGTCAGTGGTTTTCTCCGGGTATTCTGGTTCCCTCCAATAAAGCTGATCTGCACGATATAACTGAAATACTGTTGAAAGTGGCGTTACACCACATAACCCTAACACGATGTGACTTGTCCAAATATGTCAATAATAACTTAAGGTTCAGTAGGATTAGCAGAAACAGAGGTATTTTTACTTTAGCCTTATGCATTGTGTAGATTATAAACAATAGTTAAATTTTCAAATATCATAATCTACTGGCATCAGAAGGAGAATCTATATGTATTATACAGTCCTTTCAATAAGCCAAGGGGCTGTACCAGGTACTTTTACCAGCCTAAAATGGTCTATGGTAAAGTCCGTTTGACCAGCCTAAAACAGGACTAAAAAATTAATTAAAAATCAACAGTTCAACTTATTGATTTTTTTTCTTCACACATTTACTCATATATCATCTACCTACTCTGACAAATAATTTCAGAATTTGGACACTATTTTCCAAAAAGTTGCCCATTAGGTCTCTATGTTAAATATTTGTACCAAATGTGGATATGTGCAGAGGGAGTTAGTATGCTTGTTGTTACCAACTTCCAGTGTAAACAATAACAACAACACATGTGATTTTATTTACATTTCACTGTCATGTGATTACCTAATTTGAATATGTCACCAGAACCCAAGCATGCATGAGATGTTCATTTCACTTTCACCAAGTGACAATTTTGATTCGGCTGCAAAATAATCAAACACTTTTAGTATTAAATCCTGTTTTTCATCTGAAGTTTTGAGAGGCATGACTATCCTTTCTATATAAGTATTGGTAGAGTTCTAAATAAGGGCAGATCATTTTTAATTTGTAAATATTAATTTATGAAAAGACAAAAAAAAATGTTGTTTTTTTTCTACCTTTATTTTATATATTTTCTATTATATTTAAAACAAATATATATTAATTACTTGGTTTTTTTATTATGCTTAAATAACATACATAAAACTTGTTTTCATTTTCTAAAAGTATACACAAAGCATGCAAAGCATGGGCTATTTACATGGTATATCTGGTCAATACACACATAGGCTTACTTTATAACCATGTTCTTTGAGTTCAAATACTGGGCTTTAGAAAACACCAAAACAAAAGTGATTTTATTTAGAATTTAAAGAAAAAGATTTAAAATTCAAAGGCTTGCATTTATACTTTTTACTTTTAAATTTCTAAAATAATTTCCAATAAAATGTAAAAAGTTAAACTTTGGGTGAAATGAACATCTCATGCATGCTTGGGCAACTTTTTGGAAAATAGTGTCAAAATTCTGAAATTATTTGTCAGAGTAGGTAGATGATATATGAGTAAATGTGTGAAGAAAAAAAATCAATAAGTTGAACTGTTGATTTTTAATTAATTTTTTAGTTCTGTTTTAGGCTGGTCAAACGGACTTTACCTCTTAGTTTGTTGTATAAGATATTCATGAAAATTGTTCAAATTTTAGTAAAAGTACCCATGTAAAGAGTGCAGTACTGGTACACTTGAAAAATATCGTAATCCATTTGTCATCAGAAGTAGAATCTTTATGTATTAGAACTATAGTTTAATGTGATTTTTGCTGCTGATTAAAAGTTCAGTTGTTGTTTGCTGAAATTATGCTGAAAATTATTGTTTTATTTACAAATGTAACATAATGTCATATTGTTGTTGTTGCTCTATATATATATATTTGTATAAACTTTAGCTTGGACACAGCAGTCTGTGCTTTAATCATTAAAAGTTGATATGACTTCTTGTAATACTGTTGAATAAATACCAGCCTGATTAACTCCCCTGAACCAAAGGGCCATGGCCTGTAATTATCTCACCTGGACAAAAGGACCATCAACTGTAACTAGGAAGAACTGTTTTAGATACCTAAGACTTATGCCTCCCCTTAATGTGGCCATCTGTACAACAATAAGTTACACATTATGAGTTGAATGCTACTATTTAAAAAGCAATTATTTGACCTTGAGGTCAAAGGTCATTGCGGTACGCGACACACCGCCTTATGGTCATGCATTCACATACCAACTATCATTGACCTATCTCGAAAGACAAAAATGTTATGGCCCGGACAAGAAAATACTATTTAAAAAACAATTATTTGACCTTGAGGTCAAAGGTCAAGGTCACACGAAGGTCATTACGGTACGCGACACACCGCCTTATGGTCATGCACCAAAATACCAAATAGCATTGACCTATCTGGAAAGACAAAAAAGTTATGGTCCGGACAAGCTTCGCTGAGAAGAAGCGGAAGCGGAAGAAGAAGAAAAAATCAGACTAAAACAATATGTCTCCCTTCGTTCGAAGGGGAGACATAATTATCTCTCCTGTATCAAAGGTCCATGGCCTGTAATTAATTATTGTCCTTGGACCATGGATGTTTTTAATTCTCACCTGGACCAAAGGATCATCTACTAATTAAACAATTTGCCTGGATCGAAGGACCATCAACTAATCAATTATCTCACCTGGACCATTGACTTATTAATTATCTCACCTGTACCATCAACTGTAATTAATTATATCACTGGATTTAAGGTGCGTTGACTAATTATTACCTCACCTGCTGGACTAACGATCTAGACATAATCCGTGGTATACATTGTTAAGTGTAGTGGCCTCGGTGGATTGTGGGTTTGAGTCCTGATTGGGTAAGACTTAATCTGGTATTTGCTGCATCTTCGCTAAGCACGCAGCATTAAAGAGTAAAAACAAATTCGGGTTGCCTCAGAATCATGATAATGTTTCGGAGTGGAACAACTTGTCTAGACACGGACTGTACATGTTGTTTCAGTGAGCTGGCACTATAAAAATATGACCGCATCTGTGGTATTAACTGTTAGCGTAGTCGCCTCGAATGCTGTGGATTGTGGGTTTGATCCCTGATTGGGTAAAACCAAAGACTATTAAATTGGTATTTGCTGTATCTCCGCTAAGCATGCAATATTAAAGTGTTGCCGCAAAGACTGGTTGCGTCGGAATCTGGATGATGTGTTGGAGCGGAAAAGATTGTTGTTTGAGCACCTAGCACTATAAGATCCATTACTAAGCATGTTTGTCTAGTGCAAATCGTTCATCATCTCATCGAAATGTAACTTGTTCTCGTCATGATATAGCTTAATTATTACTCATTTGGCGGTAAACAACAATCACTCACTCACTCACTCAAAACTGCAATATAAAAAGACAATAAAATAACACAAATTTTCAGACACTAGTCTATCCTTTAATCAACTATCATTTTTAGTATGTTCATGCTACTGATGAAAGGAGAAAATCCTTATTCCACAAAACCTCCATGCCTAAACAATTTATATAATCCAATTTTTACTTAATTGGTTGGTTGGTTACATGATGTTTAACGCCACTTTCAACAATATATCAATTACCGGTATATCGTTGCGTAATCTCGTCGAGATTAGGATTCCGAAGAAATTTTCGGTCAGTTCCTATGTAGAAACTGACCGAAAATTTCTTCGGTCCTAATCTCGACGAGATTAATCGTTGCGGTCAGTTTTATTGGTGGAGGGACCCAGAGAAAACCACCGACTTGTCGCAAGTCACTAACAAACTTTATCGCATAACATTGTACACCTCGACCGGAGAGGGATTCGACCTCACAACATCAGCGGTGATAGGCACTGATTGCATAGGTAGTTGTAAATCCAACTACCATACGATCGCGGACACGACGCTTCCCGTTTATACTTAATATTTTATAGAGTTTTTTTGTCAGAATAATCAGCAATGTGAATTCTTCCATTTTCTCTAGTACTAGTTTTTGTCCGAATAATGTGAATCTTTGCATTTTGATTTTCACTAGTTATCGTTCCTATAATTAAATGGCCGACCTTGTCCCACCGCACACCACGTGGTTTCTCAGATATATTTAAACATACAGTGTCTATCACTTTTATCAATTGTAGCCTGGAGTCTAATATCGTGACGTCACCATTATAACCATTACAGACTAAAATATTTCCATTAGGGGGGCACGTCAAACCACGGGAAGTGAACGGTATAAAGAGTCGTTCTTCTTTATATATAAAGATAAGCTTTCCTTCCGGGTTAAAGTTCACTAGCACACCTTGGACTTGGTAGCCGCATTCATAGCCTGATACAATAAGATCATTGTTTAAGGGATTTATTGTACATCTATCAGGAAAAATAGAAAGTTTTTCAGTTTTGTCTGTGGATTTGATTCGAAGACCATCTCTGTCCATTTTTATTATTTCTCTTGGACGTAAGGGGTCTTTAATATAAGCATATTCCTCGACCAGACCAACGAAAATGTGCTTCTTCGAAATTGTGATACAGGTTTTAACGGTTTGACGCACTTAAATAATTTTATTTTATAATTTGACTGCGAAATCGATTGAATACATTTATTTTTTCGATCACAAAATAAAATTTGATTATTCTCTTCGTCAAAACAAAAATCATAAAAATCGATTTGTTGATTTTTGAATTCTTTGACAATGGTAAGTGGACGGACCTGATCATATTTTACTTTCATTAAACTACCAAATGCCTGTCTTCCAATTCACATAATATATTCATACACACAGCATGTCGTGGACACGAATCCTCTTAAACTAGTGCTTAAACTACGTATTATATTTATACTAGGTTTATTAGATAATGTATTCAATCCAAGGTCTTGAAATAGTTCTATGTGTTCCTTAGTTTCATTTTTTCTATTTCCCAATTGTGTAATTTCATCTTTTGTATTTTTATCTTCATTTTTCTCATTTCCCACTTGTGTATTCCTACATTTTTTGGATTTTGTTAAGGCTTTTAATAGTTTGCGACCATTAGTGTTATCGTTGGTTGTAGGACGTTCCACGTTGCTCTTTTCTACTAATTTCTTCCATTGGCGTGTCTGTCTTTCGTTAGAGATGGTATTCGTTCGTTTCATTGTTCTTCCAGTCATTGGTTTAGTCTGTTTTTCGTTAGAGTTGGTATTTGTTCGTTTCATCGCTCTTCCAGTCATTGGCTTAGTCTGTCTTTTACTAAAGTTGGTATTCTTCGCTTCATTGTTCTTCCAGTCATTGGTTTATTGACCTTCGATGAGAGTCGAGACACGTGATCTTCCGGGTCCGTTGTCGTCGTCAGATTCTTGTATCTGTTTGTTGCTATCGAAGTATTAATGGATCTTCCTTTTCCTCTCGTGCTCTCTGTGTAGTTTGAATTCCGTGTTCCCCGAGATATCTTTGCTGCGGGATCACCAATACTTGTATTAGCTTTACGCTTTCCATGTTTTACTGTCAGGGTCGTAAAACATGTCGATTGTCTACTTTTTGTCGTCAAATTTTCTGACTTTTTGGCGGATTTATTGATAGATTCGGGTAGCTTATATTCATCATTGCTGTTCCCCTGCCTTCGATCTTCGATGGGAGCGTCTTTCATTTGTGACAGCCCCTTTCTATTCTTGTTACTAAGCGACCGCTGTGATCGTAGTTCCATATTAAATTTTTCCAAGGGTTGTCAGATCGACCCACGTGATTTCATTTGATCAATGACGAACGTTCTAGTTTGTAGACATGTATATTAGTAATATTTACACTAATCTTCCATCACTTCTTTGGTTGCTAAATATTTCGTGGCTTTATATATAATCTGCAAGATCAAAACAAAATCATGATATGTATATTTTAAAAGAGGCTTACAAAATATGTAGAAATAAGAATGGGTTAAGGTAATGGTGATTAACACCACTTTCAACAATATTTCAGTTATATCATGGCGGTCAGTTTTATTGCTGGAGAAAACCGGAGAAAACCACCAATCTGTAGCAAGTCGCGTACAAACTTTATCACATAATGTTGTATCGAGTATACCCCGCCATGAGCGGGATTCGAACTCATAACGTGAGTGGTGATGGGCACTGATTACACAGGGAGTTGTAAATCTAGATATCATACGATCACGACCACGACGGACCCTTCCATTTACGGAAGAATTCAGTTAAGGTAAATAAAATATACTACAGCGTCATGTAATGACATGAAATAAAACAGCATCACAAACATCTTATACCTACGCCCTACATCCGTCACATGTAAATGGGAGGGACCGTCGTGCATGGTCGTGATCGTATGATATCTAGATTTACAAAGCCCATTGTTCCCTTATCCTTTCATAGAAGTAATACCCCTAATCACCTCCTTGTCATTCATTTTCTAATAAATACATGTTTTTAGCCTTTCTACAGGTTTCACCTCGTGTTTAAGCTAAGTGGCATTCTTATCTCATTCGGAATTCGTTCCCAATCTGAATGACACCTTTAAAAATCGTCATACATTGAGTGGGACATTAGGAAAAAATCGTCATACATTTAGTGGGACATCAGGAAAAAATCGTCATACATTTAGTGGGACATCAGGAAAAATCGTCATACATTTAGTGGGATAGAAGAAACAATCGACTGCTTGAAGTTGTCAACCCTCGAAAATCCTACCTTCACCGATGATTTTAATAACACAAATTCACGTGGTTAGATTCCAATGCAAGATTCTTTTTAATATACCCACAAGGTCATCAAATATGGATTTATATCCTTTATAAAAACTGTAAGTTTCTGCTGACATTCAGTATTTTGCAGTATCTAATAGGGTTTATTGTTTATCTAGCAACGTAGAGATTCATTTGCACTTTATATTTTGTGGGAAAAGAAAGATAACTCTTATTGAAATTGTTCCAACTGTGTTTTTCATTTTATTAAAACAAAATGGATGTTTGATATTTATCATATTTAATACCGACGAAGACCAGCATATTGACACCGATACAAGAAAAGGCCTATATGAAAGGGTTCTTAAGGCTATGTTCAAACTGTTCTTATATGGCTCCTGGAATAAAAACAATGTTATACTTATTTAACCATACAGTAATAAAACCAATTATACTGTATGGAAGTGAGATGTGGCCATGGGTGATGCAGTCTTAAAAAATAACTTTGAAGTTAACAAGATCATACAAATTTATGATCAATTTGATTGTCTAAAACTTAACATACAATATTGTAAATTCATTCTAGGTGTACACAAGAGTTCTTCAAATCAAGCAGTTTTAGGGGAACTTGGTCGTTTTCCATTATTTATAGAGATTATTATAAATCTTTTCAAATATTACAAAAGAATAAATGATATGGAACAGGATTCCTTATTGAATCAAGCACTAAATGAATGTAAAATTCTTCATCAGTCAGGAAAAATATCCTGGTATTCAAACCTAACCAATATATTAAATTGTTTTAATAATGATAAAGATATAAGTGAGTCATTTTTATAAACCAGTTTCCTGTTTATGACAAGAATGTATTTAACGAAATTTTACGAGACCAGTTTGTTCAAAAATGGCTTAGTGATATATATTCCTCTTCTCGTGGACAAATTTACTCTGTTTTCAAAAAAGATTTTCGTATTGAGAACTATTTACTTAGATTGTCGGAACACTCCAGAATTTGGATAACTAAATTTAGAACTTCAAATCTGCATTTACCTATAAAAACTGGTCGTTGGTATAATATACCCCGAGAAGAGCGTATTTGCCATTTATGCAAAGAAACTATTGGAGACGAATAACATTTTTTATTAGTTTGTAAAAATGAAAACATTATCACCTTTAGAAATAAGTATTTGCCAAATTATTATCGAGCTTACCCTAATCATGCCAAATTTGAAGGTCTTCTTTCTATTTGCAATGCAGAACTTTATAAGTGATTATCAATTTTTATTAGAAAAGCTGCTGCCTTACTCTGATTATATGTAATTGCCTGTATTATGTTGTAACTTTATATTATATTTACTTTCAGATTTATCATTTTTCATCGTATGTTCATTCTGTCATGTCTTGAATGTATATATTATTTAAAAAATGACCTCTTGTTACACTTGTATATGTGTCCGAGTGTTTTCAAATAAATCTTGAAATCTTGAATCTAATCTCAAATCAGAATTAAAAAAACAATATGAAGAATTTTGGAAAATAAATATAAAGAGAAGCTCTAAATTAGACACTTATTCATCCTTTAAAAGCTCTTTTTGTGCAGAATCCTACCTATTTACAATAAAAAATGAAAATAAAAGGAAAATCCTAACAAGACTGAGAATAAGTGCACATACCCTAGAAATTGAAAGAGGGAGATATAAGAAAATTAAAAGAAGAACGGCTATAAAAACCTGCCTTAAAATAGAAGATGAACCACATTTTCTCCTAGATTGTAACTTATTTAAAATAAATAATGACAAAATTAGATTATTCACGAAAAGGGAGGTCCTAAACTTTAACTTTATGGACATTAAACAACAATCTGTATTTTTGATGATAAATGAGGATACTAATATTATATCTTTTGTAAGCGATATAGTATTTGAAAACTTTCAAATGCGAGAAAAAATTGTTTGATATATGGAATCTCCCATTGTTCTCAGATGCATATTGTTTGCACTGATTTATATTATATGTTTCTTTTATTTGCAAAGCTCTGTGAGAATTCCAACACTGTACAATCGGAGTTATCTCCCATTGTACAGTAGATGGAATTTGGGACGAGCCCAGTAACAGTATTACTGCATTAGAATCATTTTCAGTTCTGTGTACTGCCTTATATTTTCTTTAATATTATTGATTATTGATTATTGCATTATTAACTTTATTTGATGTTTGATTGCTATGCTCATATGGGCCGATAATTCGAAAATAAAAGTCTTATCTTATCTTATCTACAAGAACAGAGTCGACGAGACGATAACGTACCCAGAGGCGGATCCAGGATTTGTGGTTAAGGGGGGGCGTGAGTATGCGAGGGTTCTGGGGACCGTTCCCAGCGGGTCCCGGACAGAGCCCTTATAGGGAACGGAAGCTCTGGGGGTTTGAGGAATTACAGACATTTATTTGAACAATTCTGAACCAACCACACCATTTTTATCAGACCAAAAAAACAACTTGACTTTTGAGTCTTAATTTTGTCGGATAATTGTTAACAACTACGTGTATGTTTTTGTCAGATTATAAGAACCTAAAGTAAAACTTTTTTTGAACAACCGTGATGCGAATTGTTCAACTCATGACTGATCGATCACGATGTTTTAACCCTTCAAAGAACTATTGGTTTAGTTTTAGCGCATTCCTCACAGACATCCTCAAATACATGCTATTGGTAGATATAAATAATATAAACGTACCCGGGCAAAGGATTTTTTTCACACTTTCTTGTGCAGATACCCTGGGCAGATGCAGAGATTGCTACAAATAAATTGCCACTAGATTTTTTTTTATTAATATGTTACTTTTATATTTTAATGTACAATATACCACCGCGTATTTTTACTGATCTTTACTTGAATGGTAAAAGGCAACATTTTCGGGTATTTGTATACAAATCAAACTTATATTTTTTTTCATGGGAAATTGCAGAATTTCGAATTCAAGAACTATTTGCACCATTATTTAAAGAGAAGTGACAATTTTCTTGGGACTCTCAAGTTTTTCCACACTGTCTCAGTTTCATCATCTGATTATCTCGTTATATGGTTTTCGTTGTATGTTTTATAAATGAGATCAATTGTTAAATTAATTATTCGAAGTATTGATTGAATTTATCTTTTTAGTTTACCTTTGACTTTTCTCGTCTCGTGGAGGAATAAGAAATGGATATAATCTTGCTTGTTTTCTTGGCCTAGAATTGTCGTCCATTTTATAATTTCTGAATAGCACGTGCATTTTGGAATTCCCCAGACACACTTACAATTGTCAATTGTAATGTGTCCGTGGAATTCCAAAATACAAGTGCTATTTTTGTTATCATAGGTCAGATAATATCATGAAGATGTCTTCTGAGTGTAATACATCAATTTGTATCTGGTTATGAATTATACTGATGTTCTTTCAACATCAGTATCAGGATTTAAGTTTACTAAATGCTTTGATCTGTAAAGATTTGTTTTTCTTATAGTTGTAAAATTGATAGTCCGAGTTTCCTCTGCCGTCGGACGGACGGCAGAGGAATCTCGGACTATAAAATTGACTGAAGAAATAATGTTTAATTAGCGTGAGAAAATAGTTGATGTCTGGTTCGTCGCAACCAATCAGAATGGAATAATCTTTGAACTACTGACGGCGAATCCATATATGAATCAGCGAACACGCCCAACGTGTATTTACAATTTGTAGGAATATTTTACTACAGGTCACGAGTTAACCATTCATGAAAAATTTGTTTGTTGAACTGCTCAATTAACGTTGTATAACATATGCTTTGCGAATTTTAGGGGGGGTGAGGGGGGCGGACGCCCCCTCGAAATCCGCCTCTGGTACCATATAGTAAAACACATCTTACATTAGATTTTGAAATCCGTCACGTTATTTATATTTAATCAGATTCTACATTTGTTTACCTCGTTTCTAAGTGCGGCCATTTATCAATACGTGTGCACATATAATATTTTACAGGTACACACATAGATAGATTTATATCCTATTTTCTATTAAATTTAAATGTCTTTTCAAATACATTTTTTATATACCTGTTAGGGTAGTAATTACAATTTTTTTTTTAAATAGTAATAATTGCTCAAGTGAAGTTTTTAAATCCCAACTTTTACTCTTGAGTGAGTGATTGTTGTTTAGCGCCAATTCAGCAATTTTTCAGCTATATCATGGCGAGAACAAGTTAATTTTCAATGAGATGATGACGGGGCCCGCTTTGTTCTAGACCAATACCCTAAGTTGGATTTGTATAGTGCTATCTCACTGAAACAACAGTCCGCTGTTAGACATGTCGCTCCACTCGGACACATTAAAGTCTTTGCTCTTTCTCCTTAATACTGCGTGCTTAGCGGAGAAGCAACAAATACGAAGTTTATAGTTTTTGGTTTGACCTGACCGAGGCTCGAACCTATGATCTACTGCACTCGAGGTGACCACGCCTAACCATTACACTAACGATGTGGTCTTTTACTCTTGAAGTTGTACATATGCACGATATATAATGTAACAATTGAAAACAAATATATATTGTGTTGTTTTTGTTTATTTTTTTGTATTTTTTTGTAATTAGAATAAACAGAATATCATACACAGACGAGATATTATACAATTAGTCTTTTATTTGCAACAGTGAATACCAGTTTTAACGCATATTAAATTACTGGGTGAGAAATATCTGCTTTCTGAGGGGCCTGGTTGCCCTGAGGTGAAAAAACACAAGGGCCGGCAAAAATCTTCGCACGAAATGACCCAAACTCATATATATTTATTTCTTGCCACTGAAATGTGTTCGCGCTCCAGTACCCAATTCAAATATAATACCTAACCAAGCCTCGACTTTACAGGAACATAATATCACAAAAAGTTGTATTGTATACACATCAACATGGCTGGAATATAAGAAGAATTTTAAGATACCAAAGAGGTAATTAGAATCTGTAAATAGAAGAACAGACAACACAATGGCCAAAGGAAAAAGTACAAAAGAACAAACAACTATCTACAAAACATAGACATAAAACTAAAAACACAAGTGGAACATATCTCTGGTCACAAATAGTTGTATTGTGTACACCTTTACTGGGAGGGAATATAATATTACAAAGAGTTGTATTGTGTACACCTCTACAGGGAGGGAATATAACATCACAAATAGTTGTATTGTGTACACCTCTACAGGGAGGGAATATAACATCACAAATAGTTGTATTGTGTACACCTCTACAGGGAGGGAATATAATATCACAAATAGTTGTATTGTGTACACCTCTACTGGGAGGGAATATAATATCACAAATAGTTGTATTGTGTACACCTCTACTGGGAGGGAATATAATATCACAAAGAGTTGTATTGTGTACACCTCGACAGGGAGGGAATATAATATCACAAAGAGTTGTATTGTGTACACCTCTACTGGGAGGGAATATAATATCACAAATAGTTGTATTGTGTACACCTCTACTGGGAGGGAATATAATATCACAAATAGTTGTATTGTGTACACCTCTACTGGGAGGGAATATAATATCACAAATAGTTGCATTGTGTACACCTCTACTGGGAGGGAATATAATATTACAAATAGTTGTATTGTGTACACCTCTACTGGGAGGGAATATAATATTACAAATAGTTGTATTGTGTACACCTCTACTGGGAGGGAATATAATATCACAAATAGTTGTATTGTGTACACCTCTACTGGGAGGGAATATAATATCACAAATAGTTGTATTGTGTACACCTCTACTGGGAGGGAATATAATATTACAAATAGTTGTATTGTGTACACCTCTACTGGGAGGGAATATAATATCACAAATAGTTGTATTGTGTACACCTCTACTGGGAGGGAATATAATATCACAAATAGTTGTATTGTGTACACCTCTACTGGGAGGGAATATAATATCACAAATAGTTGTATTGTGTACACCTCTACTGGGAGGGAATATAATATCACAAATAGTTGTATTGTGTACACCTCTACAGGGAGGGAATATAATATCACAAATAGTTGTATTGTGTACACCTCTACTGGGAGGGAATATAATATCACAAATAGTTGTATTGTGTACACCTCTACTGGGAGGGAATATAATATCACAAATAGTTGTATTGTGTACACCTCTACTGGGAGGGAATATAATATCACAAAGAGTTGTATTGTGTACACCTCGACAGGGAGGGAATATAATATTACAAATAGTTGTATTGTGTACACCTCGACTGGGAGGGAATATAATATCACAAATAGTTGTATTGTGTACACCTCTACTGGGAGGGAATATAATATCACAAATAGTTGTATTGTGTACACCTCTACTGGGAGGGAATCTAATATCACAAATAGTTGTATTGTGTACACCTCTACTGGGAGGGAATCTAATATCACAAATAGTTGTATTGTGTACACCTCTACTGGGAGGGAATATAATATCACAAATAGTTGTATTGTGTACACCTCTACTGGGAGGGAATATAATATCACAAAGAGTTGTATTGTGTACACCTCTACTGGGAGGGAATATAATATCACAAAGAGTTGTATTGTGTACACCTCTACTGGGAGGGAATATAATATTACAAATAGTTGTATTGTGTACACCTCTACTGGGAGGGAATATAATATTACAAATAGTTGTATTGTGTACACCTCTACTGGGAGGGAATATAATATCACAAATAGTTGTATTGTGTACACCTCTACTGGGAGGGAATATAATATCACAAATAGTTGTATTGTGTACACCTCTACTGGGAGGGAATATAATATCACAAATAGTTGTATTGTGTACACCTCTACTGGGAGGGAATATAATATCACAAATAGTTGTATTGTGTACACCTCTACTGGGAGGGAATATAATATCACAAATAGTTGTATTGTGTACACCTCTACTGGGAGGGAATATAATATTACAAATAGTTGTATTGTGTACACCTCTACTGGGAGGGAATATAATATCACAAATAGTTGTATTGTGTACACCTCTACTGGGAGGGAATATAATATCACAAATAGTTGTATTGTGTACACCTCTACTGGGAGGGAATATAATATCACAAATAGTTGTATTGTGTACACCTCTACTGGGAGGGAATATAATATCACAAAGAGTTGTATTGTGTACACCTCTACAGGGAGGGAATATAATATCACAAATAGTTGTATTGTGTACACCTCTACTGGGAGGGAATATAATATCACAAATAGTTGCATTGTGTACACCTCTACTGGGAGGGAATATAATATCACAAATAGTTGTATTGTGTACACCTCAACTGGGAGGGAATATAATATCACAAATAGTTGTATTGTGTACACCTCTACTGGGAGGGAATATAATATCACAAAGAGTTGTATTGTGTACACCTCTACTGGGAGGGAATATAATATCACAAATAGTTGTATTGTGTACACCTCTACTGGGAGGGAATATAATATTACAAATAGTTGTATTGTGTACACCTCTACTGGGAGGGAATATAATACCACAAATAGTTGTATTGTGTACACCTCTACTGGGAGGGAATATAATATCACAAATAGTTGTATTGTGTACACCTCTACTGGGAGGGAATATAATATCACAAATAGTTGCATTGTGTACACCTCTACTGGGAGGGAATATAATATCACAAATAGTTGTATTGTGTACACCTCTACTGGGAGGGAATATAATATCACAAATAGTTGTATTGTGTACACCTCTACTGGGAGGGAATATAATATCACAAATAGTTGTATTGTGTACACCTCTACTGGGAGGGAATATAATATCACAAATAGTTGTATTGTGTACACCTCTACTGGGAGGGAATATAATATTACAAATAGTTGTATTGTGTACACCTCGACAGGGAGGGAATATAATATCACAAATAGTTGTATTGTGTACACCTCTACTGGGAGGGAATATAATATTACAAATAGTTGTATTGTGTACACCTCGACAGGGAGGGAATATAATATCACAAATAGTTGTATTGTGTACACCTCTACTGGGAGGGAATATAATATTACAAATAGTTGTATTGTGTACACCTCGACAGGGAGGGAATATAATATCACAAATAGTTGTATTATGTACACCTCTACTGGGAGGGAATATAATATCACAAATAGTTGTATTATGTACACCTCTACTGGGAGGGAATATAATATTACAAATAGTTGTATTGTGTACACCTCTACTGGGAGGGAATATAATATCACAAATAGTTGTATTGTGTACACCTCTACTGGGAGGGAATATAATATCACAAAGAGTTGTATTGTGTACACCTCTACTGGGAGGGAATATAATATCACAAATAGTTGTATTGTGTACACCTCTACTGGGAGGGAATATAATATTACAAATAGTTGTATTGTGTACACCTCTACTGGGAGGGAATATAATATCACAAATAGTTGTATTGTGTACACCTCTACTGGGAGGGAATATAATATTACAAATAGTTGTATTGTGTACACCTCGACAGGGAGGGAATATAATATCACAAATAGTTGTATTGTGTACACCTCTACTGGGAGGGAATATAATATTACAAATAGTTGTATTGTGTACACCTCGACAGGGAGGGAATATAATATCACAAATAGTTGTATTATGTACACCTCTACTGGGAGGGAATATAATATCACAAAGAGTTGTATTGTGTACACCTCTACTGGGAGGGAATATAATATTACAAATAGTTGTATTGTGTACACCTCTACTGGGAGGGAATATAATATTACAAATAGTTGTATTGTGTACACCTCTACTGGGAGGGAATATAATATTACAAAGAGTTGTATTGTGTACACCTCTACAGGGAGGGAATATAATATCACAAAGAGTTGTATTGTGTACACCTCTACAGGGAGGGAATATAATATCACAAAGAGTTGTATTGTGTACACCTCGACAGGGAGGGAATATAATATCACAAAGAGTTGTATTGTGTACACCTCTACTGGGAGGGAATATAATATCACAAATAGTTGTATTGTGTACACCTCAACTGGGAGGGAATATAACATCACAAATAGTTGTATTGTGTACACCTCTACTGGGAGGGAATATAATATCACAAATAGTTGTATTGTGTACACCTCTACTGGGAGGGAATATAATATCACAAATAGTTGTATTGTGTACACCTCTACAGGGAGGGAATATAATATCACAAAGAGTTGTATTGTGTACACCTCTACAGGGAGGGAATATAATAGCACAAAGAGTTGTATTGTGTACACCTCGACAGGGAGGGAATATAATATCACAAAGAGTTGTATTGTGTACACCTCTACAGGGAGGGAATATAATATCACAAAGAGTTGTATTGTGTACACCTCTACTGGGAGGGAATATAATATCACAAAGAGTTGTATTGTGTACACCTCTACTGGGAGGGAATATAATATTACAAATAGTTGTATTGTGTACACCTCTACTGGGAGGGAATATAATATTACAAAGAGTTGTATTGTGTACACCTCTACTGGGAGGGAATATAATATCACAAATAGTTGTATTGTGTACACCTCTACTGGGAGGGAATATAATATCACAAATATCACAAATAGTTGTATTGTGTACACCTCTACTGGGAGGGAATATAATATCACAAATATCATAAATAGTTGTATTGTGTACACCTCGACAGGACGGGAATATAATATCACAAATAGTTGTATTGAGTATACTGTGACAGGGGAGGGATTTTGTCGGAATAATCAGCAATGTGAATTCTTCGATTTTCTCTGGATTTTGTCGGAATAATCAGCAACGTAGATCCTTCCATTTTCTCTAGTGTTTGTCGGAATAATCAGCAATGTTAATTCTTCCATTTTCTCTAGTCTTTGTCAGAATAATCAGCAATACGAATCCTTCCATTTTCTCTGTTTTTTGTCGGAATAATCAGCAACGTAGATCCTTCCATTTTCTCTAGTGTTTGTCGGAATAATCAACAATGTTAATTCTTCCATTTTCTCTAGTCTTTGTCAGAATAATCAGCAATACGAATCCTTCCATTTTCTCTGTTTTTTGTCGGAATAATCAGCAACGTGAATCCTTCCATTTTCTCAAGTCTTTCACAGAATAATCAGCAATACGAATCCTTCCATTTCTTCTAGTTTTTGTACCGCCGCAGATCTTCCATTTTCTCTAGTCTTTGTCGGAATAATCAGCAATGTGTATCCTTCCATTTTCACTGGTTATCGTTCCTAATATTAAATGGCCGACCTTGTCCCACCACACACCACGTGGTTTCTCAGATATATTTAAACATACAGTGTCTATCACTCTTATCAATTGCAGCCTAGAGTCTAATATAGTGACGTCACCATTATATTCATTACAGACTATAATGTTTCCATTAGGGGAACACGTCAAACCGCGGGGAATGAACGGTATATCTGGTCTTTCCTCTTTATATGTAAAGATAAGCTTTCCTTCCGGGTTAAAGTTCACTACAATCCCTTTACAGCCGCATTCATAGCCTGATACAATAAGATCATTGTTTAAGGGATTTATTGCACATCTATCAGGAAAAATAGAATTTTTTTCAGTTTTGTCTGTGGATTTGATTCGAAGACACACCGATCCTTTTTTGTCCATTTTTATTATTTCTCTTGGATGATGTAAGGGGTCTTTATAAGCGTATTCTTCAACCAGACCAACGAAAATGTGTTTCGTCGAAAGTGTGATGCAGGTCGGATTTAGCGGTTTCACGCACTTAAATAATTTTATTTTATAATTTGACTGCGAAATCGATTGAATACATTTATTTTTTCGATCACAAAATAAAATGTGATTATTCTCTTCGTCAAAACAAAAATCATAAAAATCGATTTGTTGATTTTTGAATTCTTTGACAATGGTAAGTGGACGGACCTGATCATATTTTACTTTCATTAAATTACCAAATGCCTGTCTTCCAATCCACATAGTATTTTCATCCACACAGCATGTCGTGGACACGAATCCTCTTAAACTAGTGCTTAAACTACGTATTATATTTATACTAGGTTTATTAGATAATGTATTCAATCCAGGGTCTTGAAATAATTCTATGTGTTCCTTAGTTTCATTTTTCCCATTTCCCACTTGTGTATTCCTACATTTTCTGGATTTTGTTAAGGCTTTTAATAGTTTGCAACCTTTAGTGTTATCGTTGGTTGTAGGACGTTCCACGTTGCTCTTTTCTACTAATTTCTTCCGTTGGCGTGTCTGTCTTTCGTTAGAGATGGTATTCGTTCGTTTCATTGTTCCTCCAGTCATTGCTTTAGTCTGTCTTTCATTAGAGTTGACATTCGTTCGTTTCATCGTTCTTCCAGTCATTGGTTTACTGACCTTCAACGCGAGTCGAGACCCCTGACCTTCCGATTCCGTTGTCGTCGTCAGATTCTTATATATGTTTGCTTTCATCGAAGTATTAACCGATCCTCCCTTTCCTCTCGTACTCTCTGTGTATTTTGAATTCTGTTTTCCCCGAGATATCTTTGCTGCGGGATCACCAATACTTGTATTAGCTTTACGCTTTCCATGTTTTACTATATGTTGGCTAGTTTTTGTCGTAAAATGATCTGACTTTTTGGCGGATTTATTGATAGATTCGGGTAGCTTATGTTCATCATTGCCGTTCCCCTCCCTTCGATCTTCGATGGGAGCGTCTTTCATTTGTGACAGCCTATTCTTGTTACTAAGCGACCGCTGTGATCGTAGTTCCATATTCAAATTACTCGAAGCTTTGTCAGATCGACCCACGTGATTTCATTTGATCAATCACAAACGTTCTAATTTGTATATATTGGTAAAATATTTTTGACGAATATTTGCACAGTAAACCAGACTAATCTTGCAGCTCTTTAGATACTAAATAGTTCGTGGCTGTATCTCGTATCCCACCTGCAAGATCAAACAAAACCATGATACAATTTATGTAGAAATAAGGATGTGTTAGGATTATGGTGTTTAGCACCACTTTCAACAATATTTCAGTTGTATCGTGCGGTCAGTTTTGTTGGTGAAAGAAACCGGAGTAGCTGGCGAAATCACCGACCTGCCGAGAGTCTCGCACAAATCGTATCATATAATGTTGTGTCGAATACAACTCGCCATGAGAGTGAAATCACAACATTAGTAGTTATAGGAACTGATGGCATAGGTATTTGTAAATCACTTTATTCAATGCAGCTAATGTTGTAATATTCAGATTACTTTTGTTTGACTGATAATTTAACACAAATTCATGTGGTTAGGTTCCAATGTAAGCATTTTTTAAATATTAAACCACAAGGTCACCAGCTATAGATTTAAAATTATCCTTTTAAAAAACTGTAGGTTTCTGCTGACATTCAGTATTTTGCTGTATCTAACAGGGTTCATTGTTTATCTAGCTATGTAGAGATTCATACTACATTTTGTACTTTTATCTTTTGACTGCTATCAGACACCTGCACACGTGACTTTTGTGGGAAAAGAAAGATAACTCTTATTAAAAAATTGTTCCAATTGTGTTTTTCATTTTAGTAAAACAAAATTGATATTTGATATTTATCATGTTTAATACCGACGAAAACCAGCATATTGATACCGATACAACAACAAGGTCGACGAGACGATAACGTACCATATAGTAAAACACAACTTACATAGATTTTGAAATCCTTCATGTCATTTTATATTCAATCGAGCCGTTGTTTACCTCGTTTCCAAGTGCGCTCATTTATCAATACGTGTGCACATATAATATTTTACAGGTACACACATATATAGATTTATATCCTATTTTCGATCAATTTTAAATGCCTTTTCAAATACTTGTTGGTGTAGTAATTATTATTTTTTTATTATAAATTTAAATGTCTTCAAATATAGTAATTATTGTTCAAGTGAAGTTTTTAAAAACTGACCGCAACGATATAACTGAAATATTGTTGAAAGTGGCATTAAACACCATAACCACAGCCCAAGGTTTTTAAATCCCATCTTTTACTCTTGAAGTTGTATATTTGCACGATATAATGTAACAATTGAAGAAAAAATATATATTGTGTTGTTTTTGTGTGTGTGTATGTTATTAGAATACACAGAATAACAAACACAGACGAGAGATTGCCTTGAGTGCGGTAGATCGTGGGTTCGAGCCCCGGTCGGGTCCAATCAAAGACAATCAAATTGGTTCTTGCTGTCTGCTAAGCACGATGCATTAAGAATGTAATCAGAATAAACAGAATAACAAACACAGACGAGATATTATACAATTAGTCTTTTGCAGTGGTGAATGCTAGTTTTAATGCATATTAAATTACTGGGGGTGAGAAATATCTACTTTCTGATGGGGCCTGGCTGCCCATAGGTGAAAAAAACACAAGGGCCGGCAACAATCTTCGCACGAATCGACCCAAACCCATATAGATACCACTGAAATGTGCTCACGCCCCAGTACCCGATTCAAATATTATGTTTTTAGACATCTATCCAAGCCTCGACGAGGCCCGGGTGGCTCAATGAGTTAGGTAGTTGGATTACCAGCCTATCACCAATACGGCGTGGATTTGCGCCCGGCTTTGTAATCTACAAACAAAAGTGCACTCGACTCGCAGCCGCAAGTGATAAAGTTTACCAGTTGCTTGCCCATGGTCGGTGGTTCTCTCCGGGTACTCCGACTTCTTCCACCACTAAAACTGGTCGCCATAATATAGCTGAAATATTGCTGAAAGTGGCAAAATCAATCAATCACCAAGCATCGACATGGTGGATCTAGAATATCACAAATAGTTGTATTGAGAACACACCGACAAGGTGGAAATATATCACAAATAGTTGTATTGTGTACACCTCGACAGAGCGGGAATAGAATATCACAAATAGTTGTATTGTGTACACATCGACAGAGCGGGAATAGAATATCACAAATAGTTGTACTTGAGTGCGCCTCGACAAGGGGAGGAATGTAATATCACAAATAGGAAGTACAACATCATACGATAACATAAAAAAAATGAGAAGATTTAAACGAATAGAATGGAAAAATTAAAAAGTCAACCGTTTGACCTCAAATCAGATCAATTTTGTCAAATTAGAAACGTTTTTTATGCCATTCATGGAATAATTCTAGTAGTTCTCATGTGGAGACAGGTCGTATCGTGCGTACTGTATTTATTGATATTATTTTCGTACACTTACCATGATCATACTATATTCACGAGTATTCACTGTTAACCGTTCCCGCACATGCTCAAAAGTAAGAGGAAATGCAACATCTACTTCCGTTGACTGACTTATTTAGCCAGTTGCTCCAGATGCATTTACGAAGAAGAAAGAAAGCTAGGCGTCTCAACGGTATCGTTTCCTCTGTTTAGTTGAACATAACTATATAAACGTTAGAGAAACCCGAAGGGACAATTAAGAATGGACAATCCAGAGACTCTGGTAACATTGGGCACATACAAAAAAAACAACACAGAAAACTAAAAAGATGAGAAACACAGATCCCACCGAAACAAAAAAACCGAGCTGAACCCAGGTGCAATCGAAGGGTAAGCAGTTCTATAGCTTTTTAATGGGAAATAACACAAATGTACTAATACCAACGTTCAGAAAGCGAATTCGATGTATTTTATTACAAAGTGTTACACATAGGCTTGTATTTGGCGTCACAAGTTGCTGCCATCAAAGATCTACCAAATCTCATTTCTGCTGCCACTGCACACGCCTTTGAATTGGTATGGGTCGAGGCTAAGTA
Source organism: Bathymodiolus septemdierum (assembly GCA_963383655.1). Classification (NCBI taxonomy): domain Eukaryota; kingdom Metazoa; phylum Mollusca; class Bivalvia; order Mytilida; family Modiolidae; genus Bathymodiolus; species Bathymodiolus septemdierum. The sequence continues at coordinate 66,254,800 of OY726525.1, forward strand.
ATGACTTAAATCTGAATTGACTTTAGAATGAGTAGTGGACCAAATCCATGAATTATAAGAGTATACTGCATCAGTCCAATGAAATTCTCCTGTATATGACATAATTGTTATTTTTATCTTATATCTAAATAAACAGTCAAACCTGTATTAAGAGGTCACCATTAGGGAAAACAATGGCTTTATAGGACAGGTGACACCTTAAAAGAGGTTCAATTCATATAAAATTTTCTGTGGCAGGGCAAGAAAAATGTGATCTCTTAATTCAGGTGACTGCTTAATAGAGGTGACCACATGGGCAGGTTTGACTGCATAATTATAATTGTGTACACATATACAAATTTTACATTTTACAATATACTGAACCAAGAGTTCCTAGAGATGAAATAGAAGTCATTACTATGAATTGTTTGCAAAATATATGGTCGCCATCATGACTTGGTTAACCGTTACATTTTAGAATATCTGTGTCAAAGATGACAATGAATATGTTCTCTTTGTCTCTTTGTCTCTTTGTCTTAATCACAATCCAGTCCTTTTCTCATTCATGAATTGCTGCCGGAAGTTTGACTTGAGTAAAAGAAAGGGTCCCACTAGTGAATCAAGAACTGTCTACCCTTCCGGACCACCAGAGTTCACCCCGGTTCATGTGTTTAAATCTTTAGTTTTCTGTGTAGTGCTTTGCAGGTCTTTGTTTGTTTGTCAGTCCTTCGCTTTGTGGCTTCTAATGCCCCTTTAAGTATCTTCAAACTATTCTTATTACAAAACATTAAATCATGCGATATAATCTGCCAGCTACAATACTTCGGTAGGTTCCAGATGGCTTTGATCCGCCATTATAGAGGATATATGGATCTTTATAATTATGTAATAATAAAAAAAGCTGTAAAGTGGTTGTCATAAGAAAGTTTCAGAGAGTAAGAATATCCGGATATATATTTAAAAAAAAAAGCCCATTGTTGTGCCTGTCCAAAGCCAGCGTATGTATTTCCAACGCCATTTTTCGTCGTGATGTTTCTTGTGTACAATGATTTGTGGCAAGATGTGGTTGTCCGTTATGTTAATATTGGTGGAATTGTTGATCATTAATGTTTAAACTATATTTTCAAAACAATAGAACTACTTTAAAACGACACAGATGCCCTGATGCATCCTTAATCGACATAATTAAAGGGTACCACTTAACTATAGGCAAGGGGTGGTAGCACAAAGCTCATAACTGACGACCTATTGTGACTGAGAGATGTAGCACAAAGCTCATAACTGACGACCTATTGTGACTGAGAGATTTAGCACAAAGCTCATAACTGACGACCTATTGTGACTGAGAGATGTAGCACAAAGCTCATAACTGACGACCTATTGTGACTGAGAGATGTAGCACAAAGCTCATAACTGACGACCTATTGTGACTGAGAGATGTAGCACAAAGCTCATAACTGACGACCTATTGTGACTGAGAGATGTAGCACAAAGCTCATAACTGACGGCCTATTGTGACTGAGAGATGTAGCACAAAGCTCATAACTGACGACCTATTGTGACTGAGAGATGTAGCACAAAGCTCATAACTGACGACCTATTGTGACTGAGAGATGTAGCACAAAGCTCATAACTGACGACCTATTGTGACTGAGAGATGTAGCACAAAGCTCATAACTGACGACCTATTGTGACTGAGAGATGTAGCACAAAGCTCATAACTGACGACCTATTGTGACTGAGAGATGTAGAACAAAGCTCATAACTGACGACCTATTGTGACTGAGAGATGTAGAACAAAGCTCATAACTGACGACCTATTGTGACTGAGAGATGTAGCACAAAGCTCATAACTGACGGCCTATTGTGACTGAGAGATGTAGCACAAAGCTCATAACTGACGACCTATTGTGACTGAGAGATGTAGCACAAAGCTCATAACTGACGACCTATTGTGACTGAGAGATGTAGCACAAAGCTCATAACTGACGACCTATTGTGACTGAGAGATGTAGCACAAAGCTCATAACTGACGACCTATTGTGACTGAGAGATGTAGCACAAAGCTCATAACTGACGACCTATTGTGACTGAGAGATGTAGCACAAAGCTCATACCTGACGACCTATTGTGACTGAGAGATGTAGCACAAAGCTCATAACTGACGACCTATTGTGACTGAGAGATGTAGCACAAAGCTCATAACTAACGACCTATTGTGACTGAGAGATGTAAAACAAAGCTCATAACTGACGACCTATTGTGACTGAGAGATGTAGCACAAAGCTCATAACTGACGACCTATTGTGACTGAGAGATGTAGCACAAAGCTCATAACTGACGACCTATTGTGACTGAGAGATGTAGAACAAAGCTCATAACTGACGACCTATTGTGACTGAGAGATGTAAAACAAAGCTCATAACTGACGACCTATTGTGACTGAGAGATGTAGAACAAAGCTCATAACTGACGACCTATTGTGACTGAGAGATGCAGAACAGCAATAAAAGCGTATTTCCGTTGCTTTAATTTATGTCTAGGTGTAAAGTTAGCTTGTTGCTCATGTTCATTTACATTCATATCATATATAATCCCGCCACATTTTATTAAAGTGTCTATGCCAAGCCAGAGAGTGCTGTATACGTGTTTTTTTCCCCATTTCTAAGATTTTACCGATTTCAAAGATTTTGCAATAGGATTTGCTAGTGGTAATTCATTTTTTTCATTTTTATTACTAAAAGTTAATTGATAAAACAACAAGGTCTGCCACAATACCAAGGTAATTATCATATAGTCCGGATTGCAAAATTTATCCTGCTCTATATAATAAATAAACATTAGAGAAAATAAATCGATGATGCAATAAAAAATGAACAATCAAATCAGATCAATTTTGTCAAATTAGAAACCTTTTTATGACATTCATGGAATAAAGCTAGTAGTTCTCGTGCGTATTGTATTTATTAATATTTTCTACATGTATGTGCACTTACTGTGACCATAGAACATTCACCAGGATTCTTTATTTACTGTTACTGCACATGCTCAAAAGGAAGAGGAAATAAAACATCTACTTCCGTTGACTGGCATATTTAGCCAGTAGCTTCAAACATTGGATGAATTTATTAAGAGAAAAAAAAAGATAGGTTTCTTAACGGCATCGTTTCCTCTGTTTAGTTGAACATTACTATATACCACTTTTTCTATATACACATTAGAGAAAAACTGAAGGGACAATCAAAAATGGTCAATCCAGGGAAACTGGTAACATTGGGCACACAATACACAGGACACAAAACACAACACAGAAAAATAAAACGACGAGAAACACGGACCACACCAAAACAAAAACAGAGGTGAACCCAGGTGCTCGGGAAGGGTATGCAGTTCTATTGTTGTAATGAATTAATGGAATGATGGCACGTCTTTAATGGAAAATATCTAAAATGTACTAATACCAACATTAAGAAAGCGAATTCAATATTTTATTAGAGAGTGTTACACATAGGCTTGTATTTGGCGTTACAAGATATTGCCAGCAAAGCTCTACTGAATCTCATTTCTCCTGCCACTGCACACGCCCTTGATTGACTATGGGTCGAGGCTAAGTAATGACTTAATTCTGAATTGACTATGGAATGAGTAGTAGCCCAAATCCATGAATTACCGGAATGTACTGCATCGGTCCAAAAAAGATCTCCTGTATATGACAGAATTTGGTATATTTATCTGAATTTTAAATATATAATTATAATTGTGTACACATATGCAAATTTCACAATTTAATTTTACGTTTTACATTATACTGAACCAAGAGATGAAATTGAAGTCATCACTGAATTTTTTACAAAATGTATGGTGGCCATCATGACTTGGTTAACCGTTACATTTTAGAATATCTGTGTCAAAGATGACATCATGACTTGGTTAACCGTTACATTTTAGAATATCTGTGTCAAAGATGACATCATGACTTGGTTAACCGTTACATTTTAGAATATCTGTGTCAAAGATGACATCATGACTTGGTTAACCGTTACATTTTAGAATATCTGTGTCAAAGATGACATCATGACTTGGTTAGCCGTCACATTTTAGAATATCTGTGTCAAAGATGACATCATGACTTGGTTAACCGTTACATTTTATAATATTTGTGTCAAAGATGACATCATGGTTTGGTTAACCGTTACATTTTAAAATATCTGTGTCAAAGATGACATCATGACTTGGTTAACCCTTACATTTTAAAATATCTGTGTCAAAGATGACATCATGACTTGGTTAACCGTTACATTTTAGAATATCTGTGTCAAAGTTGACATCATGACTTGGTTAACCGTTACGTTTTAGAATATCTGTGTCAAAGATGACATCATGACTTGGTTAACCGTTACATTTTAGAATATCTGTGTCAAAGATGACATCATGACTTGGTTAACCGTTACATTTTAGAATATCTGTGTCAAAGATGACATCATGACTTGGTAAACCGTTACATTTTAGAATATCTGTGTCAAAGATGACATCATGACTTGGTAAACCATTACATTTTAGAATATCTGTGTCAAAGATGACATCATGACTTGGTAAACCGTTACATTTTAGAATATCTGTGTCAAAGATGACATCATGACTTGGTAAACCGTTACATTTTAGAATATCTGTGTCAAAGATGACATCATGACTTGGTTAACCATTTCATTTTAGAATATCTGTGTCAAAGATGACATCATGACTTGGTTAACCGTTACATTTTAGAATATCTGTGTCAAAGATGACATCATGACTTGGTTAACCATTTCATTTTAGAATATCTGTGTCAAAGATGACATCATGACTTGGTTAACCGTTACATTTTAGAATATCTGTGTCAAAGATAACATCATGACTTGGTTAACCGTTACATTTTAGAATATCTGTGTCAAAGATGACATCATGACTTGGTAAACCGTTACATTTTAGAATATCTGTGTCAAAGATGACATCATGACTTGGTTAACCGTTACATTTTAGAATATCTGTGTCAAAGATGACATCATGACTTGGTAAACCGTTACATTTTAGAATATCTGTGTCAAAGATGACATCATGACTTAGTTAACCGTTACATTTTAGAATATCTGTGTCAAAGATGACCACAAATATGTTCCCTAGGTCTTAATCACAATCCAGTCCTTTTCTTATTCATGAATTGCTGCCTGATTGTTGACTAGAGTAAGATGACGGGTGCCACTAGTGGAGCAGGAAGTGTCTACCATTCCTGAGCACCATAGTTGACCACCGATTGATGTGGCACAATCTTTAATTTTCTGTGTAGTGCTTTGCAGGTCTTTGTTTGTCTATCATATTCCCAGTCCTTCGATTTTCGGCTTCTCATATCCCTCTTAAGTATCTTCAAACTTTTTTTATTGCACAATATTAAATCATGCGGTATTATCTGCCAGTTGCTTAAAGTGGCGTGAAACATCATAAACCATTTATTAAAGTGCCTATACCAAACCAGTGAGTGATGTATCTGTGTTAGGGGTATATATCTTGCCAATTTCGACCATTTTTTCAATTAGTTTGGTTTGCTTTATGGCTTTTAACGTCCCTTTTAACAATATTTCAGCTATATCGTGACGGTCAGTTTTATTGGTGGAGGAAACCGGAGTACCCGGAGAAAACCATCGACTTGTCGCAAGTCACTGACAAACTTTTTCACATAATGTTGTATCGAGTACATCTCGCCATGAACGAGGTTCGAACTCACAACTTTAGTGGTGATAGGCACTGATTGCACAGGTAGTTGTAAATCCAACTACAATACGATCACGACCACGACGGCCCATTTTTTCAATATGATTTTGGAAGTGGTATTTTATGATTTTCATTTTTATTACTAAAAGTTAAGTCTGTGACAATACCAAGATAACTATCATATAGTCTGGATTAAACCATTTATTCTGCTCTATGTAATAAATAAACGTTAGAGAAAAGCGAATGAGCCAGTAAGAATGGGCAATTCAGAGGCACTGGCAACATTGGGTACACAAGACATAGGATAAAGACAAACAACAACAACAAACACTACACAATATGCAAAAAAAAACTACGTAAATAAGACATGAACCCTCCTACAAACAACTGGAGGTAAAGACGAACCAAACATCGTTTTACGCGGACATCACAACATGGAACTCAGAACGAAAAGACATTTGAAAAAGCAAAATGTTGGACATGACTATGCGCAAACATACACACACAACACACAATAAGACATGAGCCCTCCTTAAACTGTCAAATAATAAAAACACAATAAGACATGAGCCCTCCTTAAACTGTCGAATAATAAAAACACAATAAGATATAAGCCCTCCTTAAACTGTCAAATAATAAAAACACAATAAGACATGAGCCCTCCTTAAACTGTCGAATAATAAAAACACAATAAGACATGAGCCCTCCTTAAACTGTCGAATAATAAAAACACAATAAGACATGAGCCCTCCTTAAACTGTCGAATAATAAAAACACAATAAGACATGAGCTCTCCTTAAACTGTCAAATAATAAAAACACAATAAGACATGAGCCCTCCTTAAACTGTCGAATAATAAAAACACAATAAGACATGAGCTCTCCTTAAACTGTCAAATAATAAAAACACAATAAGACATGAGCCCTCCTTAAACTGTCGAATAATAAAAACACAATAAGACATGAGCCCTCCTTAAACTGTCAAATAATAAAAACACAATAAGACATGAGCCCTCCTTAAACTGTCGAATAATAAAAACACAATAAGACATGAGCCCCCCTTAAACTGTCGCGTAATAAAAACACAATAAGATATGAGCCCTCCTTAAACTGTCGAATAATAAAAACACAATAAGACATGAGCCCTCCTTAAACTGTCGAATAATAAAAACACAATAAGACATGAGCTCTCCTTAAACTGTCAAATAATAAAAACACAATAAGACATGAGCCCTCCTTAAACTGTCGAGTAATAAAAACACAATAAGACATGACCCCTCCTTAAACTGTCGCGTAATAAAAACACAATAAGATATGAGCCCTCCTTAAACTGTCGAATAATAAAAACACAATAAGACATCAGCCCTCCTTAAACTGTCAAATAATAAAAACACAATAAGATATGAGCCCTCCTTAAACTGTCGAGTAATAAAAACACAATAAGACATGAGCCCCCCTTAAACTGTCGCGTAATAAAAACACAATAAGACATGAGCCCTCCTTAAACTGTCGAATAATAAAAACACAATAAGACATGAGCCCTCCTTAAACTGTCAAATAATAAAAACACAATAAGATATGAGCCCTCCTTAAACTGTCAAATAATAAAAACACAATAAGACATGAACCCTCCTTAAACTGTCGAATAATAAAAACACAATAAGACATGAGCCCTCCTTAAACTGTCGCGTAATAAAAACACAATAAGATATGAGCCCTCCTTAAACTGTCGAATAATAAAAACACAATAAGACATCAGCCCTCCTTAAACTGTCAAATAATAAAAACACAATAAGATATGAGCCCTCCTTAAACTGTCAAATAATAAAAACACAATAAGACATGAGCCCTCCTTAAACTGTCGAATAATAAAAACACAATAAGACATGAGCCCCCCTTAAACTGTCGCGTAATAAAAACACAATAAGACATGAGCCCTCCTTAAACTGTCGAGTAATAAAAACACAATAAGACATGAGCCCTCCTTAAACTGTCAAATAATAAAAACACAATAAGATATGAGCCCTCCTTAAACTGTCGAGTAATAAAAACACAATAAGACATGAGTCCTCCTTAAACTGTCGAGTAATAAAAACACAATAAGACATGAGCCCTCCTTAAACTGTCAAATAATAAAAACACAATAAGATATGAGCCCTCCTTAAACTGTCGAATAATAAAAACACAATAAGACATGAGCCCTCCTTAAACTGTCGAATAATAAAAACACAATAAGACATGAGCCCCCCTTAAACTGTCGCGTAATAAAAACACAATAAGACATGAGCCCTCCTTAAACTGTCAAATAATAAAAACACAATAAGATATGAGCCCTCCTTAAACTGTCAAATAATAAAAACACAATAAGACATGAGCCCTCCTTAAACTGTCGAATAATAAAAACACAATAAGACATGAGCCCTCCTTAAACTGTCGAGTAATAAAAACACAATAAGACATGAGCCCTCCTTAAACTGTCAAATAATAAAAACACAATAAGACATGAGCCCTCCTTAAACTGTCGAATAATAAAAACACAATAAGACATGAGCCCTCCTTAAACTGTCGCGTAATAAAAACACAATAAGACATGAGCCCTCCTTAAACTGTCGAGTAATAAAAACACAATAAGACATGAGCCCTCCTTAAACTGTCAAATAATAAAAACACAATAAGATATGAGCCCTCCTTAAACTGTCGAGTAATAAAAACACAATAAGACATGAGTCCTCCTTAAACTGTCGAGTAATAAAAACACAATAAGACATGAGCCCTCCTTAAACTGTCGAGTAATAAAAACACAATAAGACATGAGCCCTCCTTAAACTGTCAAATAATAAAAACACAATAAGATATGAGCCCTCCTTAAACTGTCGAATAATAAAAACACAATAAGACATGAGCCCTCCTTAAACTGTCGAATAATAAAAACACAATAAGATATGAGCCCCCCTTAAACTGTCGCGTAATAAAAACACAATAAGACATGAGCCCTCCTTAAACTGTCAAATAATAAAAACACAATAAGATATGAGCCCTCCTTAAACTGTCAAATAATAAAAACACAATAAGACATGAGCCCTCCTTAAACTGTCGAATAATAAAAACACAATAAGACATGAGCCCTCCTTAAACTGTCGAGTAATAAAAACACAATAAGACATGAGCCCTCATTAAACTGTCAAATAATAAAAACACAATAAGATATGAGCCCTCCTTAAACTGTCGAGTAATAAAAACACAATAAGACATGAGTCCTCCTTAAACTGTCGAGTAATAAAAACACAATAAGACATGAGCCCTCCTTAAACTGTCAAATAATAAAAACACAATAAGATATGAGCCCTCCTGAAACTGTCGAATAATAAAAACACAATAAGACATGAGCCCTCCTTAAACTGTCGAATAATAAAAACACAATAAGACATGAGCCCCCCTTAAACTGTCGCGTAATAAAAACACAATAAGACATGAGCCCTCCTTAAACTGTCAAATAATAAAAACACAATAAGATATGAGCCCTCCTTAAACTGTCAAATAATAAAAACACAATAAGACATGAGCCCTCCTTAAACTGTCGAATAATAAAAACACAATAAGACATGAGCCCTCCTTAAACTGTCGAGTAATAAAAACACAATAAGACATGAGCCCTCCTTAAACTGTCAAATAATAAAAACACAATAAGACATGAGCCCTCCTTAAACTGTCGAATAATAAAAACACAATAAGACATGAGCCCCCCTTAAACTGTCGCGTAATAAAAACACAATAAGACATGAGCCCTCCTTAAACTGTCGAGTAATAAAAACACAATAAGACATGAGCCCTCCTGAAACTGTCAAATAATAAAAACACAATAAGATATGAGCCCTCCTTAAACTGTCGAGTAATAAAAACACAATAAGACATGAGTCCTCCTTAAACTGTCGAGTAATAAAAACACAATAAGACATGAGCCCTCCTTAAACTGTCAAATAATAAAAACACAATAAGATATGAGCCCTCCTTAAACTGTCGAATAATAAAAACACAATAAGACATGAGCCCTCCTTAAACTGTCGAATAATAAAAACACAATAAGACATGAGCCCTCCTTAAACTGTCGCGTAATAAAAACACAATAAGACATGAGCCCTCCTTAAACTGTCAAATAATAAAAACACAATAAGATATGAGCCCTCCTTAAACTGTCAAATAATAAAAACACAATAAGACATGAGCCCTCCTTAAACTGTCGAATAATAAAAACACAATAAGACATGAGCCCTCCTTAAACTGTCGAGTAATAAAAACACAATAAGACATGAGCCCTCCTTAAACTGTCAAATAATAAAAACACAATAAGATATGAGCCCTCCTTAAACTGTCGAATAATAAAAACACAATAAGACATGAGCCCTCCTTAAACTGTCGAATAATAAAAACACAATAAGATATGAGCCCTCCTTAAACTGTCAAATAATAAAAACACAATAAGACATGAGCCCTCCTTAAACTGTCGAATAATAAAAACACAATAAGACATGAGCCCCCCTTAAACTGTCAAATAATAAAAACACAATAAGACATGAGCTCTCCTTAAACTGTCAAATAATAAAAACACAATAAGACATGAGCCCTCCTTAAACTGTCGAATAATAAAAACACAATAAGACATGAGCCCTCCTTAAACTGTCGAATAATAAAAACACAATAAGACATGAGCCCTCCTTAAACTGTCGAATAATAAAAACACAATAAGACATGAGCTCTCCTTAAGCTGTCGAATAATAAAAACACAATAAGACATGAGCTCTCCTTAAACTGTCGAATAATAAAAACACAATAAGACATGAGCTCTCCTTAAACTGTCAAATAATAAAAACACAATAAGACATCAGCCCTCCTTAAACTATCAAATAATAAAAACACAATAAGACATGAGCCCTCCTTAAACTGTCGAATAATAAAAACACAATAAGACATGAGCCCTCCTGAAACTGTCGAATAATAAAAACACAATAAGACATGAGAACCCTTAAACTGTCGAATAATAAAAACACAATAAGACATGAGCCCTCCTGAAACTGTCGAATAATAAAAACACAATAAGACATGAGCCCTCCTTAAACTGTCGAATAATAAAAACACAATAAGACATCAGCCCCCCTTAAACTGTCGAATAATAAAAACACAATAAGACATGAGCTCTCCTTAAACTGTCGAATAATAAAAACACAATAAGACATGAGCTCTCCTTAAACTGTCAAATAATAAAAACACAATAAGACATCAGCCCTCCTTAAACTATCAAATAATAAAAACACAATAAGACATGAGCCCTCCTTAAACTGTCGAATAATAAAAACACAATAAGACATGAGCCCTCCTGAAACTGTCGAATAATAAAAACACAATAAGACATGAGAACCCTTAAACTGTCGAATAATAAAAACACAATAAGACATGAGCCCTCCTGAAACTGTCGAATAATAAAAACACAATAAGACATGAGTCCTCCTTAAACTGTCGAATAATAAAAACACAATAAGACATCAGCCCTCCTTAAACTGTCGAGGAATAAAAACACAATAAGACATGAGCCCTCCTTAAACTGTCGAATAATAAAAACACAATAAGACATCAGCTCTCCTTAAACTGTCGAGTAATAAAAACACAATAAGACATGAGCCCTCCTTAAACTGTCGAATAATAAAAACACAATAAGATATGAGCCCTCCTTAAACTGTCGAATAATAAAAACACAATAAGACATGAGTCCTCCTTAAACTGTCGAATAATAAAAACACAATAAGACATGAGCTCTCCTGAAACTGTCGAATAATAAAAACACAATAAGACATGAGCCCTCCTTAAACTGTCGAATAATAAAAACACAATAAGATATGAGCCCTCCTTAAACTGTCGAATAATAAAAATACAATAAGACATGAACCCTCCTTAAACTGTCGAATAATAAAAACACAATAAGATATGAGCCCTCCTTAAACTGTCGCGTAATAAAAACACAATAAGACATGAACCCTCCTTAAACTGTCGAATAATAAAAACACAATAAGATATGAGCCCTCCTTAAACTGTCGAATAATAAAAACACAATAAGATATGAGCCCTCCTTAAACTGTCGCGTAATAAAAACACAATAAGACATGAACCCTCGTTAAACTGTCGAATAATAAAAACACAATAAGACATGAGCCCTCCTTAAACTGTCGAATAATAAAAACACAATAAGATATGAGCCCTCCTTAAACTGTCGCGTAATAAAAACACAATAAGACATGAACCCTTCTTAAACTGTCGAATAATAAAAACACAATAAGACATGAGCTCTCCTTAAACTGTCAAATAATAATAACACAATAAGACATGAGCTCTCCTTAAACTGTCGAATAATAAAAACACAATAAGATATGAGCCCTCCTTAAACTGTCGAATAATAAAAACACAATAGGACATGAGCTCTCCTTAAACTGTCAAATAATAAAAACACAATAAGACATGAGCTCTCCTTATATTGTCGAATAATAAAAACACAATAAGACATGAGCTCTCCTTCAACTGTCAAATAATAAAAACACAATAAGACATGAGCCCTCCTTAAACTGTCGAATAATAAAAACACAATAAGACATGAGTCCTCCTTAAACTGTCGAATAATAAAAACACAATAAGACATGAGTCCTCCTTAAACTGTCAAATAATAAAAACACAATAAGGCACGAGTCCTCCTTAAACTGTCAAATAATAAAAACACAATAAGATATGAGCCCTCCTTAGACTGTCGAATAATAAAAACACAATAAGGCACGAGTCCTCCTTAAACTGTCGAATAATAAAAACACAATAAGACATGAGCCCTCCTTAAACTGTAGAGTAATAAAAACACAATAAGACATCAGCCCTCCTTAAACTGTCGAGAAATAAAAACACAATAAGACATCAGCCCCCCTTAAACTGTCGAGTATTAAAAACACAATAAGACATGAGCACTCCTTAAACTGTCAAATAATAAAAACACAATAAGACATGAGCCCTCCTTATACTGTCGAATAATAAAACCACAATAAGACATGAGCCCTCCTTAAACTGTCGAGTAATAAAAACACAATAAGACATCAGCCCCCCTTAAACTGTCGAATAATAAAAACACAATAAGACATGAGCCCTCCTTAAACTGTCAAATAATAAAAACACAATAAGACATGAACCCTCCTTAAACTGTCAAATAATAAAAACACAATAAGACATGAGCCCTCCTTAAACTGTCGAATAATAAAAACACAATAAGACATGAGCCCTCCTTAAACTGTCGAATAATAAAAACACAATAAGACATGAGCCCTCCTTAAACTGTCGAATAATAAAAACACAATAAGACATGAGCCCTCCTGAAACTGTCAAATAATAAAAACACAATAAGATATGAGCCCTCCTTAAACTGTCGAGTAATAAAAACACAATAAGACATGAGTCCTCCTTAAACTGTCGAGTAATAAAAACACAATAAGACATGAGCCCTCCTTAAACTGTCAAATAATAAAAACACAATAAGATATGAGCCCTCCTTAAACTGTCGAATAATAAAAACACAATAAGACATGAGCCCTCCTTAAACTGTCGAATAATAAAAACACAATAAGACATGAGCTCTCCTTAAACTGTCAAATAATAATAACACAATAAGACATGAGCTCTCCTTAAACTGTCGAATAATAAAAACACAATAAGATATGAGCCCTCCTTAAACTGTCGAATAATAAAAACACAATAGGACATGAGCTCTCCTTAAACTGTCAAATAATAAAAACACAATAAGACATGAGCTCTCCTTATATTGTCGAATAATAAAAACACAATAAGACATGAGCTCTCCTTCAACTGTCAAATAATAAAAACACAATAAGACATGAGCTCTCCTTAAACTGTCCAATAATAAAAACACAATAAGACATGAGCCCTCCTTAAACTGTCGAATAATAAAAACACAATAAGACATGAGTCCTCCTTAAACTGTCGAATAATAAAAACACAATAAGACATGAGTCCTCCTTAAACTGTCAAATAATAAAAACACAATAAGGCACGAGTCCTCCTTAAACTGTCAAATAATAAAAACACAATAAGATATGAGCCCTCCTTAGACTGTCGAATAATAAAAACACAATAAGGCACGAGTCCTCCTTAAACTGTCGAATAATAAAAACACAATAAGACATGAGCCCTCCTTAAACTGTAGAGTAATAAAAACACAATAAGACATCAGCCCTCCTTAAACTGTCGAGAAATAAAAACACAATAAGACATCAGCCCCCCTTAAACTGTCGAGTATTAAAAACACAATAAGACATGAGCACTCCTTAAACTGTCAAATAATAAAAACACAATAAGACATGAGCCCTCCTTAAACTGTCGAATAATAAAAACACAATAAGACATGAGCCCTCCTTATACTGTCGAATAATAAAACCACAATAAGACATGAGCCCTCCTTAAACTGTCGAGTAATAAAAACACAATAAGACATCAGCCCCCCTTAAACTGTCGAATAATAAAAACACAATAAGACATGAGCCCTCCTTAAACTGTCAAATAATAAAAACACAATAAGACATGAGCCCTCCTTAAACTGTCAAATAATAAAAACACAATAAGACATGAGCCCTCCTTAAACTGTCGAATAATAAAAACACAATAAGACATGAGCCCTCCTTAAACTGTCGAATAATAAAAACACAATAAGACATGAGCCCTCCTTAAACTGTCGAATAATAAAAACACAATAAGACATGAGCCCTCCTGAAACTGTCAAATAATAAAAACACAATAAGATATGAGCCCTCCTTAAACTGTCGAGTAATAAAAACACAATAAGACATGAGTCCTCCTTAAACTGTCGAGTAATAAAAACACAATAAGACATGAGCCCTCCTTAAACTGTCAAATAATAAAAACACAATAAGATATGAGCCCTCCTTAAACTGTCGAATAATAAAAACACAATAAGACATGAGCCCTCCTTAAACTGTCGAATAATAAAAACACAATAAGACATGAGCCCTCCTTAAACTGTCGCGTAATAAAAACACAATAAGACATGAGCCCTCCTTAAACTGTCAAATAATAAAAACACAATAAGATATGAGCCCTCCTTAAACTGTCAAATAATAAAAACACAATAAGACATGAGCCCTCCTTAAACTGTCGAATAATAAAAACACAATAAGACATGAGCCCTCCTTAAACTGTCGAGTAATAAAAACACAATAAGACATGAGCCCTCCTTAAACTGTCAAATAATAAAAACACAATAAGATATGAGCCCTCCTTAAACTGTCGAATAATAAAAACACAATAAGACATGAGCCCTCCTTAAACTGTCGAATAATAAAAACACAATAAGATATGAGCCCTCCTTAAACTGTCAAATAATAAAAACACAATAAGACATGAGCCCTCCTTAAACTGTCGAATAATAAAAACACAATAAGACATGAGCCCCCCTTAAACTGTCAAATAATAAAAACACAATAAGACATGAGCTCTCCTTAAACTGTCAAATAATAAAAACACAATAAGACATGAGCCCTCCTTAAACTGTCGAATAATAAAAACACAATAAGACATGAGCCCCCCTTAAACTGTCAAATAATAAAAACACAATAAGACATGAGCTCTCCTTAAACTGTCAAATAATAAAAACACAATAAGACATGAGCCCTCCTTAAACTGTCGAATAATAAAAACACAATAAGACATGAGCCCTCCTTAAACTGTCGAATAATAAAAACACAATAAGACATGAGCTCTCCTTAAGCTGTCGAATAATAAAAACACAATAAGACATGAGCTCTCCTTAAACTGTCGAATAATAAAAACACAATAAGACATGAGCTCTCCTTAAACTGTCAAATAATAAAAACACAATAAGACATCAGCCCTCCTTAAACTATCAAATAATAAAAACACAATAAGACATGAGCCCTCCTTAAACTGTCGAATAATAAAAACACAATAAGACATGAGCCCTCCTGAAACTGTCGAATAATAAAAACACAATAAGACATGAGAACCCTTAAACTGTCGAATAATAAAAACACAATAAGACATGAGCCCTCCTGAAACTGTCGAATAATAAAAACACAATAAGACATGAGCCCTCCTTAAACTGTCGAATAATAAAAACACAATAAGACATCAGCCCCCCTTAAACTGTCGAATAATAAAAACACAATAAGACATGAGCTCTCCTTAAACTGTCGAATAATAAAAACACAATAAGACATGAGCTCTCCTTAAACTGTCAAATAATAAAAACACAATAAGACATCAGCCCTCCTTAAACTATCAAATAATAAAAACACAATAAGACATGAGCCCTCCTTAAACTGTCGAATAATAAAAACACAATAAGACATGAGCCCTCCTGAAACTGTCGAATAATAAAAACACAATAAGACATGAGAACCCTTAAACTGTCGAATAATAAAAACACAATAAGACATGAGCCCTCCTGAAACTGTCGAATAATAAAAACACAATAAGACATGAGTCCTCCTTAAACTGTCGAATAATAAAAACACAATAAGACATCAGCCCTCCTTAAACTGTCGAGTAATAAAAACACAATAAGACATGAGCCCTCCTTAAACTGTCGAATAATAAAAACACAATAAGACATCAGCTCTCCTTAAACTGTCGAGTAATAAAAACACAATAAGACATGAGCCCTCCTTAAACTGTCGAATAATAAAAACACAATAAGATATGAGCCCTCCTTAAACTGTCGAATAATAAAAACACAATAAGACATGAGTCCTCCTTAAACTGTCGAATAATAAAAACACAATAAGACATGAGCTCTCCTGAAACTGTCGAATAATAAAAACACAATAAGACATGAGCCCTCCTTAAACTGTCGAATAATAAAAACACAATAAGATATGAGCCCTCCTTAAACTGTCGAATAATAAAAACACAATAAGACATGAACCCTCCTTAAACTGTCGAATAATAAAAACACAATAAGATATGAGCCCTCCTTAAACTGTCGCGTAATAAAAACACAATAAGACATGAACCCTCCTTAAACTGTCGAATAATAAAAACACAATAAGATATGAGCCCTCCTTAAACTGTCGAATAATAAAAACACAATAAGATATGAGCCCTCCTTAAACTGTCGCGTAATAAAAACACAATAAGACATGAACCCTCGTTAAACTGTCGAATAATAAAAACACAATAAGACATGAGCCCTCCTTAAACTGTCGAATAATAAAAACACAATAAGATATGAGCCCTCCTTAAACTGTCGCGTAATAAAAACACAATAAGACATGAACCCTTCTTAAACTGTCGAATAATAAAAACACAATAAGACATGAGCTCTCCTTAAACTGTCAAATAATAATAACACAATAAGACATGAGCTCTCCTTAAACTGTCGAATAATAAAAACACAATAAGATATGAGCCCTCCTTAAACTGTCGAATAATAAAAACACAATAGGACATGAGCTCTCCTTAAACTGTCAAATAATAAAAACACAATAAGACATGAGTTCTCCTTATATTGTCGAATAATAAAAACACAATAAGACATGAGCTCTCCTTCAACTGTCAAATAATAAAAACACAATAAGACATGAGCTCTCCTTAAACTGTCCAATAATAAAAACACAATAAGACATGAGCCCTCCTTAAACTGTCGAATAATAAAAACACAATAAGACATGAGTCCTCCTTAAACTGTCGAATAATAAAAACACAATAAGACATGAGTCCTCCTTAAACTGTCAAATAATAAAAACACAATAAGGCACGAGTCCTCCTTAAACTGTCAAATAATAAAAACACAATAAGATATGAGCCCTCCTTAGACTGTCGAATAATAAAAACACAATAAGGCACGAGTCCTCCTTAAACTGTCGAATAATAAAAACACAATAAGACATGAGCCCTCCTTAAACTGTAGAGTAATAAAAACACAATAAGACATCAGCCCTCCTTAAACTGTCGAGAAATAAAAACACAATAAGACATCAGCCCCCCTTAAACTGTCGAGTATTAAAAACACAATAAGACATGAGCACTCCTTAAACTGTCAAATAATAAAAACACAATAAGACATGAGCCCTCCTTAAACTGTCGAATAATAAAAACACAATAAGACATGAGCCCTCCTTATACTGTCGAATAATAAAACCACAATAAGACATGAGCCCTCCTTAAACTGTCGAGTAATAAAAACACAATAAGACATCAGCCCCCCTTAAACTGTCGAATAATAAAAACACAATAAGACATGAGCCCTCCTTAAACTGTCAAATAATAAAAACACAATAAGACATGAGCCCTCCTTAAACTGTCAAATAATAAAAACACAATAAGACATGAGCCCTCCTTAAACTGTCGAATAATAAAAACACAATAAGACATGAGCCCTCCTTAAACTGTCGAATAATAAAAACACAATAAGACATGAGCCCTCCTTAAACTGTCGAATAATAAAAACACAATAAGACATGAGCCCTCCTTAAACTGTCGCGTAATAAAAACACAATAAGACATGAGCCCTCCTTAAACTGTCGCGTAATAAAAACACAATAAGACATGAGCCCTCCTTAAACTGTCAAATAATAAAAACACAATAAGACATGAGCCCTCCTTAAACTGTCGAATAATAAAAACACAATAAGACATGAGCCCTCCTTAAACTGTCGCGTAATAAAAATACAATAAGACATGAGCCCTCCTTAAACTGTCGAATAATAAAAACACAATAAGACATGAGCCCTCCTTAAACTGTCAAATAATAAAAACACAATAAGACATGAGCCCTCCTGAAACTGTCGAATAATAAAAACACAATAAGACATGAGCCCTCCTGAAACTGTCGAATAATAAAAACACAATAAGATATGAGCCCTCCTTAAACTGTCGAATAATAAAAACACAATAAGACATGAGTCCTCCTTAAACTGCCGAATAATAAAAACACAATAAGACATGAGCTCTCCTTAAACTGTCAAATAATAAAAACACAATAAGACATGAGCTCTCCTTAAACTGTCGAATAATAAAAACACAATAAGATATGAGCCCTCCTTAAACTGTCGAATAATAAAAACACAATAAGACATGAGCCCTCCTTAAACTGTCGAATAATAAAAACACAATAAGACATGAGCCCTCCTTAAACTGTCGCGTAATAAAAACACAATAAGACATGAGCCCTCCTTAAACTGTCGCGAAATAAAAACACAATAAGACATGAGCCCTCCTTAAACTGTCAAATAATAAAAACACAATAAGACATGAGCCCTCCTTAAACTGTCGAATAATAAAAACACAATAAGACATGAGCCCTCCTTAAACTGTCGCGTAATAAAAACACAATAAGACATGAGCCCTCCTTAAACTGTCGAGTAATAAAAACACAATAAGACATGAGCCCTCCTTAAACTGTCGAATAATAAAAACACAATAAGACATGAGCCCTCCTTAAACTGTCGAATAATAAAAACACAATAAGACATGAGCCCTCCTTAAACTGTCAAATAATAAAAACACAAGAAGACATGAGCCCTCCTGAAACTGTCGAATAATAAAAACACAATAAGACATGAGCCCTCCTGAAACTGTCGAATAATAAAAACACAATAAGACATGAGCTCTCCTTAAGCTGTCGAATAATAAAAACACAATAAGACATGAGCTCTCCTTAAACTGTCGAATAATAAAAACACAATAAGATATGAGCCCTCCTTAAACTGTCGAATAATAAAAACACAATAAGACATGAGTCCTCCTTAAACTGTCGAATAATAAAAACACAATAAGACATGAGCTCTCCTTAAACTGTCAAATAATAAAAACACAATAAGACATGAGCTCTCCTTATATTGTCGAATAATAAAAACACAATAAGACATGAGCTCTCCTTAAACTGTCAAATAATAAAAACACAATAAGACATGAGCTCTCCTTAAACTGTCGAATAATAAAAACACAATAAGACATGAGCACTCCTTAAACTGTCGAATAATAAAAACACAATAAGACATGAGTCCTCCTTAAATTGTCGAATAATAAAAACACAATAAGACATGAGTCCTCCTTAAACTGTCAAATAATAAAAACACAATAAGGCACGAGTCCTCCTTAAACTGTCGAATAATAAAAACAAAATAAGACATGAGCCCTCCTTAAACTGTCGAATAATAAAAACACAATAAGACATGAGCCCTCCTTAAACTGTCAAATAATAAAAACACAATAAGACATGAGCCCTCCTGAAACTGTCGAATAATAAAAACACAATAAGACATGAGCCCTCCTTAAACTGTCGAATAATAAAAACACAATAAGAGATGAGCCCTCCTTAAACTGTCGAATAATAAAAACACAATAAGACATGAGTCCTCCTTAAACTGTCGAATAATAAAAACACAATAAGACATGAGCTCTCCTTAAGCTGTCAAATAATAAAAACACAATAAGACATGAGCTCTCCTTAAACTGTCGAATAATAAAAACACAATAAGATATGAGCCCTCCTTAAACTGTCGAATAATAAAAACACAATAAGACATGAGTCCTCCTTAAACTGTCAAATAATAAAAACACAATAAGACATGAGCTCTCCTTAAACTGTCAAATAATAAAAACACAATAAGACATGAGCTCTCCTTATATTGTCGAATAATAAAAGCACAATAAGACATGAGCTCTCCTTAAACTGTCAAATAATAAAAACACAATAAGACATGAGCTCTCCTTAAACTGTCGAATAATAAAAACACAATAAGACATGAGCACTCCTTAAACTGTCGAATAATAAAAACACAATAAGACATGAGTCCTCCTTAAATTGTCGAATAATAAAAACACAATAAGACATGAGTCCTCCTTAAACTGTCAAATAATAAAAACACAATAAGGCACGAGTCCTCCTTAAACTGTCGAATAATAAAAACAAAATAAGACATGAGCCCTCCTTAAACTGTCGCGTATTAAAAATACAATAAGACATGAGCCCTCCTTAAACTGTCGAATAATAAAAACACAATAAGACATGAGCCCTCCTTAAACTGTCAAATAATAAAAACACAATAAGACATGAGCCCTCCTGAAACTGTCGAATAATAAAAACACAATAAGACATGAGCCCTCCTGAAACTGTCGAATAATAAAAACACAATAAGATATGAGCCCTCCTTAAACTGTCGAATAATAAAAACACAATAAGACATGAGTCCTCCTTAAACTGTCAAATAATAAAAACACAATAAGACATGAGCTCTCCTTAAACTGTCGAATAATAAAAACACAATAAGATATGAGCCCTCCTTAAGCTGTCGAATAATAAAAACACAATAAGACATGAGTCCTCCTTAAACTGTCGAATAATAAAAACACAATAAGACATGAGTCCTCCTTAGACTGTCGAATAATAAAAACACAATAAGGCACGAGTCCTCCTTAAACTGTCGAATAATAAAAACACAATAAGACATGAGTCCTCCTTAAACTGTCGAGTAATAAAAACACAATAAGACATGAGCCCTCCTTAAACTGTCAAATAATAAAAACACAATAAGACATGAGCCCTCCTTAAACTGTCAAATAATAAAAACACAATAAGACATGAGCTCTCCTTAAACTGTCGAATAATAAAAACACAATAAGACATGAGCCCTCCTTATACTGTCGAATAATAAAAACACAATAAGACATGAGCCCTCCTTAAACTGTCGAGTAATAAAAACACAATAAGACATCAGCCCCCCTTAAACTGTCGAATAATAAAAACACAATAAGACATGAGCCCTCCTTAAACTGTCAAATAATAAAAACACAATTAGACATGAGCTTTCCTTAAACTGTCGAATAATAAAAACACAATAAGATATGAGCCCTCCTTAAACTGTCGAATAATAAAAACACAATAAGATATGAGCCCTCCTTAAACTGTCGAATAATAAAAACACAATAAGACATGAGTCCTCCTTAAACTGCCGAATAATAAAAACACAATAAGACATGAGCTCTCCTTAAACTGTCAAATAATAAAAACACAATAAGACATGAGCTCTCCTTAAACTGTCGAATAATAAAAACACAATAAGATATGAGCCCTCCTTAAACTGTCGAATAATAAAAACACAATAAGACATGAGCCCTCCTTAAACTGTCGAATAATAAAAACACAATAAGACATGAGCCCTCCTTAAACTGTCGCGTAATAAAAACACAATAAGACATGAGCCCTCCTTAAACTGTCGCGAAATAAAAACACAATAAGACATGAGCCCTCCTGAAACTGTCGAATAATAAAAACACAATAAGACATGAGCCCTCCTTAAACTGTCGAATAATAAAAACACAATAAGACATGAGCCCTCCTTAAACTGTCGCGTAATAAAAACACAATAAGACATGAGCCCTCCTTAAACTGTCGAGTAATAAAAACACAATAAGACATGAGCCCTCCTTAAACTGTCGAATAATAAAAACACAATAAGACATGAGCCCTCCTTAAACTGTCGAATAATAAAAACACAATAAGACATGAGCCCTCCTTAAACTGTCAAATAATAAAAACACAATAAGACATGAGCCCTCCTGAAACTGTCGAATAATAAAAACACAATAAGACATGAGCTCTCCTTAAACTGTCAAATAATAAAAACACAATAAGACATGAGCTCTCCTTAAACTGTCGAATAATAAAAACACAATAAGACATGAGCCCCCCTTAAACTGTCAAATAATAAAAACACAATAAGACATGAGCTCTCCTTAAACTGTCAAATAATAAAAACACAATAAGACATGAGCCCTCCTTAAACTGTCGAATAATAAAAACACAATAAGACATGAGCCCTCCTTAAACTGTCGAATAATAAAAACACAATAAGACATGAGCTCTCCTTAAGCTGTCGAATAATAAAAACACAATAAGACATGAGCTCTCCTTAAACTGTCGAATAATAAAAACACAATAAGACATGAGCTCTCCTTAAACTGTCAAATAATAAAAACACAATAAGACATCAGCCCTCCTTAAACTATCAAATAATAAAAACACAATAAGACATGAGCCCTCCTTAAACTGTCGAATAATAAAAACACAATAAGACATGAGCCCTCCTGAAACTGTTGAATAATAAAAACACAATAAGACATGAGAACCCTTAAACTGTCGAATAATAAAAACACAATAAGACATGAGCCCTCCTGAAACTGTCGAATAATAAAAACACAATAAGACATGAGCCCTCCTTAAACTGTCGAATAATAAAAACACAATAAGACATCAGCCCCCCTTAAACTGTCGAATAATAAAAACACAATAAGACATGAGCTCTCCTTAAACTGTCGAATAATAAAAACACAATAAGACATGAGCTCTCCTTAAACTGTCAAATAATAAAAACACAATAAGACATCAGCCCTCCTTAAACTATCAAATAATAAAAACACAATAAGACATGAGCCCTCCTTAAACTGTCGAATAATAAAAACACAATAAGACATGAGCCCTCCTGAAACTGTCGAATAATAAAAACACAATAAGACATGAGAACCCTTAAACTGTCGAATAATAAAAACACAATAAGACATGAGCCCTCCTGAAACTGTCGAATAATAAAAACACAATAAGACATGAGTCCTCCTTAAACTGTCGAATAATAAAAACACAATAAGACATCAGCCCTCCTTAAACTGTCGAGTAATAAAAACACAATAAGACATGAGCCCTCCTTAAACTGTCGAATAATAAAAACACAATAAGACATCAGCTCTCCTTAAACTGTCGAGTAATAAAAACACAATAAGACATGAGCCCTCCTTAAACTGTCGAATAATAAAAACACAATAAGATATGAGCCCTCCTTAAACTGTCGAATAATAAAAACACAATAAGACATGAGTCCTCCTTAAACTGTCGAATAATAAAAACACAATAAGACATGAGCTCTCCTGAAACTGTCGAATAATAAAAACACAATAAGACATGAGCCCTCCTTAAACTGTCGAATAATAAAAACACAATAAGATATGAGCCCTCCTTAAACTGTCGAATAATAAAAACACAATAAGACATGAACCCTCCTTAAACTGTCGAATAATAAAAACACAATAAGATATGAGCCCTCCTTAAACTGTCGCGTAATAAAAACACAATAAGACATGAACCCTCCTTAAACTGTCGAATAATAAAAACACAATAAGATATGAGCCCTCCTTAAACTGTCGAATAATAAAAACACAATAAGATATGAGCCCTCCTTAAACTGTCGCGTAATAAAAACACAATAAGACATGAACCCTCGTTAAACTGTCGAATAATAAAAACACAATAAGACATGAGCCCTCCTTAAACTGTCGAATAATAAAAACACAATAAGATATGAGCCCTCCTTAAACTGTCGCGTAATAAAAACACAATAAGACATGAACCCTTCTTAAACTGTCGAATAATAAAAACACAATAAGACATGAGCTCTCCTTAAACTGTCAAATAATAATAACACAATAAGACATGAGCTCTCCTTAAACTGTCGAATAATAAAAACACAATAAGATATGAGCCCTCCTTAAACTGTCGAATAATAAAAACACAATAGGACATGAGCTCTCCTTAAACTGTCAAATAATAAAAACACAATAAGACATGAGCTCTCCTTATATTGTCGAATAATAAAAACACAATAAGACATGAGCTCTCCTTCAACTGTCAAATAATAAAAACACAATAAGACATGAGCTCTCCTTAAACTGTCCAATAATAAAAACACAATAAGACATGAGCCCTCCTTAAACTGTCGAATAATAAAAACACAATAAGACATGAGTCCTCCTTAAACTGTCGAATAATAAAAACACAATAAGACATGAGTCCTCCTTAAACTGTCAAATAATAAAAACACAATAAGGCACGAGTCCTCCTTAAACTGTCAAATAATAAAAACACAATAAGATATGAGCCCTCCTTAGACTGTCGAATAATAAAAACACAATAAGGCACGAGTCCTCCTTAAACTGTCGAATAATAAAAACACAATAAGACATGAGCCCTCCTTAAACTGTAGAGTAATAAAAACACAATAAGACATCAGCCCTCCTTAAACTGTCGAGAAATAAAAACACAATAAGACATCAGCCCCCCTTAAACTGTCGAGTATTAAAAACACAATAAGACATGAGCACTCCTTAAACTGTCAAATAATAAAAACACAATAAGACATGAGCCCTCCTTAAACTGTCGAATAATAAAAACACAATAAGACATGAGCCCTCCTTATACTGTCGAATAATAAAACCACAATAAGACATGAGCCCTCCTTAAACTGTCGAGTAATAAAAACACAATAAGACATCAGCCCCCCTTAAACTGTCGAATAATAAAAACACAATAAGACATGAGCCCTCCTTAAACTGTCAAATAATAAAAACACAATAAGACATGAGCCCTCCTTAAACTGTCAAATAATAAAAACACAATAAGACATGAGCCCTCCTTAAACTGTCGAATAATAAAAACACAATAAGACATGAGCCCTCCTTAAACTGTCGAATAATAAAAACACAATAAGACATGAGCCCTCCTTAAACTGTCGAATAATAAAAACACAATAAGACATGAGCCCTCCTTAAACTGTCGCGTAATAAAAACACAATAAGACATGAGCCCTCCTTAAACTGTCGCGTAATAAAAACACAATAAGACATGAGCCCTCCTTAAACTGTCAAATAATAAAAACACAATAAGACATGAGCCCTCCTTAAACTGTCGAATAATAAAAACACAATAAGACATGAGCCCTCCTTAAACTGTCGCGTAATAAAAATACAATAAGACATGAGCCCTCCTTAAACTGTCGAATAATAAAAACACAATAAGACATGAGCCCTCCTTAAACTGTCAAATAATAAAAACACAATAAGACATGAGCCCTCCTGAAACTGTCGAATAATAAAAACACAATAAGACATGAGCCCTCCTGAAACTGTCGAATAATAAAAACACAATAAGATATGAGCCCTCCTTAAACTGTCGAATAATAAAAACACAATAAGACATGAGTCCTCCTTAAACTGCCGAATAATAAAAACACAATAAGACATGAGCTCTCCTTAAACTGTCAAATAATAAAAACACAATAAGACATGAGCTCTCCTTAAACTGTCGAATAATAAAAACACAATAAGATATGAGCCCTCCTTAAACTGTCGAATAATAAAAACACAATAAGACATGAGCCCTCCTTAAACTGTCGAATAATAAAAACACAATAAGACATGAGCCCTCCTTAAACTGTCGCGTAATAAAAACACAATAAGACATGAGCCCTCCTTAAACTGTCGCGAAATAAAAACACAATAAGACATGAGCCCTCCTTAAACTGTCAAATAATAAAAACACAATAAGACATGAGCCCTCCTTAAACTGTCGAATAATAAAAACACAATAAGACATGAGCCCTCCTTAAACTGTCGCGTAATAAAAACACAATAAGACATGAGCCCTCCTTAAACTGTCGAGTAATAAAAACACAATAAGACATGAGCCCTCCTTAAACTGTCGAATAATAAAAACACAATAAGACATGAGCCCTCCTTAAACTGTCGAATAATAAAAACACAATAAGACATGAGCCCTCCTTAAACTGTCAAATAATAAAAACACAAGAAGACATGAGCCCTCCTGAAACTGTCGAATAATAAAAACACAATAAGACATGAGCCCTCCTGAAACTGTCGAATAATAAAAACACAATAAGACATGAGCTCTCCTTAAGCTGTCGAATAATAAAAACACAATAAGACATGAGCTCTCCTTAAACTGTCGAATAATAAAAACACAATAAGATATGAGCCCTCCTTAAACTGTCGAATAATAAAAACACAATAAGACATGAGTCCTCCTTAAACTGTCGAATAATAAAAACACAATAAGACATGAGCTCTCCTTAAACTGTCAAATAATAAAAACACAATAAGACATGAGCTCTCCTTATATTGTCGAATAATAAAAACACAATAAGACATGAGCTCTCCTTAAACTGTCAAATAATAAAAACACAATAAGACATGAGCTCTCCTTAAACTGTCGAATAATAAAAACACAATAAGACATGAGCACTCCTTAAACTGTCGAATAATAAAAACACAATAAGACATGAGTCCTCCTTAAATTGTCGAATAATAAAAACACAATAAGACATGAGTCCTCCTTAAACTGTCAAATAATAAAAACACAATAAGGCACGAGTCCTCCTTAAACTGTCGAATAATAAAAACAAAATAAGACATGAGCCCTCCTTAAACTGTCGAATAATAAAAACACAATAAGACATGAGCCCTCCTTAAACTGTCAAATAATAAAAACACAATAAGACATGAGCCCTCCTGAAACTGTCGAATAATAAAAACACAATAAGACATGAGCCCTCCTTAAACTGTCGAATAATAAAAACACAATAAGAGATGAGCCCTCCTTAAACTGTCGAATAATAAAAACACAATAAGACATGAGTCCTCCTTAAACTGTCGAATAATAAAAACACAATAAGACATGAGCTCTCCTTAAGCTGTCAAATAATAAAAACACAATAAGACATGAGCTCTCCTTAAACTGTCGAATAATAAAAACACAATAAGATATGAGCCCTCCTTAAACTGTCGAATAATAAAAACACAATAAGACATGAGTCCTCCTTAAACTGTCAAATAATAAAAACACAATAAGACATGAGCTCTCCTTAAACTGTCAAATAATAAAAACACAATAAGACATGAGCTCTCCTTATATTGTCGAATAATAAAAGCACAATAAGACATGAGCTCTCCTTAAACTGTCAAATAATAAAAACACAATAAGACATGAGCTCTCCTTAAACTGTCGAATAATAAAAACACAATAAGACATGAGCACTCCTTAAACTGTCGAATAATAAAAACACAATAAGACATGAGTCCTCCTTAAATTGTCGAATAATAAAAACACAATAAGACATGAGTCCTCCTTAAACTGTCAAATAATAAAAACACAATAAGGCACGAGTCCTCCTTAAACTGTCGAATAATAAAAACAAAATAAGACATGAGCCCTCCTTAAACTGTCGCGTATTAAAAATACAATAAGACATGAGCCCTCCTTAAACTGTCGAATAATAAAAACACAATAAGACATGAGCCCTCCTTAAACTGTCAAATAATAAAAACACAATAAGACATGAGCCCTCCTGAAACTGTCGAATAATAAAAACACAATAAGACATGAGCCCTCCTGAAACTGTCGAATAATAAAAACACAATAAGATATGAGCCCTCCTTAAACTGTCGAATAATAAAAACACAATAAGACATGAGTCCTTAAACTGTCAAATAATAAAAACACAATAAGACATGAGCTCTCCTTAAACTGTCGAATAATAAAAACACAATAAGATATGAGCCCTCCTTAAGCTGTCGAATAATAAAAACACAATAAGACATGAGTCCTCCTTAAACTGTCGAATAATAAAAACACAATAAGACATGAGTCCTCCTTAGACTGTCGAATAATAAAAACACAATAAGGCACGAGTCCTCCTTAAACTGTCGAATAATAAAAACACAATAAGACATGAGTCCTCCTTAAACTGTCGAGTAATAAAAACACAATAAGACATGAGCCCTCCTTAAACTGTCAAATAATAAAAACACAATAAGACATGAGCCCTCCTTAAACTGTCAAATAATAAAAACACAATAAGACATGAGCTCTCCTTAAACTGTCGAATAATAAAAACACAATAAGACATGAGCCCTCCTTATACTGTCGAATAATAAAAACACAATAAGACATGAGCCCTCCTTAAACTGTCGAGTAATAAAAACACAATAAGACATCAGCCCCCCTTAAACTGTCGAATAATAAAAACACAATAAGACATGAGCCCTCCTTAAACTGTCAAATAATAAAAACACAATTAGACATGAGCTTTCCTTAAACTGTCGAATAATAAAAACACAATAAGATATGAGCCCTCCTTAAACTGTCGAATAATAAAAACACAATAAGATATGAGCCCTCCTTAAACTGTCGAATAATAAAAACACAATAAGACATGAGTCCTCCTTAAACTGCCGAATAATAAAAACACAATAAGACATGAGCTCTCCTTAAACTGTCAAATAATAAAAACACAATAAGACATGAGCTCTCCTTAAACTGTCGAATAATAAAAACACAATAAGATATGAGCCCTCCTTAAACTGTCGAATAATAAAAACACAATAAGACATGAGCCCTCCTTAAACTGTCGAATAATAAAAACACAATAAGACATGAGCCCTCCTTAAACTGTCGCGTAATAAAAACACAATAAGACATGAGCCCTCCTTAAACTGTCGCGAAATAAAAACACAATAAGACATGAGCCCTCCTGAAACTGTCGAATAATAAAAACACAATAAGACATGAGCCCTCCTTAAACTGTCGAATAATAAAAACACAATAAGACATGAGCCCTCCTTAAACTGTCGCGTAATAAAAACACAATAAGACATGAGCCCTCCTTAAACTGTCGAGTAATAAAAACACAATAAGACATGAGCCCTCCTTAAACTGTCGAATAATAAAAACACAATAAGACATGAGCCCTCCTTAAACTGTCGAATAATAAAAACACAATAAGACATGAGCCCTCCTTAAACTGTCAAATAATAAAAACACAATAAGACATGAGCCCTCCTGAAACTGTCGAATAATAAAAACACAATAAGACATGAGCCCTCCTGAAACTGTCGAATAATAAAAACACAATAAGACATGAGCTCTCCTTAAGCTGTCGAATAATAAAAACACAATAAGACATGAGCTCTCCTTAAACTGTCGAATAATAAAAACACAATAAGATATGAGCCCTCCTTAAACTGTCGAATAATAAAAACACAATAAGACATGAGTCCTCCTTAAACTGTCGAATAATAAAAACACAATAAGACATGAGCTCTCCTTAAACTGTCAAATAATAAAAACACAATAAGACATGAGCTCTCCTTATATTGTCGAATAATAAAAACACAATAAGACATGAGCTCTCCTTAAACTGTCAAATAATAAAAACACAATAAGACATGAGCTCTCATTAAACTGTCGAATAATAAAAACACAATAAGACATGAGCACTCCTTAAACTGTCGAATAATAAAAACACAATAAGACATGAGTCCTCCTTAAATTGTCGAATAATAAAAACACAATAAGACATGAGTCCTCCTTAAACTGTCAAATAATAAAAACACAATAAGGCACGAGTCCTCCTTAAACTGTCGAATAATAAAAACAAAATAAGATATGAGCCCTCCTTAAGCTGTCGAATAATAAAAACACAATAAGACATGAGTCCTCCTTAAACTGTCGAATAATAAAAACACAATAAGACATGAGTCCTCCTTAGACTGTCGAATAATAAAAACACAATAAGGCACGAGTCCTCCTTAAACTGTCGAATAATAAAAACACAATAAGACATGAGTCCTCCTTAAACTGTCGAGTAATAAAAACACAATAAGACATGAGCCCTCCTTAAACTGTCAAATAATAAAAACACAATAAGACATGAGCCCTCCTTAAACTGTCAAATAATAAAAACACAATAAGACATGAGCTCTCCTTAAACTGTCGAATAATAAAAACACAATAAGACATGAGCCCTCCTTATACTGTCGAATAATAAAAACACAATAAGACATGAGCCCTCCTTAAACTGTCGAGTAATAAAAACACAATAAGACATCAGCCCCCCTTAAACTGTCGAATAATAAAAACACAATAAGACATGAGCCCTCCTTAAACTGTCAAATAATAAAAACACAATTAGACATGAGCTTTCCTTAAACTGTCGAATAATAAAAACACAATAAGATATGAGCCCTCCTTAAACTGTCGAATAATAAAAACACAATAAGATATGAGCCCTCCTTAAACTGTCGAATAATAAAAACACAATAAGACATGAGTCCTCCTTAAACTGCCGAATAATAAAAACACAATAAGACATGAGCTCTCCTTAAACTGTCAAATAATAAAAACACAATAAGACATGAGCTCTCCTTAAACTGTCGAATAATAAAAACACAATAAGATATGAGCCCTCCTTAAACTGTCGAATAATAAAAACACAATAAGACATGAGCCCTCCTTAAACTGTCGAATAATAAAAACACAATAAGACATGAGCCCTCCTTAAACTGTCGCGTAATAAAAACACAATAAGACATGAGCCCTCCTTAAACTGTCGCGAAATAAAAACACAATAAGACATGAGCCCTCCTGAAACTGTCGAATAATAAAAACACAATAAGACATGAGCCCTCCTTAAACTGTCGAATAATAAAAACACAATAAGACATGAGCCCTCCTTAAACTGTCGCGTAATAAAAACACAATAAGACATGAGCCCTCCTTAAACTGTCGAGTAATAAAAACACAATAAGACATGAGCCCTCCTTAAACTGTCGAATAATAAAAACACAATAAGACATGAGCCCTCCTTAAACTGTCAAATAATAAAAACACAATAAGACATGAGCCCTCCTGAAACTGTCGAATAATAAAAACACAATAAGACATGAGCCCTCCTGAAACTGTCGAATAATAAAAACACAATAAGACATGAGCTCTCCTTAAGCTGTCGAATAATAAAAACACAATAAGACATGAGCTCTCCTTAAACTGTCGAATAATAAAAACACAATAAGATATGAGCCCTCCTTAAACTGTCGAATAATAAAAACACAATAAGACATGAGTCCTCCTTAAACTGTCGAATAATAAAAACACAATAAGACATGAGCTCTCCTTAAACTGTCAAATAATAAAAACACAATAAGACATGAGCTCTCCTTATATTGTCGAATAATAAAAACACAATAAGACATGAGCTCTCCTTAAACTGTCAAATAATAAAAACACAATAAGACATGAGCTCTCATTAAACTGTCGAATAATAAAAACACAATAAGACATGAGCACTCCTTAAACTGTCGAATAATAAAAACACAATAAGACATGAGTCCTCCTTAAATTGTCGAATAATAAAAACACAATAAGACATGAGTCCTCCTTAAACTGTCAAATAATAAAAACACAATAAGGCACGAGTCCTCCTTAAACTGTCGAATAATAAAAACAAAATAAGACATGAGCCCTCCTTAAACTGTCGAATAATAAAAACACAATAAGACATGAGCCCTCCTTAAACTGTCAAATAATAAAAACACAATAAGACATGAGCCCTCCTGAAACTGTCGAATAATAAAAACACAATAAGACATGAGCCCTCCTTAAACTGTCGAATAATAAAAACACAATAAGAGATGAGCCCTCCTTAAACTGTCGAATAATAAAAACACAATAAGACATGAGTCCTCCTTAAACTGTCGAATAATAAAAACACAATAAGACATGAGCTCTCCTTAAGCTGTCAAATAATAAAAACACAATAAGACATGAGCTCTCCTTAAACTGTCGAATAATAAAAACACAATAAGATATGAGCCCTCCTTAAACTGTCGAATAATAAAAACACAATAAGACATGAGTCCTCCTTAAACTGTCGAATAATAAAAACACAATAAGACATGAGCTCTCCTTAAACTGTCAAATAATAAAAACACAATAAGACATGAGCTCTCCTTATATTGTCGAATAATAAAAACACAATAAGACATGAGCTCTCCTTAAACTGTCAAATAATAAAAACACAATAAGACATGAGCTCTCCTTAAACTGTCGAATAATAAAAACACAATAAGACATGAGCACTCCTTAAACTGTCGAATAATAAAAACACAATAAGACATGAGTCCTCCTTAAATTGTCGAATAATAAAAACACAATAAGACATGAGTCCTCCTTAAACTGTCAAATAATAAAAACACAATAAGGCACGAGTCCTCCTTAAACTGTCGAATAATAAAAACAAAATAAGACATGAGCCCTCCTTAAACTGTCGCGTATTAAAAATACAATAAGACATGAGCCCTCCTTAAACTGTCGAATAATAAAAACACAATAAGACATGAGCCCTCCTTAAACTGTCAAATAATAAAAACACAATAAGACATGAGCCCTCCTGAAACTGTCGAATAATAAAAACACAATAAGACATGAGCCCTCCTGAAACTGTCGAATAATAAAAACACAATAAGATATGAGCCCTCCTTAAACTGTCGAATAATAAAAACACAATAAGACATGAGTCCTCCTTAAACTGTCAAATAATAAAAACACAATAAGACATGAGCTCTCCTTAAACTGTCGAATAATAAAAACACAATAAGATATGAGCCCTCCTTAAGCTGTCGAATAATAAAAACACAATAAGACATGAGTCCTCCTTAAACTGTCGAATAATAAAAACACAATAAGACATGAGCTCTCCTTAAACTGTCAAATAATAAAAACACAATAAGACATGAGCTCTCCTTATATTGTCGAATAATAAAAACACAATAAGACATGAGCTCTCCTTAAACTGTCAAATAATAAAAACACAATAAGACATGAGATCTCCTTAAACTGTCGAATAATAAAAACACAATAAGACATGAGCACTCCTTAAACTGTCGAATAATAAAAACACAATAAGACATGAGTCCTCCTTAAACTGTCGAATAATAAAAACACAATAAGACATGAGTCCTCCTTAAACTGTCAAATATTAAAAACACAATAAGGCACGAGTCCTCCTTCAACTGTCAAATAATAAAAACACAATAAGACATGAGTCCTCCTTAGACTGTCGAATAATAAAAACACAATAAGGCACGAGTCCTCCTTAAACTGTCGAATAATAAAAACACAATAAGACATGAGCCCTCCTTAAACTGTCGCGTAATAAAAACACAATAAGACATGAGCTCTCCTTAAACTGTCAAATAATAAAAACACAATAAGACATGAGCCCTCCTTAAACTGTCGCGTAATAAAAACACAATAAGATATGAGCCCTCCTTAAACTGTCGAATAATAAAAACACAATAAGACATGAGCTCTCCTTAAACTGTCAAATAATAAAAACACAATAAGATATGAGCCCTCCTTAAACTGTCGCGTAATAAAAACACAATAAGACATCAGCCCTCCTTAAACTGTCAAATAATAAAAACACAATAAGACATGAGCCCTCCTTATACTGTCGAATAATAAAAACACAATAAGACATGAGCCCTCCTTAAACTGTCGAATAATAAAAACACAATAAGACATGAGCCCTCCTGAAACTGTCGAATAATAAAAACACAATAAGACATGAGCCCTCCTTAAACTGTCGAATAATAAAAACACAATAAGACATGAGCCCTCCTTAAACTGTCGCGTAATAAAAACACAATAAGACATGAGCTCTCCTTAAACTGTCAAATAATAAAAACACAATAAGACATGAGCCCTCCTTAAACTGTCGAATAATAAAAACACAATAAGACATGAGCCCTCCTTAAACTGTCGCGTAATAAAAACACAATAAGACATGAGCCCTCCTTAAACTGTCGAATAATAAAAACACAATAAGACATGAGCCCTCCTTAAACTGTCGAATAATAAAAACACAATAAGACATGAGCCCTCCTTAAACTGTCGCGTAATAAAAACACAATAAGACATGAGCTTTCCTTAAACTGTCAAATAATAAAAACACAATAAGATATGAGCCCTCCTTAAACTGTCGAATAATAAAAACACAATAAGACATGAGTCCTCCTTAAACTGTCGAATAATAAAAACACAATAAGACATGAGCTCTCCTTAAACTGTCAAATAATAAAAACACAATAAGACATGAGCTCTCCTTATATTGTCGAATAATAAAAACACAATAAGACATGAGCTCTCCTTAAACTGTCAAATAATAAAAACACAATAAGACATGAGCTCTCCTTAAACTGTCGAATAATAAAAACACAATAAGACATGAGCACTCCTTAAACTGTCGAATAATAAAAACACAATAAGACATGAGTCCTCCTTAAATTGTCGAATAATAAAAACACAATAAGACATGAGTCCTCCTTAAACTGTCAAATAATAAAAACACAATAAGGCACGAGTCCTCCTTAAACTGTCGAATAATAAAAACAAAATAAGACATGAGCCCTCCTTAAACTGTCGCGTATTAAAAATACAATAAGACATGAGCCCTCCTTAAACTGTCGAATAATAAAAACACAATAAGACATGAGCCCTCCTTAAACTGTCAAATAATAAAAACACAATAAGACATGAGCCCTCCTGAAACTGTCGAATAATAAAAACACAATAAGACATGAGCCCTCCTGAAACTGTCGAATAATAAAAACACAATAAGATATGAGCCCTCCTTAAACTGTCGAATAATAAAAACACAATAAGACATGAGTCCTCCTTAAACTGTCAAATAATAAAAACACAATAAGACATGAGCTCTCCTTAAACTGTCGAATAATAAAAACACAATAAGATATGAGCCCTCCTTAAGCTGTCGAATAATAAAAACACAATAAGACATGAGTCCTCCTTAAACTGTCGAATAATAAAAACACAATAAGACATGAGCTCTCCTTAAACTGTCAAATAATAAAAACACAATAAGACATGAGCTCTCCTTATATTGTCGAATAATAAAAACACAATAAGACATGAGCTCTCCTTAAACTGTCAAATAATAAAAACACAATAAGACATGAGATCTCCTTAAACTGTCGAATAATAAAAACACAATAAGACATGAGCACTCCTTAAACTGTCGAATAATAAAAACACAATAAGACATGAGTCCTCCTTAAACTGTCGAATAATAAAAACACAATAAGACATGAGTCCTCCTTAAACTGTCAAATATTAAAAACACAATAAGGCACGAGTCCTCCTTCAACTGTCAAATAATAAAAACACAATAAGACATGAGTCCTCCTTAGACTGTCGAATAATAAAAACACAATAAGGCACGAGTCCTCCTTAAACTGTCGAATAATAAAAACACAATAAGACATGAGTCCTCCTTAAACTGTCGAGTAATAAAAACACAATAAGACATGAGCCCTCCTTAAACTGTCAAATAATAAAAACACAATAAGACATGAGCCCTCCTTAAACTGTCAAATAATAAAAACACAATAAGACATGAGCTCTCCTTAAACTGTCGAATAATAAAAACACAATAAGACATGAGCCCTCCTTATACTGTCGAATAATAAAAACACAATAAGACATGAGCCCTCCTTAAACTGTCGAGTAATAAAAACACAATAAGACATCAGCCCCCCTTAAACTGTCGAATAATAAAAACACAATAAGACATGAGCCCTCCTTAAACTGTCAAATAATAAAAACACAATTAGACATGAGCCCTCCTTAAACTGTCGAATAATAAAAACACAATAAGACATGAGCCCTCCTTAAACTGTCGAATAATAAAAACACAATAAGACATGAGCCCTCCTTAAACTGTCGCGTAATAAAAACACAATAAGACATGAGCTCTCCTTAAACTGTCAAATAATAAAAACACAATAAGACATGAGCCCTCCTTAAACTGTTGCGTAATAAAAACACAATAAGATATGAGCCCTCCTTAAACTGTCGAATAATAAAAACACAATAAGACATGAGCTCTCCTTAAACTGTCAAATAATAAAAACACAATAAGATATGAGCCCTCCTTAAACTGTCGCGTAATAAAAACACAATAAGACATCAGCCCTCCTTAAACTGTCAAATAATAAAAACACAATAAGACATGAGCCCTCCTTATACTGTCGAATAATAAAAACACAATAAGACATGAGCCCTCCTTAAACTGTCGAATAATAAAAACACAATAAGACATGAGCCCTCCTTAAACTGTCGAATAATAAAAACACAATAAGACATGAGCCCTCCTTAAACTGTCGAATAATAAAAACACAATAAGACATGAGCCCTCCTTAAACTGTCGCGTAATAAAAACACAATAAGACATGAGCTCTCCTTAAACTGTCAAATAATAAAAACACAATAAGACATGAGCCCTCCTTAAACTGTCGAATAATAAAAACACAATAAGACATGAGCCCTCCTTAAACTGTCGCGTAATAAAAACACAATAAGACATGAGCCCTCCTTAAACTGTCGAATAATAAAAACACAATAAGACATGAGCCCTCCTTAAACTGTCGAATAATAAAAACACAATAAGACATGAGCCCTCCTTAAACTGTCGCGTAATAAAAACACAATAAGACATGAGCTTTCCTTAAACTGTCAAATAATAAAAACACAATAAGACATGAGCCCTCCTTAAACTGTCGAATAATAAAAACACAATAAGACATGAGCCCTCCTTAAACTGTCGCGTAATTAAAACACAATAAGACATGAGCTCTCCTTAAACTGTCAAATAATAAAAACACAATAAGATATGAACCCTCCTTAAACTGTCGCGTAATAAAAACACAATAAGACATGAGCCCTCCTTAAACTGTCGAATAATAAAAACACAATAAGACATGAGCCCTCCTTAAACTGTCGAATAATAAAAACACAATAAGACATGAGTCCTCCTTAAACTGTCGAATAATAAAAACACAATAAGACATGAGCCCTCCTTAAACTCTCGCGTAATTAAAACACAATAAGACATGAGCCCTCCTTAAACTGTCGAATAATAAAAACACAATAAGACATGAGCTCTCCTTAAACTGTCAAATAATAAAAACACAATAAGATATGAGCCCTCCTTAAACTGTCGCGCAATAAAAACACAATAAGACATGAGCTCTCCTTAAACTGTCGAATAATAAAAACACAATAAGACATGAGCCCTCCTTAAACTGTCGAATAATAAAAACACAATAAGACATGAGTCCTCCTTAAACTGTCGAATAATAAAAGCACAATAAGACATGAGCCCTCCTTAAACTGTGGAATAATAAAAACACAATAAGACATGAGCCCTCCTTAAACTGTCAAATAATAAAAACACAATAAGACATGAGCCCTCCTTAAACTGTCGAATAATAAAAACACAATAAGATATGAGCCCTCCTTAAACTGTCGAATAATAAAAACACAATAAGACATGAGCTCTCCTTATACTGTCGAATAATAAAAACACAATAAGACATGAGCTCTCCTTAAACTGTCAAATAATAAAAACACAATAAGACATGAGCTCTCCTTAAACTGTCGAATAATAAAAACACAATAAGACATGAGCCCTCCTTAAACTGTCGAATAATAAAAACACAATAAGACATGAGTCCTCCTTAAACTGTCGAATAATAAAAACACAATAAGACATGAGTCCTCCTTAAACTGTCAAATAATAAAAACACAATAAGGCACGAGTCCTCCTTAAACTGTCAAATAATAAAAACACAATAAGACATGAGTCCTCCTTAGACTGTCGCGTAATAAAAACACAATAAGACATCAGCCCTCCTTAAACTGTCAAATAATAAAAACACAATAAGACATGAGCCCTCCTTATACTGTCGAATAATAAAATCACAATAAGACATGAGCCCTCCTTAAACTGTCGCGTAATAAAAACACAATAAGACATGAGCTCTCCTTAAACTGTCAAATAATAAAAACACAATAAGACATGAGCCCTCCTTAAACTGTCGAATAATAAAAACACAATAAGACATGAGCCCTCCTTAAACTGTCGCGTAATAAAAACACAATAAGACATGAGCCCTCCTTAAACTGTCGAATAATAAAAACACAATAAGACATGAGCCCTCCTTAAACTGTCGAATAATAAAAACACAATAAGATATGAGCCCTCCTTAAACTGTCGCGTAATAAAAACACAATAAGACATGAGCTTTCCTTAAACTGTCAAATAATAAAAACACAATAAGACATGAGCCCTCCTTAAACTGTCGAATAATAAAAACACAATAAGACATGAGCCCTCCTTAAACTGTCGCGTAATTAAAACACAATAAGACATGAGCCCTCCTTAAACTGTCAAATAATAAAAACACAATAAGATATGAGCCCTCCTTAAACTGTCGCGTAATAAAAACACAATAAGACATGAGCCCTCCTTAAACTGTCGAATAATAAAAACACAATAAGACATGAGCCCTCCTTAAACTGTCGAATAATAAAAACACAATAAGACATGAGTCCTCCTTAAACTGTCGAATAATAAAAACACAATAAGACATGAGCCCTCCTTAAACTCTCGCGTAATTAAAACACAATAAGACATGAGCCCTCCTTAAACTGTCGAATAATAAAAACACAATAAGACATGAGCTCTCCTTAAACTGTCAAATAATAAAAACACAATAAGATATGAGCCCTCCTTAAACTGTGGCGCAATAAAAACACAATAAGACATGAGCCCTCCTTAAACTGTCGAATAATAAAAACACAATAAGACATGAGCCCTCCTTAAACTGTCGAATAATAAAAACACAATAAGACATGAGTCCTCCTTAAACTGTCGAATAATAAAAGCACAATAAGACATGAGCCCTCCTTAAACTGTGGAATAATAAAAACACAATAAGACATGAGCCCTCCTTAAACTGTCAAATAATAAAAACACAATAAGACATGAGCCCTCCTTAAACTGTCGAATAATAAAAACACAATAAGATATGAGCCCTCCTTAAACTGTCGAATAATAAAAACACAATAAGACATGAGCTCTCCTTATACTGTCGAATAATAAAAACACAATAAGACATGAGCTCTCCTTAAACTGTCAAATAATAAAAACACAATAAGACATGAGCTCTCCTTAAACTGTCGAATAATAAAAACACAATAAGACATGAGCCCTCCTTAAACTGTCGAATAATAAAAACACAATAAGACATGAGTCCTCCTTAAACTGTCGAATAATAAAAACACAATAAGACATGAGTCCTCCTTAAACTGTCAAATAATAAAAACACAATAAGGCACGAGTCCTCCTTAAACTGTCAAATAATAAAAACACAATAAGACATGAGTCCTCCTTAGACTGTCGAATAATAAAAACACAATAAGATATGAGCCCTCCTTAAACTGTCGAATAATAAAAACACAATAAGACATGAGTCCTCCTTAAACTGTCAAATAATAAAAACACAATAAGACATGAGCTCTCCTTAAACTGTCAAATAATAAAAACACAATAAGACATGAGCTCTCCTTATATTGTCGAATAATAAAAGCACAATAAGACATGAGCTCTCCTTAAACTGTCAAATAATAAAAACACAATAAGACATGAGCTCTCCTTAAACTGTCGAATAATAAAAACACAATAAGACATGAGCACTCCTTAAACTGTCGAATAATAAAAACACAATAAGACATGAGTCCTCCTTAAATTGTCGAATAATAAAAACACAATAAGACATGAGTCCTCCTTAAACTGTCAAATAATAAAAACACAATAAGGCACGAGTCCTCCTTAAACTGTCGAATAATAAAAACAAAATAAGACATGAGCCCTCCTTAAACTGTCGCGTATTAAAAATACAATAAGACATGAGCCCTCCTTAAACTGTCGAATAATAAAAACACAATAAGACATGAGCCCTCCTTAAACTGTCAAATAATAAAAACACAATAAGACATGAGCCCTCCTGAAACTGTCGAATAATAAAAACACAATAAGACATGAGCCCTCCTGAAACTGTCGAATAATAAAAACACAATAAGATATGAGCCCTCCTTAAACTGTCGAATAATAAAAACACAATAAGACATGAGTCCTCCTTAAACTGTCAAATAATAAAAACACAATAAGACATGAGCTCTCCTTAAACTGTCGAATAATAAAAACACAATAAGATATGAGCCCTCCTTAAGCTGTCGAATAATAAAAACACAATAAGACATGAGTCCTCCTTAAACTGTCGAATAATAAAAACACAATAAGACATGAGCTCTCCTTAAACTGTCAAATAATAAAAACACAATAAGACATGAGCTCTCCTTATATTGTCGAATAATAAAAACACAATAAGACATGAGCTCTCCTTAAACTGTCAAATAATAAAAACACAATAAGACATGAGATCTCCTTAAACTGTCGAATAATAAAAACACAATAAGACATGAGCACTCCTTAAACTGTCGAATAATAAAAACACAATAAGACATGAGTCCTCCTTAAACTGTCGAATAATAAAAACACAATAAGACATGAGTCCTCCTTAAACTGTCAAATATTAAAAACACAATAAGGCACGAGTCCTCCTTCAACTGTCAAATAATAAAAACACAATAAGACATGAGTCCTCCTTAGACTGTCGAATAATAAAAACACAATAAGGCACGAGTCCTCCTTAAACTGTCGAATAATAAAAACACAATAAGACATGAGTCCTCCTTAAACTGTCGAGTAATAAAAACACAATAAGACATGAGCCCTCCTTAAACTGTCAAATAATAAAAACACAATAAGACATGAGCCCTCCTTAAACTGTCAAATAATAAAAACACAATAAGACATGAGCTCTCCTTAAACTGTCGAATAATAAAAACACAATAAGACATGAGCCCTCCTTATACTGTCGAATAATAAAAACACAATAAGACATGAGCCCTCCTTAAACTGTCGAGTAATAAAAACACAATAAGACATCAGCCCCCCTTAAACTGTCGAATAATAAAAACACAATAAGACATGAGCCCTCCTTAAACTGTCAAATAATAAAAACACAATTAGACATGAGCTTTCCTTAAACTGTCGAATAATAAAAACACAATAAGATATGAGCCCTCCTTAAACTGTCGAATAATAAAAACACAATAAGATATGAGCCCTCCTTAAACTGTCGAATAATAAAAACACAATAAGACATGAGTCCTCCTTAAACTGTCAAATAATAAAAACACAATTAGACATGAGCTTTCCTTAAACTGTCGAATAATAAAAACACAATAAGATATGAGCCCTCCTTAAACTGTCGAATAATAAAAACACAATAAGATATGAGCCCTCCTTAAACTGTCGAATAATAAAAACACAATAAGACATGAGTCCTCCTTAAACTGCCGAATAATAAAAACACAATAAGACATGAGCTCTCCTTAAACTGTCAAATAATAAAAACACAATAAGACATGAGCTCTCCTTAAACTGTCGAATAATAAAAACACAATAAGATATGAGCCCTCCTTAAACTGTCGAATAATAAAAACACAATAAGACATGAGCCCTCCTTAAACTGTCGAATAATAAAAACACAATAAGACATGAGCCCTCCTTAAACTGTCGCGTAATAAAAACACAATAAGACATGAGCCCTCCTTAAACTGTCGCGAAATAAAAACACAATAAGACATGAGCCCTCCTGAAACTGTCGAATAATAAAAACACAATAAGACATGAGCCCTCCTTAAACTGTCGAATAATAAAAACACAATAAGACATGAGCCCTCCTTAAACTGTCGCGTAATAAAAACACAATAAGACATGAGCCCTCCTTAAACTGTCGAGTAATAAAAACACAATAAGACATGAGCCCTCCTTAAACTGTCGAATAATAAAAACACAATAAGACATGAGCCCTCCTTAAACTGTCGAATAATAAAAACACAATAAGACATGAGCCCTCCTTAAACTGTCAAATAATAAAAACACAATAAGACATGAGCCCTCCTGAAACTGTCGAATAATAAAAACACAATAAGACATGAGCCCTCCTGAAACTGTCGAATAATAAAAACACAATAAGACATGAGCTCTCCTTAAGCTGTCGAATAATAAAAACACAATAAGACATGAGCTCTCCTTAAACTGTCGAATAATAAAAACACAATAAGATATGAGCCCTCCTTAAACTGTCGAATAATAAAAACACAATAAGACATGAGTCCTCCTTAAACTGTC
Organism: Bathymodiolus septemdierum; assembly: GCA_963383655.1. NCBI lineage: Eukaryota > Metazoa > Mollusca > Bivalvia > Mytilida > Modiolidae > Bathymodiolus > Bathymodiolus septemdierum. The sequence goes on from OY726525.1 coordinate 66,297,401, forward strand.
GAATAATAAAAACACAATAAGACATGAGCTCTCCTTAAACTGTCAAATAATAAAAACACAATAAGACATGAGCTCTCCTTATATTGTCGAATAATAAAAACACAATAAGACATGAGCTCTCCTTAAACTGTCAAATAATAAAAACACAATAAGACATGAGCTCTCATTAAACTGTCGAATAATAAAAACACAATAAGACATGAGCACTCCTTAAACTGTCGAATAATAAAAACACAATAAGACATGAGTCCTCCTTAAATTGTCGAATAATAAAAACACAATAAGACATGAGTCCTCCTTAAACTGTCAAATAATAAAAACACAATAAGGCACGAGTCCTCCTTAAACTGTCGAATAATAAAAACAAAATAAGACATGAGCCCTCCTTAAACTGTCGAATAATAAAAACACAATAAGACATGAGCCCTCCTTAAACTGTCAAATAATAAAAACACAATAAGACATGAGCCCTCCTGAAACTGTCGAATAATAAAAACACAATAAGACATGAGCCCTCCTTAAACTGTCGAATAATAAAAACACAATAAGAGATGAGCCCTCCTTAAACTGTCGAATAATAAAAACACAATAAGACATGAGTCCTCCTTAAACTGTCGAATAATAAAAACACAATAAGACATGAGCTCTCCTTAAGCTGTCAAATAATAAAAACACAATAAGACATGAGCTCTCCTTAAACTGTCGAATAATAAAAACACAATAAGATATGAGCCCTCCTTAAACTGTCGAATAATAAAAACACAATAAGACATGAGTCCTCCTTAAACTGTCGAATAATAAAAACACAATAAGACATGAGCTCTCCTTAAACTGTCAAATAATAAAAACACAATAAGACATGAGCTCTCCTTATATTGTCGAATAATAAAAACACAATAAGACATGAGCTCTCCTTAAACTGTCAAATAATAAAAACACAATAAGACATGAGCTCTCATTAAACTGTCGAATAATAAAAACACAATAAGACATGAGCACTCCTTAAACTGTCGAATAATAAAAACACAATAAGACATGAGTCCTCCTTAAATTGTCGAATAATAAAAACACAATAAGACATGAGTCCTCCTTAAACTGTCAAATAATAAAAACACAATAAGGCACGAGTCCTCCTTAAACTGTCGAATAATAAAAACAAAATAAGACATGAGCCCTCCTTAAACTGTCGAATAATAAAAACACAATAAGACATGAGCCCTCCTTAAACTGTCAAATAATAAAAACACAATAAGACATGAGCCCTCCTGAAACTGTCGAATAATAAAAACACAATAAGACATGAGCCCTCCTTAAACTGTCGAATAATAAAAACACAATAAGAGATGAGCCCTCCTTAAACTGTCGAATAATAAAAACACAATAAGACATGAGTCCTCCTTAAACTGTCGAATAATAAAAACACAATAAGACATGAGCTCTCCTTAAGCTGTCAAATAATAAAAACACAATAAGACATGAGCTCTCCTTAAACTGTCGAATAATAAAAACACAATAAGATATGAGCCCTCCTTAAACTGTCGAATAATAAAAACACAATAAGACATGAGTCCTCCTTAAACTGTCGAATAATAAAAACACAATAAGACATGAGCTCTCCTTAAACTGTCAAATAATAAAAACACAATAAGACATGAGCTCTCCTTATATTGTCGAATAATAAAAACACAATAAGACATGAGCTCTCCTTAAACTGTCAAATAATAAAAACACAATAAGACATGAGCTCTCCTTAAACTGTCGAATAATAAAAACACAATAAGACATGAGCACTCCTTAAACTGTCGAATAATAAAAACACAATAAGACATGAGTCCTCCTTAAATTGTCGAATAATAAAAACACAATAAGACATGAGTCCTCCTTAAACTGTCAAATAATAAAAACACAATAAGGCACGAGTCCTCCTTAAACTGTCGAATAATAAAAACAAAATAAGACATGAGCCCTCCTTAAACTGTCGCGTATTAAAAATACAATAAGACATGAGCCCTCCTTAAACTGTCGAATAATAAAAACACAATAAGACATGAGCCCTCCTTAAACTGTCAAATAATAAAAACACAATAAGACATGAGCCCTCCTGAAACTGTCGAATAATAAAAACACAATAAGACATGAGCCCTCCTGAAACTGTCGAATAATAAAAACACAATAAGATATGAGCCCTCCTTAAACTGTCGAATAATAAAAACACAATAAGACATGAGTCCTCCTTAAACTGTCAAATAATAAAAACACAATAAGACATGAGCTCTCCTTAAACTGTCGAATAATAAAAACACAATAAGATATGAGCCCTCCTTAAGCTGTCGAATAATAAAAACACAATAAGACATGAGTCCTCCTTAAACTGTCGAATAATAAAAACACAATAAGACATGAGCTCTCCTTAAACTGTCAAATAATAAAAACACAATAAGACATGAGCTCTCCTTATATTGTCGAATAATAAAAACACAATAAGACATGAGCTCTCCTTAAACTGTCAAATAATAAAAACACAATAAGACATGAGATCTCCTTAAACTGTCGAATAATAAAAACACAATAAGACATGAGCACTCCTTAAACTGTCGAATAATAAAAACACAATAAGACATGAGTCCTCCTTAAACTGTCGAATAATAAAAACACAATAAGACATGAGTCCTCCTTAAACTGTCAAATATTAAAAACACAATAAGGCACGAGTCCTCCTTCAACTGTCAAATAATAAAAACACAATAAGACATGAGTCCTCCTTAGACTGTCGAATAATAAAAACACAATAAGGCACGAGTCCTCCTTAAACTGTCGAATAATAAAAACACAATAAGACATGAGCCCTCCTTAAACTGTCGCGTAATAAAAACACAATAAGACATGAGCTCTCCTTAAACTGTCAAATAATAAAAACACAATAAGACATGAGCCCTCCTTAAACTGTCGCGTAATAAAAACACAATAAGATATGAGCCCTCCTTAAACTGTCGAATAATAAAAACACAATAAGACATGAGCTCTCCTTAAACTGTCAAATAATAAAAACACAATAAGATATGAGCCCTCCTTAAACTGTCGCGTAATAAAAACACAATAAGACATCAGCCCTCCTTAAACTGTCAAATAATAAAAACACAATAAGACATGAGCCCTCCTTATACTGTCGAATAATAAAAACACAATAAGACATGAGCCCTCCTTAAACTGTCGAATAATAAAAACACAATAAGACATGAGCCCTCCTTAAACTGTCGAATAATAAAAACACAATAAGACATGAGCCCTCCTTAAACTGTCGAATAATAAAAACACAATAAGACATGAGCCCTCCTTAAACTGTCGCGTAATAAAAACACAATAAGACATGAGCTCTCCTTAAACTGTCAAATAATAAAAACACAATAAGACATGAGCCCTCCTTAAACTGTCGAATAATAAAAACACAATAAGACATGAGCCCTCCTTAAACTGTCGCGTAATAAAAACACAATAAGACATGAGCCCTCCTTAAACTGTCGAATAATAAAAACACAATAAGACATGAGCCCTCCTTAAACTGTCGAATAATAAAAACACAATAAGACATGAGCCCTCCTTAAACTGTCGCGTAATAAAAACACAATAAGACATGAGCTTTCCTTAAACTGTCAAATAATAAAAACACAATAAGATATGAGCCCTCCTTAAACTGTCGAATAATAAAAACACAATAAGACATGAGTCCTCCTTAAACTGTCGAATAATAAAAACACAATAAGACATGAGCTCTCCTTAAACTGTCAAATAATAAAAACACAATAAGACATGAGCTCTCCTTATATTGTCGAATAATAAAAACACAATAAGACATGAGCTCTCCTTAAACTGTCAAATAATAAAAACACAATAAGACATGAGCTCTCCTTAAACTGTCGAATAATAAAAACACAATAAGACATGAGCACTCCTTAAACTGTCGAATAATAAAAACACAATAAGACATGAGTCCTCCTTAAATTGTCGAATAATAAAAACACAATAAGACATGAGTCCTCCTTAAACTGTCAAATAATAAAAACACAATAAGGCACGAGTCCTCCTTAAACTGTCGAATAATAAAAACAAAATAAGACATGAGCCCTCCTTAAACTGTCGCGTATTAAAAATACAATAAGACATGAGCCCTCCTTAAACTGTCGAATAATAAAAACACAATAAGACATGAGCCCTCCTTAAACTGTCAAATAATAAAAACACAATAAGACATGAGCCCTCCTGAAACTGTCGAATAATAAAAACACAATAAGACATGAGCCCTCCTGAAACTGTCGAATAATAAAAACACAATAAGATATGAGCCCTCCTTAAACTGTCGAATAATAAAAACACAATAAGACATGAGTCCTCCTTAAACTGTCAAATAATAAAAACACAATAAGACATGAGCTCTCCTTAAACTGTCGAATAATAAAAACACAATAAGATATGAGCCCTCCTTAAGCTGTCGAATAATAAAAACACAATAAGACATGAGTCCTCCTTAAACTGTCGAATAATAAAAACACAATAAGACATGAGCTCTCCTTAAACTGTCAAATAATAAAAACACAATAAGACATGAGCTCTCCTTATATTGTCGAATAATAAAAACACAATAAGACATGAGCTCTCCTTAAACTGTCAAATAATAAAAACACAATAAGACATGAGATCTCCTTAAACTGTCGAATAATAAAAACACAATAAGACATGAGCACTCCTTAAACTGTCGAATAATAAAAACACAATAAGACATGAGTCCTCCTTAAACTGTCGAATAATAAAAACACAATAAGACATGAGTCCTCCTTAAACTGTCAAATATTAAAAACACAATAAGGCACGAGTCCTCCTTCAACTGTCAAATAATAAAAACACAATAAGACATGAGTCCTCCTTAGACTGTCGAATAATAAAAACACAATAAGGCACGAGTCCTCCTTAAACTGTCGAATAATAAAAACACAATAAGACATGAGTCCTCCTTAAACTGTCGAGTAATAAAAACACAATAAGACATGAGCCCTCCTTAAACTGTCAAATAATAAAAACACAATAAGACATGAGCCCTCCTTAAACTGTCAAATAATAAAAACACAATAAGACATGAGCTCTCCTTAAACTGTCGAATAATAAAAACACAATAAGACATGAGCCCTCCTTATACTGTCGAATAATAAAAACACAATAAGACATGAGCCCTCCTTAAACTGTCGAGTAATAAAAACACAATAAGACATCAGCCCCCCTTAAACTGTCGAATAATAAAAACACAATAAGACATGAGCCCTCCTTAAACTGTCAAATAATAAAAACACAATTAGACATGAGCCCTCCTTAAACTGTCGAATAATAAAAACACAATAAGACATGAGCCCTCCTTAAACTGTCGAATAATAAAAACACAATAAGACATGAGCCCTCCTTAAACTGTCGCGTAATAAAAACACAATAAGACATGAGCTCTCCTTAAACTGTCAAATAATAAAAACACAATAAGACATGAGCCCTCCTTAAACTGTTGCGTAATAAAAACACAATAAGATATGAGCCCTCCTTAAACTGTCGAATAATAAAAACACAATAAGACATGAGCTCTCCTTAAACTGTCAAATAATAAAAACACAATAAGATATGAGCCCTCCTTAAACTGTCGCGTAATAAAAACACAATAAGACATCAGCCCTCCTTAAACTGTCAAATAATAAAAACACAATAAGACATGAGCCCTCCTTATACTGTCGAATAATAAAAACACAATAAGACATGAGCCCTCCTTAAACTGTCGAATAATAAAAACACAATAAGACATGAGCCCTCCTTAAACTGTCGAATAATAAAAACACAATAAGACATGAGCCCTCCTTAAACTGTCGAATAATAAAAACACAATAAGACATGAGCCCTCCTTAAACTGTCGCGTAATAAAAACACAATAAGACATGAGCTCTCCTTAAACTGTCAAATAATAAAAACACAATAAGACATGAGCCCTCCTTAAACTGTCGAATAATAAAAACACAATAAGACATGAGCCCTCCTTAAACTGTCGCGTAATAAAAACACAATAAGACATGAGCCCTCCTTAAACTGTCGAATAATAAAAACACAATAAGACATGAGCCCTCCTTAAACTGTCGAATAATAAAAACACAATAAGACATGAGCCCTCCTTAAACTGTCGCGTAATAAAAACACAATAAGACATGAGCTTTCCTTAAACTGTCAAATAATAAAAACACAATAAGACATGAGCCCTCCTTAAACTGTCGAATAATAAAAACACAATAAGACATGAGCCCTCCTTAAACTGTCGCGTAATTAAAACACAATAAGACATGAGCTCTCCTTAAACTGTCAAATAATAAAAACACAATAAGATATGAACCCTCCTTAAACTGTCGCGTAATAAAAACACAATAAGACATGAGCCCTCCTTAAACTGTCGAATAATAAAAACACAATAAGACATGAGCCCTCCTTAAACTGTCGAATAATAAAAACACAATAAGACATGAGTCCTCCTTAAACTGTCGAATAATAAAAACACAATAAGACATGAGCCCTCCTTAAACTCTCGCGTAATTAAAACACAATAAGACATGAGCCCTCCTTAAACTGTCGAATAATAAAAACACAATAAGACATGAGCTCTCCTTAAACTGTCAAATAATAAAAACACAATAAGATATGAGCCCTCCTTAAACTGTCGCGCAATAAAAACACAATAAGACATGAGCCCTCCTTAAACTGTCGAATAATAAAAACACAATAAGACATGAGCCCTCCTTAAACTGTCGAATAATAAAAACACAATAAGACATGAGTCCTCCTTAAACTGTTGAATAATAAAAGCACAATAAGACATGAGCCCTCCTTAAACTGTGGAATAATAAAAACACAATAAGACATGAGCCCTCCTTAAACTGTCAAATAATAAAAACACAATAAGACATGAGCCCTCCTTAAACTGTCGAATAATAAAAACACAATAAGATATGAGCCCTCCTTAAACTGTCGAATAATAAAAACACAATAAGACATGAGCTCTCCTTATACTGTCGAATAATAAAAACACAATAAGACATGAGCTCTCCTTAAACTGTCAAATAATAAAAACACAATAAGACATGAGCTCTCCTTAAACTGTCGAATAATAAAAACACAATAAGACATGAGCCCTCCTTAAACTGTCGAATAATAAAAACACAATAAGACATGAGTCCTCCTTAAACTGTCGAATAATAAAAACACAATAAGACATGAGTCCTCCTTAAACTGTCAAATAATAAAAACACAATAAGGCACGAGTCCTCCTTAAACTGTCAAATAATAAAAACACAATAAGACATGAGTCCTCCTTAGACTGTCGCGTAATAAAAACACAATAAGACATCAGCCCTCCTTAAACTGTCAAATAATAAAAACACAATAAGACATGAGCCCTCCTTATACTGTCGAATAATAAAATCACAATAAGACATGAGCCCTCCTTAAACTGTCGCGTAATAAAAACACAATAAGACATGAGCTCTCCTTAAGCTGTCAAATAATAAAAACACAATAAGACATGAGCTCTCCTTAAACTGTCGAATAATAAAAACACAATAAGATATGAGCCCTCCTTAAACTGTCGAATAATAAAAACACAATAAGACATGAGTCCTCCTTAAACTGTCGAATAATAAAAACACAATAAGACATGAGCTCTCCTTAAACTGTCAAATAATAAAAACACAATAAGACATGAGCTCTCCTTATATTGTCGAATAATAAAAACACAATAAGACATGAGCTCTCCTTAAACTGTCAAATAATAAAAACACAATAAGACATGAGCTCTCCTTAAACTGTCGAATAATAAAAACACAATAAGACATGAGCACTCCTTAAACTGTCGAATAATAAAAACACAATAAGACATGAGTCCTCCTTAAATTGTCGAATAATAAAAACACAATAAGACATGAGTCCTCCTTAAACTGTCAAATAATAAAAACACAATAAGGCACGAGTCCTCCTTAAACTGTCGAATAATAAAAACAAAATAAGACATGAGCCCTCCTTAAACTGTCGCGTATTAAAAATACAATAAGACATGAGCCCTCCTTAAACTGTCGAATAATAAAAACACAATAAGACATGAGCCCTCCTTAAACTGTCAAATAATAAAAACACAATAAGACATGAGCCCTCCTGAAACTGTCGAATAATAAAAACACAATAAGACATGAGCCCTCCTGAAACTGTCGAATAATAAAAACACAATAAGATATGAGCCCTCCTTAAACTGTCGAATAATAAAAACACAATAAGACATGAGTCCTCCTTAAACTGTCAAATAATAAAAACACAATAAGACATGAGCTCTCCTTAAACTGTCGAATAATAAAAACACAATAAGATATGAGCCCTCCTTAAGCTGTCGAATAATAAAAACACAATAAGACATGAGTCCTCCTTAAACTGTCGAATAATAAAAACACAATAAGACATGAGCTCTCCTTAAACTGTCAAATAATAAAAACACAATAAGACATGAGCTCTCCTTATATTGTCGAATAATAAAAACACAATAAGACATGAGCTCTCCTTAAACTGTCAAATAATAAAAACACAATAAGACATGAGATCTCCTTAAACTGTCGAATAATAAAAACACAATAAGACATGAGCACTCCTTAAACTGTCGAATAATAAAAACACAATAAGACATGAGTCCTCCTTAAACTGTCGAATAATAAAAACACAATAAGACATGAGTCCTCCTTAAACTGTCAAATATTAAAAACACAATAAGGCACGAGTCCTCCTTCAACTGTCAAATAATAAAAACACAATAAGACATGAGTCCTCCTTAGACTGTCGAATAATAAAAACACAATAAGGCACGAGTCCTCCTTAAACTGTCGAATAATAAAAACACAATAAGACATGAGCCCTCCTTAAACTGTCGCGTAATAAAAACACAATAAGACATGAGCTCTCCTTAAACTGTCAAATAATAAAAACACAATAAGACATGAGCCCTCCTTAAACTGTCGCGTAATAAAAACACAATAAGATATGAGCCCTCCTTAAACTGTCGAATAATAAAAACACAATAAGACATGAGCTCTCCTTAAACTGTCAAATAATAAAAACACAATAAGATATGAGCCCTCCTTAAACTGTCGCGTAATAAAAACACAATAAGACATCAGCCCTCCTTAAACTGTCAAATAATAAAAACACAATAAGACATGAGCCCTCCTTATACTGTCGAATAATAAAAACACAATAAGACATGAGCCCTCCTTAAACTGTCGAATAATAAAAACACAATAAGACATGAGCCCTCCTTAAACTGTCGAATAATAAAAACACAATAAGACATGAGCCCTCCTTAAACTGTCGAATAATAAAAACACAATAAGACATGAGCCCTCCTTAAACTGTCGCGTAATAAAAACACAATAAGACATGAGCTCTCCTTAAACTGTCAAATAATAAAAACACAATAAGACATGAGATCTCCTTAAACTGTCGAATAATAAAAACACAATAAGACATGAGCACTCCTTAAACTGTCGAATAATAAAAACACAATAAGACATGAGTCCTCCTTAAACTGTCGAATAATAAAAACACAATAAGACATGAGTCCTCCTTAAACTGTCAAATATTAAAAACACAATAAGGCACGAGTCCTCCTTCAACTGTCAAATAATAAAAACACAATAAGACATGAGTCCTCCTTAGACTGTCGAATAATAAAAACACAATAAGGCACGAGTCCTCCTTAAACTGTCGAATAATAAAAACACAATAAGACATGAGCCCTCCTTAAACTGTCGCGTAATAAAAACACAATAAGACATGAGCTCTCCTTAAACTGTCAAATAATAAAAACACAATAAGACATGAGCCCTCCTTAAACTGTCGCGTAATAAAAACACAATAAGATATGAGCCCTCCTTAAACTGTCGAATAATAAAAACACAATAAGACATGAGCTCTCCTTAAACTGTCAAATAATAAAAACACAATAAGATATGAGCCCTCCTTAAACTGTCGCGTAATAAAAACACAATAAGACATCAGCCCTCCTTAAACTGTCAAATAATAAAAACACAATAAGACATGAGCCCTCCTTATACTGTCGAATAATAAAAACACAATAAGACATGAGCCCTCCTTAAACTGTCGAATAATAAAAACACAATAAGACATGAGCCCTCCTTAAACTGTCGAATAATAAAAACACAATAAGACATGAGCCCTCCTTAAACTGTCGAATAATAAAAACACAATAAGACATGAGCCCTCCTTAAACTGTCGCGTAATAAAAACACAATAAGACATGAGCTCTCCTTAAACTGTCAAATAATAAAAACACAATAAGACATGAGCCCTCCTTAAACTGTCGAATAATAAAAACACAATAAGACATGAGCCCTCCTTAAACTGTCGCGTAATAAAAACACAATAAGACATGAGCCCTCCTTAAACTGTCGAATAATAAAAACACAATAAGACATGAGCCCTCCTTAAACTGTCGAATAATAAAAACACAATAAGACATGAGCCCTCCTTAAACTGTCGCGTAATAAAAACACAATAAGACATGAGCTTTCCTTAAACTGTCAAATAATAAAAACACAATAAGATATGAGCCCTCCTTAAACTGTCGAATAATAAAAACACAATAAGACATGAGTCCTCCTTAAACTGTCGAATAATAAAAACACAATAAGACATGAGCTCTCCTTAAACTGTCAAATAATAAAAACACAATAAGACATGAGCTCTCCTTATATTGTCGAATAATAAAAACACAATAAGACATGAGCTCTCCTTAAACTGTCAAATAATAAAAACACAATAAGACATGAGCTCTCCTTAAACTGTCGAATAATAAAAACACAATAAGACATGAGCACTCCTTAAACTGTCGAATAATAAAAACACAATAAGACATGAGTCCTCCTTAAATTGTCGAATAATAAAAACACAATAAGACATGAGTCCTCCTTAAACTGTCAAATAATAAAAACACAATAAGGCACGAGTCCTCCTTAAACTGTCGAATAATAAAAACAAAATAAGACATGAGCCCTCCTTAAACTGTCGCGTATTAAAAATACAATAAGACATGAGCCCTCCTTAAACTGTCGAATAATAAAAACACAATAAGACATGAGCCCTCCTTAAACTGTCAAATAATAAAAACACAATAAGACATGAGCCCTCCTGAAACTGTCGAATAATAAAAACACAATAAGACATGAGCCCTCCTGAAACTGTCGAATAATAAAAACACAATAAGATATGAGCCCTCCTTAAACTGTCGAATAATAAAAACACAATAAGACATGAGTCCTCCTTAAACTGTCAAATAATAAAAACACAATAAGACATGAGCTCTCCTTAAACTGTCGAATAATAAAAACACAATAAGATATGAGCCCTCCTTAAGCTGTCGAATAATAAAAACACAATAAGACATGAGTCCTCCTTAAACTGTCGAATAATAAAAACACAATAAGACATGAGCTCTCCTTAAACTGTCAAATAATAAAAACACAATAAGACATGAGCTCTCCTTATATTGTCGAATAATAAAAACACAATAAGACATGAGCTCTCCTTAAACTGTCAAATAATAAAAACACAATAAGACATGAGATCTCCTTAAACTGTCGAATAATAAAAACACAATAAGACATGAGCACTCCTTAAACTGTCGAATAATAAAAACACAATAAGACATGAGTCCTCCTTAAACTGTCGAATAATAAAAACACAATAAGACATGAGTCCTCCTTAAACTGTCAAATATTAAAAACACAATAAGGCACGAGTCCTCCTTCAACTGTCAAATAATAAAAACACAATAAGACATGAGTCCTCCTTAGACTGTCGAATAATAAAAACACAATAAGGCACGAGTCCTCCTTAAACTGTCGAATAATAAAAACACAATAAGACATGAGTCCTCCTTAAACTGTCGAGTAATAAAAACACAATAAGACATGAGCCCTCCTTAAACTGTCAAATAATAAAAACACAATAAGACATGAGCCCTCCTTAAACTGTCAAATAATAAAAACACAATAAGACATGAGCTCTCCTTAAACTGTCGAATAATAAAAACACAATAAGACATGAGCCCTCCTTATACTGTCGAATAATAAAAACACAATAAGACATGAGCCCTCCTTAAACTGTCGAGTAATAAAAACACAATAAGACATCAGCCCCCCTTAAACTGTCGAATAATAAAAACACAATAAGACATGAGCCCTCCTTAAACTGTCAAATAATAAAAACACAATTAGACATGAGCCCTCCTTAAACTGTCGAATAATAAAAACACAATAAGACATGAGCCCTCCTTAAACTGTCGAATAATAAAAACACAATAAGACATGAGCCCTCCTTAAACTGTCGCGTAATAAAAACACAATAAGACATGAGCTCTCCTTAAACTGTCAAATAATAAAAACACAATAAGACATGAGCCCTCCTTAAACTGTTGCGTAATAAAAACACAATAAGATATGAGCCCTCCTTAAACTGTCGAATAATAAAAACACAATAAGACATGAGCTCTCCTTAAACTGTCAAATAATAAAAACACAATAAGATATGAGCCCTCCTTAAACTGTCGCGTAATAAAAACACAATAAGACATCAGCCCTCCTTAAACTGTCAAATAATAAAAACACAATAAGACATGAGCCCTCCTGAAACTGTCGAATAATAAAAACACAATAAGACATGAGCCCTCCTGAAACTGTCGAATAATAAAAACACAATAAGATATGAGCCCTCCTTAAACTGTCGAATAATAAAAACACAATAAGACATGAGTCCTCCTTAAACTGTCAAATAATAAAAACACAATAAGACATGAGCTCTCCTTAAACTGTCGAATAATAAAAACACAATAAGATATGAGCCCTCCTTAAGCTGTCGAATAATAAAAACACAATAAGACATGAGTCCTCCTTAAACTGTCGAATAATAAAAACACAATAAGACATGAGCTCTCCTTAAACTGTCAAATAATAAAAACACAATAAGACATGAGCTCTCCTTATATTGTCGAATAATAAAAACACAATAAGACATGAGCTCTCCTTAAACTGTCAAATAATAAAAACACAATAAGACATGAGATCTCCTTAAACTGTCGAATAATAAAAACACAATAAGACATGAGCACTCCTTAAACTGTCGAATAATAAAAACACAATAAGACATGAGTCCTCCTTAAACTGTCGAATAATAAAAACACAATAAGACATGAGTCCTCCTTAAACTGTCAAATATTAAAAACACAATAAGGCACGAGTCCTCCTTCAACTGTCAAATAATAAAAACACAATAAGACATGAGTCCTCCTTAGACTGTCGAATAATAAAAACACAATAAGGCACGAGTCCTCCTTAAACTGTCGAATAATAAAAACACAATAAGACATGAGTCCTCCTTAAACTGTCGAGTAATAAAAACACAATAAGACATGAGCCCTCCTTAAACTGTCAAATAATAAAAACACAATAAGACATGAGCCCTCCTTAAACTGTCAAATAATAAAAACACAATAAGACATGAGCTCTCCTTAAACTGTCGAATAATAAAAACACAATAAGACATGAGCCCTCCTTATACTGTCGAATAATAAAAACACAATAAGACATGAGCCCTCCTTAAACTGTCGAGTAATAAAAACACAATAAGACATCAGCCCCCCTTAAACTGTCGAATAATAAAAACACAATAAGACATGAGCCCTCCTTAAACTGTCAAATAATAAAAACACAATTAGACATGAGCCCTCCTTAAACTGTCGAATAATAAAAACACAATAAGACATGAGCCCTCCTTAAACTGTCGAATAATAAAAACACAATAAGACATGAGCCCTCCTTAAACTGTCGCGTAATAAAAACACAATAAGACATGAGCTCTCCTTAAACTGTCAAATAATAAAAACACAATAAGACATGAGCCCTCCTTAAACTGTTGCGTAATAAAAACACAATAAGATATGAGCCCTCCTTAAACTGTCGAATAATAAAAACACAATAAGACATGAGCTCTCCTTAAACTGTCAAATAATAAAAACACAATAAGATATGAGCCCTCCTTAAACTGTCGCGTAATAAAAACACAATAAGACATCAGCCCTCCTTAAACTGTCAAATAATAAAAACACAATAAGACATGAGCCCTCCTTATACTGTCGAATAATAAAAACACAATAAGACATGAGCCCTCCTTAAACTGTCGAATAATAAAAACACAATAAGACATGAGCCCTCCTTAAACTGTCGAATAATAAAAACACAATAAGACATGAGCCCTCCTTAAACTGTCGAATAATAAAAACACAATAAGACATGAGCCCTCCTTAAACTGTCGCGTAATAAAAACACAATAAGACATGAGCTCTCCTTAAACTGTCAAATAATAAAAACACAATAAGACATGAGCCCTCCTTAAACTGTCGAATAATAAAAACACAATAAGACATGAGCCCTCCTTAAACTGTCGCGTAATAAAAACACAATAAGACATGAGCCCTCCTTAAACTGTCGAATAATAAAAACACAATAAGACATGAGCCCTCCTTAAACTGTCGAATAATAAAAACACAATAAGACATGAGCCCTCCTTAAACTGTCGCGTAATAAAAACACAATAAGACATGAGCTTTCCTTAAACTGTCAAATAATAAAAACACAATAAGACATGAGCCCTCCTTAAACTGTCGAATAATAAAAACACAATAAGACATGAGCCCTCCTTAAACTGTCGCGTAATTAAAACACAATAAGACATGAGCTCTCCTTAAACTGTCAAATAATAAAAACACAATAAGATATGAACCCTCCTTAAACTGTCGCGTAATAAAAACACAATAAGACATGAGCCCTCCTTAAACTGTCGAATAATAAAAACACAATAAGACATGAGCCCTCCTTAAACTGTCGAATAATAAAAACACAATAAGACATGAGTCCTCCTTAAACTGTCGAATAATAAAAACACAATAAGACATGAGCCCTCCTTAAACTCTCGCGTAATTAAAACACAATAAGACATGAGCCCTCCTTAAACTGTCGAATAATAAAAACACAATAAGACATGAGCTCTCCTTAAACTGTCAAATAATAAAAACACAATAAGATATGAGCCCTCCTTAAACTGTCGCGCAATAAAAACACAATAAGACATGAGCCCTCCTTAAACTGTCGAATAATAAAAACACAATAAGACATGAGCCCTCCTTAAACTGTCGAATAATAAAAACACAATAAGACATGAGTCCTCCTTAAACTGTCGAATAATAAAAGCACAATAAGACATGAGCCCTCCTTAAACTGTGGAATAATAAAAACACAATAAGACATGAGCCCTCCTTAAACTGTCAAATAATAAAAACACAATAAGACATGAGCCCTCCTTAAACTGTCGAATAATAAAAACACAATAAGATATGAGCCCTCCTTAAACTGTCGAATAATAAAAACACAATAAGACATGAGCTCTCCTTATACTGTCGAATAATAAAAACACAATAAGACATGAGCTCTCCTTAAACTGTCAAATAATAAAAACACAATAAGACATGAGCTCTCCTTAAACTGTCGAATAATAAAAACACAATAAGACATGAGCCCTCCTTAAACTGTCGAATAATAAAAACACAATAAGACATGAGTCCTCCTTAAACTGTCGAATAATAAAAACACAATAAGACATGAGTCCTCCTTAAACTGTCAAATAATAAAAACACAATAAGGCACGAGTCCTCCTTAAACTGTCAAATAATAAAAACACAATAAGACATGAGTCCTCCTTAGACTGTCGCGTAATAAAAACACAATAAGACATCAGCCCTCCTTAAACTGTCAAATAATAAAAACACAATAAGACATGAGCCCTCCTTATACTGTCGAATAATAAAATCACAATAAGACATGAGCCCTCCTTAAACTGTCGCGTAATAAAAACACAATAAGACATGAGCTCTCCTTAAACTGTCAAATAATAAAAACACAATAAGACATGAGCCCTCCTTAAACTGTCGAATAATAAAAACACAATAAGACATGAGCCCTCCTTAAACTGTCGCGTAATAAAAACACAATAAGACATGAGCCCTCCTTAAACTGTCGAATAATAAAAACACAATAAGACATGAGCCCTCCTTAAACTGTCGAATAATAAAAACACAATAAGATATGAGCCCTCCTTAAACTGTCTCGTAATAAAAACACAATAAGACATGAGCTTTCCTTAAACTGTCAAATAATAAAAACACAATAAGACATGAGCCCTCCTTAAACTGTCGAATAATAAAAACACAATAAGACATGAGCCCTCCTTAAACTGTCGCGTAATTAAAACACAATAAGACATGAGCCCTCCTTAAACTGTCAAATAATAAAAACACAATAAGATATGAGCCCTCCTTAAACTGTCGCGTAATAAAAACACAATAAGACATGAGCCCTCCTTAAACTGTCGAATAATAAAAACACAATAAGACATGAGCCCTCCTTAAACTGTCGAATAATAAAAACACAATAAGACATGAGTCCTCCTTAAACTGTCGAATAATAAAAACACAATAAGACATGAGCCCTCCTTAAACTCTCGCGTAATTAAAACACAATAAGACATGAGCCCTCCTTAAACTGTCGAATAATAAAAACACAATAAGACATGAGCTCTCCTTAAACTGTCAAATAATAAAAACACAATAAGATATGAGCCCTCCTTAAACTGTGGCGCAATAAAAACACAATAAGACATGAGCCCTCCTTAAACTGTCGAATAATAAAAACACAATAAGACATGAGCCCTCCTTAAACTGTCGAATAATAAAAACACAATAAGACATGAGTCCTCCTTAAACTGTCGAATAATAAAAGCACAATAAGACATGAGCCCTCCTTAAACTGTGGAATAATAAAAACACAATAAGACATGAGCCCTCCTTAAACTGTCAAATAATAAAAACACAATAAGACATGAGCCCTCCTTAAACTGTCGAATAATAAAAACACAATAAGATATGAGCCCTCCTTAAACTGTCGAATAATAAAAACACAATAAGACATGAGCTCTCCTTATACTGTCGAATAATAAAAACACAATAAGACATGAGCTCTCCTTAAACTGTCAAATAATAAAAACACAATAAGACATGAGCTCTCCTTAAACTGTCGAATAATAAAAACACAATAAGACATGAGCCCTCCTTAAACTGTCGAATAATAAAAACACAATAAGACATGAGTCCTCCTTAAACTGTCGAATAATAAAAACACAATAAGACATGAGTCCTCCTTAAACTGTCAAATAATAAAAACACAATAAGGCACGAGTCCTCCTTAAACTGTCAAATAATAAAAACACAATAAGACATGAGTCCTCCTTAGACTGTCGAATAATAAAAACACAATAAGACATGAGCTCTCCTTAAACTGTCAAATAATAAAAACACAATAAGACATGAATCCTCCTTAAACTGTCAAATAATAAAAACACAATAAGACATGAGCCCTCCTTAAACTGTCGAATAATAAAAACACAATAAGACATGAGCCCTCCTTAAACTGTCGAATAATAAAAACACAATAAGACATGAGTCCTCCTTAAACTGTCGAATAATAAAAACACAATAAGACATGAGCCCTCCTTAAACTCTCGCGTAATTAAAACACAATAAGACATGAGCCCTCCTTAAACTGTCGAATAATAAAAACACAATAAGACATGAGCTCTCCTTAAACTGTCAAATAATAAAAACACAATAAGATATGAGCCCTCCTTAAACTGTGGCGCAATAAAAACACAATAAGACATGAGCCCTCCTTAAACTGTCGAATAATAAAAACACAATAAGACATGAGCCCTCCTTAAACTGTCGAATAATAAAAACACAATAAGACATGAGTCCTCCTTAAACTGTCGAATAATAAAAGCACAATAAGACATGAGCCCTCCTTAAACTGTGGAATAATAAAAACACAATAAGACATGAGCCCTCCTTAAACTGTCAAATAATAAAAACACAATAAGACATGAGCCCTCCTTAAACTGTCGAATAATAAAAACACAATAAGATATGAGCCCTCCTTAAACTGTCGAATAATAAAAACACAATAAGACATGAGCTCTCCTTATACTGTCGAATAATAAAAACACAATAAGACATGAGCTCTCCTTAAACTGTCAAATAATAAAAACACAATAAGACATGAGCTCTCCTTAAACTGTCGAATAATAAAAACACAATAAGACATGAGCCCTCCTTAAACTGTCGAATAATAAAAACACAATAAGACATGAGTCCTCCTTAAACTGTCGAATAATAAAAACACAATAAGACATGAGTCCTCCTTAAACTGTCAAATAATAAAAACACAATAAGGCACGAGTCCTCCTTAAACTGTCAAATAATAAAAACACAATAAGACATGAGTCCTCCTTAGACTGTCGAATAATAAAAACACAATAAGACATGAGCTCTCCTTAAACTGTCAAATAATAAAAACACAATAAGACATGAATCCTCCTTAAACTGTCAAATAATAAAAACACAATAAGACATGAGCCCTCCTTAAACTGTCAAATAATAAAAACACAATAAGACATGAGCCCTCCTTAAACTGTCGAATAATAAAAACACAATAAGACATGAGCTCTCCTTAAACTGTCGCGTAATAAAAAGACAATAAGACATGAGCCCTCCTTAAACTGTCGAGTAATAAAAACACAATAAGACACGAGTCCTCCTTAAACTGTCGAATAATAAAAACACAATAAGACATGAGCCCTCCTGTCGAGTATTAAAATAAAATAAATATTGCACTGTCGGAACATTTCCAAATTCCAATAAAAAAATCATAGAAAGAGGCAAAATCGATATCCTCAAGACACAACTACATGACCTCTCCACTGGTACAGGCACTTCAAAATAAAAAAGTGGCTGGGTTAAACTAATTCAATAGGCCCAAACTTCCCTTCTTAGATGAAGTGACGTGGTCATGCAATTACTTTTCACATGTGAGTAAACCGCCACCCCTCACATATACCTAGGTGAACAGCTATTATATAGAACGCTATAATCTTGAACATTACACACAATATATTTAATTTCTGATCTACAATAACTTAATAACTATAGAGGGGCCGTCGTGGCCGTGCTCGTATGGTAGTTGGATTTACAACTATATATGCAATCAGTGCCCATCTCCACAGATGTTGTGAGTTCGAATCTCGATCAGGCCGAGGTGTACAACATTATTTGATTTAAAAAATTGTCAGTGTCTTGCGACAAGTCGGTGGTTTTCTCCAGGTCCTCCGGTTTACTCCACCAATAAAACTGACCGCCACGATATAACTGAAATATTGTTGAAAATGGCGTTAGACCCCATCAAAACCAAAAACAAACTTATAACTATAGATACATACCAAACAGTTGGTGACCATGTATATGAGCAATGTGCAGATGTGATAGAGTGTTCCTTAATGCAGTCATTGATTCAAAATCGACAAGCTTGGCACATTTAGAACGACAGTAATCCTGAAGAAAAATATAGTCATATATCTGGACTGTGTGGCACAACCTTATTCAAATATATGTGACAATCAAAGCTTAATTGACTTTAAAATAAATAAATTAAAGCTTAGATATCAAATTTAATGACCACGACACGTTTCGGGAGTAACCTTAATCAGAATATATAACGTACGATTGAAATATCAAATAATTTAAAAGTGTTATGGAGCAATAAAAGTAAAGGGCTTTACAAAAATAGCCAACATCGAATAAGGCCACTTAAATACATGAAATAAATCTACATGTTTTCTTTGAGACTCAATTTAGGTTTGCTCAAATCAGGCCATGGACGTATAGAAGGGAAAACGTTGAAGATACCAAAGGGGTAATCAGAAGCTGTATATCGAAGGACAGAGAATGCAATGGTCAAAGGAAACAGTATAGACAAACAATGAAAGCAGTCCACATAAATCCAAACAGCGATCACTACAAACCATGCTAGACAAGAGGTGTTGGCATACATGTTCCTTGTCTTTTGTTGTGATGACCAACGGGGACTACATAAACTACTTCCGGAGCACATATTTTGTGGGAATTCATGTTGTTCCATCTTTTGTTCTTTTGTTGGTATAGTTGTTTTTTGTTTTTGCTCCTGGATAATCCTTTTACTTGAATATCACTTCAGACTTGTGTGCTCTGTGTTCTTCTACTCTTTCTTTGTCTTCAGACTTGTGTGCTCTGTGTTCTTCTACTCTTTCTTTGTCTTCACACTTGGATACTCTTTCTTTGTCTTCAGACTTGGATACTCTGATTTGTCTTCAGACTTGGATACTCTGATTTGTCTTCAGACTTGGATACTCTTTCTTTGTCTTCAGACTTGGATACTCTGATTTGTCTTCAGACTTGGATACTCTGATTTGTCTTCAGACTTGGATACTCTGATTTGTCTTCAGACTTGTGTGCTCTGATTTGTCTTCAGACTTGGATACTCTGATTTGTCTTCAGACTTGGATACTCTTTCTTTGTCTTCAGACTTGGATACTCTGATTTGTCTTCAGACTTGGATACTTTTTCTTTGTCTTCAGACTTGGATACTCTGATTTATCTTCAGACTTGGATACTCTGATTTGTCTTCAGACTTGGATACTCTGATTTGTCTTCAGACTTGGATACTCTTTCTTTGTCTTCAGACTTGGATACTCTTTCTTTGTCTTCAGACTTGGATACTCTTTCTTTGTCTTCAGACTTGGATACTCTTTCTTTGTCTTCAGACTTGGATACTCTTTCTTTGTCTTCAGACTTGGATACTCTGATTTGTCTTCAGACTTGGATACTCTGATTTGTCTTCAGACTTGGATACTCTGATTTGCCTTCAGACTTGGATACTCTGATTTGTCTTCAGACTTGGATACTCTGATTTGTCTTCAGACTTGGATACTCTTTCTTTGTCTTCAGACTTGATACTCTTTCTTTGTCTTCAGACTTGGATACTCTGATTTGTCTTCAGACTTGGATACTCTGATTTGTCTTCAGACTTGGATACTCTGATTTGTCTTCAGACTTGGATACTCTTTCTTTGTCTTCAGACTTGGATACTCTTTCTTTGTCTTCAGACTTGGATACTCTTTCTTTGTCTTCAGACTTGGATACTCTGATTTGTCTTCAGACTTGGATACTCTGATTTGTCTTCAGACTTGGATACTCTGATTTGTCTTCAGACTTGGATACTCTGATTTGTCTTCAGACTTGGATACTCTGATTTGTCTTCACAATGTGGTACTCTTTGTTCGTCTTCGTACTTGGTACTCTGTGTGAACTCGTCATCGGAATTGGGTACTCTTTGCTCGATTTTGGACTTGGGTAATCTGCGTTCGTCTTCGGATTTGGAAACTTTTTGCTCGTCCTCGACCTTGGGTTCTCTTTCTTCGTCTGCGAACTACGATTCTCTACCTTCGTCTTCGAACCTGGTTTTTCTTTACTCGTCGTGTAAATTGGATATTCTTTGGCGGTTCTTCAGACATGGGTATCCTTTTGTCCTTCATACGTAGTGTTCGTCTTCGGTCTTAATCTGCGTTCGTCTTCCACCTTGATCACTCTGTGTTCATCCTCGAACTTGAATACTCTGCTATCGTCTTAAGAGGAAATAAAGCACAGTAAAAATTGTAAACTAAAACCATATAATATAGTATTACCTTGGCTTGAGTGTGCGTCATTGTTTGTGTTCCTATGTAATAACATGAATTGAGGTATCGTTCTGATCCGATTGGGCATGAACCAGAGAAGTGCTGTGGGCAACCTACAATAAAATGGAAAACAAGAAGTACCACACTGTCAGAACAGTTTCAAAATCAAATACAGAATAGAAATGAATAGAATAGAATCTTTTATATTCCATAAAGAGGTACACTCAAGTGGCAAATGTTTACATAATGATAATACATGTACATACAATGATAAATTTTAACAATACAGTTATTAAGAGGATAATGTCAGATCACCTTCATATGGCAGCCAGACTAAATAATAAATTTCACACTAAAAAATCGTAGATATAAACCAAATCGATAACCCTAATACACATATACCTGACCTCTCACTTTCCTGACTTTGGTACATGAACTTCAATAAAAGTGGCGGGGTTAAACTAGTTTTATGGTCCCAGCGCGGTCATTCAATTATTATCCACGTATAAGTGAAATTTCAATCCTCGAAAATGTATAACCGGACGAACAGCGTTATTATAAAGAACGCTACAATCTTGAACATTATACATAATATATTTATTGTGCGCGACACAGAAGTTGTCTTAATCATTGCCAACATTATTAATTGCATCTTTCATTACAAGCAAAAATATTTATTTATAATAGTATCACGTTAACAATAGGAGTACCATAGCTTATATATGATCACACATGTTAGCATATATACATCATAATATAGTGGTCGTGGTGGTCATATGGTAGTTGGATTTACAGTGTTTATCACCACTAAAGTTGTGAGTTTAGATCCCGCTCATGGTGAGATGTGCTCGAAACAACATTATGTGAAAACAAAATTTGTCAGTGACTTGCGACAGATCGGTGGTTTTCTTCGGGTATTCCAGTTTCCTCCGCCAATAAAACTGACCGCCACAATAATTCAATATAACTGAAATATTGTTGACAGTGGCGTTAAACATCGCTACCCCAACCCTACATCATAATATTGTACTCTTATGTTGTTGTTATTCTCACTTTGAGTTGTTTATATGCGGTAATTAGAGATAGCATACAAAGAGTAGAATTCGTAGGCAGTAAAAGCAGTGTGAGTGAGTTAGTGCTTGTTGTTTAGCGTCAAGTGAGAAATTCCTCAGCTTTGGGAGCGAGAGAACCAAAGCATAAATCTGCTGAGGTCACCTATGCCAGAGGGAGGAGAACCTTAGCTTAAATATCTTTATTGATCACATGATTGTGTTGCTTTGCATTGCCTTGTCTATTAGGATTGTGATAATGTATTTATCTGTTAACATCAGTAATGCACTCAACTGTTTATATATTTATCAACTGTTTTCTAGGGGCCGTAGTTGGATTTACTTTAAACTACCTGTGCAATCAGTGCCTATCACCACTAAAGTTGTGAGTTTGAATCCCGCTGATGGCGACATGTACTCGACACACTATTATGTGATGAAGTTTGCCAGTGACTTGTGGCAGGTCGGTGGTTCTCTCTGCATACTCCGGTTTCCTCCACCAATAAAACAGACCGCCACGATATTGCTGAAGTATTGTTGAAAGTGGCTTTAAACACCATAACAATAACCCTAACTGTTTTCGAAAAAAGAAATATGTCTACTGTGCTCTGAAATTCGAATTATTGTGTAATAAACGCAAATATCTAATTTAGTGTGCAAAATGCGTTTCTGGAATGACCTTCACCTGGTATTCTAATCCAAAGTCAAAATATGGGAAAGCAAAATAATTGGCAGCAATATAACAAAGGGATCTAAAAAATATAGCTAAAATTGGTTATGGTTGCGTACTTGTTGTAGGCGCCGGTGTCGTTGGCAAGGGGGTGGTTGTCATGACAACATTATCATTGCACAGATCAGAATGACAACATCCACCTTTCAGCTGTAAACTTTGTCTTTTCCCAAAAATGTGTGAAGGGCTTGCTTCAAATCTTTGACATAGCTGAAATAAATATAAATAAAATAATGCATACTAAATTATATATTTATTATTTATGACGTTTGGTTTATGGTGCTTAACGCCGTTTTCAACAATATTTCAGCTATGTCGTGGCGGGCAGTTTTATTGGTGGAGGAAACCGGAGTACCCAAAGAAAACCACCGACCTGCCGAAAGTCACTGACAAACTGTTTCACATAATATTATATCGAGTACACCTCGCCATGAACGGGGTTCGAACACACAACGCTAATGGTGATAGGCATTGATTGGACGGGAAAATCCAACTACCATACGATCACAACCACGACGCCCCCTGTTATTTATTAAAAGATTAAACAAGTCTAATTAAACTGAAATTAAAAATAATAACAAGAACTGATTTTGGGTCCAAAAAACTAACTAGTTTAACCCCGCCACTTTTTAATGACGTGTATTTACCCAGACGAGAAGGTGTGCGGTCGCGTATTTATGTGATAGGGGTATAAATTTTACCTATATTTAAATTCTTCGATTATATTTTGGAACTGGAACTGTATGTTTATATAGTTATATTTTGTTTAAAATTTGCAGTTCATAAATAATGTTATTTATTTAGTTTAAACAATATTTTTTTCTAAACTAGCACAAATAATTTACAAACATAATAGGGGTCGTCGTGGTCGTGATCATATGGTAGTTTTTCAGACCATTTTTGAATTTGATCAATTTCATTATTTAAGATTTCAGCTGAGTGATATTCGTTGCCATGAACAATTTAATATTGCACTGTATATCATGAACAATGTCATTAATGGATAAATGGAATAGGATAGGTTCCCATATAGACCCGTGATGAACACCTGCTGAAACAAATTTAGTGTCAGAGGATTCCCCATTTATAACAACCTGTTGTCTCCTTGCCAATAGCTAAGTTTCAAAGGGTAAGTTCAATCTCTCTCACACACACAGGTAATGTTATTCGATTGGCTATCCTGTTAAGGACCCTTTATTTACTTGCTCCAAAAGACTTCCAAATTATTTGGCTTTGCAATCTTTTGATCATGAGCGTACCTGATGAAGGTTATTTCAGAAGCGCGTAGATATAACATTATGAAAAGAAAGGTTAAATAGTGATGGTCATCATTTCCACCAATATCATCGAACATTTATGTTTGTATCATGGAAAGAAAAGTAATTTGTCTACTTGTTTTGTTTAAAGACTAATTTTAACACATAACTGAGCAATACAAACTTACAGTTGTATCCAGACAACCAAGTCTATAAACAGGTCTGAAGTCTACACTCAATGTTTCTAGTGAAAAACATTTCTGCAAGACAATCAAATACAAATTACAGATACAATCGAATATATTTGTGTCGAGCGCGTTTGAGTCGAATACCACAGATATATGTCCATTTTGACATCAAAACCCAACTCTTATTTTTAAGGGGCTGTCGTGATCGTATGGTAGTTGGATTCACAACTACCTGTGCAATCAGTATATATCAATACTGGAGTTTTGAGTTTGAATCTCGCCCATGTCGAGGTGTACTCGATACAACATTATGTGATAAAGCTTGTCAGTGACTTGTGGCAGGTCGGTGGTTTTCTCCGGGTATTCCGGTTTCCTCCGCCAATAAAACTTACCGCCACGATATATTGAACTATTGTTTAACGTGGCGTTAAACACCATAATCCCAAACCTCCTTATTTTAAAGTCTATTTAAAGCTTTACGATTGTAGTTATTCTTGAAACGCGTTGTACAACCTAAATCATAAGGCATTAACGTTTTCATATTTTTTCCACTAAATTCTAGAGGAGATGACAGGACATCGTGCCCGCGATCGCAAGGTAGTTTGATTTACATCTATCTGTACAGTCAATGTTGAAACAACTGGATGAAATGAAGAAAGAATATATTTAAGCTCCAACAAAAGTATTATCCACTGATCATTGTCTCGGTCAACATATCCTTACTATCATACAGTATGTTAGTGTGGATTGTCAAGATGCGTTGATCGAAATAAGCGCCGATCGTATTATTCTAATATTATACAGAAAAATGATAATTTTTGTGTTACCAAGATTAAATATATAATGTATACTATTCAAGATGTTTTATAAGCACACTGTTCGCCTGGTTATGTGTGAGAGTTGTTATTGTACCTCCTTCTACGATGATCTTGGAACTGTTCTGACAGTGTGGTATTTTTTGTTTTTCATTTAAATCCTAACATATTATATTTTACTAACCTTTCCACCAGAACATGTGGTCGTTGTGTTGCAATCAGAAATATTATCTACATCATTACAACTGTAGCAATTGACTGAAGCACAAAAACAATTCTCTGTGTATTACTAACAATAGAAGTATTTATTTAAAAACGATGCTTTACAAGGCTATGTTATCTGATAACTTTTTCCAGATATCAAATCGCCACGGCCAAATAGTAAGTCGCCAAACAAAACAAAATATAACAAAACATATAGAACCAGCATCTCATTTTACTTAGAATGATGTTGTACATAGGTAGACTTGGTATATGTGCCCACTACATTATTGGATTAACTCTATTCCACTAAGGTATTTAACAAGCTCGACTCATGTCTGTGGAAAGGTGTACTCGGTACAGACTTATGTGATGTGATATTTGAGACTGACTATACTGCAGCTTAGTGATTTTCCCCCTGGTAATCAAATGTCCTCCAACAATTACAACAACAACAAATAAAATATTGTTCATTAGTATATAAGTGTCGTTAAACACACACTATGCTAATTCTACATTTAAACACTTTTAAATTATTTGGCTTTCCAATATTTCGATATTGAGCGTACCTGATAAAGTTATTCCAGAAACGCGCAGTGCGCATTGAATTTGATATCTACGTTTTTATTAATAAATTCAAACAACTATACCACATACATTTTCTATCGTTGACGTTCTACTAGTGACGTAGATAATTCTAAAAGCCCTCGGTAGCTAAGCACAACATTTCAATTCATTTGCGGATACATGATGTTATGTTAGAGGAGGTGTTCATTTTGTAGACTAGGAGTCTATGGTCCCCATCGGAACCATACAGGGTAGCACCTAAGCGATCCCGAGATTTAGTTATTAGACGATATAAATGGTTATAAAGAAAATATAATTGTCTAATTTAACACATACAAAACGATCGGCAGCCTATTTTTAATTTTTAAGGGGTGCACGTCGGGTCGGCTTCGTATCCGTCTGAATCCACACCTGCTATTGGCCGAATATTAACATAAGTAATACAGGTATGGCTTTACTTACAACATTGCCCGCACATGCGCGGACACAATTTTGAAGCCACACATGTATCATTGTGACAAAATCCTGGTTTAATAGCAGCCAAACGTGAACAAATACCGTCATCAATATTACGACAGTCATCAATCAGATTGGGAGGTGTTACTCCAGCACCATCTAAAAACCAAATACAAAGGTCATAAGAGACGTACGAATTAAAAAAACACGGTTATAAAAGCCACACACTATTTTAGAATTATTTTAGCTTAAATTTTCCAAACTGTGGAGATAAGGTAAAATCTAGATAGACAAAACAACACATAACTGTTAAACATAAAATTAGAGAAGACTTCATAAGTTTGTTTAACTTGTGTCTTATCCATTTTGTCTATTTGATTTGCAAATATATTTAATATAAATATGTTTAAACTAAAACATAAAATTAAATAAAAATAATAATAATTTAAAAACACACAAATTCTCACAAAAATGACAGGAATCGTCATATCCCAATCATAGTTATATATATTATTGTGAGAAAGAGCTCGATTACCAGTAAAATTAAAATATTTTGATTAATTGATTGGTTGATTGATGAAATTCAAGAATTAAATTAATATAGATTTATAGAAATAACAACAAATTATATTGAAATTTATTATTTTGTATCAACAAGACGTTCTCTTCTATAAATCTATCCCAATAAGAGATTTTATATTGCCCTGGTTTGGATTTCTCTGCTATAAGATTGGGACCCTATAACTGGTTTTCCCGCAGTAACAACTCCGCTTGTTTAAGATAATTTCCAGTTAAATGTCATTTATTAAATGACGTAATATATTTGTCTGCAATTTATTAGGGAACAAGCCGTATCGGTTGTTTAATGGTTAACATGTTCCTCTCGAGTGAGGTAGATCGTGGGTTCGAATCCCTGTCGGGTGAAACCAAAGACTATCAAATAATGTTTATTTGTTTCTTCTCCGCTCAGCGCTCTACATAAAGGAGTAAGATCATGTCTACATGAAGATTGTTGTTTCAATGATGTATTCCATTTGTTCCTCACAACTAGTCTATTGTGTTGTCCGTCCTTCTTCGATTTACAGCTTCTGATGACCCATTGGTATCTTCAAACATTTCTACATATTTACTTTTATACAAACTTCTGTGATGTAACTACTTACTTCCGGATACAGTGTTCTGATGTTGTGATTTTTCATATACAATTTCCTCTGGAGTCAAGTTATTACAGTTATCGTACGGGCAGCATGTGGCATCAACGCTCAGTCCACGCCTCCCTCCGTCTCCGAAATAATCCTTACATAGCTACAATATATATACAATACTTGTAACATGAATGCATTCTTTTCCTTTGATCTTTTTATGGTTTATATCCCAGAATGTAAACAACAGTTAAGAACCATAAATTAATACACGATTTGAGATACGAGATAGTGCACACTTTAAATCTGGATTGTAGTTTCATTACTCTCAGAGAGCCGTGTAATAATCAACGACCTAGATGTGATATTGCATGGCTTCATGTTACAAATCACTTATACCATGGTTCGATTGTTTAATCGTTTAACTGAGTAAACCGTGGTATAATTATTACATACATACTATCGTTGAATATTACACTTTACGTTTTTATTTTCACTATTTGTCTTTGTTAGCACAGTCGGTCACTATTATCGTATATGGACCGGTCACTATTTTAGTATATGGACCGGCCAGGTACCTGCATTATTATTTTAGATAACAAGTATAATATAGCAAAGAGTTCATGTCACTTCGGGTCATATGGCAGTATATGGACCGGTCCGTCACCAAAAAAATATTATATGGACCTCAGAAGCTTCGGTCCATATAATATTTTTTTGGTGACGGACCGGTCCATATACTGCCATATGACCCTCAGTGCCATGAACTATTTGCTATTTTGTGTTCCGCGAATTGATTTTACAGAGCAATATCGCATCGAAGGCCAAGCCTGATATGTCATATGTAATGAGAAAACATACCAACGATAGTA
Organism: Bathymodiolus septemdierum; assembly: GCA_963383655.1. Lineage (NCBI taxonomy): Eukaryota > Metazoa > Mollusca > Bivalvia > Mytilida > Modiolidae > Bathymodiolus > Bathymodiolus septemdierum. The sequence continues at coordinate 66,326,448 of OY726525.1, forward strand.
CTAAAAACAAAAACAAAAAACAAAAACCTAGATATCAAATTTAGTGCACATGACACATTTCTAAAACAATCTTCATCACGTGTCGTACGCTCAAAATAGATAGATTTGAAAGCCAAATAATTTAAAAGTGTGATGGAGCAGTAAAATCAAAAGATCTAAACAATGTGGAGGAGAACCATAGTCTCGATACAAATTACATTATCTTTATCGATGATGTGTTAGGTAGTTACCACACTGGTACATTAAAACGCAGCGACAACGGTTCCAACGTCTCGACAATGGTTTTTAAACGTTGTGAAAAGGGTGGAAAATTGCGAATTCACAAGTTGTAGTAGAGGTCGATATGAAATTCAATAATTTATTACGATGTAGAAGCATATTCTTTAATTGGAAAAACACATACGGAATACCTTAAGTACTTATTTATTAATGCTTTGTTTTAGTTTACTGTAAAACTTCATAGTTTAATGTTAAAACTGTGCACGATTTATGTAAAATGTTATATTTTGTTAAATTAGTCACATATAACCCATTTCCGTGTTACTTTTTGCGGCGTTGAAAAACCAATGTCGACTATTAAATAGGTATTTGGTGCTTCTGTGACATTAGGATGGAAACACTTAAACATAAAAACTTATTGTAAGGAGTTACTGAGTGAGTAATTGTTGTTTAACGCCAAATCAGGAATGCTCCAGTCATGTCATGGCGAGTACTAGTTACCGGGGTACATACAATGATATGATGATGATGATGATGATGATAAGGTCCGCTTTGTACTAGACCAAAACGCTCAGTTGGATTTTAATAGTGCTAGCTCACTGAAACAACAGTCGCGGGTAGACATGTCGCTCCGCTCGGACACATTATTCTGATTCCGAGCCAACCAGTCTTTGCTCTTTCTCCTTAATGCTGCGTGGTTAACGAAGAATCAACATATACCAATGTTATAGTCATAGGTTTGACCCAACCGGAACTCGGACCCATGATCTACAGCACCCGTGGCGAACACACTTCCATTACACCATCGATACGATTTTTACTAATTGCATAGAAGGGAGTGAATAAGTGTTGTTTAGCGCCAATTCAGCAAATTTGCAGCTATATCATGGCGAGAACAGGTTAATTATCAATGAGATGATGATGAGATTAGCTTTGTACCAGCCCGACACGCTGAGTTGGATTTTAATAGCGCTATCTCATTGAAACAACATATCACAGGTAGACATGTCGCTCCACAACATATCACAGGTAGACATGTCGCTCCACAACATATCACAGGTAGACATGTCGCTCCACAACATATCACAGGTAGACATGTCGCTCCACAACATATCACAGGTAGACATGTCGCTCCACAACACATCACAGGTAGACATGTCGCTCCACAACACATCACAGGTAGACATGTCGCTCCACAACATATCACAGGTAGACATGTCGCTCCACAACATATCACAGGTAGACATGTCGCTCCACAACATATCACAGGTAGACATGTCGCTCCACAACATATCACAGGTAGACATGTCGCTCCACAACATATCACAGGTAGACATGTCGCTCCACAACACATCACAGGTAGACATGTCGCTCCACAACACATCACAGGTAGACATGTCGCTCCACAACACATCACAGGTAGACATGTCGCTCCACAACACATCACAGGTAGACATATCGCTCCACAACACATCACAGGTAGACATGTCGCTCCACAACACATCACAGGTAGACATGTCGCTCCACAACATATCACAGGTAGACATGTCGCTCCACAACATATCACAGGTAGACATGTCGCTCCACAACATATCATAGGTAGACATGTCGCTCCACAACATATCACAGGTAGACATGTCGCTCCACAACATATCATAGGTAGACATGTCGCTCCACAACATATCACAGGTAGACATGTCGCTCCACTCGTACACATTTTATTCCAGTCTTTGTTCTGACTCTTTTATACTGTGTGCTTAACAGAGAAGCATCAAATGCAAGTTTTATAGTTCTTGGTTTGATATGACCGGAACTGGAACACATGATCTACAACACTCGAGGAGAACACACCATTACACCATTGATACGATTTTAACTAATTGCATAGAAGGTACAAGAAAACAATAGTAAGCATTTAATATATTGACAATACTTACAGTTTTTGTAGCACATCCTAATTTATATATTTCTTTAAAATTATCAGCAAAAGATTGTGTTGTAAAACAGTTCTAAAAATAAAAATGTACAAAAAGTTATAATCAAGACAAACAAAAGAACACAAGTAATATATTGGATACCATTTAGAGGGAATACGACTGGTGCAATTAGTGGAGCAGGAACTGCATTTCTTCCGGAGCACCTGAGTTCACCTCCGGTTTTAGCGGGTTTGTGTTGTGCTTTGTAGATCGTTGTTTGTCCTTTGTCCGTTTCCACTTTGGTCATCGTGTTGTTTCTCCTTACTCGATTTATGCATCCTGATTACCACTTTGATATCTTCAAAATTTCCCTACAAGACATTATTACCAAGACAGACAAAACAACACATGATAAACATCGAACAATAAACATTCTCCCTTAAAACGGAATCGAAACCGTGCCATCCAGACGGGTAAGGTGCTCTGGTAATGTAAGATAACCTTAGAGCATAATTGAAACTTCAACAGAAAATGTTAAACATTATTTTTAGATTCTTAATTTTTTCAACATAAGAGGGATCCCATACGGGAGAAATATTCAGCCAAGACATGGGTCTGCTTGTTGTGCGTCACGAATTAAATTAAATATAAAAAAAACTTGCCCTTAGGACGGGGCATGAGTAAGTATTTCATGTATTGAGAATGCCATGTTCCTCTACGTACAAGACAACTTGCTGCAGTTTCTAATGATTAGCAGTTTGCTAAGCCTAAGATTCACAGATCAAAGGTCACTTTACAATCTAACTGGTTATTAGTATTTCTTATCATATTAACACTGCATGTTTTGTGGTACCGCTCTGAATAATGCAAAAAATATAGATATCGAAATTAATGCACACGACGTGTTTCTGGCATCAGGTACGCTAAAAGACAAAAGATTGGAAAGCCAAACAATTAAACGTCTTTCGGAGCACGAAAACCAAACTAAGTTGCTGACGGTTAGTTTCTGTAAAACTTTCATCAAGTATACTGATAGGGAACAAAATGGGAAGACAAATAATTTAAAAGTCTTGTGAAGCTGGAAAACCAAAGAGTTTAAACAAAATAGTGGATAAGGTCACCTATCTCTGAGGAATGAAGGAGAACCTTAGATTTGATAAAAATAACAATAGGATATGTAAAATTCAATAATAAGCAATAGTTTACTTACATGATCCATAGTTGGACACTCCACTACCGTTGAACAGTTCTTTGGATTATCTATCTCGTGACATTCGTAACATTTAATGGCTGAAAAGAACAGCTTTGTTTTACTTTATTAATCCTACAAAGAATGTCTTTAACAAATATATCACAGCAGTGGTTGTAGGTACGGACTACAAATATTAGCTTGATAAATTGGGTTTGGTTAATGCCAAATCATTTGGCCATCTTTGTTGTCTACCCAAAATGAAGGTTCTATGTATGCCAGGCACGTTTGGTCTTTGTCGAATAATGTGAAAAACAAAGAATACCACACTGTCGGAACAATTCCAAAATCAAATATCAAAGTCGTAGAAAGAAGCAAAATCGGTACCCCTAACATACAAATATACGACCACCCATTTTCGTGGATTGGTACAGACACATTTATAAAGGTGGCGGGACTTGGCTAGTTTTATGATCCCAAGCTTCCCATGTTAGTGAATAAATTGTATTACATGGAATTTATTTTACGTCGTAACTTTACGAAACAAATCAGTTGTTATGTGTGTCTTTAAGTAGTAGGCACACATTCGGAATGACATCTTAAAGTTTACTTCTTACGAGGTAAAATATGTCTGTTCGGATCAGAAAATTTATTAGGAGGTAATGTAGTCGTCCTAACCTAGTAAGTAACACCTGGTCTTTTGCGGTCATAACACTTTTGGATACGATTTCCGATTGCTATTCATTAGCTTCAATTAACATTAAACTAATATTCGAGTAAAATATTTATCTATGTTCTTATTGCTTTTGCTGGTTTCAGTCACCATGAGGAGTTACAATGATGATGATATAAGCTATTTATATACATACGACATAATCCGCAAGTACGTTGACACATATTCGACAAGCAAGTATCATTACAGAGTCCAGGATATTTCCCGCTAATGTCTGCACACAGTTGACTATCAATGTCATCACATCCGGTAGAAATGGAGAAAAAAAGAGCGAAACTTAAAGCGCCTGAAACATAAATAAACATTTTAGTTAAGATAATTGATTAAAAACACCACCTTTTAATTGAATTACTTCCCTTATATCCGTTGCACTAATTGTGATGATCTCATAGAAGTTTGAGAACATTGTCTTTTTGTCCATTTTCTTTTGGCCATTGTGTTGTCTGTCCTTCGCTTCACATCTTCTGAATATCACTTTGCTATCTTCAAACCTGTCTTGCAAAAGTCATTATTCTTTGGATATTCCAAATAACGAGACAACGTAATACTAATTATTGCCGATCGGGATGCCATTCACTAACAAATAAAAGAATTAGTTCAAAAATACAAAAACTTTGCATTGCTTCCTTGGGTGATACATTTTGTTCTGAGGTAATGGCTACCAAAATCGGCTACGGTTACTTATGCCTGAGTGGGTTATGGTGCATAAGGCCACTTTCAACAATATTTCTGTTATATCGTGGCGGTCGGTTTTATTGGTGAAGGAATCCGGAATACCAGGTATGTAAAATAACAATGTAAATGAATGATCGCAGTTAACTGACTACTAGCTAGGAAGGTAGCATCTGTTATGTATAGGAGAATGTCCAAGTAACTCTCCATTCCTTAAAAAATAATGGAGCCGAGGCCCCGAAGGGTCCGAGGCCCATTGTCTTTATGGAATGGAGAGATACGAGGACATTCTCCAACTTAAAATCCACCCATTGTACTTGATTAATTTTATTAATTAATAATCTTGTAGCAAAAAAAAGTCTGTGTATAGTATCTAAAGTACAAAGCATTAAATTGTTTGCCCCTTGTGGGACCTTAAAAGTACAAATATAACAATAACTCTCCATTCCTTAATAATAATGGAGAGTTTTGACAATAGATTTACATCACAGGTGGATTTTAAGTAAAGACCACAACTCTTTATACTAATAAAATCATAACTGCACTCCTGGCTTTGAGGATCATTTCGTGGGATGATTCACCTTAAGTAGGTTTAATGAACTGTAAATTTAAATACAACGGTTGATTCTTCTGTGTCTGACAAAACAATACAGAGACATATTTTTTTTTATCATGGTCCTTCAATGATAATTATATATTTATAATCTTACCGGCCAGAAATATATGTATCTGCATGGTCACCGATTTTTAATATTTACAATTATTAAGGACATAATATTTAGATAAGAAAAGTCGTGACATGTTCTCTGTAATAAAGATACGATTGTACTTAGTTACACAAGTTTACGTAATGACTGGAGAAGTTCCGAACAGAAGGTTTCACGACAACAAACATTTGTTCGGGGAGTGAATTCATAATGAACGCATTTCAGGAATAACCTTTATCTGATACGGTAAAGGTCAAGTGATTGGAAATCAAAGACTTTACAAGTGTTTAGGAGCAATAAAATATTAATCAGGACAGCAGCCTAAATCAGGACAGCAGTTTAAAGCAGGACAGCAGTATAAATCAGGACAGCAGCCTAAATCAGGACAGCAGTCTAAATCAGGAGAGCAGTCTAAATCAGGACAGCAGTCTAAATCCGGTCAGCAGTCTAAATCAAGACAGGAGTCTAAATCAGGACAGCAGCCTAAATCAGGACAGCAGTCTAAATCAGGACAGCAGTTTAAAGCAGGACAGCAGTCTAAATCAGGACAGCAGCCTAAATCAGGACAGCAGCCTAAATCAGGACAGCAGTTTAAAGCAGGACAGCAGTCTAAATCAGGACAGCAGCCTAAATCAGGACAGCAGTCTAAATCAGGAGAGCAGTCTAAATCAGGACAGCAGTCTAAATCAGGACAGCAGTCTAAATCAGGACAGCAGTCTAAATCAGGACATCAGTCTAAATCAGGAAAGCAGTCTAAATCAGGACAGCAGTCTAAATTAGGATATCAGTCTAAATCAGGACAGCAGTCTAAATCAGGACAGCAGTCTAAATCAGGACATCAGTCTAAATCAGGATATCAGTCTAAATCAGGACAGCTGTCTAAATAAGGACAGCAGTCTAAATCAGGACAGCAGTCTAAATCAAGACAGCAGCCTAAATCAGCTAAGGTTGCCTATGCCTGATAGTACTAATAATTACATTATTTAGGAACTGTAAATTGCAATGATTATAAATACAGTCAAACCTGTATATAAAGGTCACTCAAGGGAATCTGAAAATGAGCCCTTTATGAGCAGTTGCCTTTTATATACAGATTACAATTGTATGTACTATTCATTAATGGGGAAAATGAGACTGTCCTGTATAGACAGTGATTTGTTATATAGAGGTGCCCTTTATAGACAGTGATTTGTTATATAGAGGTGCCCTTTATAGACAATGATTTGTTATATAGAGGTGCCCTTTATAGACAGTGATTTGTTATATAGAGGTGCCCTTTATAGACAATGATTTGTTATATAGAGGTGCCCTTTATAGACAATGATTTGTTATATAGAGGTGCCCTTTATAGACAATGATTTGTTATATAGAGGTGCCCTTTATAGACAATGATTTGTTATATAGAGGTGCCCTTTATAGACAATGATTTGTTATATAGAGGTGCCCTTTATAGACAATGATTTGTTATATAGAGGTGCCCTTTATAGACAATGATTTGTTATATAGAGGTGCCCTTTATAGACAGTGATTTGTTATATAGAGGTGCCCTTTATAGACAGTGATTTGCTATATAGAGGTGCCCTTTATAGACAATGACTTGTTATATAGAGGTGCCCTTTATAGACAATGATTTGTTATATAGAGGTGCCCTTTATAGACAATGATTTGTTATATAGAGGTGCCCTTTATAGACAATGATTTGTTATATAGAGGTGCCCTTTATAGACAGTGATTTGTTATATAGAGGTGCCCTTTATAGACAATGATTTGTTATATAGAGGTGCCCTTTATAGACAATGATTTGTTATATAGAGGTGCCCTTTATAGACAATGATTTGTTATATAGAGGTGCCCTTTATAGACAATGATTTGTTATATAGAGGTGCCCTTTATAGACAATGATTTGTTATATAAAGGTGCCCTTTATAGACAATGATTTGTTATATAGAGGTGCCCTTTATAGACAATGATTTGTTATATAGAGGTGCCCTTTATAGACAATGATTTGTTATATAGAGGTGCCCTTTATAGACAGTGATTTGTTATATAGAGGTGCCCTTTATAGACAATGATTTGTTATATAGAGGTGCCCTTTATAGACAATGATTTGTTATATAGAGGTGCCCTTTATAGACAATGATTTGTTATATAGAGGTGCCCTTTATAGACAATGATTTGTTATATAGAGGTGCCCTTTATAGACAATGATTTGTTATATAGAGGTGCCCTTTATAGACAGTGATTTGTTATATAGAGGTGTCCTGTATAGACAGTGATTTGTTATATAGAGGTGCCCTTTATAGACAATGATTTGTTATATAGAGGTGCCCTTTATAGACAATGATTTGTTATATAGAGGTGCCCTTTATAGACAGTGATTTGTTATATAGAGGTGCCCTTTATAGACAATGATTTGTTATATAGAGGTGCCCTTTATAGACAATGATTTGTTATATAGAGGTGCCCTTTATAGACAATGATTTGTTATATAGAGGTGCCCTTTATAGACAATGATTTGTTATATAGAGGTGCCCTTTATAGACAATGATTTGCTATATAGAGGTTCCCTTTATAGACAATGATTTGTTATATAGAGGTGCCCTTTATAGACAATGATTTGCTATATAGAGGTGCCCTTTATAGACAATGATTTGTTTTATAGAGGTGCCCTTTATAGACAGTGATTTGTTATATAGAGGTGCCCTTTATAGACAGTGATTTGCTATATAGAGGTGCCCTTTATAGACAGTGATTTGTTATATAGAGGTGCCTTTTATAGACAGTGATTTGTTATATAGAGGTGCCCTTTATAGACAATGATTTGTTATATAGAGGTGCCCTTTATAGACAATGATTTGTTACATAGAGGTGCCCTTTATAGACAATGATTTGTTATATAGAGGTGCCCTTTATAGACAATGATTTGTTATATAGAGGTGCCCTTTATAGACAATGATTTGTTATATAGAGGTGCCCTTTATAGACAATGATTTGTTATATAGAGGTGCCCTTTATAGACAATGATTTGTTATATAGAGGTGCCCTTTATAGACAATGATTTGTTATATAGAGGTGCCCTTTATAGACAATGATTTGTTATATAGAGGTGCCCTTTATAGACAATGATTTGCTATATAGAGGTGCCCTTTATAGACAATGATTTGTTATATAGAGGTGCCCTTTATAGACAATGATTTGCTATATAGAGGTGCCCTTTATAGACAGTGATTTGTTATATAGAGGTGCCCTTTATAGACAATGATTTGTTATATAGAGGTGCCCTTTATAGACAATGATTTGTTATATAGAGGTACCCTTTATAGACAATGATTTGTTATATAGAGGTGCCCTTTATAGACAATGATTTGCTATATAGAGGTGCCCTTTATAGACAATGATTTGTTATATAGAGGTGCCCTTTATAGACAATGATTTGTTATATAGAGGTGCCCTTTATAGACAATGATTTGTTATATAGAGGTGCCCTTTATAGACAATGATTTGTTATATAGAGGTGCCCTTTATAGACAATGATTTGTTATATAGAGGTGCCCTTTATAGACAATGATTTGTTATATAGAGGTGCCCTTTATAGACAATGATTTGTTATATAGAGGTGCCCTTTATAGACAGTGATTTGTTATATAGAGGTGCCCTTTATAGACAATGATTTGTTATATAGAGGTGCCCTTTATAGACAATGATTTGTTATATAGAGGTGCCCTTTATAGACAATGATTTGTTATATAGAGGTGCCCTTTATAGACAATGATTTGTTATATAGAGGTGCCCTTTATAGACAATGATTTGCTATATAGAGGTTCCCTTTATAGACAATGATTTGTTATATAGAGGTGCCCTTTATAGACAATGATTTGCTATATAGAGGTGCCCTTTATAGACAATGATTTGTTTTATAGAGGTGCCCTTTATAGACAGTGATTTGTTATATAGAGGTGCCCTTTATAGACAGTGATTTGCTATATAGAGGTGCCCTTTATAGACAGTGATTTGTTATATAGAGGTGCCTTTTATAGACAGTGATTTGTTATATAGAGGTGCCCTTTATAGACAATGATTTGTTATATAGAGGTGCCCTTTATAGACAATGATTTGTTACATAGAGGTGCCCTTTATAGACAATGATTTGTTATATAGAGGTGCCCTTTATAGACAATGATTTGTTATATAGAGGTGCCCTTTATAGACAATGATTTGTTATATAGAGGTGCCCTTTATAGACAATGATTTGTTATATAGAGGTGCCCTTTATAGACAATGATTTGTTATATAGAGGTGCCCTTTATAGACAATGATTTGTTATATAGAGGTGCCCTTTATAGACAATGATTTGTTATATAGAGGTGCCCTTTATAGACAATGATTTGCTATATAGAGGTGCCCTTTATAGACAATGATTTGTTATATAGAGGTGCCCTTTATAGACAATGATTTGCTATATAGAGGTGCCCTTTATAGACAGTGATTTGTTATATAGAGGTGCCCTTTATAGACAATGATTTGTTATATAGAGGTGCCCTTTATAGACAATGATTTGTTATATAGAGGTACCCTTTATAGACAATGATTTGTTATATAGAGGTGCCCTTTATAGACAATGATTTGCTATATAGAGGTGCCCTTTATAGACAATGATTTGTTATATAGAGGTGCCCTTTATAGACAATGATTTGTTATATAGAGGTGCCCTTTATAGACAATGATTTGTTATATAGAGGTGCCCTTTATAGACAATGATTTGTTATATAGAGGTGCCCTTTATAGACAATGATTTGTTATATAGAGGTGCCCTTTATAGACAATGATTTGTTATATAGAGGTGCCCTTTATAGACAATGATTTGTTATATAGAGGTGCCCTTTATAGACAATGATTTGCTATATAGAGGTGCCCTTTATAGACAATGATTTGTTATATAGAGGTGCCCTTTATAGACAATGATTTGTTATATAGAGGTGCCCTTTATAGACAATGATTTGCTATATAGAGGTGCCCTTTATAGACAATGATTTGTTATATAGAGGTGCCCTTTATAGACAATGATTTGTTATATAGAGGTGCCCTTTATAGACAATGATTTGCTATATAGAGGTGCCCTTTATAGACAATGATTTGTTATATAGAGGTGCCCTTTATAGACAATGATTTGCTATATAGAGGTGCCCTTTATAGACAATGATTTGTTATATAGAGGTGCCCTTTAGAGACAATGATTTGTTATATAGAGGTGCCCTTTATAGACAATGATTTGTTATATAGAGGTGCCCTTTATAGACAATGATTTGTTATATAGAGGTGCCCTTTATTGACAATGATTTGTTATATAGAGGTGCCCTTTATAGACAATGATTTGTTATATAGAGGTTCCCTTTATAGACAATGATTTGCTATATAGAGGTGCCCTTTATAGACAATGATTTGTTATATAGAGGTGCCCTTTATAGACAATGATTTGTTATATAGAGGTTCCCTTTATAGACAATGATTTGTTATATAGAGGTGCCCTTTATAGACAATGATTTGTTATATAGAGGCGCCCTTTATAGACAATGATTTGTTATATAGAGGTGCCCTTTATAGACAATGATTTGCTATATAGAGGTGCCCTTTATAGACAATGATTTGTTATATAGAGGTGCCCTTTATAGACAATGATTTGTTATATAGAGGTGCCCTTTATAGACAATGATTTGCTATATAGAGGTGCCCTTTATAGACAATGATTTGTTATATAGAGGTGCCCTTTATAGACAATGATTTGTTATATAGAGGTGCCGTTTAAGGCAGGTTTGACTGTATATCTAATAAACCATTTCAGTGTCGAAACAGTGACTCGTACATATACAATATTGGTGTATTGACGGTAAATATAGAATTGATGTGGCGAGGCTTAGAAACGGGGGAAAGACGAGCTTTTAGCAAGAAAATATTAGGGTCTAATCAGGACAGCAGCCTAAATCAGCTAATGTTGCCTATGCCTGATAGAGATCTTAGTTGTACTAATAATTACATTATTTAGGAACTGTAAATTGTAATGATTATAGATATATCTAATAAACCATTGCATTGTCGAAACAGTGGATTGTACAATGAAATACAAGATCTTGTAACATGAATGCATTCTTTTCCTTTGATCTTTCTATGGTTTATATACCAGAATGTAAGCGACAGCTAAACACTATGATATAATTAATATACGTAGATACGATATATTACACACTTTAAATCTCGGCTGTAGTTTTATTATTCTCAGGGAGCAGTGCAATAATCAACAACCTAGATGTGATATTGCATGGGTTCATGTTACAAATCATTTATACCATGGTGTTACGAGTTAAACGACGGTTAAACGAAGCGTGTGATTGGTTAACCGTTTATCTCGGAAACCCGTTGTATATAATTTAGTGTGCATGTAGTGTCCTAACCGTGGTATATAATTTAGTGTGCTTGTAGTGTCCTAACCGTGGTATATAATTTAGTGTACATGTAGTGTCCTAACCGTGATATATAATTTAGTGTACATGTAGTGTCCTAACCGTGGTATATAATTTAGTGTGCTTGTAGCGTCCTAACCGTGGTATATAATTTAGTGTACTTGTAGCGTCCTAACCGTGGTATATAATTTAGTGTGCATGTAGTGTCCTAACCGTGGTATATAATTTAGTGTGCATGTAGTGTCCTAACCGTGGTATATAATTTAGTGTGCTTGTAGCGTCCTAACCGTGGTATATAATTTAGTGTGCATGTAGTGTCCTAACCGTGGTATATAATTTAGTGTGCATGTAGCGTCCTAACCGTGGTATATAATTTAGTGTGCATGTAGTGTCCTAACCGTGGTATATAATTTAGTGTACATGTAGTGTCCTAACCGTGGTATATAATTTAGTGTGCATGTAGTGTCCTAACCGTGGTATATAATTTAGTGTACATGTAGTGTCATAACCGTGGTATATAATTTAGTGGGCATGTAGTGTCCTAACCGTGGTATATAATTTAGTGTGCATGTAGCGTCCTAACCGTGGTATATAATTTAGTGTGCATGTAGTGTCCTAACCGTGGTATATAATTTAGTGTGCATGTAGCATCCTAACCGTGGTATATAATTTAGTGTGCATGTAGTGTCCTAACCTTGGTATAAATATTACAAATATTCTGGATCGGAAAAAAACATACACCCTCATTAAATTTAAATGGTCGGCCCCCTGTACTTGTTAGTTTTTCACAATGTAGGGAAATATTATTTATATATTAAAACATGCATGTATTGATGTATTGGTTATGTTTCTTTAGCTACACAAATGAAATGTATTAACACACAAACAAAAATTATTTGGAAAACCCAATATTTATACAGTTTAATAAATGTATGTACAGTATTCAACAGTTCATAAGTAAACTTGTAGAAAATTAAAACTGTTATACCTTTCTTACAAATACATGTACGTCAAATGTACGTCTTGTTAAATGTAAACTAATATAGCTTTATAACGTTGTGTTTGATCTGTATATAATAAGTATGTATTTGATCAAAAATTATGTTTCAAGGTGTAAACAAGAGGAAGAAATATCAATACAAAAGAAAAAAGGCCAGATTTTAATATATTAATTGAATTTTACTTTTGAACTTCTTCAAGACGTAGGAAATGGATTGTTATTGACATCGACAATAGTTATAGAAATTGATACCGCGTCAATTTTTATTTTGATCAAATAATGTTTTTAGACCATTCTCAAGTTTGTCAGGTTAACACATTCATTGATTAGTAAAGAAATGGTATTATTGATGTAAATGAAGACTATTCAATTGTACACTTAGTAAATCAAACTGAAGAAACAAAAACAGACTATTCAACATTACACTTAAGACACACATTAAAGTAAAATAACAACTTGTAGTAAGAAAGGATATGAACGTAAATGAACATGAAAGACGATTCAATTGTACACTTCTTAGATATTATTTAATAAACAAGCTCAAATATATTATAACGAAGAAATAAATACTTCTGACGTCATTTATATTGTCAATTTAACAATGATACATGGAGAAGACCTCGTAAGTACGTTGTACTTGTGTCCTATCCAATTTGTTATTTTGTGACAAATAAAATACGTTTAAACTAAATCTGATTTATACATTTGAATTTCGAACATTTCTTTATACAACTGCCAACTGGGAAAATGTTTGGTGATCTTTAACTAAAACCACTAAACACTGATTAATATAGGTGAATATTTTAAGTTCTTAAACAAGATATACAAAATGTCTATCCCTTAGTATTAAGTCGATAGGTGTCTCATTAAAAGACATAACAATAGATTTATAAAAAGATTTATAAGATAAAGTATTCAAACTCGGTCACAGTTTATCTATCTATCATATTTTTATTCAGCTCAAGCACTATTAGTACTCCCGCAGTCGAGCGCTAACATGGTTTAGATATTCTTAGGGTTATGGTGTTTAACGCCACTTTCAACAATATTTCCAGCTATATCGTGGAGATAAAATTTATTGGTGGAGTAAACCGTAGTAGCCGGAGAAACCACGGACCTGCCTCAAGTCACTGACAATTTTTTTCACATAATGTTGTCTTTTTGTGTTCAATGATTTGAGATTAGAGATGATTGTTTTGTTTATATTGGCAGAATTGTTGACCATTACTGTTTAGAATTTCTTTTCACCCCACCCAACCCCCCAACGGTAATACAGATATTTGTTGTATCATTTTACTGGTAATCACCAAATCATGTTATTTCAATTATTTCATATGTTGTAGTTTTTTGTGCTCAATGTTTTGAAGGTTGGGCAGTTAGGGTTATGGTGTTTAACGACACTTTCAACAATATTTCAGTTATATCGTGGCGGTCAGTTTTATTGGTGGAGAAAACTGGAGTACCCAGAGAAAACCACCGACCTGCGCAAGTCACTAACAAATTTTATCACATAATATTGTATCGAGTACACCTCGCCTGATCGGGATTCAAACTCACAACGTAAGTGGTGATATGCACTGATTGCATAGGTAGTTATAAATAAAACGATCATACGATCACGAGCATTACCACGATGGCCCCGATTTGTAGTTAGAGGTGATTGGTTGGTTTGTTGATATTGGCAGAATTGTTGACCATCACTGTTTAAACTTTATTTTCATAATATACTTGAATTCTGAATGATTAATTTTGACATAAGAACAACATGTATAACACTCCATTTTCAAAATATTCGGCAAATTATTATTTTTATGTTTAGAATATATATTGATATACAGGCTGTGAAATTAAAATTACAAAATAATATTTCTTAAAATTATATTAAAACAAGATCGTCATATTTCTTTATGATTCTGTTGTTATTCATAAACAAGTGGTAAATAGGAAAGTCTCAAAATGTGACAGAAAGTAAAATTGATTAAAATTGTCAATTATTATTCTTTAAAATTCAATTTATTTTCACTGATAAAATTCAATTTTTTTAAATTTCTTCATTTTAGCAAGTGGAAAACATGTGTCTTTTAAAGTTCATTTGGAGGGGGGGGGGGGGTCTATTCAACAACCAATGGATAATTCTCCGGATAAACGTGTCGATTACATATATATATAATGCGTCTAAAATGTAATTATGTGCAATATCATTTTCATCCATTACTTGAAAATTACAAACCATATACAGGACCGACTATCTCTCTTTTAGAGTGGGTTTGTTTTCCTTGCCGAGCAAGATCCGAAACAAATACCGGTATCAATTTTTTAGATGAAAAATCGGAAATTTTTCTTCAAATTTCACCAAAATTTCTTGTTGAAAATTGTAGTGTCAGATTATTTACTATTAATATCATTTAGGTCAAGATGGTTTTTTATTCTAAAAAATTTTGTAATATAAATTTGTGCTAAAAAAAAGAAATGTAGACCCCCTCCTCCTCACACACACACACACACACACTCTCCTAAGAGTTAAATTGTGGTTCTCTCAGTTCTAAAAACTGGTGAAAAATATTTGACCTTTAAATCTGATTTATTGATGTAATCAATAATTTTAAACATAGGGGGATAAAATCCAATAATCAAAATGAATTTAATCAGAGCCTCTCTCTGATGTGAAAGACATTCGGTGTAAATTTCATATTTTTGAAGTACCTTTTCAAATATACAAGTTAAGTAATAAGTCATATCTAACTCTACGTGAATCTGTTAAAAATCTTTATTAATTGTTCGATAAAGGACCGAGTTTTGTTTTCATGGAGAATTCAATATTTTAAAATCGATAGGCTTAAGAAATCTTAAGATATCAAGAAAGACCAAATAATAAGTTTAGATTTTTATTTATTAGGAATATGAAAGATAGATAGATGGATTTACTATGTGACTTTAGGTTTTAATATATCATTGTTTGATTAAAAGAAAAGGGAATACACAACAAAAGAGAGATATGTAATATTTAAGGTGCGGAAAACTTACACCTGTTATTATTACGGGAGAAAATTTAATAAAAATTGTGCCCGTAATCTTTCGTTTGCTTGTGTAATCAGGTTGTCTGCAAATTAAATGAAACATGATGTTGAGAAGGAAAAGAAACAATTTCTACAATTCGTTCGTGTTATTGGAGATTTTGAGATTAGCGAGATGAAATGAA
Source organism: Bathymodiolus septemdierum (assembly GCA_963383655.1). Taxonomy (NCBI): domain Eukaryota; kingdom Metazoa; phylum Mollusca; class Bivalvia; order Mytilida; family Modiolidae; genus Bathymodiolus; species Bathymodiolus septemdierum. Next base: position 66,342,538 of record OY726525.1, read on the forward strand.
AAAAAAATAAAATGCAATAAATATTATTTTCCATGGCATTTTCTATTATAGAGTCAGTAAAAAGAAATTGAGATAAAGAGATATTGCTATGATTTATTAAGACGCTATATTCATTCTATAAGGAAATACTCGAGGTATACAATTCGTTGTTCACGTTTAAATTGGTGGCTTCCGGAATTTCTGCTTATCTGGAATTACGACATTTCATTTCACTGTAGATCGTGCTCGGTCATGCATGCCATATGTATTTACTTTGGATATTGGTTTAAATACTGCAATTTTGTGTGAAAACATTATTAAAGATCGCAAAAAGCAGAGGAGCTACGATACGAACATTATTTAAATGTGACGTTCAGTGTTTTTATATCCTAAAACAACTATCTTCACGAACTGCATTTTTGAAACCAGCATTAATAATTTGACATTATAGAAATTGTGAATTATTTTATGCAAAACGTGTTCATTTAAAAAAAAATATGGGCAGACATTTTTCTGGAAGTGAAGTTTCGGCCATGAGCAGAAATAAAATTGAAGACAAGGGATTAAGACAAAGATTATTTCGCCTTCACGAAGACAAGACGACGACATATGATAACTATGCTAAGGAGAAGAAAAGGGTCTTGGATCTGTTGAAAGAAAACCGAAAGACGTCAGGAAATATCCATGTTGAATTTGACGAGACAGATGATACCGAAGAGATTTTCAAACATGTTTTGTTATCTAGGCGTCCATGGTCGTGTACACCGACCGAATCGACATTCAATGTTATTTATAGAGAAGCTTCCGACCCAGGTTTATTGAAGGCCACGTATAGACTGAAGGATAAAAGCAACAACAAAATAAGCTCACGAAAGGCTTCCGCTAAAAGTGTTCCGAATGATTCTAGATATCTTACCACTAGTCGACATTCTACACGAAGTGAACCACTTTTACAAAGACCAAATTCTTGTTTTCCTCACAAAACTAGAATTTCATCTAACATAATATTAAAGAAATTTGGAAATGGTGATTCTAAAACAAATTCTTTTAAGGATGACATTTCAAGTGGAAGGAAGACAGAAATTCAGAGACCGCGAATTATTACAGCTGCATGGACTGAAACGAGTAACAATAAACATGGTGATGATACAACAAGCACACCGGAAGCTAAAAATCTAAGTGCCGAAAACGGTTGCAGCCGCGCGGATGAACTCGTATCCGAATGCAACGTTCATGAAACTAAAGTTACCACCGATGTAGAGGCCAGCTTTTCACATACAGAAGATGATGACGAGATGAGTAAAGGTAAAAGTCCCACAAAATCAAAAATTAAAAAACGATTATCAATACAAGAGCCCACATTGAATAAAAGTTCTGAAAATGAAGTAATCTTAACAAAGATCTATGAGATCGGTAACGTAGAAAATGGTAGTGATCATCTACTTATTGATACGAGTCTTGTAACGGAAATTACAGAATATAGTAACGGAGATTACAAAACATCTGAACAAGATAAAGAACAACATGATACAACGCTAACTTACATCGAAGGAGACACATTATCCACCCAAACTTCAGAACATCAAGAAGTTTCCCCAAAATTAACTATTGAACGTCAAATTTCACGGCCTAGTACAGTAGCATTTGGAGAATCATTGAGTGTTGTCGATTTCAATTCTTTACAAAACGAGAACTTGGGCGATGAGTACATACTGTTCAAAGGCAGACCGATACATAACTATGTTAAACCACAGTTAAGGTACAAACACGACCCGTTTTCCGCGAAAAGTCGCGAAAGGTTAATTCGCAAATTGACAACCGATATACCGATTCTACCGAAAGAGGAAAAATGTAAGTCAGTGAAATATCACAGAGTCTATTCGAAAGGAGCTAGAAAAAGAATGTTAAAAGAGCTTATTGAAGAAAATAATTTACAGAACAATGGACTATCTTACAATGCTGACAATGGTAAACTAGAGAATAAAATACAAGAATTTTATAATTCAATTTCTGAATTTTGTGGACAAAATGCGACTGGATAAATTTGGTTGAAATAAAATTTTCTTTTCACATTTCGATCTAAGTGTTATATTAACAGGGGCGTCATGGTCGTGATTTTGTGACAGTTGCTATCAGTGTCTAAAGTTGTGAGTTCAAATTCCGTTCATGGCGAAGTGTACTCGATACAACATTATGTGATAAAGGTTGTCAGTGACTTGCGACAAGTCGGTGGTTTTCTCCGGGTACTCCTGTTACCTCCACCAATAAAATATATAGCTGAAATATTGTTGAAAGTGGCGTTAAACACCATAAACCAAAACCTATATGGATGTTGGAAATTATGGTTATCTAGGCAACTATCATTTAACCTTTAGGGGGGGGGGGGGGGGGGGGGGGGGGGGCAGGCCATGATTTTATCTGAAGAAAACTTTAGTCGCCAAGTCTTATAGAAAATATTACATTGACTTAAAAGTGGGAAAAAAATGACCTTGCAATTTTCAGCGATACATTTTTGGTAAAATTTGAAGAAAACTGTTGATTTTCATGTCCAAGAAAAATTTGCTGACTTTTGTTTAATCTGCAAAAAAAATGTGCTGGCTCGCTCCCTTAGCTGTACTTTCAACAGACTTTCTGGAGAAACCCACAGATAACTGGCTAACTACATATCGTACTCTGTCCACCACGTACCGTTTTCCAGTGTCCTGTAGGTGATCGTTATGAAGTGGAATTACGTACAAGTTTTCGGCATAGCTGGAAACAAATGATGCCCACGACAAATATACAAGTTGTGACCAAAGGTTTTCGTGGCACGGAATTACCCCCTCCCTTTTTTTTATCTTTCTGTTTACATATTTATTTTCAATAAAATTTCTTTATTATTTCATTGATTTTTTCTTGATTTAACTTGTTCGTGTCCATATTCCTACAATCTTATGTTAACAACAACTTTACATGTGTGAACCATATTTATACTCTTGTTTTGGTTGGTTAATGGTGTTTAACGGCACTTTCAACAATATTTCAGTTATATCGTGGCGGTCAGTTTTATTGGTGGAGGAAACCGGACTACCCGGAGAACACCACCGACCTGTCGCATGTCACTGACAAACTTTATCACATAATGTTGAATCGAGTACACCTCGTCTGAGTGGGGTTCAAACTCACAACATCAGTGGTGATAGGCACAGATTACACGGGTAGTTGGAAAGGCAATACCATACGATCAAAACCACGACGACCACGTTGGATAATAATTGTATATATACGGTCGACACACGTAAGAACAAGACACACGTTTAAAGAACAAGACACACGTTTAAAGAACAAGACACACGTTTAAAGAACAAGACACACGTAAGAACAAGACACACGTTTAAAGAACATGACACAAAAAAGAACAACTTACGTGTGTCGAAATTTTAGTGAAAATAAATATGTAAACAGAAAGTTAAAAACAGGGAGGTGGTAATTTCGTGCCACGAGCGCCTGTGGTTGTGACATTATATCAGAAAATATATTCTACAACATGCCTAGTTTTATATCAATATCATCCATTACAAAATGGACGCGACAAAAAATTACGGTTTCAACAATATTTACTGACTTCTCTTGTTTATCTCTCTTTCATCCTCCGCCAACAACCATTTTATCTTGCCGTAGCAGACATTGGTGGGATGTAGTGTTCGTGTCAGGTAAACGTAAACAGCTATAGAATGACGGAAACTTTCCTTTTTTCATGATTGATTAATTGATTGATTGATTGGTGTTTAACGCCAACTTTAGCAATAAAAGTTTTCAATAAAAAGGTTGTTTCTAATGTAGTATTGGACAAAATATTTGGGACAAGCGAAATGTGGTTAATATTTTTATGTTAACAATGGGTTATGGTGTTTAATGCCACTTTTAACAATATTTCAGTTATATCGTGGCGGTCAGTTTTATTGGTGGATGAAACTGGAGTACACGCTGAAAACCACCGACCTGTCGCAAGTCACTGACAAACTTTATCACATAATGTTTTATCCAGTATATACCGCACGAGTGGGATTCGAACTCACAACATTAGTGATGTTAGGCACTGATTGCATAGGTAGTTGTAAATCCAACTACCATACAATCACGACTACGGTGGCTCCCATGTTAACAATGAAGCTATAACATAAACTGAAATAAAGATTAGCTCTGAGTGTCTATTGTCATAAAACAAAGGCTGCAAAATTTAAACAAATATAAAAATTTACACAGAAACTCTAGCATGTTTTCAAATTTATTGATATTGAACAATCAATATTAGCCATTTTTAGTCCTTTGACCTTTACTATTTTCTATATATTCAATGGTATTGTTTATTATGTCAGTACCTAATTTTGTTAGGTATATTGAACCTTACGCCCCAATCCAAAAGTTAGAGTACTAAAGTTATGAGTTCGAATCCCGCTAGACTCATAGGTGATGTAATGGTTAGCGTGATCGCCTCGAGTGTGGTAGATCGTGCGTTCGAGCACTGGTGGGGTCAAACCAAAGACTCTGACTCTAAAATTGGTATTTCTTGCTTCTTCGTTAAAGCACATCATTAGGGAGAAAGGGCAGGGACTGGTTGGTTCGGAATCAGGATAATGTGTCCGAGTTGGGCGACATGTCTATTCGCGGACTGTTGTTTCAATGAGCTAGCTGAATACAAAGCCACCTAAGCGTGTTTGTCTAGTACAAAGCGGACCTCATCATTATCTCATTTAAGATTAACTTGTTCTCGTCATGATATAGCTGAACAATTGCCGAGTTGACGTTAAACAACAATCACTCACTATTACATCTGGATAAATTTCTGGTAAATCTCGAACATACTTCGATTGGAATGTGAGGTTGTTTTATCTTTTTGCCTCGATTTGAAATTTTCCAGTATTCTTTTGTATTGTGCGACCGTAAGTTTTTTTTATCTCTTGTTGCATTTTCCCCTGTTTTTTGCATGATCGAATCTAATGTGTTTTTGTACTGTTTTTCTGCTTTCTTGTTTCAATGCATTACACTTGTTACCCACGATGAATTCGGGTAAACATAAAGTATTGATAGAGGGAAATTGTGAATAGTAAATATAACAGGAAGTATAAGTAAAACATAAAACAATGGTCGCTTTAACTAACAAGAAATTAGATGATGTGATTCAAGAGGAGTTTGAAGATACCAAAGAGGTAATCAGAATCTGTAAATCAAAGAAGAACAGACAACACAATGGCCAAAAGAAAAAGTAAAAAAGAACAAACTACGATCTACAAAATATACGCATAAAAACTAAAGATCGAGTATTACGAACCCCAATAAACCCAGGGTGAACCCAGGTGCTCAGGGAAGGGTAAACAGTTCCTGCGTCACTAGTGGCACCCGTCGTGTTAAACCCGGGGATAAGTCATGAATGAGGAAAGGAGTGGATAATATCTGACATTTCAGATTCTCGACAGAACGATGAATGAATGGACGAAATTCATTTAAGTCTGTGTGTAGATTTAACGACCCACCCAAGGATGTGACAATGGAAACAAATGATGTTTACTCGAATTGAATATTTTGTATGCAGATAGTGAAGTAACAGTACTTTTGTTTGAAAATTTTACTTTTTAACAACAATTTAATAGTGCGGGAATTTACACGGTACAATATTATTTACTGAATTTTCCTTTATTTATGTGAACATACGAATTGTTATATACACATGGATTTATCATTTTTAATTGGTAACTTTTAACATTTATTATAATGGCATTAGTCGTAGTGCTGTTTCGACATATTCAGTTAGTTTGAATACGTTGGAAATGGTCAAAGAGACGTAACTGTAATTTAACCTTCCTAAATTACTGAGGTCAAAATTGTAAAAATTTAGTAGAAGATGAAATTCATTTTCTATCAATTTACCCGACTTACAAATACGTAATCAAAAAAATTGTGTTTTAGAGTTTTGATAATTTTGATAAAAATAAAAATATTTAAAATCTTATTAATCCTCAGTTCTTTAAGTATTCAACAGTACTATTTATTATATACAGTAGAACTTCGCTCGCTCGAACTCAAAGGGACTGTCAAAATCTGTTCGAGCTATCGGACGTTCGAGCCACCGAGGTCCCGTAATTTTAGAGAGAAAAAAATCCTGTTCTGACCGAGGTCAATTTCATTAAGCTATGATAACTGATGCACAGTAAAGTGGGCCTTTCTTGTAAAAAATATGTAATCCTTTAGAAAGTTCTCAAAGACTACGGCTTCTGAATAGCTCTTTGGTATCTTCAAACGTACCTTTTTCACTTTGTTCGCAGGAAATACGAAGCCGGGTATTAACACTTGGATGGATATCGGTATAATGCTTGATAATTCGGATATTTATTTTTAATGGCCAATTTTCAAATTTAAGCCATTTTCTTTTTTTTTTATTTGAATTTGAAGCAATTATATTTGTTTCTTTTGATATATACACATATAAACTCAGGTTAATCGGAATTTCAGCACGAGTATATTTCTATTTTTTTCATATTTAGATGAACCATGAGAGACCAGGTAGTTTGATATTAGTCCATTCCAGCAACTATAAAAAAAAAAAAAAAAAAAAAAAATCACTCTCAAGAATAATAATTCATGTAATAACTATTTTATATATTGTTTTATTCAACTTTATTACGATTGTAAACATTTGATTGTTTTAATTATTGTCGAGTGTAGGCACAGCTTGGTACTATCAGCGACAATAGTCTAGTGTTCAATAATCGTTCTTTATTTATCGTAATTAATGGTGAATAATCAAGTCACAGCTGAATTTAATGACTAATTAACACAAATGATGAAAAGTTTATCCCTCTACCTGTAATTGTTAAGTAAACAATTATCTGGTGGTAATTTGACATTTATCACACCTTGCAGTAAGCACATTCAACCGTACACGTGTCAATTAATGATAGCTTGGATTATGATAATTTAAATGAGTGCTCATTACATTCCGTTCGGTTTACATCTTTATAAAAAATGTACAAACCAAATGTATTCCTTCTTTACCTGGTAAATTTTCAAAACTGTGCAGAAAAAAAGTCACTATGGTTTCAAAGCATACCTTATCCAAATATCCGTATACCCTTAACTAACTGGACAATATGTATGCTTCCACACTAAAGTAAAAAAAAAAAAAAATTTCATAAATTTAATGCGAAAAAGGGGGATACATTAGTTTTGCCACCCTCAACTTTTGGCGGATATTAGTAAATGTTATCCCTCACTTCTGTCTCGGCATAAAATACTCATATCTGCCAATCCATGTTAAAACTCAAAACACATTCTGGCTTCCATGATTTATTTCTTAAACTAAATCGGTATAATTAAATTAACATTGGGTTTTATTATATAACTTTTGGAGCTAAAAACTCAGTTTCATTTCTATTGTCAAACTCCCGCTTAATAGGCCTCTCGATACGAAATGGATTGGCCGTGCGTAGCGAAGAACCAGCTAAAAAAAAGTTCTGAAAATCTTTCCGACCAATGAAATAGCGCGAAACAAAATATGCTCGGTTGATCTCCTGAATGGGCACGAGTGGAGGAAAGTTGGATGTGTCGACGAGAATAAACTTGAATTTCGTCAATAAATATTTGTTGTTCGTACGTATAAACTAGATAGGAATGAAGGGAAATCATTTTTGAGACGAGGGCAAGCGAAGTTCCTTTTTAAAACTGGCGCGTTATTGTAAAATATCGAGTCGAAGCGAGGATTCCCTCTTCGTATTTTAGCGATTGTTTCTTACGTTTATGTTTTTTTAAGTAAAACGGCAGCTGGACCTAGAAACAAAAGCTAGTAGAACGAGAGAGTTGTAACACGAAATGTTGTAAAATATGGATAAATGGCTCAAAGATATACTTCCAGACAAAGATCCATACCATAATCGCGGGAGGGACCAAATGAGGAAAAAGGGGGGTTCGAAATTCGAGTGCCTGTGGTCTTACGTCTATCCCTAGATTTACCGTATGAGACAAGGTAACACTTCGATTATTGAAGCTCCTTTTTTATGGAGCGGATGTGGTCGAGTGGTCTAGGGCGTTGATCGTAAAGCGAAGCGATTGGTGCTGGAGTGTATCAATGGTGTGAGTTCAAATCCCGTCGAGGGAAGAAAAAAAATTTGACAGCTCAAAAATCTACTTCTAACACTGTTTGATTTAATTTTCAGACGTATATATATATACATAGTTTAAAAGACATAATATTATTTAATTTTGGAGTTTAAAATTCAGTTTCATCTTTACAATTTCATATGTGAATATTAGCATGTTTTTTAATCAACTTAGCTGTGAATGTCAAAAAATTGTGAAAAATAAGTTATATAAGTCTCAAATATATTACAAAATCTTCCTTGTTTTCAACAATAAACCAGGAAATGTATTTTCCGCTTTAATAGTAAAACATACTCGACAATAGGCAATCATAATTGATGATATCTCATTGTAACAAACACAAGAGTTGACGTGAATTAAATGATTTTAAGTAACATAACCCCGCTATTTTATAATGAAGTGTATTTATCAAGCCAGTAGATTGATTAATCATGTATATGTATGTAAGCACATTCAACCGTACATCTGTCAATTAAATTGCGATGTTCGAGTTTGACATGGTAAAACTCGAGATTTTATTATTGACGGGACCATTTATTCTGTTCGACTGTTCGAGGTATCAGTGTTCGAGCGAAAGAGTTTTTTTTACTTAGAAATATAAGAAAAATTGACGGGACTTTCAAATAAGTTCGAGCCATCCATGGTATTCGATCCATCCGAGTTCGAGGGACCGAGGTTTGATTGTACTAAATGTATATATATTCTATGGTTGTTTATAATAAGAAACAATATCATAGTATATATATGTCACTTCATTCTTTGTGTAGTCTCTTTTTTACATGTAATTGGATCACGTCTATCATATATGTGACATTTCCATTAAAATAATTTGAATTTGAATTTGATTTGTGAAACAATACGAAACGGTTAAACCATACAGAAAAATAGCTAAATAATAAACATTATATAGATATGTTTGACAATGATACTCGTCAATTAGTTATTCATTACGTTTCAATGTATTTTATGTTCGAACGTAATATAGACACAATCTGAGAAAATTTGTAAGAAAACTTTGAAGATATCAAAGGTGTAATCAGAAGCCGTAAATCAAAGAAAGACAGACAACACAATGACCAAAAGAAAAATGACAGAAGGACAAACAACGATCTACAAAACACTACACAGAAAACTAGCGATTGCGCAACACAATGCCGACAGGGGTGAACTCAGATGCTTCGTAAGGGTAATAATTTACATATATATCTTTATTCTCATAAAGCCAATGTATAACAATGGTACAGAGATATAACAATAAAATCAAAATAACAACAACTATTTACAACATATATATAAATTAGGAGAGAGGTTACAAAGGATTAAGAGCCTGGAGGACAAACACCGGTATTGATAGCACTTATAAAATGACAGTTTCTTCAGTATTGGTTTTCTTTTACTTGACATAAGTTCAGAAAATTTGATAATATTATGTCTATATATGAAATAATTTAACAGTGACCGCTTACGTTTTTGGTTAAAATAAATACATTCAAAAATATAATGGTATTCATCTCCAATTTGGGATCTATTACATAATATACATTTACGATTTTCTCTTGGAATGTTCCGCCATCGCCCTGTTTCGATGGGGAGTTTATTATTTGTTGTTCTAAATCTGCAAAGCAAAATTGCATCTTTTATTTCTAAAATATTTAATATATTCTTCATATTTAAACTCTGTTTTAAATGTTTTATAATTTATGGCTTTAGGTGAATTTTGTACTAAAGAATTCCAATTTTGAAGAAACTGGTCCTCTAATCGCTGTTTAATTACACATTTCAAATAATCTACATTGTCAAAAAGTTCTGTTTCCCATATATTTGAGAAGCCACACTCATTAAATATTTGTTTTACAAACAATATCCAACTAAACTGCATATTATGATTTTCATTCAATTGACGACATAGTCTATGCAATATATTATAATACTTTGTTTGTTTACCAACTATAAGTCTTGCCCAGTAACATAGGTTCTGATTTTGATATCAATATATATAGGGTGTCGACCTAGTTCACCATACACCATATAGCTAGGCGTTGATGTTTTTAAATTTAAAAGAATCTTACAAAATTTTAGATGTATTTTTTCCAGAATATCATTGTTACTAAAGCCCCACACTTCACAGCCATATAACAGGATGGGTTTGATCATTTTGTCAAATAGATCAAGTAGACATTTTATTGATAGTTTATGCATTCTTCCCATTTTCAAAACTTCATACATAGCTTTTAGTGCTTTATCAGCTAGATGTTTTTTGTTAAACTAAAATTTCCTGTTCTAGTAAAAATAATCCCAAGATAGTTGAAATTTTTAACTATCTCAAGATTCAGATTATCATAGCTGAAGCTCAAATTTTGTGGTAATCTCCCATTTCCAAACACCATTACTTTGGTTTTATCTGCATTTACTTTTAATTTCCACAAATTACAATATTCATAAAAAGCATCCAGTTGAGTTTGGAGATCATTTGCTGTCTCAGCTAACAATGCAGTGTCATCAGCATATAACAGAATAAAAAGTTTAAGGTAAATGTCTAAATTGTTTTCTATTTCATCTGAGATAGTTTGTAGTCCTGTAATATTTTTATTTTCTAAAAAAGTGTCAATGTTATTTAAAAACAATGAAAAAAGAAAAGGGGACAGGTTTTCCCCTTGTCTGACTCCATTTGCACACTCAAAGTATTCTGATATACAATTATTATATGAGATACAAGATTTTATACTATCATACATATTAATAATAACATTATACATTTTGCCATTGATATTATTTAACATCATTTTGTAGAAAAGCCCTTCCCTCCATACCTTATCAAAGGCCTTTTCGAAATCTATAAAAGCACAAAATAATTTCCTTTTTTTAAGTCTTATTATTTGGAAAAACGAAAAGAGAGTGAACATGTTATCTATAGTTGAATAATTTTGGCGAAATCCGAATTGGTTTTCTTTTATAAGTCTGTATTCCTCAGAAAAGTTATTGAGTCTTGTATTCAGAATTGATGTAAATAATTTTCCCAAGCAACTTACAATTGTGATAGGCCTATTGTTCTTGGGTTCATAAATATTACCTTTATTCTTATAAATAGGCTTGATTGTACCAATCAACCAAATATGAGGAACAAAACCCTTATCAAAGATAATGTTAAATAACTTCTCATAAATATTTATAAATTGATTTGATGTCGACTTGATGTATCCGTTTATAATTTCATCCTCACCACAAGCTTTTTCGTTCTTTAATTTTTGTATACATTTTACAATTTCTTCCTTTGAGATATAGGCGTTTATGTGTTCATTGATTGGTTCATTCTGTAGAATATTAACCTCTGGTAAGCCGTTGTTACCGTCACAAATGTCTCTTGTATTCAAATTTTGAAAAAAATCATAAAGTTTATCAATTTCAATATTCGGTTGCTTCTTTCTTTTACCTTTGTTCAAAAGTTTCCAAAATTCTTTAGGATTGTTTTTACTCAAATTTTGTATATCTTCTGAATATTTCTTTCGATAATTTTTGTATTTTCTGTCCAATATATGTTTGTAATGTTTTTCAGCGTCAATCATAGCTAAGCGATTTTGTGGAGAAGTCGAACGTTTAAAACGTTTCTTAAGTTTTCTGTAGTTTTGACGTGCAAATCTACAGTCTAAATCAAACCAGGGTTTATTTTCTTTTTTGAAAGTATTATTCTTGTTTTTTTCCTTAACATTATAAGTTCCAAAAGTTTTTTGGCCAGATGTGACATAAATTTTCTATCAATATGTCAACAGTATCTTGAGTAATCATATCTTTTTCTGTACTACATAGAGTAAGCATATGTTCTAATTCTAACATTTTTTCAATATCAATATTGTTCTGAAAATGAATTTGTTTTCCTGTTCCAACGGTTATGTAACTCTTGTGGTACGTCACGTATGAACAAAGGGCAGGATTGTGATTACGACAAAGGGAATATTCGTGGTCGTCTATGACACATATACTGCGTAACGGTTAACCAAGTCATGGTGGCGACCGTAAAACTTTCGAAGTGATGACTTCAACTTCTGATAATCCTGGGTTAAGTAGCTTCCTTGTTGTCAACAACGGTAAGATTATTTATCATTCCACTCAAAAACTGTATTCCTTACCACTTTCAAATTTAATTCTCTTTGGGCTTAGTTTGGTTTATGGTGTTTAGCGCCACTTTCAACAATATTTCAGTTATATCGTGGCGGTCAGTTTTATTGATGGAGAAAACCGGAGTACCCGGAGAAAACCACCGACCTGTCGTAAGTCACTGACAAGTTTTATCTGCATAAAAACGATGTTCAGTTCGTGGTTACCTCCAGTGGTTTGTAGTAGGGCTCATGTCTTATTGTGTTTTGTGTCTGTTTGCGCATAGTGATGTCCAACATATTGTTCTATTAAATATCTTTACGTTTTGGGATCCTTGTTGTGATGTCCGCTACGATTTCCAAATAAAAACGAAGTTCGGTTTGTCTTCACCTCCAGTTGTTTGTAGGAGGGCTCATGTTTTAATTACGTTATTTGTGTTTGCTTGAGTATAGTGATGTTCAATAGATATTGTGTTGTGGTATTTATTTTGTTCTTCTTCGTTTTTTCTAAGAAGAGTTTGAAGATACAAAAGGGGTAACCAGAATCGTGTATCGAAGAAGAAGAACAGACAATACAATGGCCGAAAGAAAAAATACAAAAAGACAAACAACGACCTACAATACATACACATAAAACTAAAGATGGAGTAAAATGAACCCCACTAAAATGCTGGGGTGAACTCAGGTGCTCCGATAGGGTAAGCAGTTCCTGCCGTTTGTTTATTCTGATCCTGTTCTTGAATCTCTTTTGTTCTTGGCTATGTTAAAGATATTATATCTATTTTGTACCTGTTAGTTCACCCTTCTGGTAATCCAACATGTGCAACAGACAAAAGCGGGTACAATACAAGATGGAGTGACACCATTATATACTTAGAAAAAACTTACACATCAAGATATTTTAGAATACTGGCCTGGGTGAAAATCAATACGTCATATAGGAAACGATTTTTAGCTCTCCTATCCGAATGTTCAAATGATCTTTTGCTGTTACTTGGCGTTAGTCGTCTGTTAACTTCCCACATTTGAATCTTCTTCTCTGAAACAGCTTAACCAAATGAACCGAATTTGGAAGGAAGCATCAATGGAAGGTCCTCTATAAAGATTGCTTATTTCGTTGCGATCTATAAACAAACATGACCGCTATATACCATTCTTGTTTCTCGTTGGCGTCTTCCTGACCCCCCTCTCATGTTGTTTTGGAAAAATAAAATAATTATACCGTTTAGCAAACTGTCAAATTACAGACAATTTCCGAACAGATCTGGAAATTTCTACATCTCACCCTTCCAGAGCACATAGGTTAACCGTCATTTTATTGTAGAGGTGGGATTCATGTTGCTCAATCTTTTGTTTTCTGTATAATGTTTTGTGGATTATTATATTCCCTTTTCATTTTGGTCATTGCATTGTATTGTCCATCCTTTGATTCACGGATTCTGATTACCCCTTTGGTATCTTCAAACTTTTGGTTATTGCATTGTCCATCATTCGATTCACGGATTCTGATTACCCATTTGGTATCTTCAAACTTTTGGCCATTGTATTGTTCATCCTTCGATTCACGGATTCTGATTACCCATTTGGTATTTTCAAACTTTTGGCCATTGTTCTTGTCCATTGTATTTATTGTCCATCCTTCGATTCGCGGATTCTGATTGTCCCTTTGGTATCTTCAAACTTTTGGCCATTGTATTGTTCATCCTTCAATTCACGGATTCTGCTTACCCCTTTTTGTATCTTCAAACTTTTGGCCATTGCATTGTTCATCCTTCGATTCACGGATTCTGATTACCCCTTTGGTATCTTCAAACTTTTGGCCATTGTATTGTTCATCCTTCGATTCACGGATTCTGATTACCCCTTTCGTATCTTCAAACTTTTGGCCATTGTATTGTTCATCCTTCGATTCACGGATTCTGATTATCCCATAAGTATCTTCAAACTTTTGGTTATTGTATTGTCCATCCTTCGATTCACGGATATTTTCTAACTTCCAGGTACAGGTACAGGTAGGCTGACTGAACCCCACAGTGTGTGTGTGTGTGTGTGTGTGCGTGCGTGCGTGCGTGCATGCGTGCGTGCGTGCCTGCCTGCCTGTCTTCAATCAGAACAATTGAGTCCGATTTATGGGGCAGTTTGATGTGCCATGTATCAGATTAAATATCTACTATGTATTATAATTATACCGCCACGATATAACTGAAATATTGTTGAAAATGGCGTTGAACACAACAACCATATAATAATAATTAATCAATCAATAAATTAACCAATAACTAATTGCTTGATTGTTGCTTAACACGGAACAAAGACAAAACAAATATAAAATATACGGGAACAGGACAAAAGCCCCCCTAGGACAAAAGCCCCCTGACGAAAAGCCTCCCAATAATGACGAAAAGTAAAATGTTTTTTATATACATTTTTTATATTGATTATGATATTAGATATATTAAAGTACAAAGGAACAAAAATTAAAAATGAATGAACAAAAAATTAATACTTAGAGAAAAACATTTTCTTCGCATTTTGTTAATTATCATTAACATTTATATTTATAAAGTGTAAAAAAAAAAAGGATTAAAAAATGTTCACCAATAAATGTCTTATTTATTTATGTGTGCAAAGATTATTTATTTGTTTGATGGTGCTTAATACCACTTTCAACAATATATCAGTTTTTCGTGGCCTGGTCACTCACACACTTTATCACATAATGTTGTACACATCTCCCTGATCGAGGTTCATACTCACATCAGTGATGATAGGCAATGCTTGCACAGGCAGTTGTGCAAAGACACAAAGATATAAATATTTTTACAGTATGCAGACACAAGGAATTACAGAGATACAAACAAATCTTGAATCATGTTAGCAAACAGAAAGAAAATTTTACAAATCCAAACAGTTGAGCAATGACACAGAAAAAAACAAATTATCAGTTTTCTTTTGTAATTGACACTTTATAAATATAAATGTTAATAAAAATAAACAAGATGTGAAGTCATTTTTTCTTTAAGTATTAACAAAATTTAATTAATTTTTAATTTTTTTCCTTTATAATTTAATATATCTAATATCGCTGTCAATATAAAAAAATGCATAACAAAAACATTACCTTTTACTTTTCATCATTATTGAGGGGGGGGGGGGGGGCTTTTTGTCAGGGAGCTTTTGTCCTAGACCCAAAATATATATCACAAAAAGCTAAAATCATGAGCGACACGGACCTCCTACAAAAAACAAAAAACAAACAAACGGTAGTGAATCCAGGTGCTCTCGAATGGTAGGTAGTTCTTGTTTCTTATAAGACATACACCATTTCACTCATAGACAAGTTCCGTAAAAACATGATATTCTTCATACAATGTGGGCTTGATTTTCATATCACCCTTAGAGCGAGACATGCATTATATGTGTCCAACATAGCCCGATGTTGTAGTCTGCGTCAGAGAAATATGG
Source organism: Bathymodiolus septemdierum (assembly GCA_963383655.1). Classification (NCBI taxonomy): domain Eukaryota; kingdom Metazoa; phylum Mollusca; class Bivalvia; order Mytilida; family Modiolidae; genus Bathymodiolus; species Bathymodiolus septemdierum. The sequence continues at coordinate 66,358,206 of OY726525.1, forward strand.
TAACCATGGTTTTTTTCTGATAGGTTAAGCCTTAGTTGTATATTTTATTCACTGAAGTTTCATTGTGTATAATGACTTTATTAATCATCAAACAATGTGTTGGTTTTAAAATTGGTTTGAATTCATAATTCATCAAAATATTATACAGTCTGACTTGAGTTCTCCATATTCGTCTTGTGATTCTTAAAATCTGTGATAATTATATATAGTAAATTTTAGCTCAGGATACACTGGTTGTTGTTTTTTTGACTGCAGTAATCACATCGACAGTTACGGGCGTGACGGGGACCACAGACCGAACATGCACAGTGTTGCTGCTCTGGTGTTTCACTTCTATGAGCTCTTTCTTTTACCGGAGCTGGCATTTCTATTCTCTGAACCATTTCAACGTATAGTTTGTAACGAACAACTATACGCTCCACTTCTTTGGTGTCAAAAAGTTTGTCCTGTATTTTTTCTATCTGCTTTGTGTAAGTGCCATTCTTTTCACCATTTATAAGTTCGAAACGCTCACCGATATCCATAAACTCATTAATGTGATCATCATAATCACTCTCATCAAGATTTGCTTCTGCAGTATGCATAAATGTATTCCGTATTTCGCGAATACGGTCGATTTGATCTCCAGTAGTGTTTTGTTGGTGCCCAACAGACTTCAGTTCCCCAGGCACCCCACGCCTTAGAAGGTTTCCAGTTTTAATTACAACACACAATGCCGAAATATCTATTTCGGATGATAAAAACGTTTTCCGCCTTTTGAGGAATGCCTTCACAATTTTATCTTTGGGTAAAGCTGGAGATGAGTTGATGAATTTGATCAAAGTCTTCCCGTGGTCTTGTTGAATTCTATTTTCAACAAATTTCAAAATCCATAGCTTACAATTTTCAGAAATTATCACAAAGCATTTTGCAAATCTTTCCCGGTCTTCCTTTATTGCCTGGAATATTAATTTAAAAAAGAAGTATTAAACAATGAATACATTCTAATAATACTATCCTATTCAAGCCTAAACAGTGTGCTCCTTTATATATCTGTATTGCCATAAAGACAATGTATATCATAAGCCGTGTGACTCCGCTATGCCACATTGAATAACAAAGACCTAATCAGTCTCTTCAATCTCATAATATATTTTATCACAGGTGTTTATTACAATTAGTATTATATCTAAATCTGACCTAGAATTACGTAATTGGTGTGTTCCACGAACCTCAATTTTCTTAAAATCACATATGGTACAAGCTTAATTGGACATTTTTGGAAAATACTGTGATAATTGAAAACTGAAAGTAAATGTGGACAAAATTTTTTTTTTTTAATCTTTTATATGGGATGTCCTCTTCTAAATGTAAAATTTTCACTAAATGGATCTGAAATAGAAATTGTTAAGGAATTCAGCTACCTTTTAAACAGAGCTTGTCATTTTAATAAAGCAATCACAAAGCATGCAGAGAAGGCAAAAAAGGCTATGTATAAAGTTACAAAAAGAGGACGCACTCATAACTTATCTTCTATTTGATAAAATGGTCAAAGGTTATTCCAAAAATGCGTTGTGCGCACTAAATTTGATATCTACGTTTTATTAAACCTATACTTCTCTATGGGTCTGAAATTTGGGGATTTAGCAAAATTGTTGATTGTCTAGAAAAATACTATACCATTTCAACGTAAAGTTTTTGACGTGTAGCTATACGCTCCACTTCGCTGGGGTCAAAAAGTGTGCTGTGTATTTCTTCTACCTGCATTGTGTAAGTGCCATTCTTTTCACCATTTATTTTTTCGAAGTGCTTTCCGATATCCTTAAAATTATTCATGTGATCATCATAATCACTCTCATCAAGATTTGGTTCTGCAGTATGCATAAATGTATTCCGTATTTCGCGAATACGGTCGATTTGATCTCCAGTAGTGTTGTTTTGGTGCCCAACAGACTTCAGTTCCCCAGGCTTTAGAAGATTTCCAGTTTTAATTACAACAAACAATTCAGAAATATCTATTTCGGATGATAAAGACGTTTTCCGCCTTATGAGGAATTCCTTCACAATTTTATCATTGAGTAAGTCTGTCGATGAGTTGATGAAATCTATCAATGTCTTCCCGTGGTCTTGTTGAATTCTATTTTCAACAAATTTCAAAATCCATAGCTTACAATTTTCAGAAATTATCACAAAGCATTTTGCAAATCTTTCCCGGTCTTCCTTTATTGCCTGGAATATTAATTTAAAACAGAAGTATTAAACAATGAATACATTCCAACTGTAGATTCTTAAAACTAATCAACGATACAGATTATAATATTATACGTATGTCTTGAGTACACACCAACCATATTTTAAAAGTATACGGGTCAGCTACCCCTCCCTCCTCAAATGCAAAATTAACATATAGGGACTACTTACCTTACAATATGTTCATTATTACGCGGTTTATTAGGTGTATATTGCCACAAAGCAGGTTATATCGTACAATTCACTAAAACAACATGTCGCACCTCCCGGACAGGTTATCCTGTTTCCGAACCAACCAATATTTGCTCTCTCTCTCCTTATTGCTGATTGTTTATTAGAGATATAGTAAATAGTTTAAAGATATCTTATAATTGCATCCAATTTTTAAATAAACCTAATACAAAAGGACCAAATTTTACATCGAGTTGTCTAGGAAACCACTCATTCGAGTTCTAGATAATGATGTTCGAGTTATCCAAGAAACCACTCATTCGAGCTTTAGATAATGATGTTCGAGTTATCTAGGAAACCACTCATTCAAGTTATAAATAATGATTTCCGAGTTATCCAGGAAACCACTCATTCAAGTTTTAGATAATGATGTTCGAGTTATCCAGGAAACCACCCATTTGAGATCTAGCTAATGATGTTCAACCTGACGACTGTAATTGATATTTAAAACTAAAATTGACTTGAAAGTACATCATTAGAATTTCCTAACTTACTAAATGACATATCAAAGCAGATAATTCCAGTGTCGTTTAATCCTAGTGATGTGTAGTTAGCGTCGTGGAATTGAACAATCGAGGTCTATCAGTATTTATTTCCTTTACAGAGGGCACAGTGTGTTTTATTTACATTGCCCACTATTCTGTCACGGAAATTAATCCTTTCCACGATGGCTCCGTCACGGAAAACACGACGGAACAGGTAAACTGATATTTTTCATCCGCGGTGGTATAATCGTGAAAGGGATTAACTGTTATTATACGTGCGTAGTTTCCACAATATAGCGTGGAAATCATCATGGAAAATATTAATATTTGTGTGTTTACCACGATATAGCGTGGAACATATTTTTAAAAGGTTTAATATGCCTAACATTAATATTTATTTGGAATGCACTAAAGCTTCCTAAAATTATATACACGAGAGTATTTATAGTGTGCATTTTCATAGATGTCACAATGAAGCGTAGAAATTAATTATGGGACAAACAGATAAAAAATGTAATTATTTGTACAGAATCTATGATTGTGTTCATCATAAATGAAATTGTCGTCAATTTACAGAAGTGTATGAAAATTGGGCATTTCAAATATAGAGTTATTTTCCTTATTTTGTAAGTTTAAATAAAAAGGGAAACGTTTTGCGTTTTCTTGTCAATTTGGCATAGTATAATAGAAAAATAAATCTAGCGGTGGTCGCCGGGTGTAAGTCCATTTGAATTGAAAAGTAAACCATTTACGTTAACACTATGCCAGTACACTTAGAGACAATAACAATGTATATGGAGAACCACTTGTAATGGCTTATCCACATTGTTGTATGAATGGAAGACAAGAAGTTCAGTGGGGTGAATAAAACATGTTTCGGAAACATCCCGGTTTACATAATTTCTGTCAAAGTTTTATTCTTGTGTGAAAATGTGAATAGTTTTCATCAGGTATGCTCGAGGTTAAAAAAGATTGGAACGCTCAATAAGTGTTTATGAGTTGGAAAACCAAAGGGCCAAGACCGGTACGTCTAAATACTGCTAAGACCGTTTTTGTGCACTAAGACTCTAAAAACTGTCGCTAAGGACATGAAGGTATTGGTTTTGTGCATAACAATCCCTTTAGATGAAAAATATATTATTCAGAACAATAATGAATTGTGATGGAAAGGGTTATGTTAAATGTAAATATGTGCCGACTTTAAATAAAGATTACTTCACTTTATTTGATAAGCTATTTAATAGGCACGTGTCGGCTATCACCACTGTTGATTAACAATTTTACCTGTTTGATTGGTGTCTTCAACCTATGCCAGCATTTTGAAATATCATATTCAAGGTATGCCAACAAACATTTTATTACAGGTGTTTATATAGCAATTAATGACGTTTACAGGTAAGTAAATTTGGAAATGCAGGTCTCAAAAGTGAAATTTATTATTTAAAAAAAAACAAAGCAAAGCAAAAAACAATCTAAAAACATAAGAATAAGTCTGTTAAAATTTAATAACTTGAAGAAAAAAAAATTAAACTTTTGTAAAAAATTAGATATAAAATAAAAATCTGGTAAAATCACACAAAAATCAGTAAATAAAAAAGATGAAAATATAAGATTTTAGAATAATTTAAATAAACAATCTTTCTAAAACGTATGAATTTAAAATATTATATGATACTCATGCAATTAAGCAATTTTCTTAAAATCTAAATTCAAAAGTTTTTAATAATATTTATTTATAAATTTAGAATTATCATAATTTCTATGATTTCTAAATTGAACATTGTTATCCAAAATCTAAGACAATTGTATTTTTAGCAATTTGTAATGTGATTGTGTATACTGATTGTTTTTGGTTATTTTGATCAAGTATGATAAAAAAAATATCTGTGCCTATAATATCTTTAATTTATTTTCATGATGCATGATATAAAAATATATATGTTTATAATATCCTATTTTATTTTCATAATGATTGATGTTAAAATATTTGTGCTTATAATAATATCCTAATTATTTTTATAAAGCTTGATATTAAATATATGTGCTGATATACTGATTTTTTGTTTGTTATTTCCATAAAATATGATTTTAAATACTTACTTTCTACTTACTATTCATTAAACATTAATTGTAGACTTGGAGTACATTGACATCTCCCCCGATTTTACACTAATTAAACATGACTAGTCATGTTTATATAACAATTAACCTATTCAATCTATGCCAACAATCTTTCTTACCTTTTTAAATATATTTTTTAAAATGTTGGCATAGGTTGACATGTGACATCTGATCATGAAGGCACGGAAAATATCGGTCTTAAAAAAATGTAAAATATTGCAGAAAAAAATAGAGTATGTGACTTTATTTGTGGAACATTGTGAGAACATTAGTTGGAGAGTATTGTTGATATATTCTAGGATAAAGATTTCTTCAATTTAAGGAGATTTTAAGAAGATTGCTTTGTTCTGTATATTTAACAAAGGACAGGTAAAATACATACACTTGAACGAGAACACTGTTCACAATATAACATAATGACGAAGAATAAAAGTGGTCAACTTAGAACATAAACAATACACAGACATCGAGTGTTGCAAATAATATCGTTACCACCGATAAAAAACCCAGTAAAAAGAAACGTAAGAAAACTGAATTATCCGACAGCAGTGTGCCCCAGCCCAATTCAAGTATAGATAACACCTTACTAAGCGCAAATGCAAACGAGCCGGAGTCTATTACTAAAGTTATGGCATACGCAATGTCAAATTTGAACAGTCTAAATGACCATACATACTTATCACCGAGTAAAACCGGCTGTTATACCAACCCTCAACCCACAACTAGTACTCCAACTTACTCCGCTCAATATCCGCCACCTCCTATTCCACCACCTTTTATGATGACAAATGCACAGCAAGGATTTGCGCATTATCAGCAACCGCCACCCCAAACTGATATTGGTAAAATGTTATCCGAAGTGTTAAATCGAATTAGTGGCTTAGATGAAAAACTTGTCCGTCTAGATGATATTGATAACAAATTATCAAAACTCAACACCATATCGGTAGACTTGTGTAAATTGTCTACTAATGTTGATGGTTTAAGCCGTGAGGTAAATTCTGTTAATAAATGGTTAGATGACGTTGAAAGTCCTCTAAGTTTGTTGGTGCCAAATTTGATCAAATTACCAAGGAAACTGTAACGGTTAAAAGTGATATGAAAAAAATTACATTGACTAATAGCACACAAAACAAACTTTTACAGGAACGAATAAATACTGTAGAAAAACAGAATACTGCTATGAAATTAGAAATGAATCGTCTTAATGTTGAGGTCGGGTCGCGTGTTGGAAATACAAATAATGAGGACTTATCTACACTTAGGAAAGAAAACGAACGTTTGAAATCTTCAGTGTCAAGCAATGGGTGAACATTTAGTTTGCACGGGTATTGTGGAAAACAAAGATGAAAATCTGGAAAATACCATTGAAAACTTTATAAAAGACATGTTAAAAATTGAACGTGAAATTGAACTGGGTAAATTTTACAGACTAGGCAAGGAAGCGGAAGGGAAAATTCGTCTATTGTTGCCAGTTTCAGTAAAATGAGAGATCGGCAAGATGTTCTTTACGCAGCTCCGAGACATATAATAGGAAAGCTTTTTGGTGTTAACGAGCACTTTCCACCGGAAGTCATAACAATTCGACGTGAATTGATACCGATTCATAAGGAAGCGAGAAAACAAAAAATAAAATCTGTATTAAAAAGGGATATGCTTTTTATTGAAAACGAACCATTTGACAAAAAGAAACATGACTATTTAATTAAACGAACGAATACAGACGCGAGTGGGGTGGCAGCGGGAGCCGAGCGGCAAGCCGGACGTGGTAACTAGAATAGACAAGAAGCACACTTACCAGACAGTAACGTTAAATTCTTATCCTGGAATGTAAATGGAGGTCTTGAAAATAAACTAAATGACAGGGCTTTTTCTAGACTTAAATCGAAATGCATTCAAGGAGGTGGTATGTTTCTGATGATGAGAAATACTTTAGCCCAATTTATTTCAATTTGTGAATGCATGTTTGATACATTAGTATGGTTGAAGTTTCACAAGGAGTTATTTGACTTTAACGAAGATGTATATATGTGTTGCGCTTATATACCCCCAAGTATCTCTAGACACCACGCATTATATGACTGTGAATTGTTTCGTGTTCTTGAAAACAGTTTTACTACATATTCTACAAAAGGAAAAGTTTGTCTCGTTGGTGATTTGAATAGCAGAACTGCTGATTATGATGATTTTATTACAGACGACAGTGTTCACAGTTCCTTACAGGACAGACTTAATAATTTGTTTACATACACAAATGATCTCTGTTTATCAAAACGAATGAATCCGGACAAATCTCGGAATGAGTACGGTTCTAAACTATTAAAGTTATGCAAGTTTATTGGATTAAGGATACTAAACGGTCGTCATAGAAGCGGATTTGCGAATGATTATACGTATTGTGGTGCTACGTCATTATCTGTGATCGATTATTTAATATCTACTATAAATTTATTCAATTATATCGACAAATTTATTATTTCTAATTTCAACGAATATTCGGACCATGCAAGTTTACATGTAGAATTTGTAGTACATAATGTGTCAGAAAATTCCAATACAAGCAAAGTTAATGATGATAATAAAGGAGATAGTAGAAAGTTATTTCGCTGGAACGAAGAATATAAGCTTCAGTGTAGGGAAGAGTTATCATCAAATGTTGATCAACTTAATCTTTTGTGTGAAAATCTTAATTTTGAATCACTGGAAAATCTCGATAATTCTGTGTATGATTTCAGTGTGTTCCTCAAAAGTATAATGGCACCTTTCTTTGAAGTAAAACATGATTCCGTAGAGAATGGAAAGCCTAAAATATATAATAAACCTAGAAATGATGATAAGCCATGATTTACGGATGAGTGTAAGCGATTATATAGGAATTATATGAGATGCTTAAATATTTTTAATCATGAAAAATCAAGTGAAAATCTTTCGAACTTAATTGAAGCGAAAAAAAATTATTAAAAACTTGAAAGTAGCCATAAAAGGATTTATAAAAGACAACAAGGAAACATGTTGGAAGGATTACGTACTATCAATCCAAAACCTTTCTATGAAAAATTTGCCAAAAAACGGAGAATAACCCCGAAAGTATCTGGAAATGAATTTTTGGAACATTTCAAGAAAATTGCTACGGAATTGCGTACTGAAAATGGAAGCTTAAATAATGATAATGTAAACGACGATGAGCCTGTTTATGAAGAGCTGGATCGTATTATTACTGACGATGAAATTTTGGTTGCCATATCAAATTTAAAAAGAAGTACAAGTCATGGTATCGATGGCCTGTTGAATGAATATTTTATAGAGTACAAGGATTTATTATTGCCATTGTTAAATAAGCTATTTAATGGTATCTTGATTTCAGGACTATTCCCTGAGGCGTGGTCCATTACTCTTGATTTCAGGACTATTCCCTGAGGCATGGTCAATTGCTGTTATGATACCGGTTTTCAAACGTGGTGATCCTAGTGATCCAAATAACTTTCGTGGCATCAGTTTAGTTAGTTGCCTTGCTAAACTATTTACAAACATCATTAACAATCGTCTTATAGAGTGCTCAAAAACTTATGATACTAATACTGATGCACAATTTGGTTTCAGGCAAGGACTTTCTACAGTTGACGCTTTATTTGCTCTACAAAGCGTAATTACAAAAACGTTGTCAAATAAAAATAGACTATATTGTTGTTTTGTTGACTATACAAAGGCATTTGACACTATTGACAAACTTAATTTATGGTATGAATTGTCAAAAATAGGTATTTGTGGTAAACTTTTGTCTGTAATTAAATCTATGTATGAAAATGTTAAAACATGTATTACAGTTGATGGATTTTATTCAGATTTTTTCCAAAACCAAGTTGGTTTAATGCAAGGGGAGGTAATTTCCCCAATTTTATTTGCAATTTATGTCAATGATTGTGAAATGGAATTTTTAAATAATTGTTGTCAACCTGTAGAATTAAAAGAATTAAGTTTATTTTTATTGATGTACGCTGATGATATGGTAATTTTCTCGGATACAATTAAAGGTTTGCAAGATATGTTAAATACATTATACTGTTACACTGAAAAATGGAAATTATGTGCAAATATAAATAAAATCAAAATTGTAGCTTTTAGAAAAGGTGGAATTGTAAAAGAAAATGAAAAATGGTTTTATAATGATGTTCAAGTTGATGCTGTAGATAAGTTTACGTATTTAGGTGTTATACTTAATTTTAACGGTACATTTTCTGTGGCTCAAAAGCATGTTGCGGAGCAAGGAAGAAAAGCTATGTTTGCATTGATTAGAAACATAAAACCATATTATTTTAACATTTGTACTATGTTATCATTATTCGACACATACATTATTAGTGTGCTATGTTACGGATGTGAGGTATGGGGTTTTCTTAAATCCCCTGAAATTGAGAGAGTACATATTGAATATTGTAAACGTGTATTAAATGTTAAAACATGTACTCCTAATGTTATGACATATTATGAGCTTGGTAGATACCCTATGTTCGTTACAAGAAAGATACGCATTTTTAAATACTGGTTAAAATTGATGAATACAGATAATTGTATATTAAATGGTTGTTAAAATTATTTATATGATATGTGTTTAAAAAATCCAAATGATACAAATAATTGGGTGTGATGTGTACGTAATGAATTATGTCGTATTGGTTAAAACAATTTGTGGCATGCACAACAATCTTTATGTAAAGAGCATCTTGTAGTTATCAAACAGAGATTGTATGATATAGCTAAGCAAGAGTTTGACGCAATTTTGCATACATCAACTAAATGTAACTTATATCAGTATATTGTACCTACATTTTATATATAAACATATTTAACTAAACCTATACCTGAATTGTATAAGAAATATATAATTAAAATGAGACTATCATCACATAACCTTGCTATTGAACAAGGAAGGTAATATAATGTAAATAGAAACAATAGAAATTGTAAATTTTGTATAGATGATATGGAAGATGAAATGCATTTCATTTTACTTTGTCCTATGTATTCTAATTTGCGATGTAATCTCATAAAGCCATATTATTGGAGAAAACCATCAGTTTTTAAATTATTACAATTATTTAACATAACAAATGTAAAACAATTATATAATTTAGGTAAATATATTTGCCGTGCATTAAAACTTAGAGCTGACACTCTAGCTATTACATTTTTAAATTGTATTTTCAACTGACTGTTGAATGTAGTCTACAGTTTTAGACTATAATCTGTAGTGAATTTGTAATGTTCTGTGTGGACTTATGATATATATATTTTTGTTTTTGTTTTTGTGTGATATTTTGTATGTGCTTTGTCTTATTTATGATCAGTATAATTGTAAATATTGAAAATATGTATACCTATATGTTGTATGACATTGGTTAATAAAGAATTGAATTGAATTGAATTGATTGGCAAGCAACTCCGAACAAATAAACAATCTTTAACTTACCTGATTAAAGATAATTTTAAACAAAGATAAATAAAACAAATGTGCGAGCTTGGCAACTCTATTTTACAAAGATTAGGTTTGAAAAACAATAAAGTAAACGTTAATTACTGATACTGTATGCTTTGTTCATTTTTTGTACGGAAATAGTTTAATAAACTGTTGTGTTTATTTAGCATTTTTGAGTAATAACATAATTTTATAATGGTATGATTTTTTTAAATTCATTTCAAATATACTTTCACGCGAAGAAGTTATGGTTTTTAGAGGAGCTTCACGTAAAATAATAACAATACCTGTGCATTGACATCAGAAGAGCTGAACTATAAAACAAAAATTCAAGAATTTCACAAGACATAACATTTTCTTAACTACATAATTAACTATAACAGGTTTATAAATAATACAAAGGAGAGATAAACTTATTACTTTTCAAATACACAGTCACCACACTTGAATGATGTTCGTGATGCTCTTTATGTATTTGGCAAATTTAGATGTGGTGTAGGACCATTCAAAATATAAAAAAAAATGGACGTCTTTTAATTGAAAATAAAAAATTTCTTCACAATAATCTTCAAATAAATATTGTATTAAAGATGAAAAACATGTCCACCATATGAAAATTGAGTGAGTATTCATTCAATCATGTTTGTTTGTATAATAATAAATTTACGCAATTGTCAGATTCCGCTCAATTTATATTTGATTATTTATTCACTAATGAGAATATGCGTTATTATTCTACAAAAATCTGCTATGAAATTTTAATGAGAAAACATTCATATCGATAATTTTACATATGTACATATTATTGTTTATTATATATATTTAGATAACAATAGTCACTCGCGAGAACGTCTAAACACCGCGAAGACCGTCTTAGTGCACTAAGACTCTAAATACTGCCGCTAAGGACATGAAGGAGATGTTTTACGAACACAAAGTACACTGCAATACATCAAGATGTAGAAATTAAACCTAATTTTAAAATTTTCGTATTTAGACCAATACAATGAGATTGTGTGAAATGTTTTTTTATCAAAGGAAAAATAGCAAGCTCACAAGTCGTCAGTTATTTAACAATTACCTGTAATTAGTAGATCAAACGTTCTGTTGTTTATTGATTAATCCTGATTGAACAGGATGATTGGTGATTATTACAGAAGTCAGCTCGACACGTGCTGCAATCAATGTGTTCGGTGGTAGAAAAAAGTTCGGCGGTCTTGAACAAGAATTTTAATGTTTATATAAAGTAATAGCGAACACTAAATAAAATTTACAAATTCTTTTGTTTTTGTCAAATAAAGTTTAAGTTTTTAATGTGCTTGGCAGTATATTTATTACATTTAATTTATTAAAATTTTATTTTAAAACCCTGGTTGAGAAAACGTTCGGTGGTACCGTTAAAAATGAAATATAATTTAATTTCATATATATAAGTGTTCGATGGTACAGTAGTTATCACAGATGTTTGGTGTTTGAATTTTTGCAGGAATTTTCAAAATAAATAAGTTAAATTGCAGTTATTAAAGTGTTCGGTGGTAGTTAAACACGTTCGGTGGTGTATTTAAAATTCGTAACATTCAAGTCCTTTGTTATATTATAATAAAAGTGTTCGGTGATAGTAATAACAGTGGTCTAGAATGTGTGAAAACTAAGCATATCCTTTCATTTTAAGATTAAATGTGTTCGGTGGTACTCCAGACAGTGTTCGCTTGACTGCACATAACGCGCGTGCCATTAAAATGATCAATTATTCCGTACTAAACTTATTTCCTTTCTTCAAACATTGAATTTTAAACTAAAATTTACTATTTTATACAATAAAGGTGTTCGGTGGTAGTAAAACAATGTTCGGTGGTAGTAAAGATGTGTTCGGTGGTACTATTTAGGTGTTTGGTGGTGTTCGGAGGTGTTCGGTGGTAAAAAGACGCACCGAAGTTAACCAGGAGGACACACAAGTACATGTAAATTTTGAGAAAAAAAACAAGTCATGATTTTTTTTTCAAATCGAACTGCAGAAAACACTCTGTTTATATTTACAATGTAATCGGTAGAAAACCAAACTGTTTATGGATTTTAATTACTTAGAAATAACCTTTAAAAACGGAAATTGTAATTCACAAAAAAAAAAATGCTAAGCAAAATTATTGTACGGTTGGAATTAGGGGATTCGGTGATAATAATTGTTTTGAAAAAATGATTTAGAATTTTGTTAACTAATTCGTCATTTAAAACAAATCTGTGCTTAAGTTTACCATTTACGATGTACACAATACTCGTTTAATACCCATTTTATCTAGATATAAAAAATAAAGGATAAAGTTTCCAAGTTGTCGGCGATATCTTATAAACTTTTTGATATAATTATTTTCACATACATGCAGCAACTATCAACTCCATTCATTAAATATGAACAGACCATATTAGACAATTGTGGTTTATCAAATATTCGGACCTTTCAAGAAATAAACTTTACTATCTATTGCAAATGTATACTAGCGCCGTAACAGCAATAAATTACAGACAAACACATTTTTAAATTGCATTGTAGAAAGCCAATTAGTTAGGTTAATTGTTAAATTACATGGAATAGTAAATGTGATGGAAGAATCATTCTTTGAAGATAATTTTCGGGAACTCTAGATAAGCAATTACCAAATTTTTAAAATACATGTATATATATTTTTTTATTTAATTCTTTATTTGTTTAACGAGGATTTTATATTTTTAATGTTAGCTTTTACTCCTTTAATTTCAGTACAAACAACAAATAAATTCAAAAACCGTTACAATCTACCCAGACAATAGAGATTGATTGATAGGCGAAATTAATGCATGTACTTAATATTTTCAAATATGTGTATTTATTTTTATAAACATATGATTTAGGCAATTCCATCACTGCCATCAAATATTTATTTCTATTTAAATAATTTGATCTGTAATAAATGCATGCACTTGAAACTCAATACGATAACAGGATTCATTTAATTTTAATCCAAGTAGATTTTATTTGGTAAACAAACAATTATTATACAAATGTGTTTATTTAATAGTCAGTTGTAAATTACGTGCATCTCGGTTTTCAAATTCCGTTGAACATGTTATATTACTCCCAAAATCAACTAACAAGAACTTTTAGCATCAAATCAAGTAATATTTATTTTTTAAAACGATTACACAAAATATATATGTGCTGTGTACCAATCCATGAAGTGCTGTCGTGTTTTGCGCGACGGATTCCCACGACAATCCACCACATATCATGGGCTCCCACTAAATACGTGTTCCGCGACGGAAAATACGCTATACCACGCTGGGGATTGAAAAAAACACGCCCACGATATGTAGTGAAAAATCGTGGGAAATGTAAAAAAACACGCTGTGCCCTCTGTATATTGATTACATGGTGGGATTTAGAGTCTATTAAAAAATCCTTGAAAATTATTGATTACTGTATTCTAATAATACAATCCAATTCATACCAAAACAGAGTGCTGCTCCTTTATATATCATAAGCCGTGTGACCCCGCCACGCCACATTGACTACAAAATACCTAATCAGTCTCTTCAATCTCATACTATATCTTATCACAGTTGTTTAATACAATTAGTATTATATCTAAATCTGACCTAGAATTACCTAATTGGTGTGTTCTACGAACTTCAATTTTCTTAAAATCACATATGGTACAACCTTAATTGAACATTTTTGGAAAATACTGCGATAATTTGAAACTGAAAGTAAATGTGGACAAAATTAAAATGTTTTAATCTTTTATAGGGGACGTCCTCTTCTAAATGTAAAATTTCATTAAAATGGATCTGAAATAGAAATTGTTAAGGAATTCAACTACCTTTTAAACAGAACCTGTAATTTTAATAAAGCAATCACAAAGCATGCAGAAAAGGGAAAAAAGGCTAGGTATAAAGTTATGAAAAGAGGACTCACTCATAACTTATCTTCTATTTGATAAAATGCTTAAAGGTTATTCCAGAAATTTGATATCTACGTTTTATTAAGCCTATACCTCTCTATGTGTTTGAAATTTTGAGATTTAGCAAAAATGTTGATTGTCTACAAAAGTACTATACCATTTCAACGTATAGTTTGTGACGTGCAACTATACGCTCCACTTTCCTGGTGTCAAAAGGTTTGTCCTGTATTTCTTCTATCTCCTTTGTGTAAGTGCCATTCTCTTCACCATTTATTACTTCCAAACGCTTTCCGATATCCTTAAAATCATTAATGTGATCATCATAATCACTCTCAATAAGATTTGGTTCTGTAGTATGGATCAATGTATACAGTATTTCGCGAATACGGTCGATTTGATCTCCAGTAGTGTTGTTTTGGTGCCCAACAGACTTCAGTTCCCCAGGCGTTAGAAGTTTTCTAGTTTTAATTTCAACAAACAATGCCGAGATTTCTATTTCGGATGATAAAGACGTTGTCCCCCTTCTGAGGAAATTCGTCGCAATTTTATGATTGAGTAAACCTGTGAATGATATGATGAAATCTATCAAAGTCGGCCCGTGGTCTTGTTGAATTCTATTTTCGGTAAATTTCAAAATCCATAACTTACAAATTTCAGAACTTATCACAAAGCATTTTGCAAATCTTTCCCGGTCTTCCTTTATTGCCTGGAATATTAATTTAAAAAAGAAGTATTAAATAATGAATACATTCCAACTGTAGATTCTTAAAACTAATCAACGGTACAGATTATAATATTATACATATTCAAATATAGTATGTCTTAAGTATGCACCAACCATACTTTAAAAGTACACGTGTTAGCTACCCCCCCCCCTCTCAAAATAGGGACTACTTACCTTTCAATATGTTCATTTTTACGCGGTTTATTAAGTGTATGCTGCTCCAAAGCAGGTTATATCGTACAATTCACTAAAACAACATGTCGCTCTTCCCGGACACATTATCCTAATTCCGAGCCAAACAGTATTTGCTCTCTCTCTCTCCTTATTGCTGATTACTTATTAGAGATATAGTATATAGTTTAAAGATACCTTATAATTGCATTCAATTTTTTAATACACCTAATACAAAAGGCCCAAAATATACATCGAGTTATCAAGGAAACCACTCATTCGAGTTCTGGATAATGATGTTCGAGTTATCTAGGAAACCACTCATTTGAGTTCTAGCTAATGATGTTCGAGTTGTCCAAGAAACCACTCATTCGAGTTCTAGATAATGATGTTCGAGTCATCCAGGAAACCACTCATTCGAGTTCTGGATAATTATGTTCGAGTTATCTAGGAAACCACTCATTTGAGTTCTAGCTAATGATGTTCGAGTTGTCCAGGAAACCACTCATTCGAGTTCTGGATAATGATGTTCGAGTTATCTAGGAAATCACTCATTCGAGTTCTAGATAATGATGTTCGAGTTATCCAGGAAACCACTCATTCGAGTTCTAGCTAATAATGTTCGATTCGACGATTGTAATTGATATTTAAAACTAAAATCGACTTGAAAGTACATCTTTAGAATTTCCTACCTTGCTAGATGCCATTTCAAAGCAGATATTTTCAGTGTCGTTTAATCATTGTGAGGTGTGTTTTGCGTCTTGAAATTGAACAATCGGGGTCTATCGGTATTTATTTCCTTTATATTGGTTGCATTGTGGGATTTAAATCTATTAATAAATCCTTGTAAGGAAATTTCTGATTTCTAATAATACAATTCAATTCAAACCTAAACAGTAAACAATGTACATCATAAGCCGTGTGACACCGCTACGCCACATTGACTAACAAAGACCTAATCAGTCTCTTCAGTCTCATAATATATTTTGTCACAGTTGTTTTTTATAATTAGTATTATATCTAAATCTGACCTAGAATTATCTAATTGGTGTGTTCCACGAACCTCAATTTTCGTAAAATCACATATGGTACAAGCTCAATTTAACATTTTTGGAAAATACTGCGATAATTTGAAACTGAAAGTAAATGTGGACAAAATTTAAAAAAAAATCTTTTATAGGCGACAACTCTTCTAAAAGTAAAATTGTCATTAAATGGATCTGAAATAGAAATTGTTAAGGAATGCAACTACCTTTGAAACAGAACTTGTAATTTTAATAAAGCAATCACAAAGCATGCATAAAAGGCAACAAAGGCTAGGTATAAAGCTATAAAAGAGGACGCACTCATAACTTATCTTCTATTTGATAAAATGGTTAAAGATTATTCCAGAAACGCGTTGTGCGCACTAAATTTGATATCTACGTTTAATCAAACCTACACTTCTCTATGGGTCTGAAATTTGGGGATTTAACAAAAATGTTGATTGTCTAGAAAAATTACAGTTAAGATTTTATAAATCACTATTGAATTTAAAATCATCAACACCAAATTATATGATTTACCGGGAACTGGCACGAGCTCCTATCGAAATTAATATAACAATAAGGATGGTGTCTTTTATTGGGAAAAGAAATTCAACTCTCTTACTTATCATATAAACCTTCATGCTTTCTTTTGACGAAAATGTTAACACTGCTTGGATTAAATATTTAAAAACACTTATCGACTATACAAGCTACTCTGGTATTTGGAGTATCAAATTGCGCCTGCAGGATCAGTTTAAACAGGATTGGTATTCCCTAATTGAACACTCTCCAAAAGCATTGAATTAGAGAATATTTAAATACAATTTCGAATCTGAAAACTACTTGAGAATTCTAGTAGACAAAGATATTTATAACTCTATGCAAATTAAGAACTACCAACCACAAATTGAAAATTATAGCAACTTTTGATTGGTTAAAACCATATTCCCGGGTGTTGCTAGGCCATAATACCGGGTGTAACTAGCCATTAACCAATCAAATGTTGTTATATTTTTCAAAACTGGGATAATATGACGTCAAAGCTCTCGACGTTACACTACAAGATCAAATTTAGTTAATTTTGGTTATATATTGAATAAAAAAAGCTGTTAATATGATCAACTGAAGGGTTCTACCAAAGGTAGTACCCTACACCGTGTGAAAAACACTCGAAACTTTCATATTTTTTACTTATTCTTTCCAAAAACAAAGAACACGTCACTTTTACGTGGCCCGCCGGGATCCAAAATATCTTATTTTTGATTATAGCCAGGGATAAACTCGTTATTTACGTTCCTATCCGTAGATATGGAGATTTTAACACCCTTCAGTAGCCTGTACACCCTTCGGCTGCGCTTCAGGATGTACCTGGCTACTTCAGGGTGTTAGAATCTCCAAATCTACGGATAGGAACGTAAATAAGTTATAATATTGACCGTGTCAATAGAATATGTACAAAATTTGACAATATAACTATTGGAAATAAAGGTAATACCATTACACAATGGAGTGCCAAACTTTAGAAATACGTTAATCATTACAAATTTACGAGAAGGGTTGTGTAATTCTTCTATCTGATTTGTGTAAGTGCCATTCGTTTCACCATTTATTCCTTCGAAATGCTTTCCGATATCCTTAAGATCATTAATGTAATCATCATAATCACTCTCAAGATTTCTTCTGCAGTATGCATAAATGAATTCCGTATTATGCGAATGCGGTCGCCTTGATCCCAAATAGTGTTGTTTTGGTGCCTGACAGACCTCGCCAGGCCTAAGAAGTCCTCCAGTTTGAATTACAACCCACAATGCTGAAATGTCTATATCGGCGGAAGAAGACATAGGGAGATCTTGTTTCACAATTGCATTTGTTCGCAAATCATAAGATGAGTTGATGAATTGTTCCAGAGTCTGACCGTTGTGGTCCTGTTGAATTCTTTTTTCAACAAATTACAAAATCCATAACATACACTTTTCAACAATTATCGCAAAGCATTTTGCAAATCTTTCCCGGCCTTCCATTATTGCCTGGAATATTAATCTAAAAAAGAAGTATTAAACAATGAATACACTCCAACTGTAGATTCTTAAAAATATTTAACGATACAGATTATAATATTGTACATACTCAAATATAGTATGTCTTAAGTACACACTAAACATACTTAAACTTTGAAAGTACATGTGTCAGCTAAACACAAACAAAAGCAACAATAACAAATAGGGAAAACTTACCTTACAATATGTTCATTGAATACGCGGTTTATTAAGCGTATGCTGCCACAAAGCAGGTTTTATCGGACAACTCACTAAAACAACATATCGCCCTTCCCGGACACATTATGCTGACTCCGAGCAAACCAGAATTTGCTCTCTCTCTCTCTCTCTCTCTCTCTCTCTCTCTCTCTCTCTCTCTCTGCTGATTGCCTATTATAGATATAGTATATAGTATAAAGTTTAAAGATATCTTATAATTGCATTCAATGTTTAAATAGACCTAATAGAAAAGGACAAAATTTTACTTCGAGTTATCCAGGAAACCACTCATTTGAGGTCTAGCTAATGATGTTCGACTCGACGACTGTAATTGGTATTTAAGCTTAAATCGACTTAAAAGTGCATCTTTAGAATTTGCTAACTTGCTCAATGAAATATCCAAGCAGATATTTCCAGTGTCGTTTAATCCTTTTGATGTGTGATCTGCGACCTGGAAATGAAAAATCAAGGTCTGCAGTTAGGTATTTCTATTATATAGAGTGCTTGGTGTTGTTCTCAATAGTCTATTAAAAAACCCTTGTAATGGAAAATTTCTGATTACTGTATTCTAATAATACAATCCAATTCAAACCTAAACAGTGTGCTCCTTTATATATCTTTATTGTCATACAGCCAATGTATATCATAATCCTCTACGGCTATTGGACTAAAACAAGATTTAATCAGTATCTTCTATCTAATAACAATAGATATTGTCACAGTTGTTTTCTACAATTAGTACCTATCTACATCTTAGCGGGAATTACCTACCTGGTGTTTTCCCCGAACGTCAATTTTTTTTAAGTCACATATGGTACATATTGTGCTTTAGCAATTATAATCTATTAAATTTAGCCTCAGTAAGGGAGAACCATTAAGGGTATTTGACCTGAACGATGTATATACAATTAACTCCAGCTACTCTTAATGACATTAGACTTGACGGCAAGTGAACAGAGACTGTAGCTGAGAACAGATTCCTACTAGACTTGATGGCAAGTGCACAGAGACTGTAACTGAAGACAGATTCCTACTATTCCATGACAATGAACAGAGACTGTAACTGAAGACAGATTCCTACTATTCCATGACAGTAAACAGAGACTGTATATGAAGACAGATTCCTACTATTCCATGACAGTGAACAGAGACTGCAACTGAAGACAGATACCTACTATTCCATGACAGTGAACAGAGACTAGCTGTCGACAAATTCCTACTAGAAGTGATGGCAAGTGGACAGAGACTATAATTGGGAACAGATTCATAATATTCCATGACGGTGAACAGACACACAGCATGATACTTTAACCACGTCAGAGAACCTTAGAACTGCCGACACATTCTACTGTGCTGGGACATTTTATACCTGTTCCTACATGTTTCATTAGATACACATTTGCACAGTATTAACATCATGGATGATGGTACCATGACTCCAGTGGTATATGTACTTCTTTCAGGAAAAAACCAGCTTGTGTACATTTTTTAATCTACTCCAAGAACACATGCCATTCACTCCAACGAGAGCATTCGCAGACTTTAAAGTTGTTGTACACAATATCTGGTCATACCAGGCATCAACATTAAAGGGTATGTCTTTCAGTGTGTACAGTGTGCACAGACAATATGACTGCAACATTATACAGAGAAAACGAGAAGGTCAGAACTCCCACGTGCAGCTGTCCTACCGCTGATGACTGTATAGAAAACGTGTTGGTTCCAGGCTTTAGAAGATCTGAAAGACGCCACATGGCACCCAGCCCTTTACAAACTATACATACAAGAGCAGTGGATAGAAGGAGACAGACGGGTTTGGAATCATTTTGGAACCGAAGGACCCCGTACAACAAACAACATCGAGGCAGTGCATGGTAAACTGAAGAGGAATGTGCAGCACATACACCCAAATATATTCACCATCATACAAACCTACAAGGAAATACAGATATCCAATGACATCAACAGAATCTAGAGAGAAGCCGTGGGAACGTTCGACCACGTGCCAAGAAACCATCGTCTTGCTATGATAAAAACAAAACAAAATATTTGTGTTAAATAAGTGTTTATGATAAATTAAATCAGACTGAAACATCTTTTCATGTTGTGAAATAAATGTTTTAAATAAAGTCATAAAAAGAAAGCTAAATAATTTTATAAAATATTTGTAGCTTTTGAAAAATATTGAATTCTTAAGGAAAAATGAATAATATGATAGCCTGCATGTCGTGGTCGTGATCGTAGGGTAGTTGTATTTATAGTTAATTGTGTAATCGGTTTCTCTCACCACTGATGTTGGGAGTTCGTAACCCATCCGGGCCAGGTGTACAGCATTACGTTATAAAGTTTGTCAGTGACTTACGGTAGGTCGGTGGTTTTCTCCGGATACTCCGGTTTCCTCCATCAATAAAACTGACCGCCACGATATACTAGTAACTGAAATAGTGTTGAAAGTGGCGTTAAATACCATAACCCATAACCCCCAAGGCAAATCTCTGAAATCTGATGTAATATGACATTGAGCTTCCATGGGTTGGTAGACCCTAATGCCTAGATTTGCTCTGAATTCTTGGTATTTTCAAAATAGCAACCTTTGCAATAGTAACCAATAAAATGCAAAAAAAAGAAAAAAAAAGCAACGGAAAGAATAATAAAAGGTAATTTGATGCCGATTCAGGGTTCAAATGGATGTTGTAGATACTTTTATGACAGTTCAGTGTTACAGTTACCAATCTTTTAATGTATGAAGAGTTTGAAGATACCAAAGGGTAATCAGAATCCGTATATCGAAGAAGAACAGACAACACAATGGCCAAATGAAAAAGGACAAACAACGATCTACAAAACATACACTTAATATTAACGATCGAGTAATACGAACCCCATTAAAAACCGGGGATGAACTCAGGTGCTCCGGATGGGTAAACACGTCGTGTTAATCTAGTTATATTGCTTCTTGTGTTTGTTTTTTGCGCATAGTGGTGTCCAACACATATTTTGTTGTGTCGTTGTTTGTCTTCGTCTTGTGTACCCTATGTTGCCAGTTTCTGTGGATTGTTCATTTGCGATTGCCCCATAGGTAATATCTAACGTGTTTTAGATTTATATTGCCTCTTGACGATCTTGCTCCCACTATGTCCCCCAAATCTAGTAGATGAACGTTAATGGTACATATTACGTTAATGCAAATGAAAAACAAACGCAAGATTCCGTCGTGGTAGTTGGAACTATGAATTTAGACGAAAATGATGTTAATTAAGAAATAATTCATGGA
This sequence comes from Bathymodiolus septemdierum, assembly GCA_963383655.1. NCBI lineage: Eukaryota > Metazoa > Mollusca > Bivalvia > Mytilida > Modiolidae > Bathymodiolus > Bathymodiolus septemdierum. The sequence goes on from OY726525.1 coordinate 66,380,132, forward strand.
ATCCATAGTTTGTATCCAGTTTTAACATGGGTAACATTATTTTCGTAAGCATTTTTTTTGTCGATGTTGATACAATCAGCTACTGGTATATAATATTCTTCTTATATGGAGATGATGAGTAGTAAGAAAAAGTCAACATGGTGTTTTTATCACGAGACAAAACGTATTAATTGTTAAATTGTACTTGATTTCGTCTACTTTCAACACTTCCCGGTCCTTCATTCATTCATGACTTATCACACGGTTTTTAACTAGATTAACACGACGGGTGCCACTAGTGGAAAAGGGAGCTGCTTACCCTTCCAAAGCACCTGAGTTCAGCCCCGGTTTTTAGTGGTGTTCGTAGCAGATATTTCCAGTGTCGTTTAATCCTTGTGAGGTCTTCGTCGTGGAATTGAACATTCGAGGTCTATCGGTATTTATTCCCTTTATATTGATTGCATGGTATGATTTCCAGTCTATTATAAAATCCTTGTAATGTAAAATTTCTGATTACTGTATTCTAATAATACAATTCAATTAAAACCTAAACAGTGTGCTCCTTTATATATCTTTATTTTCATAAATCCAATGTATAACATCATCCTCTACGGCTATTGGACTAAATCAGTCTCTTCTATCTAATAGATATTATCACAGTTGATTTGTAGAATTTGTAGAATTAGTATCTATTTAAATCTTACATGGAATTACCCAATTGGTGTGTTCCTTGAACGTCAATTTTCTTAAAATCACATATTGTACAAGCTCTATTGAATATTTTTGGAAAATACCTCTTCTAAATATAAAATTTTCATTAAATGGATCTGAAATAGAAATTGTAAAGGAATTCAATTACCTGAGAATACCTTTAAACAGAACTGATAATTTTCACAAAACAAGCAGAAAAGGCAAAAAAAAAAAAAGGCTACATGTATGTATGAAGTTTTAAAAGGAGGACGCACTCAATAACTTATCTGTTGAATGGCAACTCCAGCTATTTGATAAAATTGTAAAACCTATACTTCTCTATGACTCTGAAAGTTGGGTATTTAGCAAAAATATTGATTGTTTAGAAAATACAGTTATGATTTTGTAAATTACTATTTACTATTGAATTTAAAATTATCGACACCAAATTATATGACTTTACGGTACTATTGGGACGATTTCCTATCGAAATTGATATAAAAATAAGGCTGGCCTCATTTTGGGTGAAGACTAGTACCGTAGCATTTGGCGAATCATTGAGTGTGGTAGATTTCAATTCTTTGCAAAATGAGAACTTGGGCGATGATTACATACTGTTTAAAGGCAGACCGATACATAACTATGTTAAACCACAGTTAAGGTACAAACACGACCCGTTTTCCATGACAGGGAACATAGAATGTAATTGAATACATATTCCTACTCTTCCATGACAGTGAACAGAGACTGTAACTGAATATAGATACCTACTATTCCATGACAGTGAACAGAGACTGTAACTGAATATAGATTCCTACTATTCCATGACAGTGAACAGAGACTGTAACTGAATATAGATTCCTACTATTCCATGACAGTGAAGAGAGACTGTAACTGAAGACAGATACCTACTATTCCATGACAGGGAACATAGATTGTAATTGAAGACATATTCCTACTCTTCCATGACAGTGAACAGAGACTGTAACTGAAGACAGATTCCTACTATTCCATGACAGTAAACAGAGACTGTAACTGAAGACCGATTCCTACTATTTCATGACAGTAAACAGATATTGTAACTGAAGACATATTCCTACTCTTACAGGACAGTGAACAGACTGTAGCTGAAGACATATTTCTACTGTTCCATGACGGTGAACATAGATTGTAACTGAAGACAGATTCCTACTATTCCATGACAGTGAACAGAGACTGTAACTGAAGACAAATACCTACTATTCCATGACAGGGAACATAGAATGTAATTGAATACATATTCCTACTCTTCCATGACAGTGAACATAGACTGTAACTGAATATAGATTCCTACTAATCCATGACAGTGAACAGAGACTGTAACTGAAAACAGATTCCTACTATTCCATGACAGTGAACAGAGACTGTATCTGAAGACAGATTCCTACTATTCCATGACAGTGAACAGAGACTGTAACTGAAGACAGATTCCTACTATTCCATGACAGTGAAGAGAGACTGTAACTGAAGACAGATTCCTAATATTCCATAGCAGTGGACAGAGGTTGTAACTGAAGACAGATTCCTACTATTCCATGACAGTGAACAGAGACTGTAACTGAAGACAGATACCTACTATTCCATGACAGGGAACATAGACTGTAATTGAAGACATATTCCTACACTTCCATGACAGTGAACAGAGACTGTAACTGAAGACAGATTCCTACTATTCCATGACAGTGAACAGATATTGTAACTGAAGATATATTCCTATTATTCCATCACAGTGAACAGAGACTGTAACTGAAGACAGATACCTACTATTCCATGACAGGGAACATAGACTGTAATTGAATACATATTCCTACTATTCCATGACAGTGAACAGAGATTGTAACCGAAGACAGATTCCTACTATTCTATGACAGTGAACAGAGACTGTAACTGAAGACAGATTCCTACTATTCCATGACAGTGAACAGAGACTGTAACTGAAGACAGATACCTACTATTCCATGACAGTGAACAGACTGTAACTGAAGACAGATTCCTACTATTCCATGACAGTAAACGGAGACTGTCACTGAAGACATATTCCTACTATTCGATGACATTAGACAGAGAATATAACTGAAGACATATTCTTACTATTCCATGATAGTGAAAAGGACTGTATCTGAAGACATATTCCTACTATTCCATGACAATGAACAGAGATTGTAACTGAAGTCATATGCCTACTATTCCATGACAATGAACAGAGACTCTAACTGAAAACAGATACCTACTATTCCATGACAGGGAACATAGATTGTAATTGAAGACATATTCCTATTCTTCCATGACAGTGAACAGAGACTGTAACTGAAGACAGATTCCTACTCTTTCATGACAGTAAACAGAGATTGTAACTGAAGACATATTCCTACTCTTACAGGACAGTGAACAGACTGTAGCTGAAGACATATTCCTACTGTTCCATGACGGTGAACAGAGATTGTAACTGAAGACAGATTCCTACTATTCCATGACAGTGAACAGAGACTGTAACTGAAGACAAATACCTACTATTCCATGACAGGGAACATAGAATGTAATTGAATACATATTCCTACTCTTCCATGACAGTGAACAGAGACTGTAACTGAATATAGATTTCTACTAATCCATGACAGTGAACAGAGGCTGTAACTGAAAACAGATTCCTACTATTCTATGACAGTGAACAGAGACTGTATCTGAAGACAGATTCCTACTATTCCATGACAGTGAACAGAGACTGTAACTGAAGACAGATACCAACTATTCCATGACAGGGAAGATAGACTGTAATTAAAGACATATTCCTACACTTCTATGACAGTGAACAGAGACTGTAACTGAAGACAGATTCCTACTATTCCATGACAGTAAACAGAGACTGTAATTGAAGACATATTCCTACTCTTCCATGACAGTGAACAGACTGTAGCTGAAGACCGATTCCTACTATTCCATGACAGTAAACAGAGACTGTCACTGAAGACATATTCCTACTATTCGATGACAGTAGACAGAGAATATAACTGAAGACATATTCTTACTATTCCATGACAGTGAAAAGTGACTGTATCTGAAGACATATTTCTACTATTCCATGAAAGTGAACAGAGATTGTAACTGAAGTCATATTCCTTCTATTCCATGACAATGAACAGAGAATCTAACTGAAGACAGTTACCTACTATGCCATGACAGGGAACATAGATTGTAATTGAATACATATTCTTACTCTTCCATGACAGTGAACAGAGACTGTAACTGAATATAGATTCCTACTATTCCATGACAGTGAACAGAGACTGTAACTGAAAACAGATTCCTACTATTCCATGACAGTGAACAGAGACTGTAACTGAATACAGATACCTACTATTCCATGACAGTGAACAGAGACTGTAACTGAAGACAGATTCCTACTATTCCATGACAGTAAACAGAGACTGTAACTGAAGACCGATTCCTACTATTCCATGAGAGTGAACAGAGAATGTAACTGAAGACAGATACCTACTATTCCATGACAGGGAACAGAGACTGTAATTGAATACATATTCGTACTCTTCCATCACAGTGAACAGAGACTGTAACTGAAGACAAATACCTACTAATCCATGACAGGGAACATAGAATGTAATTGAATACATAGTCCTACTCTTCCATGACAGTGAACAGAGACTGTAACTGAATATAGATTCCTACTATTCCATGACAGTGAACAGAGACTGTAACTGAAAACAGATTCCTACTATTCCATGACAGTAAACAGAGACTGTAACTGAAGACCGATTCCTACTATTCCATGACAGTGAACAGAGACTGTAACTGAAGACAGATACCTACTATTCCATGACAAGGAACATAGACTGTAATTGAAGACATATTCCTACACTTCCATGACAGTGAACAGAGACTGTAACTGAAGACAGATTCCTGCTATTCCATAGCAGTGGACAGAGATTGTAACTGAAGACAGATTCCTACTATTCCATGACAGTGAACAGAGACTGTAACTGAAGACAGATACCTACTATTCCATGACAAGGAACATAGACTGTAATTGAAGACATATTCCTACACTTCCATGACAGTGAACAGAGACTGTAACTGAAGACAGATTCCTACTATTCCATCACAGTAAACAGAGACTGTAACTGAAGACCGATTCCTACTATTCCATGACAGTGAACAGAGACTGTAACTGAAGACAGATACCTACTATTCCATGACAGTAAACAGAGACTGTAACTGAAGACATATTCCTACACTTCCATGACAGTGAACAGAGACTGTAACTGAAGACAGATTCCTACTATTCCATCACAGTAAACAGAGACTGTAACTGAAGACCGATTCCTACTATTCCATGACAGTGAACAGAGACTGTAACTGAAGACAGATACCTACTATTCCATGACAGTGAACAGAGACTGTAATTGAAGACATATTCCTACACTTCCATGACAGTGAACAGAGACTGTAACTGAAGACAGATTCCTACTATTCCATCACAGTAAACAAAGACTGTAACTGAAGACAGATACCTACTATTCCATGACAAGGAACATAGACTGTAATTGAAGACATATTCCTACACTTCCATGACAGTGAACAGAGACTGTAACTGAAGACAGATTCCTACTATTCCATCACAGTAAACAGAGACTGTAACTGAAGACCGATTCCTACTATTCCATGACAGTGAACAGAGACTGTAACTGAAGACAGATACCTACTATTCCATGACAAGGAACATAGACTGTAATTGAAGACATATTCCTACACTTCTATGACAGTGAACAGAGACTGTAACTGAAGACAGATTCCTACACTTCCATGACAGTGAACAGAGAATGTAACTGAAGACAGATTCCTGCTATTCCATAGCAGTGGACAGAGATTGTAACTGAAGACAGATTCCTACTATTCCATGACAGTGAACAGAGACTGTAACTGAAGACAGATTCCTACTATTCCATCACAGTAAACAGAGACTGTAACTGAAGACCGATTCCTACTATTCCATGACAGTGAACAGAGACTGTAACTGAAGACAGATACCTACTATTCCATGACAAGGAACATAGACTGTAATTGAAGACATATTCCTAAACTTCCATGACAGTGAACAGAGACTGTAACTGAAGACCGATTCCTACTATTCCATCACAGTAAGCAGAGACTGTAACTGTAGACAGATTCCTACTATTCCATGACAGTGAACATAGACTGTAATTGAAGACATATTCCTACTCTTCCATGACAGTGAACAGAGACTGTCACTGAAGACATATTCCTACTATTCGATGACAGTAGACAGACAATATAACTGAAGACATATTCTTACTATTCCATGACAGTGAAAAGTGACTGTATCTGAAGATATATTCCTACTATTCCATGACAGTGAACAGAGATTGTAACTGAAGACATATTCCTACACTTCCATGACAGTGAACAGACTGTAACTGAAGACAGATTCCTACTATTCCATGACAGTAAACAGAGACTGTCACTGAAGACATATTCCTACTATTCGATGACAGTAGACAGACAATATAACTGAAGACATATTCTTACTATTCCATGACAGTGAAAAGTGACTGTATCTAAAGATATATTCCTACTATTCCATGACAGTGAACAGAGATTGTAACTGAAGTCATATTCCTACTATTCCATGACAATGAACAGAGACTCTAACTGAAGACAGATACCTACTATTCCATGACAAGGAACATAGATTGTAATTGAATACATATTCCTACTCTTCCATGACAGTGAACAGAGACTGTAACTGAATATAGATTCCTACTATTCCATGACAGTGAACAGAGACTGTAACTGAAAACAGATTCCTACTATTCCATGACAGTGAACAGAGACTGTAACTGAATACAGATACCTACTATTCCATGACAGGGAACATAGACTGTAATTGAAGACATATTCCTACTCTTCCATGACAGTGAACAGAGACTGTAACTGAATATAGATTCCTACTATTCCATGACAGTGAACAGAGACTGTAACTGAAAACAGATTCCTACTATTCCGTGACAGTGAACAGAGACTGTAACTGAAGACAGATTCCTACTATTCCATGACAGTAAACAGAGACTGAAATTGAAGACCGATTCCTACTATTCCATGAGAGTGAACAGAGAATGTAACTGAAGACAGATACCTACTATTCCATGACAGTGAACATAGACTGTAATTGAAGACATATTCCTACTCTTCCATGACAGTGAACAGAGACTGTCACTGAAGACATATTCCTACTATTCGATGACAGTAGACAGACAATATAACTGAAGACATATTCTTACTATTCCATGACAGTGAAAAGTGACTGTATCTGAAGATATATTCCTACTATTCCATGACAGTGAACAGAGATTGTAACTGAAGACATATTCCTACACTTCCATGACAGTGAACAGACTGTAACTGAAGACAGATTCCTACTATTCCATGACAGTAAACAGAGACTGTCACTGAAGACATATTCCTACTATTCGATGACAGTAGACAGACAATATAACTGAAGACATATTCTTACTATTCCATGACAGTGAAAAGTGACTGTATCTGAAGATATATTCCTACTATTCCATGACAGTGAACAGAGATTGTAACTGAAGTCATATTCCTACTATTCCATGACAATGAACAGAGACTCTAACTGAAGACAGATACCTACTATTCCATGACAAGGAACATAGATTGTAATTGAATACATATTCCTACTCTTCCATGACAGTGAACAGAGACTGTAACTGAATATAGATTCCTACTATTCCATGACAGTGAACAGAGACTGTAACTGAAAACAGATTCCTACTATTCCATGACAGTGAACAGAGACTGTAACTGAATACAGATACCTACTATTCCATGACAGGGAACATAGACTGTAATTGAAGACATATTCCTACTCTTCCATGACAGTGAACAGAGACTGTAACTGAATATAGATTCCTACTATTCCATGACAGTGAACAGAGACTGTAACTGAAAACAGATTCCTACTATTCCATGACAGTGAACAGAGACTGTAACTGAAGACAGATTCCTACTATTCCATGACAGTAAACAGAGACTGAAATTGAAGACCGATTCCTACTATTCCATGAGAGTGAACAGAGAATGTAACTGAAGACAGATACCTACTATTCCATGACAGGGAACATAGACTGTAATTGAATACATATTCCTACTATTCCATGACAGTGAACAGAGATTGTAACTGAAGATATATTCCTATTATTCCATCACAGTGAACAGAGACTGTAACTGAAGACAGATACCTTCTATTCCATGACAGGGAACAAAGACTGTAATTGAATACATATTCCTACTATTCCATGACAGTGAACAGAGATTGTAACTGAAGACAGATTCCTACTATTCTATGACAGTGAACAAAGATTGTAAATGAAGACATATTCCTTCTATTCCATGATAGTGAACAAAGATTGTAACTGAATACATATTCCTACTATTCCATGACAGTGAACAGAGACTGTAACTGAAGACATATTCCTACTATTACATGACAGTGAACAGAGACTGTAACTGAAGACAAATACCTACTATTCCATGACAGGGAACATAGACTGTATCTGATGGCAGATTCCTACTATTCCATGATAGTGAACAGAGACTGTAGCTGAAGACAGATACCGACTATTTCATGACAGTGAACAAATACTGTAACTGAAGACAGACACCTACTTTTCCATAAGAGTGAACAGAGACAGTAATTGAAGAAATATTCATACTATTCTTTGACAGTGAACAGAGACTGTAACGGAAGACAATTTCCTACTATTCCATGACAGTGAACAGAGACTGTAACTGGTGAGAGAGTCCTACTATTCCATGACATTGGACAGAGAGTGTAGCTGAATACAGATGCCTACTATTCTATGACAGTAAACAGAGACAATAACTGAAGACAGATACCAACTATTCCATGACAGTGACCAGAGACTATAACTGAAGACAGATAGATACTACCGGTATACCATGACCGTGAAAACAGACTGTAAGTGAAGACGTATTCCTACTATTCCATGACAGTGAACAGAGATTGTAACTGAAGACAGATTCTAACTGTTCCATGACAGTGAACAGAGACTATAACTGAACACAGATACCTACTATTCCAGGACAGTGAACAGAGACTGTAGCTGAAGACAGATTCCTACTTTTTCATGACAGTGAACAGAGACTGTAACTGAAGACAGATTCTTACTTTTGCATGACAGTGAACAGAGATTGTAACTGAAGACATATTCCTACTATTCCATGACAGTGAACAGAGACTGTAACTGAAGACAGATACCTACTATTCCATGACAGGGAACATAGACTGTACTTGAAGGCAGATTCCTACTATTCCATGACAGTGAACAGTGACTGTATCGGAAGACATATTCCTACCATTCCATGACAGTGAACAGAGATTGTAACTGAAGACAGATTCCTACTATTCCATGACAGTGAACAGAGACTGTAACTGAAGACCGATTCCTACTTTTCCATGACAGGGAACATAGACTGTAATTGAATACATATTCCTACTATTCCATGACAGTGAACAGGGATTGTAACTGAAGATATATTCCTATTATTCCATCACAGTGAACAGAGACTGTAACTGAAGACAGATACCTACTATTCCATGACAGGGAACATAGACTGTAATTGAATACATATTCCTACTATTCCATGACAGTGAACAGAGATTGTAACTGAAGACAGATTCCTACTATTCTATGACAGTGAACAAAGATTGTAAATGAAGACATATTCCTTCTATTCCATGATAGTGAACAGAGATTGTAAATGAATGCATATTCCTACTATTCCATGACAGTGAACAGAGACTGTAACTGAAGACAAATACCTACTGTTCCATGACAGGGAACATAGACTGTAATTGAAGACATATTCCTACTATTCCATGACAGTGAACAGAGATTGTAACTGAAGACAGATTCTTACTGTTCCATGACAGTGAACAGAGACTATAACTGAACACAGATACCTACTATTCCAGGACAGCGAACAGAGACTGTTACTGAAGACAGACTCTTACTATTCCATGACAGTGAACAGAGATTGTAACTGAAGACAGATTCCTACTGTTCCATGACAGTAGACCGAGACTATAGCTGAAAACAGATACCTGCTATTACAGGACAGTGAACAGAGACTGTAGCTGAAGACAGATTCCTACTTTTTCATGACAGTGAACAGAGACTGTAACTGAAGACAGATTCCTACTTTTGCATGACAGTGAACAGAGATTGTAACTGAAGACATATCCCTACTATTCCATGACAGTGAACAGAGACTGTAACTGAAGACAGATACCTACTATTCCATGACAGGGAACATAGACTGTACTTGAAGGCAGATTCCTACTATTCCATGACAGTGAACAGTGACTGTATCGGAAGACATATTCCTACCATTCCATGACAGTGAACAGAGATTGTAACTGAAGACAGATTCCTACTATTCCATGACAGTGAACAGAGACTGTAACTGAAGACAGATTCCTACTATTCCATGACAGTGAACAGAGATTGTAACTGAAGATAGATTTCTACTAGGTGCACATAATTGATCTTGGCTATTCTGTTTAGGTGCGTTGGTTTGATTGCACCTAAATCCCATACTTTGTGAAATAGAGCTGGTATAATTTTCTTTAAATTTGATATTTTTCCTCCACTGTCCAGCTTTATTGATAGATGTTGTATCGATTACACCTCGCCATGAACCCGGTTCGAATTCGCAACATTATTAGTGATAGTCACTGATTTTAAATCCAACTACTGTACGATCATGACCACGACGGACCCTTCATTCTCTATATACAACTTCTGGATACAAAAAAAAATCAAAAGACTTGCTGGATACTTTAAGTTTTAGATCTCAGTCTGTTTGTAAAAGCATCAAAACATTCGATTTATCTACCTTATATACCACCATTCCACATACGCTACTAAAATCTAGAATTAAAGAATTGATTAAGCTTTACTTCTCAAAGAAGAACGGATAACAAAGATATCAATATATTGTTATTGATAGAGACAATTTGAAATCTTACCTTGCCAAAAGACATTCAAAATCTAATAATAAATATAAACAAGGCGAGATCATACAAATGTTAGATTTTCTAATCGACAACATATTTGTCCTGTTTGGTGGAAAGGTTTTCAACAAACGATTGCTATTCCAATGGGTAAGAATTGTGCTCCGCTACTCATCGATATGTTTTTGCATGCTTATGAAGCAGACTTCCTTGAAGAGCTTCTCAAGAACAAAATTAGCCCAGACCATTAATTCCATCTTCCGCTAGATAGATGATGTTCTGTTGCTGAACAATTCTCCATTCTCTATTTAAATGAGCTTGCAGTAAAGGATACTACTTACACTAAAAAATCGGCTTCTTACCTTGACCTTTACCTTGAAATCGACAACGGGGGGAGATTAAAAAATATGGAGTTTACATTTCACAACGCATACGTTATAATAGAGCTGGTGGCGAGTACAGTAATTTTCTGGACAGAGCTCAGCTGCTGACACCAAAGCTAATCTAACAAGACTGGAAGTGATCGCTACAAACATTATATGGTCGTCATTATGATATGGTTGACCGTTACACAATTTCTATCTATCACTCCCAATACTTTGAACGGACTTTGTTTCTACATGTTTATGAGGCAGATTTCCATCAAGGGCTTCCCAAGAATACAGATAGAAAATTAGTCCTGATCTTTAATTCCAGCTACCTCTATATAGTTGATGTTCTGTCACCGAACAATACTCGATTTGGTTATTATCTGTATCGCATCCATCTAAATGAGCTTGAAGTAAAGGATACTACTGACACTCTAAAGTCGGCTTCATACCTTGACCACCACCTTGAAATCGACAACGGAGGAAGATAAAAATCAAAACTCTACGACAAACGTGATGACTTCACATTTCCAATAGTCAACTTCCCTTTTATCAGTAGCAATATGCCAGCATCACCAGCGTCTGGAGTTCACATTTCACAACTCATACGTTATTATAGGGCTCGTGCACACAGTATACTGATTTTCTGGACAGAGATCAGCTGCTGACGCCAAAGCTAATCAAACAAGGCTGGAAGTCATCGCTACAAACATTATATGGTCGTCATTACGATCTGGTTGACCGGACTTGACTATATATGAGTAGCACGGCGGGTGTCTTATAAGAAATAGGAACTGCTTACCCTTCGCAAGTACCTGAGTTCACCCCGGTATATTGGAGGGTCCCTGTTGCTCATCTATTTAGTTTTTTTGTGTTGTACTTTTATGTGTCCTCATGTTCTTTGGTCCGTGTTATGATGTCCGTTGCGATTTCCGCATGAACACGATGTTCGGTTCGTCTTAGCCTACAGTTGTTTGTAGGAGGGTTCATGTCTTATTGCGTTTTTCGTATATGTTGGGCATAGTGATGTCCGATATATTGTTGTATCAAGTGTATTTACGTTCAGAGTTCCGAGTTGTGATGTCCTCTGCGATTTCCGCATATAAACTATGCTCATTTCTTCTTTACCTCCAGTTGTTTGTAGGAGGGCTCATGTCTTTTTGCGTTTTTGTGTTCGTTTAGTATAGTAGTGTCCAATGCATATTGTGTTGTACTTTTTGTGTTTGTTTTTCTTTGTCTTCGTCTTGTATCGTGTGTGCCCAATATTGCCAGTTTCTCTGGAAGGTCCTCTATAAAGATTGCTTATTTCATTGCGATCCTCAAACAAACATGGCCGCCATAGGCATTTCTTGTTTCTCTTTTTCCTCTTCCTCATTCCCCCTCTCATGTTGTTTCGGAAAAATAAAATAATTATAAAGTTTAACAAACTTTCAAATTACACCGATTTCCAAACAGATCTGGAAATGTCCACACCTCACCCTACTAAAGCTCATGACTTAACCACCATTTTATTGTACAGGTGGGATTCATGTTACTCAATCTTTTGTTTTCTGTGTAGTGTTTTGTGGATGATTATTAGTCCTTGTTATTTTGGTCATTGCATTGTATTGTCTATCCTTCGATTCACGAATTCTGTCTACCCCATTTGGTATCTTCAAACTTGTCTCAGTGTTTTACAGGTAATCTGACTGTCAGTATCAAAACCCATAAAGAATTATTATAATGATATACTATTTACTCCATCGACGGTGAACACACATGGAACAGTATTTTAGATTGTGTAAAAAGGGGGTGCGTGCGTGCGTGCTTGTCCGTTCGTCCGTTTGTGTGTGTGTGTATCCGTCTGTGTGTGCGTGCGTGTGTGTGTGTTTATCAAATTGTGGATAAATTTAAAACACAAATAGAATTGATTCTACTGGTAGTATGCAAGTAAAATCAGTTTGATTTTTGCTATGATATCCTGGAATCTTTATTAGGAGATATAACCAAAACAACACAATCGGAACGTTAGATGTGCCACGTATCAGATTACATGTCTACTTTGTATTATAATTATACCGCCACGATATAAATGAAATATTGTTGAAGGTGGCATTAAACACTATAACCATATTATAATTATATGCATGTATTGCGATTTCATACCTTTAATTTTGGACACTAAATACAAGTCTTATACTGTATCTGAAGTCTGATAGATTTACCTGTTGTGTTCATTAATACTGTTAGGGTTATGGTTCGAAAATGTAACTCCTCGGTTATGAAGGATATAAAGGTAGACAAGCAATCAAGCAATAAATAAATCAACAAATTACTAATTGCTTGATTGTTGCTTAACAAAGACATTTTGGAACAATGGTGGAACGAGGATGACAATGTGGACGATTGTTTTGGTTGGAACCAGTATAATGATTAGGATAAGAAAATAATGAGGAACCAACAAGTACTCACATTTATATATTGCTCCTGTTACTCATTGGAAATTACTAAATACAATAAATTAACGAAAGAGTCATCAAGAATGAAAAATTCACAAACACAGGTACATAAGAGTAAGATAGAACCGAAGGGGAAATCTAGAAATGACAATTCAGAGACGGAGACAACACTGGGCACAACACACGGAATACTGACAAAATAAATATATAATATACATCACAGAAAACTAAAACGATGAGAAACACGGACCCCACCAAAAAAAAAACGGTGGTAAATCCAGGTCCTCTCGAATTGTAAGTAGTTCTTGTTTCTAATAGGACACACACTGTGTTACTCATGAGTAAGTCCCGTAAAAGCATGATATTCTACATACAATGTGGACTTGTTTTACATCTCATCCACAGAGAGAGACGTGCATTGTGTGTGTCCAACATAATCCGAAGTTGTACTTGGCAGAGTAATAAGGTTAGCATGTTTTATTTTGCTGATCGACTTGTAGGTAATTTTAATATTTTATTCACAGAATTTACATTGTGTATAATGACTTTAATGATCTTCAAACAGTGTGTTGGTTCTTAGAGAATAATGCACCACTGCCTTTTTTGACGACAGTGACAACATTGGCAGTCATCGGTTGGAGTGTGACGACATGTACATTGACAGTATGGTTGATCTGGCCTCTCTTCTACCGGAGCTGGCAGTTTTATTTTCTGAACTATTTCAACGTATTCTTTGTAACGGACAACTATACGCTCCACGTTGCTGGTCTCAAAAAGTGTGTCGTGTATTTCATCTATCTCCTTTGTGTAAGTGCCATCCGTTTCACCGTTTATTCGTTCGAATTGGTTTCCGATATTCTTAAGATCATTAATGTAATCATCATAATCACTCTCATCAAGATGTGCTTCTCCAGTTTGTATCAATATAATCCGTAGTAGGCGAATACGGTCGATTAGATCTCCAATAGTGTTGTGTTGGTACCCAACAGACTTCAGTTCCCCACGCCTAAGAAGTTTTCCAATTTTAATTACAACAAACAATGCCGAAATGGATATTTCGGATGATAAAGACGTCTTCCGGTTTCTGTGGAATTCTGTCACTATTTTATTGTTGAGTACATCTGGAGATGAGTAGATGAAATCTATCAGAGTCTTCCCCTGGTCTTGTTGAATTCTATGTTCAACAAATTGCAAGATCCAAAGCTTACAATTTTCAGAAATTATCGCAAAGCATTTTGCAAATCTTTTCCGGTCTTCCTTTATTGCCTGGAATATTAATTTAAAAAAGAAGTATTAAACAATGAATACATTCCAACTGTAGATTCTTAGAAATAATCAACGATACAGATTATAATTTTGTACATATTCAAATATAGTATACATGTCGTAAATACACACCAACCACACTTTAAAAGTACACGTATCAGCTCCCCCCCCCCCCCCCCCCAAAGCAAAAATATTATATAGGGACTACTTACCTTACAATATGTTCATTTTTTTTCGCGGTTTATTAAGCGTATTCTGCCCCAAAATATGTTATATCGTACAACTCACTAAAACAACATGCCGGTCTTCCCAGACACATTATCCTGATTCCGAGCCAACCAATATTTGCTCTCTCTCTCTCTCTCCTTATTGCTGATTACTTATTAGAGATATAGTATAAAGTTTAACGATATCTTATAATTGCATCCAATTTTTAAATAAACCTAATACAAAAGGACCACATTTTACATCGAGTTATCCATGAAACCACTCAATCGAGTTATAGCTAATGATGTTCGAGCTATCCAGGCAACTACTCATTCGAGTTCTAGCAAATAATGTTCGACTCGACGATTTTATTCGATATTTAAAACTTAAATCGACTTAAAAGTGCATCTTTAGAATTTCCTACCTTGCTACATGCCATATCAAAGCAGATATTTCCAGCGTCGTTTAATCCTAGTGATGCATGATCTGCGTCGTGGAATTGAACATTCGAGGTCTATCGGTATTTATTTCCTTTATACTGATTACATGGTTGGATTTCCATTCTATTAAAAAATCCTTGTAATGGATTTCTGTAATCTAATAATAGAATCCAATTCAAACCTAAACAGTGTACTCCTTTATATATCTTTATTCTCATAACGCCAATGTATATCATAAGCCGTGTGACCCCGCTACGCCACATTGACTTAAAAAGACCTAATCAATCTCTTCTATCTAATAGTATTATGCTTTCTGTAAATTTCTACTGTAATATAAGTTCATGCGATATTTTGGCATATATCACAAAGAATTATATAGCGTTGATATACTATGCGAAAATATTACATCTAATATGCCAGTTTCATGCGGGGAAGGTTGGGTTTTCAGCTCTCTGTCAAGCTATATATATCTAGTCCACGTGCAAGGGGGCGGATCCAATCTGTCAATCTATCATAGTCGTCTAAGCGTTTTTTAATACTTGTTATTGTTGTTAATTAAATTTAAAACTTCAAAAATCTTTATATTTTTAAAGCCTTAAATGAAACAAAGAATATTCTCACACTTTCAAGACTATCTGATCCAATATATTAATCACCAATATCAGGATCTCCTTTATTGTAATAGTTCTCAATATATTTTGTCTACATATAACAGTCAGCATGATAATAATAATAATGTTGTGTTAACAATGACTATGCCATATAGCGGTCAGGGTTGAAGACATATTGCAATCCCCTTCTGGTCGTGCACTATGTTTTCAACCCTAACCACTATTTTGGGATAGTCATTATTAACACAACATTATTATATAAATATATATTATCACATTTGCTTTGTATAATTAGTACCTATTTAAATCTTAACGGGAATTACCTACTTGGTGTGTTCCCCCGAGAGTAAATTTTCTTTAAATCACATATGGTACATATTGTGTTTGTGTTTTAGCATTTATAATCTATTAAATTTAGGTTCAGTAAGGGATCACCATTAAGGGTATTTTACCTGAGCATTAGACTTGATGGTAAGTGGACAGAGACTATAATTGGAAACAGATTCCTACTATTTTATGACAGTAAACAGACACACAGAATAATACTTTAACCACGTCAGAGAACCTTACAGATCTCTGAACTGCCGACACATTCTACTGTGATGGGACTTTTTATGTCTGTTCCCGCATGTTTTGAACAGATATATCATGTTCGGGAGGGGTATTTGCGAAAAATACAAGTCGAGAGACGAAAATTTCTCGAGCCGATAGTCGAGTGAAATTTAGTCTCAGACTGGTATTTTTTCGCAAATACCCCTGCCAATATGATATATTTGCTTAATTACACCGAAAATTATCTAGAACACTGGCTAAATAAATAATACCTTTTGTTTGTCGTTTTCGGGAATATTCTGTTTTTATTGTCTGTTTCAGGAACAATTTAACTTTTATAAACCTTTTGAGGAATTTAGTTTTTTTCTTATGGGCATTTCATCTGTAATTTGGAATTAGTGATGTTTAATACAAGCAAATATAAGTCTATTTTCAGACATTTTTGTTTTGTTCTTTTCACTGATTTTCACTTGTTTTGATTTTTTTTTTAAATTTGTTTTGTTAATTTCTTTATGATTTGAATTGTTTCATTTATTTTTTCCTGTGTGAAAAATTCAAACCTTCACATACAAATCCATTTTTTCTGTTCTAAAAGAATTATATCCCCCTTTTCAATTATGTAAATTTGTAAATAAACAGACAGTAGCTTACCACATATTCGATTTCAACTATTAACGACTCGCCTTTTTGTCGATAAAATAAATTTGGCGGTTTGAGGCACGCGAGGGTAAAAAAGTGAAATACGCTTACATCGGAATACTTCCGGATTTCAAATTTGATTAATCACGTTAATTTACGTATAAAGGTAAAGAAGAATTATTCCGAATGAATTTGGCGGTTTAAGGCACGCAAGGGTAAACGAGGGAAATATGTTTTCGCAAATACCACGGCACAGAGGGAAAAAAGGTTAAATCCTCATGCAAATATCCCGGCAACGGTAACAATGAACAAATAAGGGTAATAACAAAATTACCGAACTCCGAACAATCTTACAAAGGGAAAGTCAAAACTCATAGGTATACAAACAGACAAAATAAGTAAGCAACCGGAAAACTGTGAAAACCGTAATGACCCTGACTTGGTACAGACATTTCTAAAGAAATGGTGGGTTGAATCAGATTTTAAAGCGCCAAACCTCTCACTTTCATAACGGCTCAAAGGTTCCGCTGTCACTATAACAGTATTTATAACAATACTGGAACAAAATAGGTAAAATGGTTGTCAAAGCAGTACCAAACCCAGTGAAGCCAATGTCAAAAACAATTTTACGTCACATTGATAACAAAATATTTTTGACATTTTTGTTGACTTCCTTATCTTTATACATTTTCCCTATGCGAAAATGCATCGTTTATCATCGTCTCTGCAGAGAAGGAATATATTTCGACAAGATCTTAGTATCGGAATATAAACTTTTTAAGAGATCGAATAAGGCGAATCTTTTAATAGCCCTGGTCCAGTAGCCTGTTTCTCAGATGAAGATGACGTTTCAGGAAATCAGAATAATTGCTACTGGCCCTTCCATAGCGAATCATTTGCGAGATGTAAACACCATATGCATGAGAAGCTGGTATATTGCGGCACATATTTGGAAAATTTATGATTTTAAAATTGAAGTCACAAATTTTATGCTGTACGCAATGCATACATCTGGTCATATCATAAATTTTAGAACTGAGTTGACCCCTGTCGTCAAATCCTAAATATGAAAATACACAAAAAATACACCAGCTATTAACCAATCAAAATCCAGGATTCTTATATAAGGTGTAATTACATTAGACATACATTTGCACAGTATTCACATCATGAATGCTGGTACCATGATTTCAGTGGTACCGATATATGTACTTCTCTCTGGAACGAACCAGCTTGTGTACACCAGCTTTTTTAATCTACTCCAATAACACATGCCATTCACTCCAACCAGAGCATTCGCAGACTTTAAAGTTGCTGTACACAATGCATACATCTGGTCATACCAGGCGTCACCATTAAAGGGTGTGTCTTTCAGTGTGTACAGTGTACACAGATAACATGACTGGAACAATATACCGAGAAAACGAGAAGGTCAGAACTCTCATTCGATGTGCAGCTATCCTACCGCTGATGACTGCATAGAAAACGTGTTGGTTCAATGCTTTAGAAGATCTAAAAGACGCCTATATACCACATGGCACCCAGTCCTTTACAAATTACACATACAAGAGCAGTGGATAAAAGGAGACAGACTGGTTTGGAATCATTTTGGAACCGAAGATCCCCGTACAACAAACAACATCGAGGCAATACATGGTAAACTGAAGAGGAATGTTTAGCACACACACCCAAATATATTCACCATCATACAGACCTTCAAGGAAATACAGAATTCCAGTGACATCAACAGAATCTAGAGAGAAACCGTGGGAACGTTCGACCACGTGCCAAGAAGTATTTCAACATTGACCATCGTCTTGTTATGATAAAAACAAAACAAAATATTTGTGTTAAATAAGTGTTGATAATAAAATAAATTAGACTGAAACATCTTTTTCATGTTGTGAAATAAATGCTTAAAATAAAGTCATAAAAAGAAAACTAAAATATTTTTTAATAAAATATTTGTAGCTTTTGATTGATTGATTGATTGATTTTTGGTGTTTAGCTATATTTCAGCTATATCATGGCGACAACTGGTAAACTTTATTACCTGCGACTGCGAGTCGAGTGCACCTTTTCTGGTAATCTGCAAAGCCGGGCGCGAACCCACACCGCATTGGTGATAGGATTTATGAGTTGTTAGGTAGTCCAACTACCTGACTCATTGAGCCACCCGGGCCCTTGTAGCTTTTGAAAATTATTGAATTCTTAAGAATTTTATAGAAAAAAATGAATAATATAAAAACCTGCAAGGGATCGTCGTGGTCGTGATCGTAGAGTAGTTGTATTTATAGCTAATTGTGTAATCGGTTTCTATCACCACTGATGTTGGGAGTTCGAGCCCATCCGGGCGAGGTGTACAACATTACGTGATAAAGTTTGTCAGTGACTTACGGTAAGTCGGTGGTTTTCTCTGGGTACCTGGTTTCCTTCATCAATAAAACTAACCGCCACGATATACTAGTAGCTGAAATATTGTTGAAAGTGGCATTAAACACCATAACCCATAAACCCTGAGGCAAATCTCTGAAATCTGATGTATTATGACATTGAGCTTCCATGAGTTGGTAGAACCTAATGCCTAGATGTGCACTAAATTTCTGGTATGTTCAATATGGCAACCTTTGCCATAGTAACCAATCAAATGCAAAAAAAAACAGTGGAAAGAATAATAAAAGGTAATTTGATGACGATTCAGGGTTCAAATGGATGTTGTAGATACTTTTATGGCAGCTCAGTGTTACAGCTACCTATCTGTTAATGTATGAAGAGTTAGAAGATACCAAAGTGGTAATCAAAATTTGTATATCGAAGAAGAACAGACAACACAATGGCCAAAAGAAAAAGTACAAAAGGACAAACAACGATCTACAAAACATACACATAAAATTAATGATCGAGTAGCACGAACCCCATTAAAAACCTGGGATGAACTCAGGTGCTCCGGATGGGTAAGCAGTTCCTGCTCCACTAGTGACACCCGTCGTGTTAATCTAGTTACATTGCCTCTTGTGTATGTTGTTTGCGCAAAGTGGTGTTCAACACATATTTTGTTGTGTCTTTGTTTGTCTTCGTCTTGTGTACCCTATGTTGCCAGTTTCTCTGGATTGTTCAATTGCGATTGCCCCTGAGGTATTCTCTAACGTGTTTTAGATTTATATTGCCTCTTGAGGATCTTGTTCCCACAATGCCCCCAAATCTAGTAGATGAACGTTAATGGTACATATTACGTTAATGCAAATGAAAAACAAACGCAAGATTCCGTCGTGGTAGATGGAACTATGAATTTAGACGAAAATGATGTTAATTAAGAAATAATTCATGGAATCCATAGTTTGTATCCAGTTTTAACATGGGTAACATTATTTTCGTAAGCATTTTATTCCGAGTGATACATTATTTTCGTTTCATTTTATCGCTTGCTATCGCTCGGGATAAAAATTTTACGAAATAATGTTACCGACGTTAAAACTGGATACAAACTATGGCTTCTGTGAATTATTTCGACTCTAGTAGGAAAAATCTAACTTATTTGTTTTAATGGAAGTTAGTAATGGAAATGCATTTCATAACAAAATCCATTAACTCTCATGCTTACAGTTGTTTTTTTCTTTTATCTATAACTAGACTGTGATGCAATTAACTTACTGATATTTTCCAATTTGATGGCATTTTTGAATTTATTAACCTAAGCAAGTAAAATGCTCACAAAATCGTAATATAAATCTGTAAGCAGCTTGTGTTATGTCATCAGCGTTCATTGTATATTACCTCACCGGAAGACGTTAAATTTCAAGTCAAAGTCCAGAGATGGTTGTCTTAAAGGGATTGTCTACCACAATCGTAATTTTTTCATACCCAAAATGATTGTCGTTTTCCGTAATGACCTTCATAAAATGAAGATTAAACACCGAATTATTGGCGAATACGCTACGAAACGTTGTTTTTTCGATTTAAAAAAGCTGACCATCGTTACTGGAAGCTAATTAATTATTCACTGACCTGAGCGAGGCCAAATCTATTTTTATCTATTGTTATGCCAGTAGCCCGGATACTGCAGCATGAATGTTAAAATTCGTGTTTGCTTACCTCGCAAATACGGCCGTTTTATGCTATTCACTGACAATAATTTGCTCTTGCCAGGTGCAAGATTACATATATTGAATAATATCTACCGAAAATGATCATAGACATCATCACTAAATTCATAAAATATGAAAAACGATTGAGAACAGAAGGAAAAAACATGTTCAGCTTACATATCAAGCAAAATATTTGCCACTTCAGCGCGAGTTTGGACGCGTAGCACTTCCTTGAATTCGTTCCAAGGGTCCAACTGATCCCCTACATATATCCTGCATTTGTTCCATTTGGAAAACATTTCACTTCTACTCATCTTTCTCTCTGAATCCGTCAAAGTTCGCTTTCTTCCACGCGTTGACACTTTCTCTTTTGCCCAAGAACCACATGTTGTTTATTGTTTCTAAACAGTGCGCATACTCAAGACGGGTTCACATAGAAGGCCATATGAATAGATTTGAGTCTTGTCATCGAGGACAATAATTCTGATAACGATATTTTGGGTCTTTTTTGTAAAAAAAATCGTATCTTTTGCAGCATAACTCGGTGTTAATCTTCATTTTAAGAAGGTCAGTACGGAAAACGACAATAATTTTGGGTGTGAAAAAATTACGATTTTAGTAGACAATATCCCTTTAAGTATTTGTTCGGGAAAAACTATAGGTAAAAAGTAATACGGGCATTGTTATGTTTGTATGCACCACGGTTCTGTATGAATACATGAATTCCCTAAGGAAAGATGTTTGTAATTTGTTCGTCAATACCCATGTGCGAATTCAAATATATCGTGAGTTTTATCTTTGTATTATTTATATAGATAATGAAGGACGTCACGTTAGAATGATAAATAACAGAATAAAGTATTCTGTATGTAGCACACAGTTTACACACGTTTATCGTCAATGTTTATATCTTCCTATTGACAACATTTATATTCAAAATGTTCGATACCTTCAATTTCCCCAATTTATAATTTTCATTTCTTGAGTAACAATATTCCTACCCCTTGTGCATAAAGTGTTTTTGTGTCGATGTTGATACAATCAGCTACTGGTATATAATATTCTTCTTATATGGAGATGATGAGTAGTAAGAAAAAGTCAACATGGTGTTTTTATCACGAGACAAAACGTATTAATTGTTAAATTGTACTTGATTTCGTCTACTTTCAACACTTCCCGGTCCTTCATTCATTCATGACTTATCACCCGGTTTGTAACTAGATTAACACGACAGGTGCCACTAGTGGAAAAGGGAACTGCTTACCCTCCCAAAGCACCTGAGTTCAGCCCCGGTTTTTAGTGGTGTTCTTAGCAGATATTTTCCGTGTCGTTTAATCCTTGTGAGGTGTGGTCTGCGTCGTGGAATTAAACATTCGAGGTCTATCGGTATTTATTCCCTTTATATTGATTACATGGTATGATTTCCAGTCTATTAAAAAATCCTTGTAATGGAATATTTCTGATTACTGTATTCTAATAATACAATTCAATTAGAACCTAGACAGTGTGCTCCTTTATATATCTTTATTTTCATAAATCCAATGTATAACATCATCCTCTACGGCTATTGGACTAAATCAGTCTCTTCTATCTAATAATAGATATTATCACAGTTGATTTGTAGAATTGGTATCTATTTAAATCTTACATGGAATTACCCAATTGGTTTGTTCCCTGAACGTCAATTTTCTTAAAATCACATATTGTACAAGCTCTATTGAATATTTTTGGAAAATACTTCTTCTAAATATACATTTTTCATTAAATGGATCTGAAATAGAAATTGTAAAGGAATTCAATTACCTGAGAATACCTTTAAACAGAACTGATAATTTTCACAAAACAAGCAGAAAAGGCCAAGAAAAAAAAAAGGCTACATGTATGTATGAAGTTTTAAAAGGAGGACGCACTCAATAACTTATCTGTTGAATGGCAACTCCAGCTATTTGATAAAATTGTAAAACCTATACTTCTCTATGACTCTGAAATTTGGGTATTTAGCAAAAATATTGATTGTTTAGAAAATACAGTTATGATTTTGTAAATTACTATTTACTATTGAATTTAAAATTATCGACACCAAATTATATGACTTTACGGTACTACTGGGACGATTTCCTATCGAAATTGATATAAAAATAAGGCTGGCGTCATTTTGGGTGAAGACTAGTACCGTAGCATTTGGCGAATCATTGAGTGTGGTAGATTTCAATTCTTTGCAAAATGAGAACTTGGGCGATGATTACATACTGTTTAAAGGCAGACCGATACATAACTATGTTAAACCACAGTTAAGGTACAAACACGACCCGTTTTCCGCGAAAAGTCGCGAAAGGTTAATTCGCAAATTGACAACCGATATACCGATTCTACTGAAAGAGGAGAAATGTAGATCAGTCAAATATCACAGAGTTTATTCTAAAGGAGCTAGAAAAAGAATGTTAAAGGAGCTTATTGAAGAAAATAATTTACAGAACAATGGACTATCTTACAATGCTGACAATGGTAAACTAGAGAATAAAATACAAGAATTTTATAATTCAATTTCTGAATTTTGTGGACAAAATGCAACTGGATAAATTTGGTTGAAATAAAATTTTCTTTTCACTTTTCAATCTAAGTGTTATATTAACAGGGGCGTCATGGTCGTGATTTTGTGACAGTTGCTATCAGTGTCTAAAGTTGTGAGTTCAAATTCCGTTCATGGCGAAGTGTACTCGATACAACATTATGTGATAAAGGTTGTCAGTGACTTGCGACAAGTCAGTGGTTATCTCCGGGTACTCCGGTTTCCTCCACCAATAAAATTTGCCTGCACGATATAACTGAAATATTGTTGAAAGTGGCGTTAAACACCATAGACCAAAACCTATATCGATGTTGGAAATTATGGTTATTTAGGCAACTATCATTTAACCTTTAGGGGGGCAGGCCATGATTTTATCTGAAGAAAACTTTAGTCGACAAGTCTTATAGAAAATATTACATTGACTTAAAATTGGGAAAAAAATGACCCTGCAATTTTCAGCGATACATTTTTGATAAATTTGGAAGAAAACTGCTGATTTTCATGTCCAAGAAAAATTTGCTGACATTTGTTTCATCTGCAAAAAAAATGTTCTGGCTCGCTCCCTTAGCTGTCCTTTCAACAGACTTCCTGGAGAAACCCACAGAAAACTGACTAACTACATATCATACTCTGTCCAACAGACTTCCTGGAGAAACCCACAGATAACTGACTAACTACATATCATACTCTGTCCAACAGACTTCCTGGAGAAACCTACAGATAACTGACTAACTACATATCATACTCTGTCCAACAGACTTCCTGGAGAAACCCACAGATACCTGACTAACTACATATCATACTCTGTCCAACAGACTTCCTGGAGTAACCCACAGATAACTGACTAACTACATATCGTACTCTGTCCAACAGACTTCCTGGAGGAACCCACAGATAACTGACTAACTACATATCATACTCTGTCCAACAGACTTCCTGGAGAAACCCACAGATAACTGACTAACTACATATCGTACTCTCTCCAACAGACTTCCTGGAGAAACCCACATATAACTGACTAACTACATATCGTACTCTGTCCAACAGACGTCCTGGAGAAACCCACAGATAACTGACTAACTACATCTCGTACTCTGTCCAACAGACTTCCTGGAGAAACACACAGATAACTGACTAACTACATATCATACTCTGTCCAACAGACTTCCTGGAGAAACCCACAGTTAACTGACTAACTACATATCGTACTCTGTCCAACAGACTTCCTGGAGAAACCCACAGATAAGGGACTAACTACATATCGTACTCTGTCCAACAGACTTCCTGGAGAAACCCACAGATAACTGACTAACTACATATCGTACTCTGTCCAACAGACTTCCTGGAGAAACCCACAGATAACTGGCTAACTACATATCGTACTCTGTCCAGCAGACTTCCTGGAGAAACCCACAGATAACTGGCTAACTACATATCGTACTCTGTCCAACAGACTTCCTGGAGAAACCCACAGATAACTGGCTAACTAAATATCGTACTCTGTCCAACAGACTTCCTGGAGAAACCCACAGATAACTGGCTAACTACATATCGTACTCTGTCCAACAGACTTCCTAGAGAAACCCACAGATAACTGGCTAACTACATATCGTACTCTGTCCAACAGACTTCCTGGAGAAACCCACAGATAACTGACTAACTACATATCGTACTCTGTCCAACAGACGTCCTGGAGAAACCCACAGATAACTGACTAACTACATATCGTACTCTGTCCAACAGACTTCCTGGAGAAACCCACAGATAACTGACTAACTACATATCGTACTCTGTCCAACAGACTTCCTGGAGAAACCCACAGATAACTGGCTAACTACATCTCGTACTCTGTCCAACAGACTTCCTGGAGAAACCCACAGATAACTGGCTAACTACATATCGTACTCTGTCCAACAGACTTCCTGGAGAAACCCACAGATAACTGGCTAACTACATATCGTACTCTGTCCAACAGACTTCCTGGAGAAACCCACAGATAACTGGCTAACTACATATCATACTCTGTCCAACATACTTCCTGGAGAAACCCACAGATAACTGGCTAACTACATATCGTACTCTGTCCAACAGACTTCCTGGAGAAACCCACAGATAACTGGCTAACTACATATCGTACTCTGTCCAACAGACTTCCTGGAGAAACCCACAGATAACTGGCTAACTACATATCGTACTCTGTCCAACAGACTTCCTGGAAAAACCCACAGATAACTGGCTAACTACATATCGTACTCTGTCCAACAGACTTCCTGGAGAAACCCACAGATAACTGGCTAACTACATATCGTACTCTGTCCAACAGACTTCCTGGAGAAACCCACAGATAACTGACTAACTACATATCATACTCTGTCCAACAGACTTCCTGGAGAAACCCACAGATACCTGACTAACTACATATCATACTCTGTCCAACAGACTTCCTGGAGTAACCCACAGATAACTGACTAACTACATATCGTACTCTGTCCAACAGACTTCCTGGAGAAACCCACAGATAACTGACTAACTACATATCATACTCTGTCCAACAGACTTCCTGGAGAAACCCACAGATAACTGACTAACTACATATCGTACTCTGTCCAACAGACTTCCTGGAGAAACCCACATATAACTGACTAACTACATCTCGTACTCTGTCCAACAGACGTCCTGGAGAAACCCACAGATAACTGACTAACTACATATCGTACTCTGTCCAACAGACTTCCTGGAGAAACCCACAGATAACTGACTAACTACATCTCGTACTCTGTCCAACAGACTTCCTGGAGAAACACACAGATAACTGACTAACTACATATCATACTCTGTCCAACAGACTTCCTGGAGAAACCCACAGTTAACTGACTAACTACATATCGTACTCTGTCCAACAGACTTCCTGGAGAAACCCACAGATAACGGACTAACTACATATCGTACTCTGTCCAACAGACTTCCTGGAGAAACCCACAGATAACTGATTAACTACATATCGTACTCTGTCCAACAGACTTCCTGGAGAAACCCACAGATAACTGGCTAACTACATATCGTACTCTGTCCAACAGACTTCCTGGAGAAACCCACAGATAACTGGCTAACTACATATCGTACTCTGTCCAACAGACTTCCTGGAGAAACCCACAGATAACTGGCTAACTACATATCGTACTCTGTCCAACAGACTTCCTAGAGAAACCCACAGATAACTGGCTAACCACATATCGTACTCTGTCCAACAGACTTCCTGGAGAAACCCACAGATAACTGACTAACTACATATCGTACTCTGTCCAACAGACGTCCTGGAGAAACCCACAGATAACTGACTATCTACATATCGTACTCTGTCCAACAGACTTCCTGGAGAAACCCACAGATAACTGACTAACTACATATCGTACTCTGTCCAACAGACTTCCTGGAGAAACCCACAGATAACTGGCTAACTACATATCGTACTCTGTCCAACAGACTTCCTGGAGAAACCCACAGATAACTGGCTAACTACATATCGTACTCTGTCCAACAGACTTCCTGGAGAAACCCACAGATAACTGGCTAACTACATATCGTACTCTGTCCAACAGACTTCCTGGAGAAATCCACAGATAACTGGCTAACTACATATCATACTCTGTCCAACAGACTTCCTGGAGAAACCCACAGATAACTGGCTAACTACATATCGTACTCTGTCCAACAGACTTCCTGGAGAAACCCACAGATAACTGGCTAACTACATATCGTACTCTGTCCAACAGACTTCATGGAGAAACCCACAGATAACTGGCTAACTACATATCGTACTCTGTCCAACAGACTTCCTGGAGAAACCCACAGATAACTGGCTAACTACATATCGTACTCTGTCCAACAGACTTCCTGGAGAAACCCACAGATAACTGGCTAACTACATATCGTACTCTGTCCAACAGACTTCCTGGAGAAACCCACAGATAACTGACTAACTACATATCGTATTCTGTCCAACAGACTTCCTGGAGAAACCCACATATAACTGACTAACTACATATCGTACTCTGTCCAACAGACGTCCTGGAGAAACCCACAGATAACTGACTAACTACATCTCGTACTCTGTCCAACAGACTTCCTGGAGAAACACACAGATAACTGACTAACTACATATCATTCTCTGTCCAACAGACTTCCTGGAGAAACCCACAGTTAACTGACTAACTACATATCGTACTCTGTCCAACAGACTTCCTGGAGAAACCCACAGATAACGGACTAACTACATATCGTACTCTGTCCAACAGACTTCCTGGAGAAACCCACAGATAACTGGCTAACTACATATCGTACTCTGTCCAACAGACTTCCTAGAGAAACCCACAGATAACTGGCTAACTACATATCGTACTCTGTCCAACAGACTTCCTGGAGAAACCCACAGATAACTGACTAACTACATATCGTACTCTGTCCAACAGATGTCCTGGAGAAACCCACAGATAACTGACTAACTACATATCGTACTCTGTCCAACAGACGTCCTGGAGAAACCCACAGATAACTGACTAACTACATATCGTACTCTGTCCAACAGACTTCCTGGAGAAACCCACAGATAACTGACTAACTACATCTCGTACTCTGTCCAACAGACTTCCTGGAGAAACACACAGATAACTGACTAACTACATATCATACTCTGTCCAACAGACTTCCTGGAGAAACCCACAGTTAACTGACTAACTACATATCGTACTCTGTCCAACAGACTTCCTGGAGAAACCCACAGATAACGGACTAACTACATATCGTACTCTGTCCAACAGACTTCCTGGAGAAACCCACAGATAACTGATTAACTACATATCGTACTCTGTCCAACAGACGTCCTGGAGAAACCCACAGATAACTGACTAATTACATATCGTACTCTGTCCAACAGACTTCCTGGAGAAACCCACAGATAACTGGCTAACTACATATCGTACTCTGTCCAACAGACTTTCTGGAGAAACCCACAGATAACTGGCTAACTACATATCGTACTCTGTCCAACAGACTTCCTGGAGAAACCCACAGATAACTGGCTAACTACATATCGTACTCTGTCCAACAGACTTCCTGGAGAAACCCACAGATAACTGGCTAACTACATATCGTACTCTGTCCAACAGACTTCCTAGAGAAACCCACAGATTACTGGCTAACTACATATCGTACTCTGTCCAACAGACTTCCTGGAGAAACCCACAGATAACTGACTAACTACATATCGTACTCTGTCCAACAGACGTCCTGGAGAAACCCACAGATAACTGACTAACTACATATCGTACTCTGTCCAACAGACTTCCTGGAGAAACCCACAGATAACTGGCTAACTACATATCGTACTCTGTCCAACAGACTTCCTAGAGAAACCCACAGATAACTGGCTAACTACATATCGTACTCTGTCCAACAGACTTCCTGGAGAAACCCACAGATAACTGGCTAACTACATATCGTACTCTGTCCAACAGACTTCCTGGAGAAACCCACAGATAACTGGCTAACTACATATCATACTCTGTCCAACAGACTTCCTGGAGAAACCCACAGATAACTGGCTAACTACATATCGTACTCTGTCCAACAGACTTCCTGGAGAAACCCACAGATAACTGGCTAACTACATATCGTACTCTGTCCAACAGACTTCCTGGAGAAACCCACAGATAAATGGCTAACTACATATCGTACTCTGTCCAACAGACTTCCTGGAGAAACCCACAGATAACTGGCTAACTACATATCGTACTCTGTCCAACAGACTTCCTGGAGAAACCCACAGATAACTGGCTAACTACATATCGTACTCTGTCCAACAGACTTCCTGGAGAAACCCACAGATAACTGGCTAACTACATATCGTACTCTGTCCAACAGACTTCCTGGAGAAACCCACAGATAACTGACTAACTACATATCATACTCTGTCCAACAGACTTCCTGGAGTAACCCACAGATAACTGACTAACTACATATCGTACTCTGTCCAACAGACTTCCTGGAGAAACCCACAGATAACTGACTAACTACATATCATACTCTGTCCAACAGACTTCCTGGAGAAACCCACAGATAACTGACTAACTACATATCGTACTCTGTCCAACAGACTTCCTGGAGAAACCCACATATAACTGACTAACTACATATCGTACTCTGTACAACAGACTTCCTGGAGAAACCCACAGATAACTGACTAACTACATATCGTACTCTGTCCAACAGACTTCCTGGAGAAACCCACAGATAACTGACTAACTACATCTCGTACTCTGTCCAATAGACTTCCTGGAGAAACACACAGATAACTGACTAACTACATATCATACTCTGTCCAACAGACTTCCTGGAGAAACCCACAGTTAACTGACTAACTACATATCATACTCTGTCCAACAGACTTCCTGGAGAAACCCACAGATAACGGACTAACTACATATCGTACTCTGTCCAACAGACTTCCTGGAGAAACCCACAGATAACTGACTAACTACATCTCGTACTCTGTCCAACAGACTTCCTGGAGAAACCCACAGATAACTGGCTAACTACATATCGTACTCTGTCCAACAGACTTCCTGGAGAAACCCACAGATAACTGGCTAACTACATATCGTACTCTGTCCAACAGACTTCCTGGAGAAACCCACAGATAACTGGCTAACTACATATCGTACTCTGTCCAACAGACTTCCTGGAGAAACCCACAGATAACTGGCTAACTACATATCGTACTCTGTCCAACAGACTTCCTGGAGAAACCCACAGATAACTGGCTAACTACATATCGTACTCTGTCCAACAGACTTCCTGGAGAAACCCACAGATAACGGACTAACTACATATCGTACTCTGTCCAACAGACTTCCTGGAGAAACCCACAGATAACTGACTAACTACATCTCGTACTCTGTCCAACAGACTTCCTGGAGAAACCCACAGATAACTGGCTAACTACATATCGTACTCTGTCCAACAGACTTCCTGGAGAAACCCACAGATAACTGGCTAACTACATATCGTACTCTGTCCAACAGACTTCCTGGAGAAACCCACAGATAACTGGCTAACTACACATCGTACTCTGTCCAACAGACTTCCTGGAGAAACCCACAGATAACTGGCTAACTACATATCGTACTCTGTCCAACAGACTTCCTGGAGAAACCCACAGATAACTGGCTAACTACATATCGTACTCTGTCCAACAGACTTCCTGGAGAAACCCACAGATAACTGACTAACTACATATCGTACTCTGTCCAACAGACGTCCTGGAGAAACCCACAGATAACTGACTAACTACATATCGTACTCTGTCCAACAGACTTCCTGGAGAAACCCACAGATAACTGACTAACTACATATCGTACTCTGTCCAACAGACTTCCTGGAGAAACCCACAGATAACTGGCTAACTACATATCGTACTCTGTCCAACAGACTTCCTGGAGAAACCCACAGATAACTGGCTAACTACATATCGTACTCTGTCCAACAGACTTCCTGGAGAAACCCACAGATAACTGGCTAACTACATATCGTACTCTGTCCAACAGACTTCCTGGAGAAACCCACAGATAACTGGCTAACTACATATCGTACTCTGTCCAACAGACTTCCTGGAGAAACCCACAGATAACTGGCTAACTACATATCGTACTCTGTCCAACAGACTTCCTGGAGAAACCCACAGATAACTGGCTAACTACATATCGTACTCTGTCCAACAGACTTCCTGGAGAAACCCACAGATAACTGGCTAACTTCATATCGTACTCTGTCCAACAGACTTCCTGGAGAAACCCACAGATAACTGGCTAACTACATATCGTACTCTGTCTAACAGACTTCCTGGAGAAACCCACAGATAACTGGCTAACTACATATCGTACTCTGTCCAACAGACTTCCTGGAGAAACCCACAGATAACTGGCTAACTACATATCGTACTCTGTCCAACAGACTTCCTGGAGAAACCCACAGACAACTGACTAACTACATATCATACTCTGTCCAACAGACTTCCTGGAGAAACCCACAGATACCTGACTAACTACATATCATACTCTGTCCAACAGACTTCCTGGAGTAACCCACAGATAACTGACTAACTACATATCGTACTCTGTCCAACAGACTTCCTGGAGAAACCCACAGATAACTGACTAACTACATATCATACTCTGTCCAACAGACTTCCTGGAGAAACCCACAGATAACTGACTAACTACATATCGTACTCTGTCCAACAGACTTCCTGGAGAAACCCACATATAACTGACTAACTACATATCGTACTCTGTCCAACAGACGTCCTGGAGAAACCCACAGATAACTGACTAACTACATATCGTACTCTGTCCAACAGACTTCCTGGAGAAACCCACAGATAACTGACTAACTACATCTCGTACTCTGTCCAACAGACTTCCTGGAGAAACACACAGATAACTGACTAACTACATATCATACTCTGTCCAACAGACTTCCTGGAGAAACCCACAGTTAACTGACTAACTACATATCGTACTCTGTCCAACAGACTTCCTGGAGAAACCCACAGATAACGGACTAACTACATATCGTACTCTGTCCAACAGACTTCCTGGAGAAACCCACAGATAACTGATTAACTACATATCGTACTCTGTCCAACAGACTTCCTGGAGAAACCCACAGATAACTGGCTAACTACATATCGTACTCTGTCCAACAGACTTCCTGGAGAAACCCACAGATAACTGGCTAACTACATATCGTACTCTGTCCAACAGACTTCCTGGAGAAACCCACAGATAACTGGCTAACTACATATCGTACTCTGTCCAACAGACTTCCTAGAGAAACCCACAGATAACTGGCTAACCACATATCGTACTCTGTCCAACAGACTTCCTGGAGAAACCCACAGATAACTGACTAACTACATATCGTACTCTGTCCAACAGACGTCCTGGAGAAACCCACAGATAACTGACTAACTACATATCGTACTCTGTCCAACAGACTTCCTGGAGAAACCCACAGATAACTGACTAACTACATATCGTACTCTGTCCAACAGACTTCCTGGAGAAACCCACAGATAACTGGCTAACTACATATCGTACTCTGTCCAACAGACTTCCTGGAGAAACCCACAGATAACTGGCTAACTACATATCGTACTCTGTCCAACAGACTTCCTGGAGAAACCCACAGATAACTGGCTAACTACATATCGTACTCTGTCCAACAGACTTCCTGGAGAAATCCACAGATAACTGGCTAACTACATATCGTACTCTGTCCAACAGACTTCCTGGAGAAACCCACAGATAACTGGCTAACTACATATCGTACTCTGTCCAACAGACTTCCTGGAGAAACCCACAGATAACTGGCTAACTACATATCGTACTCTGTCCAACAGACTTCCTGGAGAAACCCACAGATAACTGGCTAACTACATATCGTACTCTGTCCAACAGACTTCCTGGAGAAACCCACAGATAACTGGCTAACTACATATCGTACTCTGTCCAACAGACTTCCTGGAGAAACCCACAGATAACTGGCTAACTACATATCGTACTCTGTCCAACAGACTTCCTGGAGAAACCCACAGATAACTGACTAACTACATATCGTACTCTGTCCAACAGACTTCCTGGAGAAACCCACATATAACTGACTAACTACATATCGTACTCTGTCCAACAGACGTCCTGGAGAAACCCACAGATAACTGACTAACTACATATCGTACTCTGTCCAACAGACTTCCTGGAGAAACCCACAGATAACTGACTAACTACATCTCGTACTCTGTCCAACAGACTTCCTGGAGAAACACACAGATAACTGACTAACTACATATCATACTCTGTCCAACAGACTTCCTGGAGAAACCCACAGATAACTGACTAACTACATATCGTACTCTGTCCAACAGACTTCCTGGAGAAACCCACAGATAACTGACTAACTACATATCGTACTCTGTCCAACAGACTTCCTGGAGAAACCCACAGATAACTGATTAACTACATATCGTACTCTGTCCAACAGACTTCCTGGAGAAACCCACAGATAACTGGCTAACTACATATCGTACTCTGTCCAACAGACTTCCTGGAGAAACCCACAGATAACTGGCTAACTACATATCGTACTCTGTCCAACAGACTTCCTGGAGAAACCCACAGATAACTGGCTAACTACATATCGTACTCTGTCCAACGGACTTCCTAGAGAAACCCACAGATAACTGGCTAACCACATATCGTACTCTGTCCAACAGACTTCCTGGAGAAACCCACAGATAACTGACTAACTACATATCGTACTCTGTCCAACAGACTTCCTGGAGAAACCCACAGATAACTGACTAACTACATATCGTACTCTGTCCAACAGACTTCCTGGAGAAACCCACAGATAACTGGCTAACTACATATCGTACTCTGTCCAACAGACTTCCTGGAGAAACCCACAGATAACTGGCTAACTACATATCGTACTCTGTCCAACAGACTTCCTGGAGAAACCCACAGATAACTGGCTAACTACATATCGTACTCTGTCCAACAGACTTCCTGGAGAAATCCACAGATAACTGGCTAACTACATATCATACTCTGTCCAACAGACTTCCTGGAGAAACCCACAGATAACTGGCTAACTACATATCGTACTCTGTCCAACAGACTTCCTGGAGAAACCCACAGATAACTGGCTAACTACATATCGTACTCTGTCCAACAGACTTCCTGGAGAAACCCACAGATAACTGGCTAACTACATATCGTACTCTGTCCAACAGACTTCCTGGAGAAACCCACAGATAACTGGCTAACTACATATCGTACTCTGTCCAACAGACTTCCTGGAGAAACCCACAGATAACTGGCTAACTACATATCGTACTCTGTCCAACAGACTTCCTGGAGAAACCCACAGATAACTGGCTAACTACATATCGTACTCTGTCCAACAGACTTCCTGGAGAAACCCACAGATAACTGGCTAACTACATATCGTACTCTGTCCAACAGACTTCCTGGAGAAACCCACAGATAACTTGCTAACTACATATCGTACTCTGTCCTACAGACTTCCTGGAGAAATCCACAGATAACTGGCTAACTACATATCGTACTCTGTCCAACAGACTTCCTGGAGAAACCCACAGATAACTGGCTAACTACATATCGTACTCTGTCCAACAGACTTCCTGGAGAAATCCACAGATAACTGGCTAACTACATATCGTACTCTGTCCAACAGACTTCCTGGAGAAACCCACAGATAATTGGCTAACTACATATCGTACTCTGTCCAACAGACTTCCTGGAGAAACCCACAGATAACTGGCTAACTTCATATCGTAATCTGTCCAACAGACTTCCTGGAGAAACCCACAGATAACTGGCTAACTACATATCGTACTCTGTCCAACAGACTTCCTGGAGAAACCCACAGATAACTGGCTAACTACATATCGTACTCTGTCCAACAGACTTCCTGGAGAAACCCACAAATAACTGACTAACTACATATCATACTCTGTCCAACAGAATTCCTGGAGAAACCCACAGATACCTGACTAACTACATATCATACTCTGTCCAACAGACTTCCTGGAGTAACCCACAGATAACTGACTAACTACATATCGTTCTCTGTCCAACAGACTTCCTGGAGAAACCCACAGATAACTGACTAACCACATATCGTACTCTGTCCAACAGACTTCCTGGAGAAACCCACATATAACTGACTAACTACATATCGTACTCTGTCCAACAGACGTCCTGGAGAAACCCACAGATAACTGACTAACTACATATCGTACTCTGTCCAACAGACTTCCTGGAGAAACCCACAGATAACTGACTAACTACATCTCGTACTCTGTCCAACAGACTTCCTGGAGAAACACACAGATAACTGACTAACTACATATCATACTCTGTCCAACAGACTTCCTGGAGAAACCCACAGTTAACTGACTAACTACATATCGTACTCTGTCCAACAGACTTCCTGGAGAAACCCACAGATAACGGACTAACTACATATCGTACTCTGTCCAACAGACTTCCTGGAGAAACCCACAGATAACTGATTAACTACATATCGTACTCTGTCCAACAGACTTCCTGGAGAAACCCACAGATAACTGGCTAACTACATATCGTACTCTGTCCAACAGACTTCCTGGAGAAACCCACAGATAACTGGCTAACTACATATCGTACTCTGTCCAACAGACTTCCTAGAGAAACCCACAGATAACTGGCTAACCACATATCGTACTCTGTCCAACAGACTTCCTGGAGAAACCCACAGATAACTGACTAACTACATATCGTACTCTGTCCAACAGACGTCCTGGAGAAACCCACAGATAACTGACTAACTACATATCGTACTCTGTCCAACAGACTTCCTGGAGAAACCCACAGATAACTGACTAACTACATATCGTACTCTGTCCAACAGACTTCCTGGAGAAACCCACAGATAACTGGCTAACTACATATCGTACTCTGTCCAACAGACTTCCTGGAGAAACCCACAGATAACTGGCTAACTACATATCGTACTCTGTCCAACAGACTTCCTGGAGAAACCCACAGATAACTGGCTAACTACATATCGTACTCTGTCCAACAGACTTCCTGGAGAAATCCACAGATAACTGGCTAACTACATATCCTACTCTGTCCAACAGACTTCCTGGAGAAACCCACAGATAACTGGCTAACTACATATCGTACTCTGTCCAACAGACTTCCTGGAGAAACCCACAGATAACTGGCTAACTACATATCGTACTCTGTCCAACAGACTTCCTGGAGAAACCCACAGATAACTGGCTAACTACATATCGTACTCTGTCCAACAGACTTCCTGGAGAAACCCACAGATAACTGGCTAACTACATATCGTACTCTGTCCAACAGACTTCCTGGAGAAACCCACAGATAACTGGCTAACTACATATCGTACTCTGTCCAACAGACTTCCTGGAGAAACCCACAGATAACTGGCTAACTACATATCGTACTCTGTCCAACAGACTTCCTGGAGAAACCCACAGATAACTGGCTAACTACATATCGTACTCTGTCCAACAGACTTCCTGGAGAAACCCACAGATAACTTGCTAACTACATATCGTACTCTGTCCTACAGACTTCCTGGAGAAATCCACAGATAACTGGCTAACTACATATCGTACTCTGTCCAACAGACTTCCTGGAGAAACCCACAGATAACTGGCTAACTACATATCGTACTCTGTCCAACAGACTTCCTGGAGAAATCCACAGATAACTGGCTAACTACATATCGTACTCTGTCCAACAGACTTCCTGGAGAAACAGACAGATAATTGGCTAACTACATATCGTACTCTGTCCAACAGACTTCCTGGAGAAACCCACAGATAACTGGCTAACTACATATCGTACTCTGTCCAACAGACTTCCTGGAGAAACCCACAGATAACTGGCTAACTACATATCGTACTCTGTCCAACAGACTTCCTGGAGAAATCCACAGATAACTGGCTAACTACATATCGTACTCTGTCCAACAGACTTCCTGGAGAAACCCACAGATAATTGGCTAACTACATATCGTACTCTGTCCAACAGACTTCCTGGAGAAACCCACAGATAACTGGCTAACTTCATATCGTACTCTGTCCAACAGACTTCCTGGAGAAACCCACAGATAACTGGCTAACTACATATCGTACTCTGTCTAACAGACTTCCTGGAGAAACCCACAGATAACTGGCTAACTACATATCGTACTCTGTCCAACAGACTTCCTGGAGAAACCCACAGATAACTGGCTAACTACATATCGTACTCTGTCCAACAGACTTCCTGGAGAAACCCACAGATAACTGACTAACTACATATCGTACTCTGTCCAACAGACTTCCTGGAGAAACCCACAGATAACTGGCTAACTACATATCGTACTCTGTCCAACAGACTTCCTGGAGAAATCCACAGATAACTGGCTAACTACATATCCTACTCTGTCCAACAGACTTCCTGGAGAAACCCACAGATAACTGGCTAACTACATATCGTACTCTGTCCAACAGACTTCCTGGAGAAACCCACAGATAACTGGCTAACTACATATCGTACTCTGTCCAACAGACTTCCTGGAGAAACCCACAGATAACTGGCTAACTACATATCGTACTCTGTCCAACAGACTTCCTGGAGAAACCCACAGATAACTGGCTAACTACATATCGTACTCTGTCCAACAGACTTCCTGGAGAAACCCACAGATAACTGGCTAACTACATATCGTACTCTGTCCAACAGACTTCCTGGAGAAACCCACAGATAACTGGCTAACTACATATCGTACTCTGTCCAACAGACTTCCTGGAGAAACCCACAGATAACTGGCTAACTACATATCGTACTCTGTCCAACAGACTTCCTGGAGAAACCCACAGATAACTTGCTAACTACATATCGTACTCTGTCCTACAGACTTCCTGGAGAAATCCACAGATAACTGGCTAACTACATATCGTACTCTGTCCAACAGACTTCCTGGAGAAACCCACAGATAACTGGCTAACTACATATCGTACTCTGTCCAACAGACTTCCTGGAGAAATCCACAGATAACTGGCTAACTACATATCGTACTCTGTCCAACAGACTTCCTGGAGAAACCCACAGATAATTGGCTAACTACATATCGTACTCTGTCCAACAGACTTCCTGGAGAAACCCACAGATAACTGGCTAACTACATATCGTACTCTGTCCAACAGACTTCCTGGAGAAACCCACAGATAACTGGCTAACTACATATCGTACTCTGTCCAACAGACTTCCTGGAGAAATCCACAGATAACTGGCTAACTACATATCGTACTCTGTCCAACAGACTTCCTGGAGAAACCCACAGATAATTGGCTAACTACATATCGTACTCTGTCCAACAGACTTCCTGGAGAAACCCACAGATAACTGGCTAACTTCATATCGTACTCTGTCCAACAGACTTCCTGGAGAAACCCACAGATAACTGGCTAACTACATATCGTACTCTGTCTAACAGACTTCCTGGAGAAACCCACAGATAACTGGCTAACTACATATCGTACTCTGTCCAACAGACTTCCTGGAGAAACCCACAGATAACTGGCTAACTACATATCGTACTCTGTCCAACAGACTTCCTGGAGAAACCCACAGATAACTGACTAACTACATATCATACTCTGTCCAACAGACTTCCTGGAGAAACCCACAGATACCTGACTAACTACATATCATACTCTGTCCAACAGACTTCCTGGAGTAACCCACAGATAACTGACTAACTACATATCGTACTCTGTCCAACAGACTTCCTGGAGAAACCCACAGATAACTGACTAACTACATATCGTACTCTGTCCAACAGACTTCCTGGAGAAACCCACATATAACTGACTAACTACATATCGTACTCTGTCCAACAGACGTCCTGGAGAAACCCACAGATAACTGACTAACTACATATCGTACTCTGTCCAACAGACTTCCTGGAGAAACCCACAGATAACTGACTAACTACATCTCGTACTCTGTCCAACAGACTTCCTGGAGAAACACACAGATAACTGACTAACAACATATCATACTCTGTCCAACAGACTTCCTGGAGAAACCCACAGTTAACTGACTAACTACATATCGTACTCTGTCCAACAGACTTCCTGGAGAAACCCACAGATAACGGACTAACTACATATCGTACTCTGTCCAACAGACTTCCTGGAGAAACCCACAGATAACTGACTAACTACATATCGTACTCTGTCCAACAGACTTCCTGGAGAAACCCACAGATAACTGGCTAACTACATATCGTACTCTGTCCAACAGACTTCCTGGAGAAACCCACAGATAACTGGCTAACTACATATCGTACTCTGTCCAACAGACTTCCTGGAGAAACCCACAGATAACTGGCTAACTACATATCGTACTCTGTCCAACAGACTTCCTAGAGAAACCCACAGATAACTGGCTAACCACATATCGTACTCTGTCCAACAGACTTCCTGGAGAAACCCACAGATAACTGACTAACTACATATCGTACTCTGTCCAACAGACGTCCTGGAGAAACCCACAGATAACTGACTAACTACATATCGTACTCTGTCCAACAGACTTCCTGGAGAAACCCACAGATAACTGACTAACTACATATCGTACTCTGTCCAACAGACTTCCTGGAGAAACCCACAGATAACTGGCTAACTACATATCGTACTCTGTCCAACAGACTTCCTGGAGAAACCCACAGATAACTGGCTAACTACATATCGTACTCTGTCCAACAGACTTCCTGGAGAAACCCACAGATAACTGGCTAACTACATATCGTACTCTGTCCAACAGACTTCCTGGAGAAATCCACAGATAACTGGCTAACTACATATCATACTCTGTCCAACAGACTTCCTGGAGAAACCCACAGATAACTGGCTAACTACATATCGTACTCTGTCCAACAGACTTCCTGGAGAAACCCACAGATAACTGGCTAACTACATATCGTACTCTGTCCAACAGACTTCCTGGAGAAACCCACAGATAACTGGCTAACTACATATCGTACTCTGTCCAACAGACTTCCTGGAGAAACCCACAGATAACTGGCTAACTACATATCGTACTCTGTCCAACAGACTTCCTGGAGAAACCCACAGATAACTGGCTAACTACATATCGTACTCTGTCCAACAGACTTCCTGGAGAAACCCACAGATAACTGACTAACTACATATCGTACTCTGTCCAACAGACTTCCTGGAGAAACCCACATATAACTGACTAACTACATATCGTACTCTGTCCAACAGACGTCCTGGAGAAACCCACAGATAACTGACTAACTACATATCGTACTCTGTCCAACAGAATTCCTGGAGAAACCCACAGATAACTGACTAACTACATCTCGTACTCTGTCCAACAGACTTCCTGGAGAAACACACAGATAACTGACTAACTACATATCATACTCTGTCCAACAGACTTCCTGGAGAAACCCACAGTTAACTGACTAACTACATATCGTACTCTGTCCAACAGACTTCCTGGAGAAACCCACAGATAACGGACTAACTACATATCGTACTCTGTCCAACAGACTTCCTAGAGAAACCCACAGATAACTGGCTAACCACATATCGTACTCTGTCCAACAGACTTCCTGGAGAAACCCACAGATAACTGACTAACTACATATCGTACTCTGTCCAACAGACGTCCTGGAGAAACCCACAGATAACTGACTAACTACATATCGTACTCTGTCCAACAGACTTCCTGGAGAAACCCACAGATAACTGACTAACTACATATCGTACTCTGTCCAACAGACTTCCTGGAGAAACCCACAGATAACTGGCTAACTACATATCGTACTCTGTCCAACAGACTTCCTGGAGAAATCCACAGATAACTGGCTAACTACATATCGTACTCTGTCCAACAGACTTCCTGGAGAAACCCACAGATAATTGGCTAACTACATATCGTACTCTGTCCAACAGACTTCCTGGAGAAACCCACAGATAACTGGCTAACTACATATCGTACTCTGTCCAACAGACTTCCTGGAGAAACCCACAGATAACTGGCTAACTACATATCGTACTCTGTCCAACAGACTTCCTGGAGAAATCCACAGATAACTGGCTAACTACATATCGTACTCTGTCCAACAGACTTCCTGGAGAAACCCACAGATAATTGGCTAACTACATATCGTACTCTGTCCAACAGACTTCCTGGAGAAACCCACAGATAACTGGCTAACTTCATATCGTACTCTGTCCAACAGACTTCCTGGAGAAACCCACAGATAACTGGCTAACTACATATCGTACTCTGTCTAACAGACTTCCTGGAGAAACCCACAGATAACTGGCTAACTACATATCGTACTCTGTCCAACAGACTTCCTGGAGAAACCCACAGATAACTGGCTAACTACATATCGTACTCTGTCCAACAGACTTCCTGGAGAAACCCACAGATAACTGACTAACTACATATCATACTCTGTCCAACAGACTTCCTGGAGAAACCCACAGATACCTGACTAACTACATATCATACTCTGTCCAACAGACTTCCTGGAGTAACCCACAGATAACTGACTAACTACATATCGTACTCTGTCCAACAGACTTCCTGGAGAAACCCACAGATAACTGACTAACTACATATCGTACTCTGTCCAACAGACTTCCTGGAGAAACCCACATATAACTGACTAACTACATATCGTACTCTGTCCAACAGACGTCCTGGAGAAACCCACAGATAACTGACTAACTACATATCGTACTCTGTCCAACAGACTTCCTGGAGAAACCCACAGATAACTGACTAACTACATCTCGTACTCTGTCCAACAGACTTCCTGGAGAAACACACAGATAACTGACTAACAACATATCATACTCTGTCCAACAGACTTCCTGGAGAAACCCACAGTTAACTGACTAACTACATATCGTACTCTGTCCAACAGACTTCCTGGAGAAACCCACAGATAACGGACTAACTACATATCGTACTCTGTCCAACAGACTTCCTGGAGAAACCCACAGATAACTGACTAACTACATATCGTACTCTGTCCAACAGACTTCCTGGAGAAACCCACAGATAACTGGCTAACTACATATCGTACTCTGTCCAACAGACTTCCTGGAGAAACCCACAGATAACTGGCTAACTACATATCGTACTCTGTCCAACAGACTTCCTGGAGAAACCCACAGATAACTGGCTAACTACATATCGTACTCTGTCCAACAGACTTCCTAGAGAAACCCACAGATAACTGGCTAACCACATATCGTACTCTGTCCAACAGACTTCCTGGAGAAACCCACAGATAACTGACTAACTACATATCGTACTCTGTCCAACAGACGTCCTGGAGAAACCCACAGATAACTGACTAACTACATATCGTACTCTGTCCAACAGACTTCCTGGAGAAACCCACAGATAACTGACTAACTACATATCGTACTCTGTCCAACAGACTTCCTGGAGAAACCCACAGATAACTGGCTAACTACATATCGTACTCTGTCCAACAGACTTCCTGGAGAAACCCACAGATAACTGGCTAACTACATATCGTACTCTGTCCAACAGACTTCCTGGAGAAACCCACAGATAACTGGCTAACTACATATCGTACTCTGTCCAACAGACTTCCTGGAGAAATCCACAGATAACTGGCTAACTACATATCATACTCTGTCCAACAGACTTCCTGGAGAAACCCACAGATAACTGGCTAACTACATATCGTACTCTGTCCAACAGACTTCCTGGAGAAACCCACAGATAACTGGCTAACTACATATCGTACTCTGTCCAACAGACTTCCTGGAGAAACCCACAGATAACTGGCTAACTACATATCGTACTCTGTCCAACAGACTTCCTGGAGAAACCCACAGATAACTGGCTAACTACATATCGTACTCTGTCCAACAGACTTCCTGGAGAAACCCACAGATAACTGGCTAACTACATATCGTACTCTGTCCAACAGACTTCCTGGAGAAACCCACAGATAACTGACTAACTACATATCGTACTCTGTCCAACAGACTTCCTGGAGAAACCCACATATAACTGACTAACTACATATCGTACTCTGTCCAACAGACGTCCTGGAGAAACCCACAGATAACTGACTAACTACATATCGTACTCTGTCCAACAGAATTCCTGGAGAAACCCACAGATAACTGACTAACTACATCTCGTACTCTGTCCAACAGACTTCCTGGAGAAACACACAGATAACTGACTAACTACATATCATACTCTGTCCAACAGACTTCCTGGAGAAACCCACAGTTAACTGACTAACTACATATCGTACTCTGTCCAACAGACTTCCTGGAGAAACCCACAGATAACGGACTAACTACATATCGTACTCTGTCCAACAGACTTCCTAGAGAAACCCACAGATAACTGGCTAACCACATATCGTACTCTGTCCAACAGACTTCCTGGAGAAACCCACAGATAACTGACTAACTACATATCGTACTCTGTCCAACAGACGTCCTGGAGAAACCCACAGATAACTGACTAACTACATATCGTACTCTGTCCAACAGACTTCCTGGAGAAACCCACAGATAACTGACTAACTACATATCGTACTCTGTCCAACAGACTTCCTGGAGAAACCCACAGATAACTGGCTAACTACATATCGTACTCTGTCCAACAGACTTCCTGGAGAAACCGACAGTTAACTGGCTAACTACATATCGTACTCTGTCCAACAGACTTCCTGGAGAAACCCACAGATAACTGGCTAACTACATATCGTACTCTGTCCAACAGACTTCCTGGAGAAATCCACAGATAACTGGCTAACTACATATCGTACTCTGTCCAACAGACTTCCTGGAGAAACCCACAGATAACTGGCTAACTACATATCGTACTCTGTCCAACAGACTTCCTGGAGAAACCCACAGATAACTGGCTAACTACATATCGTACTCTGTCCAACAGACTTCCTGGAGAAACCCACAGATAACTGGCTAACTACATATCGTACTCTGTCCAACAGACTTCCTGGAGAAACCCACAGATAACTGGCTAACTACATA
This sequence comes from Bathymodiolus septemdierum, assembly GCA_963383655.1. Classification (NCBI taxonomy): domain Eukaryota; kingdom Metazoa; phylum Mollusca; class Bivalvia; order Mytilida; family Modiolidae; genus Bathymodiolus; species Bathymodiolus septemdierum. Next base: position 66,424,857 of record OY726525.1, read on the forward strand.
TCGTACTCTGTCCAACAGACTTCCTGGAGAAACCCACAGATAACTGGCTAACTACATATCGTACTCTGTCCAACAGACTTCCTGGAGAAACCCACAGATAACTGGCTAACTACATATCGTACTCTGTCCAACAGACTTCCTGGAGAAACCCACAGATAACTGGCTAACTACATATCGTACTCTGTCCAACAGACTTCCTGGAGAAACCCACAGATAACTTGCTAACTACATATCGTACTCTGTCCAACAGACTTCCTGGAGAAATCCACAGATAACTGGCTAACTACATATCGTACTCTGTCCAACAGACTTCCTGGAGAAACCCACAGATAACTGGCTAACTACATATCGTACTCTGTCCAACAGACTTCCTGGAGAAATCCACAGATAACTGGCTAACTACATATCGTACTCTGTCCAACAGACTTCCTGGAGAAACCCACAGATAATTGGCTAACTACATATCGTACTCTGTCCAACAGACTTCCTGGAGAAACCCACAGATAACTGGCTAGCTACATATCGTACTCTGTCCAACAGACTTCCTGGAGAAACCCACAGATAACTGGCTAACTACATATCGTACTCTGTCCAACAGATTTCCTGGAGAAACCCACAGATAACTGGCTAACTACATATCGTACTCTGTCCAACAGACTTCCTGGAGAAACCCACAGATAACTGGCTAACTACATATCGTACTCTGTCCAACAGACTTCCTGGAGAAACCCACAGATAACTGGCTAACTACATATCGTACTCTGTCCAACAGACTTCCTGGAGAAACCCACAGATAACTGGCTAACTACATATCGTACTCTGTCCAACAGACTTCCTGGAGAAACCCACAGATAACTGGCTAACTACATATCGTACTCTGTCCATCAGACTTCCTGGAGAAACCCACAGATAACTGGCTAACTACATATCATACTCTGTCCATCAGACTTCCTTGAGTAACCCACAGATAACTGACTAACTACATATCGTACTCTGTCCAACAGACTTCCTGGAGAAACCCACAGATAACTGACTAACTACATATCATACTCTGTCCAACAGACTTCCTGGAGAAACCCACAGATAACTGACTAACTACATATCGTACTCTGTCCAACAGACTTCCTGGAGAAACCCACATATAACTGACTAACTACATATCGTACTCTGTCCAACAGACGTCCTGGAGAAACCCACAGATAACTGACTAACTACATATCATACTCTGTCCAACAGACTTCCTGGAGAAACCCACAGTTAACTGACTAACTACATATCGTACTCTGTCCAACAGACTTCCTGGAGAAACCCACAGATAACTGATTAACTACATATCGTACTCTGTCCAACAGACTTCCTGGAGAAACCCACAGATAACTGGCTAACTACATATCGTACTCTGTCCAACAGACTTCCTGGAGAAACCCACAGATAACTGGCTAACTACATATCGTACTCTGTCCAACAGACTTCCTGGAGAAACCCACAGATAACTGGCTAACTACATATCGTACTCTGTCCAACAGACTTCCTAGAGAAACCCACAGATAACTGGCTAACCACATATCGTACTCTGTCCAACAGACTTCCTGGAGAAACCCACAGATAACTGGCTAACTACATATCGTACTCTGTCCAACAGACGTCCTGGAGAAACCCACAGATAACTGACTAACTACATATCGTACTCTGTCCAACAGACTTCCTGGAGAAACCCACAGATAACTGGCTAACTACATATCGTACTCTGTCCAACAGACTTTCTGGAGAAACCCACAGATAACTGGCTAACTACATATCGTACTCTGTCCAACAGACTTCCTGGAGAAATCCACAGATAACTGGCTAACTACATATCGTACTCTGTCCAACAGACTTCCTGGAGAAATCCACAGATAACTGGCTAACTACATATCATACTCTGTCCAACAGACTTCCTGGAGAAACCCACAGATAACTGGCTAACTACATATCGTACTCTGTCCAACAGACTTCCTGGAGAAACCCACAGATAACTGGCTAACTACATATCGTACTCTGTCCAACAGACTTCCTGGAGAAACCCACAGATAACTGGCTAACTACATATCGTACTCTGTCCAACAGACTTCCTGGAGAAACCCACAGATAACTGGCTAACTACATATCGTACTCTGTCCAACAGACTTCCTGGAGAAACCCACAGATAACTGGCTAACTACATATCGTACTCTGTCCAACAGACTTCCTGGAGAAACCCACAGATAACTGGCTAACTACATATCGTACTCTGTCCAACAGACTTCCTGGAGAAACCCACAGATAACTTGCTAACTACATATCGTACTCTGTCCTACAGACTTCCTGGAGAAATCCACAGATAACTGGCTAACTACATATCGTACTCTGTCCAACAGACTTCCTGGAGAAACCCACAGATAACTGGCTAACTACATATCGTACTCTGTCCAACAGACTTCCTGGAGAAACCCACAGATAACTGGCTAACTACATATCGCACTCTGTCCAACAGACTTCCTGGAGAAATCCACAGATAACTGGCTAACTACATATCGTACTCTGTCCAACAGACTTCCTGGAGAAACCCACAGATAACTGGCTAGCTACATATCGTACTCTGTCCAACAGACTTCCTGGAGAAACCCACAGATAACTGGTTAACTACATATCGTACTCTGTCCAACAGACTTCCTGGAGAAACCCACAGATAACTGGCTAACTACATATCGTACTCTGTCCAACAGACTTCCTGGAGAAACCCACAGATAACTGGCTAGCTACATATCGTACTCTGTCCAACAGACTTCCTGGAGAAACCCACAGATAACTGGCTAACTACAGATCGTACTCTGTCCAACAGACTTCCTGGAGAAACCCACAGATAACGGACTAACTACATATCGTACTCTGTCCAACAGACTTCCTGGAGAAACCCACAGATAACTGATTAACTACATATCGTACTCTGTCCAACAGACTTCCTGGAGAAACCCACAGATAACTGGCTAACTACATATCGTACTCTGTCCAACAGACTTCCTGGAGAAACCCACAGATAACTGGCTAACTACATATCGTACTCTGTCCAACAGACTTCCTGGAGAAACCCACAGATAACTGGCTAACTACATATCGTACTCTGTCCAACAGACTTCCTAGAGAAACCCACAGATAACTGGCTAACCACATATCGTACTCTGTCCAACAGACTTCCTGGAGAAACCCACAGATAACTGACTAACTACATATCGTACTCTGTCCAACAGACGTCCTGGAGAAACCCACAGATAAATGACTAACTACATATCGTACTCTGTCCAACAGACTTCCTGGAGAAACCCACAGATAACTGACTAACTACATATCGTACTCTGTCCAACAGACTTCCTGGAGAAACCCACAGATAACTGGCTAACTACATATCGTACTCTGTCCAACAGACTTCCTGGAGAAACCCACAGATAACTGGCTAACTACATATCGTACTCTGTCCAACAGACTTCCTGGAGAAACCCACAGATAACTGGCTAACTACATATCGTACTCTGTCCAACAGACTTCCTGGAGAAATCCACAGATAACTGGCTAACTACATATCATACTCTGTCCAACAGACTTCATGGAGAAACCCACAGATAACTGGCTAACTACATATCGTACTCTGTCCAACAGACTTCCTGGAGAAACCCACAGATAACTGGCTAACTACATATCGTACTCTGTCCAACAGACTTCCTGGAGAAACCCACAGATAACTGGCTAACTACATATCGTACTCTGTCCAACAGACTTCCTGGAGAAACCCACAGATAACTGGCTAACTACATATCGTACTCTGTCCAACAGACTTCCTGGAGAAACCCACAGATAACTGACTAACTACATATCGTACTCTGTCCAACAGACTTCCTGGAGAAACCCACAGATAACTGACTAACTACATCTCGTCCTCTGTCCAACAGACTTCCTGGAGAAACACACAGATAACTGACTAACTACATATCATACTCTGTCCAACAGACTTCCTGGAGAAACCCACAGTTAACTGACTAACTACATATCGTACTCTGTCCAACAGACTTCCTGGAGAAACCCACAGATAACGGACTAACTACATATCGTACTCTGTCCAACAGACTTCCTGGAGAAACCCACAGATAACTAATTAACTACATATCGTACTCTGTCCAACAGACTTCCTGGAGAAACCCACAGATAACTGGCTAACTACATATCGTACTCTGTCCAACAGACTTCCTGGAGAAACCCACAGATAACTGGCTAACTACATATCGTACTCTGTCCAACAGACTTCCTGGAGAAACCCACAGATAACTGGCTAACTACATATCGTACTCTGTCCAACAGACTTCCTAGAGAAACCCACAGATAACTGGCTAACCACATATCGTACTCTGTCCAACAGACTTCCTGGAGAAACCCACAGATAACTGACTAACTACATATCGTACTCTGTCCAACAGACGTCCTGGAGAAACCCACAGATAACTGACTAACTACATATCGTACTCTGTCCAACAGACTTCCTGGAGAAACCCACAGATAACTGACTAACTACATATCGTACTCTGTCCAACAGACTTCCTGGAGAAACCCACAGATAACTGGCTAACTACATATCGTACTCTGTCCAACAGACTTCCTGGAGAAACCCACAGATAACTGGCTAACTACATATCGTACTCTGTCCAACAGACTTCCTGGAGAAACCCACAGATAACTGGCTAACTACATATCGTACTCTGTCCAACAGACTTCCTGGAGAAATCCACAGATAACTGGCTAACTACATATCCTACTCTGTCCAACAGACTTCCTGGAGAAACCCACAGATAACTGGCTAACTACATATCGTACTCTGTCCAACAGACTTCCTGGAGAAACCCACAGATAACTGGCTAACTACATATCGTACTCTGTCCAACAGACTTCCTGGAGAAACCCACAGATAACTGGCTAACTACATATCGTACTCTGTCCAACAGACTTCCTGGAGAAACCCACAGATAACTGGCTAACTACATATCGTACTCTGTCCAACAGACTTCCTGGAGAAACCCACAGATAACTGGCTAACTACATATCGTACTCTGTCCAACAGACTTCCTGGAGAAACCCACAGATAACTGGCTAACTACATATCGTACTCTGTCCAACAGACTTCCTGGAGAAACCCACAGATAACTGGCTAACTACATATCGTACTCTGTCCAACAGACTTCCTGGAGAAACCCACAGATAACTTGCTAACTACATATCGTACTCTGTCCTACAGACTTCCTGGAGAAATCCACAGATAACTGGCTAACTACATATCGTACTCTGTCCAACAGACTTCCTGGAGAAACCCACAGATAACTGGCTAACTACATATCGTACTCTGTCCAACAGACTTCCTGGAGAAATCCACAGATAACTGGCTAACTACATATCGTACTCTGTCCAACAGACTTCCTGGAGAAACCCACAGATAATTGGCTAACTACATATCGTACTCTGTCCAACAGACTTCCTGGAGAAACCCACAGATAACTGGCTAACTTCATATCGTACTCTGTCCAACAGACTTCCTGGAGAAACCCACAGATAACTGGCTAACTACATATCGTACTCTGTCTAACAGACTTCCTGGAGAAACCCACAGATAACTGGCTAACTACATATCGTACTCTGTCCAACAGACTTCCTGGAGAAACCCACAGATAACTGGCTAACTACATATCGTACTCTGTCCAACAGACTTCCTGGAGAAACCCACAGATAACTGACTAACTACATATCATACTCTGTCCAACAGACTTCCTGGAGAAACCCACAGATACCTGACTAACTACATATCATACTCTGTCCAACAGACTTCCTGGAGTAACCCACAGATAACTGACTAACTACATATCGTACTCTGTCCAACAGACTTCCTGGAGAAACCCACAGATAACTGACTAACTACATATCGTACTCTGTCCAACAGACTTCCTGGAGAAACCCACATATAACTGACTAACTACATATCGTACTCTGTCCAACAGACGTCCTGGAGAAACCCACAGATAACTGACTAACTACATATCGTACTCTGTCCAACAGACTTCCTGGAGAAACCCACAGATAACTGACTAACTACATCTCGTACTCTGTCCAACAGACTTCCTGGAGAAACACACAGATAACTGACTAACAACATATCATACTCTGTCCAACAGACTTCCTGGAGAAACCCACAGTTAACTGACTAACTACATATCGTACTCTGTCCAACAGACTTCCTGGAGAAACCCACAGATAACGGACTAACTACATATCGTACTCTGTCCAACAGACTTCCTGGAGAAACCCACAGATAACTGATTAACTACATATCGTACTCTGTCCAACAGACTTCCTGGAGAAACCCACAGATAACTGGCTAACTACATATCGTACTCTGTCCAACAGACTTCCTGGAGAAACCCACAGATAACTGGCTAACTACATATCGTACTCTGTCCAACAGACTTCCTGGAGAAACCCACAGATAACAGGCTAACTACATATCGTACTCTGTCCAACAGACTTCCTAGAGAAACCCACAGATAACTGGCTAACCACATATCGTACTCTGTCCAACAGACTTCCTGGAGAAACCCACAGATAACTGACTAACTACATATCGTACTCTGTCCAACAGACGTCCTGGAGAAACCCACAGATAACTGACTAACTACATATCGTACTCTGTCCAACAGACTTCCTGGAGAAACCCACAGATAACTGACTAACTACATATCGTACTCTGTCCAACAGACTTCCTGGAGAAACCCACAGATAACTGGCTAACTACATATCGTACTCTGTCCAACAGACTTCCTGGAGAAACCCACAGATAACTGGCTAACTACATATCGTACTCTGTCCAACAGACTTCCTGGAGAAACCCACAGATAACTGGCTAACTACATATCGTACTCTGTCCAACAGACTTCCTGGAGAAATCCACAGATAACTGGCTAACTACATATCATACTCTGTCCAACAGACTTCCTGGAGAAACCCACAGATAACTGGCTAACTACATATCGTACTCTGTCCAACAGACTTCCTGGAGAAACCCACAGATAACTGGCTAACTACATATCGTACTCTGTCCAACAGACTTCCTGGAGAAACCCACAGATAACTGGCTAACTACATATCGTACTCTGTCCAACAGACTTCCTGGAGAAACCCACAGATAACTGGCTAACTACATATCGTACTCTGTCCAACAGACTTCCTGGAGAAACCCACAGATAACTGGCTAACTACATATCGTACTCTGTCCAACAGACTTCCTGGAGAAACCCACAGATAACTGACTAACTACATATCGTACTCTGTCCAACAGACTTCCTGGAGAAACCCACATATAACTGACTAACTACATATCGTACTCTGTCCAACAGACGTCCTGGAGAAACCCACAGATAACTGACTAACTACATATCGTACTCTGTCCAACAGAATTCCTGGAGAAACCCACAGATAACTGACTAACTACATCTCGTACTCTGTCCAACAGACTTCCTGGAGAAACACACAGATAACTGACTAACTACATATCATACTCTGTCCAACAGACTTCCTGGAGAAACCCACAGTTAACTGACTAACTACATATCGTACTCTGTCCAACAGACTTCCTGGAGAAACCCACAGATAACGGACTAACTACATATCGTACTCTGTCCAACAGACTTCCTAGAGAAACCCACAGATAACTGGCTAACCACATATCGTACTCTGTCCAACAGACTTCCTGGAGAAACCCACAGATAACTGACTAACTACATATCGTACTCTGTCCAACAGACGTCCTGGAGAAACCCACAGATAACTGACTAACTACATATCGTACTCTGTCCAACAGACTTCCTGGAGAAACCCACAGATAACTGACTAACTACATATCGTACTCTGTCCAACAGACTTCCTGGAGAAACCCACAGATAACTGGCTAACTACATATCGTACTCTGTTCAACAGACTTCCTGGAGAAACCGACAGATAACTGGCTAACTACATATCGTACTCTGTCCAACAGACTTCCTGGAGAAACCCACAGATAACTGGCTAACTACATATCGTACTCTGTCCAACAGACTTCCTGGAGAAATCCACAGATAACTGGCTAACTACATATCGTACTCTGTCCAACAGACTTCCTGGAGAAACCCACAGATAACTGGCTAACTACATATCGTACTCTGTCCAACAGACTTCCTGGAGAAACCCACAGATAACTGGCTAACTACATATCGTACTCTGTCCAACAGACTTCCTGGAGAAACCCACAGATAACTGGCTAACTACATATCGTACTCTGTCCAACAGACTTCCTGGAGAAACCCACAGATAACTGGCTAACTACATATCGTACTCTGTCCAACAGACTTCCTGGAGAAACCCACAGATAACTGGCTAACTACATATCGTACTCTGTCCAACAGACTTCCTGGAGAAACCCACAGATAACTGGCTAACTACATATCGTACTCTGTCCAACAGACTTCCTGGAGAAACCCACAGATAACTGGCTAACTACATATCGTACTCTGTCCAACAGACTTCCTGGAGAAACCCACAGACAACTTGCTAACTACATATCGTACTCTGTCCTACAGACTTCCTGGAGAAATCCACAGATAACTGGCTAACTACATATCGTACTCTGTCCAACAGACTTCCTGGAGAAACCCACAGATAACTGGCTAACTACATATCGTACTCTGTCCAACAGACTTCCTGGAGAAATCCACAGATAACTGGCTAACTACATATCGTACTCTGTCCAACAGACTTCCTGGAGAAACCCACAGATAATTGGCTAACTACATATCGTACTCTGTCCAACAGACTTCCTGGAGAAACCCACAGATAACTGGCTAGCTACATATCGTACTCTGTCCAACAGACTTCCTGGAGAAACCCACAGATAACTGGCTAACTACATATCGTACTCTGTCCAACAGATTTCCTGGAGAAACCCACAGATAACTGGCTAACTACATATCGTACTCTGTCCAACAGACTTCCTGGAGAAACCCACAGATAACTGGCTAACTACATATCGTACTCTGTCCAACAGACTTCCTGGAGAAACCCACAGATAACTGGCTAACTACATATCGTACTCTGTCCAACAGACTTCCTGGAGAAACCCACAGATAACTGGCTAACTACATATCGTACTCTGTCCAACAGACTTCCTGGAGAAACCCACAGATAACTGGCTAACTACATATCGTACTCTGTCCATCAGACTTCCTGGAGAAACCCACAGATAACTGGCTAACTACATATCATACTCTGTCCATCAGACTTCCTGGAGTAACCCACAGATAACTGACTAACTACATATCGTACTCTGTCCAACAGACTTCCTGGAGAAACCCACAGATAACTGACTAACTACATATCATACTCTGTCCAACAGACTTCCTGGAGAAACCCACAGATAACTGACTAACTACATATCGTACTCTGTCCAACAGACTTCCTGGAGAAACCCACATATAACTGACTAACTACATATCGTACTCTGTCCAACAGACGTCCTGGAGAAACCCACAGATAACTGACTAACTACATATCGTACTCTGTCCAACAGACTTCCTGGAGAAACCCACAGATAACTGACTATCTACATCTCGTACTCTGTCCAACAGACTTCCTGGAGAAACACACAGATAACTGACTAACTACATATCATACTCTGTCCAACAGACTTCCTGGAGAAACCCACAGTTAACTGACTAACTACATATCGTACTCTGTCCAACAGACTTCCTGGAGAAACCCACAGATAACGGACTAACTACATATCGTACTCTGTCCAACAGACTTCCTGGAGAAACCCACAGATAACTGATTAACTACATATCGTACTCTGTCCAACAGACTTCCTGGAGAAACCCACAGATAACTGGCTAACTACATATCGTACTCTGTCCAACAGACTTCCTGGAGAAACCCACAGATAACTGGCTAACTACATATCGTACTCTGTCCAACAGACTTCCTGGAGAAACCCACAGATAACTGGCTAACTACATATCGTACTCTGTCCAACAGACTTCCTGGAGAAACCCACAGATAACTGGCTAACCACATATCGTACTCTGTCCAACAGACTTCCTGGAGAAACCCACAGATAACTGGCTAACTACATATCGTACTCTGTCCAACAGACGTCCTGGAGAAACCCACAGATAACTGACTAACTACATATCGTACTCTGTCCAACAGACTTCCTGGAGAAACCCACAGATAACTGGCTAACTACATATCGTACTCTGTCCAACAGACTTCCTGGAGAAACCCACAGATAACTGGCTAACTACATATCGTACTCTGTCCAACAGACTTCCTGGAGAAATCCACAGATAACTGGCTAACTACATATCGTACTCTGTCCAACAGACTTCCTGGAGAAATCCACAGATAACTGGCTAACTACATATCATACTCTGTCCAACAGACTTCCTGGAGAAACCCACAGATAACTGGCTAACTACATATCGTACTCTGTCCAACAGACTTCCTGGAGAAACCCACAGATAACTGGCTAACTACATATCGTACTCTGTCCAACAGACTTCCTGGAGAAACCCACAGATAACTGGCTAACTACATATCGTACTCTGTCCAACAGACTTCCTGGAGAAACCCACAGATAACTGGCTAACTACATATCGTACTCTGTCCAACAGACTTCCTGGAGAAACCCACAGATAACTGGCTAACTACATATCGTACTCTGTCCAACAGACTTCCTGGAGAAACCCACAGATAACTGGCTAACTACATATCGTACTCTGTCCAACAGACTTCCTGGAGAAACCCACAGATAACTTGCTAACTACATATCGTACTCTGTCCTACAGACTTCCTGGAGAAATCCACAGATAACTGGCTAACTACATATCGTACTCTGTCCAACAGACTTCCTGGAGAAACCCACAGATAACTGGCTAACTACATATCGTACTCTGTCCAACAGACTTCCTGGAGAAACCCACAGATAACTGGCTAACTACATATCGCACTCTGTCCAACAGACTTCCTGGAGAAATCCACAGATAACTGGCTAACTACATATCGTACTCTGTCCAACAGACTTCCTGGAGAAACCCACAGATAATTGGCTAACTACATATCGTACTCTGTCCAACAGACTTCCTGGAGAAACCCACAGATAACTGGCTAGCTACATATCGTACTCTGTCCAACAGACTTCCTGGAGAAACCCACAGATAACTGGCTAACTACATATCGTACTCTGTCCAACAGACTTCCTGGAGAAACCCACAGATAACTGGCTAACTACATATCGTACTCTGTCCAACAGACTTCCTGGAGAAACCCACAGATAACTGGCTAGCTACATATCGTACTCTGTCCAACAGACTTCCTGGAGAAACCCACAGATAACTGGCTAACTACAGATCGTACTCTGTCCAACAGACTTCCTGGAGAAACCCACAGATAACGGACTAACTACATATCGTACTCTGTCCAACAGACTTCCTGGAGAAACCCACAGATAACTGATTAACTACATATCGTACTCTGTCCAACAGACTTCCTGGAGAAACCCACAGATAACTGGCTAACTACATATCGTACTCTGTCCAACAGACTTCCTGGAGAAACCCACAGATAACTGGCTAACTACATATCGTACTCTGTCCAACAGACTTCCTGGAGAAACCCACAGATAACTGGCTAACTACATATCGTACTCTGTCCAACAGACTTCCTAGAGAAACCCACAGATAACTGGCTAACCACATATCGTACTCTGTCCAACAGACTTCCTGGAGAAACCCACAGATAACTGACTAACTACATATCGTACTCTGTCCAACAGACGTCCTGGAGAAACCCACAGATAAATGACTAACTACATATCGTACTCTGTCCAACAGACTTCCTGGAGAAACCCACAGATAACTGACTAACTACATATCGTACTCTGTCCAACAGACTTCCTGGAGAAACCCACAGATAACTGGCTAACTACATATCGTACTCTGTCCAACAGACTTCCTGGAGAAACCCACAGATAACTGGCTAACTACATATCGTACTCTGTCCAACAGACTTCCTGGAGAAACCCACAGATAACTGGCTAACTACATATCGTACTCTGTCCAACAGACTTCCTGGAGAAATCCACAGATAACTGGCTAACTACATATCATACTCTGTCCAACAGACTTCATGGAGAAACCCACAGATAACTGGCTAACTACATATCGTACTCTGTCCAACAGACTTCCTGGAGAAACCCACAGATAACTGGCTAACTACATATCGTACTCTGTCCAACAGACTTCCTGGAGAAACCCACAGATAACTGGCTAACTACATATCGTACTCTGTCCAACAGACTTCCTGGAGAAACCCACAGATAACTGGCTAACTACATATCGTACTCTGTCCAACAGACTTCCTGGAGAAACCCACAGATAACTGGCTAACTACATATCGTACTCTGTCCAACAGACTTCCTGGAGAAACCCACAGATAACTTGCGAACTACATATCGTACTCTGTCCTACAGACTTCCTGGAGAAATCCACAGATAACTGGCTAACTACATATCGTACTCTGTCCAACAGACTTCCTGGAGAAACCCACAGATAATTGGCTAACTACATATCGTACTCTGTCCAACAGACTTCCTGGAGAAACCCACAGATAACTGGCTAGCTACATATCGTACTCTGTCCAACAGAATTCCTGGAGAAACCCACAGATAACTGGCTAACTACATATCGTACTCTGTCCAACAGACGTCCTGGAGAAACCCACAGATAACTGACTAACTACATATCGTACTCTGTCCAACAGACTTCCTGGAGAAACCCACAGATAACTGGCTAACTACATATCGTACTCTGTCCAACAGACTTCCTGGAGAAACCCACAGATAACTGGCTAACTACATATCGTACTCTGTCCAACAGACTTCCTGGAGAAATCCACAGATAACTGGCTAACTACATATCGTACTCTGTCCAACAGACTTCCTGGAGAAATCCACAGATAACTGGCTAACTACATATCATACTCTGTCCAACAGACTTCCTGGAGAAACCCACAGATAACTGGCTAACTACATATCGTACTCTGTCCAACAGACTTCCTGGAGAAACCCACAGATAACTGGCTAACTACATATCGTACTCTGTCCAACAGACTTCCTGGAGAAACCCACAGATAACTGGCTAACTACATATCGTACTCTGTCCAACAGACTTCCTGGAGAAACCCACAGATAACTGGCTAACTACATATCGTACTCTGTCCAACAGACTTCCTGGAGAAACCCACAGATAACTGGCTAACCACATATCGTACTCTGTCCAACAGACTTCCTGGAGAAACCCACAGATAACTGACTAACTACATATCGTACTCTGTCCAACAGACGTCCTGGAGAAACCCACAGATAACTGACTAACTACATATCGTACTCTGTCCAACAGACTTCCTGGAGAAACCCACAGATAACTGACTAACTACATATCGTACTCTGTCCAACAGACTTCCTGGAGAAACCCACAGATAACTGGCTAACTACATATCGTACTCTGTCCAACAGACTTCCTGGAGAAACCCACAGATAACTGGCTAACTACATATCGTACTCTGTCCAACAGACTTCCTGGAGAAACCCACAGATAACTGGCTAACAACATATCGTACTCTGTCCAACAGACTTCCTGGAGAAATCCACAGATAACTGGCTAACTACATATCATACTCTGTCCAACAGACTTCCTGGAGAAACCCACAGATAACTGGCTAACTACATATCGTACTCTGTCCAACAGACTTTCTGGAGAAACCCACAGATAACTGGCTAACTACATATCGTACTCTGTCCAACAGACTTCCTGGAGAAACCCACAGATAACTGGCTAACTACATATCGTACTCTGTCCAACAGACTTCCTGGAGAAACCCACAGATAACTGGCTAACTACATATCGTACTCTGTCCAACAGACTTCCTGGAGAAACCCACAGATAACTGGCTAACTACATATCGTACTCTGTCCAACAGACTTCCTGGAGAAACCCACAGATAACTGGCTAACTACATATCGTACTCTGTCCAACAGACTTCCTGGAGAAACTCTCAGATAACTGGCTAACTACATATCGTACTCTGTCCAACAGACTTCCTGGAGAAACCCACAGATAACTTGCTAACTACATATCGTACTCTGTCCTACAGACTTCCTGGAGAAATCCACAGATAACTGGCTAACTACATATCGTACTCTGTCCAACAGACTTCCTGGAGAAACCCACAGATAACTGGCTAACTACATATCGTACTCTGTCCAACAGACTTCCTGGAGAAACCCACAGATAACTGGCTAACTACATATCGTACTCTGTCCAACAGACTTCCTGGAGAAACCCACAGATAACTGGCTAACTACATATCGTACTCTGTCCAACAGACTTCCTGGAGAAACCCACAGATAACTGGCTAACTACATATCGTACTCTGTCCAACAGACTTCCTGGAGAAACCCACAGATAACTTGCTAACTACATATCGTACTCTGTCCTACAGACTTCCTGGAGAAATCCACAGATAACTGGCTAACTACATATCGTACTCTGTCCAACAGACTTCCTGGAGAAACCCACAGATAACTGGCTAACTACATATCGTACTCTGTCCAACAGACTTCCTGGAGAAATCCACAGATAACTGGCTAACTACATATCGTACTCTGTCCAACAGACTTCCTGGAGAAACCCACAGATAATTGGCTAACTACATATCGTACTCTGTCCAACAGACTTCCTGGAGAAACCCACAGATAACTGGCTAACTACATATCGTACTCTGTCCAACAGACTTCCTGGAGAAACCCACAGATAACTGGCTAACTACATATCGTATTCTGTCCATCAGACTTCCTGGAGAAACACACAGATAACTGACTAACTACATATCATACTCTGTCCAACAGACTTCCTGGAGAAACCCACAGTTAACTGACTAACTACATATCGTACTCTGTCCAACAGACTTCCTGGAGAAACCCACAGATAACGGACTAACTACATATCGTACTCTGTCCAACAGACTTCCTGGAGAAACCCACAGATAACTGATTAACTACATATCGTACTCTGTCCAACAGACTTCCTGGAGAAACCCACAGATAACTGGCTAACTACATATCGTACTCTGTCCAACAGACTTCCTGGAGAAACCCACAGATAACTGGCTAACTACATATCGTACTCTGTCCAACAGACTTCCTGGAGAAACCCACAGATAACTGGCTAACTACATATCGTACTCTGTCCAACAGACTTCCTAGAGAAACCCAGAGATAACTGGCTAACCACATATCGTACTCTGTCCAACAGATTTCCTGGAGAAACCCACAGATAACTGACTAACTACATATCGTACTCTGTCCAACAGACGTCCTGGAGAAACCCACAGATAACTGACTAACTACATATCGTACTCTGTCCAACAGACTTCCTGGAGAAACCCACAGATAACTGACTAACTACATATCGTACTCTGTCCAACAGACTTCCTGGAGAAACCCACAGATAACTGGCTAACTACATATCGTACTCTGTCCAACAGACTTCCTGGAGAAACCCACAGATAACTGGCTAACTACATATCGTACTCTGTCCAACAGACTTCCTGGAGAAACCCACAGATAACTGGCTAACTACATATCGTACTCTGTCCAACAGACTTCCTGGAGAAATCCACAGATAACTGGCTAACTACATATCATACTCTGTCCAACAGACTTCCTGGAGAAACCCACAGATAATTGGCTAACTACATATCGTACTCTGTCCAACAGACTTCCTGGAGAAACCCACAGATAACTGGCTAACTACATATCGTACTCTGTCCAACAGACTTCCTGGAGAAACCCACAGATAACTGGCTAACTACATATCGTACTCTGTCCAACAGACTTCCTGGAGAAACCCACAGATAACTGGCTAACTACATATCGTACTCTGTCCAACAGACTTCCTGGAGAAACCCACAGATAACTGGCTAACTACATATCGTACTCTGTCCAACAGACTTCCTGGAGAAACCCACAGATAACTGGCTAACTACATATCGTACTCTGTCCAACAGACTTCCTGGAGAAACCCTCAGATAACTGGCTAACTACATATCGTACTCTGTCCAACAGACTTCCTGGAGAAACCCACAGATAACTTGCTAACTACATATCGTACTCTGTCCTACAGACTTCCTGGAGAAATCCACAGATAACTGGCTAACTACATATCGTACTCTGTCCAACAGACTTCCTGGAGAAACCCACAGATAACTGGCTAACTACATATCGTACTCTGTCCAACAGACTTCCTGGAGAAACCCACAGATAATTGGCTAACTACATATCGTACTCTGTCCAACAGACTTCCTGGAGAAACCCACAGATAACTGGCTAACTACATATCGTACTCTGTCCAACAGACTTCCTGGAGAAATCCACAGATAACTGGCTAACTACATATCATACTCTGTCCAACAGACTTCCTGGAGAAACCCACAGATAACTGGCTAACTACATATCGTACTCTGTCCAACAGACTTCCTGGAGAAACCCACAGATAACTGGCTAACTACATATCGTACTCTGTCCAACAGACTTCCTGGAGAAACCCACAGATAACTGGCTAACTACATATCGTACTCTGTCCAACAGACTTCCTGGAGAAACCCACAGATAACTGGCTAACTACATATCGTACTCTGTCCAACAGACTTCCTGGAGAAACCCACAGATAACTGGCTAACTACATATCGTACTCTGTCCAACAGACTTCCTGGAGAAACCCTCAGATAACTGGCTAACTACATATCGTACTCTGTCCAACAGACTTCCTGGAGAAACCCACAGATAACTTGCTAACTACATATCGTACTCTGTCCTACAGACTTCCTGGAGAAATCCACAGATAACTGGCTAACTACATATCGTACTCTGTCCAACAGACTTCCTGGAGAAACCCACAGATAACTGGCTAACTACATATCGTACTCTGTCCAACAGACTTCCTGGAGAAATCCACAGATAACTGGCTAACTACATATCGTACTCTGTCCAACAGACTTCCTGGAGAAACCCACAGATAATTGGCTAACTACATATCGTACTCTGTCCAACAGACTTCCTGGAGAAACCCACAGATAACTGGCTAGCTACATATCGTACTCTGTCCAACAGACTTCCTGGAGAAACCCACAGATAACTGGCTAACTACATATCGTACTCTGTCCAACAGACTTCCTGGAGAAACCCACAGATAACTGGCTAACTACATATCGTACTCTGTCCAACAGACTTCCTGGAGAAACCCACAGATAACTGGCTAGCTACATATCGTACTCTGTCCAACAGACTTCCTGGAGAAACCCACAGATAACTGGCTAACTACATATCGTACTCTGTCCAACAGACTTCCTGGAGAAACCCACAGATAACTGGCTAACTACATATCGTACTCTGTCCAACAGACTTCCTGGAGAAACCCACAGATAACTGGCTAACTACATATCGTACTCTGTCCAACAGACTTCCTGGAGAAACCCACAGATAACTGGCTAACTACATATCGTACTCTGTCCAACAGACTTCCTGGAGAAACCCACAGATAACTGGCTAACTACATATCGTACTCTGTCCAACAGACTTCCTGGAGAAACCCACAGATAACTGGCTAACTACATATCGTACTCTGTCCATCAGACTTCCTGGAGAAACCCACAGATAACTGGCTAACTACATATCGTACTCTGTCCAACAGACTTCCTGGAGAAACCCACAGATAACTGGCTAACTACATATCGTACTCTGTCCAACAGACTTCCTGGAGAAACCCACAGATAACTGGCTAACTACATATCGTACTCTGTCCAACAGACTTCCTGGAGAAACCCACAGATAACTGGCTAACTACATATCGTACTCTGTCCAACAGACTTCCTGGAGAAACCCACATATAACTGGATAACTACATATCGTACTCTGTCCAACAGACTTCCTGGAGAAACCCACAGATAACTGGCTAACTACATATCGTACTCTGTCCAACAGACTTCCTGGAGAAATCCACAGATAACTGGCTAACTACATATCGTACTCTGTCCAACAGACTTCCTGGAGAAACCCACAGATAACTGGCTAACTACATATCGTACTCTGTCCAACAGACTTCTGGAGAAATCCACAGATAACTGGCTAACTACATATCGTACTCTGTCCAACAGACTTCCTGGAGAAACCCACAGATAACTGGCTAACTACATATCATACTCTGTCCAACAGACTTCCTGGAGAAACCCACAGATAACTGGCTAACTACATATCGTACTCTGTCCAACATACTTCCTGGAGAAACCCACAGATAACTGGCTAACTACATATCATACTCTGTCCAACAGACTTCCTGGAGAAACCCACAGATAACTGGCTAACTACATATCGTACTCTGTCCAACAGACTTCCTGGAGAAACCCACAGATAACTGGCTAATTACATATCGTACTCTGTCCAACAGACTTCCTGGAGAAATCCACAGATAACTGGCTAACTACATATCGTACTCTGTCCAACAGACTTCCTGGAGAAACCCACAGATAACTGGCTAACTACATATCGTACTCTGTCCAACAGACTTCCTGGAGAAACCCACAGATAACTGGCTAGCTACATATCGTACTCTGTCCAACAGACTTCCTGGAGAAACCCACAGATAACTGGCTAACTACATATCGTACTCTGTCCAACAGACTTCCTGGAGAAACCCACAGATAACTGGCTAACTACATATCGTACTCTGTCCAACAGACTTCCTGGAGAAACCCACAGATAACTTGCTAACTACATATCGTACTCTGTCCAACAGACTTCCTGGAGAAATCCACAGATAACTGGCTAACTACATATCGTACTCTGTCCAACAGACTTCCTGGAGAAACCCACAGATAACTGGCTAACTACATATCGTACTCTGTCCAACAGACTTCCTGGAGAAACCCACAGATAACTGGCTAACTACATATCGTACTCTGTCCAACAGACTTCCTGGAGAAACCCACAGATAACTGGCTAGCTACATATCGTACTCTGTCCAACAGACTTCCTGGAGAAACCCACAGATAACTGGCTAACTACATATCGTACTCTGTCCAACAGACTTCCTGGAGAAACCCACAGATAACTGGCTAACTACATATCGTACTCTGTCCAACAGACTTCCTGGAGAAACCCACAGATAACTGGCTAACTACATATCGTACTCTGTCCAACAGACTTCCTGGAGAAACCCACAGATAACTGGCTAACTACATATCGTACTCTGTCCAACAGACTTCCTGGAGAAACCCACAGATAACTGGCTAACTACATATCGTACTCTGTCCAACAGACTTCCTGGAGAAATCCACAGATAACTGGCTAACTACATATCGTGCTCTGTCCAACAGACTTCCTGGAGAAATCCACAGATAACTGGCTAACTACATATCGTACTCTGTCCAACAGACTTCCTGGAGAAACCCACCGATAACTGGCTAACTACATATCGTACTCTGTCCAACAGACTTCCTGGAGAAACCCACAGATAACTGGCTAGCTACATATCATTATCTGTCCAACAGACTTCCTGGAGAAACCCACAGATAACTGGCTAACTACATATCGTATTCTGTCCAACAGACTTCCTGGAGAAACCCACAGATAACTGGATAACTACATATCGTACTCTGTCCAACAGACTTCCTGGAAAAACCCACAGATAACTGGCTAACTACATATCGTACTCTGTCCAACAGACTTTCTGGAGAAATCCACAGATAACTGGCTAACTACATATCGTACTCTGTCCATCAGACTTCCTGGAGAAACCCACAGATAAATGGCTAACTACATATCGTACTCTGTCCAACAGACTTCCTGGAGAAACCCACAGATAACTGGCTAGCTACATATCGTACTCTGTCCAACAGACTTCCTGGAGAAACCCACAGATAACTGGCTAACTACATATCGTACTCTGTCCAACAGACTTCCTGGAGAAACCCACAGATAACTGGCTAACTACATATCGTACTCTGTCCAACAGACTTCCTGGAGAAACCCACAGATAACTGGCTAACTACATATCGTACTCTGTCCAACAGACTTCCTGGAGAAACCCACAGATAACTGGCTAACTACATATCGTACTATGTCCAACAGACTTCCTGGAGAAACCCACAGATAACTGGCTAACTACATATCGTACTCTGTCCAACAGACTTCCTGGAGAAACACACAGATAACTGGCTAACTACATATCGTACTCTGTCCAACAGACTTCCTGGAGAAACCCACAGATAACTGGCTAACTACATATCGTACTCTGTCCAACAGATTTCCTGGAGAAACCCACAGATAACTGGCTAACTACATATCGTACTCTGTCCAACAGACTTCTTGGAGAAACCCACAGATAACTGGCTAACTACATATCGTACTCTGTCCAACAGACTTCCTGGAGAAACCCACAGATAACTGGCTAGCTACATATCATACTCTGTCCAACAGACTTCCTGGAGAAACCCACAGATAACTGGCTAACTACATATCGTATTCTGTCCAACAGACTTCCTGGAGAAACCCACAGATAACTGGCTAACTACATATCGTACTCTGTCCAACAGACTTCCTGGAAAAACCCACAGATAACTGACTAACTACATATCGTACTCTGTCCAACAGACTTCCTTGAGAAACCCACAGATAACTGGTTAACTACATATCGTACTCTGTCCAACAGACTTCCTGGAGAAACCCACAGATAACTGGCTAACTACATATCGTACTCTGTCCTACAGACTTCCTGGAGAAACCCACAGATAACTGGCTAACTACATATCGTACTCTGTCCAACAGACTTCCTGGAGAAACCCACAGATAACTGGCTAACTACATATCGTACTCTGTCCAACAGACTTCCTGGAGAAACCCACAGATAACTGACTAACTACATATCATACTCTGTCCAACAGACTTCCTGGAGAAACACACAGATAACTGGCTAACTACATATCGTACTCTGTCCAACAGACTTCCTGGAGAAACCCACAGATAACTGGCTAACTACATATCGTACTCTGTCCTACAGACTTCCTGGAGAAACCCACAGATAACTGGCTAACTACATATCGTACTCTGTCCAACAGACTTCCTGGAGAAACCCACAGATAACTGGCTAACTACATATCGTACTCTGTCCAACAGACTTCCTGGAGAAACCCACAGATAACTGGCTAACTACATATCGTACTCTGTCCAACAGACTTCCTGGAGAAACCCACAGATAACTGGCTAACTACATATCGTACTCTGTCCAACAGACTTCCTGGAGAAATCCACAGATAACTGGCTAACTACATATCGTACTCTGTCCAACAGACTTCCTGGAGAAACCCACAGATAACTGGCTAACTACATATCGTACTCTGTCCAACAGACTTCCTGGAGAAACCCACAGATAACTGGCTAGCTACATATCGTACTCTGTCCAACAGACTTCCTGGAGAAATCCACAGATAACTGGCTAACTACATATCGTACTCTGTCCAACAGACTTCCTGGAGAAACCCACAGATAACTGGCTAACTACATATCGTACTCTGTCCAACAGACTTCCTGGAGAAACCCACAGATAACTGGCTAGCTACATATCGTACTCTGTCCAACAGACTTCCTGGAGAAACCCACAGATAACTGGCTAACTACATATCGTACTCTGTCCAACAGACTTCCTGGAGAAACCCACAGATAACTGGCTAGCTACATATCGTACTCTGTCCAACAGACTTCCTGGAGAAACCCACAGATAACTGGCTAACTACATATCGTACTCTGTCCAACAGACTTCCTGGAGAAACCCACAGATAACTGGCTAACTACATATCGTACTCTGTCCAACAGACTTCCTGGAGAAACCCACAGATAACTGGCTAGCTACATATCGTACTCTGTCCAACAGACTTCCTGGAGAAACCCACAGATAACTGGCTAACTACATATCGTACTCTGTCCAACAGACTTCCTGGAGAAACCCACAGATAACTGGCTAACTACATATCGTACTCTGTCCAACAGAATTCCCGGAGAAAACCACAGATAACTGGCTAACTACATATCGTACTCTGTCCAACAGACTTCCTGGAGAAACCCACAGATAACTGGCTAACTACATATCGTACTCTGTCCAACAGACTTCCTGGAGAAACCCACAGATAACTGGCTAACTACATATCGTACTCTGTCCAACAGACTTCCTGGAGAAACACACAGATAACTGACTAACTACATATCATACTCTGTCCAACAGACTTCCTGGAGAAACCCACAGATAACTGGCTAGCTACATATCGTACTCTGTCCAACAGACTTCCTGGAGAAACCCACAGATAACTGGCTAACTACATATCGTACTCTGTCCAACAGACTTCCTGGAGAAACCCACAGATAACTGGCTAACTACATATCGTACTCTGTCCAACAGACTTCCTGGAGAAACCCACAGATAACTGGCTAACTACATATCGTACTCTGTCCAACAGACTTCCTGGAGAAACCCACAGATAACTGGCTAGCTACATATCGTACTCTGTCCAACAGACTTCCTGGAGAAACCCACAGATAACTGGATAGCTACATATCGTACTCTGTCCAACAGACTTCCTGGAGAAACCCACAGATAACTGGCTAACTACATATCGTACTCTGTCCAACAGACTTCCTGGAGAAACCCACAGATAACTGGCTAGCTACATATCGTACTCTGTCCAACAGACTTCCTGGAGAAACCCACAGATAACTGGCTAACTACATATCGTACTCTGTCCAACAGACTTCCTGGAGAAACCCACAGATAACTGGCTAACTACATATCGTACTCTGTCCAACAGACTTCCTGGAGAAACCCACAGATAACTGGCTAACTACATATCGTACTCTGTCCAACAGACTTCCTGGAGAAACCCACAGATAACTGGCTAACTACATATCGTACTCTGTCCAACAGACTTCCTGGAGAAACCCACAGATAACTGGCTAACTACATATCGTACTCTGTCCAACAGACTTCCTGGAGAAATCCACAGATAACTGGCTAACTACATATCGTACTCTGTCCAACAGACGTCCTGGAGGAACCCACAGATAACTGGCTAACTACATATCGTACTCTGTCCAACAGACTTCCTGGAGAAATCCATAGATAACTGGCTAACTACATATCGTACTCTGTCCAACAGACTTCCTGGAGAAACCCACAGATAACTGGCTAACTACATATCGTACTCTGTCCAACAGACGTCCTGGAGAAACCCACAGATAACTGGCTAGCTACATATCATACTCTGTCCAACAGACTTCCTGGAGAAACCCACAGATAACTGGCTAACTACATATCGTATTCTGTCCAACAGACTTCCTGGAGAAACCCACAGATAACTGGCTAACTACATATCGTACTCTGTCCAACAGACTTCCTGGAAAAACCCACAGATAACTGGCTAACTACATATCGTACTCTGTCCAACAGACTTCCTGGAGAAATCCACAGATAACTGGCTAACTACATATCGTACTCTGTCCAACAGACTTCCTGGAGAAACCCACAGATAACTGGCTAACTACATATCGTACTCTGTCCAACAGACTTCCTGGAGAAACCCACAGATAACTGGCTAACTACATATCGTACTCTGTCCAACAGACTTCCTGGAGAAACCCACAGATAACTGGCTAGCTACATATCGTACTCTGTCCAACAGACTTCCTGGAGAAACCCACAGATAACTGGCTAACTACATATCGTACTCTGTCCAACAGACTTCCTGGAGAAACCCACAGATAACTGGCTAACTACATATCGTACTCTGTCCAACAGACTTCCTGGAGAAACCCACAGATAACTGGCTAACTACATATCGTACTCTGTCCAACAGACTTCCTGGAGAAACCCACAGATAACTGGCTAACTACATATCGTACTCTGTCCAACAGACTTCCTGGAGAAACCCACAGATAACTGGCTAACTACATATCGTACTCTGTCCAACAGACTTCCTGGAGAAACCCATATATAACTGGCTAACTACATATCGTACTCTGTCCAACAGACTTCCTGGAGAAACCCACAGATAACTGGCTAACTACATATCGTACTATGTCCAACAGACTTCCTGGAGAAACCCACAGATAACTGGCTAACTACATATCGTACTCTGTCCAACAGACTTCCTGGAGAAACACACAGATAACTGGCTAACTACATATCGTACTCTGTCCAACAGACTTCCTGGAGAAACCCACAGATAACTGGCTAACTACATATCGTACTCTGTCCAACAGATTTCCTGGAGAAACCCACAGATAACTGGCTAACTACATATCGTACTCTGTCCAACAGACTTCCTGGAGAAACCCACAGATAACTGGCTAACTACATATCGTACTCTGTCCAACAGACTTCCTGGAGAAACCCACAGATAACTGGCTAGCTACATATCATACTCTGTCCAACAGACTTCCTGGAGAAACCCACAGATAACTGGCTAACTACATATCGTATTCTGTCCAACAGACTTCCTGGAGAAACCCACAGATAACTGGCTAACTACATATCGTACTCTGTCCAACAGACTTCCTGGAAAAACCCACAGATAACTGGCTAACTACATATCGTACTCTGTCCAACAGACTTCCTGGAGAAACCCACAGATAACTGGTTAACTACATATCGTACTCTGTCCAACAGACTTCCTGGAGAAACCCACAGATAACTGGCTAACTACATATTGTACTCTGTCCTACAGACTTCCTGGAGAAACCCACAGATAACTGGCTAACTACATATCGTACTCTGTCCAACAGACTTCCTGGAGAAACCCACAGATAACTGGCTAACTACATATCGTACTCTGTCCAACAGACTTCCTGGAGAAACCCACAGATAACTGACTAACTACATATCATACTCTGTCCAACAGACTTCCTGGAGAAACACACAGATAACTGGCTAACTACATATCGTACTCTGTCCAACAGACTTCCTGGAGAAACCCACAGATAACTGGCTAACTACATATCGTACTCTGTCCAACAGACTTCCTGGAGAAACCCACAGATAACTGGCTAACTACATATCGTACTCTGTCCAACAGACTTCCTGGAGAAACCCACAGATAACTGGCTAACTACATATCGTACTCTGTCCAACAGACTTCGTGGAGAAACCCACAGATAACTGGCTAACTACATATCGTACTCTGTCCAACAGACTTCCTGGAGAAACCCACAGATAACTGGCTAACTACATATCGTACTCTGTCCAACAGACTTTCTGGAGAAACCCACAGATAACTGGCTAACTACATATCGTACTCTGTCCAACACGTACCGTTTTCCAGTGTCCTGTAGGTGACCGTTATGAAGTGGAATTACGTGCAAGTTTTCGGCATAACTGGAAACAAATGATGCCCACGACAAATATACAAGTTGTGACCAAAGGTTTTCGTGGCACGGAATTACCCCTCCCTTTTTTTATCTTTCTGTTTACATATTTATTTTCAATAAAATTTCTTTATTATTTCATTGATTTTTTCTTGATTTAACTTGTTCGTGTCCATATTCCTACATTCTTATGCTAGCAACAACTTTACATGTGTGAACCATATTTATACTCTTGTTTTGGTTTGTTAATGGTGTTTAACGGCACTTTCAACAATATTTCAGTTATATCGTGGCGGTCAGTTTTATTGGTGGAGGAAACCGGACTATCCGGAGAACACCACCGCCCTGTCGCATGTCACTGACAAACTTTATCACATAATGTTGAATCGAGTACACCTCGTCTGAGTAGGGTTCAAACTCACAACATCAGTGGTGATAGGCACAGATGACACGGGTAGTTGGAAAGGCAATACCATACGATCAAAACCACGACGACCACGTTGGATAATAATTGTATATATACGGTCGACACACGTAAGAACAAGACACACGTTTAAAGAACAAGACACACGTAAGAACAAGACACACGTTTAAAGAACAAGACACACGTAAGAACAAGACACACGTTTAAAGAACAAGACACAAAAAAGAACAACTTACGTGTGTCGAAATTTTAGTGAAAATAAATATGTAAACAGAAAGTTAAAAACAGGGAGGTGGTATTTCCGTGCCACGAGCGCCTGTGGTTGTGACATTATATCAGAAAATATATTCTACAACATGCCTAGTTTTATATCAATATCAACCATTACAAAATGGACACGACAAAAAATTACGGTTTCAACAATATTTACTGACTTCTCTTGTTTATCTCTCTTTCATCCTCCGCCAACAACCATTTTATCTTGCCGTAGCAGACATTGGTGGGATGTAGTGTCCGTGTCAGGTAAACGTAAACAGCTATAGAATGACGGAAACTTTCCTTTTTTCATGATTGATTAATTGATTGATTGATTGGTGTTTAACGCCAACTTTAGCAATAAAAGTTTTCAATAAAAAGGTTGTTTCTAATGTAGTAGTGGACAAAATATTTGGGACAAGAGAAATGTGGTTAATATTTTTATGTTAACAATGGATTATGGTGTTTAATGCCACTTTTAACAATATTTCAGTTATATCGTGGCGGTCAATTTTATTGGTGGATGAAACTGGAGTACACGCTGAAAACCACCGACCTGTCGCAAGTCACTGACAAACTTTATCACATAATGTTTTATCCAGTATATACCGCACGAGTGGGATTCGAACTCACAACATTAGTGATGTTAGGCACTGATTGCATAGGTAGTTGTAAATCCAACTACCATACAATCACGACCACGGTGGCTCCCATGTTAACAATGAAGCTATAACATAAACTGAAATAAAGATTAGCTCTGAGTGTCTATTGTCATAAAACAAAGGCTGCAAAATTTAAACAAATATAAAAATTTACACAGAAACTCTAGCATGTTTTCAAATTTATTGATATTGAACAATCAATATTAGCCATTTTTAGTCCTTTGACCTTTACTATTTTCTATATATTCAATGGTATTGTTTATTATGTCAGTACCTAATTTTGTTAGGTATATTGAACCTTACGCCCCAATCCAAAAGTTAGAGTACTAAAGTTAAGAGTTCGAATCCCGCTAGACTCATCGGTGGTGTAATGGTTAGCGTGATCGCCTCGAGTGTGGTAGATCGTGCGTTCGAGCACTGGTGGGGTCAAGCCAAAGACTCTGACTCTAAAATTGGTATTTCTTGCTTCTCCGTTAAAGCACATCATTAGGGAGAAAGGGCAGGGACTGGTTGGTTCGGAATCAGGATAATGTGTCCGAGTTGGGCGACATGTCTATTCGCGGACTGTTGTTTCAGTGAGTTAGCAGTATACAAAGCCACCAAAGCGTGTTTGTCTAGTACAAAGCGGACCTCATCATTATCTCATTTAAGATTAACTTGTTCTCGTCATGATATAGCTGAACAATTGCTGAGTTGACATTAAACAACAATCACTCATTATTACATCTGGATAAATTTCTGGTAAATCTCGAACATACTTCGATTGCAATGTGAGGTTGTTTTATCTTTTTGCCTCGATTTGAAATTTTCCAGTATTCTTTTGTATTGTGCGATCGTAAGTTTTTTCATCTCTTGTTGCATTTTCCCCTGTGTTTCTGCATGATATAATCTAATGTGTTTTTGTACTGTTTTTCTGCTTTCTTGTTTCAATGCATTACTCTTGTTACCCACGACGAATCCGGGTAAACATAAAGTATTGATAGAGGGAAATTGTGAATAGTAAATATAACAGGAAGTATAAGTAAAACAAAACAATGGTCGCTTTAACTAACAAGAAATTAGATGATGTGATTCAAGAGGAGTTTGAAGATACCAAAGAGGTAATCAGAATCTGTAAATCAAAGAAGAACAGACAACACAACGGCCAAAAGAAAAAGGACAAAAGAACAAACTACGATCTACAAATATACGCATCAAAACTAAAGATCGAGTATTACGAACCCCAATAAACACGGGGTGAACCCAGGTGCTCAAGGAAGGGTGATCAGTTCCTGCGCCACTAGTGGCACCCGTCGTGTTAAACCCGGGGATAAGTCATGAATGAGGAAAGGAGTGGATAATATCTGACCCATTTAGTCTAGACATTTCAGATTCTCGACAGAACGATGAATGAATGGACGAAATTCATTTAAGTCTGTGTGTAGATTTAACGACCCACCCAAGGATATGACAATGGAAACAAATGATGTTTATTCGAATTGAATATTTTGTGTGCAGATAGTGAAGTAACAGTACTTTTGGTTGAACATTTTACTTTTCAACAACAATTTAATAGTGCGGGAATTTACACGGTACACTATTATTGACTGAATTTTACTTTATTTATGTGAACATACGAATTGTTAGATACACATGGATTTATCATTTTAAATTGGTAACTTTTAACATCTATTATAATGACATTAGTCGTTGTGCTGTTTCGGCATATTCAGTTAGTTTGAATGCGTTGGAAATGGTCAAAGAGACGTAACTGTAATTTAACCTTCCTAAATTACTGAGGTCAAAATTAACAAAAATTAGAATCAGCGCAGATCAGCGGTTTTTGTAAATATTGTAAAAATTTAGTAGAAGATGCAATTCATTTTCTGTCAGTTTACCCGGCATACAAAAGTGTACGCAAGGAAATTAGTGTTTTAAAGTTTTGATAATTTTGATAAAAATAAAAATATTTAAAATCTTATTAATCCTCAGTCCTTTAAGTATTCAACAGAACTATTTATTATATACTAAATGTATTTATATTCTATGGTTGTTTATATTAAGAAACAATATCATAGTATATATATGTCACTTCATTCTTATTATTGTGTGTGTAGTCACTTTATTTACGTGTAATTGGATCACGTCTATGATATATATGACATTTCCATTAAAATAATTTGAATTTGAATTTGATTTGTAAAACAATAAGAAACGGTCAAAGGGACATAACTGATAAACCATACAGAAAAGTAGCTAAATAATAAACATTATATAGATATGTTTGACAATGATACTCGTCAATTAGTTATTCATTACGTTTCAATGTATTTTATGTTCAAGCGTAATATAGAGGCAATCTGAGACATTTTGTAAGAAAACTTTGAAGATAACAAAGGTGTAATCAGAATCCGTAAATCAAAGAAAGACAGACAACACAATGGCCAAAAAGGAAAATGACAGAAGGACAAACAATGATTTACAAAGCGCTACACAGAAAACTAAAGATTGCACAACACAAAACCCACAGGTGTGAACTCAGATGGTTCGTAAGAGTAATCAATACCTGTTCCAGTTATGTAGCTCTTGTCAAAAGGCCAGTAGTACGTCACGTATGAACAAAGGGTAGGACTGTGATTACAACAAAAAGAAAATATTGGCGGTCATTTGTTACACAGATATTGCGTAACGATTTTGGTGGCGACCGTAAAGCATTCGAAGTAATGACTAGTTAAGTTGAAGTCATCATAGTGGATATTCAAATATTCAATGTGGATATTGCAAACCTCAGTATGTTTGTAACAGCATTAGAACATTTGATTTCTCTACTTTTTATACCACCATCCCACTCACGCTACTAGAATCTAGAATTAAACAATTGATTCAGCTTTGGTTCTCAAAGAAGGACGGAGAACAAAGGTGTCAGTATCATATTATTGGTAGACACAAATCTTATTTCATCAAAAGTCATTCAAAATCTAATAATAAATATAAACAAGACGAGATCATGCAAATGTTAGATTTTTTAATCTACAACATATTTGTCCTGTTTGGTGGAAGGGAGTTTCAACAAACGATTGGTATTCCAATGGGTATGAATTTTGCTCCCCTACACATTGATGTTTCTACATGCTTATGAGGCAGATTTCTATCTGTTTCAGCCAATCAAAAAGCCCGTTAGAACTCTCTCAATTTTCAAGTCTATGGCGTTTGTGAAGGATGCAAAGGAGATTTCTTTCAAAAACAGATTTAAAGGGCATATAAATTGGCGAAAGGTAAGAAATTTTAACGTAATTTGAATGGATGAAAGTATTTAACTAGTCAAAATGACTCGCTTACGCATGAGAAAGTCTGTACACAGATGGGAAGTGGTCAACCCAACAGCTGTACGACTTCGGATTTTCACGCCGTTTTGCTTTGGTTCGTGTATGATACTTCAACAGTTCGGAGGCCTACACTAACAATTGGGGTCTCGTTGGAAAAGAAAATTACTTGACTTTCGACTGGTGAAAACATTTTTTGAAAATATTAAGGCGTTCCGAAGTTATGATCAATTTAACACGACGACTTAAAAAAAATGGAAGCAAGTGAGTTCGCCCCCCTTCTAGTATTATATAGTATTTTTTTTTCTCTCGGACGCACCAAGCCACTGTGCTCTGCGTCAGAGAAATAAGGTTACCATGGTTGTTTTTCTGATAGGCCAGGTCTTGATTGTAGTTGTAGATAATTTTAATATTTTATTCACTGAATGTTTTAGGGTGTATAATGACTTTAATGTATATCAAATAATGTGTTGGTTTACAAATTGGTTTGAATTTATAATTGATCAAAATATTGTACAATCTGACTCGAATTCTCCATATTCGTCTTGTGATTCTTAAAATCTGCGGTATTTAAATATAGTAAATCTTAGAGAATGATACACTCCTCTTTTTTACGACAGTCTTCACATTTACAGTCTTTGGAATAAGAATGACAACAGTCATAGCATTGACACTCACCGGTTGGAGTGTGATGATAGTGGTAACATCTAACATCGTGTTATCGGTTTTCGTGCTATTATCGATTTTCAGATATAGCGATTAACAGTGTTAACCCTTCATTCATATGACGATTGGAATTTTCAAAGAATGGCTAGTTAAATATTTCTTTGTACATAAGCCGTTCTTGTATATTAATATACTCTCGATTATCTGGCAACTTTTGCTGTCAGTAAAATGGCGTCATCTGTTTTCGTTTAAAGTAAAAACAAGGCCGATATACGGGATGGAAACGAATATCTAATCCGGAAATGGCTGGTTTTAAAATTTCATGGTTCTGGCCATCTACCAAATCATACAACATCTAAATAAAATAACAGAATGTTTGAAAATTACCATTTTCAAAATTGTGTTTACTTTTGATGTTTTTTTTAGTGCTGAAACCACAATGCACTGCAAAGTGACATGTATCTTATATAAGAAACAGGCACATTTCAGTCAGCTCTTTTGTTTACAAGTACGATCAGTGACCCCCATGACAGTTACATGACAGGAAGAGCAGGTGTCTGAGAGGCACATGACATAGTTAAATTTTATATAGCCCTTCTGGATTTTTTTCCAGCTACTTTATAAATGAAGTAAATTTTTAGCATTACAAAAAGTATGGCTCAGTAGGTAGGTTCACTGTTCTTGGTACTTACGTCTTTAAAAGCAAACTTTAACATCTTTTACAGATGTCACGCTGTAGTCTTGTTTATGCTCCATAAATAGAAACCGGAAGACACGTCAAAGATAATGCGTGCGCTGTGGAAATCAATATAAAATGGATAAAACGAAAACACATACCGTGACGATATATATATAAACGTCTAAAATGGTTTGTAAAACAACACCAAGTACACAAAACAAAGTGATAAAGAATTAAACACTTCGTTGAATGACAAAATGTTCGTTCCACCGAGGGACTTTATCAATGTCCAATTAAATAGAATCTCGAAACAATATAGCGACTTTTCAAATTTCAAAAAAGGTTTTTGATGGTCCATGCACGGCACAAGAGAACCAGAAGATGCACATATGAAACTACATGCATAAAAGAATGGAAATCCTACATTTAAATTAATAAAAGTACAATAACAATAATATAAATACACAATAGGGCTACACATTTAAATAAATGTTAAATTAGAAATAAAAATAAATATAAAAATGAGACATTATTGGTAAATGTATCAAATAGCACTGTCAAAATATTGTTGAAAATGGTATAATACCCAAACTCATTAAAAAAAAACGGCCCGCCACAGTGTGTAATATATACTTTGGGCCAATAAAGCAAACTCTATGTCCTAATACGACTGGAGGAGACCAACAAAAATAGGAGTCAAGAGAGGATATTACTTTTTCTCATTGATTCCATTCGGTGATAAGGTCTTAAGTTTTCTAATCCAGAAGATTTCCCTTTCCTGTCTGCTTTTATCATCGCACTTGGGGTTATGGTCAATTATGGTGACCTTCAGTTTGCCGAAAGAATCATGGTGGCCCGTCGATCTGAGATGTCTGCTGAGTGGAAGGTCAGGTTTGCAATTTGCATCGCTTCTGTGCCCATTCAAGCGTTTACTAAGTTGTTGTTTAGTTTCTCCGATGTATTGAAGACCACAAATTGCACATTCCAGGAGGTAAATAATATTTTCTGTCTTGCAGTTGATATTGCAGTATATGATGAATTATTCTCCTGTATGTGTGCTGCTGAATTTTTGTGTGCATTGGATGTTTTTGCACGTCATACATCGTCTCGAATCACATTTTTGACACTGACCATTGTAGGCAGATCGAGGGGAGATGTCAGCTCTCACCAAGATGTCTTTCAAACTTTTGGGTTTCTTGAAGGCCAAGACGGGTGGTTCTTTGAAGATTTTACACAGTTCTGGGTGTTTTTGTATGGTTGTCCAGTGCTCACGAACGATGTTGGATAAATTACTGAGTGCAGGATGGTATGTGATGACAAATGGCACTCTGTTATTCGCGTTCTTTTCTTTATATTGGATGAGGTCTTTTCTGTCAATACCGCTTGTTTTGTTAAAACAATGGTTAATGCTCGCATTGTTGTAACATTTTAGACGTTTATAATTGTTTTACTTGTATAGTATCGTTATACCGTAACGATCCAACACCCCGTAAGATTGATCGTTGACTGGTTTTTCCGACAGACGTTGTATATATATATATATAGGAAAGCTGTGTAAACAGCAGAAACGTATGGAATATGGAATAAGAGTTTTTATCTATAAAATAATCTAAGAGACTTTATTTAGACATTTATATATATATTGTTATTAGATAGAAGAGACTGATTTGGTTTATAAAAATATTAATCCCTTTTACACATTATTCACGTTTCTCCCACAAATTTTTCTCTACCTGTATTCCAAAAAATCAAAAGTGGGAGAAAGGTGAATACACCGTTTTACTTCAGTAGGCGTAAAGATTGTACATTGTCTTTATGACAATAAAGAAATATAAATGAGCACATTGTTTAGGTTTTAAATTAAATTTTGTTATTAGCTATTACACATTTCCATTGCAAGGATTTATTTTTAATAGACTATTGAGTTTATACAACATATATATATATATATATATAGTCTAAGGGAATCTACCAACCAGAGAACTTAATGAGTAACGGATCGTCGAGACATGACGATGCAGCACAAACAAAATAAATTATAGAAGTCTAGAAGATTGTGCAACGCTATCGGTATTGTTGCACAATCTTCTAGACTTAGGGATAAACGTAAGACATGTGTATAAGCGTGTGTAGATGGTACATATATACTTAATATTATAATTTGACAGCAATCTAACTCAGCAATTTTTAATATATTGTATAAGATAACGAAGAATTCATTATACAGTCACAGGAAATAAAGTATATTATACAAACGTCTAAGCAAGTGACAACCATACAATATATCTGTCCCACTGGATCTCAAAATTACTTGTGATACTAGGTTAATACTAAATATTAAATATACGTCTGAAAATTAAACCAAACAGTGTTAGAATTAGATCTTAGAGCTGTCAAATTTTTGTTCTTCCCTCGACGGGATTTGAACTCACACCATTGATACACTGCAGCACCATTCGCTTAGCCTTACGTCCAGCGCCCTAGATCACTCGAACACATCCACTCCCTACAAAAAGGAGCTTCAATAATCGTAGTGTTACCTTTTCTCGTAAGGTGAATCTAGGGATAAACGTCAGACATGTGTATAAGCGTGTGTAGATGGTACATATATACTTAACATTATAATTTGACAGCAATCTAACTCAGCAATTTTTAGTATATTGCATAGGATAATGAAGAATTCATTATGCAGTCACAGGAAATAAAGTATATTATACAAACATCTAAGGTGACAACCATACAATATATCTGTCCCACTGGATCTCAAAGTTACTTATGATATTGGGTTAATACTAAATATCAAATATACGTCTGAAAATTAAACCAAACAGTGTTAGAATTAGATTTTAGAGCTGTCAAATGTGTGTTCTACCCTCGACGGGATTTGAACTCACACAATTGATACACTGCAGCACCATTCGCTTAGCCTTACGTCCAGTGCCCTAGACCAATGGACTACATCCACTCCCTAGAAAAGGAGCTTCAGTAATCGTAGTGGTACCTTTTTTCGCAAGCCGAATCTAGGGATAGACGTAAGACATGTGTATAAGCGTGTGTAGATGGTACATATATACTTAATATTATAATTTGACAGCAATCTAACTCAGCAATTTTTAATATATTGTATAGGATAATGAAGAATTCATTATACAGTCACAGGAAATAAAGTATATTATACAAACGTCTAAGCAAGTGACAACCATACAATATATCTGTCCCACTGGATCTCAAAGTTACTTGTGATACTAGGTTAATACTAAATATTAAATATACGTCTGAAAATTAAACCAAAGAGTGTTAGAATTAGATTTTAGAACTGTCAAATTTTTGTCCTTCCCTCGATGGGATTTGAACTCACACAATTGATACACTGCAGCACTATTCGCTTAGCCTTACGTCCAGCGCCCTAGACCACTCGAACACATCCACTCCCTGAGAAAAAGAGCTTCAATAATCGTAGTGTTACCTTTTCTCGTAAGGCAAATCTAGGGATAGACGTGTAAGACATGTGTATAAGCGTGTGTAGATGATACATATATACATAATATTATAATTTGACAGCAATCTAACTCAGCAATTTTTAATATATTGTATAAGATAATGAAGAATTCATTATACAGTCACAGGAAATAAAGTATATTATACAAACGTCTAAGCAAGTGACAACCATACAATATATCTGTCCCACTGGATCTCAAAATTACTTGTGATACTAGGTTAATACTAAATATTAAATATACGTCTGAAAATTAAACCAAAGAGTGTTAGAATTAGATTTTAGAACTGTCAAATTTTTGTTCTTCCGTCGATGGGATTTGAACTGACACCATTGATACAATGCAGCACCATTCGCTTAGTCTTACGTCCAGCGCCCTAGACCACTCGAACAATCAACTCCCTAAGAAAAGGAGGTTCAATAATCTTAGTGTTGCATTTTCTCGTAAAGCGAATCTGGGATAGACGTAAGACATGTGTATAAGCGTGTGTATATGGTACATATATACTTAAAATTATAATTTGATAGCAATCTAACTCAGCAATTTTTAAAATATTGTATAGGATAATGAAGAATTCATTATACAGTCACAGGAAATAAAGTATATTATACAAACGTCTAAGAAAGTGACAATCATACAATATATCTGTCCCACTGGATCTCAAAGTTACTTGCGATACTAGGTTAATACTAAATATTAAATATACGTCTGAAAATTAAACCAAACAGTGTTAGAATTAGATCTTAGAGCTGTCAAATTTTTGTTCTTCCCTCGATGAGATTTGAACTCTCACCATTGATACACTGCAGCACCATTCGCTTAGCCTTACGTCCAGCGCTCTAGACCACTGGACCACATCCACTCCCTAAAGAAAGGAGCTTCAATAATCGTGGTGTTATCTTTTCTCGTAAGGTAAATCTAGGGATAGGCGTAAGACATGTGTATAAGCGTGTGTAGATGATACATATATACATAATATTATAATTTGACAGCAATCTAACTCAGCAATTTTTAATATATTGTATAAGATAATGAAGAATTCATTATACAGTCACAGGAAATAAAGTATATTATACAAACGTCTAAGCAAGTGACAACCATACAATATATCTGTCCCACTGGATCTCAAAATTACTTGTGATACTAGGTTAATACTAAATATTAAATATACGTCTGAAAATTAAACCAAAGAGTGTTAGAATTAGATTTTAGAACTGTCAAATTTTTGTTCTTCCTTCGATGGGATTTGAACTGACACCATTGATACAATGCAGCACCATTCGCTTAGTCTTACGTCCAGCGCCCTAGACCACTCGAACACATCCACTCCCTAAGAAAAGGAGGTTCAATAATCTTAGTGTTGCATTTTCTCGTAAAGCGAATCTGGGATAGACGTAAGACATGTGTATAAGCGTGTGTATATGGTACATATATACTTAAAATTATAATTTGATAGCAATCTAACTCAGCAATTTTTAAAATATTGTATAGGATAATGAAGAATTCATTATACAGTCACAGGAAATAAAGTATATTATACAAACGTCTAAGAAAGTGACAATCATACAATATATCTGTCCCACTGGATCTCAAAGTTACTTGCGATACTAGGTTAATACTAAATATTAAATATACGTCTGAAAATTAAACCAAACAGTGTTAGAATTAGATCTTAGAGCTGTCAAATTTTTGTTCTTCCCTCGACGAGATTTGAACTCTCACCATTGATACACTGCAGCACCATTCGCTTAGCCTTACGTCCCGCGCTCTAGACCACTGGACCACATCCACTCCCTAAAAAAAGGAGCTTCAATAATCGTGGTGTTATCTTTTCTCGTAAGGTAAATCTAGGGATAGGCGTAAGACATGTGTATAAGCGTGTGTAGATGATACATATATACTTAATATTATAATTTGACAGCAATCTAAGTCAGCAATTTTTAATATATTGTATAGGATAATGAAGAATCCACTATACAGTCACAGGAAATAAAGTATATTATACAAACGTCTAAGCAGATGACAACCATACAATATATCTGTCCCACTGGATCTCAAAGTTACTTGTGATACTAGGTTAATACTAAATATTAAATATACGTCTGAAAATTAAACCAAACAGTGTTAGAATTAGATCTTAGAGCTGTCAAATTTCTGTTCTTCCCTCGACGGGATTTGAACTCACACCATTGATACACTGCAGCTCCATTCGCTTTGCATTACGTCCAGCGCCCTAGACCAATAGAACACATCCACTCCCTGAGAAAAGGAGCTTCAATAATGGTAGTGTTACCTTTTCTCGTAAAGCGAATCTAGGGATAGACGTAAGACATGTGCATAAGCGTGTGTAGATGGTACATATATACTTAATATTATAATTTGACAGCAATCTAACTCAGCAATTTTTAATATATTGTATAAGATAACGAAGAATTCATTATACAGTCACAGGAAATAAAGTATATTATACAAACGTCTAAGCAAGTGACAACCATACAATATATCTGTCCCACTGGATCTCAAAGTTACTTGTGATACTAGGTTAATACTAAATATTAAATATACGTCTGAAAATTAAACCAAACAGTGTTAGAATTAGATTTTAGAGCTGTCAAATTTTTGTTCTTCCCTCGACGGGATTTGAATTCACACCATTGATACACTGCAGCACCATTCGCTTAGCTTTACGTCCAGCGCCCTAGACCACTCGACCACATCCACTCCCTAAAAAAGGAGCTTCAATAATCGTAGTGTTACCTTTTCTCGTAAGGCAAATCTAGGGATAGACGTAAGACATGTGTATAAGCGTGTGTAGATGATACATATATACTTAATATTATAATTTGACAGCAATCTAACTCAGCAATTTTTAATATATTGTATAAGATAATGAAGAATTCATTATACAGTCACAGGAAATAAAGTATATTATACAAACGTCTAAGCAAGTGACAACCATACAATATATCTGTCCCACTGGATCTCAAAATTACTTGTGATACTAGGTTAATACTAAATATTAAATATACGTCTGAAAATTAAACCAAAGAGTGTTAGAATTAGATTTTAGAACTGTCAAATTTTTGTTCTTCCTTCGATGGGATTTGAACTGACACCATTGATACAATGCAGCACCATTCGCTTAGTCTTACGTCCAGCGCCCTAGACCACTCGAACACATCCACTCCCTAAGAAAAGGAGGTTCAATAATCTTAGTGTTGCATTTTCTCGTAAAGCGAATCTGGGATAGACGTAAGACATGTGTATAAGCGTGTGTATATGGTACATATATACTTAAAATTATAATTTGATAGCAATCTAACTCAGCAATTTTTAAAATATTGTATAGGATAATGAAGAATTCATTATACAGTCACAGGAAA
This sequence comes from Bathymodiolus septemdierum, assembly GCA_963383655.1. Classification (NCBI taxonomy): domain Eukaryota; kingdom Metazoa; phylum Mollusca; class Bivalvia; order Mytilida; family Modiolidae; genus Bathymodiolus; species Bathymodiolus septemdierum. The sequence goes on from OY726525.1 coordinate 66,463,319, forward strand.
TAAAGTATATTATACAAACGTCTAAGAAAGTGACAATCATACAATATATCTGTCCCACTGGATCTCAAAGTTACTTGCGATACTAGGTTAATACTAAATATTAAATATACGTCTGAAAATTAAACCAAACAGTGTTAGAATTAGATCTTAGAGCTGTCAAATTTTTGTTCTTCCCTCGACGAGATTTGAACTCTCACCATTGATACACTGCAGCACCATTCGCTTAGCCTTACGTCCCGCGCTCTAGACCACTGGACCACATCCACTCCCTAAAGAAAGGAGCTTCAATAATCGTGGTGTTATCTTTTCTCGTAAGGTAAATCTAGGGATAGGCGTAAGACATGTGTATAAGCGTGTGTAGATGATACATATATACTTAATATTATAATTTGACAGCAATCTAAGTCAGCAATTTTTAATATATTGTATAGGATAATGAAGAATTCACTATACAGTCACAGGAAATAAAGTATATTATACAAACGTCTAAGCAGATGACAACCATACAATATATCTGTCCCACTGGATCTCAAAGTTACTTGTGATACTAGGTTAATACTAAATATTAAATATACGTCTGAAAATTAAACCAAACAGTGTTAGAATTAGATCTTAGAGCTGTCAAATTTCTGTTCTTCCCTCGACGGGATTTGAACTCACACCATTGATACACTGCAGCTCCATTCGCTTTGCATTACGTCCAGCGCCCTAGACCAATAGAACACATCCACTCCCTGAGAAAAGGAGCTTCAATAATGGTAGTGTTACCTTTTCTCGTAAAGCGAATCTAGGGATAGACGTAAGACATGTGCATAAGCGTGTGTAGATGGTACATATATACTTAATATTATAATTTGACAGCAATCTAACTCAGCAATTTTTAATATATTGTATAAGATAACGAAGAATTCATTATACAGTCACAGGAAATAAAGTATATTATACAAACGTCTAAGCAAGTGACAACCATACAATATATCTGTCCCACTGGATCTCAAAGTTACTTGTGATACTAGGTTAATACTAAATATTAAATATACGTCTGAAAATTAAACCAAACAGTGTTAGAATTAGATTTTAGAGCTGTCAAATTTTTGTTCTTCCCTCGACGGGATTTGAATTCACACCATTGATACACTGCAGCACCATTCGCTTAGCTTTACGTCCAGCGCCCTAGACCACTCGACCACATCCACTCCCTAAAAAAGGAGCTTCAATAATCGTAGTGTTACCTTTTCTCGTAAGGCAAATCTAGGGATAGACGTAAGACATGTGTATAAGCGTGTGTAGATGATACATATATACTTAATATTATAATTTGACAGCAATCTAAGTCAGCAATTTTTAATATATTGCATAGGATAATGAAGAATTCATTATACAGTCACAGGAAATAAAGTATATTATACAAACGTCTAAGCAAGTGACAACCATACAATATATCTGTCCCACTGGATCTCAAAATTACTTGTGATACTAGGTTAATACTAAGTATTAAATATACGTCTGAAAATTAAACCAAACAGTGTTAGAATTAGATCTTAGAGCTGTCAAATTTCTGTTCTTCCCTCGACGGGATTTGAACTCACACCATTGATACACTGCAGCACCATTCGCTTTGCATTACCTCCAGCGCCCTAGACCACTCGAACACATCCACTCCCTGAGAAAAGGAGCTTCAATAATGGTAGTGTTACCTTTTCTCGTAAAGCGAATCTAGGGATAGACGTAAGACATGTGTATAAGCGTGTGTATATGGTACATATATACTTAATATTATAATTTGACAGCAATCTAACTCAGCAATTTTTAATATATTGTATAAGATAATGAAGAATTCATTATACAGTCACAGGAAATAAAGTATATTATACAAACGTCTAAGCCAGTGACAACCATACTATATATCTGTCCCACTGGATCTCAAGGTTACTTGTGATACTAGGTTAATACTAAATATTAAATATACGTCTGAAAATTAAACCAAACAGTGTTAGAATTAGATCTTAGAGCTGTCAAATTTTTGTTCTTCCCTCGACGGGATTTGAACTCACGCCATTGATACACTGCAGCACCATTCGCTTAGCCTTACGTCCAGCGCCCTAGACCACTCGACCACATCCACTCCCTAGAAAAAGGAGGTTCAATAATCGTAGTGTTACCTTTTCTCGTAAGGCAAATCTAGGGATAGACGTAAGACATGTGTATAAGCGTGTGTAGATGGTATATATACAGTCCAACAAAAGTTAAGCACCCCTGACTTGTTTCAATATTATCATTTCTAATAATGAACTTATTTCAAATCGATTTGCTGTTTTCGTTACCTGTACATACATACTTACTTACCTGTGAAGCAGGTTATTGGTCGATTTGTATTTATGTGTATGTGACAGGGTGTGTAAAGTGCCACGTGTACTTTTCAACATTTGTGTTTGCGAACGAAAGCTGATCTTTTGTGTGTAGAGTTTTAAGCTTTATTTTCTATTGGTTTGGTATGGTGCGACGAATATTAACCATACCAGAAAGGTGGCAAGCTGTTGGCATACATAATGGTGGTGTTAGCTATAGAAGGGTGGCAGACCACTTCAGGGTTAACCATTCCATCATTGTACGACTGATGCAGCGTTTTCGTCAAACGGGGAATGTTACTGACGGTCCACGTGCAGGTAGACCTCGCAAAACGACGCCGAGTGAGGACCGGCTCATATCCAGACGGGCGTGGCAACGGTCGTTCAGTACAGATGGTGCACTGCGTGGTAATTTAGCGTTTGGAGGCTACATTAGCACACACACTGTAATCTGACGCCTCCACCATGAGAGAATGAGAGTGCGACGACCCATTAAACGTCCACAGTTGACATTACGTCATCGCCATGCTCGATTTGACTGGTCACATGATCATTTGGGGTGGACTATTCGCACATGGAGACGGGTCCACTGGTCTGATGAAAGTAGTTTTTTGTTACGCCCTACCGACGGTCGTGCAAGGGTTTGGCGCCAACGAAACGCTTCATTTCAGGACAACCACATGTTGGGCACAACTGCTTTTGGGGGTGGGGGTGTAACTGTCTGGGGTTGTTTTCCCTTTGACTGTAAGTAGGACTTGTACTATCTTGATGGTAATCTGACAGGCCAAAAATACCGTGACAATGTGCTCGCTCCACGCGTAGTCCCCATTTCGACAATCATGCGTTGGCTGACAGGCCGATGTTCATGGACGACAACACTAGGCCACATAGAACCCGAATTTTACAAAAAAAAATTACAGCAAGAGGCTGTTCAGACAATTCCATGGCCTTCGATGTCGCCAGACATGAACCCTATAAAGCATGTATGGGACTTTATTGGCCGAAAAATTAACCAACGCAATCCAAAATGTCAAAATATTGACGAATTAAGAACTGCTATCTTACAGGAGTGGCAACAGTTCCCTCAAGAACGGCTTAGGCGTCTTGTGCGAAGTATGACTAGGCGTGTTACAGAACTTCACAATAAACGCGGTGGACATACTCGTTATTGATTTGTATGCCTTACACATACGCACAATAGATGCATTTAAAAGTTCTTAAATTCTGAAGACTCTGCATTTTAATGCAATGTTAAAAACTTCCATCAAAGACAAACTGGTTATACGTTTTTCCAGCGTCTGTTTCGAACCCCATTTTTGCCACGTCATAGTCACGTCTTTCAGGATGATAAATACTTCGTAGATTGGTAATTTTAGAACCCTTGGTGTAGTCTTTTAAGAAGTATAAGAAAAATGGTGATATCTATTTTATTGTTTTAACAATATTGATGTAAAAAAATATATCGATAAAAACATAGGATGGTGCTTAACCTTTGTCGGAGTGTATATATTGTTACAGTTAATTTGTTGCATTTACAATTAATATCTATTAAATTCTTACCTGTAATTACCTATTCATTTATTTGAATGTCGCACTTTTGCATAATAAAGGACATACATAAATAAGCGTTATTAATAAAAATAAATTAGAATGAAACATCTTTTCATGCTGATTGAAATAAAAGCTTAAAATACTAGTAAATACATAAAAAGAAAAAGAAAATATTTTGCTATGAAATATTTGTAACATAACATAAAAACCTGCAGGATCCACACCCCAACGAGAGCGTAGCTATAATCCGACAGCCCGTTAGTCCGATAGTCCGACAGAGATGTGTTTGTTTTTCATTTTCACCGTTCAAGTAAGAAAGCAACAAAATTAAAAATCGCGGGAATACATAAAAAATATATAAAGCTTTAGCTTGACCGATTTTCTTGAATATTGGTTTGATTTTTGTAGTTGTATGACGGAATTTGCATTCCATTAAATGAAGAAATAGTAAATTTCTATAATTCAATGATAATCTCAAAGTGATGACCATATGATTTTCGAGGAGCGATTATTTTTGGATCAAATAAAATAATTTCGTCTTCTTCGCCGTTAATTTTTTTTCAACAGAGCAGATGTAACAGGCAATTTGTGCCAGACTGAAAATACCGTCTTCGTTAGATGAGCATACAAGAACAATGGAAATAGGCTACGTATTCCGGGTCTAGGCATTATATTCGGATCTTTTTTCTTTGAAATCTCTAAAGACAATGTCTTGAAAATTAATTTGACGAACATATTTTAATATATATACCAGTAATCTACATAAGAATCTTGGAACTGCCTGTATTCAATAACTACATGCAGATTGTAACTACCTGTATCCAATAACTACCTGTATATAATACCTACTTGAATATAATAACTACCTGTATACAATAACTACCTGTATATAATAACTACCTGTATGTAATAGCCACTTGTATGCAATAACTACCTGTATATAAGAGCTACCTGTAGATAATACCTACTTGTATATAATAACTATATGCATACAATAACTACTTGTATATAATAACTACCTGTATATAATAGCTACCTATATACAATAACTACTTGCATATAATAACTATCTGTATATAATAACTACTTGTACATAATAACAACCTGTATATAAGAACTACCTGTATATAATAACTGCCTGTATATACTAACTACTTGTATATAATAACTACCTGTATACAATAACTACCTGTATATAGTAACTACCTGTATACAATAACTACTTGTATATAATAACTACCTGTATGTAAGAACTACCTTTATATAATAACTGCCTGTATATAATAACTACTTGTATATAATAACTACCTGTATGCAATAACTACCTGTATATAATAACTACCTGTATGTAATAACTACCTGCATACAATAACTACCTGTATATAATAACTACCTATATATAGTAAATACGTGTATATAATAACTACATGTATATAATAACTACTTGTAAATAATAACTGCCTGTATATAATAGCTACTTGTATATACTAACTACTTGTATATAATAACTGCCTGTATATAATAACTGCTTGTATATGATAACTACCTGTATACAATAACTACCTGTATATAGTAGCTACCTGTATACATTAACTACTTGTATATAATAACTACTTGTATATAAGAACTACCTGTATATAATAACTGCCTGTATATAATAACTACTTGTATATAATAACTACCTGTATGCAATAACTACCTGTATGCAATGACTACCTGTATGTAATAACTACCTGTTAACAAAAGCTACCTGTATGTGATAACTACCTGTATATAATAATAACCTGTATATAATAACTACCTGTATATACTAACTACTTGTATATAATAACTGCCTGTACATAATAACAACTTGTATATAATAACTACCTGTATACAATGACTACCTGTATGCAATAACTACCTATATGTAATAAATACCTGTTTACAATAACTCTCTGTATATGATAACTATCTGTATATAATAACTACTTGTATATAATAACTACCTGCATATAATAGCTACTTGTATATAATAACTACCTGTATATAATAACTACCTGTATGTGCTGAGACATTAAAAGAACCAACCTGTGTCCGTCCACAGGATTCAAATTGTCAACAATGATACAACTGAAGACATCACTGGCTTTATGCTTATCGTTATAAAAAATCAATTAAGTACATGTATGCCATAGATTAAGACACTCGAAATCGAAAAGGTCCTACAACTGTGTGAATAGTGTCCCGATATTAAACCAATATTATTTCAAGACAACCTATACATCTGACCCAAAAGTTGTTCCCCTCATAAATGTGTTGATCGTGGAGGACTGCAACTCACAACCCACTTCTAGCTACGCTACAGATTTCATCCATATTTGGGATCTGAAGTTCTAGAAAGTGATGTTCGAGTTATCCAATAAACCACTCATTCGATTTCTATATAATGATGTTCGAGTTATCCAAGAAACCACTCATTCCAGTTCTAGCTAATGATGTTCGACTCGACGACTGTAATTGGTATTTGAACTTAAATCGACTTAAAAGTGCATCTGTAGAATTTCCTAACTTGCTCAATGACATATCAAAGCAGATATTTTCAGTGTCGTTTAATCCTTGTGATGTGTGGTCTGCGACCTGGAATTGAACAATCAAGATCTGCAGTTAGGTATTTCTATTATATATAGTGCTTGGTGTTATTCCCAATAGTCTATTAAAAAATCCTTGTAATGGAAATTTCTGATTACTGTAATTTAATAATACAATCCAATTAAAACCTAAACAGTGTGCCCCTTTATATATCTTTATTGTCATCAAGCCAATGTATTTCATAAACCCGCTACGCCACTTTGACTAAAACGATCTAATCAGTCTCCTTTATCTAATACGAGGTAATATATTTTGTCACAGTTGTTTTTTACAATTAGTATTATATGTCTAAATCTTACCTGGAATTACCTAAAATTTGTGTATTCCACGAACGTCAATTTTCTTAAAATCACATATGGTACCAGCTCAATTGAACATTTTTAGAAAATACTGCGATAACTGGAAACTGAAAGTAAATGTGGACAAAACTAAATTCTAATCTTTTCTAGGGAACAACCTCTTCTAAATGTAAATTTTTCATTAAACGGATCTGAAATAGAAATTGTAAAGGAATTCAACTACCTTTTAAACAGAAGTGGTGATTTTAATAAAGCAATCACAAAGCAAGCAGAAAAGGAATAAAAGGCTATGTATGAAGTTTTAAAAAGAGGACGCACTCAATAACTTATCTGTTGAATGACAACTCCAGCTATTTGATAAAATGGTTAAACCTATACTTCTCTATGGTCTGAACTTTGCGGATTTAGCAAAAATATTGATTTCTAGAAAAAATACAGTTAAGATTTTGTAAATTACTATTGAATTTAAAATCATCAACCCCAAATTATATGATTTACGGGGGATTGGGACGATTTCCTATCGAAACTGATATAACTATAAGAATGGTGTTTTTTGGGGCCAGACTTTTATTGGGAAAAGAAACTAACCTCGCGTACTTATCATATAAACTGTTGACGAAAATTTCGAGTATCAAATTGCGTCTACAGGATCAGTTTAAACAGGATTGGTACTCCCTAATTGATCACTCTCTAAAAGCATTAAATTATAGAATATTTGAATAAAATTTCGAAATTGGAAACTACTTGCGAATTTTAGAAGGCAAATATATTTATACTCTATGCAACTTCAGAACTACCAACCACAAATTACCTATAGAAACTAGGCGATGGAATAATATTGGCCGTGTCAATAGAATTTGTACAAAATATGACAATATAACTATTGGAGATGAATACCATTACATATTGAGTGTCAGCATTTTTCAAACTTTAGAAATAGGTTCAACATTGCAAATTTACGAGAAAGACCAAATATTTTGAAAATTAAGCAAATTAGGAATGCTTCACAAAAACACACTTTAGAAAAATTATGTAAAGAGGGAAAGGCGTTAAGGTGCAACATTGGCCTCACATTATATTAAAAAACGATGCTTGACATAGAATAAAAACACTTCACTAATTCAATTGTTATATAAATAAATTTTCCAAAAATATATCTTTCCGTGAAATTGTGTGCGCTATGACGTCATAATGACATCATAATTAAACGGATAATGCTAAACATGGACTATAAACGACATATCTAATGTACATTTTAGTTATTTTTTATACCTCCAGTCTTCCACCAACACCAAATTGAGCAGTTGTTTTGAGTATAGAGGGTTAATGGTTGGATCAAACTATTTTGTTGGTGGAGGATTGTGGATATTGTTAAATATTAATTTATTTATAACCTCGGCCAGACCCTTAAAATCAATATTTTCACTCTTCTGATTGTATATATGAGACCATTATGTATATATACACAATCTCTGTACATTTTATTATTCATTTCAAGTAATGAAATTCATTAATAAATAACTTATGTTTCTGTAAATAATTGTATTTATTTTAAATACAGTTTGTGTACATTGAAACCAGGAGAACAACTCAGTGCATGCAATCAGGCGTCAATGCGATAAAAAGAACTTGGAACTATATATGGCCCCATATTTAATGAATCATTATCTTAGAAAATACTTGATTAAAATTTGATGTGTTTTATTTTATAGATGACATCATACTTTTGATGTTAAAACTTGTTTCCAACAAAATCGATACGTATTTGACGTCATTGTGACGTCATGAGCGTTATTTGTTTTCAGTATTTCGTGGAATGTTGCCCGCGATATTTCAACGGTTTTCGAAGAAATTAAGCACATCCGCAGTCGTGCACCAGAAGAATATTTTACCAGATTATTAAAATAAATAAAACACAAATACTGTTATTTTATTGGTGCACGAGGTGTTAAATTTCTTGACCAACGACGGGAAAATGTTCAAATATTACAAGCGCTTAGATGACATTTCGATGTTTGAGAAGCAATCTTTGCGTAAAAAACGATGGTATGTCGGCACGTAACAGTTATATAAGATAAAAATAAAATAAACTCCACTTCATCCAAAATAGTCTTTCTTTATAAGCCCCCAATTATTGATTATATATTTTCTTCCGGGATACTGACATAGTTATTACTACCGGGATACCGAGGTAGGTTTAATGGTCTATCGATGCTACTTCTAAAATGAAGTAAAGTAGTTTAATTCAAAAGGAGTAGATATTTTTTGGGCACGATCCAACAGATTTAGCTCTCACATGTTCAATTACAAGCTCCTTTTTTCAAAGCAAAGGACAAATACCCTGATTTTAAATATATATATATTTTAAATTCCCAATTACAATCATTTCAGTTAAAATTCACAGAGAGACTTGAAAACAGACTTTCAAGTAAGACTAGTAAAGTTTTGTTATCAAATAGAAAATTGACAGGGAGGAAGCGAATTGCTTTTGATAGTGGACAGACTGTAACTGAAGACAGATTCCTACTATCCGATGACAGTGAACAGACACACAAAATGATAGCTTTAACCACGTCAGACAACGTTACAGATCTCTCAACTGCCGACACAATCTACTGTGATGGCACTTTTTATACCTGTCTCAGCATGTTTCATCAGATATACATTTGCACAGTATTAACATCATGAATGATGGTACGATAACACCAGTGGTATATGTACTTCTTCCAGGAAAAACCGATGTTTCATTCTACTCAAAGAACACATGTCCAGACTAAATTTGCCATTCACTCCAACCAGACCATTCACAGACTTTTAAGTTGCTGTGCATAATGCCATATGTCAGGTCATATCAGGCATCACAATTAAAGGGTGTGTATTTCATTTTACTCAGTGTGTATGGAAAAAGGCACAGCGAACAGGACTGCAAACCTTATACCGAGAAAACGAGAGGTCAGAACTCTCATTTGATGTGCAGCTGTCCTACTGCTGATAACCCATGACTGTATAGAATGCGTGTTGGTTCCAGGCTTTAGAATATCTAGAATACGACGTTATATAACATGACTAGAATACAAGATTACAAACAATAACTCGACATTTAAGAACAAAAGTGGAATGATGATGACCATGTGGACGATTGTTTTGATTGGAACCAGTATAATAATTAGGATAAGACAAAAGTGCTATCAACGGGGAACCAACGACTACTAACATTATTATGTTGATCCTGTTACTGCTATCAACGAGAAAACAACGACTACTAACATTATTATGTTGCTCCTGTTACTGCTATCAACGAGGAACCAACGACTTCTAACATTAATATGTTACTCCTGTTACTGCTATCAACGAGGAAACAACGACTTCTAACATTATTATGTTACTCCTGTTACTGCTATCAACGAGGAACCAACGACTTCTAATATTAATATGTTACTCCTGTTACTGCTATCAACGAGGAATCAACGACTTCTAATATTAATATGTTGCTCCTGTTACTGCTATCAACGTGGAACCAACGACTTCTAACATTAGTATGTTGCTCCTGTTACTGCTATCAACGAGGAATCAACGACTTCTAATATTAATATGTTACTCCTGTTACTGTTATCAACGGGGAACCAACTACTTCTAACATTATTATGTTGATCCTGTTACTGCTATCAACAAGGAAACAACGACTACTAACATTAATATGTTACTCCTGTTACTGCTATCAACGAGGAACCAACGACTTCTAATATTAATATGTTACTCCTGTTACTGCTATCAACGAGGAATCAACGACTTCTAATATTAATATGTTACTCCTGTTACTGCTATCAACGAGGAACCAACGACTTCTAACATTAATATATTGCTCCTGTTACTGCTATCAACAAGGAACCAACGACTACTAATATTAATATGTTGATCCTGTTACTGCTATCAACAAGGAACCAACGACTACTAACATTATTATGTTGATCCTGTTACTGCTATCAACGAGGAACCAACGACTACTAACATTATTATGTTGCTCCTGTTACAGCTATCAACGAGGAACCAACGACTTCTAACATTATTATGTTGATCCTGTTACTGCTATCAACGAGGAACCAACGACTACTAACATTATTATGTTGATCCTGTTACAGCTATCAACGAGGAACCAACGACTTTTAACATTATTATGTTGATCCTGTTACTGCTATCAACGAGGAACCAACAACTTCTAACATTATTATGTTGATCCTGTTACTGCTATCGACGAGGAACCAACGACTACTAACATTATTATGTTGATCCTGTTACTGCTATCAACAAGGAAACAACGACTACTAACATTAATATGTTACTCCTGTTACTGCTATCAACGAGGAACCAACGACTTCTAATATTAATATGTTACTCCTGTTACTGCTATCGACGAGGAATCAACGACTTCTAATATTAATATGTTACTCCTGTTACTGCTATCAACGGGGAACCAACGACTACTAACATTATTATGTTGATCCTGTTACTGCTATCAACGAGGAACCAACGACTTCTAACATTAATATATTGCTCCTGTTACTGCTATCAACAAGGAACCAACGACTACTAATATTAATATGTTGATCCTGTTACTGCTATCAACGAGGAACCAACGACTACTAACATTATTATGTTGATCCTGTTACTGCTATCAACAAGGAAACAACGACTACTAACATTAATATGTTACTCCTGTTACTGCTATCAACGAGGAACCAACGACTTCTAATATTAATATGTTACTCCTGTTACTGCTATCAACGAGGAATCAACGACTTCTAATATTAATATATTACTCCTGTTACTGCTATCAACGGGGAACCAACGACTACTAACATTATTATGTTGATCCTGTTACTGCTATCAACGAGGAACCAACGACTTCTAACATTAATATATTGCTCCTGTTACTGCTATCAACAAGGAACCAACGACTACTAATATTAATATGTTGATCCTGTTACTGCTATCAACGAGGAACCAACGACTACTAACATTATTATGTTACTCCTGTTACAGCTATCAACAAGGAACCAACGACTACTAACATTATTATGTTGCTCCTGTTACTCATTAAAAACTACTGCAAGTTGTCAAATATACAATTAACGAAAGGGTCATCAAGAGAAAATACAGGTACATAAACGTAAGATAGACAAAATAAACTACAAAAAAATACATCACAGAAAGCTAAAACGATGAGCATCGCCGACCCCACCAAAGAAACCGGCGGTAAACCCAGGTACTGTCGAATGGTAAGTAATTCTCGTTTCTTCAAAGACACACACCGTGTTACTCATAGACAAGTTCCGTAAAAGCATGATATTCTCCATACAATGTGGGTTTGCTTTACATCTCATCCACAGAGCGAGACATGCATTGTTTGTGTCCAACATATCCCGATGTTGTGCTCTGCGTCAGAGAAATAAGGTTTACAAATCTTGGTTGTAGTTGTAGCTAATCTTAATATTTTATTCACTAACTATTTTAGGGTGTATAATGACTTTAATGATCATCAAACAATGTGTTGGTTTAAAAATTGGTTTAAATTCATAATTCATCAAAATGTTGTACAGTCTAACTCGAGTTCTTCATATCCGTCTCGTGATTCTTAAAATCTGTGGTAATTATACATAGTAAATTTTAGAGAATGATACACCACTTCCTTTTTTCACGACAGTTAAAACATTGACAGTCATTGGGAAAAAAGTGACAACAGTGATATCATTGACATGTTATGGTTTTTTAGTAGAATGTTTGTGTGTAAATAATTGTAATAATAAGCCTAACAGACGTTTCTCTCTCTCTCTCTCCTTATTACTGATTGCTTATTAGAGATATGGTATAAAGTTTTAAAGATATATTATAACTGCATTCAATTCTTCAATAAACCTGATACAAAGGAGTTATGCAGGAAACCACTCATTCGAGTTCTAGATAATGATGTTCGAGTTATCCAGGATACCACTCATTCGAGTTCTAGCTAATGATGTTCGATTCGACCACTGTAATTGATATTTAAAACTTAATTCGATTTGAAAGTGCAACCTTTGTAATTACATACCTTTTTAGATGCCAAAGCAGATATTTCCAGTGTCGTTTAATCCTTGTGAGGGGTGGTCTGCGACTTGGAAATTAAAAATCGAGGTCTACAGGTACGTATTTCTATTATATAAAATGCTTGGTGGTATTTCAAATAGTCTATTAAAAGATCCTTGTAATGGAAATTTGTAATTACTGTACTCTAATAATAGAATCCAATTCAAACGTGAAAAAACAGTGTACTCATTTATATATCTTTATTGTCATACAGCCAATGTCTAACATAATCCTCTACGGCTACTGGACTAAAAGAAGACCTAATTAGTCTCTTCTATCTAATAATAATAGATATTGTCACAGTTAATTTATTGCATTTACAATTAGTACTATTTAAAGGGCATTATCTGCCAAAATCGTAAATTTTTGCTACCCATAAAAACTATCAGATATGATTGATGCCTTAATAAAACGTGTTTCTGTAACTTATAAATGTTATGAAATGTACGCGCATCAGGGAAAAAAGTGCAACTGCTCGTGTTTTGAGATCGATCAAGAAATGGGCGCCATCTTATTAATTATCGGCATTGTTTACGGAGTTTGCCGAACCGTCATTAAATCAGTACAACAATGCACTTATTTCTTATTTTCTGTGAATCAGCTTTTAGTCGGCGTTAATTACGGACAAAGAACCATGAACATTTGCAGTTAATAAGCGACAAAATACAAATTATTCGTTTTTACCTGTCACTAGTAAGGTCAGTTGCATACGGAGAAAGCGAGTTCAATTTATTTGCTTGCAAGGAAATAATAAATCGATGGTAATTTTCGTTCTTAAAAGGCGAAAAGTGGTACGATAAGCTGTTGAATGTGAAACATTTACCTTTATTTCATCATTTTAAAGCTATTTACCAATTTCCAAAACAATGTTTTTGGTCAAAATTGTAGCTAATGCCTCTTAAAATCTTAACTTGAATTACCTAATTGATGTGTTTCCCCAATGTTAACTTTCTTAGAATCTCATATGATACATATTGTTGTTTCAGTAATTATAATCTATTAAATTGAGGTTCAGTAAAGGAGCACCATTAATGGTATGTTACCTGAACATAAACTTCCTTCAAAATAAATGTAAACAATGTATATACAATTAATTCCAACTACTCTTGATGACATTAGACTTGATGGTAAGTGGACACTGACTGCAACTGGTGACAAATTCCTACTATTCGACTTGATTTGATTTGATTTATTGTGTTTAACGCCACTTTCAGCAATATTTCAGCTATATCATGGCAACCAGTTTTAGTGGTGGAAGAGGTCAGAGGACCACGAGAGAGCCACCGACCATGGGTAAGCAACTGGTGGACTTTATTACTTGCAGCTGCGAATCGAGTGCACCCTTTTTGTAATTTACACACTCGGGCGCAAACCCACGCTGTATTGGTGATAGGCTTGTACGAGTTGTTAGGAAATCCAACTACCTAGCTCATTGAGCCACCCAGGCCCTTCCTACTTTTCCATGACAGTGAACAGACACACAGAGTAATCATACGTCTGGTCATACCAGTAATTACAATTAAAGAGTGTGTCTTTCATGTTATTTAGAGTGTACAATATGTACAGACAACCGGATTGCAAACCTTATACCGAGAAAATGAGAGGTCAGAATTCTCATTCAACGTGAAGCTGTCCTACCGGTGATACCCCTTGACTGGGAGAAGACTTCATAAGTTGGTAAAACTTGTGTCCTATCCCTTTTGTTAATTTAACAAATAAAATCATCATAAACTAAACCCCTTGATTGCACAGAACACGTTTGGTTTCAGGCATTAGAAGATCTAGAAGACGTCGATATACCACATGACACCCAGCGCTTTACAGACTACAAAACAAGGCAGTGGATAGAAGGAGACGGACTAGTTTGGAATCATTTTGGAACCGAAGGACCCCATACAACAAACAACATTGAGGCATCGCATGGTAAACTGAAGAAGAATGTTCAGCACTCACATCCAAATATATTCACCATTATACAGACCTTAAAGGAAATACAGAATTCCAATGACATCAACAAATATTTTGGGTTTTTTATAATAACAGCACGACAACAGTAATTGTTGAGATACTTCTTGACACGCAGTCGAACCGTCGACTGCGTGTCAAGAAGTATCTCAACAATTACTGTTGTCGTGCTGTTATTATAAAAAACCCAAAATATTTGTTTTTAAATAAGTGTTATTAATACAATTCATTAAATAAAGACATGAAAAGAAAAGTTAATTTTTTTTTAAATATCTGTAGCTTTTGAAAAATATTGAATTCTTATGAATTTTATCGAGAACAAAATGTGCAATCGGTGCCTATCACCACTGATGTTGTGACTGCCAATCCCGCTTAGGGTGGGGTGTACAACATTATGTGATAAAGTGTGTTAGTGACTTACGGTAGGTAGATGGTTTTCTCCGGGTACTCCGGTTTTCACCATCAATAAAACTGACCGCCATGATATAACTGAAATGTTGTTGATAGTGGCGTTAAACACCATAACCCCTAACCCCCGAGGCAAATCTCATAAATCTGATGTAATATGACATTGAACTTCCATGAGTTGGTAGATCCTAACGTCTTGGTGTTTTCAATATGGCTACCTTTCCCATGGTAACCAATCAAATGCAAAAACCAGTGGAAGGAATTATAAAAGGGGATTTGATGACGATTCTGGGTTCAAAGGGATGTTATAGATACTTTTATGACAGCTCAGTGTTAGAGTTACCTATCTTTTATATGTATATTTCCTCTTGTGTTTGTTGTTTAGCATAGTGGTGTCCAACACATATTGTGTTGTGTTTTTTTGTCTTCGTCTTATGTACCTTATCTTGCTAGTTTCTCTGGATTGTTCATTTGTGATTGCCCCTTCGGTGTTCTCTAACGTTTAGTGTCAATAAATGTCAAAGATGCCGTCGTGGTAGATGGAACCCAATACAGTATTTTGTGTGTGGGGGTGAGTGGGTGTGTGTGGGTGTTGAGACGTCCGTGCGTTCGTCCGTCCGTGCGTGCGTGTTTATATAATTATAGAATCAGTAGATTTTTTTTCCCAAATTGATAATATATTGGAATGATAATTAGGAGGTATAAACAACAACACAATCAGGACAACTGAGTCAGATTTATGTGGAGAATTTATGTGCCACGTATCAGATTACATGTCTACTTTGTATAATAGTTATATACATTTATTACCTTCTGTTATATTAACATAAATAAGGTGAAAACTACATTAGTGATACAACATGGTTAATACTTGACGAAGTCAACCAATACGGATTTTTTTACTCGTAATGCCCGACTTTGATCCGGCCAATATTTGTGTTCCGGATTCTCTCTAGATTTCATATTAATTTCAACGATAAAATCGAATTGCTCTGTCATTGTCGTCCGCAATCTCTTCCACAGAGTTGTTAGGGTTGTCTGTGGAAGATTGAAAATACAGAAACAAAATGGAAATTGTTTCATCTCAAGAGTAAATGTAATAAAACCGGAACGTCATTGAAAAATCATTGAGCATGCTAAAAAATTCAAAAACGTTCTTGTGAATTTATTTAAATTTTATTTAAGTCTTTGAAGCGAAAGAATAAAATACATAAGACAATATTTTATGGTTAATTAATAATATATCATTACGCCTCAGGCCATTGCAGATACCCTAGGACTAATAACTAGACCAATGTGGTAGTCATTCCGGAGCAGCTGAGTTCACCCCCGGGTATTAGTGGGGTTCCTGTTACTCCATCTTTGGTTTTATATGTATGTTTTGTAGATCCTTGTTTGCCCTTTTGTCCTTTTTCTTTTGGTCATTGTGATGTCTGTTCTTCTTGGATATACGGATTCTGATTACATCTTTGGTATCTTCAAACTCTTCGTAATAATATCACAGTATTGCAATTTCATACCTTTAGTGATGGACACTAAATACTAGAGGGGCCCGGGTGGCTCAATGAGTTAGGTCGTTGGATCTAATAGCTCATATAAACCTATCACCTATACGGCGTGGGTTCGCGCCCGGCTTTGTAAATTACAAAAAGGGTGCACTCGACTAGCAGCCGCAAGTGATAAAGTTTACTAGTTGCCTGCCCATGGTCGGTGGTTCTCTCCGGGTACTCCGCCACTAAAACTGGTCGCCATGATTCAGCTGAAATATTGCTGAAAGTGGCGTTAAAACACCAAAAATAGATAAATAAAAAAAAAAATTAAAAAAAAATAAAAACTAAATACAAGTATTATGCTGTATCTGAAGTCTGATATATTCACCTGTTTAGTTCATTAATACTGTTAGGGTAATGGTTGTAAAATGTAACGCTTCAGCTATAGGGGATATATAGGTAATCAATCAATCAATAAACCAATCAATCAATTACTTATTGCTTGGTTGTGGCATAACAAAGAGGGAGAGGTATATTAGCTATTTCTATTCATGACTAGAACAAGATTACAAACAATAACTCGACTATTAGGAACAATGGTGGAATGAGGATGACAATGTGGACGATTGTTTTAATTGGAAGCAATATAAATAATTAGGATTAGACATTATTATGTTGCTCCTGTTACTGTTATCAACAAGGAACCAACGACTACTAACAGTATTATGTTACTCCTGTTACTGTTATCAACGAGGAACCAACGACTTCTAATATTAATATGTTACTCCTGTTACTGTTATCAACGAGGAACCAACGACTTCTAATATTAATATGTTACTCCTGTTACTGCTATCAACAAGGAACCAACGACTACTAACATTAATATGTTGCTCCTGTTACTGTTATCAACGAGGAACCAACGACTTCTAATATTAATATGTTACTCCTGTTACTGCTATCAACAAGGAACCAACGACTACTAACATTATTATGTTGCTCCAGTTACTGTTATCAACGAGGAACCAACGACTTCTAATATTATTATGTTACTCCTGTTACTGCTATCAACAAGGAATCAACGACTTCTAACATTATTATGTTACTCCTGTTACTGCTATCAACAAGGAAACAACGACTTCTAACATTATTATGTTGCTCCTGTTACTGCTATCAACGAGGAACCAACGACTTCTAATATTAATATGTTACTCCTGTTACTGCTATCAACAAGGAAACAACGACTACTAACATTATTATGTTACTCCTGTTACTGTTATCAACGAGGAACCAACGACTTCTAATATTAATATGTTACTCCTGTTACTGCTATCAACGAGGAACCAACGACTACTAACATTATTATGTTGCTCCTGTTACTGTTATCAACGAGGAACCAACGACTTCTAACATTAATATGTTACTCCTGTTACTGCTATCAACGAGGAACCAACAACTACTAACATTAATATGTTGCTCCTGTTACTGTTATCAACGAGGAATCAACGACTTCTAACATTAATATGTTGCTCCTGTTACTGTTATCAACGAGGAATCAACGACTTTTAACATTATTATGTTACTCCTGTTACTGTTATCAACGAGGAATCAACGACTTCTAACATTATTATGTTACTCCTGTTGCTGCTATCAACAAGGAAACAACGACTTCTAACATTATTATGTTACTCCTGTTGCTGCTATCAACAAGGAAACAACGACTTCTAACATTATTATGTTGCTCCTGTTACTGCTATCAACAAGGAAACAACGACTTCTAACATTATTATGTTGCTCCTGTTACTGCTATCAACGAGGAATCAACGACTTCTAATATTAATATGTTACTCCTGTTACTGCTATCAACAAGGAACCAACGACTACTAACATTATTATGTTGCTCCTGTTACTGTTATCAACGAGGAACCAACGACTTCTAACATTAATATGTTACTCCTGTTACTGCTATCAACGAGGAACCAACGACTACTAACATTAATATGTTGCTCCTGTTACTGTTATCAACGGGGAATCAACGACTTCTAACATTAATATGTTGCTCCTGTTACTGTTATCAACGAGGAATCAACGACTTCTAACATTATTATGTTACTCCTGTTACTGCTATCAACAAGGAAACAACGACTACTAACATTAATATGTTGCTCCTGTTACTGCTATCAACGAGGAACCAACGACTTCTAACATTATGATGTTGCTCCTGTTACTGCTATCAACAAGGAAACAACGACTACTAACATTATTATGTTACTCCTGTTACTGCTATCAACAAGGAAACAACGACTTCTAACATTATTATGTTGCTCCTGTTACTGCTATCAACGAGGAATCAACGACTTCTAACATTAATATGTTGCTCCTGTTACTGCTATCAACAAGGAAACAACGACTACTAACATTATTATGTTACTCCTGTTACTGCTATCAACGAGGAACCAACGACTACTAACATTAATATGTTACTCCTGTTACTGCTATCAACGAGGAATCAACGACTTCTAACATTATTATGTTGCTCCTGTTACTGCTATCAACGAGGAACCAACGACTTCTAACATTAATATGTTACTTCTGTTACTGCTATCAACGAGGAACCAACGACTACTAACATTATTATGTTGCTCCTGTTACTGCTATCAACGAGGAACCAACGACTTCTAACATTAATATGTTGCTCCTCTTACTGCTATCAACGAGGAATCAACGACTTCTAATATTAATATGTTGCTCCTGTTACTGCTATCAACAAGGAACCAACGACTTCTAACATTATTATGTTGCTCCTGTTACTGCTATCAACGAGGAATCAACGACTTCTAACATTAATATGTTGCACCTGTTACTGCTATCAACAAGGAAACAACGACTACTAACATTAATATGTTGCTCCTGTTACTGCTATCAACGAGGAATCAACGACTTCTAACATTAATATGCTACTCCTGTTACTGCTATCAACGAGGAACCAACGACTACTAACATTATTATGTTGCTCCTGTTACTGCTATCAACGAGGAACCAACGACTACTAATATTAATATGTTGCTCCTGTTACTGCTATCAACGAGGAACCAACGACTACTAACATTATTATGTTACTCCTCTTACTGCTATCAACGAGGAATCAACGACTTCTAATATTAATATGTTGCTCCTGTTACTGTTATCAACGAGGAAACAACGACTACTAACATTAATATATTACTCCTGTTACTGTTATCAACAAGGAAACAACGACTACTAACATTAATATGTTACTCCTGTTACTGCTATCAACGAGGAACCACGGCTACTAACATTATTATGTTGCTCCTGTTACTGCTATCAACGAGGAATCAACGACTTCTAATATTAATATGTTGCTCCTGTTACTGCTATCAACGAGGAACCAACGACTTCTAATATTAATATGTTGCTCTTGTTACTGTTATTAACAAAGAATCAACGACTTCTAACATTAATATGTTAGTCCTGTTACTGCTATCAACGAGGAACCAACGACTACTAACATTATTATGTTGCTCCTGTTACTGCTATCAACAAGGAAACAACGACTACTAATATTAATATGTTAGTCCTGTTACTGCTTTCAACCAGGAACCAATGACTACTAATATTAATATGTTGCTCCTGTTACTGCTATCAACGAAGAACCAACGATTACTAACATTATTATGTTGCACCTGTTACTGCTATCAACGAGGAGCCAACGACAACTAACATTATTATGTTGCTCCTGTTACTGCTATCAACGAGGAATCAACGACTACTAACATTATTATGTTGCTCCTGTTACTGCTATCAACGAGGAACCAACTACTACTAACATTATTATGTTACTCCTGTTACTGCTATCAACCAGGAACCAATGACTACTAATATTAATATGTTAGTCCTGTTACTGCTATCAACCAGGAACCAATGACTACTAATATTAATATGTTGCTCCTGTTACTGCTATCAACAAGGAAACAACGACTACTAATATTAATATGTTAGTCCTGTTACTGCTATCAACGAGGAACCAACGACTACTAACATTATTATGTTGCTCCTGTTACTGCTATCAACGAGGAACCAACGACTACTAACATTAATATGTTGCTCCTGTTACTGCTATCAACAAGGAAACAACGACTACTAATATTAATATGTTAGTCCTGTTACTGCTATCAACGAGGAAACAACGACTACTAACATTAATATGTTGCTCCTGTTACTGTTATCAACGAGGAAACAACGACTACTAACATTAATATGTTACTACTGTTACTGCTATCAACGAGGAACCAACGACTACTAACATTAATATGTTGCTCCTGTTACTGTTATCAACGAGGAAACAACGACTACTAACATTAATATGTTACTACTGTTACTGCTATCAACGAGGAAGCAACGACTACTAACATTAATATGTTGCTCCTGTTACTGCTATCAACGAGGAACCAATAACTACTAATATTATTATGTTACTCCTGTTACTGCTATCAACGAGGAACCAACGACTACTAACATTAATATGTTGCTCCTGTTACTGCTATCAACGAGGAACCAACGACTACTAATAATAATATGTTGCTCCTGTTGCTCATTAGAAATTACTGCAAGTTCTCTTAATACAATTAACGAAAGGGTCATCAAGGAAAAACTCATGTACATAAACGTATAATAGAACCGAAGAGGAAATATAGATATGACAAACCAGAGGCGGAGACAACACTGGGCACAACACACGGAATATAGACAAAACAAATATAAAATATACCCAGGTGTTATCGAATGGTAAGTAGTTCCCGTTTCTTAAAAGACACACAACGTGTTAATCATAGACAAGTCCCGTAAAAGCATGATATTCCCCATACAATGTGGGTTTGCTTTACATCTCATCCACAGAGCGAGACATGCATTGTTTATGTCCAACATAACCCGATGGTGTGCTCTGCATCAGAGAAATAAGGTTTACAAGTCTTGGTTGTAGTTGTAGCTAATCTTAATATTTTATTCACTAACTATTTTAGGGTGTATAATGACTTTAATGATCATCAAACAATGTGTTGGTTTAAAAATTGGTTTAAATTCATAATTCATCAAAATGTTGTACAGTCTAATTCGAGTTCTTCATATCCGTCTCGTGATTCTTAAAATCTGTGGTAATTATATATTGTAAATCTTAGAGAATGATACACCACTTCCTTTTTTCACGACAGTATTCACATTGACAGTCTTTGGAATGAGGATGACAACACGCATGGCATTGACACTCACCGGATAGAGTGTGACGACAATGGTAACATGTACAGTAAGGCACGTGCGCGTAACGACAGTAATAACATGGACAGGGCTGGACTTTCTATTATCGAAGCTGGACTTTCCTTTACCGGGGCTGGATTTTCCATTACCGAAGCTGACATTTCTATTTTCAGAACCATTTTAACGTGTATTTCGTATTGTATAACTATATCCACCACTTTGTTGGTGTTACAATGTGTGTTGTGTATTTTTTCTATCTGTATCATGTAATTGACATTCGTTTCACCATTTATTACTTGGAAACGCTGTCCGATATCCTTAAAATCATTAATGTAATCATCATAATCACTCTTAGCAAGATTAGCTTCTCCAGTATGCATCAATGAATTCCGTATATTACGAATACGTCGATTAGATCTCCAATAGTGTTATTTTGGTGCCCAACAGACTTCAGCTCCCAAGGCTTCCCAGGCAACCCACGCTTTAGTAGTTTTCCAGTTTTAACTACAACACACAATGCCTCTTTTTGAGGAATTCCTTCACAATGGTATCATTGGGTAAATATGGAGATGAGTTGATGAATTCTATCAAAGTCTGCCCGTGGTCTTGTCGAATTCTATTTTCAACAAATTCCAAAATCCATAGCTTACAATTTTCAACAATTATCACAAAGCATTTTGCAAATCTTTCTCGGCCTTCTTGGAATATTAATTTAAAAAAGAAGTATTAAACAAAGAAACAAAGAATACACTCCAACTGCAGATTTTTAAAAATAATCAACGATACAGATTATAATATTGTACATATTCTAATATAGTATGTCTTAAGTACACACCGACCGTACTTTGAAAGTACACGTGTCAGCTAACCCCCCCCCCCCCCCCCCCAATTTTTTTTTATATTGGGACTACTTACCTTACAATATGTTCATTTTTACGCGGTTTATTAAGCGTATGCTGCCCCAAAGCAGGTTATATCACATAGCTCACTACAACATGTCGCTCTTCCCGGACACTGATTCCGAGCCAACCAGTATTTGCTCTCTCTCTTTCCTTATTGCTGATTGCTTATTAGAGATATAGTTTAAAATTTAAAGATATCTTATAACTGCATTCAATTTTTAAATAAACCTAACACAAAAGAACAAAATTTTACAACGAGTTATCCAGGAAACCGCTCATTCGAGTTCTAGCTAATAATGTTCGACTCGACGACTTTAATTGATATTTAAAACTTAAATCGACTTAAAAGTGCATCTTTAGAATTTCCTACCTCCTTGCTACATGACATATCAAAGCAGATAATTCCGGTGTCATTTAATCCTTGTGATGTGTGGTCTGCATCGTGAAATTGAACATTCGAGGTCTATCGGTATTTATTTCCTTTATATTGATTACATGGTTGGATTTCCAGTCTATTAAAAAAATCCTTGTAATGGATTTCTGTAATCTAATAATAGAATCCAATTCAAACCTAAACAGTGTACTCCTTTATATATCTTTATTCTCATAAAGCCAATGTATATCATAAGCCGTGTGACCCCGCTACGCCACATTTACTAAAAAAAAGATCTAATCAGTCTCTTCTATCTAATGCTTGTTATTGTTGTTAATTAAATTTAAAACTTCAAACATCTTTATATTTTTAAAGCCTTAAATAAAACAAAGAATATTCTCACACTTTCAAGACTATCTGATCCAATATATTAGTCACCAATATCAGGATCTCCTTTATTGTAATAGTTTTCAATATATTTTGTCTACATATAACAGTCAGCATAATAATAATAATATTTTTGTGTTAGCAATGACTATGCCATATAGTGGTCAGGGTTGAAGACATAGTACAATCCCCTTATGGTCGTGCAATAATGTTTTCAACCCTAACCACTATATTGGCATAGTCATTGCTAACACAACATTATTATATAAATATATATTATCACATTTGTCTGTATAATTAGTACCTATTTAAATCTTAACGGGAATTACCTGCTTGGTGTGTTCCCCCGAGCGTCAATTTTCTTTAAATCACATATGGTACATATTGTGCTTTAGCAATTATAATTTATTAAATTTAGGTTCAGTAAGGGAGCACCATTAAGGGTATGCTAGCTGAACGTCATCTTTCTTAAAAAAATCACATATAGTACATATTGTTGTTTTAGCAATCATAATCTATTAAATTAAGGTTCAGTAAGCCTTGTGCATGAGATATATTTGTATCGCTGAATTGAACATGATCTGGTGAAATTATTGACTTGAAATTCAGTAGTTGGATTTAAATTAGGATTTTATATTTATTTATATCACAATTGGTAAGTTTCGATGTATAATCAGTTAAAAATTCTACATGCAAGTTCGTCTTCATTGATCAACGCATATTGTGGTATAGCAGTGGATTTGCGGCTATAGAAAAAAAATAAATGTGTCATTACAAGGATTTTAAAATGACCGATTGCTTAATTTATTATATAATTCAGATGTTTTGACATTGTTTTATTTGATTATTATTTTTTAGAATAAAAATAATGCTTCAATTGCATTTGCTTACAAACCAACATGTCACATGATTCACAATGCTTCTGGTTAAAAATAGTCACAATTTTTGGTTGAAAGGTTAATGATATGCATATATGTATATATCCATATCACCAATAACACTTGGTCATTAGCTGCCTGTAATAGCACTCATAGTCCAAATAACTACAGGAAGCTATAATTTTCATTAATTTTTTTTAGATCAGCTTCCTCCTGTTAACACAGAAATTAATGCGACCTAAAAAATATAAATCTCTGGATTGCTGGAAGATTCATTATTTTGACTAAAAATAACACTATGATCATGGAAAAAAGGAATATAGCAATGCAGATCAAAGAGATGGTTAACTTCATCATGTATGTACCTGTAGAATTTGTTTTCTCAGATAGCTACATGTATTTTGATTTAATCTTGAATGCAATAATTATAAAACTGCATATAAATGGCTCATACCTCAAAATTAAGGGTTGACTATCATCCTTTTAGCACCGTCACCTGGTGTCTCCTGCAGAAAGATTATCATTGTGTTTTCCTCTCTGCTTCAGACAGGGGTAGGATACAAATTGTCGGCTATTTATTTATCATCGTATTTATATGATACATATATCATGGCTGGATGTATTAAAACATATCAACCACACTGAGCATATACATGACATGTTATAAGTATATGTAATTGTATCTTTTTCTTTGCTAAACATATGTTATGTTTTAAATAATTATATATGTGAATATTCATGCCCCTCGTGGGCCCATATTTGGTAAATAAAGTATCTTCTTCTTCTATACATGCATACATATCGAAACGACAATGCATGAGAGATACAGGATCAGATGAGTGTCACATTCTGTTACTCCTCTATTGATATCAACATGTAGTGTTCTACATGTAAGACAAAACAGCAGTATATATACCTTAGTACTACATACAGTAACTACAAACTTTGTGATTTGACTGAGAAAGTGATGTACAGTATCAAACGAGGGAGTTACAATCAAAGTATATATCTTAAATAGAGAATTCTTTTAACATATAACATAAGTTTGCCTTAAAACACTGGTACCTCTTTTGAGACATCATCTATTTTTTTTAAATGTCATATTATTTTAGAATTGCTGTTATCAAGTACTATACTGTTATTTTGTTACAGCTGATGGATTCCAGAATGGTTGTCAGGAATTTGGTAGCAAATACAACATGAACTGGATGTTGGCTTAGACGTCTTTCAGATAACAGATCAAATTCTAACATATGAGGACCATTGATATGACTAATTTTTACGCTATTTAAGCTTTTAGTTCATGTTGTTGTTGTTGAGTTTTTTTTGTTTTTTTTTGGAGGGGAGGGGGGGGAGAAGGGGTAAAAGGATTTTTTTAGCTGAAAATAGACAACTTTTCATGTGACATGAGTAATTGGTTCATTTTTTTTAAATTTAACAGGAACCTTATTCATCGGAATACGCTTAGCTGAGATCTGGAAGGCAGTTTTTTTTTAAATTTAAAATTAATTTATTGAGACATTACATGATTTTGGAGGAAGTTGCCTTGTACAAATACTTTAACTAAGTCAATAAAAAAAAATTGAGGTTATTTGATTATCATTTTGTTTTAAAAAATGTTTTGTTTTATTAAATATTAAAAACAGGATTTTATCTGTATTAATAATTTTACATTGTATATGACATCACATACATGTACATGTAGTAGAAATAGCCATATGCAACTTATTTGAAGACATTTTAATAGTTCAAAGATGTAGGATAAAAGACTGTTATTATGGATTAAGACTCAGATTTTCTAATAAAAAAGTGATTTTGAAATTTTGCCTATGTTTATTATATTTTATTGACATATATCAGTATCAGCTGAGAGTAAGAGTATATAAAAGGAAAAAAATTATCAAGCAATTGACAACAGAGTTGATAAACTAAATTAAAAATAATGACTTTGCAATCTATAAATAACTACCATCCAGTTTGGTGACCAACATCATACTTACTGAATATTGATTGAATGAATTGCATGTATTTTCTGATATATTTGGTTTGTTTGTTTGATTGTGTTTAACGCCACTTTCAACAATGTTTCAGTTATATTGTGGTGGTCAGTTTTATTGGTGGAGGACCCCGGAGAAAACCACCGACCTGTTGCAAATCACTGAAAACTTTATCACAAAATGTTGTACACCTCGCCCTGATTGAGATATATTATGTAGGATTATTTTCTAAGTTATGTCTTGTCTGGCTGCTGCAAAATATAACAAAAAAGTATTCCACATATTCTGGTTATAAATTATGTATATTTTTTGTCTATTTTCAAAAAGTCGTAATACATTGTTGTACTAATAGGTAGAATGAAGAGTTAGGGCTATGGTGTTTAATGCCACAGTCAACACAATTTCAGTTATATCATGGTGGTCAGTTTTATTGTTGGAGGAAAATGGAGAAAAACACTGACAAACTTTATCACATAATGTTGTATCAAGTACACCTCCCCGCGAACAGGATTCGAAATCACAACTTTAGTGGTGATAGAAACTGATTGCACAGGTAGTTGTAAATCCAACTAGTATACCAACACGAAATAATGTCCCTAGGTAGAATGAACCATATATACAGGATCTGCCTTAAGCCAATGGGCCCCACTGAAGTTGCATACTCTCAGCGGTTCAAGTACACACAAACAAAAACACTGTAGGTTTTACAGAGAACAGCAATGATTATTATTATGTTATGGGGTCCACACCTCCTAAGGCGACCCTGCATATGTATTTGTGATAAGAGTAAAATTAATATCCAACTTGGCTAATACCTTCTGTGATTTTTCGCCTGTTACCCCTGTATACTTGTCCAGATTTGATTCGATTTGATTTTTGGTGTTTTAACTCCACTTTCAACAATACATGTATATCAGCTATATCATGGCGACCAGTTTTAGTGGTGAAGGAAGCCGGAGAGAACCACCGACCACGGGCAAGCAACTGGTAAACTTTATTACTTGCGGCTGCGAGTTGACTGCACCCTTTTTAGCTGAACCCTTTTTTTGCCATCACTTGTCGCCCATCGTCCGTTAACTTTTCACATTTTAATCTTCTTCTCTGAAACCCCTCAGCTAAATGAAGTAAAACTTGGTAGGAAGAATCCTTAGAAGGTCCTCTACAAAGTTGCTCATTTATTTCCGATCCGTTAACAAACATGATCGCCACAGGCAATTCTTGTCTCTGATTGGTTGATTTCTAAAAAAATCATCTCCTCTGAAAGCACTTGGCCAAATGAATCGAAACTTGGTAGGAAACATCCTTGGAAGGTCCTCTATCCAAAATGCGAATTTAATTTCGATCGGTTATCAAACATGGCCACCACAGGCAATTCTTTTTCTGATTGGTTGATTTATAAACATCTTTTTCTCTGTAACTGCTTAGCGAAATGAAGCGAATCTTGGTGGGAAGCACCTATGGAAGGTTCTGTATTAAGTTTCCTCGAAGCAGAATGAAAGGTGAGCGACAGACTCAGACCCTATTAGTATGCATATCAATGATTCTTGATATATAGGAATACAAATAAAGTATACTACAGGTTAAATTTGTTTCACACTGGTTAAAAGTTTTGCATCTGGAAAATATTCTTTTCATTTTAAATCAGGATCCTCCCAACAGGAATAACAACTCTTCTTAATATTTTCATGTAAGTAACTGTATGCAGCATTAGTTTCTGGTACAGAAGCTAGATTACAAATTAAAAAATACCACTTCAGTTTGGCATGGAACATAGTTATTTTAATTTAATGCTTTATTTATTTCAAGAGGATTGCAAACAGCCTGAAGGCTACACAGTTGGTCTCCTCAACATACATATGATACAAGACAAGACAATACAACAGACTATCTCACACTCATTCACTCATAATAGTTAATACAAATTATATTTTCAATAGCAATTTAAGATATTTACAAAGCATAGAATCTATAGAAATATATTGCTATTTTCAATGAATTCATGTACACACTGAAATATAATTATGTTATCATCCATAGATAAATCATCACTTCCTTGAAGAAAAAGTTCAACTAAATATGTGTTTAATTCATTTTTGAAACTATTTAAATTCACATTTGGACAGAGCAATGATTTAATCTTGAGAAAAAGTGTTTTTCTTAATTCATCATATTTATCACAGTTAAATAAAAGATCCTGTGGAAAATACATACAAACACTTCTTCTCAGAAACCACTTCAAAGTTTATAACCAATTAGTGTATGGGATCATATTGTGGGTTTTTATATAAAATTGTGGTGTCAATTGGAAATGCAAAAATTACCTAATCATGGAACATGATTTAGCAAAGGACCCTGCTTCTCCCAAGCTATTGGGTATTTGAAAAAAAATATATGATGCATGAATTATCCTTTAGTGCTCATCATTTTCGCCTGGTTAGGGTAATATGAAAAATAGTTAAAAAGACATTTCACCATTATTGAAATTTGCAATATCTGCATGAGCACTGGCTTAGGACAGGCAAAATTGCAAGCTAATATGATAAGTCACAGCAGGTAACTGGTCACAGTGAATGCATACACGTTGATAACAACATCGGGAGTAAAGCTAAACAGAAGGTTGCAAATGTTTCTGAAGAAAGGACTACATTATATATTTATACATGCATAGTAGGAAATCAATGGTAACTGTAACAAATGAAATGTTTAAATGTTTTTTTTTCTATTAACGCAAAAATACTCTCCCGATCCCTTCAATGATTCATTTAAAGACGGGTGAGGGTAATAGAACAGTGCTACAATGGATCCCTTATCATTGTGGAGTTCATGGTAATGAACAAGCTGACAGATTAGCTAAGCATGGTGCTGTACAACAACAGCAAGAAAACCAAGTCTGCCTCACAGAGATGAAGACCATCATCAAATCTCTATTCAAGACTCCTCAGCAACAAGACAGTTACCACCAGTTGACAAGATCTGACCAAACTACCATCATTAGACTGAGAACAGGACACAACAGACTCAGCCAACATTTGAACAGAGTCGTGAAAATCATACCTTCCCCGATGTGCTCCTGTGGAGAGGCAGAGCAAGCTACCGCCCACATTTAACAGACATGCAAGAACCATCCGGCATTGGGAGAAGAGATATGACCATTACCAACAACACTCCAGGAGAAGCTATATGAACCCATGGATGCTCCACAGAACACCACCAAATTCGTAGCGGAAACTGAAATCCAAGTGTAAAGTCGAACGAAAAGAAGAAGAAAACGAAAATGTTGACTCCGCTTGGATTGAATATTTAAAAATAGTTTTCGATGATACAGGCTATTCTGTTATTTGGAAAATCAAGATTTTCCAAATTCTAATTGGTTAATTCCGAGTATCAAATTGCACCTACAGGATCAGTTTAAACAGGATTATTGGTACTCCTTAATTGCACAATCTCCGAAAATATCAAATTATAGAGTATTTTAAGAAAATTTCTAATTTGAAAACTACTTGAGAATTTTAGAAGACAAAGATATTTATACCCTATGCAAATTCAGAACTACTAACCATAAATTACCTATATAAACTGGCCCATGGAATAATATTGACCATGCTAATAGAATATGTACAAAATGTGACAATATAACTATTGGAGATGAATACCAATACATAATGGAGTGCCAAATTTTTGATATATTTCAGTTATATATGGCTGTCAGTTTTATGGGTGGAGGAGATCGGAGAACCCTTAGAAAACCAACCTGTCGCAAGTCACTGACACACTTTATCACATAATGTTGTACACACACCTCGCCCTGATCGAGATTCGAACTCACAACATCAGTGGTGATAGGCACTGATTGCATAGGTAGATATAAATACAACTACCATACGATCACGGCCACGACGGCCCCTTCATATTTTTATGACCATCTTCCATCTATATAACGGTAAAATGTCAACCCCATCATTAACACTCCCTAAACAAAGTGGGTGGGACACTTATTTGTTCAATAATTCGGTCTTTCTCTATTCATGCCCTACGAACTTGCAAGCAAATGGACCACCGTGGGCGTGATCGTGTGGTTGTAGGATGCAATCAGTGCCTATCACCACTAAAGGTGTCAGTTCAAACCTCGCTCATGGCGAGGTGTACTCGATACAACAGTGTGTAATAATATTTGTCAGTGACTTGATGAACGTTAATGGTACATAGTATGTTAGTGCCAATTAAAAACAAGGACAAGATGCCGTCGATGTAGTTGGAACTATAAATTTAAATGAAACTAATGTTGATAGGAACACAATGCATATATATCATATATGTAGCACACAGCTTATACACGTTTATCGTCAATGTTTATATCTTTCTATTGACAAACAACATTTGTGTTCAAACATGGATGATACCTTCACTTTCCCTCATTAATAATTTTCATTTCTTGAGTAGCATACGGTGTTTTTGATCGTGAGACAAAACGTATTAATTGCTGAATTGCATTGGATTTCGTCTACTTTCAACACTTCCCTGTTTTTCTCTCATTCATGATTTATCACCGGGTTTGTAACTAGATTAACACGTCAGGTGTCACTAGTGGAGCAGGAACCACTTACCCTTCTGGAGCACCTGGGTTCAGCCGCGGTTTTTAGTGGGGTTCGCGCTATTCGATCATTACTTTTATGTGTATGCTTAGTAGATCGTTGTTTGTCCTTTTGTCCTTTTTCTTTTGGCCATAGTGTTGTCTTTTCTTCTTCGATATACGGATTCTGATTACCCCATTTGGTGTTTTTAAACTCCTGTTCCTTCAAGTTATATAATTAAGTACGAAAAGTTTGCAGGTGAAACAAACACTTTATTCGAGTCTACATGGATATGCACGACATTGCAACTCCACACAGGATCCTATTAATTCTCTTTTGTAACACGAAGCCACAGTACATAAACCAACGAATTCCTAGTAGACTAGTGTTTATAATGAACTCGGAAGTCACAGTACATCATGACGTTTGACTAGTTTATCCATTTTATGTAACAGTATTCAACACTATTTCGGGTCATCGGTTGCTATATGAAAGACAAATGATTTTTAATACGGAATTCATGAGTTTGCATTTAAAACATGATTTTGGCAATCAAATATGTCACAAAGGATCTAAGAACTATTTACACATGTATTTAAGTTTATTAAGTCTACTCACAGGTTTATTTGATAATATTTTGTTAATGTTTTTTTCCCTAGTCAAAATACTTTATAATCAGTGTTTTACCAGTAATTATTTTATTCTACCAACACTTACCATTATGATTTGTGTTTCTTATAAACTACTGGTTCATCTGGTGTTCCCTTATCCTTACCTTATTATTATCTATAATGATCACCTTTAAGAGAGAGAGAGAGAGAGAGAGAGAGAGAGAGATTGTTGTCTTGTCTTGTATTATATTATTGTACAGTAATACCCCCAGCAAATCTGTTGTAAATGCGGCCTCTAATATCACATACAGTCCGCTAATAGAGGCCGATGATACAGGCCGCTAATAGGGACCGATGATACAGGCCGCTGTACTTTAATAATTTGACCCATTTTTGAGACAAGGTAAATATTGTTTACCTGGTCATAATAAATGGGGAAATTATTTAAGCTCTCTCTCAAACAAAACAGTTTAAATTTCCCTGGATCGTCAGCAAAAAATTTACACTCGTGCGTAGATTCATTGATATGTGTTGACAATTGACCTATTCAAATGACAAAAGAAAAAAAAACCTGGTAATCCATATTTGATATTTTTTTCTAGATGCCCAGTTCGTTCTTTTATAAAAATGTTCATAACAGTTCATCTGCAAAAGATCCATCGCTGTATATAGTGATCTGAAAAAATATATAGAAATGTACATTTAGTTATATATTAACCCAAAGTATAAATGAAGAAAAAAAAATGAAATAAGTGTAAATAAAAAGAAAAAAAGAAAAAAAAGAAACCAGATTTATTTCGCTCATATAATATCATTTCCGCACGTTCATGTGTTTTATTTTAGCTTAAAATGCCAAAATTCCGTGTCAGATTTGATACAATGTTATTGTACGAAATGTGTTTGTCTATCAGCGTATGAATGCCTGCAAAAATATGTTTGTATACATATTATTACATACCTTTCTTAGATGACCAGTCTTTCCATCACTGACACAACTTTGTAAATCAAATTGACGATCGAAATCGGTTTCCACATCAAATATGTCTCAGTCATCATCATGTTCATCTAATAACATGTGTACAACAGTTACCTGCTATTTTTTGACATTGAACGGTCAAGCGATTTTAATAAAGGCGCACTCGATTGACAATAACACGATATATGTTATTAAATTGATGTTCTTTTATAATTCCTTTAAGATAATAATAACATTATTCTTATAAATTACCGTATCACATTTTACTATAGCAATTAACAAAATATATCAGGTTTATAGGTGCACAGGGATATAGAATACTTGACATTTTTGTAAATGCGCAATCGATTGGTGACATATATATATATATATATATCAAAAAATCAATTTTAAAGTTGTAGTTGGATTAAATGTCATGCCATTTATTATTTCAGCAACACTATTATTGTACAAGTTAGATACATTATTATTGAAACAAAAGAATGCGCCCGTATTGGATATAACGGATTTCTTTTTCCGCATGAGTATTCAGGTGAAGGTCGTGGTGCTACACACCTCGGCCTTCACCTGAATACTCATTTGGAAACGGAAACCCGTTATATCCAATACGGGCCACTTCTTTTATTTCAATAGTACTGTATCCTATACTTGACTTGTCTTTTCTCTTTATTAATTTGTATTTTTTGTATTATTCACGATGTTATTGTATTTATCTATGTTGAGGAGAGCTACTGGTTGTATGTAATCCTCGTGAAATAAATAAAGAATTAAATTAAAGGATCTAAAGTATAAATCTCAGTTTGGCTGCAACACAGAGAAAATTCCCTTGAATAGATAGCAATCTGTACCTTTTCACAACAGTCAATAAATATCGAATGTTATAATTAACAGTAGAAGAAAAACATCATTCTTACAGGTTAAGAAGGGACGTGTATTAATGGCGTCTTCCCGACGTCTAAAACGAAACTGGAGCTCTCCAGTAGAAATTCTGAGGAGAAGCAAAACGCACATCAGAACCAAAATGGCGGCCCCACTAGTAAAATTTGTAATACTAAAGTTTTAGGAAAAATAGCTCTTAAAGAAAATTACAAAAACAAAAGATTATTTGGCTCAAGAGTAAAGTTGAAAATAAAATCTTTAAATTTAGAAAATAAGGAATAACATTCTTAATTTTAAGTGAAAGGATATGAGAAATGGAACGAAAATAAAAAGATTGGAATTTGGGAAGCTGGAAGTTAGTACCCCATTTGGAAAGGGACGAGAGTAAGAAGAATCGAATGACGAGTAGGTACAAAATCGACAAATCTGAAAAAATAATGCACTCGGCCAGAAATAAAACAAAGATAATCCTCTCTTTTTGATTTTTATTCAATATTCGTAGGGCCAACATATTCCTACTGAGACTCTACTGTGAGGTAGACGTTCCCCTTGACAAAAGATCTTCCAGATATTTATCCTCATACACACTTCTACAACCCAAGAAATGACTTTATATTAGATCTGGTAGAGAACCCGAGCATCTATCCCGGTACCTCTCGTCTTTTTTGTCACATCTGGTGGAAAACCCAAGCATCGATCGCGATACCTCTCGTCTTTTTTATCACATCTGGTGGAGAACACAAGCATCGATCGCGGTACCTCTCATTTTTTTCATCACATCTTGTGGAGAACACAAGCATCGATCCCTGTACCTCTCGTTTTTGTTGTCACATCTAGTGGAGAACCCAAGCATCGATCCCGGTACCTCTAGTCTTTTTTGTCACATCTGGTGGAGATCCCAAGCATCGATCCCGGTACCTCACGTCTTTTTTGTCACATCTGGTGGAGATCCCAAGCATCGATCCCGGCACCTCACGTCTTTTTTGGTCACATCTGGTGGAGATCCCAAGCATCGATCCCGGTACCTCACGTCTTTTTTGTCACATCTGGTGGAGATCCCAAGCATCGATCCCGGCACCTCACGTCTTTTTTGTCACATCTGGTGGAGATCCCAAGCATCGATCCCGGTACCTCACGTCTTTTTTGTCACATCTGGTGGAGATCCCAAGCATCGATCCCGGCACCTCACGTCTTTTTTGTCACATCTGGTGGAGATCCCAAGCATCGATCCCGGTACCTCACGTCTTTTTTGTCACATCTGGTGGAGATCCCAAGCATCGATCCCGGCACCTCACGTCTTTTTTGGTCACATCTGGTGGAGATCCCAAGCATCGATCCCGGTACCTCACGTCTTTTTTGTCACATCTGGTGGAGATCCCAAGCATCGATCCCGGCACCTCACGTCTTTTTTGTCACATCTGGTGGAGAACCCAAGCATCCATCCCGCTACCTCTCGACTTTTTTTTATCACATCTTGTGGATAACCTAAGCATCGATCTCGGTACCTCTCGATTTTTTTTATCATATCTGGTGGAGAGCCTGGCATCGATCGCGGTACCGCTCGACTTTTTTGTCACATCTGGTGGAGATCCCAAGCATCGATCCCGGCACCTCACGTCTTTTTTGTCACATCTGGTGGAGAACCCAAGCATCCATCCCGCTACCTCTCGACTTTTTTTATCACATCTTGTGGATAACCTAAGCATCGATCTCGGTACCTCTCGATTTTTTTTATCATATCTGGTGGAGAGCCTGGCATCGATCGCGGTACCGCTCGACTTTTTTGTCACATCTGGTGGAGAATTCGGTACCTCACGTCTTTATTGT
Organism: Bathymodiolus septemdierum; assembly: GCA_963383655.1. NCBI lineage: Eukaryota > Metazoa > Mollusca > Bivalvia > Mytilida > Modiolidae > Bathymodiolus > Bathymodiolus septemdierum. Next base: position 66,498,803 of record OY726525.1, read on the forward strand.
CACAAATATGTGGTCATGTCGATGAATATACAAACAACAGACGCAATTATAATTATATGTAATATCTTTTTACAGGAGAAATGGAATATTCGTATGCTTAATTTTAGTCTGGTACTCGTGACCACTTGGCTTTTTTGTTGTAGTCGTAACCCCTTGGATTTTTTGTTGTTCTTTACCAGACTAGCTAAAAAAAAAAATCAATATTATTTCCACACTGGATGTTCTGTCGTTAAGAGTGTTCAAAAAGGATGTCATAGTACACTTTACACACGAAGACTAATTTCATAGACAGCGCTTACATAGTGTGAAGAAAGACAACTCAAAAGCGAAATAAATAAAACTTTTTTTTAAAGCAAAAGTTTTTTTTCTTAAATAATTTTGAAATATAATTGGCGGACCGTCAACATCAACATATTTAAGGAAAAGAGGCAGTCTGTTGTTCATTTTGTAGTAAGTAAATGCATACTGTACATATCTGTGCTTTGTAAATAAAAATAGTTTGTTTGTGTTAATTTCTTTGTTTTTAAAAAACATGATTTGCCTTGATTGGTAAATTGTTAATCTGGCAACACTAAGAAGCAAATTGACGAAATGTGTATTTATTGTTCTTGTATTTTTCATGTACCCATTTAAAGGCCGGATAACCCGGTAACATTAATCGTATACTGTAAATCATATACTATTTTTGTAGTTTACGACACCACCGTCCACATCTAGTAATTAATCCTATACAATCTTTTTTTATATTAAAATCACTTTCCCTCGTAAATAAACTGGTTCTTATGAATGAAGGTGGTATGGCTGCAGCCTTATCCATTATTATTTTTAATGGTGCTATAAGAAGGTTACAGATCAATGGGAATGCTGCACACAGATCGCGTTGGATCTGACCATGGAAAAGAAGATGCCCAAAATTTGGGGCCTTCTGTGCAGAATAATCAACAGAAGACCCTCAAATTCTTAGGATTTTCTCTAAGAATGGACAAGGAAACATTTGCAGAACTATTAGGACGTTTACATTGTTTATATCAGGCCTGTGTTTGCCCTTACCCTTCCGGAGCACCTGAGTTCATCCCGGATTTTCAGTGGGGCCCGTGTTACTCGATCTTTAGTTTTATATGTATGTATGTTTTGTAGATCGTTGTTTGTCCTTTCGTACTTTTTCTTTTGGCCATTGTGTTGTCTGTTCTTCTTCGATATACGGATTCTGATTACCCATTTGGTATCTTCAAACTCTTCTGTGCAGAAATGCACGTTTGCATTTGACACACCCTGTATGCACCAAAATGCTAACGCAGAGCATTAAAGCTAACGCTGAGTGGCAACAATTAAAGGAAGTCAAAGGTGAGTACTTATTTTTGTCCTAAAATAATTCCTTTATTTAAGACCATAATGACTTTAAAATTATCATTAATTCCGTAGATTTCTGCTGACATTCGGTATTTTGCAGTATCGACTAGGGTTTATTTTTTTTATATCTAGCAATGTATTTTACGTACTACTTTATGACTGATTCCCGGACTTAGTGTTATTAAACCTGGTACCCTATAAATGTTGTGTAGGTCGTTGTATCTTCCTTTGTACTTTTCCTTTCGGCCATTGTATTGTCTGTTCTTCTTCTTCGATACAGGGATTCTGGCTACCCCTTTTGTATCTTCAAACATTTCTTAGAAAAAAACGAAGGGGCAATCAAGAATGAACAATGCAGAGAAACTGACAACATTTGGTACACAAAACAGAAGACGAAAAAGAAAAAAAGAAATACCACAACACAATATGTATTGGACATCACTATACTCAAGCAAACACAAATAACGTCAATAAGACATGCGCTCTCCTACAAACAACTGGAGGTGAAGGCGAACCGAACATCGTTTTTATTTGGAAATGGTAGCGGACATCACAACACGGATCCCAAAACGTAAAGATATTTGATAGAAGAATATGTTGGACATCACTATGCGCAAACAGACACAAAAACACAATAAGACATGAGCCCAACTACAAACCACTGGAGGTAACGACGAACCGAACATCGTTTTTATGCAGATAAAACTTGTCAGTGACTTGCGACAGGTCGGTAGTTTTCTCCGGGTATCCGGTTTTCTCCACCAATAAAACTGAACGCCACGATATAACTGTAATATTGTTGAAAGTGGCATTAAAGACCATAAACCAAACTAAATCTACAGACAATTAACTTTGAAAGTGGTAAGGAATACAGTTTTTGTGTGGAATGATAAATAATCTTACCGTTGTTGACAACAAGGAAGCTACTTAGCCAAGGATTATTAGTAGTTAAAGTAATATGAAAGGCGAATAACGTGAAATTTTGGGATTAAATATTTTTCCTTAATATGCCACTTAATTTAACTAAAATCAACTGCATAACATTAAAAATCCGCTCAAAAGCAGAATTTATGAGCAAATCGCAAAATATTTGACGGCAGATAATTATGTTGTGCACAACAGTAAAGCAAATGATATGCGCGTGACCCAAGATTGAACTCTTTCGAGGAGATTGAGTAACGGGTGTGTTCGATTTGTGTTTAAATTATCTGCCTTTTGGAAACCTTGCTGTCAAAAGTAGACATTTATTTTTATTTTGATATGCTTTATTGATATATTTTGTAATGATAAGGCTATTTATAATATATTTATCGTATTTAAACATTGACAAGCTTCTGCAAATAAAATTTGCTTAGAAATTTGTTTAATCAAATTAATAAGCATACCATTGTCAAGGTGACGAATGTTTTATGTAATGCTTAATGTTTACATTTTCAACTCGTTCAAGGAATCATTGGCTATTAACCGTATGGCCTACTTAGTACAAAAAAGGAGATATTTGAAACGCAAATCGAACACACCCGCTTATCTTTTCTTGATCGGCAATCATCGGACCAAAACTTTTCTTCACGAGGCATAATGATCGGCAATCATCGGAACAAAACAACCGAAAGTTAATTAGTCTCCACAACAATGGCGAGGACGAAAAACATGCACACGGATTTGCAGATTTCTAGTTGTTGGGAACACATTTCGACTTGAAACATGCATGAATAGCTTAGTAAAGGTACCACCGTATTCCAAATGAATTTTCAGGGAAAAATTTCCTTCACCCAAAGCTGGGGTAATATTGTCTACCACAATCGTAATTTTTTCATACCCAAAATTATTGTCCTTTTCCGTACTGATCTTCATAAAATGAAGATTAAACACCGAATTATTGGCGAATAGGCTACGAAACGTTGTTTTTTTCGATTTAAAAATGCTGACCATCGTTACTGGAAGCTAATTAATTATGCACTGACCTGAGCGAGGCCAAACCTACTTTTATCAATGCTTATGCCAGTAGTCCGGATGCTGCAGCAATGTCGTGTTTGCTTACCTCGCAAATACGGTCGTTTTGTGCTACTCATTGACAATAATTTGCTGTTGCAAGGTGAAAAAATTACATATAGTGAATAATATCTACCGAAAATGATCATAGGCATCATCATAAATTCATAAAATATGAAAAACGATTGAGAAAAGAAGGCAACATGCCTCGGCTTACCTATCAAGCAAAATCTTTGCCACGTCAGCGTGAGTTTGGACGTGTAGCACTTCCTTCAGTTCGTTCCAACGGTCCAACTGATCCCCTACATATATCCTGCATTTGTTCCATTTTGAAAATCCTGCACTTCTATTCCTCTTTCTCTCTGAATCCGTCAAAGTCCGCTTTCTTCCACGCGTTGACACTTTCTCTTTTGCCCAAGAACCACATGTTGTTTATTGTTTATAAACAGTGCACATGCTCAAGACAGGTTCACATAGAAGGGAATATGAATAGAGTCGGCTTAAATTGAATTCTTGTCATCATGGACAATAATTTCGATAACGATAGTTTTGGGTCTTTTTTGTTAAAAAAAAGAACACAAATCGTATGCTTTGCAGCATAACTATTTAATGATATCTTAAGCAAATCATTTACGACAATAATTTTGGGCATGAAAAAATTATGATTGTGGTTGAGGTCATCACTTCGAAAGTTTTTCGTTCGCTATCATGACTTGGTTAACCGTTACGCAATATCTGTGACATAGACGACCATGACTAGTTTCTCTTTGTCGTAATCACAATCCTGCCCTTTGTTCATACGTGACGTACCAATGGTCTGTTGACAAGAACTATAATACCGTTGGAACAAGAACTGATTACCCTTCCGGAGCATCTGAGTTCACCTCTGTGGGCTTTGTGCTTGCGCAATCCTTTGTTTTCTGTGTGGTGTTTTGTAGATCGTTGTTTGTCCTTCTGATTTTTCTTTCTTGTGGCCATTGTGTTGTCTGTCCTTCGATTTACGGCTTCTGATTACCCCCTTTGTTATCTTCAAAGTTTTCTTACAAAATGTCTCAGATTGCCGCTATATTACGCTTGAAAAAAAATACATTGAAATGTAATGAATAACTAATTGACGAGAGTAGTGTATCGGGTCCGCATAGCGCTATTGACACCTATGCTAAGCCATTTTCCCCTCCTGATCCCCCGAAATTACGGCTCTTACAGGCACACCTGTTGATAAAATTGATAATGAAGAAATACAAGATGCCTAATAGTCTGCTTATCGGTAATCTATAATTAACTTTCAAAAATATAATAAAATGAATTCTTTAAAACGATATGTTGATGGGATTATTTTTTGCGAATGAATCTGGTTTTGTAAATATGATTCGGTTCTGGCGCACGAGGTTGATTCAAAAACTAGTTAGCAAGGCGACAAGATGTGTTGTTTACTACATGACGTGTGTTATATGATGGTTTTGTTGGATTTAGGTGTGTTTTGGAAATTACAATGTTCGAATATGATATCGGTAAGTAATTTCTGTCATAAAGATGGCGCCGGGACTAGACGGTATAGTTTTTGCTCTGACAACATCTTTAATTTTCACCCGTCTTCTTGTATTTCCATCACAATCAGTTATCAGAAACAGTAACTATAGAACCGAAGACCTAGGTTTCTATTCAGGAAGTACCACAATTGCAAGCTCATCATATTTTGATTTTGTTATTGATGTGTTGCACTCGAGAGGAGTCGCCGAGAATACCCGCCATTTTCAAACACGTAAAGTTTCCAGAACATATAAAAACAACGTTAACCAGTATCAGTCATCACTTATAAGACTTTTAATCCTATCAGGAGATATAGCTCTAAACCCAGGACCGGTGAAATATCCATGCGGACAATGTTCCAAACCGGTAAGAAAAAATCAGAAAGGAATTCAGTGCGAGGGGACCGTTTGTGAACAATGGCACCAAATATAATGTATAAACTTACCTGTTGTGGAATATGAACGGCTTTCAAGTACATCGGAAAGCTGGTATTGTAAACTATGTACACTTCCAAATTTTTCAGACTCGTATTTTGATATTGATAAAAATGAAATGATGAAAACAAATGAGAGTTACTCCCCTTTGTACATACCGCCTTCACCGGAAGTGGAAAATGTGAACGGCATATTTTATGACCTCATTGATATTAGAAAGAAATACATCAACAACTTTCTTATTTGTCACCTAAACATCAATAGCATGAGGTATAAGTTTGATGAGATAAAAGAACTACTATTTGATAAAGTTGTAGACTGTCTTATTGTGTCAGAAACAAAAATAGATTCAACGTTTAAAGATTCTCTGTTTGAAGTTGATGGTTACAAGCTCCAGAGGAGGGACCGTACAGATAGTGGTGGTGGAATAGCAACCTTCATGAGGACTGACATACCAGCAAAACGAAGATTCGATATCGAATGTAAGACACTAGAAAACATTGTTTATGAAGTAACATTAGATAAAGTAAAGTGGTTAATTTTTGCATTATATAGGCCACCATCTATGCCAAACAATTTATTTACCAAACACATGACTCATGAGTACATTATTGGATAAAGGTATCAAACACTATGAAAATTTAATTGTTATAGGAGATTTAAATTATGACTTGTTATGTACTGAAAAATCACAAACACTTGATGATTTGTGTGATATTTTTGATCTGACAAATATTATCAAGGAGCCAACTTGTTTCAAGAAAGACTGTAATCCATCATTAGTAGATGTTATACTTACCAACAAAAGTAAATCTTGTTTTAAGTCACTGAATTTTAACACTGGTGTAAGTGACTGTCATCATTTAATTAGTACATTTATCAAAGGTAATATACCAATTTATGAAAACATAAAGCAACCTTATAGAAGTTTTAAAAATTTTGATGTTAATGCATATGTTAATGATTTGGATAAGATCTGTCTTTTAAATGAATCTTGTGATAATGCTACAGATATAGATATAGAGTATGATCACTTTGAATGTGAGGTCTCGAAGGTCATTGACAAACATGTTCCAATCAAACACCGCTACCCCAGAAAAAACTCAGTCCCATATATGAACAGAGAATTAAGAAAAGCAATTTACAACAAACAAATGCTAAGAAATAAATTTTAAAAATACCATACAGACAAAACATGGGAGGCATACAGAAAACAACGCAACCTTGTTACAAAACTGAAAAAAAGATCCGTCAGAACATATTTTTTAGAGAGGTGTATAGGAGGTCACAAGGCAAATAACTTCTGGCATACAGTCAAACCATTTTTGTCAAAAAAATCGACAGGTGGTCAGCAAAAAATTGTTTTAATGGAAAATAATGTAATCTTAAATGATAAAAAAGATGTATGTGATACTTTTAATTCTTTTTTTATAAATGTTGCAAATGATATTGGTAAAGGAATTATCTTTGATGAAAACAACCACCCTAGCATTGACCGTATCAGAAAAAACGCTCCAAAGAACAACATTGATTTCGATTTCAAACCAACAAACACAGACACTATAACTAAACTGGTCAACAAATAAATATCAAGAAAGCTACTGGTGTTGACCAAATATCATGTAAACTTCTCAAAGCTGGTTCACCTGTACTCAATAAACATCTCACCACACTTTTAAACAACACAATAAAACACAGTCAATTTCCAAACAGACTAAAAGAAGCACAAGTTGTACCTCTGCACAAAAAAAATGATCCTTTAGACAAAAAAAACTATCGTCCTGTCAGTATTCTGCCAACAATTTCAAAAATCTATGAGATGGTGCTGTCAGATCAGTTAGTTGAATTTTTTAATAATATTTTTCATGATTTTTTATGTGCTTTCAGAAAGGGCCATGGATGTCAGACCACACTACTGAGACTCCTTGAAGATTGGAAATCAGCTCTTGACAAGAATTGTTATGTGGCAGCTATTTTGATGGATCTTTCGAAAGCTTTTGATTGTCTGCCACACGACATTCTTCTCAGTAAATTGGCTGCTTATGGACTGTCATCCCAATCAGTAAAATTACTAGAAAATTATTTGACAGGCCGTAAGCAACAAATCAAACTTCAAGGAGTGGTCAGTGGTTGGCAAATTTTACAGAAAGGTGTTCCTCAAGGCTCCATAATGGGGCCCTTGCTTTTTAACATTTTTATAAACGATATATTTTACTTCATTGAACATGGAACATTGTACAACTATGCTGATGACAACACCCTATCATATGCAGATCAAGATTATAATACCTTAATTAATGTTTTAGAAAAAGAAAGCTCTATTTTAATTGAATGGTTTAATTTTAATTGTATGCAAGCCAACCCAGATAAATTTCAAGCTATTGCTGTTGGGAAGAAAACTTATGCAAAAGAACCTGTTTTTAATATTGAGTCTGCTAATATATCATGTGATGAAGTTGTAAAATTATTGGGTATTGATATAGACTATCAGCTAAATTTTGATAAACATATAAAAAATATCTGTCGTAAAGCTTCACAGCAATTAAGTGTACTAAAGCGTATTGGTTGTTTTTTATCTAAACTTAATAAGCTAACAATTTTTCATTCTTTTATATTGTCTAATTTCAATTTTTGTCCTTTGGCTTGGCATTTTTGTTCAAAAGCAAACACTATAAAACTGGAGAAAATACAGGAAAGAGCTTTACGTTTTATATATGAGGATTACAATAGCACATATGAAGAACTTTTACATATAGCGAAAGTACCATCTCTGCAAATAAGGAGAATGCGCACTATGGCATTAGAATGTTTTAAAATATTGTATAAACTGTCTCCACCATGCTTAAATGATTTAGTTGTTTTAAAAAATAGTAAATATAGTTTTAGATATTCTAATATTGTAGAGATACCTAGAGTAAAGACTACTACCTATGGTAAGAATTCTTTTAAATATACAGCTGCTGTTTTATGGAATGACCTACCTGATGATTTTAGAAAAATTGCCAATTTTAACCAATTTAAAAACATTTTATTATCTTGGAATGGAAATGAATGCAAATGTAATGCATGTAAACAATTTTAATATCATCAAGGTCTTTTCAATGTTTATATTATTTATATTTATTTATTTTTTAGCAGTATAACATGCTTTTAGCTCGTAACACCAGCTTTATTTTATTTTTTTTAGCTTTTATTACTGTGCTTGATTAACTTTTTTACTTTTGTATATGCTTACCTTGTCTGTGCTATATGTGTGCTTTAACTTATTTGCTGTATTTTGCTACTATGAGTGCTTTTATCTAAATTATTAATTTGTGTGCATGCTTTTGTTGTTTTTAACTGTTATTTATTCTTGTATTGTGTATGTCGGTCAAAAGCCCACTAGGGCTTGTGTTGTATTGTTATTTAAATATGCCGACTATAAATAAAACTTATCTTATCTTATCTTATCTTATCTTATCTTATAAAAACTTATGGTCTAGGCGTATAAAAGATTGTCATTTTCCTGGTTACTGGATAGTACTTTGTTTATGTTGAGTCTTAGTACTTTTTAGTAGCTGGTGTATATGACAAATAGAACATCAAGACATCGACACAGAGCCTATTACTTTTTTTTTATTTGGAGACTTATTCGAAAAGTGTATTACTAACAAAATAATTAGTATCACATAAGTCATAACCAGACTTTATGCTTTGCAATATTTTTCTACACTTTCGAAGTAAATTGAGCAAAGTGACCAGGTGGTCAGATCTAGGATCAATAGAGGGCAGTGCTCTTTTACATCAACGAGAAAGCACTGTGCAAAACCATCCAATTAAAACTTGTAAACACACATTTGTCCTTGACACAAATTTTACGTGTGACAATTGGGTTACATAATATTTTGGAAGGATGTCGGAGGGCAGTGCAACTAAATATGTCGCTGTTGTTGATGGGGAACTGATAAGAATAAAATGAGATAATTAAGAAAATAATTAATGTGATTTTATTGACCCAAAATGGGCATTATGATTTAATGCATGGATGAAGAAAATTAGCATGACAAAATTACAGATACATGTATAAAATATAATATTTAGGTGTTAAAATAAGATAACATAATTAAGAAAATAATTAATATAATTTAATAGTGACCCAAATGGGGACTATAAGCATGGGTGAAGAAAATTAGCATGTTTGACATCACAAAATTACAGATGTAATATTATGTGCTATATAAATGTTCCTTTATGACTTTAACTATGAATACACATGCAGCTTTTGTCAATGTACAGCTGATGAAATATGTCATAGGCAAATTATATATTTGAAATATGGTATCGTAATGTATTACCGGTGTGATCTATTTCCGGGGTATATCGGGATTTCCTCATTTGCGAGCACGAGACGTGACGTCATCAGTCAAAGGGCATCACGTGTTGTTGACAACACAACGAGCTATCACCAACCTTAAAGATTTTTCGAAAATGCAGAGATTACTGGCATGTTTGAATTCCATGGCATACATCACATCATAAAATACACCCCATAGTATTAAATACTAGACAGAAATCATCACCGGAGCCTTTGTTATGATCGACTGTCAGTTGTCGATATAGTATTCTGGTTTCTGGGTCCTCTGGTAATATATTAGGTTCAACGGACGGACTGTTGGAAAACTGGGAACTGTGAATTCGTAGTCTTTTTAGAGGACTCTTGGATGGTCCAGGTTCGGGGGAAGCAGGTCTCTTAACTAGCATCCTTGGTCTCACTTCAGGTCTTTCGTGCAGAGCCCGGTGACGGAGCATGTTTTCTCTTCTATTAAAATATTGACCACAAACGGGACAGGTAATTGTGTAGTTGTGGGATTCCTCGTGGCGCTTCTTATTATCGGGACGGTTGAATTCTTTTCCATAGATGTTGCAGGAATAAGTTTAAGACGATTGGGCGTGGGTTTTCATGTGTCTAGTGAGATTGTGCTTCTCTGTAAACTGTTTCCCACATTTGTCACACACGTACTTTTGAAACGATAAAATAGAAACCTACGCAATGCTTGGGTAAAACGTTCAGTCGTATTTTTATTCCTGTTTTGAGATTTGATCGTCTTTTTGTTTGTGTGATGTATATATTTAGTGGAATGGCCCTTCTTTAGTTTGTGTGTTTTTTGTTTTTTTTTCTCTCGTTATCTACTCGTGTATCTAAAAACGTAGTATCGATTCCCTCTGGAGCCTCGTTATTTTGTTTTCCTTTTTTTCATACTATATTTAATAGTTATGCTAAATTCGTAGTATTGATTCCCTCCGGAACCTCGTTATTTTTCTTTCCTTTTTATTCATACTATATTTAATAGTTATGCTTCATTTATCAAGCTCAATGGAACTTTCATTCAAATGTAAACACATAATAAAAAAAAACATTTACGTTATCTTTATTCATCTTCATATTTCTTTGTATCTGGAAAAGAATGCATATGTACTCTTATTACCTGTCACTTCCGGTGACGTCACAATCCTCCTCAAGTACGTCCTGGATGGTGCATATATACTACTGCCAATTCAGCAATACTTTGTCACAGCTGTATGATAGTAGTCCTCATTTGACTGCATGCAAAATTTTAATCATACTTATAGATAGTTCTTTTGTTGAGCAAGTAGAAGAATATACCTGTCTAAATACTAATTCTTCTGAAATTTTGGTATCCAATATAAAGTACAATCAAACAAAATATTTCTTCATGGAGATTATAAACACATTTAAACAAAGTATTGCAAAAATTTTCGACGGCATAACCGTCGAAAATTTTTGCAATACTTTGTTTAAATGCAATATAAAGTAGATAATTCACAATTTTCTTCATTTATCGGAATATTCAGTGATGACATGAATGACTCGTGATTGACCAAAATGTCTTCTTTGTCAAAATTAATATTTTTGTAAGGTTACCAGAGTTCTTGGAAATATCAAGTTCTTCATATTGCTCGTTTGGCGTTAAGCAACAATCACTCACTTCATTACTTACTGATTTACCAAACCTTATTTCTTGTGGTTTTTGAATATTGTTATGATGTTTATCTATTTGAAACTAAGCACGTTTGTAAGCTCAACTGGTCAAAACGGCCAAGTAAAGCATTATCGTCTGTTATCTATAACTTTTCATATTAATATTTAATCTTTTTCTTAGAAACTGCAAAACCAAATGCTTTAACTATTTTACGTTTTCAAGTTTTGGGACTATTTTGTAGCGCGTGCATATATAATACATGTTGATGCAACAGGCACATGCATTACGCCTACCTCACCATGACCAGACCCAAAGGGTCATGTAAGGTATTATCATCACATTGCGTCCAGCGTGGTCTGTAAATCTTTAATATTAACAATGGAGGGGTGTAGGAGAGGTGTGTATTCAGTGCCGTCTTAGCGCATGGGCACGCGAGGCAGTTGCACGGGGGCGCACGAGCTTATCTATGTATGTTGTGTACTGTATGTTTTTCTCAGGTTTAAACACTGACTTTGTTGGAAATACCAATACAATATATATATATATATGTTTAATTTTATATACATTTACAGTTTTATTCCTATGAGTGGTTGTGTAGGTATCAGCCACAATGCACTGTTTTTCCCGGTTCATTCAACCTATGCCAACATTTTAGATTAATTGTTAATTGACTAGTCATGTTTAATTAGTGTAGAATCCGGGGAGATGTCAATGTACTCCAAGTCCACAATTATTTTTTATTGTAAGGTTGTCTTGTTTTTGTGTGAGTATTGAGTGAATAAACTAAGTATGTATTTAAAATCATATTTTATGGAAATAACAAAAAAAAAATCAGTATATCTGAAAACACATACATTTAATATCAACCTTTATAAAAATAATTAGGATAGTATAAGCACATATATTTTAACATCAATCATTATGATAATAAAACAGGATATTATAAGCATATATATTTTTATATCATACTTCATGAAAATAAATTAGGATATTATAAGCACAGATATTTTTTTTATCATACTTCAAATTATCTAATAAATAATTAGCTTGGAGTGAAATGAATTATCTTATGATTAATTAGCTTGGAGTGAGCAATTAAAAAATACTCTTAAAAATTATGATAATTCTAAATTTATAAATAATTTTTGAATTTAGATTTAAAAATAATTGCTTAATTGCACGAGTATCATATACTAATTTTAATTCATACATTTTAGAAAGATTATTTATTTAAATTATTCTAAAATTTTACATTTTCATCTTTTTTATTTACAGATTTTTTTTTAATTTTACCAGATTTTTATTTCATATATAAATTTTAACAAAAGTTTAATCATTTTTTTTTTCAAGTTGTTTAATTTTAACAGACTTATTCTTAGATTTTTAGATTGTTTTTTGTTTATTTATTTTTTTTATAATAAATTTCCTTTTGAGACCTGCATTTCCAAATTTACTTACCTGTAACTGTCATTAATTGTTATATAAACACCTGTAATATAATGTTTGTTGGCATACCTTGAATATGATATTTCAAAATGTTGGCGTAGGTTGAAGACACACTTTTGCCGGGGCCCCGTGATGCTGTTAAGACGGTCATGCTTCTATTGTTATTATCCAAAAGACAGTAGAGAGGGTCTACACATGTAAAATGCTACGGTAACGTTGTTGTTTAGATATTTCAGCAGATAAACAATGCAAATTTTTAATTTGTGAAGAAAGAAGCTTTTAAAGCACATCTATAAAACATGTATTTAAGGAAAATTGTTACTACGCTGATTATTAAATGAAAATGAAAACGACGATTGCATTACATGACGTTTACTGTGACGTAACTTATCCGGTATATTTACACGTCCGCAATCGATATTACAAAAACCCTACGTCCTTTAAGTGTTTTAAAATAATCGTTTTTTAGCATTTGTTTATTAAATTTAAAAAATATAATAGAACAACGGCATCCCGAAGACTGATCTTGGAAAAATGTTAACAGTCAACAGACTTTATCATTAAATACGATATTTTCATATGGCAAATAATACAGGGATTGAAAGTAGCAAAACAAATCTCATAGAACTCGGAAAAAGGGGGGAAGTTGGATATTTGGCCTTTCAATCTATTCGCACATTTAATTAGCTGACATTCAACACTATGTCACGCATTTTTCTGGAAGAATAGGATATCCCCAATCCACCGGTTCCTTCATTACTTGTATTGAAAATCGTCATGCCGTTGTTCTGCTCGGTTTTAGTGGTCACGATGCTAATATCTCTTTAATGTGATCACGTGACCTCTGTGATTGATTCCTAATAATATTTGTTTTTCATTTTGAGTAGATGACACATAATGTTATTGGTTTATGGCTTAAATAAGTAAAATTAATACATTTTCGCGTGTATTGAACCAACAAGTAAAAACACGTTTTTCTTATGGATTTCCAACTGATGGACAACCTTAACATGACTGCGAATTTGGCATCAATAAAATAACAAATGGCTTCCTCTAGGAAAACGCCGACTTTATGTGAATGGGACACCAGACAGCTGTGAGGAACGAATTTAATACATCCCTTAGCGCGGGATGTCAAGGACACACTCGTTACACGTAAAATACAACTTTCAGCAGATTCTGATAGCAACAGTTTATTAGGAGTGTTGTTGTTGCTTAGTCACAAAGCAAAATAATATCTACCATCTCCTCTATTTCTAGTGACAATCAAAGCAATCATACATAGACTCATGGCAGCGACACACATTTTACCTACACGATTAATCATATGGTTGTAAACTTGTTCTCATCATAAATATATATGAAATACTTGATTGTAAAACAATTGTCTATCGACAACCACTTTCCATGGGATATCTGATTCCAAGATTTGCTATCAGTTTATCAAAAAAATAATAATTCTCACAGGTTCCTAGCTAAAATCGTTACACTTTAAACATTTTGCTTGACACCATTTCCCAAAATATTTCCATATTATAAAAAAGCCATCTTTAAATATTGGACTTCTCTCAAACCGCACCTTGGCATTTTTTATTTATAGATTTGTGATGGTTGTCCGTAAAAATGTACTGGAATATATCATCGCATTGGTTGTCGCTAAGAATAAAGTACGGTTAAAAAAGTGCTTAAAAATTTCAAATATGACAAAGTTCTATTGTCCAAATAAATCTATCTATTATTTCTTTAAGGTTAATACCAAAATGTCGACCAGTTTTCGACGATCAATGTTAATAAGTTTCTGAATTGATATGACCTCAATATGTACATTATCAATGTCATAGCAGACGATGAAACCAAAATTGGTCTGTATGAGATATATTTTTTCAATGATTAAAGCTTTGTTAAGGTGACGAAAAAATGAATTACGAACAAATACAATTTGAACGTGAAATAATAGATGTGGTACGTAGTTCTTACATTTAAAGGTGACATTTTTAGATCAGATTTCTTGAGATCATTCATGCAATTTCAAAATCATAATATAACCTCTGACAAATGAAGCGATCAAAATAATGAGAGATTTTATCACGTGAAACAAACCATCGAAAACAGGAGACCGTCGAAAATGGGTGACGTTGGGACATTACTATTCGTTCACTCTAATTTCATAATACAGCTTTGGAACATGTTTTTATTCCTGAAATCAATCCACATTGCAAATAAATTTCAAATGTATGTCTTTTTTATTGAGTTTTATTATGCTTTGATTTTGTTTTTGTTTTTTAAAGACATGCATTATAATACAATGATACATACGTTCTGTATTCTGATAGAAATAACGTTCAGTGCTTTTCATTACATGACTTTGTCGGTCCGCTGTGAGGAATTAGAGGCACATAGTAACTAACTGTATTTATTTCTGAAAAGCACATATTGTAAATACATTTTAGAGAATTTTTTTTTCGACATCTGAGGTGGGGTCGATTTTGGCCCTTATAGCTCCCAGTACGAGATATAAATAAATATTTTGTTCTCTAGGTTGTCTCACACCCCTGTCTCTGTTGTATATACTGCATATATATCTACATTTGAACCTTCCCATGCGGTCACCTCTATTAAGCAGTCACTTGTATTAAAAGGTCACCTTTTCCTTGTCCTTTCATAGAACATTTTACATGAATTGAACCTCTTTTAGGGGGTCACCTGTCTTTTAAGGCAACTTTTTCTTAGTCCCAAATGTGACCTCTTAATACAGGTGTGACTGTATATCCATTTTGTATTTGTTATTGTATATGTCTTCTCTGTACCGTTGTAATTGTATGGTTTATGAGAAAAATAAAGATGATTGATAGGTTGGTGCATATTTTTGTTTTACCAATTATAGTCTATTAATTTGAGGTTCAGCAAGGGATCGCCATTTAGGGAATGCTACCTGACCATCAACTTTGGTGCATATAGTTGCTTAGCAGTTATAATCTATTGAATTGGGGTTCTGTAATGGAATATCATTAATAATATGTTTTTTGAACATATACTTTCTTAAAACTAAAAGTAAACAATGTATATAAAATTATTCCAACTATACTTAATGACATTAGACTTGATGAGAAGTGGACAGACTGTAACTGAAGACAGATTACTACTATTCGATGACAGTGAACAGACACACAAAATGATAGCATTAGCCACGTCAGACAACGTTACAGATCTCTCAACTGCCGACACATTCTACTGTTATGGCACTTTGTATACCTGTCTCAGCATGTTTCATCAGATATACATTGGCACAGTATTAACATCATGAATTATGGTACGATAACACCAGTGGTATATGTACTTCTTCCAGGAAAAACCGACCTTGTGTACACCAGATTTTTCATTCTACTCAAAGAACACATGTCCAGACTAAATTTGCCATTCGCTCCAACCAGACCATTCACAGACTTTTAAGTTGCTGTACACAATGCCATATGTCAGGTCATATCAGGCATCACAATTAAAGGGTGTGTCTTTCACTTTACTCAGTGTGTATGGAAAAAGGCATAGCGAACAGGACTGCAAACCTTATCCCGAGAAAACGAGAGGTCAGAACTCTCATTTGACGTGCAGCTGTTCTACCGCTGATAACCCTTGACTGTATAGAATGCGTGTTGGTTTCAGACTTTAGAAGATCTAGAAGACGACGATATACAACATGACTAGAATACAAGATTACAAACAATAACTCGACATTTAAGAACAAAAGTGGAATGATGATGACCATGTGGACGATTGTTTTGATTGGAACCAGTAAAATAAATAGCTTAGAGTGTATAATGACTTTAATGATTATCAAACAATGTGTTGGTTTAAAAATTGGCTTAAATTCATAATTCATCACAATGTTGTACAGTCTGACTCGAGTTCTTCATATCCGTCTCGTGATTCTTAAAATCTGTGGTAATTATATATAGTAAATCTTAGAGAATGATACACCGCTTCCTTTTTTCACGACAGTTAGAACATTGACAGTCATCGGGGAAAAGGTGACAACAGTGATAACATTGACATTCATTGCTTCGAATGTGACGACAGTGATAACATTCACAGTCAATGCTGTGAGAGTGAGAACAGTGGTAACATCGACAGTCTAGCGGAGCTGGCATTTGTCTTCTATAAGCGATGTCTTCTACCGGAGCTTATATTTCTATTCTCTGAAATATTTCAACATATTGTTTGTAGCAAATAAATATATTTCTTCTTAAATACACACCAAGCATACTTAAACTTTAAAAGTACATGTACCATTCAAGCAAAAGGCAAAAAAATAACATATACGGAAAACTTACCCTATAATACCGTATCAGAGAATGAAACGTATGGTGACTTTATCACAAAGGAAATAATATACTGATGGTAATTTAATAGCAACGAGAGTCAATAAGCAGGAATACAATTAAGTAATGTGGAAAAACAAGTTCAGATGAAAATCAAAGATAAAAGACGTTTGGTTGATGGGAGTAGGCCAGAGTGCGACCAAAACAATTGACCATATCACAAAAAAACAAACAACCTAACCACGCACAAGATTCGTCTGGCCAGAAGGATCAAACATAAAATGCGGGAAATATAGGATCACATACCCGCAAACGAATCTAAGGGAAAATAAATGCAATTCATATGATAAAAACCAAGATGGCGTCTCCCACGCTCACTGGTGAATCAGCATTACAAGAACTCATCCTATGTTCATTCACAGGGTTTAAATTGACAACAATGATATATAAAACTGAATACATCACTGGACAATGCTTATTGTTCTAAAAATCGCTTATATGCATGTATGCCATAGTTTAAGTTACTCGAAATCAAAAAAGTCCTTCAACTGTATGAGTAGTGTCCTGACATTAAATCCACTTTTATTTCAAATCAGCATATACAGCAGACGAAAAAGTGTTGATTCTGAAGGACCACAACCCTCCACCTATTCTAGCTACGTTACTGATTTCAGCCATATATCTGATCTGAATTGACATGGTATGGTTTTTAGTAGAATGTTTGTGTGTGAATAATTGTAATAATAAGCCTAACAGACGTTTCTCTCTCTCTCTCTCCTTATTACTGATTTGCTTATTAGAGATATGGTATGAGGTTTTAAATATATCTTATAGCGGCATTCAATTCTTAAATAAACCTGATACAAAGTAGTTATCCAGGATACCACTCATTCGAGATCTAGCTAATGATGTTCGACTCGACGACTGTAATTGATATTTAAAGCTTAATTCGATTTGAAAGTGCAACCTTTGTAATTACATACCTTCTTAGATGACAAAGCAGATATTTCCAGTGTCGTTTAATCCTTGTGAGGTGTGGTCTGTGACTTGGAAATAAAAAATCGAGGTCTACAGGTAGGTATTTCTATTATATAAAGTCCCTGGTGGTATTTCCAATAGCCTATTAAAAGACCATTGTAATGGAAATTTGTGATTACTGTACTCTAATAATAGAATACAATTCAAGCGTAAAAACGGTGTACTCATTTATATATCTTTATTGTTATACAGCTAATGTATAACATAATCCTCTACGGCTACTGGACTAACAGAAGACCTAATTAGTCTCTTCTATTTAATACTAATATATATTGTCACAGTTAATTTATTGCATTTACAATTAACGTTAGGTTTCTTAAAATCGCATATGGTGAATATTGTTGTTTCAGTAATTATAATCTATTAAATTGAGGTTCAGTAAAGGAGCACCATTAATGGTATGTTACCTGAACATCAACTTTCTTCAAAATAAATGTAAACAATGTATATGCAGTTAATTCCAACTACTCTTGATGACATTAGACTTGATGGTAAGTGGACACTGACTGCAACTGGGGACAGATTCCTATTATTCGACTTGATTTGATTTGATTTATTGTGTTTAACGCCACTTTCAGTAATATTTCAGCTATATCATGGCAACCAGTTTTAGTGGTGGAAGAGGTCAGAGGTCCCCGAGAGAGCCACCGACCATGGGTAAGCAACTGGTAAACTTTATCACTTGCGGCAACGAGTCGAGTGCACCATTTTTGTAATTTACAAATCCGGGCGCGAACCCACGCCGTATTGGTGATAGACTTGTATGAGTTGTTAGGAAATCCAACTACCTAGCTCATTGAGCCATCCAGGCCCTTCCTACTTTTCGATGACAGTGAACAGACACACAGAGTAATCATACGTCTGGTCATACCAGGAATTACGATTAAAGAGTGTGTCGTTCATGTTACTTAGAGTGTGAAATGTGTTCAGACAACAGGAATGCAAACCTTATACTGAGAAAATAAGAGGTCATATTTCTCATTCGAGGTGCAGCTGTCCTACCGCTGATACTCTTTGACTGCGCATAGCATGTTTGGTTCCAAGCATTGGAAGATCTAGAAGACGTCGATATACCACATGATACCCAGCGCTTTATAAAACAAGGCAGTGGATAGAAGGAGACGGACTAATTTGGAATCATTTTGGAACCGAAGGACCCCGTACAACATACAACATCGTGGCATCGCATGGTAAATTGAAGAGGAAGGTTCAGCACTCACATCCAAATATATTCACCATTATACAGACCTTAATGGAAACACAGAATTCCAATGACATCAACAGAATCTAGAGAGAAACCGAGGAAATTGTTCGACCGCGTGCCAAGAAGTCTCTCAACAATTACTGTTGTCGTGCTGGTATTATAAAAAAACCAAAATATTTGTTTTTAAATAAGTGTTATTAATAAAATTCATTAGAATGGAACATCTTTTCCATGTTGATTGAAATAAATGTTTAAAATAAAGACATAAAAAGAAGGGTTTTTTTAAATATCTGTAGCTTTTGAAAAATATTTAATTCTTATGAATTTTATCGAGAAAAAAATTGCAATTGGTGCCTATCACCACTGATATTGTGAGTTCCAATCCCGCTTAGGGTGAGATGTACGACATTATATGATAAAGTGTGTCAGTGACTTACGGTAGGTCGATGGTTTTCTCCGGTACTCCGTTTCCCCCATCAATAAAACTGACCGGCACGATATAGTTGAAATGTTGTTGATAGTGGCGTTAAACTCCATAACCCCTGACCCGCGAGGCAAATCGCAGAAATCTGATATAATATGACATTGAACTTCCATGGGTTGGTAGATCCTAATGGCCAGACGTGCACTAACGTCTTGGTGTTTTCAATATGGCTAACTTTCCCATGGTAAGCAATCAAATGCAAAAACCAGTGGAAGGAATTATAAAAGGGGATTTAATGACGATTCAGGTTTCAAAGGGATGTTGTAGATACTTTTATGACAGCTCAATGTTAGAATTACCTATCTTTTATATGTATATTTCCTCTTGTGTTTGTTGTTTAGCATAGTGGTGTCCAACACATATTGTGTTGTGTTTTTTGTCTTCGTCTTATGTACCCTATGTACCTTATCTTGCCATTTTCTCTGAATTGTTCATTTGTGATTGCCCCTTCGGTGTTCTCTAACGTTTATACAATTATATTGCCTATTGATGATCTGGCTCTCACGAAGCCCCTACAGCAAGTCGATGAATACCTAGTGGTACATATGTTAGCGTCAATGAATGTCACAGATGCCGTCGTGGTTGATGGAACCCAATACAGTATTTTGTGTGTGGTGGTGTGTGGGTGTGTGTGGGTGTTGGGACGTTCGTGCGTTCGTCCGTGCGTGCGTGCGTGTTTATAAAATTATAGAATCAGTAGATTTTTTCCCCAAATTGATAATATATTGGAATCTTAATTAGGAGGTATAAACAACAACACAATCCGGACAATTGAATCAGATTTATGTGGAGAATTTATGTGCCACGTATCAGATTACATGTCTACTTTGTATTATAGTTATATACATTTATTACCTTCTGTTATATTAACATAAATAAGGTGAAAACTACATTAGTGATACAACACGGTTAATACTGGACGAAGTCAACCAATACGGATTTTTTTCTTGTAATGCCCGACTTTGATCCGGCCAATATTTGTGTTCCGGATTCTCTCTAGATTTTACATTAATTTCAACGATAAAATAGAGTCGCTCTGTCATTGTCGTCTGCAATCTCTTCCACAGAGTTGTTAGGGTCGATAACTCTTTGGAAGATTGAAAATACAGAAACAAAATGGAAATTGTTTCATCTCAAGAGTAAATGTAATAAAACCGGAACGTCATTGAAAAATCATTGTGCATGCTAAAAGAATCAAAAAATGTTATTGTTGTGAATTTATTTAAATTTTATTTAAGTCTTTGAAGCGAAAGGATAAAGCACATAAGACAATACTTTATGGTTAATTAATAATATATCATTACGCCTCAGGCCATTGCAGATACCCTAGGACTAATAACTTGACCAATGTGGTAATCATTCCGGAGCACCTTAGTTCACCCTCGGGTTTAAGTGGGGTTCCTGTTACTCGATCTTTAGTTTTATATGTATGCTTTGTAGATCGTTGTTTTTCTTTGTACTTTTTCTTTTGGCCATTGTGTTGTCTGTTCTTGGATATACGGATTCTGATTACATCTTTGGTATCTTCAAACTCTTCGTAATAATATTACAGTATTGCAATTTCATACCTTTATTGTTGGACACTAAATACAAGACGGGCCCGGTTGGCTCAATGAGCTAGGTCGTTGGATCTAATAGCTAATACAAGCCTATCACCAATACGGCGTGGGCTCGCGCCCGCCATTGTAAATAACAAAAATGTGCACTCGACTCACAATCGCAAGTGACAAAGTTTACCAGTTACTTGCTCATTGTCGGTGGTTCTCTCCGGGTACTCTGGCTTCCTCCACCACTAAAACTGGTCGCCATGATATAGCTGAAATATTGCTGAAATGGGCGTTAAAACACCAAAAATAGATAGATAAATAAATAAATAAATAAATAAACACTAAATACAAGAATTATGCTGTATCTAAAGTCTGATAGATTTACCTATTTTGTTCATTAATACTGTTAGGGTAATGGTTGTGAAATGTAACGCTTCAGTTAAGGGGGATATACAGGTAATCTGTCAATCAATCAACCAATCAATCAATTACTTATTGCTTGGTTGTGGCTTAACAAAGAGGAAGCGGTATATTAGCTATTTCTATTCATGACTAGAACAAGATTATAAACAATAACTGGACAATGTGGACGATTGTTTTGATTGGAACCAATATAATAATTAGAATAAGACAAAATTGATTATGTTGCTCCTGTTACTGCTATCAACGAGGAACCAACGACTTCTAACATTATTATGTTGCTCCTGTTACTGCTATCAACGAGGAACCAACGACTTCTAGCATTATTATGTTGCTCCTGTTACTGCTATCAACGAGGAACCAACGACTTCTAACATTATTATGTTGCTCCTGTTACAGCTATCACCGAGGAATCAACGACTTCTAACATTATTATGTTGCTCCTGTTACAGCTATCAACGAGGAATCAACGACTACTAACATTATTATGTTGCTCCTGTTACTGCTATCAACGAGGAATCAACGACTACTAACATTATTATGTTGCTCCTGTTACTGCTATTAACGAGGAATCAACGACTACTAACATTATTATGTTGCTCCTGTTACTGCTATCAACGAGGAATCAACGACTACTAACATTATTATGTTGCTCCTGTTACTGCTATCAACGAGGAATCAACGACTACTAACATTATTATGTTGCTCCTGTTACTGCTATCAACGAGGAACCAACGACTTCTAACATTATTATGTTGCTCCTGTTACTGCTATCAACGAGGAATCAACGACTACTAACATTATTATGTTGCTCCTGTTACAGCTATCAACGAGGAATCAACGACTTCTAACATTATTATGTTGCTCCTGTTACAGCTATCAACGAGGAATCAACGACTACTAACATTATTATGTTGCTCCTGTTACTGCTATCAACGAGGAACCAACGACTACTAACATTATCATGTTGCTCCTGTTACAGCTATCAACGAGGAATCAACGACTTCTAACATTATTATGTTGCTCCTGTTACTGCTATCAACGAGGAATCAACGACTTCTAACATTATAATGTTGCTCCTGTTACTGCTATCAACGAGGATTCAACGACTTCTAACATTATTATGTTGCTCCTGTTCATGCTATCAACGAGGAATCAACGACTACTAACATTATTATGTTGCTCCTGTTACAGCTATCAACGAAGAACAAACGACTACTAACATTATTATGTTGCTCCTGTTACTGCTATCAACGAGGAATCAACGACTTCTAACATTATTATGTTGCTCCTGTTACAGCTATCAACGAGGAATCAACGACTTCTAACATTATTATGTTGCTCCTGTTACAGCTATCAACGAGGAATCAACGACTACTAACATTATTATGTTGCTCCTGTTACTGCTATCAACGAGGAATCAACGACTACTAACATTATTATGTTGCTCCTGTTACTGCTATCAACGAGGAATCAACGACTACTAACATTATTATGTTGCTCCTGTTACTGCTATCAACGAGGAATCAACGACTACTAACATTATTATGTTGCTCCTGTTACTGCTATCAACGAGGAATCAACGACTACTAACATTATTATGTTGCTCCTGTTACTGCTATCAACGAGGAACCAACGACTTCTAACATTATTATGTTGCTCCTGTTACTGCTATCAACGAGGAATCAACGACTACTAACATTATTATGTTGCTCCTGTTACAGCTATCAACGAGGAATCAACGACTTCTAACATTATTATGTTGCTCCTGTTACAGCTATCAACGAGGAATCAACGACTACTAACATTATTATGTTGCTCCTGTTACTGCTATCAACGAGGAACCAACGACTACTAACATTATCATGTTGCTCCTGTTACAGCTATCAACGAGGAATCAACGACTACTAACATTATCATGTTGCTCCTGTTACAGCTATCAACGAGGAATCAACGACTTCTAACATTATTATGTTGCTCCTGTTACTGCTATCAACGAGGAATCAACGACCTCTAACATTATTATGTTGCTCCTGTTACTGCTATCAACGAGGATTCAACGACTTCTAACATTATTATGTTGCTCCTGTTAATCTTATCAACGAGGAACCAACGACTACTAACATTATTATGTTGCTCCTGTTAATGCTATCAACGAAGAACCAACGACTACTAACATTATTATGTTGCTCCTGTTACTGCTATCAACGAGGAATCAACGACTACTAACATTATCATGTTGCTCCTGTTACAGCTATCAACGAGGAACCAACGACTTCTAACATTATTATGTTGCTCCTGTTAATGCTATCAACGAGGAACCAACGACTACTAACATTATTATGTTGCTCCTGTTACTGCTATCAACGAGGAATCAACGACTACTAACATTATTATGTTGCTCCTGTTACAGCTATCAACGAAGAACAAACGACTACTAACATTATTTTGTTGCTCCTGTTACTGCTATCAACGAGGAATCAACGACTTCTAACATTATTATGTTGCTCCTGTTACAGCTATCAACGAGGAACCAACGACTTCTAACATTATTATGTTGCTCCTGTTACAGCTATCAACGAGGAACCAACGACTTCTAACATTATTATGTTGCTCCTGTTACTGTTATCAACGAGGAACCAACGACTACTAACATTATTATGTTGCTCCTGTTACAGCTATCAAAGAGGAACCAACGACTTCTAACATTATTATGTTGCTCTTGTTACTGCTATCAACGAGGAACCAACGACTACTAACATTATTATGTTGCTCCTGTTACAGCTCTCAAAGAGGAACCAACGACTTCTAACATTATTATGTTGCTCTTGTTACTGCTATCAACGAGGAACCAACGACTTCTAACATTATTATGTTGCTCCTGTTACTGCTATCAACGAGGAATCAACGACTTCTAACATTATTATGTTGCTCTTGTTACTGCTATCAACGAGGAACCAACGACTACTAACATTATTATGTTGCTCCTGTTACAGCTATCAACGAGGAACCAACGACTTCTAACATTATTATGTTGCTCTTGTTACTGATATCAACGAGGAATCAACGACTTCTAACATTATTATGTTGCTCCTGTTACTGATATCAACGAGGAATCAACGACTACTAACATTATTATGTTGCTCCTGTTACTGCTATCAACGAGGAATCAACGACTACTAACATTATTATGTTGCTCTTGTTACAGCTATCAACGAGGAATCAACGACTTCTAACATTATTATGTTGCTCCTGTTATTGCTATCAACGAGGAATCAACGACTTCTAACATTATTATGTTGCTCCTGTTACAGCTATCAACGAGAAACCAACGACTTCTAACATTATTATGTTGCTCCTGTTACTGCTATCAACGAGGAATCAACGACTACTAACATTATTATGTTGCTCCTGTTACAGCTATCAACGAGGAATCAACGACTTCTAACATTATTATGTTGCTCTTGTTACTGCTATCAACGAGAAACTAACATTATTATGTTGCTCCTGTTACAGCTATCAACGAGGAACCAACGACTTCTAACATTATTATGTTGCTCCTGTTACAGCTATCAACCAGGAACCAACGACTTCTAACATTATTATGTTGCTCCTGTTACTGCTATCAACGAGAAACCAACGACTTCTAACATTATTATGTTGCTCCTGTTACTGCTATCAACGAGGAATCAACGACTTCTAACATTATTATGTTGCTCCTGTTACAGCTATCAACCAGGAACCAACGACTACTAACATTATTATGTTGCTCCTGTTACTGCTATCAACGAGAAACCAACGACTGCTCACATTATTATGTTGCTCCTGTTACTGCTATCAACGAGGAATCAACGACTACTAACATTATTATGTTGCTCCTGTTACTGCTATCAACGAGGAATCAACGACTTCTAACATTATTATGTTGCTCCTGTTACTGCTATCAACGAGGAACCAACGACTTCTAACATTATTATGTTGCTCCTGTTACTGCTATCAACGAGGAATCAACGACTACTAACATTATTATGTTGCTCCTGTTACTGCTATCAACGAGGAATCAACGACTACTAACATTATTATGTTGCTCCTGTTACAGCTATCAACGAGGAATCAACGACTACTAACATTATTATGTTGCTCCTGTTACTGCTATCAACGAGGAATCAACGACTACTAACATTATTATGTTGCTCCTGTTACAGCTATCAACGAGGAACCAACGACTACTAACATTATTATGTTGCTCCTGTTACTGCTATCAACGAGGAATCACCGACTACTAACATTATTATGTTGCTCCTGTTACTGCTATCAACGAGGAATCAACGACTACTAACATTATTATGTTGCTCCTGTTACTGCTATAAACGAGGAATCAACGACTACTAACATTATTATGTTGCTCCTGTTACTGCTATCAACGAGGAACCAACGACTTCTAACAGTATTATGTTGCTCCTGTTACTGCTATCAACGAGGAATCAACGACTACTAACATTATTATGTTGCTCCTGTTACAGCTATCAACGAGGAATCAACGACTTCTAACATTATTATGTTGCTCCTGTTACAGCTATCAACGAGGAATCAACGACTACTAACATTATTATGTTGCTCCTGTTACTGCTATCAACGAGGAACCAACGACTACTAACATTATCATGTTGCTCCTGTTACAGCTATCAACGAGGAATCAACGACTACTAACATTATCATGTTGCTCCTGTTACAGCTATCAACGAGGAATCAACGACTTCTAACATTATTATGTTGCTCCTGTTACTGCTATCAACGAGGAATCAACGACCTCTAACATTATTATGTTGCTCCTGTTACTGCTATCAACGAGGATTCAACGACTTCTAACATTATTATGTTGCTCCTGTTAATGCTATCAACGAGGAACCAACGACTACTAACATTATTATGTTGCTCCTGTTAATGCTATCAACGAGGAACCAACAATTACTAACATTATTATGTTGCTCCTGTTACTGCTATCAACGAGGAATCAACGACTACTAACATTATCATGTTGCTCCTGTTACTGTTATCAACGAGGAACCAACGACTTCTAACATTATTATGTTGCTCCTGTTACTGCTATCAACGAGGAACCAACGACTACTAACATTATTATGTTGCTCCTGTTACAGCTATCAACGAAGAACAAACGACTACTAACATTATTTTGTTGCTCCTGTTACTGCTATCAACGAGGAATCAACGACTTCTAACATTATTATGTTGCTCCTGTTACAGCTATCAACGAGGAACCAACGACTTCTAACATTATTATGTTGCTCTTGTTACTGCTATCAACGAGGAACCAACCACTACTAACATTATTATGTTGCTCCTGTTACAGCTATCAACGAGGAACCAACGACTTCTAACATTATTATGTTGCTCCTGTTACTGTTATCAACGAGGAACCAACGACTTCTAACATTATTATGTTGCTCCTGTTACTGCTATCAACGAGGAAACAACGACTACTAACATTATTATGTTGCTCCTGTTACAGCTATCAAAGAGGAACCAACGACTTCTAACATTATTATGTTGCTCTTGTTACTGCTATCAACGAGGAACCAACGACTACTAACATTATTATGTTGCTCCTGTTACTGCTATCAACGAGGAACCAACGACTTCTAACATTATTATGTTGCTCCTGTTACTGCTATCAACGAGGAATCAACGACTTCTAACATTATTATGTTGCTCCTGTTACTGATATCAACGAGGAATCAACGACTACTAACATTATTATGTTGCTCCTGTTACTGCTATCAACGAGGAATCAACGACTACTAACATTATTATGTTGCTCTTGTTACAGCTATCAACGAGGAATCAACGACTTCTAACATTATTATGTTGCTCCTGTTACTACTATCAACGAGGAATCAACGACTTCTAACATTATTATGTTGCTCCTGTTACAGCTATCAACGAGAAACCAACGACTTCTAACATTATTATGTTGCTCCTGTTACTGCTATCAACGAGGAATCAACGACTACTAACATTATTATGTTGCTCCTGTTACAGCTATCAACGAGGAATCAACGACTTCTAACATTATTATGTTGCTCTTGTTACTGCTATCAACGAGAAACTAACATTATTATGTTGCTCCTGTTACTGCTATCAACGAGGAACCAACGACTTCTAACATTATTATGTTTCTCCTGTTACAGCTATCAACCAGGAACCAACGACTTCTAACATTATTATGTTGCTCCTGTTACTGCTATCAACGAGAAACCAACGACTTCTAACATTATTATGTTGCTCCTGTTACTGCTATCAACGAGGAATCAACGACTTCTAACATTATTATGTTGCTCCTGTTACAGCTATCAACGAGGAACCAACGACTACTAACATTATTATGTTGCTCCTGTTACTGCTATCAACGAGAAACCAACGACTACTAACATTATTATGTTGCTCCTGTTACTGCTATCAACGAGGAATCAACGACTTCTAACATTATTATGTTGCTCCTGTTACTGCTATCAACGAGGAACCAACGACTTCTAACATTATTATGTTGCTCCTGTTACTGCTATCAACGAGGAATCAACGACTACTAACATTATTATGTTGCTCCTGTTACAGCTATCAACGAGGAATCAACGACTACTAACATTATTATGTTGCTCCTGTTACTGCTATCAACGAGGAATCAACGACTACTAACATTATTATGTTGCTCCTCTTACAGCTATCAACGAGGAACCAACGACTACTAACATTATTATGTTGCTCCTGTTACTGCTATCAACGAGGAATCACCGACTACTAACATTATTATGTTGCTCCTGTTACTGCTATCAACGAGGAATCAACGACTACTAACATTATTATGTTGCTCCTGTTACTGCTATCAACGAGGAATCAACGACTACTAACATTATTATGTTGCTCCTGTAACTGCTATCAACGAGGAACCAACGACTTCTAACAGTATTATGTTGCTCCTGTTACTGCTATCAACGAGGAATCAACGACCACTAACATTATTATGTTGCTCCTGTTACAGCTATCAACGAGGAATCAACGACTTCTAACATTATTATGTTGCTCCTGTTACAGCTATCAACGAGGAATCAACGACTACTAACATTATTATGTTGCTCCTGTTACTGCTATCAACGAGGAACCAACGACTACTAACATTATCATGTTGCTCCTGTTACAGCTATCAACGAGGAATCAACGACTACTAACATTATCATGTTGCTCCTGTTACAGCTATCAACGAGGAATCAACGACTTCTAACATTATTATGTTGCTCCTGTTACTGCTATCAACGAGGAATCAACGACCTCTAACATTATTATGTTGCTCCTGTTACTGCTATCAACGAGGATTCAACGACTTCTAACATTATTATGTTGCTCCTGTTAATGCTATCAACGAGGAACCAACGACTACTAACATTATTATGTTGCTCCTGTTAATGCTATCAACGAGGAACCAACAATTACTAACATTATTATGTTGCTCCTGTTACTGCTATCAACGAGGAATCAACGACTACTAACATTATCATGTTGCTCCTGTTACTGTTATCAACGAGGAACCAACGACTTCTAACATTATTATGTTGCTCCTGTTACTGCTATCAACGAGGAACCAACGACTACTAACATTATTATGTTGCTCCTGTTACAGCTATCAACGAAGAACAAACGACTACTAACATTATTTTGTTGCTCCTGTTACTGCTATCAACGAGGAATCAACGACTTCTAACATTATTATGTTGCTCCTGTTACAGCTATCAACGAGGAACCAACGACTTCTAACATTATTATGTTGCTCTTGTTACTGCTATCAACGAGGAACCAACCACTACTAACATTATTATGTTGCTCCTGTTACAGCTATCAACGAGGAACCAACGACTTCTAACATTATTATGTTGCTCCTGTTACTGTTATCAACGAGGAACCAACGACTTCTAACATTATTATGTTGCTCCTGTTACTGCTATCAACGAGGAAACAACGACTACTAACATTATTATGTTGCTCCTGTTACAGCTATCAAAGAGGAACCAACGACTTCTAACATTATTATGTTGCTCTTGTTACTGCTATCAACGAGGAACCAACGACTACTAACATTATTATGTTGCTCCTGTTACTGCTATCAACGAGGAACCAACGACTTCTAACATTATTATGTTGCTCCTGTTACTGCTATCAACGAGGAATCAACGACTTCTAACATTATTATGTTGCTCCTGTTACTGATATCAACGAGGAATCAACGACTACTAACATTATTATGTTGCTCCTGTTACTGCTATCAACGAGGAATCAACGACTACTAACATTATTATGTTGCTCTTGTTACAGCTATCAACGAGGAATCAACGACTTCTAACATTATTATGTTGCTCCTGTTACTACTATCAACGAGGAATCAACGACTTCTAACATTATTATGTTGCTCCTGTTACAGCTATCAACGAGAAACCAACGACTTCTAACATTATTATGTTGCTCCTGTTACTGCTATCAACGAGGAATCAACGACTACTAACATTATTATGTTGCTCCTGTTACAGCTATCAACGAGGAATCAACGACTTCTAACATTATTATGTTGCTCTTGTTACTGCTATCAACGAGAAACTAACATTATTATGTTGCTCCTGTTACTGCTATCAACGAGGAACCAACGACTTCTAACATTATTATGTTGCTCCTGTTACAGCTATCAACCAGGAACCAACGACTTCTAACATTATTATGTTGCTCCTGTTACTGCTATCAACGAGAAACCAACGACTTCTAACATTATTATGTTGCTCCTGTTACTGCTATCAACGAGGAATCAACGACTTCTAACATTATTATGTTGCTCCTGTTACAGCTATCAACGAGGAACCAACGACTACTAACATTATTATGTTGCTCCTGTTACTGCTATCAACGAGAAACCAACGACTACTCACATTATTATGTTGCTCCTGTTACTGCTATCAACGAGGAATCAACGACTACTAACATTATTATGTTGCTCCTGTTACTGCTATCAACGAGGAATCAACGACTTCTAACATTATTATGTTGCTCCTGTTACTGCTATCAACGAGGAACCAACGACTTCTAACATTATTATGTTGCTCCTGTTACTGCTATCAACGAGGAATCAACGACTACTAACATTATTATGTTGCTCCTGTTACTGCTATCAACGAGGAATCAACGACTACTAACATTATTATGTTGCTCCTGTTACAGCTATCAACGAGGAATCAACGACTACTAACATTATTATGTTGCTCCTGTTACTGCTATCAACGAGGAATCAACGACTACTAACATTATTATGTTGCTCCTGTTACAGCTATCAACGAGGAACCAACGACTACTAACATTATTATGTTGCTCCTGTTACTGCTATCAACGAGGAATCAACGACTACTAACATTATTATGTTGCTCCTGTTACTGCTATCAACGAGGAATCAACGACTACTAACATTATTATGTTGCTCCAGTTACTGCTATCAACGAGGAATCAACGACTACTAACATTATTATGTTGCTCCTGTTACTGCTATCAACGAGGAACCAACGACTTCTAACATTATTATGTTGCTCCTGTTACTGCTATCAACGAGAAACCAACGACTTCTAACATTATTATGTTGCTCCTGTTACTGCTATCAACGAGGAATCAACGACTTCTAACATTATTATGTTGCTCCTGTTACAGCTATCAACCAGGAACCAACGACTACTAACATTATTATGTTGCTCCTGTTACTGCTATCAACGAGGAACCAACGACTACTAACATTATCATGTTGCTCCTGTTACAGCTATCAACGAGGAATCAACGACTACTAACATTATCATGTTGCTCCTGTTACAGCTATCAACGAGGAATCAACGACTTCTAACATTATTATGTTGCTCCTGTTACTGCTATCAACGAGGAATCAACGACCTCTAACATTATTATGTTGCTCCTGTTACTGCTATCAACGAGGATTCAACGACTTCTAACATTATTATGTTGCTCCTGTTAATGCTATCAACGAGGAACCAACGACTACTAACATTATTATGTTGCTCCTGTTAATGCTATCAACGAGGAACCAACAATTACTAACATTATTATGTTGCTCCTGTTACTGCTATCAACGAGGAATCAACGACTACTAACATTATCATGTTGCTCCTGTTACTGTTATCAACGAGGAACCAACGACTTCTAACATTATTATGTTGCTCCTGTTACTGCTATCAACGAGGAACCAACGACTACTAACATTATTATGTTGCTCCTGTTACAGCTATCAACGAAGAACAAACGACTACTAACATTATGTTGTTGCTCCTGTTACTGCTATCAACGAGGAATCAACGACTTCTAACATTATTATGTTGCTCCTGTTACAGCTATCAACGAGGAACCAACGACTTCTAACATTATTATGTTGCTCTTGTTACTGCTATCAACGAGGAACCAACCACTACTAACATTATTATGTTGCTCCTGTTACAGCTATCAACGAGGAACCAACGACTTCTAACATTATTATGTTGCTCCTGTTACTGTTATCAACGAGGAACCAACGACTTCTAACATTATTATGTTGCTCCTGTTACTGCTATCAACGAGGAAACAACGACTACTAACATTATTATGTTGCTCCTGTTACAGCTATCAAAGAGGAACCAACGACTTCTAACATTATTATGTTGCTCTTGTTACTGCTATCAACGAGGAACCAACGACTACTAACATTATTATGTTGCTCCTGTTACTGCTATCAACGAGGAACCAACGACTTCTAACATTATTATGTTGCTCCTGTTACTGCTATCAACGAGGAATCAACGACTTCTAACATTATTATGTTGCTCCTGTTACTGATATCAACGAGGAATCAACGACTACTAACATTATTATGTTGCTCCTGTTACTGCTATCAACGAGGAATCAACGACTACTAACATTATTATGTTGCTCTTGTTACAGCTATCAACGAGGAATCAACGACTTCTAACATTATTATGTTGCTCCTGTTACTACTATCAACGAGGAATCAACGACTTCTAACATTATTATGTTGCTCCTGTTACAGCTATCAACGAGAAACCAACGACTTCTAACATTATTATGTTGCTCCTGTTACTGCTATCAACGAGGAATCAACGACTACTAACATTATTATGTTGCTCCTGTTACAGCTATCAACGAGGAATCAACGACTTCTAACATTATTATGTTGCTCTTGTTACTGCTATCAACGAGAAACTAACATTATTATGTTGCTCCTGTTACTGCTATCAACGAGGAACCAACGACTTCTAACATTATTATGTTGCTCCTGTTACAGCTATCAACCAGGAACCAACGACTTCTAACATTATTATGTTGCTCCTGTTACTGCTATCAACGAGAAACCAACGACTTCTAACATTATTATGTTGCTCCTGTTACTGCTATCAACGAGGAATCAACGACTTCTAACATTATTATGTTGCTCCTGTTACAGCTATCAACGAGGAACCAACGACTACTAACATTATTATGTTGCTCCTGTTACTGCTATCAACGAGAAACCAACGACTACTCACATTATTATGTTGCTCCTGTTACTGCTATCAACGAGGAATCAACGACTACTAACATTATTATGTTGCTCCTGTTACTGCTATCAACGAGGAATCAACGACTTCTAACATTATTATGTTGCTCCTGTTACTGCTATCAACGAGGAACCAACGACTTCTAACATTATTATGTTGCTCCTGTTACTGCTATCAACGAGGAATCAACGACTACTAACATTATTATGTTGCTCCTGTTACTGCTATCAACGAGGAATCAACGACTACTAACATTATTATGTTGCTCCTGTTACAGCTATCAACGAGGAATCAACGACTACTAACATTATTATGTTGCTCCTGTTACTGCTATCAACGAGGAATCAACGACTACTAACATTATTATGTTGCTCCTGTTACAGCTATCAACGAGGAACCAACGACTACTAACATTATTATGTTGCTCCTGTTACTGCTATCAACGAGGAATCAACGACTACTAACATTATTATGTTGCTCCTGTTACTGCTATCAACGAGGAATCAACGACTACTAACATTATTATGTTGCTCCAGTTACTGCTATCAACGAGGAATCAACGACTACTAACATTATAATGTTGCTCCTGTTACTGCTATCAACGAGGAACCAACGACTTCTAACATTATTATGTTGCTCCTGTTACTGCTATCAACGAGGAATCAACGACTACTAACATTATTATGTTGCTCCTGTTACTGCTATCAACGAAGAATCAACGACTACTAACATTATTATGTTGCTCTTGTTACTGCTATCAACGAGAAACTAACATTATTATGTTGCTCCTGTTACTGCTATCAACGAGGAACCAACGACTTCTAACATTATTATGTTGCTCCTGTTACAGCTATCAACCAGGAACCAACGACTTCTAACATTATTATGTTGCTCCTGTTACTGCTATCAACGAGAAACCAACGACTTCTAACATTATTATGTTGCTCCTGTTACTGCTATCAACGAGGAATCAACGACTTCTAACATTATTATGTTGCTCCTGTTACAGCTATCAACGAGGAACCAACGACTACTAACATTATTATGTTGCTCCTGTTACTGCTATCAACGAGAAACCAACGACTACTCACATTATTATGTTGCTCCTGTTACTGCTATCAACGAGGAATCAACGACTACTAACATTATTATGTTGCTCCTGTTACTGCTATCAACGAGGAATCAACGACTTCTAACATTATTATGTTGCTCCTGTTACTGCTATCA
Source organism: Bathymodiolus septemdierum (assembly GCA_963383655.1). Classification (NCBI taxonomy): domain Eukaryota; kingdom Metazoa; phylum Mollusca; class Bivalvia; order Mytilida; family Modiolidae; genus Bathymodiolus; species Bathymodiolus septemdierum. The sequence continues at coordinate 66,533,408 of OY726525.1, forward strand.
ACGAGGAACCAACGACTTCTAACATTATTATGTTGCTCCTGTTACTGCTATCAACGAGGAATCAACGACTACTAACATTATTATGTTGCTCCTGTTACTGCTATCAACGAGGAATCAACGACTACTAACATTATTATGTTGCTCCTGTTACAGCTATCAACGAGGAATCAACGACTACTAACATTATTATGTTGCTCCTGTTACTGCTATCAACGAGGAATCAACGACTACTAACATTATTATGTTGCTCCTGTTACAGCTATCAACGAGGAACCAACGACTACTAACATTATTATGTTGCTCCTGTTACTGCTATCAACGAGGAATCAACGACTACTAACATTATTATGTTGCTCCTGTTACTGCTATCAACGAGGAATCAACGACTACTAACATTATTATGTTGCTCCAGTTACTGCTATCAACGAGGAATCAACGACTACTAACATTATTATGTTGCTCCTGTTACTGCTATCAACGAGGAACCAACGACTTCTAACATTATTATGTTGCTCCTGTTACTGCTATCAACGAGGAATCAACGACTACTAACATTATTATGTTGCTCCTGTTACTGCTATCAACGAAGAATCAACGACTACTAACATTATTATGTTGCTCCTGTTACTGCTATCAACGAGGAACCAACGACTTCTAACATTATTATGTTGCTCCTGTTACTGCTATCAACGAGGAATCAACGACTACTAACATTATTATGTTGCTCCTGTTACTGCTATCAACGAGGAATCAACGATTTCTAACATTATTATGTTGCTCCTGTTGCTGCTATCAACGAGGAATCAACGACTACTAACATTATTATGTTGCTCCTGTTACAGCTATCAACGAGGAACTAACGACTACTAACATTATTATGTTGCTCCTGTTACAGCTATCAACGAGGAACCAACGACTTCTAACATTATTATGTTGCTCTTGTTACTGATATCAACGAGGAATCAACGACTTCTAACATTATTATGTTGCTCCTGTTACGGATATCAACGAGGAATCAACGACTACTAACATTATTATGTTGCTCCTGTTACTGCTATCAACGAGGAATCAACGACTACTAACATTATTATGTTGCTCTTGTTACAGCTATCAACGAGGAATCAACGACTTCTAACATTATTATGTTGCTCCTGTTACTGCTATCAACGAGGAATCAACGACTTCTAACATTATTATGTTGCTCCTGTTACAGCTATCAACGAGAAACCAACGACTTCCAACATTATTATGTTGCTCCTGTTACTGCTATCAACGAGGAATCAACGACTACTAACATTATTATGTTGCTCCTGTTACTGCTATCAACGAGGAATCAACGACTACTAACATTATTATGTTGCTCTTGTTACTGCTATCAACGAGGAACCAACGACTACTAACATTATTATGTTGCTCCTGTTACTGCTATCAACGAGGAATCAACGACTTCTAACATTATTATGTTGCTCCTGTTACAGCTATCAACGAGGAACCAACGACTTCTAACATTATTATGTTGCTCTTGTTACTGCTATCAACGAGGAACCAACCACTACTAACATTATTATGTTGCTCCTGTTACAGCTATCAACGAGGAACCAACGACTTCTAACATTATTATGTTGCTCCTGTTACTGTTATCAACGAGGAACCAACGACTTCTAACATTATTATGTTGCTCCTGTTACTGCTATCAACGAGGAAACAACGACTACTAACATTATTATGTTGCTCCTGTTACAGCTATCAAAGAGGAACCAACGACTTCTAACATTATTATGTTGCTCTTGTTACTGCTATCAACGAGGAACCAACGACTACTAACATTATTATGTTGCTCCTGTTACTGCTATCAACGAGGAACCAACGACTTCTAACATTATTATGTTGCTCCTGTTACTGCTATCAACGAGGAATCAACGACTTCTAACATTATTATGTTGCTCCTGTTACTGATATCAACGAGGAATCAACGACTACTAACATTATTATGTTGCTCCTGTTACTGCTATCAACGAGGAATCAACGACTACTAACATTATTATGTTGCTCTTGTTACAGCTATCAACGAGGAATCAACGACTTCTAACATTATTATGTTGCTCCTGTTACTACTATCAACGAGGAATCAACGACTTCTAACATTATTATGTTGCTCCTGTTACAGCTATCAACGAGAAACCAACGACTTCTAACATTATTATGTTGCTCCTGTTACTGCTATCAACGAGGAATCAACGACTACTAACATTATTATGTTGCTCCTGTTACAGCTATCAACGAGGAATCAACGACTTCTAACATTATTATGTTGCTCTTGTTACTGCTATCAACGAGAAACTAACATTATTATGTTGCTCCTGTTACTGCTATCAACGAGGAACCAACGACTTCTAACATTATTATGTTGCTCCTGTTACAGCTATCAACCAGGAACCAACGACTTCTAACATTATTATGTTGCTCCTGTTACTGCTATCAACGAGAAACCAACGACTTCTAACATTATTATGTTGCTCCTGTTACTGCTATCAACGAGGAATCAACGACTTCTAACATTATTATGTTGCTCCTGTTACAGCTATCAACGAGGAACCAACGACTACTAACATTATTATGTTGCTCCTGTTACTGCTATCAACGAGAAACCAACGACTACTCACATTATTATGTTGCTCCTGTTACTGCTATCAACGAGGAATCAACGACTACTAACATTATTATGTTGCTCCTGTTACTGCTATCAACGAGGAATCAACGACTTCTAACATTATTATGTTGCTCCTGTTACTGCTATCAACGAGGAACCAACGACTTCTAACATTATTATGTTGCTCCTGTTACTGCTATCAACGAGGAATCAACGACTACTAACATTATTATGTTGCTCCTGTTACTGCTATCAACGAGGAATCAACGACTACTAACATTATTATGTTGCTCCTGTTACAGCTATCAACGAGGAATCAACGACTACTAACATTATTATGTTGCTCCTGTTACTGCTATCAACGAGGAATCAACGACTACTAACATTATTATGTTGCTCCTGTTACAGCTATCAACGAGGAACCAACGACTACTAACATTATTATGTTGCTCCTGTTACTGCTATCAACGAGGAATCAACGACTACTAACATTATTATGTTGCTCCTGTTACTGCTATCAACGAGGAATCAACGACTACTAACATTATTATGTTGCTCCAGTTACTGCTATCAACGAGGAATCAACGACTACTAACATTATTATGTTGCTCCTGTTACTGCTATCAACGAGGAACCAACGACTTCTAACATTATTATGTTGCTCCTGTTACTGCTATCAACGAGAAACCAACGACTTCTAACATTATTATGTTGCTCCTGTTACTGCTATCAACGAGGAATCAACGACTTCTAACATTATTATGTTGCTCCTGTTACAGCTATCAACCAGGAACCAACGACTACTAACATTATTATGTTGCTCCTGTTACTGCTATCAACGAGGAACCAACGACTACTAACATTATCATGTTGCTCCTGTTACAGCTATCAACGAGGAATCAACGACTACTAACATTATCATGTTGCTCCTGTTACAGCTATCAACGAGGAATCAACGACTTCTAACATTATTATGTTGCTCCTGTTACTGCTATCAACGAGGAATCAACGACCTCTAACATTATTATGTTGCTCCTGTTACTGCTATCAACGAGGATTCAACGACTTCTAACATTATTATGTTGCTCCTGTTAATGCTATCAACGAGGAACCAACGACTACTAACATTATTATGTTGCTCCTGTTAATGCTATCAACGAGGAACCAACAATTACTAACATTATTATGTTGCTCCTGTTACTGCTATCAACGAGGAATCAACGACTACTAACATTATCATGTTGCTCCTGTTACTGTTATCAACGAGGAACCAACGACTTCTAACATTATTATGTTGCTCCTGTTACTGCTATCAACGAGGAACCAACGACTACTAACATTATTATGTTGCTCCTGTTACAGCTATCAACGAAGAACAAACGACTACTAACATTATTTTGTTGCTCCTGTTACTGCTATCAACGAGGAATCAACGACTTCTAACATTATTATGTTGCTCCTGTTACAGCTATCAACGAGGAACCAACGACTTCTAACATTATTATGTTGCTCTTGTTACTGCTATCAACGAGGAACCAACCACTACTAACATTATTATGTTGCTCCTGTTACAGCTATCAACGAGGAACCAACGACTTCTAACATTATTATGTTGCTCCTGTTACTGTTATCAACGAGGAACCAACGACTTCTAACATTATTATGTTGCTCCTGTTACTGCTATCAACGAGGAAACAACGACTACTAACATTATTATGTTGCTCCTGTTACAGCTATCAAAGAGGAACCAACGACTTCTAACATTATTATGTTGCTCTTGTTACTGCTATCAACGAGGAACCAACGACTTCTAACATTATTATGTTGCTCCTGTTACTGCTATCAACGAGGAATCAACGACTTCTAACATTATTATGTTGCTCCTGTTACTGATATCAACGAGGAATCAACGACTACTAACATTATTATGTTGCTCCTGTTACTGCTATCAACGAGGAATCAACGACTACTAACATTATTATGTTGCTCTTGTTAATGCTATCAACGAGGAACCAACGACTACTAACATTATTATGTTGCTCCTGTTAATGCTATCAACGAGGAACCAACAATTACTAACATTATTATGTTGCTCCTGTTGCTGCTATCAACGAGGAATCAACGACTACTAACATTATCATGTTGCTCCTGTTACTGTTATCAACGAGGAACCAACGACTTCTAACATTATTATGTTGCTCCTGTTACTGCTATCAACGAGGAACCAACGACTACTAACATTATTATGTTGCTCCTGTTACAGCTATCAACGAAGAACAAACGACTACTAACATTATTTTGTTGCTCCTGTTACTGCTATCAACGAGGAATCAACGACTTCTAACATTATTATGTTGCTCCTGTTACAGCTATCAACGAGGAACCAACGACTTCTAACATTATTATGTTGCTCTTGTTACTGCTATCAACGAGGAACCAACCACTACTAACATTATTATGTTGCTCCTGTTACAGCTATCAACGAGGAACCAACGACTTCTAACATTATTATGTTGCTCCTGTTACTGTTATCAACGAGGAACCAACGACTTCTAACATTATTATGTTGCTCCTGTTACTGCTATCAACGAGGAAACAACGACTACTAACATTATTATGTTGCTCCTGTTACAGCTATCAAAGAGGAACCAACGACTTCTAACATTATTATGTTGCTCTTGTTACTGCTATCAACGAGGAACCAACGACTACTAACATTATTATGTTGCTCCTGTTACTGCTATCAACGAGGAACCAACGACTTCTAACATTATTATGTTGCTCCTGTTACTGCTATCAACGAGGAATCAACGACTTCTAACATTATTATGTTGCTCCTGTTACTGATATCAACGAGGAATCAACGACTACTAACATTATTATGTTGCTCCTGTTACTGCTATCAACGAGGAATCAACGACTACTAACATTATTATGTTGCTCTTGTTACAGCTATCAACGAGGAATCAACGACTTCTAACATTATTATGTTGCTCCTGTTACTACTATCAACGAGGAATCAACGACTTCTAACATTATTATGTTGCTCCTGTTACAGCTATCAACGAGAAACCAACGACTTCTAACATTATTATGTTGCTCCTGTTACTGCTATCAACGAGGAATCAACGACTACTAACATTATTATGTTGCTCCTGTTACAGCTATCAACGAGGAATCAACGACTTCTAACATTATTATGTTGCTCTTGTTACTGCTATCAACGAGAAACTAACATTATTATGTTGCTCCTGTTACTGCTATCAACGAGGAACCAACGACTTCTAACATTATTATGTTGCTCCTGTTACAGCTATCAACCAGGAACCAACGACTTCTAACATTATTATGTTGCTCCTGTTACTGCTATCAACGAGAAACCAACGACTTCTAACATTATTATGTTGCTCCTGTTACTGCTATCAACGAGGAATCAACGACTTCTAACATTATTATGTTGCTCCTGTTACAGCTATCAACGAGGAACCAACGACTACTAACATTATTATGTTGCTCCTGTTACTGCTATCAACGAGAAACCAACGACTACTCACATTATTATGTTGCTCCTGTTACTGCTATCAACGAGGAATCAACGACTACTAACATTATTATGTTGCTCCTGTTACTGCTATCAACGAGGAATCAACGACTTCTAACATTATTATGTTGCTCCTGTTACTGCTATCAACGAGGAACCAACGACTTCTAACATTATTATGTTGCTCCTGTTACTGCTATCAACGAGGAATCAACGACTACTAACATTATTATGTTGCTCCTGTTACTGCTATCAACGAGGAATCAACGACTACTAACATTATTATGTTGCTCCTGTTACAGCTATCAACGAGGAATCAACGACTACTAACATTATTATGTTGCTCCTGTTACTGCTATCAACGAGGAATCAACGACTACTAACATTATTATGTTGCTCCTGTTACAGCTATCAACGAGGAACCAACGACTACTAACATTATTATGTTGCTCCTGTTACTGCTATCAACGAGGAATCAACGACTACTAACATTATTATGTTGCTCCTGTTACTGCTATCAACGAGGAATCAACGACTACTAACATTATTATGTTGCTCCAGTTACTGCTATCAACGAGGAATCAACGACTACTAACATTATTATGTTGCTCCTGTTACTGCTATCAACGAGGAACCAACGACTTCTAACATTATTATGTTGCTCCTGTTACTGCTATCAACGAGGAATCAACGACTACTAACATTATTATGTTGCTCCTGTTACTGCTATCAACGAAGAATCAACGACTACTAACATTATTATGTTGCTCTTGTTACTGCTATCAACGAGAAACTAACATTATTATGTTGCTCCTGTTACTGCTATCAACGAGGAACCAACGACTTCTAACATTATTATGTTGCTCCTGTTACAGCTATCAACCAGGAACCAACGACTTCTAACATTATTATGTTGCTCCTGTTACTGCTATCAACGAGAAACCAACGACTTCTAACATTATTATGTTGCTCCTGTTACTGCTATCAACGAGGAATCAACGACTTCTAACATTATTATGTTGCTCCTGTTACAGCTATCAACGAGGAACCAACGACTACTAACATTATTATGTTGCTCCTGTTACTGCTATCAACGAGAAACCAACGACTACTCACATTATTATGTTGCTCCTGTTACTGCTATCAACGAGGAATCAACGACTACTAACATTATTATGTTGCTCCTGTTACTGCTATCAACGAGGAATCAACGACTTCTAACATTATTATGTTGCTCCTGTTACTGCTATCAACGAGGAACCAACGACTTCTAACATTATTATGTTGCTCCTGTTACTGCTATCAACGAGGAATCAACGACTACTAACATTATTATGTTGCTCCTGTTACTGCTATCAACGAGGAATCAACGACTACTAACATTATTATGTTGCTCCTGTTACAGCTATCAACGAGGAATCAACGACTACTAACATTATTATGTTGCTCCTGTTACTGCTATCAACGAGGAATCAACGACTACTAACATTATTATGTTGCTCCTGTTACAGCTATCAACGAGGAACCAACGACTACTAACATTATTATGTTGCTCCTGTTACTGCTATCAACGAGGAATCAACGACTACTAACATTATTATGTTGCTCCTGTTACTGCTATCAACGAGGAATCAACGACTACTAACATTATTATGTTGCTCCAGTTACTGCTATCAACGAGGAATCAACGACTACTAACATTATTATGTTGCTCCTGTTACTGCTATCAACGAGGAACCAACGACTTCTAACATTATTATGTTGCTCCTGTTACTGCTATCAACGAGGAATCAACGACTACTAACATTATTATGTTGCTCCTGTTACTGCTATCAACGAAGAATCAACGACTACTAACATTATTATGTTGCTCCTGTTACTGCTATCAACGAGGAACCAACGACTTCTAACATTATTATGTTGCTCCTGTTACTGCTATCAACGAGGAATCAACGACTACTAACATTATTATGTTGCTCCTGTTACTGCTATCAACGAGGAATCAACGATTTCTAACATTATTATGTTGCTCCTGTTGCTGCTATCAACGAGGAATCAACGACTACTAACATTATTATGTTGCTCCTGTTACAGCTATCAACGAGGAACTAACGACTACTAACATTATTATGTTGCTCCTGTTACAGCTATCAACGAGGAACCAACGACTTCTAACATTATTATGTTGCTCTTGTTACTGATATCAACGAGGAATCAACGACTTCTAACATTATTATGTTGCTCCTGTTACGGATATCAACGAGGAATCAACGACTACTAACATTATTATGTTGCTCCTGTTACTGCTATCAACGAGGAATCAACGACTACTAACATTATTATGTTGCTCTTGTTACAGCTATCAACGAGGAATCAACGACTTCTAACATTATTATGTTGCTCCTGTTACTGCTATCAACGAGGAATCAACGACTTCTAACATTATTATGTTGCTCCTGTTACAGCTATCAACGAGAAACCAACGACTTCCAACATTATTATGTTGCTCCTGTTACTGCTATCAACGAGGAATCAACGACTACTAACATTATTATGTTGCTCCTGTTACTGCTATCAACGAGGAATCAACGACTACTAACATTATTATGTTGCTCTTGTTACTGCTATCAACGAGGAACCAACGACTATTAACATTATTATGTTGCTCCTGTTACTGCTATCAACGAGGAATCAACGACTTCTAACATTATTATGTTGCTCCTGTTACTGCTATCAACGAGGAATGAACGACTTCTAACATTATTTTGTTGCTCCTGTTACTGATATCAACGAGGAATCATCGACTACTAACATTATTATGTTGCTCCTGTTACTGCTATCAACGAGGAATCAACGACTTCTAACATTATTATGTTGCTCCTGTTACTGCTATCAACGAGGAATCAACGACTTCTAACATTATTATGTTGCTCCTGTTACTGCTATCAACGAGGAACCAACGACTTCTAACATTATTATGTTGCTCCTGTTACTGCTATCAACGAGGAACCAACGACTACTAACATTATCATGTTGCTCCTGTTACAGCTATCAACGAGGAATCAACGACTTCTAACATTATTATGTTGCTCTTGTTACTGCTATCAACGAGAAACCAACGACTACTAACATTATTATGTTGCTCCTGTTACTGCTATCAACGAGGAACCAACGACTTCTAACATTATTATGTTGCTCCTGTTACAGCTATCAACCAGGAACCAACGACTTCTAACATTATTATGTTGCTCCTGTTACTGCTATCAACGAGAAACCAACGACTTCTAACATTATTATGTTGCTCCTGTTACTGCTATCAACGAGGAATCAACGACTTCTAACATTATTATGTTGTTCCTGTTACAGCTATCAACCAGGAACCAACGACTACTAACATTATTATGTTGCTCCTGTTACTGCTATCAACGAGAAACCAACGACTACTCACATTATTATGTTGCTCCTGTTACTGCTATCAACGAGGAATCAACGACTACTAACATTATTATGTTGCTCCTGTTGCTGCTATCAACGAGGAATCAACGACTTCTAACATTATTATGTTGCTCCTGTTACTGCTATCAACGAGGAACCAACGACTTCTAACATTATTATGTTGCTCCTGTTACTGCTATCAACGAGGAATCAACGACTACTAACATTATTATGTTGCTCCTGTTACAGCTATCAACGAGGAATCAACGACTACTCACATTATTATGTTGCTCCTGTTACTGCTATCAACGAGGAATCAACGACTACTAACATTATTATGTTGCTCCTGTTACAGCTATCAACGAGAAACCAACGACTACTAACATTATTATGTTGCTCCTGTTACTGCTATCAACGAGGAATCAACGACTACTAACATTATTATGTTGCTCCTGTTACTGCTATCAACGAGGAATCAACGACTACTAACATTATTATGTTGCTCCTGTTACTGTTATCAACGAGGAAACAACGACTACTCACATTATTATGTTGCTCCAGTTACTGCTATCAACGAGGAATCAACGACTACTAACATTATTATGTTGCTCCTGTTACTGTTATCAACGAGTAACCAACGACTTCTAACATTATTATGTTGCTCCTGTTACTGCTATCAACGAGGAATCAACGACTACTAACATTATTATGTTGCTCCTGTTACTGCTATCAACGAGGAATCAACGACTACTAACATTATTATGTTGCTCCTGTTACTGCTATCAGCGAGGAATCAACGACTTCTAACATTATTATGTTGCTCCTGTTACTGCTATCAACGAGGAATCAACGACTACTAACATTATTATGTTGCTCCTGTTACAGCTATCAACGAGGAATCAACGACTTCTAACATTATTATGTTGCTCCTGTTACTGCTATCAACGAGGAACCAACGACTACTAACATTATTATGTTGCTCCTGTTACTGCTATCAACGAGAAACCAACGACTACTAACATTATCATGTTGCTCCTGTTACAGCTATCAACGAGGAATCAACGACTACTAACATTATTATGTCGCTCCTGTTACTGCTATCAACGAGAAACCAACGACTACTAACATTATCATGTTGCTCCTGTTACAGCTATCAACGAGGAACCAACGACTTCTAACATTATTATGTTGCTCCTGTTACAGCAATCAACGAGGAATCAACGACTTCTAACATTATTATGTTGCTCCTGTTACTGCTATCAACGAGGAACCAACGACTACTAACATTATTATGTTGCTCCTGTTACTGCTATCAACGAGGAACCAACGACTTCTAACATTATTATGTTGCTCCTGTTACTGCTATCAACGAGGAATCAACGACTACTAACATTATTATGTTGCTCCTGTTACTGCTATCAACGAGGAATCAACGACTACTAACATTATTATGTTGCTCCTGTTACTGCTATCAACGAGGAATCAACGACTTCTAACATTATTATGTTGCTCCTGTTACTGCTATCAACGAGGAATCAACGACTACTAATATTATTATGTTGCTCCTGTTACTGCTATCAACGAGGAATCAACGACTACTAATATTATTATGTTGCTCCTGTTACTGCTATCAACGAGGAATCAACGACTTCTAACATTATTATGTTGCTCCTGTTACTACTATCAACGAGGAATCAACGACTACTAACATTATTATGTTGCTCCTGTTACTACTATCAACGAGGAACCAACTACTACTAACATTATTATGTTGCTCCTGTTACTGTTATCAACGAGGAACCAACGACTACTAGCATTATTATGTTGCTCCTGTTACTGTTATCAACGAGGAACCAACGACTACTAACATTATTATGTTGCTCCTGTTACTGTTATCAACGAGGAACCAACGACTACTCACATTATTATGTTGCTCCTGTTACTGCTATCAACGAGGAATCAACGACTACTCACATTATTATGTTGCTCCTGTTACTACTATCAACGAGGAACCAACTACTACTAACATTATTATGTTGCTCCTGTTACTGTTATCAACGAGGAACCAACGACTACTAACATTATTATGTTGCTCCTGTTACTGTTATCAACGAGGAACCAACGACTTCTAACATTATTATTTTGCTCCTGTTACAGCTATCAACGAGGAATCAACGACTTCTAACATTATTATGTTGCTCCTGTTACAGCTATCAACCTGGAACCAACGACTTCTAACATTATTATGTTGCTCCTGTTACAGCTATCAACGAGGAATCAACGACTTCTAACATTATTATGTTGCTCCTGTTACTGCTATCAACGAGGAATCAACGACTTCTAACATTATTATGTTGCTCCTGTTACAGCTATCAACCAGGAACCAACGACTTCTAACATTATTATGTTGCTCCTGTTACAGCTATCAACGAGGAATCAACGACTTCTAACATTATTATGTTGCTCCTGTTACAGCTATCAACCAGGAACCAACGACTACTAACATTATTATGTTGCTCCTGTTACTGCTATCAACGAGGAATCAACGACTACTAACATTATTATGTTGCTCCTGTTACTGCTATCAACGAGGAACCAACGACTACTAACATTATTATGTTGCTCCTGTTACTGTTATCAACGAGGAACCAACGACTACTAACATTATTATGTTGCTCCTGTTACTGCTATCAACGAGAAATCAACGACTACTCACATTATTATGTTGCTCCTGTTACTACTATCAACGAGGAACCAACTACTACTAACATTATTATGTTGCTCCTGTTACTGTTATCAACGAGGAACCAACGACTACTAACATTATTATGTTGCTCCTGTTACTGTTATCAACGAGGAATCAACGACTTCTAACATTATTATGTTTCTCCTGTTACAGCTATCAACCAGGAACCAACGACTTCTAACATTATTATGTTGCTCCTGTTACAGCTATCAACGAGGAATCAACGACTTCTAACATTATTATGTTGCTCCTGTTACTGCTATCAACGAGGAATCAACGACTTCCAACATTATTATGTTGCTCCTGGTACAGCTATCAACCAGGAACCAACGACTTCTAACATTATTATGTTGCTCCTGTTACAGCTATCAACGAGGAATCAACGACTTCTAACATTATTATGTTGCTCCTGTTACAGCTATCAACCAGGAACCAACGACTACTAACATTATTATGTTGCTCCTGTTACTGCTATCAACGAGGAATCAACGACTACTAACATTATTATGTTGCTCCTGTCACTCATTAGAAATTACTGCATGTTGTCTTAATGCAATTAACGAAAGGGTCGTCATAAAAAACACATACATAAGCGTAAGATAGAACCGAAGAGGAACTCTAGAAATGACAAACCAGAGGCGGAAGCAACACTGGGCACAACACACAGAATACAGACAAAACAAATATAAAATATACATCACAGAAAGCTAAAATGATAGGTAATACGGACCCCACCAAAGAAACCAGCGGTAAACCCAGGTGCTATCGAATGTTAAGTAATTTTCGTTTCTTAAAAGACACACACCGTGCTACTCATAGACAAGTCCCGTAAAAGCATGATATTCTCCATACAATGTGGGCTTGCTTTACATCTCATCCACAGTGCGAGACATGCATTGTTAGTGTCCAACATAACCCGATGTTGTGCTCTGCGTCAGAGAAATAAGGTTACCATGGTCGTTTTTCTAATAGGCTAGGACTTGATTGTAGTTGTAGATAATTTTATTATTTTATGCACTGAATGTTTTAGGGTGTATAATGACTTTAATGATTATAAAACAATGTGTTGGTTTACAAATTGGTTTGAATTCATAATTCATCAAAATATTGTACAATCTGACTCGAGTTCTCCATATTCGTCTTGTGATTCTTCAAATCTGCGGTATTTAAATATAGTAAATCTTACTGAATGATACACTTCCTCTTTGTACGACAGTATTCACATGTACAGTCTTTGGAATGAGGATGACAACAGTCATAGCATTGACACTCACCGGTTAGAGTGTGACGACAGTGGTAACATCTACAGTAAATCCCGTGAGCGTAACGACAGCGATAACATGGACATTCTATTACCGGGGCTGGACCTTCCATTACCAAAGGTGGCATTTCTATTTCCACAACCGTTTTAACGTATTTTACGTAACATATAACTATACGCTCCACTTTGCTGTTGTCAAAAAGTGTGTTGTGTATATCTTCTATCTCGTTTCTGTAAGTGTCAATCTTTTTACCATTTATTAATTCGAAACGCTCTCCGATATCCTTAAACTCATTGATGAAATCATCATAATCACCCTCATCAAGATTTGCTTCTCCAGTATGCATAAATGAATTCCGTATATTGCGAATACGGTCGATTAGGTCTCCAATAGTGTTTTTGTGGTACCCAACAGATTTCAGCTCCCCAGGCGTCCCATGCGACCCACGCTTTAGAAGTCTTCCAGTTTTGATTACAACACACAATGCCGAAATGTCTATTTCGGCATTGTGTGTTTTCCTCTTTTTGAGGAATTCCTTCACAATGGTATCATTGGATAAAGATGGAGATGAGTTGATGAATTCTATCAAATTCTGCCCGTGGTCTTGTAGAATTCTATTTTCAACAAATTCCAAAATCCATAACTTACAATTTTCAGCAATTATCACAAAGCATTTTGCAAATCTTTCCCGGCCTCCAATTATTTCCTGGAATATTAATTTAAAAAAGAAGTATTAAACAAAGAATACACTCCAACTGCAGATTCCTAAAAATAATGAACGATGCAGATTATAATATTGTACATATTCAAATATAGTATACATGTCTTAAGTACACACCAACCATACTTTAAAAGTACACGTGTCAGATACCCCCCCTCCCCTCAAAGCAAAAAATTATATAGGGACTACTTACCTTACAATATGTTCATTTTTTCGCGGTTTATTAAGCGTATGATGCCCCAAAGTATGTTATATCGTACATCTCACTAAAACAACATGTCGCTCTTCTCGGACACATTATTCTGATTCCGAGCCAACCAGTATTTGTTGATTGCTTATTAGAGATATAGTATAAAATTTAAAGATATCTTATAATTGCATTCAATTTTTAAATAAACCTAATACAAAAGAACAAAATTTTACATCGAGTTATCCATGAAACCCCTCATTCAAGTTATAGCTAATGATGTTCGAGTTATCCAGGAAACCACTCATTCGAGTTCTAGCTAATAATGTTCGACTCGACGACTTTAATTGATATTTAAAACTTAAATCGACTTAAAAGTGCATCTTTAGAATTTCCTACCTTGCTACATGCCATATCAAAGCAGATAATTCCAGTGTCGTTTAATCCTTGTGATGTGGTCTGCGTCGTGGAATTGAACAATCGAGGTCTATCGGTATTTATTTCCTTTATTGATTACATGGTTGGATTTCCAGTCTATTAAAAAAATTCTTGTAATGGATTTCTGTAATCTAATAATAGAATCCAATTCAAACCTAAACAGTGTACTCCTTTATATATCTTTATTCTCATAAAGCCAATGTATATCATAAGCCGTGTGACCCCGCTACGCCACATTGACTAAACAAGATCTAATCAGTCTCTTCTATCTAATATGCTTTCTGTAAATTTCTTCTGTGATATAATTTCATACGATATTTTGGCATATATCACAAAGAATTATATAGCGTTGATATACTATGCGAAAATAGTACATCTAATATGCCAGTTTCACGCGGGGAAGGTTGGGTTTTCAGCTGTCTGTCAAGCTATGCATAGCTAGTTCACGTGCAAGGGGGTGGATCCAATCTGTCAATATATCATAGTCGTCTAAACGTTTTTTAATAATTGTTATTGTTGTTAATTAAATTTCAAACTTCAAAAATCTTTATATTTTTAAAGCCTTAAATGAAAAAAAGAATATTCTCACACTTTCAAGATAATCTGATCCAATATATTAGTCACCAATATCAGAACC
Organism: Bathymodiolus septemdierum; assembly: GCA_963383655.1. Classification (NCBI taxonomy): domain Eukaryota; kingdom Metazoa; phylum Mollusca; class Bivalvia; order Mytilida; family Modiolidae; genus Bathymodiolus; species Bathymodiolus septemdierum. The sequence goes on from OY726525.1 coordinate 66,549,025, forward strand.
TCTTTTATTGTAATAGTTCTCAATATATTTTGTCTACATATAACAGTCAGCATAATAATAATAATAATGTTGTGTTAGCAATGACTATGCCATATAGTGGTCAGGGTTGAAGACATAGTGCACTCCCCTTCTGGTCGTGCACTATGTCTTCAACCCTGACCATTATGTTGGCATAGTCATTGCTAACACAACATTATTATATAAATATGTATTATCACATTTGCTTTGTATAATTAGTGCCTATTTAAATCTTAACAGGAATTACCTACTTGGTGTGTTCCCTCGAGCGTCAATTTTCGTTAAATCACATATGGTACATATTGTGTTTTAGCAATTATAATTTATTAAATTTAGGTTCAGTAAGGGGTATGCTAGCTGAACGTCAACTTTCTTAAAAAATCAAATATAGTACATATTGTTGTTTTAGTAATTATAATCTATTAAATTAAGGTTCAGTAAAGGATCACCATTAAGGGTATTTGATCTGAACTTTAGATTTGATGGCAAGTGGACAGAGACTATTATTGGAAACAGATCCCTACTATTCCATGACAGTGAACAGACACACAGAATAATACTTTAACCACGTCAGAGAACCTTACAGATCTCTGAACTGCCGACACATTCTACTGTGATGGGACTTTTTATGTCTGTTCCCGCATGTTTTGAACAGATATATCATGTTCGGGAGGGGTATTTGCGAAAAATACAAGTCGAGAGACGAAAATTTCTCGAGTCGATAGGCGAGTGAAATTTAGTCTCAAGACTGGTATTTTTCGCAAATACCCCTCCCAATATGATATATCTGTTTAATTACACCGAATATTATTTAGAACACTGGGTAAATAAATAATACCTTTGGTTGGTCGTTTTCAGGAATATTCTGTTTTTTATTGTCTGTTTCAGGAACAATTTAACTTTTATAAACCTTTTGAGGAATTTTGATTTTTTTTTTTTTTTATGGGTATGTCACCTGTAATTTAGAATTAGTCATTTTTCTTTCTGTTTTGTTTAATACAAGCAAATGTAGGTCTATTTTCAGACATTTTTGTTTTGTTCTTTTCACTGAATTTCATTTGTTTTGATTTTTTTAGATTTTTTTTTGTTAATTTCTTTATGATTTGGATTGTTTCATTTATTTTCGTCTGTGTGAAAAATGCAAACCTTCACAAACAAATCCATATTTTTCTGTTTTAAAAGAATTATATCCCCCTTTTCAATTATGTAAATTTGTAAATAAACAGACAGTAGTATACCACATATCCTATTTAAACTATTAACGACTCGCCTTTTTGTCTGTTAAATAAATTTGTCGGTTTGAGGCACGCGAGGGTAAAAAAGTGAAATTCTCTTACATCGGATTACTTCCGGGTTTCAAATTTGATTAATCATGTTAACTTACGTATAAAGGTAAAGATGAAATATTCCGAATGAATTTGGCGGTTTAAGGCACGCGAGGGTAAAAAAGTGAAATACGCTTTCGCAAGTACCACGGCACAGAGGGAAAAAAGGTAAATCCTCATGCAAATACCCCGGCAATGGTAAAAATTAACAAAATGAATCCTAAATATGAAAATGCACAAACAATACACCAGCTATTAACCAATCAAAATCCAGGATTCTTATATAAGGTGTAATTACATTAGATATACATTTGCACAGTATTCACATCATGAATGATGGTACTATGACTTCAGTGGTATATGTGCTTCTTTCAGGAAAGAACCAGCTTGTGTACATTTTTTAATATACTCCAAGAACACATGCCATTCACTCCAAACAGAGCATTCGCAGACTTTAAAGTTGCTGTATACAATGCCATGCATCTGGTCATACCAGACATCACCATTAAAGGGTGTGTCTTTCAGTGTGTACAGTGTGCACAGACAACAAGACTGCAACATTATACCGAGAAAACGAGAAGGTCAGAACTCTCATTCGATGTGCAGCTGTCCTACCGCTGATGACTGTATAGAAGACGTGTTGGTTCCAGTCTTTAGAAGATCTAAAAGAGGCCTATATACCGCATGGCATCCAACTCGTTACAAACGATACATACAAGAGCAGTGGATAGAAGGAGACAGACTGGTTTGGAATCATTTTGGAAACGAGGGACCCGTACAACAAACAACATCGAGGCAATGCATGGTAAACGTAAGAGGAATGCTTAGCACACACACCCAAATATATTCACCATCACACAGATCTTCAAGGAAATGCAGGTATGCAATGACATCAACAGAATCTAGAGAGAAGCCGTGGGAACGTTCGACCACGGGTCAAGAAGTATATCAACAGTAACCATCGTCTTGCTATGATAAAAACAAAGCAAAATAGTTGTGTTAAATAAGTGTTAATAATAAAATAAATGTTTAAAATAAAGTTATAAAAAGAAAACTAAAATATTTTTATATAAAATATTTTCAGCTTTTGATTGATTGATTGATTGATTGATTTTTGGTGTTTAACGCCACTTTCAGCAATATTTCAGCTATATCATTGCGACAGGTTTTAGTGGTGGAGAGAACCACCGACCATGGGCAAGCAACTGGTAAGCTTTATCGCTTGCGGCTGCAAGTCGAGTGCACCCTTTTTGTAATTTACAAAAGCTGGCGCGAACCCACGCAGTATTGGTGATAGGCTTGTATGAGTTGCTAGGTAGTCCAACTACCTAACTCATCCGGGCCCTTGTAGCTTTTGAAAAATATTGAATTCTTCTGAATTTTAGATAAAAAAAATGAATAATATAATAACCTGCAAGGGGTCTTCGTGGTCGTGATCGTAGGGTAGTTTTATTTATAGCTAATTGTGTAATCGGTTTCCATGACCACTGATGTTGGGAGTTCAAAACCCATCCGAGCGAGATGTACAACATTACGTGATAAAGTTGGTCAGTGACTTACTGTAGGTCGGTGGTTTTCTCCGGGTACTCCGGTTTCCTCCATCAATAAAACTGACCACCACGATATACTAGTAACTGAAATATTGTTGAAAGTGGCGTTAAACACCATAACCCCTAACCCCCGAGATAAATCTATGAAATATGATGTAATATGACATTGAGCTTCCATGGGTTGGTAGACCCTAATGCCTAGATGTGCACTAAATTCTTGGTATTTTCAATAAGTCTACCTTGGTAACCAATCAAATGCAAAAAAACAGAGGAAGGAATGATAAAAGGAGAGTTGATGACGGTTCAGGATTAAAAGGGATGTTGTAGATACTTTTATGACAGCTCAGTGTTAGAGTTACCCATCTTTTTGATGTATATTGCCTCTTGTGTTTGTTGCTTGCGCATAGTGGTGTCCAACAAAGATTTTGTTGTGTTTTTGTTTTGTTTTTCTTCGTCTATTTTTCCAGTTTGTCAGGATTGTTTATTTGTGATTGCCCCTTCGGTATTCTCTAACGTGTCTTTATATATATATTGGTTCTTGACGATCTTGCTCCCACAATGCCCCCAGATCAAGTAGATAAACGATATTGGTACATATGACGTTAATGAAAATGAAAAACAATCGCAAGATTCCGTTGTGGTAGATGGAACTATAAATTTAGATGAAATTGATGTTAATTAAGAAATAATTAATGGAATCCATAGTTTGTATCCAGTTTTAACATGGGTAACATTATTTTCGCAAAAAAAATTTCCCGAGTGATACATTATTTTCATTGCATTTTTTCCCTTTTATCGCTATTACTCGGGATAAAAAAAATACGAAATAATGTTACTCATGTTAAAACTTGATACAAACTATGGCTTCCATGAATTATTTCGTCTCTAGTAGGAAAAATCTAACTTATTTTGTTAAGTGGAAGTCAGTAATGGAAACGCATTTCATAACAAAATCCACTAACTTTTATGCTTACAGTTGTTTTTCTATTATCTATAACTAGACTGTGATGTAATTAACTTACTGATATTTTCCAATTTGATGGCATTTTGAATTTAGTAGCTTAAACAAGCTAAATGCTCACAAAATCGCAACACAAATCAGTAAACAGCTTGTGTTATGTCATCAGCGTTCATTGTAAATTACCTCACCGGAAGACGTTAAATTTCAAGTCAAAGTCCATAGATGGTTGTCTTAAGTATTTATTCGGGAAAAACTATAGGTAAGAAACAAAACGGACATGCACCACAGTTCTGTATGAATACATGAATTCACTAAGGAATTGTTTGCTCGTCAATACGCATGAGCGAATTCAAATATATCGTGAGTTTTATCATTGTATTATTTACAGACAATGGAGGACGTCATGTTAGAATAATAAATAACAAAATAAAGTATTTTCTATGTAGAACACAGTTTACACACGTTTATCGTCAATGTTTGTATCTTCCTGTTGACAACATTTGTATTCAAAATGTACGATACCTTCAATTTCCCCAATTGATAATATTAATTTCTTGAGTAACAATATTCCTACCCCTCGTGCATAATGTGTTTTTGTGTCGATGTTGATACATACTGAATGTTACATGTCAAAATCTGTATCACATGCTGTATCAACCCGAGAATCCTATATCACCCCAAGGGACACCGGCCCGAGGGGTGATATAAGTCGAGGGTTGATACGGCATGTGATACAGATTTTGACATGTAATGTTCATTATATCATATATTTCAACCATGCCTTTGATAATACATGTATTTTATCAAAATTTTGAATTGTTTTGATAATCAAAAAAAATATATGAAAATTTTGAAAAAAATTGAAAAATTTCGAAATTTTTTAGAATTTTTAATAATATTTTTTTTTTATTTTGGAATTGTATGCAAATTTTGAATTTATTTGCGAATTTGAAATTTTTTTTTTTCTTTTTAAAAATTGAAAAATTTTGAAATTTTATAAAATTTTTAGGAAAATTTCAAAAAATTATAGATTTTTTTTTTTTTATTTTATGATATTTTGATATTTTTGGGGTATATGAGATAGGGTATGCGATATAGGGTATACACGATATAGGCTTGGGACAATCATTGATAATGCATATACAAAACACCTGTATTTTAATCTAAATATATGATATAAACAGATACTGGTATATAATATTCTTCTGATATGGAAATTATGAGCAGTAAGATAAGTGAACAGTGTTTTTATCATGAGACAAAACGTATTAATTGTTAAATTGTACTTGATTTCGTCTACTTTCAACACTTCCCGGTCCTTCATTCATCCATGATTTATCACCCGGTTTGTAACTAGATTAACACGACGGTTGCCACTAGTGGAAAAGGGAACTGCTTACCCTTCCAAAGCACCTGAGTTCAGCCCCGGTTTTTAGTGGGGTTCGTAGTAGATATTTCCAGTGTCGTTTAATCCTTGTGAGGTGTGGTCTGCGTCGTGAAATTGAACATTTGAGGTCTATCGGTATTTATTCCCTTTAGATTGATTACATGGTATGATTTCCAGTCTATTATAAAATCCTTGTAATGTAAAATTTCTGATTACTGTATTCTAATAATACAATTCAATTAAAACCTAGACAGTGTGCTCCTTTATATATCTTTATTTTCATAAATCCAATTTATAACATCATCCTCTACGGCTATTGGACTAAATCAGTCTCTTCTATCTAATAATAGATATTGTCACAGTTGATTTGTAGAATTAGTATCTATTTAAATCTTACATGGAATTACCCAATTGGTGTGTTCCCTGAACGTAAATTTTCTTAAAATCACATATTGTACAAGCTCAATTGAACATTTTTGGAAAATACCTCTTCTAAATGTAAATTTTTCATTAAATGGATCTGAAATAGAAATTGTAAAGGAATTCAATTACCTAACAATACTTTTAAACAGAACTGATAATTTTCATAAAGGAATCACAAAGCAAGCAGAAAAGGCAAACAAAAGGCTACATGTATGTATGAAGTTTTAAAAGAGGACGCACTCAATAAATTATCTGTTGAATGGCAACTCCAGCTATTTGATAAAATTGTTAAACCTATATTTCTCCATGGCTCTGAAATTTGGGGATTTAGCAAAAATATTGATTGTCTAGAAAAATACAGTTATGATTTTGTAAATTCCTATTTACTATTAAATTTAAAATCATCGACACCAAATTATATGACTTTACGATACTACTGTGACGATTTCCTATCGAAATTGATATAAAAATAAGGCTGGTGTCATTTTGGGGAAGACTTTTATTGGGCAAAGAAACTAAACTCTCGTACTTATCATATAAACATGCTTTGTTTTGACGAAAATGTTGACTCCGTTTGGATTAAATATCTAAAAACAGTTTTCGATGAAACAGGCTATTCTGTTATTTGGAGAAATCAAGATTTTCCAAATTCTTATTGGTTAATTTCGAGTATCAAATTACGCCTACAGGATCAGTTTAAACAGGATTGGTACTCCCTAATTGGACACTTTCCAAAAGCATCAAATTATAGAATATTTAAATAAAATTTCGAATTTGAAAACTACGTGAGAATTTTAGTAGACAAAGATATTTATGTTCTATGCAAATTCAGAACTACCAACCACAACTTACCTATAGAAACTGGGCGATGGAATAATATTGACCGTGTCAATATAATGTGTACACAATGTGACAATAAAACTATTGGAGATGAATGCCATTACATAATGTAGTGCCAAACTTTAGAAATATTTCAGTTATATATACATATATATATATACTGTGGCTGTCAGTGTTATGGGTAGAGGAAATCGGAGGACCCTGAGAAAACCACCGACCTATCGCAAGTCACTGACAAACTTTATCACATAATGTTGTACACACACCTCGCCCTGATCGAGATTCGAACTCACAACATCAGTGGTGATAGGCACTGATTGCATAGGTAGTTGTAAATCCAACTACCATACGCTCACGGCCACGACGGACCCTCCATATTTTTATGAACAACTTCCATCTATATACCGGTAAAATGTCAACCTCATCATTAACACTCCCTAAGCAAAGTGGGTTGGACGCTTATTTGTACAATAATTCTTTCTTTCTCTATTCATGCCCTACGAACTTGCAAGCAAATGGGCCGCCGTGGTCGTGATCGTATGGTTTTAGGATGCAATCAGTGCCTATCACCACTGAAGTTGTCGTTTCAAACCTCGCTCATGGCGAGGTGTACGCGATACAGCATTGTGTAATAACTTTGTCAGTGACTTGTGGCAGGTCGGTGGGTGCTCTCTATGGGTACTCTGGTTTCCTCCACCAATAAAGCGTACCGCCACGATATAGCTGAAATATTGCTAAAAACGCCATAACCCCTATTCCCCGAGGCAAATTTCAAAAATCTGATGTAGTATGTCTGTCAACTTCCATGTGTTGGTAGACCCTAATGCCTAGATGTGCACTAAAGTCTTGGTATGTTCAATATGGCAACTTTTACCATAGTAACCAATCAAATGCAAAAAACAACATGGAAAGAATATTAAAAGGTGATTTGATAACGATTCAGGGTTCAAATGGATGTTGTAGATGCCTTTATGACAGCTCAGTGTTACAGCTATCTTTCTTTTAGATGTATGACGAGTTAGAAGATAACAAAGGGGTAATCAGAATTCGTATATCGAAGAAGAACAGACGACACAATGGCCAAAAGAAAAAGTACAAAAGTTCCTGCTCCACTAGTGACACCCGTCGTGTTAATCTAGTTGTATTGCCTCTTGTGTTTGTTGTTTGCGCATAGTGGTGTCCAACACATATTTTGTTGTGTCTGTTTTGTTTGTCTTCGTCTTGTGTAATCTATGTTGCCAGTTTCTCTGGATTGTTCATTTGCGATTGTCCATTAGGTATTTTCTAACGTGTCTTTAGATTTATATTGCCACTTGGCGATCCCACAATGCCCCCAGATCTAGTAGATGAACGTTAATGGTACATATGACGTTAATGTAAATGAAAAAAAGCACAAGATTCCATCGTGGTAGATGGAACAATGAATTTAGACGAAAATGATGTCAATTAAGAAATAATTCATGGAATCCATAGTTTGTATCCAGTTTTAACATGGGTAACATTAATTTCGTAGAACATTTATCCCGAATGATACATTATTTCCGTTTCATTTTATCCCTTGCTATCGCTCGGGATAAATGTTTTACGAAATAGTGTTACCCATGTTAAAACTGGATACAAACTATGGCTTCTGTGAATTATTTCGACTCTAGTAGGAAAAATCTAACTTATTTTTTGAAGTGGAAGTCACAAAATCGTAACATAAATCAGTAAGCAGCTTGTGCTATGTTATCAGCGTTCCTTGTAAATTACCTCACCGGAAGACGTTAGATTTCAAGTCAAAGTCCATAGATGGTTGTCTTTAAGTATTTATTCGGGAAAAACTATAGACATTTTTATGTTTTTATACACCACGGTTCTGTATGAATACATGAATTTACTAAGGAATGATGTTTGTTCGTCAATACGCATGTGCGAATTCAAATATATCGTGAGTTTTATGATTGCATTATTTATAGCCAATGAAGGACGTCATGTTAGAATAATAAATAACAGAATAAAGTATCCTCTATGTAGCACACATTATACACCCGTAGATCGTCAATGTTTATATTGACAACATTAACGTTCAAACATTGACGATACCTTCAATTTCCCCAATTGATAATTTTCATTTCTTGAGTAGCAATATTCCTACCCCTCGTGCCTAAGGTGTTTTTTGTGTCGATGTTGATACAATCAACTACTGGTAAATCATATTCTTCTTATATGGAGATTATGAGCAGTAAGAAAAAGTCAACAGTGTGTTTTGATCACGAGACAAAACGTATTTATAGTTAAATTGTACTTGATTTCAACACTTCCCGGTCCTTCATTCAATCATGACTTATCACCAGGTTTGTAACTAGATTAAAACGACGGGTGCCACTAGTGGAGCAGGAACTGCTTACCCTTCCAAAGTTCAGGCCCGGGTTTTTGTGGGGTTCGTGTTATTCGATCTTTAGTTTTATGTGTATGCTTTGTAGATCGTTGTTTGTCCTTCTGTACTTTTTTCTTTTGGTCATTGTGTTTTCTGTCCTTCTTCGAATTACGCCCTCTGATTACTCCTTTGGTATCATCAAACTCTTCTTCCTTCAAGCTAAATAATTAAGTACGAAAGTTTTGCAGATAAAAAACAAATATTCGAGTCTACATGGATATACGCAACATTGTCACTCCACATAAGATCCTATTAATTCGCTTCTGTAACACGAAAGCACAGAACAAAAATCCACGAAGTCATTGTGCACCTGTGTTTATAATGAACCCGGAAGTCACAGTACACCCTGTGACGTTTGACGAGTTGAATATATTCATTTTAAGTAACAGTATTCGGGTCATCGGTTATTATGTATAGGAGAATGTTCAAGTAACTCTCCATTCATTAAAAATAATGGAGCTGAGGCCCCGAAGGGGCCGAGGCCCATTGTTTTTAAGGAATGGAGAGATACGAGGACATTCTCCAACTTAAAATCCACCCATTGTACTTTGTTAATTTTATTAATTATTAATCTTGTAACAAAACAGTCTGTGCATAGTATCTAAAGTACAAAGTATTAAATTGTTTGCCCTTTGTGGGACCTTAAAAGTACAAAGAGAACAATAACTCTCCATTCCTTAAAAATAATGGAGAGTTTTGACAATAGATTTACATCACAGGTGGATTTTAAATGAAAACCTATGAATAGATATTAATCTGTACCTTTTCACAATAGTCTATGAATGGGCAATGCTATAATTGACAGCAGAAGAAAAATATCATTCTTAGAGGTTAAGAAGGTTATCTTCGAAAGAAAAATAGTTCTAGAAAAACACTTCTTAAAGAAAATTATAAAAACAAAAGATTATTTGGCTCAAGTGTAAAGTCAAATATAAAATTTTAAAATATTGAAATTAAAGAACACCATTTTTAATTTTGAGTTAAATGGTTTGAGAAATGGAAAGAAAGAACAAAATTGGAATGCGGGAAGCTGGAAGTCAGTACCTCATTTGGAAAGGAGCGAGAGTAAGAAGAATCAAATAAAAACAAAAAATCGGGAAAAATAATGTACTCGGCCAGAAATAAAGCAAAGATATAAAGGATCTAACACCGATAAGAGGGCAAGACGGAAAAATCTCAGATACCCAAGGGAAAGATTTCTGGTCTCCAACGAGGCTCTGCCGAGTTGGAAACCAATAGAAATCTTTCCCGCGGGTGTCTGAAATTTGTCCGTGTTGTCCTCTTACCGGTGTTTGATTCTTTTTCTCACTAATTTCCCTATCTTGTACGTTTTCCGGTGTTTGATTTAATTTCTCACTAAACATCTTTGTTTTGTTTACATTCCATCGAGCGTTTTCCCGTAAAATTGTTTTCCGTTGGTGAAGTGAATTGTCGATTTATCGATATACATCCGTGTATTGTCAGTATTTTAATTGTATTTCATAATGAAATACAATGTATTTAATAAATATATTATATATGCTACTACAACAGCGATAAATACCTGTAAAAATTATTTGACTTTGATCAAAGGGAGATAATTTCTTTCTTTACGGTAGAAAGGGGTGAGAAAAAGTCAAACGCAGTGAAAGGTGCAATATCGTTAAATCGCTAGAAAGGAGATTAATAAAAAATACTTATGTGGTAGAATCGTGGTTTTATTGATGAGAATAAAGACGGAACCGTGGTGAGGAGCTATTTTGCGAAACGTAACATTTTTACTGGAAAAGTAGGTGAAATTCTTAGCTCACCCATGGGTAGAGAAAAGGATATCTCACACGGCTAAACATAGGAACTGTGCTGTCTCATTAGTGAGAAAATCCTCTCTGGATATTGTAATTATTTATTCAATATTTGTAATTCCATACGGCTATTCCTACTGAGTCTCTACTGTGAGGTAGACGTTCCCTTTGACAAAAGGTCTTCTAGAAGTATATCATCACACACACTTAACACACAAAAAAAGACTTTATATTGGATCTGGGTGGGAACCCGAGCATCGATCCCGGTATCTCTCGACTTTTTTTTATCACATTTGATGGAGAACCCGGACTTCGATATCGGTACCTGTCGACTTTTTTGTCACATTTGGTGGAGAATCCGGGCATGAATCCCGGTACCTCTCGTCTTTTTGTTATCACATCTGGTGGAGAACCTGGGCATCGATCTCTGTACCTCTCGACTTTTTTTTGTCACATCTGGTGTAGAACCCGGTACCTCTCGTCTTTCTTGTCACAAATATGTGGTCATGCCGATGAACATACAAACAGCAGACTCAATTATTATTAAATGTAACGTCTTTTTACAGGGGAAATGGAATAATTGCTTGCTAAATTTTAGTCTGGTGCTCGTGACCCCTCGGATTTTTTTTTTGTAATTCTGTAATAACTTGTGATGCTTGAAATTGTAAATTTAATGAAAAATAAAGCAATATTCCTTCCACACTGAATATCCGATCGTTACGATTTTTCAAAATGGGAAATCACAGTACACTTAACACGCGAAGGCACGTTTACATCGTGTGAAGAAAGACAACTCAAAAGCGAAAGTAGAAAAATTCTATTTTCAAGTTATCACTAAACACTTTTTAAGGCAAACGTTGAACAGGATCATTTTGAAATCTAATTAGTGGATTGTTAGCATCAACATATTTATTGAAAAGAGGCAATATGTTGTTCATTAGTTTGTTTGTGTCAATTTCTTTGTTTTCAAAAACAACAATATGTCTTAATTTGTTCCTGTATTTAAATACTGTTATAGTGACAGTCGGAACCTTTGAACCGTAATGAGAGCGGGAGGTTTGGCGCCTTAAAATCTGATTCAACCCACCATTTCTTTAGAAATGCCTGTACCAAGTCAGGGTCATTACGGTTTTCACAGTTTTTCGGTTGTTGACTGATTTTGTCTGTTTATATAATTATGAGTTTTGACTTTCCTTTGTAAGATTGTTCGGAGTTCGGTAATTTTGTTATTACCCTTATTGATTGGTAAATTGTTAATCTGGCAACACCAAGAACAAATTGGATAAAATATGTATTTATTGTTCTTGTATTTTTAATGTACTCATGTGAAGATCAGATAACACGGCAAGATTAATCGAATACTACAAATCATATACTATTCTTGCAGTCTACGATACCACCGTTCACACCTAGCAATTAATCGTATACTTTTTTTTATTTTTTTTATTATTAAAATCATTTTCCCTCTTATATAAAATGGTTATTATGAGTGAAGATGGTATGGCTGCAGCCTTATGCATTATAATCATTCATGGTGATATAAGAAGGGGACAGATCAAGAGGAATCCTGCACACAGATCGTGTTGGGTTCATCCTTGGATAAGAAGACGCCCAAACTGTGCGGCCTTTCGTGCAGAATAATCTACAGAAAATCCTCAAAGTTTTAGGATGTTTTTCTAAGAATGGAGAAGGAAACATTTGCTGAACTATAAGGACTACTTACATTGTTTATATCAGGTATGTGCTTGCCCTTACCCTTCCGGAGCACCTGATTTCACCCCCAGGTTTTCAGTGGGGTTCGTGTTACTCGATCGTTAGTTTCATATGTATGTTTTGTAGATCGTTGTTTGCCCTTTTATACTTTTTCTTTTGGCCATTGTGTTGTCTGTTCTTCTTCGATATACGGATTCTGATTACCCCTTTGGTATCTTCAAACTCTTCTTTGCAGAAATGCACTTTTGCATTTGACACACCATGTATACACCAAATTCTAACGTTGAGCATTAAAACTAACGTGGAGTGACAACCAATATAGGAAGTCAAAGGTGGGTACTTATTTTTGTCCTGAAATAATTCCTTTATTTACGACCATAATGTTTTCAAATATGTCTTTAAGATTATCATTAAATCTGTAGAAATATGGATGAAAATAAAACAACAAGACGATAATTTTTAGCAAAAACTTGTTTTGGCTTGCAAATATGGTATATTTATATTGCAACAGTAACAAGGAATACTCGAATAAACAACTTTATTAGTTTATCAGTTACGGGAGTTACGTCAGTTGTTTTCTCCAACCACTTATAAAACTGACTGCCATTATAGAACTGAAAGTTGTGAGTTCCAATACCGATTGTGTACTCGATACAACAGTGAATTGTGGCAGGTCAGTGGTTTTCTTCGAGTACTCCGATGTACTCTACCAATAAAACTGACCGTCACGATATAACTGAAATATTGTTGAAAGTGAGGCTGAACACCATAATCCTAACCCAGCTGTGTTTGTGTTAATGTGACGGTGATCATACGACAGTTGATTTTAATCAAGAACATAAGAATTAAGCTACAATTAATTGGGCGCCATTTTTACAGTGGTATATACTAAGTGTTGTGAACTTGTTCTTTTCAAAGTAATTAATACAATTAATTAGAAGACATTCTGATGTTAGCAAAAATAAATGTCAAGAATTTGTGAATAAAATTGATACAGTATTAAAATGTCAAGCTTTCAGTAAACAAATTTTAAAAAGAACTTAAAAATCACGAAGAACGGATACGCATACATTAGAGATATTTATTTTCATGGCATTTTCGGATTCAATAAATCCTTTTATTCATATGGTGTCGAGTCTGTTTTAAAGGAACCAAACGGTTTAATTAAGTGTTGAATGATGCATTGCTAACTTTTGATTATGAACGTACCAGAAACGTGTCGTGTGCACTAAATATGATATCTACGTTTTATGAATGATATTTTTTTCTATATATAAACATCTTGTTTTGTTCGAGGTCATATAGCTAAGTCAAGATAAGTAAAGAATGGAAATTCTATTTCATTAACAAAATGTTATAGTATATACATTAATATTGTATATTATAACGATAAAACACATCTCGCCGTTATCAGATCATTGAGTGATTGAGTGATTGTTGCTTAAGGCCAATTCAGCAATTTATCAGCTATATCATGCGAGAACAAGTTAATTTTCAATGAGATGATGATGAGATCAGCTTTGTTTTAGACCAACACGCTGAGTTGGATTTTTATAGTGCTAGCTCACGGAAACAACAGTCCGCGGATAGATATGTCGCCACACTCGGACACAATTATTCTGATTTGAGCCACCCAATCTTTGCTCTTACTCCTTAATGCTGCGTGCTTAACGGAGAAGCAGCACAAACCAATGTTATAGTCTGAGTTTGACTCGACCGTGGCTCGAACCCACGATCTACCGCACTCGAGACGAGCACGCTAATCTTTACACCATCGATGCAGTCCAAATCCTAATAATAATATGTCTCTATATATATGTACGTCGAGCACTGCAGGTATGTCAATTTGTGAAACATCCCTGTTATATGACAAATATCAGATAACTCTTCATTCCATATAAATATCAATGATAAAAACTGATATCTTTTTAAAAGACCAATTATTCAACATTTTGAGTAAAAATATTGTTTAATGAAGATATCTTCTGGATACTGTTGAAACTGCTGAATCAAATTAAAGCTAACTTTGCCGAATGGGTCTTGGGTCAGGTACCGTTATAACATTATGTGCGACTATCCAGTTCTTCAAAGTGGTTGTCATAGCTAAAACTAGGAAGTTCTTTAATAGACCATTATAATATAAATTGCAGCTGCATGGCAATGAGTAGTTGAGCCAATGTATATCGATTATGTAAATGAGGAATATTTTGATATAAATTACATTAAAGTTTTCTGTTAAAAAAATCACTGAACCAAATTAAACAAAACTTGGCTGGGATTGTCTTTAGTAGGTGGGCCCCTTTACGATATTGTGTTGGACAACCCCACCATGCATTCTGCTGTTCCAAATATATTATTTTTGATCATTGCTGCTTTAATTGGAGTCACAATGAACTCCAATTTAAAATGCAGCTGTATGACAATGAATAGTTTATGGTCAAGTGTACTCGATACACCATTGTGTGACAAAGTATGTCAGTGACTTGCGACAGGTCGGTGGTTTTCTCCGGTTTCTGCTGCCAATAAAACTGACCGCCATGATATATTGTTGAGTGATACTAAACACCATAACCCAATATCAGTTGTGTTTGTGCTAACGTGACGGTGATCATACGATAGTTGATTTTAATCAAGAATATCAAGAATCAATCTTCATTGGGCGACTATTTTACCGCGGAGTTTTATATGTTTTTCCAAAGTAATTAATACAATTAATTATAAAATATGCTGATGCTAGGAGCAATAAATCTCCAGAATTTTGAACAAAATTGATACACCATTAAAATGTCAAGCTTTCAGTAAGCAAATTTTAAAAAGAACTTAAAAATCACGAAGAACGGATACGTATAATGAATGATTTTTTTTTATATAATATTTTCTATAGATAAACATCTTGTTTTGTTCGAGGTCACATAACTAAGTCAACATAAGTAAAGAATGGAAATTGTACGCTAATCTTTACACCATCGATGCAGTCCAAATCCTAATAATAATATGTCTCTATATATATGTACGTCGAGCACTGCATGTATGTCAATTTGTGAAACATCCCTGTTATATGACAAATATCAGATAACTCTTCATTCCATATAAATATCAATGATAAAAACTGATATCTTTTTAAAAGACCAATTATTCTACATTTTGAGTAACAATATTGTGTAATGAAGATATATTCTGGATACTGTTTAAACCGCTGAATCAAATTAAAACTAAAATTATGTGCGACAACCCAGTCCTTCAAAGTGGTTGCCATAGCTAAAACTAGGACAACCTGGAGTCACAATGAATTCCAATTTAAAATGCAGCTGTATGACAATGAATAGTTCATGGCGATGTGTACTCGATACAACATTATGTGACCGTCATGATATATTGTTGAAAGTTGTGTTTGTGTTAACGTGACGCTGATCATACGATAGTTGATATTAATCAAGAATATCAAGGATTAAGCTACAATTCATTGGGCGACAATTTTACCTCGGAATTCTATATGTCTTTCCAAAGTAATTAATACAATTAATTAGAAAATATTCTGATGCTAGGAGCAATAAATCTCCAGAATTTGTGAATAAAATTGATACACCATTAAAATGTCAAAATTGCAGTAAACAAAATTTAAAGAGAGCTTAAGAATCGTGAAGAACGGAAATGTATACATTAGCGATATTTATTTTCATGGCATTTTCGATTTTAATAAATCATTTAATCCATATGGTGTGGAGTCTGATTTATCATATAAGTGTTTATTGATACATTGCTAACTTCGTATTGTTTTCGATCAATATCTTAGCTAGTTGTATGCCACTGTAACACTTAATTAATTGAATAAACTCTTGAGAAAACCGAAGGAGCAATCAAGAATGGACAATCAATCCAGAGACACAGACAACATTGGGCACCCACCACACAGTAAGAAGACAAAAACCACACACACGACACAGACAACATTGGGCACCCACCACACAGTAAGAAGACAAAAACTACACACACGACACAGACAACATTGGGCACCCACCACACAGTAAGATGACAAAAACTACACACACGACACAGACAACATTGGGCATCCACCACACAGTAAGACGACAAAAACTACACACACGACACAGACAACATTGGGCACCCACCACACAGTAAGATGACAAAAACTACACACACGACACAGACAACATTGGGCATCCACCACACAGTAAGATGACAAAAACTACACACACGACACAGACAACATTGGGCATCCACCACACAGTAAGACGACAAAAACTACACACACGACACAGACAACATTGGGCATCCACCACACAGTAAGAAGACAAAAACTACACACACGACACAGACAACATTGGGCACCCACCACACAGTAAGACGACAAAAACTACACACACGACACAGACAACATTGGGCACCCACCACACAGTAAGACGACAAAAACTACACACACGACACAGACAACATTGGGCACCCACCACACAGTAAGATGACAAAAACCACACACACGACACAGACAACATTGGGCACCCACCACACAGTAAGAAGACAAAAACTACACACACGACACAAACAACATTGGGCACCCACCACACAGTAAGACGACAAAAACTACACACACGACACAGACAACATTGGGCATCCACCACACAGTAAGACGACAAAAACTACACACACGACACAGACAACATTGGGCATCCACCACACAGTAAGACGACAAAAACTACACACACGACACAGACAACATTGGGCACCCACCACACAGTAAGATGACAAAAACCACACACACGACACAGACAACATTGGGCATCCACCACACAGTAAGACGACAAAAACTACACACGCGACACAGACAACATTGGGCACCCACCACACAGTAAGACGACAAAAACTACACACACGACACAGACAACATTGGGCATCCACCACACAGTAAGACGACAAAAACTACACACACGACACAGACAACATTGGGCATCCACCACACAGTAAGACGACAAAAACTACACACACGACACAGACAACATTGGGCACCCACCACACAGTAAGACGACAAAAACTACACACACGACACAGACAACATTGGGCATCCACCACACAGTAAGACGACAAAAACCACACACACGACACAGACAACATTGGGCATCCACCACACAGTAAGACGACAAAAACTACACACGCGACACAGACAACATTGGGCACCCACCACACAGTAAGAAGACAAAAACTACACACACGACACAGACAACATTGGGCATCCACCACACAGTAAGATGACAAAAACCACACACACGACACAGACAACATTGGGCACCCACCACACAGTAAGACGACAAAAACTACACACACGACACAGACAACATTGGGCACCCACCACACAGTAAGATGACAAAAACCACACACACGACACAGACAACATTGGGCATCCACCACACAGTAAGACGACAAAAACTACACACACGACACAGACAACATTGGGCATCCACCACACAGTAAGATGACAAAAACCACACACACGACACAGACAACATTGGGCACCCACCACACAGTAAGAAGACAAAAACTACACACACGACACAGACAACATTGGGCACCCACCACACAGTAAGATGACAAAAACCACACACACGACACAGACAACATTGGGCATCCACCACACAGTAAGACGACAAAAACTACACACGCGACACAGACAACATTGGGCATCCACCACACAGTAAGACGACAAAAACTACACACACGACACAGACAACATTGGGCACCCACCACACAGTAAGATGACAAAAACCACACACACGACACAGACAACATTGGGCATCCACCACACAGTAAGACGACAAAAACTACACACACGACACAGACAACATTGGGCACCCACCACACAGTAAGACGACAAAAACTACACACACGACACAAACAACATTGGGCATCCACCACACAGTAAGACGACAAAAACTACACACGCGACACAGACAACATTGGGCACCCACCACACAGTAAGACGACAAAAACTACACACACGACACAGACAACATTGGGCATCCACCACACAGTAAGACGACAAAAACTACACACACGACACAGACAACATTGGGCACCCACCACACAGTAAGATGACAAAAACTACACACACGACACAGACAACATTGGGCATCCACCACACAGTAAGACGACAAAAACTACACACACGACACAGACAACATTGGGCACCCACCACACAGTAAGATGACAAAAACTACACACACGACACAGACAACATTGGGCATCCACCACACAGTAAGACGACAAAAACTACACACACGACACAGACAACATTGGGCACCCACCACACAGTAAGACGACAAAAACTACACACACGACACAGACAACATTGGGCACCCACCACACAGTAAGATGACAAAAACTACACACACGACACAGACAACATTGGGCATCCACCACACAGTAAGACGACAAAAACTACACACACGACACAGACAACATTGGGCACCCACCACACAGTAAGATGACAAAAACTACACACACGACACAGACAACATTGGGCATCCACCACACAGTAAGACGACAAAAACTACACACACGACACAGACAACATTGGGCACCCACCACACAGTAAGACGACAAAAACTACACACACGACACAGAAAACATTGGGCACCCACCACACAGTAAGACGACAAAAACTACACACACGACACAGACAACATTGGGCATCCACCACACAGTAAGATGACAAAAACCACACACACGACACAGACAACATTGGGCATCCACCACACAGTAAGATGACAAAAACTACACACACGACACAGACAACATTGGGCACCCACCACACAGTAAGACGACAAAAACTACACACACGACACAGACAACATTGGGCACCCACCACACAGTAAGACGACAAAAACTACACACACGACACAGACAACATTGGGCATCCACCACACAGTAAGACGACAAAAACTACACACACGACACAGACAACATTGGGCACCCACCACACAGTAAGACGACAAAAACTACACACACGACACAGACAACATTGGGCACCCACCACACAGTAAGACGACAAAAACTACACACACGACACTGAAAACTAAAGGATGAGCATCACGAACCCAACCCAAGCAAAACAAACCAAAAAAAGCAACACCCGAGGTGAACACAAGTGCTCGGGCAGGGCAAACATTTCCTGCTTCTTACAAGACACCCGCTATGTTATTCATATAGTCATGTCGTGTAGGAAACCACTATGCTCTATAAACAATCAACTCTAATAAGCTATACTATGTTTCTCTTAAGGTGATATTAAGCTAAGCACAACATTCAATGGTTCCCCAAAATCGTATTGGAATGTGTAATGACTGTAAAGGAGCGGTCATACGATACGATTTACTGTTTAATTTCTAAACGCTTCTATATCTGTGGCACTGGTTCAAGTGTTCACACAGTCTGATCGTTTCCATTTGATTTTGATGCGAATGTTGATTTCTTTTGCCGTTCTCACGGTACGATTCTCATCAGACTATCGGATGGAAATAAGTCAGATTTTAAAACAACATTTTGATTCGACTTTCGACATTCGATTTTTCTGTCGAAAGCATGTCTAAAGCAAACGTCTGACGGAAAATGTTTTTGTATGTCCAATTGTAAGGTATGAAGAACGATATTTCGGAAAATATACTCTTTATGCGATTCTATCATCATAATTCCGTTTAGAATCATGAATGTGAAACGACAATTTTAACAATACATCATGGTTGTCATGTTTATCGATCAGAGTTATAAGAAAAAACAGGAACCTTCGGCGATAAAATGATAAATAATACAACATCATCAGAACAGTTGCAAGGGGAAGAACCATTTCGAAACTGTCCGGAGTTTGGCAATCGGAAAATCGTAGAAACGGATTCAAAACTGATAGCCGTGATACACGTATACATGGCCACTCACTCTCCTGATACACGTATACATGGCCACTCACTCTACTGATACACGTATACATGGCCACTCACTCTCCTGGTTTAGTCCTGATACACGTATATATGGCCACTCACTCTCCTGATACACGTATACATGGCAACTCACTCTCCTCATATACATGACCACTCACTCCCCTGATACACGTGGCCACTCATTCTTCTGATACACGTATGCATGGCCACTCACTCTCCTGATACACGTATACATGGCCACTCACTTTCCTGATACACGTATACATGGCCACGTACTCTCCCGATACACGTATACATGGCCACTCACTCTCCCGGTACACGTGGTCACTCACTCTCATGATACACGTATACATGGCCACTCACTCCTGATACACGTGGCCACTCACTCTCTTGATACACGTGGCCACTCACTCTCCTGATACACCAGGCCACTTACTCTCCTGATACACGTATACATGGCCACTCACTCGCCTGATACATGTGGCCACTCACTCTCCTGATACACGTATGCATGGCCACTCACTCTCCTGATACATGTAACCACTCACTCCCCTGATACACATGGCCACTTACTCTCCTGATACACGTATGCATGGCCACTCACTCTCCTGATACACGTATACATGGCCACTCACTCTCCTGATACACGTATACATGGCCACTCACTCTCCTGATACACGTATACATGGCCACTCACTCTCCTGATACACGTATACATGGCCACTCACTCTCCTGATACACGTATACATGGCCACTCACTCTCCTGGTACACGTGGTCACCCACTCTCATGATACACGTATACATGGCCACTCACTCTCCTGATACACGTATACATGGCCACTCACTCTCCTGATACACGTATACATGGCCACTCACTCTCCTGATACACGTATACATGGCCACTCACTCTCCTGATACACGTATACATGGCCACTCACTCTCCTGGTACACGTGGTCACTCACTCTCATGATACACGTATACATGGCCACTCACTCTCCTGATACACGTATACATGGCCACTCACTCTCCTGGTTTAGTGAAACATTTTGACTTTTGAGCGTACCTGATGAAGGTTATTCCAGAAACGCGTCGTGCGCACTCAATTTGATATCTACGTTTTTATTTTTTTACATATTTTTATAGCATTAGTTATTGTAAGTATAACATCAAACGTGACAACAACTTTTTGAACGATGAACACATCGCTTTTTGTCGGACATATAGGCACATTTGACGCACTATCACATTTTATGTTATCATTACAAAAACTAATGCTATTAGTAAAAGCGGCACAACATGAATTCCAATTATGATGTACATTCACCCCCCTGAACTTTATCTTATATATTAAACAATGACTGACCTATTTTGTAGATGTAGCTTGGAACAAGTTAAAATTATGAATTGATTCCTAGATCAAGGAAAGTTCAACTTAATCAGAATTCAATTTGGTAGAAGTCTAGTTTAGAGTGTATGTTTTTATAGATCGTTGTTTGTCTCTTTTCTTTTGGTCATTGTGTTGTCTGTTCTTATTCGATTTATGGATTCTGATTACCCCTTTGGTATCTTCAAACTCTTTTTAGACTGTGTGAGTTTAATATCAAATGAACAATATTCAGCAATATTATGGCGAGAATAAGTTACATTTTGATAAGATGATGATGCTGATGATGTCCATTTTGTTCTAGACCAGCACACCGACTTAGAATTTTATAGTAACTCACTGAAGCATCAGTCCGCGAATAGACATGTTGATCCACCTGTGCACACTATTCTGATTTCGGGCCAACAAGACTTTGCTCTTACTCCTTAGTGCTGCGTGTTTTGAGGAGAAGCAACAAATACCAACCATGTTGTAAATGATTTGTAGCATGCAGTAATGCAATATCACATCTAGGTCGTTGATTATTGCATGGCTTTCTGAGAATAATAAATCTACAGCCCAGATTTAAAGTGTGCAATAACTCGTATCTGCGTGTATTATATCATGATGCTTACATTCATGTATATAAACCACAAAAAGATCACAGGAAAAGAATGCATTCCTGTTACAATTACAATTATCATACAATAGCGGAAACAACTGTATTTAAACTAACAATATTCTTACTTTCTTTGCAAAAAGGTCACTAGTGGAATAGGAACTGCTACCTGTCCGGAGTGTACGATTGTACCTCCGGCTTTGGTGCTTATTCTTTGGTTTTTTGCGTGCTGTTTTATGGATCATTGTTTGTATTTGTTTCCTTTGGCCATTGTATTGTCTATCTTTCTAATTATGCACTCTGATTACGCCTTTGTTATCTTCAAATATTTCCTATGCAACTACGTAACGGCCTAGTGTCTTTAGTTACTATTACTCAAATTAGTCAAATTCCCCAAACAGGGATACTACAAGGTTAATCTCTCAGTTTGTCACTCAAAATGGTTTGTGGTCATTAACTCGAAGTGGTTGACCTTTTTGGGGATTTTAAGTTTCAGTATAACTCTGTTCGCCCCGGTAATATGTAAGGGTCGGCATTTTATTCACACGTGGCAAGCGTTTGCATGACAGAATCATTTCACTAAGAGAGGAACTTTTGGGCCCATATAACTAGCTTAACGCCGCCACATCTCATTGCAGTGTCTATACCAAACCAGGAAAATCAGCGTCATGCATAATTTTGTGTTTTTGGGGTATCAGTTGTGCCTCTTTCTACGATTTTTCAATTGGATTTAATTTTTTTCTAGATTAGATATTTTATAATATATGTTATTGTGAATTTAAATAATCTTTTTATGGGAAAAGCGTGGGGGGGGGGGGGGCAATCGGCACTTGATTGGCAAGGACATAGTTGCACTACAGTCACGAGGCAGAAAGTACAAAGGTTCTGCATAAAGACACACAATACTAGTTAGAAGAGATGATTAGGATACGAAATCCACAGTAGGTACTAAAAATATAATAAAGCAAAAGCGCCAATATATATAATCAAACACGAGGATTGAGTTGTACAAACCTTAATTAAATTTATGTCTCAATTAAATCTTTGTGTATATTTTAAGTCAATTTAAATGTCAATTAGATTATAATTGATACTTGAATGTAATTGTGGGTTGTGCATCCCAGTCCAGACCTTTTACATTTTTGTCAATAATCTATCATTTTTTTTAACTAGGACCGACATGCCTGCGATCGCCCAGAATTAGGATATATATAAAGAATCAGTGTATTTTCATAGCTATTAGTGTACATTCGATTTCTACCTCATGGCAATGTGCAGGCGTTGCGGATTAGAACAGTATTATGCGTTCACATAGTTATGTTACGATTTTATCTGAGTTGAGCCCCGTGGTTATTTTTTTTATTTGGATTAGTAGCCTCGTCATGTGATGTGAAGCACAATAAAAACAGTATTTGTAAGACTACTTCGCCCGTATTTTGTTTTCTTGTTGATGGCACAACATCTCAGAAATAAAATTATATATACCAAATGATATCAAAACAACAAAGATAGAGTACCGTTCAACGGCAGACTAGGGGTTGTTTCACACTTGTTTCATGGAGCAAGTTATACTCATTACTGAAGATCATACTGTAACTGAATTTACTACTACCTGTGCAACCAGTGCCTGTCACGACTGAAGTTGTGAGTTCGAATCCAGCTCATGGCGAAATGTACTCAATACACATTATCTGATAAAGTTTGCTAGTGACTTGCGACAGGTTGTTAGTTTTCCCCGGGTACTCCGGTTTCCTCCATCAATAAAACTGACCGCTACGATAAAACTGAAATATTGTTGAAAGTGGAGTTAAACACCACAACCCTAACTCCCTACTGTAACTGTGAAATGTAGAACAGCAATCAATACACTGTTCCCATGATTTCCTGTACCGGTTTTTTAATTTGTATATCAGAGTAAAAATCGGATAAGCTTCTCATGGGCTCTTTACATCTATGTACTTTCTTACTAAATAATAAATTATCATATGTTTTTATTAGCCTTTGCAAAAAATACTGATTCACATCAATTATTTCAATTGATAAAAGAAAAATAACATCAATTCACCTGTACGAATTTCTACTTCTTCACAATAATTATATAGAACCTTACACTTAGTCTTCTCCAGATTCACAAGATAAATCACAGTCACATCTGTTTTCTTGTTACTTAATAACATTCAATAGCTAACATCATCAATCTAACAATACTATAGGGTTATTGCACTAATATTGAGGAATATTGTCCCGAACAGTATATCATATTGAACGAGCATTCGAGCTTGGGAGTGCAATATGATATACTGGGAGAGACAATACTTCTCAATATTAATGCAATAACCCTTTTTCATAATATAGTACCAAATATTTCAGTCTGTGACAAAGATCGTTTTACTTGGAACCTTTCTAATGCTTACCAAACTTTAAGGAGAAAGTATGGTATATTGCATTTTTATTTTACAAAATCTACATGAAATATCTGATACTATATTATAATATCAATAACATCATAGCTTTTACATTCACGGGACAAAAGTATTTCCACACTAAGATATTTCCCGATTTATTTCATATAAAGTTACTTATTTTTAAAACATTCTTCTGAAGTCATTCCTTACCCGATTGTCATGAAATTTTCAGCATTAAACGTAGAAATAAATATAGATTCTTCTTCTTATAATTTTTATATAAGTTTATTTCTACTTTTCCTTAAGACATGATTTAAATACGAAGTTTAATTTGTTTCCAAGAAATCTTACTCCATGTCAGAAAATTAATTTTCTTTTGTGTTAATCATAAATGCGTGTAAATAAAAGATCGACAAATTATATGAATATATTAGAATATTAGTAAACTCTATTTAATTCTGCTTTTAAAGGTGAAAACCTCAAGAAAATCGGATAAGAAATGAGTTCAGGAGAATGTTTTGAAAATAAGTGGTTTTATATTAAATCTGTAAGACTCCGATCGACGTTCAGCGTCTAATCGACGTCCAATTCTCAAATATACGGCCGTTTCTCACT
The DNA here is from genome assembly GCA_963383655.1 of Bathymodiolus septemdierum. Lineage (NCBI taxonomy): Eukaryota > Metazoa > Mollusca > Bivalvia > Mytilida > Modiolidae > Bathymodiolus > Bathymodiolus septemdierum. Next base: position 66,574,389 of record OY726525.1, read on the forward strand.
TTCTCAAATCGACGCCTAATACCTTCACTGACGTATGGTTTAAATGACGCCACACCCGTGAAGCAATGATGGAGAAGTGACAAGACCAGATTCCAGACGAGGGATTCTTAATGAAAAAAAAAAGAACAAAATGAGTCAGCAAAGACCTAAATACAGAAACATTCTGGGCGGATATGCCGTACATTGTTCTAATAACAAAGGAAAATAATACCCTTAAATCGGACCGTGATTTAAAATAATGACGTTAGTGAACGCCAATTTGAGGAGTGGACGTCGATTAGAGACTGGACGTCGATCTGAGTCTATCACATATATAAGGGAATATCTTAGTGGAAATAGTTTTGACCCGTGAATGTGTACATTATGGCGATTGCGCATTATCCCGTACATTGTACATCATCCCGTACACCATTATGATCATAGCTCATTCTCAATCGCTATGACCTCGTAGCAGGCATGTCACAAGACAATAGCTCTTACACAATTGGTTTTCAAACTTGCCAAGATAACATATGTATGTCACATGACAATAGCTCTTACACAATTGGTTGTCGAACTTGCCAAGATAACATATGTATGTCACATGACAATAGCTCTTACACAATTGGTTGTCGAACTTGCCAAGATAACATATGTATGTCACATGACAATAGCTCTTACACATGCGGTTGCCTCACTACGTATCATATATGTATGTTTTTAACAATTGTATTACACACAGGATTGGTGTATGGGTGACAATCTCGAACTTCTGAATGGAAGCATGGTTCTTTTACATGTAAATAAATTTGTAAGTTCTCGTCTAAATGATCTGCCACTTATACTATATAGAAAAAAATTAACTGAATAATTCATATAGAATATAGTTCTGGTAATATATAAAATTCCCTGCCAATATTCCATGTCGTGGTTTAATAACTTCGTGGCTCGTGATACGTGTTTATTGTGTAGAAAATTCCTAAACCAAACAATAAAGTATGGAGCGTTGAAAGTGACAAAACAAAACGAAATCGTAAACAGTATTAAGGTAAATTCCAGTCTAACAACACTCTCTTCACATGTAATAGAGGAAATCGTGCGTCTATCACATTTTGCGATTTTTAATCTTATTGCTTGAAATTTTGAATTTCGTATGCACAGTTTTCTCATAATGAGCACATTTAATACTGAAATAATCATAAAAGGAATAAAAGTAATTAGTAACGCAAATGAACTATCCAGTAAAAACGAGACAAAATTGTGATCTTTGCTAGCTGTACAGTATTGTATTCCATCATGACTTAGGTACACACCACTGAGAACTGGTTTGTAAATAACAACAACACACCCTGTAATTAAAATACAAAGAATGATCCGTCTTGACCCCTGTTTAGAACAAATATAACGTCGATGTAATGGATGACATACTCCGATGTATCGTTCTATAGTAAAAGCTGTAACAAGCCACGGTGATAGAAATCTAGATGCATATGCAGTGAATAGCAATCCCTGACAGAATCCGTTCATTTCAAGAAAATATAGTTTTGTTCCTGGTGCTAAATAAACCAGACCACGTTTCAACCACTCAACGGTGACGTAAAAGAACAGGACGAACATATCGGAAATTGAGAGCGTTGCCAAGTATGTGCTCGCTGATAACTTCCTCATATTTGTAGACAAGAACACTCGTAATGACAAACAATTTCCAATGATTCCAACAACAAGAATAAACGGAGTTGCATATGCGTAAAATGATCTTCCGATTAAATAGGTGTCTGGTACATCCGGTTCCGTAAATGGCGTACAGTCTGTAGAGTTGACAACAGCAGATGCATTCTGGATATTAAGAAGCAAGAGAAGTTTATCGTACACATCCTCGTCTCCACATCTAACAGAAGTATTCCCTGTCTGAAAATATAAATTAAAATTGCAGATTGTATAGGGATAAGGTTATGGTGTTTAACGCCACTTTCAACACTATTTTGTTGGGTATATAAAACCAGAATGCTTATTTCGTATATTTAAATGATAAATCAGCTGCAACCGACGACGTTCCGACGGATTTTATGATTCTTTATTTGTTTCGTGTTCATTTTGCATTCACTCAACACTCGCAAACTTTACCTAAAGTCCTTCGAACTTTATTCAATTTGTGAGTGACGCTTTCAAGTTACCACATCGATAAACTCATACTAAATCATATTTAAGCCTGTATAATATTCTCCTTCACTATATTCACCCGAACATAAATATTCTCTTTTGATACAATACAGAGAAACAACCGACACAAGAGAAACGTTTTATGGATTGAGCTTAATACCAGTAACCAGTTCAGATACAGAAAATATACAAAAAATATATTATACATAAAAAGTTATGTTCCTTTAAATCAAATTACAAAATATAAAAGTGCAATTATTAAACTGTGTATATGAACAAATATATATTTATATAAACAACTAATTTATTATTATTATCATTTTGAACTAACCCCTGGAACTAGTTACTGGTTTTTCTCGACGATGAAAATCCCCGCCAAAATACATTTAAGTACCTTGAAGTTGAATTACTGCTTAAGCAATTAATGTGCTATGGACTTCTTTCCTACAAAAATTACATATATACTAATAAACTAAAGAAACGAATTTGGAAATTGATATTTCTTTATTTTTATTATCAAATAGGGATTACAGGAGAGCAAGAGTGCAAATAGTTCATAAAAGACCAACGTAACCATCAATTATATACGTTGTATGTTAAGGAGGAAAGTAGTTAGAATTTTACGTATCTTCTGTTAAAACAATCGTTTTTAACATCGCCTCTCAGTCGTAAATTATTAGTCAAGCCTCTTCATTTGCGAATTATTAATTCTACCAGCGTCGAAATAGCGCGGTCTCCAAATCCTCATGTTTACCAAAGTATATGAGCTATTTATAGTACCTGATGATTCAACAATGTTTGCTCCTAAGGACTTTAAGAATATTTATATTTCCAATCGTACACCTGTACCTGTTGAATATTATTCCAGAAAGGCGACGATTGCACTTATTTAGAGTGCTATAGGCTAGGGTTATTGCGCTTAACGCGACTTTCAACAATATTTCAGTTATATCGTGGCGGTCAGTTTTATTGGTGGATGAAACCGAAGTACCTTGAGAAAACCACAGACCTGACCCAAGTCACTGATAAACGTTATCACAAATAGAACTGTATCAAGTACAACTCGCCATGAGCGGTTTTCGAACTCGCAACATTAGTTGTGATTGGCAATCGTTGACTTATTTAGAAACCGGCGATTTTATTACGTATCAATTTAATAATATGAATCAGACAATTGTTTTTCTTTGTATGTTTCTGTAAAACATGCTGCATATTTACTTGTGAGGACATAATGTATGCAATCAACCTTTTCTAGACAATATTGAAGTTCGCTTTGGCAAATACGTGTTTTCAAAAACTGGCAAAAAAACAAAGGGTATCATTTGGCTTCAAAACTACCCAAAAACCTCTTATGTGACTGTACATGTAATGTTTCCATGCCAAAATTTCCCCTTTTCTAAATGTTTTCCAAAATATTATTGAGTATATATGTCGCTCATACCTGTAATAACGCTACATATATTAATGAATACAATCTCATTATCTCAGGAGTAAAACCTTATATCAGGCCTTACGCATTCACAAATTTTTGAAGACAATGCTAGATTTAATCACTGCTTAAGCTAAGACACTTGGAGATGTTTTAATTAATTACATGTAAAATCCTATCATTGTTTTAATAAGATATGACTTAACACTATTACGTTACGTCTGGAGGCTTTACTAACTCATTGCACCTTTGAGGCGTTTTAATCACTAATGCTGTATTAAGACGTTGTACTATTATGTGACTTTACGTTCCGAGTTCCGTGTTGTGATGTCCGTTACGATGTCCACGAGATTCGGTTCGTCTTTGCCTCCAGTTGTTTGTAGGAGCGCTAATATATGTTTGCATTGTTTGTGTATAATGGTGTCCAACACAATTTGTGACTGTTTTTGCTTTGTTTTGTTTTGTTCGTATTGTGTACCCTGTGTTGCCAGTTTCAATGGATTGTCCTTTTTTGAATGTCCCTTCGATGTTCTCCAGCGTTTATTTATTAGTTTAGATCTTTAGTTTCGTATATCATTGTTTGTCCCTGTTCTTTCGGCCATTACATTGTCTGTCCTTCTTTACGGCTTCTGGTAATTACTTTGGTATCTTCAAACATTTCTTAAGTCTTTGAGAAATGTTTTATTTGCTACAGATAAAGATATATATTTTTAAAACTTTTCTCTGTGTTACCTTATACCGGCATCGTTAACGTTAGCAAAGATATATGAGAAATGTGTTATTTGCTACAAATATAGAAGGGGTTATGGTGTTTAACGCTACTTTCAACTATATTTCAAGGGTTGGTTAATTTCTGCTTTTAGGTCCGTTCCGTTTCATATTTCTTAGTTCGTGAAATTTGACCAGACTTTTATTATGAGTAACACGACGGGTGCTTTAAGCACGTGGAGCAGGAACTGTTGAGTATTTCAAGGTAAATCATGAACTCACTCCAGGTTTTCAGTGGCGATGGTATCACTCTTTTTCTTTATTCTTACGGGTTGTTGTGTAACTTTGTCTGTTTAAAGTGTGTTATAGTGAACTTGCAAAAACAGTTTCATTGTACATTGCTGAAAGCACACGCACTTCGTAAATAAACAAGAATGTTTCTTTGTTTAATTTCATTTAATTTTATGCAGATTTCTATATATTGTACAGATGCATGGACTAATTATTTGGTTTAATTTCTGTGCAGTTTGCGGGTAGTGAACTGGATTTACAACTTGTTTCACAAAGTTCAACATATAACACGCGACAGGAATACCAGTGACAGAATATAACATAAATGTATCCAGTCAATGAAATTTGACTGCTCAAACAGAATAAGTGCAAAATAAAAACGAATTATAACAATCTATTTAAATCCTGACAAACAATCAACATGTATATAAGATTGTAAAATGTAATAAAATATATGTAATAAAGTTTTATTCAAATTTTTATAGTTCAATCAATGTTCAATGATGGAATAGTTCACAGACTATGCACTTAAATATTGTTTGTTTGTTTGTTTGTTTGCTTGTTTGTTTGATGGTGTTAGCACCACTTTCAACAATAGCTCAGTTATATCATGACGATCAGTTTTATTGGTGGGGGAAACCGGAGAACCTGGAGAAAACCATCGACTTACCACAAGTCACTGACAAACTTTATCACATAATGTTGTACACCTCACCCTGATCGAGATTCGAACCCACAACATCAGTGGTGATAGGCACTGATTGCATAGGCTGTTGTAAATCCAACTACCATACGTCCACGGCCACGACGGTCCCATTTTCAAATAAGATATTTTTGATTGTTAAATTGAAAAACAAATTGAATACTTAAGATTCTAATTTGAAGATAATAAGTATGAAAACATTTCGAATGATTCATCAGAATATATCTCATCGTTTTAAAATGAACACAAACAAGATCTATGCAGTAGAGTACGTCTAACTACCTATCAGTTCACAAAACAACAGCGCAACAGCCAATATATCGGCCCTAATTGGAACACTCGATTTAAATTCTACTATCAAAGCATACAATTAGAGGTTAATAAGAGGTTAGCGGCATTTAATAATTGATTTACTAATATGTCATAGTCGTGATAGGGTTGGAATAACATTAGTTGATCTGGTCGTTAAAGGAAGCAACTTAATTGATCTCTAGTGTACCATTCCCACGAATCTCATCTCTGAGGTTTGTTTTAATTCTAAATTACAGTGTCTTAATTGATTGCAGAGATGTTTTCAATATGATCTTGATCAAAAAACGTTAGAGAGAAAACCGAAAAGGCAATCACGAATTGATAACACAGAGAAACTGGCAACATTTGGTACACAAGATGCAGAACGAAGACAAAGAAAACAAATAACAAAATACACAACACAGAAAACTAAAAAGATGAGGAACATGGACCCCAACGTCTGTTTGCCGCACTGGTTTTGGGAATTAACACTTAACTGGACACGAAAAGCTTACCCATTCGGAAATCATGTTCTAACTCACTTTGGGAGTTCGTGTTCACATGTTCTCTTTTCTTTTGCTTCTTGTTGTTTGTATTTGTATGGTGCATTGTTGTTCACTGATATAACACTCACTGGTGTGGACTTACACAGTCAAATATATCTGACAATCAGGGTATGGTTAGTGGATATTAGTGTTAATTAACAAATATATCTGACAGTCAGGGTATGGTTAGTGGATATTAGTGTTAATTAACAAATATATCTGACAGTCAGGGTATGATTAGTGGATATTAGTGTTAATTAACAAATATATCTGACAGTCAGGGTATGGTTAGTGGATATTAGTGTTAATTAACAAATATATCTGACAGTCAGGGTATGATTAGTGGATATTAGTGTTAATTAACAAATACATCTGACAGTCAGGGTATGATTAGTGGATATTAGTGTTAATTAACAAATATATCTGACAGTCAGGGTATGGTTAGTGGATATTAGTGTTAATTAACAAATATATCTGACAGTCAGGGTATGATTAGTGGATATTAGTGTTAATTAACAAATATATCTGACAGTCAGGGTATGATTAGTGGATATTAGTGTTAATTAACAAATATATCTGACAGTCAGGGTATGATTAGTGGATATTAGTGTTAATTAACAAATATATCTGACAGTCAGGGTATGGTTAGTGGATATTAGTGCTAATTAACAAATATATCTGACGGTCAGGGTATGATTAGTGGATATTAGTGTTAATTAACAAATATATCTGACGGTCAGGGTATGGTTAGTGGATATTAGTGTTAATTAACAAATATATCTGACAGTCAGGGTATGATTAGTGGATATTAGTGTTAATTAACAAATATATCTGACAGTCAGGGTATGGTTAGTGGATATTAGTGTTAATTAACAAATATATCTGACAGTCAGGGTATGGTTAGTGGATATTAGTGTTAATTAACAAATATATCTGACAGTCAGGGTATGATTAGTGGATATTAGTGTTAATTAACAAATATATCTGACAGTCCGGGTATGATTAGTGGATATTAGTGTTAATTAACAAATATATCTGACAGTCAGGGTATGATTAGTGGATATTAGTGTTAATTAACAAATGTATCTGACAGTCAGGGTATGGTTAGTGGATATTAGTGTTAATTAACAAATATATCTGACAGTCAGGGTATGATTAGTGGATATTAGTGTTAATTAACAAATATATCTGACGGTCAGGGTATGATTAGTGGATATTAGTGTTAATTAACAAATATATCTGACAGTCAGGGTATGGTTAGTGGATATTAGTGTTAATTAACAAATATATCTGACAGTCAAGGTATGGTTAGTGGATATTAGTGTTAATTAACAAATATATCTGACAGTCAGGGTATGGTTAGTGGATATTAGTGTTAATTAACAAATATATCCGACAGTCAGGGTATGGTTAGTGGATATTAGTGTTAATTAACAAATATATCCGACAGTCAGGGTATGGTTAGTGGATATTAGTGTTAATTAACAAATATATCTGACAGTCAGGGTATGGTTAGTGGATATTAGTGTTAATTAACAAATATATCTGACAGTCAAGGTATGGTTAGTGGATATTAGTGTTAATTAACAAATATATCTGACAGTCAGGGTATGATTAGTGGATATTAGTGTTAATTAACAAATATATCTGACAGTCAGGGTATGGCTAGTGGATATTAGTGTTAATTAACAAATATATCTGACAGTCAAGGTATGGTTAGTGGATATTAGTGTTAATTAACAAATATATCTGACAGTCAGGGTATGGTTAGTGGATATTAGTGTTAATTAACAAATATATCTGACAGTCAGGGTATGGTTAGTGGATATTAGTGTTAATTAACAAATATATCCGACAGTCAGGGTATGGTTAGTGGATATTAGTGTTAATTAACAAATATATCCGACAGTCAGGGTATGGTTAGTGGATATTAGTGTTAATTAACAAATATATCTGACAGTCAGGGTATGGTTAGTGGATATTAGTGTTAATTAACAAATATATCTGACAGTCAAGGTATGGTTAGTGGATATTAGTGTTAATTAACAAATATATCTGACAGTCAGGGTATGATTAGTGGATATTAGTGTTAATTAACAAATATATCTGACAGTCAGGGTATGATTAGTGGATATTAGTGTTAATTAACAAATATATCTGACAGTCAGGGTATGGTTAGTAGATATTAGTGTTAATTAACAAATATATCCGACAGTCAGGGTATGGTTAGTGGATATTAGTGTTAATTAACAAATATATCTGACAGTCAGGGTATGGTTAGTGGATATTAGTGTTAATTAACAAATATATCTGACAGTCAGGGTATGATTAGTGGATATTAGTGTTAATTAACAAATATATCTGACAGTCATGGTATGGTTAGTAGATATTAGTGTTAATTAACAAATATATCTGACAGTCAGGGTATGGTTAGTGGATATTAGTGTTAATTAACAAATATATCTGACAGTCAGGGTATGGTTAGTGGATATTAGTGTTAATTAACAAATATATCTGACAGTCAGGGTATGATTAGTGGATATTAGTGTTAATTAACAAATATATCTGACAGTCAGGGTATGATTAGTGGATATTAGTGTTAATTAAGGATTAGTGGTTATGATGATTAACGCCATGTTCAACAATATGTATTGGTTTATTGGTGGAGGAAATCGGAGTACCTAGTTAATATAAACAGATCACTACATGAACGTACTATATACAAGGCATTTTGGTTATGTGTTCACACACTCAATGGCTAAAACAAACATTGAAATGAAAAAATTAAAATTTAACAGCAGTCTCCAAGACCTATATTCAACACTTTTTATTTATGTGGTCACACCTCTTATGGTATAAACATTGAAATAAAAAATGAAAAATAAATGCACAAGTATATATAATATCTTTTTATTATCTATAATTGGAAGCCATATATATATATATATATATTGACTACCTTAGGCATTTTATGAAAAGTCAATCAGTGGTCAGATCATTTGTCTGTCGATGAATCACTAAATTACAAGTACTAGAAGTAACAAAACGATGTGGTATTTTGACGTGTAAGTAATAAAAACGTAGATATCAAAATTAGTGCGCACGACGCGTTTCTGGAATAACCTTCATCAGGTACGCTCAAAATCGAAAGATTGTAAAGCTAAATAATCTAAAGTTTTGGGAGCAATAAAACCAAAGAGCCTTAACAGTATAGCCAAATTCGGCTACGGTCACCTATGGCTGAGGAAGGAGAACCATAGTTTTATTAATAATTACATTATCAAATTTCAGAAAGATGTATGTTATAGTAATTACCGGTGTAACTAATGGTAAACAATAGATCAATGTAAAGCAATGACACAAGACCAATAAACCACATCAATAATATAGCAAAAATAAGACAACACAAAATACCCAAAACGGCTAAGGGAACGACCATTTAACTTGCAAGGGGGAGAGGTATGGTTTTTTGTTTCATTCAGATTTTTTTTTCGGACAACTCAAGGGTTAGAATTTTTTTTTTGTCGCGCAAAGCGAAATTTTTCCCCAGAATTTAACATTAGGTTATACGACAAAATCTCTGAATCAGATTAATATTTTTTTCCTCCACCAAAATCAGAATATTTGTTTCAGCAACATTGGGAATCAGAATATATCTTTAGAAAAAACCATAACCCCTCCCCCCTCCCCCCTGCAAGTTAAATGGTCCGTCCCTAATGAAACATCAGTAAAACAACCCCAATCAACAACACCAATACAATGGCAACAATTAACAACAATAATAAACTAACACTAATAAGCCAAACCAATAAAACTCCATCAATAACACGACACCTATACATCAATACTAATCAACAACAATAAAACATGAATCTTCAACAGCAACAGTAATATTGTGGTGGTCAATTTAATCTATGGAGGAAACCAAAGTACAAGGAGAAAACCACCACCCTGTCGCAGGTCGCTGACAAACGTTTTCACATTTCTATTAAAAAAAACTCTTGACATATTCGTACAAATAAATCTATTATCTAAACATGTTACTAATATCCAGTTATGTTTGTTATATAACATGCATGTTTATAAATAATTCACTTTAGTATTGAATATAATTCCATTGAAATTATTTAAAGGCATTAAAAGCTTAACGTGCAGTTTAATACATATGTAAGTTATAGGATATGTAAGTATGTGGGCGAACATTAAAGTGCAGCTTTACATAAGACGTAAACAGGTTGATTGTACTTAAATATGTAAATAGCTAGGTATCAGATAATGGTAAAAACAAAAAAAGAAGAATGATATCAACAAAGCACAGAACGTAACAAAAGATTCAACAATCCACACTCATAATTAAAACCTTGAATTAAAAAACATGATCTCTGTCGGTGGTTTTTATTCTTCCATACTTTAGAAGATTATGTTTACGAGATCTTTTTTCTGTTGGTCAATTTTCAATGGCGGTTTTTTGACTTTCCTCACATGGCTTTTAAGTTTTATTATACCACTGTAGGTTGTTATGGGGCACTATTTTGGAACACGTCGATATTAATCGGAATTAGCACAGGGGTTAGTGTTATTGTGTTTAACGCCTATTTCAACAAAACAATTAGCTGTATCGTGGTCGTTAGTTTTATTGGTGGAGGAAACCTTAGAAAATCGCCGACATGTTGCAAGTCATTGACAAGCCTTACAACATAATGTTGTTTCGAGCACAACTCGTCTGAGTGGGATTCGAACTCATAATTTTAGTGGTAATAGGCACTGATTACACAGGTAGTTTTAAATCCAACTACCATACGTTCACGACGACGACGACCCCCGTATTAACATAGCTATGTAATGTGTGTACCATAAGACTATAGATATCATGAAATATTTCAGAGTAATAATGGCAGACAAAACGATCACCTTATAATATATGATTTCAAGTTTTCATATCTCGTAGGAAAAGAATAAATTAACTGTATACAGGGTAACAGAACCGTCTTATATAACATAGGGTCAGTATAATAACCATTAGCGACGAATTGTTCTCAAAGAATATTTTTGTTTTTTTCCTTTTAATAAAATCTAAGACATCTTATTTGTTATCTGCAAATAACCAGTTTACAAGAAATTGTCGAAAAAATAACAAGCTTACAAATAATTGTCGACAAAAAGCTAGCTTTTAAGTAATTTCTATCAGTACTCCACAAACTGATGAATGCATCAATCATCAACACAGAAGACATACAGAATTTAACACCGGGGGAGTATAACATAGGGAAATCGTTCACATCCTAGGTATATGCTTTGTCCTTTTGTTCTTTTTCTTTTGGCTATTGTGTTGCCTGTCTTTCGATTTACGGATTCATATTTGGTATCTTTAAACTCGTCTTCTTGCAAAAGTGTTGAAGACTGGTATTATGGAGTTCACTGGCGACAATGTCAATCACTCTACTTCTTGGTATGAACAAAGCGTTAGAAAAGCAAGCCAAGAATTCCGAGTACTAATAATAAAGTTCTGCTATTTTTCTAAAATGTTTATAGATATTCACAGTGTTATGACAATGAAAGAGCCAAAACTTGTTGGCTCAGAATCAGGATATTGCGTCCGAGTGGGGCGACATGTCTATCCGCATACTATTGTTTCAGTGAGCTAGCACAATAAATAATCCAACTAAGCGTTTTGGTCTAGAACAAAGCGGACCTCATCATCAGTTCATTGAAAATTAACTAGTTCTCGTCATGATATTGCTGAGTTGGCGTTAAACAGCAATCACTCAATCAATTCTGTCAAAAGTGCTGTAGACTGGTATTATGGAGTTCACTAGTGACAATGTCAATCACTTCCAAGTTTGAACAAAACGTTAACAGCAAGTCAAGTATTCCACGTATTTACAACAAATGTTCAGCTGAGTTTCTAAAATGCTTGTGGATATTCACAGTGTTATGACAGTGAAAATAAATTGTCTAATCTTTAACATCATCATGATATCTAAAGAGTATTTGACGGAAGTCTTGTATTGTTAATTTTTTACTTTATTGTAATCGTCAATCCTTGTCAGGAAGACATAATTGGGATCATATTCCATATTTATATTGATTGTGTATTCTTTTCCGACTGAACAAGCAAAACATTGGGATAATGTTCCATAAATCGATTGCATATTATTTTTCGGCCAAACAAGCAAAATCGTAATCGTGTATTTTTCTTTGTTTCTATATATAACTTAATGAGGCCCAATTTAAGAAGAGTTTGAAGATACCAAAATCCGTATATCGAAGAAGAACAGACACCACAATGGCCAAAAAAAAGTACAAAAGGACAAACAACGATCCACAAAACATACATATAAAACTAAAGATCGAGTAACACGAACCCCACAAAAAAACCAGGGTGAACTTAGGTGCTCCGGAAGGGTAGGTAGTTCCTGCTCCACTAGTGACACCCGTCGTGGTAACACAGGAAATGCTACTGTCGATTTAATGAGTATTTATCTTATAATAATAGTCTATCCGTCGTTGCAATAGTAATATTGAAATAAAAAAAGACAAGATTGGGCACACAAGACAAAGTGCGAGGACTAACAAATAAAAAAAAAAACTCAACATAATACAATACCAAAAACTAAAAATATGAGCAACAAAACAACCGAGGATGAACCCAGGTACTTCCAAAGTGCAAGCAGTTTCGGCTTCTTATAAGACATCCGCCGTGTTACTCATATAATCAAGTCCGGTAAAGGCCTTGTCGTTTATGAGTGGCATTATGTTGTAATTGTCAATAGTATTAGGTTAGAAGAGTACTATACGGTTTTATAAATGTGAATAATTCATTCCATAGCACGATGAATCTTATTCTTTGATGCAGCTGTCTTCTATGTACAAGTCATGACTTTAAACATGCATTGTTAATAACACAATGAATCGTATCCTTTGACGCAGCTGTCTTCTATATACAAGTCATGACTTTAAACATCCATTGTTAATAATAATGCATTAGGATCATAAAAAAAAGAAAACAAAAATGTAGATATTAAATTTAGTGTGCACGACACGTTTTTAGAATAACCTTCATCAGGTACACTCATAGTAACCTTCATCAGGTACACTCATAGTAACCTTCATCAGGTACACTCATAATAACCTTCATCAGGTACACTCATAATAACCTTCATCAGGTACACTCATAATAACCTTCATCAGGTACACTCATAATAACCTTCATCAGGTACACTCATAATAACCTTCATCAGGTACACTCATAATAACCTTCATCAGAAACACTCATAATAACCTTCATCAGGTACACTCATAATAAACTTCATCAGGTACACTCATAATAACCTTCATCAGGTACACTCATAATAACCTTCATAAGGTACACTCATAATAACCTTCATCAGGTACACTCATAATAACCTTCATCAGATACACTCATAATAACCTTCATCAGGTACACTCATAATAACCTTCATCAGGTACACTCATAATAACCTTCATCAGATACACTTATAATAACCTTCATCAGGTACACTCATAATAACCTTCATCAGGTACACTCATAATAACCTTCATCAGATACACTCATAATAACCTGCATCAGGTACACTCATAATAACCTTCATCAGATACACTCATAATAACCTTCATCAGGTACACTCATGATAACCTTCATCAGGTACACTCATTATAACCTTCATCAGATACACTCATAATAACCTTCATCAGGTACACTCATAATGACCTTCATCAGGTACACACATAATAACCTTCATCAGGTACACTCATGATAACCTTCATCAGATACACTCAGAATAACCTGCATCAGGCACACTCAGAATAACCTTCATCAGGTACACTCATAATAACCTTCATCAAATACACTCAATAACCTTCATCAGGTACACTCATAATAACCTTCATCAGATACACTCATAATAACCTTCATCATGTACACTCATAATAAGCTTCATCAGGTACACTCATAATACCCTTCATCATGTACACTCATAATAACCTTCATCAGGTACACTCATAATAACCTTCATCATGTACATTCATAATAACCTTCATCATATACACTCATAATAACCTTCATCAGGTACACTCATAATAACCTTCATCAGGTACACTCATAATAACCTTCATCAGGTACACACATAATAACCTTCATCAGGTACACTCATAATAACCTTCATCAGATACACTCAGAATAACCTTCATCAGGTACACTCATAATAACCTTCATCAGGTACACTCATAATAACCTTCATCAGGTACACTCATAATAACCTTCATCAGGTACACACATAATAACCTTCATCAGGTACACTCATAATAACCTTCATCAGATACACTCAGAATAACCTTCATCAGGTACACTCAGAATAACCTTCATCAGGTACACTCAATAACCTTCATCAGGTACACTCATAATAACCTTCATCAGGTACACTCATAATAACCTTCATCAGGTACACTCAAAATAACCTTCATCAGGTACACTCATAATAACCTTCACCAGGTACACTCATAATAACCTTCATCAGATACACTCATAATAACCTTCATCAGGTACAATCATGATAACCTTCATCAGGTACACACATAATAACCTTCATCAGATACACTCATAATAACCTTCATCAGGTACACTCATAATAACCTTCATCAGGTACACTCATAATAACCTTCATCAGATACTCTCATAATAACCTTCATCATGTACACTCATAATAACCTTCATCAGGTAAGCTCAAAATCAAAATACTGGAAAGCCAAATAATGTAAAGTTTTGGGAGCAAAGCAATCAAAGGGCCTCAATCGGCTAAGGTCACATATGCCCGATGGAGTAGAACCTTAGTTGTATTAATGATTATATTATTTAAGAACTGTATATTTCAGAAATAAATATATCTAATAAACCATGTCTATGCCGAAGCACTGACTACTGGGCGGATGATACCCTCGGGGACTAATAGTCCACCAGCTGAAGTATCGACTCAGTAATATTATTTTTTAAGATACCTAAGGGGTAATCAGAAGCTGAAGGACCGTGTCTATCATGTATTCTACACCATCCTAGTGGTTGACTTCCATTTTTCGTGTGCCCTGCTGAGCCACTTAATTATTATTCCGTGTTCAACCTGGCTTACTAATGGAATAAAAAATCAACCCGAAGACGATTAACTCCGTCTGAGAAGGACAATAATTGTACCATTGTTGCTGCAGCATAGCTAAGTCTTAGATAGACAATAATTGTACCATTGTTGCTGCAGTATATCTAAGTCTTAGATAGACAATAATTGTATCATTGTTGCTGCAGTATAACCAAGTCTTAGATGGACAATAATTGTACCATTGTTGCTGCAGTATAACCAAGTCTTAGATAGACAATAATTGTACCATTGTTGCTGCAGTATATCTAAGTCTTAGATAGAAAATAATTGTACCATTGTTGCTGCAGTATAGCTAAGTCTTAGATAGACAATAATTGTACCATTGTTGCTGCAGTATAACTAAGTCTTTGATAGACAATAATTGTACCATTGTTGCTGCAGTATAACTAAGTCTTAGATAGACAATAATTGTACCATTGTTGCTGCAGTATAACTAAGTTTTAGATATACAATAATTGTACCATTGTTGGTGCAGCATAGCTAAGTCTTAGATAGACAATAATGGTACCATTGTTGCTGCAGTATAGCTAAGTCTTAGATAGACAATAATTGTACCATTGTTGCTGCAGTATAACTAAGTCTTAGATAGACAATAATTGTACCATTGTTGCTGCAGTATAACTAAGTTTTAGATAGACAATAATTGTACCATTGTTGCTGCAGCATAGCTAAGTCTTAGATAGACAATAATGGTACCATTGTTGCTGCAGTATAGCTAAGTCTTAGATAGACAATAATTGTACCATTGCTGCTGCAGTATAACCAAGTCTTAGATAGACAATAAGTGTACTATTGTTGCTGCAGTATAACTAAGTCTTAGAAAGACATTAATTGTACTATTGTTGCTGCAGTATAACTAAGTCTTAGATAGCCAATAATTGTACCATTGTTGCTGCAGTATAGGTAAGTCTTAGATGGACAATAGTTGTACCATTGCTGCTGCAGAATAACCAAGTCTTAGAAGCACAATAATTGTACCATTGTTGCTGCAGAATAACCAAGTCTTAGAAGGACAATAATTGTACCATTGTTGTTGCAGTATAGCTAGGTCTTAGATGGACAATAATTGTACCATTGTTGCTGCAGTATAACTAAGTCTTAGATAACCAATAATTGTACCATTGTTGCTGCAGTATAGCTAAGTCTTAGATAGCCAATAATTGTACCATTGTTGCTGCAGTATAGCTAAGTCTTAGATGGACAATAATTGTACCATTGTTGCTGCAGAATAACCAAGTCTTAGAAGGACAATAATAGTACCATTGTTGCTGCAGAATAACCAAGTCTTAGAAGGACAATAATTGTACCATTGTTGCTACAGTATAGCTAAGTCTTAGATGGACAATAATTGTACCATTGTTGCTGCAGCATAGCTAGGTCTTAGATGGACAATAATTGTACCATTGTTGCTGCAGAATAACCAAGTCTTAGAAGGACAATAATTGTACCATTGTTGCTGCAGCATAGCTAGGTCTTAGATGGACAATAATTGTACCATTGTTGCTGCAGAATAACCAAGTCTTAGAAGGACAATAATTGTACCATTGTTACTGCAGAATAACCAAGTCTTAGAAGGCCAATAATTGTACCATTGTTGCTGCGGTATAGCTAAGTCAAAGATGGACAATAATTGTACTATTGTTGCTGCAGTATAGCTAAGTCTTAGATGGACAATAATTGTACCATTGTTGCTGCAGAGTAAATAAGTCTTAGATGGACAATAATTGTACCATTGTTGCTGCAGTATAGCTAAGTCTGAGAAGGACAATAATTGTACCATTGTTGCTGCAGTAAAATAAGTCTTAGATAGACAATAATTGTACCATTGTTGCTGCAGTATAGCTAAGTCGTAGATGGACAATAATTGTACCCTTGTTGCTGCAGTATAGCTAAGTCTTAGATAGACAATAATTGTACCATTGTTGCTGCAGTATAGCTAAGTCTTAGATAGACAATAATTGTACCATTGTTGCTGCAGCATAGCTAAGTCTTAGAAGGACATTAATTGTACCATTGTTGCTGCAGTATAGCTAAGTCTTAGATAGAAAATAATTGTACCATTGTTGCTGCAGTATAACTAAGTCTTAGATAGCCAATAATTGTACCATTGTTGCTGCAGTATAGCTAAGTTTTAGATGGACAATAATTGTACCATTGTTGCTGCAGAATAACCAAATCTTAGAAGGACAATAATTGTACCATTGTTGCTGCAGAATAACCAAGTCTTAGAAGGACAATAATTGTACCATTGTTGCTGCAGTATAGCTAAGACTTAGATGGACAATAATTGTACCATTGTTGCTGCAGCATAGCTAAGGCTTAGATGGACAATAATTGTACCATTGTTGCTGCAGTATAACTAAGTCTTAGATGGACAATAATTGTAACTATTTTTGCTGCAGAATGACCAAGTCTTAGAAGGACAATAATTGTACCATTGTTGCTGCAGTATAGCTAAGTCATAGATGGACAATAATTGTACTATTGTTGCTGCAGTATAGCTAAGTCTTAGATGGACAATAATTGTACCATTGTTGCTGCAGTATAGCTAAGTCATAGATGGACAATAATTGTACCATTGCTGCTGCAGAATAACCAAGTCTTAGAAGGACAATAATTGTACCATTGTTGCTGCAGAATAACCAAGTCTTAGAAGAACAATAATTGTACCATTGTTGCTGCAGTATAGCTAAGTCTTAGATAGACAATAATTGTACCATTGTTGCTGCAGCATAGCTAAGTCTTAGAAGGACATTAATTGTACCATTGTTGCTGCAGTATAGCTAAGTCTTAGATAGACAATAATTGTACCATTGTTGCTGCAGTATAACTAAGTCTTAGATAGCCAATAATTGTACCATTGTTGCTGCAGTATAGCTAAGTTTTAGATGGACAATAATTGTACCATTGTTGCTGCAGAATAACCAAATCTTAGAAGGACAATAATTGTACCATTGTTGCTGCAGAATAACCAAGTCTTAGAAGGACAATAATTGTACCATTGTTGCTGCAGTATAGCAAAGACTTAGATGGACAATAATTGTACCATTGTTGCTGCAGCATAGCTAAGGCTTAGATGGACAATAATTGTACCATTGTTGCTGCAGCATAGCTAAGTCTTAGATGGACAATAATTGTAACTATTGTTGCTGCAGAATGACCAAGTCTTAGAAGGACAATAATTGTACCATTGTTGCTGCAGTATAGCTAAGTCATAGATGGACAATAATTGTACTATTGTTGCTGCAGTATAGCTAAGTCTTAGATGGACAATAATTGTACCATTGTTGCTGCAGTATAGCTAAGTCATAGATGGACAATAATTGTACCATTGCTGCTGCAGAATAACCAAGTCTTAGAAGGACAATAATTGTACCATTGTTGCTGCAGCATAGCTAAGTCTTCGATGGACAATAATTGTACCATTGTTGCAGCAGCATAGCTAAGTCTTAGATGGACAATAATTGTACCATTGCTGCTGCAGAATAACCAAGTCTTAGAAGGACAATAATTGTACCTTTGTTGCTGCAGAATAACCAAGTGTTAGATGGACAATAATTGTACCATTGTTGCTACAGCATAGCTAAGTCTTAGATGGACAATAATTGTACCATTGTTATTGCAGAATAACCAGGTCTTAGAAGGACAATAATTGTACCATTGTTGCTGCAGATAGCTAAGTCTTAGACGGACAATAATTGTACCATTGTTGCTGCAGAGTAAATAAGTCTTAGATGGACAATAATTGTACCATTGTTGCTGCAGTATAGCTAAGTCTTCGATGGACAATAATTGTACCATTGTTGCTGCAGTATAACTAAGTCTTAGATAGACAATAATTGTACCATTGTTGCTGCAGAATAATATGATTATGGAATACTAGTTGATAATCATTTACATAAATGCCAACCGAACAACTTTTTAAACTTTGTTAACCGTTATTCTTCACTAATAATAGGGGCCTCGTGGTCGTGATCCCATGGTAGTTGGAACAGGGCGAGGCGTACAAAATTAGGGGATAACGTTTGTCAGTGACTTGTGGCAGGTCGGTGGTTTTCGTCGGGTACTCCGGTTTCCTCCAACAATAAAACTGACCGCCATGTATGACTGAAATATTGTTGGAAGTGGTGTTAAACATCATAAAACTAACCAACCAACCAATCACTAATAATACACACATATTCAAAAAGACAATGCAAAGACTGGTCATCTTTGGAATCAGGACTGCGTGTCCTGGTAGGTACCGTGACTATTGTTGTAGTAACAAACAGCAATCAATTTTCAATTTAGCATGTAAGAAGTTTGAAGAACGCCAAAGAGGTAATCCAAAGCGAAGGAGAACTGACAATACAATGGCCAAACAAGCATATAAAGATTAATAATGGTTGAAAAATACTGATCTCAAAAAATTAAGGACTGTTACTCTTGTTTAAAACCCGGTGATAAATCAATAATGAAGAAAAAAATGAAAAACAAAAAATAGCACACTGTCGGAACAATTCTAAAAATAGCACACTGTCGGAACAATTTTAAAAGAGCACACTGTCAGAACAATTCTAAAATAGCACACTGTCAGAACAATTCTAAAATAGCACTCTGTCGGAACAATTCTAAAATAAAATATCAAACCGTAGAAAGAGGACAAATCGATATATAACACACAAATACAGGAGTCATTTTCCTGGTGTAGTACAGACACTTCAATAAAACGTGGCGGGGTTAACCTAGATTTATAGACCCAAAAGGATGGGATGATGATTGCGACAAATGTTCGTAGTAATTTCAGAGTATAGTTAGTAATTACAAAGAACAAATGTCGTATGTCTATCCCTTGATTCGCTTCACTGAAGAAGGCTGTATTGAAACTGTATTTTTATATAGCATATATGGCCCCAACAGTCCATGGTGCTGTGCATAAGGTTAAGCGATTGGTGCTGTAGTGTATCAAAGGCGTGGGCTTGAATCCATTTGAGCGAAAATAAATAAAAAGCAAAATATGTCAGTACAAAAATCAAATTCTAACACCGGTTGGTTTAATTTTCAGTCGCAAATTGTCAAAACTAAAAACGATGTTCAAATACGCTTGGGGTCGTCGTGGTCGTGATCGTATGTTAGCTGGGATTACAATTATCTGTGCAATGAGTGGCTATCACCACTAAAGTTTTGAGTCCAAGCCCCGCTCATTACGAGGTGTACTTGATACAACAATATGTGATAAAGTTTGTCAGTAACTTGCAACAGGTCGGTGGTTTTCTCCGGGTAAGCGCTACATGGGAACTTCTTTTCATGATAAAGTATTCTACTTTTGAACAAATTATGGGGACTTCGTGGTCGTGATCTATAATAGTTGGATGTACAACTACCTATGCAATCAGTGCCTACCACAACTAATGTTGTAAGTTAGAATCCCGCTCATGGCACAGTTTTCTCGATACAACTTTTTGTGATAAAGTTTATCAGTAACTTGCGACAGATTGGAGGTTTTCTCCGGGTACTCCGGTTTCCTCCTCCAATAAATACGCTTACATATGTAAACACTAATATAACGACTTGGTATACCTGCAAATTGGTAAATGACGATTGGTATCATATGTTATTTTTAATTCGTTTCATTAGAAAGAGCTTCATTTATTGATTGACACCACCTCGTAGCATTATCTTAGCTATATCCTGGCGCGAACAAATTTAATAAATTAATTTCCATAATTGTAAGATCCTTAGTGTGACTAGTTAAAAAAATACATATTTTTTATATAATTGTATGGCACATCTGAAACAATCACCATAATATATCAGTGCTTTTAATGTTCTTGTGAATTTGTTCTTCATGTATATTCAATAAATGGATGCCATGGTTTGTTTTGTATGGTTTTATATCCCAATTGTCCCAGATAAAGTGCTGTATTTGTCGCAAACACTTCCCGTCCTTTATTCATTCATGACCTATCACCGGGTTTGTGACTAGATTAACACGATGGGTGCCACTAGTGGAACAGGAACTGCATGCCCTTCCGGAGCACCTGAGATTTTAGTGGTGTTCATGTTACCCGATCTTTAGTTTTATGTGTATGTTTTGCAAATGGTTGTTTGTTCTTTTGTACTTTTTCGTTTGGCCATTGTGTTGTCTGTTCTTCTTCGATGTACGTATTCTGATTACCCATTTGGTATCTTCAAACTATTATTGTAAACATTTATATTTGATATCATAATAAGATATGTATTAGAAACAGAGGTGTCCAGATGTCTAATATATAAAAACAAATGTCCGTTTTTCTCATCTGTCATTACTTAGTTTAGTCTCTTGAGGTATAGCGCTAACAATAAAGATGCCCAGACATCTTTGTATCTATCACGCAATGTCGTCCATCAAGTACTATATTTGTAATTGTAAAATCATACGGGATTAATACTTAATAAATGGGGCAAATTACCGTGTTTAGATTACTATTGTAAATATCTGATATATAGTCAAAAGAAAAGGCTTGAAGATACCAGAAAGGGTGATCAAAAATATTAAATCGGAGATACACAGACAATACAATTGCCAAAAGGACAAAATGACAAACAATAATCTACAAAACATTTCACAGAAGATTAAAGACTGAACAACACGAACTACACTGTCCACATAACTATATCAAGTACACAATACCGAACAATATATTTTACCATTACAAATATAGTACTTGATGGACGACATTGCGTGTTAACTATTAGGAAATGTAATAAATGTTCCGATCACATCTGAATTGGGTTTTTTCCTTTTTATAAGAGTGAGTTAGATAAAGATATAAGCATAGCAATATTTCTAGCAGTTCAAAACTACATCGTAAAATCCAAACGATTTTAAAATCAAAATTTAAATTTAAAATAAATTAAAAACTTTAGAAGTTTTCAGTACACTCTTCAATTTTTGCTTGTGCAGCCCTTCTTTTTTTCCTTTCTGTTTTTCACACATGCACTCACACAACAATACAACATTAAAAGTTTTTCCTTAATTGAAATAAAACGTTGACTTCATATTTTCAACAAATTTATTAATGTTATTTGCGATCATGCTATATTCATACAATGTGTTGATTATATGAGTATTGCTGGGGACGGATTAATATAAGATTTTAGCTGGTTTCCGAATCCACATTCTGAAATATTTGTATAGTATGTATCATTTATATTGTTTCAATTAACGGCATATTATCCTACAAATATAAATAAAAGGTGATTTCTAGAATGTATATATGTAACAGTTGCTTAACAATTAGGTATTTAAACAGAGATTTCTGATTTTGAGGTGGGGGCTGTCGTGGACTTGTTCGTATGGTTGTTGGAGTTACAATAAAACTGACCACTACGATATAACTGAAATCTTGTTGAAAGTGGCGCTAACACCATAAACCTAAACCAAACCTGATTTTGAGGTTGCGGTTTGCTCTCCCACAATGCACCAGATAGATGACTGAAGATACGCCAAATCTGATTCAACCCACAATTTCTTTAGAAATGCCTGTACCAAGTCAGGGTTATTACGGTGTTCACAGTTTTCCGGTTGTTGACTGATTTTGTCTGTTTATATACTTATGAGTTTTGACTTTCCCTTTGTAAGATTGTTCGGAGTTCGGTAATTTTGTTATTACCCTTATTTGTCATGACATTATTTCAATCCCTTACTTGATTAGTTGTGACTATGTATTATAATGTTACTATGGGGTAACACGACTGGTGACACTTGCGATGCAGGAATTTCTTATCCTTCCATTATTTATGTATTGTTTTTTTTCCATTTCATTTTAATGTATGATAAACGTAGATGTTCGAACAACGTGTTTCTGAAATAACTTTCATCAGGTATACCAAAAGCCAAAATATTTGAAAGCTAAATAATTTAAAAGTCTTTGAAACAAGTAAACCAACGGTCTAAACAGGACAGCCAACATTGGCTAATGTCACCTATGTCTGAGGGAGGTGAATCTTAGTTTTAATAATAAATATATGTTATATTACGTCATATCACTTCCGGTCTTAAATGAGATAGTATTGCGCAACTGCAACTTCAAAAAACAGTACTGGCTTTCATATTGCCGTGAAAAACAAATTAATCAAGTTCATGCTTCTTTAGTGAATGTTTCAGATTTTTGGACGAAACTATTTGAAGAAGGACTAAGTTATAGTTCACTCAATTCAGCGAGATCTTCTTTGTCTGCTTTAGGATTATGCTTTGATGACATTATTGTTGGATCTCATCCGACCATCATTCTATTGATGAGAGGGGTTTACAATTTGCGACCCCAGCAACAGAAATTTGTACACATTTGGGATACTAATGTGGTGTTGTGTTACTTAAGGAAATTGTCACCTGTTTGTACTTTAACGTGAAAGGAATTAACGTTGAAACTTGTTATGTCAATAGTATTGACAAATGTAACAAGAGAACAATCTATGCATATGTTATCAGTTGACGAGATGGAAAAATTGAAGAATGAATTTATTTTTCATGTGAATAGTCTGATTAAACAGTCTCGTCCAGGATACAAAAATCCGGATATTATTCTTAAAGCTTAGCCTCCAGATAGAGGTTTATATGTAAATACCGTCCTAAAAGAATATTTAACACGTACTCATCCATACAGAGTTAACACTCACAAACTAATTGTGAGTTATATCAAGCCGTTTAAGCCCATTAGTACTGTTACTATTTCTAGATGGATACAAACAGTTATGTGTCAATCTGGAATAGATACTGATATATTTACAGTGCATAGCACTAGAGCAGCTTCAACGAGCAAAGCAACGAACAATAATGTTCCGATAAATGAAATTCTGTCAAGGGCTGGATGGTCAAATGTCAAAACGTTCGCAACTTTTTATGAGAACAAAGTTTCATCTGATGTGTTTTCAACAAATATTTTGAAATGTTGATGTTACAAGCTTTGACTTTCTATATAAATGATATGGAAAAAATGTTCTTATCAGTGCTTTGAAGTCTCATTTAAGACCGAAGTGATATGACGTAATAGAATTACTTTAATTAAACGATACTTACCTTGGTTAAGTTGAAGTTTGATTGTAATTCTATGAAGTCATAGAATCACTGGAGGGATTAAATGTCACCACCCTCCCCAGCATCTTGCATGGATTTAGTTTAATTAGCATACTATATTTCATGACTGAAAAATATGTTGTATTACAGAAAATATTTTTATCATAACATTCTTTATGGTGAAAATCAAAAGAATGGTTCTATGAATTATAGATAAGAAAACATTTTCGACTTAAAAAATTGAAGTTGCAGTTGCGCAATACTATCAACTTAACCAAGGTAAGTATCGTTTAATTAAAGTAATATTACACCAGTTTTGGGTGAAGAAATTTTTTCACTGAAAATTCAATTTGGAATACGGCGGTACCTTTACTAAGCTATTCATGTATATTTCAAGTCGAAATATGTTCACAACAACCAGAAATCTGCAAATCCGTGTGCATGTTTATCGACCTCGCCATTGTTGTGGAGACTGATTAACTTTCGGTTGATTTTTCCGATGATTGTCGATCATGACCTCGTGAAGAAAAGATAAACAATCATGGATGCCGAGGTAAGCACGCACACCTTCCTGACAATGATTATTGAGGAATATGTATGTGTCATGTCCTCTGAACCAATTTATTTACAATTAATCTTATGTGGTACACACGGAATATTTTTTTCCCCATCAACTGAACATTGCGCATGAGCGATAATATCCCCGAAAGAGCTCAAATCTTGGGTCACGCGTATATCATTTGCATTACTCTATGGGAAAAGAGAATGATCTGCTGTCAAATATTTTGCGATTTGCTCTTAAAATCCGCTTTTGAGCGGATTTTTAATGTTATGCAGTTGATTTTAGTTAAAATTAAGTGACATATTAAGTGAAAATAGTTATTCCAAAAATTCCACGATGTTTGCCTTTCATATTACTTTAAGTAATTTTTTTTTAAGAAATGTAAACTTCGATGATAATATATATATAATAAACTATGATGTTGTCGTGTTCTGCTGATTAAATAATCACGTATTGGTAAATTTTGACTTTATATCATTTATCGTGTAGAAAATTGTTTTTCATTTAGTTAGTTACGGTGTGCGTAAATTAACATAAAACGAAGCACGCTCGCTCCCCAAAAAATAAGTATATTGTACAAATAATTCATGGCACTGAGGTCCATAAAAATGCCATGTGGCCCAAAGTGCCATGAACCAAAACTACTTTAATCAGAGCACAATCGGATGCATTATATCGATATTTTTAATACAAATACTAAAAAATCACTAAAATCATAGAAACAATGGAAATTTAAGTATCATCATTTAAGTTTAATTCCAAGCCGACACATCCGTTAAGAACTAAACAAAGAACCAAAATACAGCAGACGTGAACACGAACTCAGAAACAACAGCCTTAAGACCAAATGTAATGGTTTAACTTTTGTTCAGTGTAATATCTTTGTCAATATCCTATGTATTGGCCCGGCTTACTTACAAAGAACCAAAATACACCAGACGTGGACACGAACTCAGAAACAACAGCCTTAAGACCAAATGTAATGGTTTAACTTTTGTTCAGTGTAATATCTTTGTCAATATCCTATGTATTGGCCCGGCTTACTTACAAAGAACCAAAATACACCAGACGTGGATACGAACTCAGAAACAACAGCCTTAAGACCAAATGTAATGGTTTAACTTTTGTTCAGTGTAATATCTTTGTCAATATCCTATGTATTGGCCCGGCTTACTTACAAAGAACCAAAATACACCAGACGTGAACACGAACTCAGAAACAACAGCCTTAAGACCAAATGTAATGGTTTAACTTTTGTTCAGTGTAATATCTTTGTCAATATCCTATGTATTGGCCCGGCTTACTTACAAAGAACCAAAATACACCAGACGTGAACACGAACTCAGAAACAACAGCCTTAAGACCAAATGTAATGGTTTAACTTTTGTTCAGTGTAATATCTTTGTCAATATCCTATGTATTGGCCCGGCTTACTTACAAAGAACCAAAATACACCAGATGTGGACACGAACTCAGAAACAACAGCCTTAAGACCAAATGTAATGGTTTAACTTTTGTTCAGTGTAATATCTTTGTCAATATCCTATGTATTGGCCCGGCTTACTTACAAAGAACCAAAATACACCAGACGTGGACACGAACTCAGAAACAACAGCCTTAAGACCAAATGTAATGGTTTAACTTTTGTTCAGTGTAATATCTTTGTCAATATCCTATGTATTGGCCCGGCTTACTTACAAAGAACCAAAATACACCAGACGTGGACACGAACTCAGAAACAACAGCCTTAAGACCAAATGTAATGATTTAACTTTTGTTCAGTGTAATATCTTTGTCAATATCCTATGTATTGGCCCGGCTTACTTACAAAGACAAATAGTGTAAATAAAAACGTTAATGTATCTATATATAAAAGTAAGCCATCACAAACACCCGTCATCGTATTTAATACAATTATAGTCGTTACAAGCTTCAACGCGAAAACACGCAAAAATAAAAGGGTTATGGTGTTAAACGTCACTTCAACAATATTTCAGCTATATCATGGCGGTCAATTTTATTGGTGGAGGAAACCAGAGAACCCGGAGAACGCAAACATAAAACCAAAATAAAGGAATAAAGCATTTTAATAATTACGGCTTCTCCACATATATTATATAGAACACAATTTCATTTTCGTGGACAACTTTCACAAGTTAAAATCATCTTTAGAAAAAATAAAAATAGAGAACCCTAATATTACAGCTTAAACGAATAATTAAAAAAAAAACAATCAAATTACCTTCATTTTAATGCTTAAAATTGTTCCTAGGTAATCCAACATTATTCACTTTAATACTAAAGAAATACAATTTTCTAATTCAACAGTTATTTTTACTGTAATCCTCGAAGTAAAACTAGAAACAAATATTTCATCTTTTAATAAAAGGAAGGACCCTAATATTGCAGGTCAATGGTATAATAATAAAAAAATCAAATTACCTTCATTTCAATGTTTAGTTATTCCTCTGTAATCCAACATTATTCACTTTAATCCTTATCACAATATTCTAATTAAATCGTTTGTTTAAATATAATCTTCAATCCTAATCTAGACAATTGTATAATTCAACTAGTCTGCTTTAATGTAATTCTCAAAGTAAAACTAGAAACACATTATTGTATAAATATTTTCCATAAGTTTTCCTGATTTACTTAACGATCACTTGTAGATAGAACAATAACACCTTCTGTGTTGACTACGCTGACATATGTGTTCTGCTGACTAAAACGATTTCTTGATTATCAATAAGATTTATCTACTCATGGTTAAAGCTAATCTAATACATTGGCACGAAATGTTGTTCTTTTTCTCTGCTAAAAGTCAATAATAAAAGTCGTAGATATTGAATTTAATGCGCACGACACGTTTCTGTGATAACCTTCATCAGGTACGCTTAAAGCCAAATAATCTAAAAGTGTTTGGGAACAAGTAAACCAAACGGTCTAATAGACATTATAGCTAAATTCAGCTAAAGTCACATATGTCTGAGGAAAAATAACATTAGTTGGATTAATAATTGCGTTATTTAAAAACTGTAAAGTTCAATAATAGATACATGTATTTATCTAATATATCATGTCAGTGTCGAAACACTTGACTACTGTGTGGATGATACCATCGGGTACTAATAGTCCACCAGCAGAGGTATCGACCCAGTGATAATGATAACGTAGATATCAAATTTTGTGATGTCCGTTACGATTTCCGCATAACAACGATGTTCGATTTGTTTTTATCTCCAGTTGTTTGTAGGAGGTTTCATGTCTTATTTACGTTATTCGTGTTTGCTTGCACATAGTGGTTTCCAACACATATTGTGTTGTGTTTTTACGTTGTTAGTGTTCGTCTTGTATAACATATGTTGCCAGTTTCTCTGGATTGTCCATTGTCGAATGCCCCTTCTGTATCACAACAAGTACATGTATGTAAGAACATTTGAATTCTTCTCACACTCCCCTTCATTTTAATGTATAAATGTATAAAGATAAGGTGTCAACAAAAATGTCAAAAATATTTTTTTATCAATGTGTGATAAAAGTGTCTTTGATATTTACTTCACTGAGTTTGGTGCTGCTTTGACAACTGTTTTACCTGTTTTGTTCAAGTATTGTTATAAATACTGTTATAGTGACAGCCGGAAACTTTGAGCCGTAATGAAAGCGGGAGTTTTGGCGCTTTAAAATCTGATTCAACCCACCATTTCTTTAGAAATGCCTGTACCAAGTCAGGGTCATTACGGTTTTCACAGTTTTCCGGTTATTGACTGATTTTGTCTGTTTATATACTTATGAGTTTTGACTTTCCCTTTGTAAGATTGTTCGGAGTTCGGTAATTTTGTTATTACCCTTATTTAATTGAATTGTGTATTCATTTATTTTCCAGTGGAGCAAAACTTAAGTATCCTATATTATTGATTACTTGTATTCCTATGTTTAATGGTGATTGATGAAGATTTTGCACTTGTAGAGACATGCCTTACTTCTTTTCCTGATAGACTTAATGCATAAACCTCACAAGTGTATAATTGTATTGAGTCTGAAGATATATAAGTCTCCAAGGTTATACAAGACTGATCAAGCAATATCTTAATAGTACAATTAAGACACATATGATCAGCAACGCAAATATGTAAAAAAAAACATTCAAGGACATGGTATACATGGCGGTTATATTTGTCTTCCATTACTTTTGTATTACACATTATTCTCACATTCCAATATTGTTGAAAGTGGCGTTAAACACCACAACCCTCACCCATCATGCTCATGATAACGGATATGTTTCGTTTTTCGCAATAGGTTTGGGCCCATCAAACTATTTTAACTCCGCCACGTTTTATTGACGTGCCTATACCAAACCAGGCAAGTGAGCTGTCATGTATTTTGTGTTAGGAGGTATCGATTTTGTCCCTTTCCACGATTTTGATATTTCAAATTTGGAATCGTTCCGACAATGTGATATTTTTTGGTTTTTCATTTTATCACACTCCGGTACTCTCCTCAATCGCGACTTATAACCTTATTTGTAAGAGTAAATCGACATGTGCCACGAGTGGAGCAGGAACTGCTTACCTGTCCGAAGCACTAGAGCTCACCCACAGTCGTTACTGGGGTTCGTGTTGCTCAATATTTAGTTTTCAGTGCATTGGTTTGTAGAACATTGTTTGCCTTTTTGTCTTTTTTTCTTTTGACCATTGTGTTGGTATAAGGAGAACTATATATCTGAAACGATGTATGCCACAAGAAAGTTTGAAAATACCAAAGGGGTAATTAGAAGAGAAGCCGTAAATCGAAGAACAGACAACACAATCGCAAAAAGAAAAAGAAAAAAAGGACAAACAACGATCAACAAAACATTACACAGAAAATAAAAGATCGAGCAACACGAACCCCATTAAAAAAACAGGGGTGAACTCGGGTGCTCCGGAAATTTCTGCTGCACATGTGACACCCGATTGGTGAAAAGGTTGACACGGGACTTCGGTACTAAAGCTTCACCATTCTATGAAGTGCACATCCATTCATTCACGCCCACTTCCGAAAACTATTTTCAATCGTCATGAAAACTAAATACTAAGCACAAATAACAACAGTTGAAAATTGTACCTGTATTTAATAATGCAAAAATACATTTATCAATATTGAATGCAATTTTTTGTAGTTTTAAGAGCCAACTTTAAACAAATTGGACCAACTGCGCACAATTGGGCCCCTCACTGGAGTTATCTACTCCTAGCTGTTCAAGCACACAGAGCAACACACGGCAGGTTTTACAGAGACCAATAGTGCCCCGCACCTCCTAAGGCCAGATATGGCTGACAGAAGTCCATTTTTGATAAGAGACATCATCGCGCTTCACACAAAATGAACTTCCGTCAACGCTTTAACATGCCAATAAAAAGATTACATTCACTTAATGCAAATTAAACATTTTGATCTTTAACGAAATATCATATATGAACGTTTTGCTATGAAAGAACAAAGTTCTAAAGATCTTACATTTCTTCCCGCACCTGATTTATACCGATGGGAGTGTCGGAAGGATAGGCGACAACAATAACTTAAAATAACCCAGACCCAGCCAGGTTATAATTGTCCTTGGATAATATGCTTACTACTCAGCATGACTCATCTTTAATTAGTTATATTTGCCAAGAACTATTCTTTGATCTATTTGATTCGCAGACAGACATGTATTCCTTGTAGGAGTTCACCGACGCAGCTAACGTTTCTATGGATGCATCGCCATGACAGGTATTGTGTATTTATATTGAAGGGAATCAACTCATACTAAAGAAACATAACTACAATAGACACAACGCGCCCACGTCAGCATTGCCACTACATACAAACTGCATCAACATGAACATCTTACACGATCTACTATTACATATAAATAGACCTCAGCAAATACCGAAGGGACAATCAAGAATGGATGAGGTTATGGTGCTTAATGCCACTTTCAACGATACGATCATCAACACGACGTTCCTATCAAGATTCTCCGGAGACACAGGCAGTGCTGGGCACAGACACAACACGATGACAACAAATAATCCACACAAAAAAAAAAAGACTACATTCAGAATATACAAATCAAGTTGCGACAGTATGTCCCGAAAATTGTATATTTGCATTCTCACCAAAATTATTACGGGGTATTTTATATAAATACAAATAAACATTAGAGAAAACCGAAGAGGAAATCAAGAATGGACAATCCAGAGATACTGGTAACATTGGGTAAACAAGACAGAGGACACACTCTAGGTAGTGAATAAACGTTAGAGAAAACCGAAGGGGCAATCAAGAATGGACAATCCAGGGATACTGGTAACATTGGGTACACAAGACACAGGACATACCGTAGGTAGTAAATAAACGTTAGAGAAAACCGAAGGGGCAATCAAGAATGGACAATCCAGGGATACTGGTAACATTGGGTATACAAGACACAGGACATACCGTAGGTAGTAAATAAACGTTAGAGAAAACCGAAGGGGCAATCAAGAATGGACAATCCAGGGATACTGGTAGCATTGGGTACACAAGACACAGGACATACCGTAGGTAGTAAATAAACGTTAGAGAAAACCGAAGGGGCAATCATGAATGAACAATCCAGAGATACTGGTAACATTGGGTACACAAGACACAGGACATACCGTCGGTAGTAAATAAACGTTAGAGAAAACCGAAGAGGAAATCAAGAATCGACGATCCATAGACACTGGTAACATTGAAAACACTAGACATAAGACGAAGAGAATCAAAACACAACACAGAAAACCAAAAAGATGAGCAACACGGAAAACCTTGGTTAGAGTCAGGTACTCGCGAAGGGTGATAGGGTAAGCAGTTCCTGCCTGTTATAAGACAATCTCATCAATATCAACAGAATGACCAATCATATCTCACCTCAAATCATGGAACATGCAAAAAAAACACGACATATGACGTTGGTAATCCAGGTCATGGCTTGAGACAGAATTATTTATTTATTTATTTTATATTTTTCCCTTTAAGACCTTGGTGTAATTTTCCAGATTAAGGTAACTTCTTGTACATAATATGTAATATTTCTAATACGTTTTTTCCGAGCTAAACGGTTAAACAATCGAACGCGGTATAAATGGTTTGTAACATGAAGACATGCAATATCACATCTAGGTCGTTGATTATTTCACGGCTCTCTGAGAGTAATAAAACTACAGCCCAGATTTAAAGTGTGGAACACCTCATTTTTTGGTGTATTATTTCACAGTTCTTAGCTATTGCTTACATTCTTGTATATAAACCATAAAAAAGAATGCCTTCATGTTACAATTAAAGTTATTTTAATTACAAACAACAACCAAAAAACAAACACACACACTCATTCAATTCATTTGATGTTATTTTATCGTATTTTATGATTAATCACAATTATGAAGTAAAACAGGATGTTGCTTGTCTATTAGACGTTGAGTGATGGGTTCAATCTCTTATTAGTGTTTAAGTCAATCCATGTAGTCTACTATGTCCTGACGGATATCATACGAATGACATAATTGACGGCTATTGTCTTACCAATTTATTATGATGAAGGAGGTTTAGGTAACTTTAGCGTAATAGATATTTTTATTAGACCAATTTATTTCATTCAAATAAGGGTAATAACAAAATTACCGAACTCCGAACAGTCTTACAAAGGGAAAGTCAAAACTCATAATTATATAAACAGACAAAATCAGTCAACAACCGGAAAACTGTGAAAACCGTAATGACCCTGACTTGGTACAGGCATTTCTAAAGAAATGGTGGGTTGAATCAGATTATAAAGCGCCAAACCTCCCGCTCTCATTACGGTTCAAAGGTTCCGGCTGTCACTATAACAGTATTTAAATACAGGAACAAAATAGGTAAAATAGTTGTCAAAGCAGTACCATATTCGGTGACGTAAATGTCAAAAATATTTTTACCTCACACATTGATAAAAATTTAATAGCAGTCATTTTAAAGGGACTATTAAAGCCATGGTGATGGCAGTTGGATTTAGTTATCTATGCAATCAGTGCATCATGGCGAGGTGTACTCGATATAAAATTATGTGATGCAATTTGTCAGTGACTTGAAACAAGTCGGTGGTTTTCTCTGGGTACTCCGGTTTCCTCCAACATCATTAAAACTGACCGCCACGATATAGCTAAAATATTGCTGAAAGTGCCGTTAAACACCATAACACTAACACCTATGCTATCCGATTGTTAAATATCATTTACTTTAACATTTGCTTGCATTACTGGGAATCTCTGTAGAAGAAAACATACTAAATCAAATGAATATCAAGCGTTTTGATGATCATATTTCAGAAGAATATTGTATTACTAAAGTCAAGCAAATGTTTTGCATAGTGGTGAGGAAAATTACTACTTTGTGACGTCCATAGACATGTTTACCAATATTTTGATTAATGGTATGATTTATTTGTTGGTTTTGAAATCCTAAATAATGGATATAAAATGCCTCTCTAAAATTTCGAACACATTTTGGGATCTAATCGCGGACGTTTTTTCTGCATTCATTTGCGGTTGTTTAGGCTTGCTACTAGGGAAAAGTAATTAACATTAAAAATACTACTGGTTTCCTTTAAAATCTGGAATATTTTTATTATAAAGTTAAAATCAGTAATGTTTATCCTGCAAAAAGACAAATAGAACAACCACAACCACAAGACCAGCTTTAAGTCACTTTCTTATTAATAATCCCTTAACAAATTGCTGCTATGAAATTTCAAATCTTGACTGAACACTTAGATTTACTAGCAATATGTTTTTACTGATTGGATAGTAAATATAAATGGTCAGTCAATATTTATGTGAAAAATGAACCCCATTAAACCCCTAGGCGTGAACGCAAATGCTCTGGGAGGGTAATCAGTTGCTACTCCACTAGTGACACCCGTCGTCTTACTTTTAAACGACACGAACAACATTCGATACGGAAATCCTGTTGAACACCAGTATACATAATTAAATACAAATCGAAAATGAAACAATAAATTTGCAAGGAATTGAAAAATCGTGGAATCGGGATACCAAAGAAGAGTTTGAAGATACCAAAGAGGTAATCAGAATCCGTATATCGAAGAACAGACAACACAATGGTCATTCCAATGTACGAGTTTTGTAGTTCAATGTTCTACTTTAGCAGTAGGTTGAAAGAACATCTCAGACAGTTGAGTATAATTGATTATTCCTGTACACATATGTAACTCTAAAATAGTGACACAAAAGACTCACAAAGTCAACACAAATACAGCCATAGGTAGAATGAATAGGCACTCAAACACGACAGTAAGATGAACGTTTCATAGCTAACCAGGCAGTTATACTATTGATATTCCTATTTAATCTACTGACCGTGAAAAGAATTATATTCAATTTATATTATATGACATATGTTCATCCACATTCATGACTTACCACCGGATTTGGAACAAGAGTAACACGACGGTTGCTACATGTGGAGCAGGAACTACTTACCATTCCGGACCACCTAAGTTTCCAACCAGTTTTTTTAAAGGGTTCTTGTTGCTCGATATTTAGTTTTCTGTGTAGTGTTTTGTATATCATTGGCCATTGTATTGTCCTTCTTCGATTTACGGTTTTTGATCTTCAAACATTTATTAATAGGATATTTGTTGACAACAAATATTTCCTTTCGCGTCTTCAATTTGAAGATTATATTTAATGACTCAGATGCCATACAGTTGATCAATTAGCAAAAATTGTCTTTCAAAGATTTCGTTCGTTGCAGTTTCATTTATTAACTGCTTATTATAAAAGCCGCATAATATCTGTCAGAATTATGTAATAACAGATTTATTGCGCTTCAGTTCGGTTTATATGTGGTTTCATGGTATTAAGAAGGCAATGTGCACTGGGGTAAAGCTGATGACTGTAACTGCAATTACGGTCATCCCAAGATGGCGGACGTGGAATGAGGTAAGAATGTTTTTTGTCAATTAAATTGTTTCTATAATGTATTTTAAATGACACATGCATTAGTACGACAGTAATCTATGAACTTTCCACAAGGAAATCACAAATTACGACTGAAAAATGTACATGAAATCGGATTTTCTCTTTCATATACATTTTTCAGTCGTAATTTGAATAATTAGATAATATTATATATATAGTTTTATGTTGTTGACCTGTCATATCTATAAGCCCACTAGACTGACAAACTACAGCAGCAATGTAATGTTCCGCATTATAGCAACAAAAAGTTTGGAACTGCTTACCATTCGAGGGTACGTATGTTCATCTCTGGGATTTTTGGTGGAGTCCGTGTTGCCGTGTTTTGTTTGTTTTTGTGTCTTCGATCTGTGTCTTGCGCCCACTGTTGCTTGTGTCTCTGTATTGTCTATTCTTGCTTACCACTTCGGTTTTTTCTGACGTTTATTTATTTGGTTGATTAAGGATGCAATTCCTTTGTCGTTTGAATTAAATGTACTTATGCACGCTGTATCTATCTTGATTCAAGGTGTGAATTATATTCTCTGTCGTGCCGAGGTGTACTCGATACAGCATTATCTAATAAGTAAGTGTGGCTGGTCGGTAACTGATATATTGCTGACAGTAGCACTAATACCTCAAAACTCATTAAATATGTCGTTTAACAAATACCTGCTTATATGGGGGTTTATGTTGTTTAACGCCACTTTCAACACCAATTCAGTTATATCGGGGCGATCAGTGTTATTGGTGGAGAAAACCACCGACCTGTCGCAACTTTATCAGATAATGTTTATCGAGTACGCCTCACCATGAGCGGTATTTGAACTCACAACCTGCTGATGTATGTGTGATTATGATGTCAATAGAAATTTGCAGCATATTCTGCTGTGAGAGAGAAAAAAGATGTCAGTTATATGTAAAAAATACAAAAATATTTTGTAGTGAAAAAAAAACCCAATCTATTTTAGAAAATGTATTCAATCGAAAACCCAGTTAGAAAAACACGAACAATATTTATTAGATTATATAAATACAATTGCATTATACTTACGCTTCATGACGTAATTCAAGACAAAATTTAACAATGGCGACAGAAATGTGACTTCCGGCACACGTGTTTCAGCTAATAAAATGTGACTTCCGGCACACATGTTTCAGTTAATTTTAATAGATGGTAAAATTTCTATTCATCGCTATATGGAACGAAAGACGAATAATTTGTTTGGTGATGCAATCAATAATGTTAATGAGATTACTGGTATAAATTAATTTAATAATCCAATTATGTCATCTGAATCAGGAAGAAAAAAATGTGTCCGATCCTGTAGAAATTATTTTTGAACCAGGTTAATGAGCGTTTTCTGTGACAACAGTAAAATGTAATTTCTTCAGTTATAAATAGTATGAATTATTAGTATTACGTTATACACAAATTTCCTTTATAAGGTGTGCTGAGAGGAATTAATGAAAATAGGTTGTGTTGAGGGGAATAATTGAAACACGTGTTACCTCCAGTTGTTTGTAGGAGGGAGCATTTCTTATATACATCATTTGTATTTGTTTGTGTATTTTGGTTTGTTTTTCATCGTCTTTTGTACCCTATGTTGCCAGTTTCTGTGGATTCTCGGTATTGTCCATTTTTGATTGCCCCTTTCGGCATTCTCTAACGGTTATATGCGTTAATATTATGCATATCCGTAAATACGCTTCGGAACACAGTAAATGTTGGATACATATCCTTTTGTCTTTTTGTTTTGGTTTTCTTCCTCTTGTCAACCTTATGTTGCCAATTTCTCTGGATTGTCTTTTTTTTTATTGCCCCTTCAGTATTCTCTAATATTTATTAAAAAATATATTTTATAAATAACCAACCAAATATGTTATTTGAATAGAAAAAAGATGTCAGTTATATGCAAAAATACAAAATATTTTGAAGTAGCAAATTTAGAAAATGTATTCAATCGAAAAACCAGTTAGAAAAACATGAACAATGTTTTATTAGAATTGGTAAATACAATTGTATTATACTAACGCTTCATGACGTAATTCAAGATGAAATTTAACAATGGCGACCAGAAAGGTGACTTCCGGCACACGTGTTTCAGTTAATAAAATGTGACCTACGGCACATGTTTCAGTTAATTTAAAGGATAGTGAATTCTCTATTTATCGTTATAAGGAACGAAAGACGAATAATTTTATTCGTGATACAATCAATAATGCTAATGAGATTGCTGGTATAAATTAACTCAATAATGCAATTATGTCATGTGAACCAGGAAGAAGATTATTTAGCCGATCCAGTAGAAAATATTTTTGAACCAGGTTAATGATCGTCTTCTGTGAAATTAGTATAATGTAATTGCTGCAGTTAGAAATGGTATGAATTATTTATATAATAGTTACTTATGTATAGGGTATTATCGTGATTTATTGACTGCCCAAGAGACTGTAGTATTGACTGAAACATTGATAATGCCTGGGCCGCAGGCGAGGGCATTATCAGTGTTGAAGTCAATACTACTGTCCCAATGACAGTCTATAAAACATTATAATGCCCTATGCATAAGTAACTTTTATTTCTATTTCATTAAAGGAAATAAGACTTTACATTGACAACTGCTCGACATTCGTTGCGCTTAAAAAAAGGGACGCAACTCTAAAACCTCGAGTGGTCATTAACATAATATTGACCGGTGGATTTCTTTAACGCAGTTTAATGCACGACACATGACCATGTCTACACCAATGAAAAAGTCGAATTTAGAACTGATATGAAATAACAGTATTTATTTCATATTAGAATAAAAATCATACATGTAATTGGCTGAACACTCTACAAGTGACCTTCACTATTCCGCGATATAGACTGGAATGCTGATATAGACCGGTTCAAAACCGTGTATAGACTGGTACTACTGGTCTCTACACGGATATGTGTTTTTTACATCTTAATAAATTACAATGTTACTTATAATCTCATTTTATTTCTCATTATAGGTTGAACACCATTAAAACAATTGCTGTAGTCAATTCAAATTAGGTAATAACGAAGGTGATAACGCATAGGGAAACCTTCAATGATCCTGATTAAAAAGTTCTATGCATTTATATCGTATGTGTCAGATTTTGTTTTCTATGCAATAAACACAATCGCTACCGATATGGAATGCAATATCAGGATAGACAGACTGCCCTTGGGTCATGGTATGGAACAGTGGAAATGATATTGCCCTCACCTCCGGCAATGTCATTTCCACTGGTCCGTACCATGATCCTTGGGCAGTCTGTCTAACCTGATATTGCCCTCCACATCAGTAACTATTATATAATTAGTTTTTATAAAATCTGCTTTATAAGGTGTTTCGGGAGAACTAATGGAACACGTTGTTAACAATTCTAATATGACATCCGTCTTTCGCTTTTCAAACAAACGAGCGATTAATCAGATGACAAAATCTCATTAACACAGTTAAGCCAGGTGATAAAATCACAAAATAAAATTATTTACACGGTTGTTAACGTTTTAAACATCTATATTAACTGAAAATAATCAACATATCCAAGATGCGCAACACTACACCAAAAACCAGGGCGAACTCATATGTAAATGATTAACATTTTTATATCTGTCATAATACAATATTCATTAATTGGTATGCCATGAATGACAAGTCATAATGAGGCCAGATACATTATATGAATACTACCTTATTTGAGCTCTTCCCAAAGTTATAATAAAAGTCTAGCTATCTAACTTAGTGCGCATGACGCGTTTCTTGAATAATTTTCATCAGGTATGTAAATAGTCAGAAGATTGGGAAGCCAAATAATTGAAGTCTTTGGAAGACAGAAAATAATAGTCTAAACAAGATGGCCGCCACAATCGGCTATGGTTCTGGTTTCTTGTACATCGGCTAGGATTATTGGAACAAACTTTACCACCGATGGGCTATGATGACTTTGATATCACTTGTCAGTTCTGCTATGTTTATATATATTAAGTTGTTGTAATCGGAACTCATGTATTCCAGAATATATACTGCATTTATACGGTAATCAATTGCTTTTCATTGACTCTAGATGCGTGTTTTTTTACGTATCACCGGATATCACAAGAGTAACATGTGGAGCTGTAACTGATTACCCTTCCGGAACACCTGAGTTCATTCTCTGTTTTTAGTGGAATTCGTGTTGCCTGATCTTTAGTTTTCTTTGTAGTGTTTTGTACATTATTGTTTGTCCTTTTGCCTGTGTTCCTATGGGCATTGTATTGTCTGTCCTTCTATTTACGGCTTCTGGTTACTA
Organism: Bathymodiolus septemdierum; assembly: GCA_963383655.1. Lineage (NCBI taxonomy): Eukaryota > Metazoa > Mollusca > Bivalvia > Mytilida > Modiolidae > Bathymodiolus > Bathymodiolus septemdierum. Next base: position 66,613,576 of record OY726525.1, read on the forward strand.
TTCTTAACCTTGATGAAGGACAACATCGTTAATTCATTGATCAATGCAGACGTAGGACCCAGTATACATGGATTTCGAGGAGAAATTCAATCATCACTCCAGAGTTTGTCATTTTTGTTTATCTGAAATGTAAAACGGAATGTGGGAATATTTTCTCCATTTTTAAGTAAATTAATACTACAGGCTTAATTTAATATTTAACCAATCATCAATAATTATGGAGGCATCAAATGTCCAATGTGAAGGTTGAGACATTTTGTAAAAGTACTTTCGTGAAAACAATATTTTTGTTTATTCTGACATATTAATTAGATAGTACGGAGAGAAATATTCAATCATACAATATATACAATCCTAATCAAATGGAAAATTAAAAAATACCACACTGTCGGAACACTTCCAAAATGTTATCAAAAATTGTAGAAAGAAGTAATCGATACCACTAACACACAACTACATGATCGCTCACTTTCATTTCTTGATACAGCCACTCCAATAAAAGGTGGCGAAGTTAAACTAGTTGCTTTATTTCAAGCTCAGTGAGATAGATGCCATCAACGAAATGTTCTTTTTCCTTAAGCCATTGTATTGTCTGTCCTTCGAATTAGGCGTCTCATTAACCTTCCTTTCTTGGTATCTTCTAAATTTTCTTAAAAAGAAAATAATAAAAAGAAAGTTAACAACTTTGTAAGATTCATTTTATTGTCTAAACCACGCAATGATTCGATTAAAAGTTTGAATCTGACAAACTCCTACAACAGCTGTTTAAATTAATATTGATGACTCTCGTGTTTTACTTTAGACCCCAGATAACATGCCAGTACAACACAAACGTGATCAATTATACAATACTGCCGGCTTAACCCGACATTTTGTAAAGGAAACTCATGCTAAAAGTTGGCTAAAATAATTTATTCGCGTCTAGCGGTGTCCAACACGTGTTGTGCTGCTTTTTTTTCTCTTTGTCTTGTGTACCCTACATGTATGTTTGCTAGTTTCTCCGGATTGTCTTTTCGATATTCTATAACGCTTATTTCTTATCATAGAATGTCGTTTCAATAGAGAACGACGAATCAGGTTAGAAGGAATCAATAGAGAACGACGAATCAGGTTAGAAGGAATCAATAGAGAACGACGAGTCGGGTTAGAAGGAATCAATAGAGAACGATGAATCAGGTTAGAAGGAATCAATAGAGAACGATGAGTCAGGTTAGAAGGAATCAATAGAGAACGACGAGTCGGGTTAGAAGGAATCAATAGAGAACGATGAGTCGGGTTAGAAGGAATCAATAGAGAACGATGAGTCAGGTTAGAAGGAATCAATAGAGAACGATGAGTCAGGTTAGAAGGAATCAATAGAGAACGACGAATCAGGTTAGAAGGAATCAATAGAGAACGACGAGTCAGGTTAGAAGGAATCAATAGAGAACGACGAATCAGGTTAGAAGGAATCAATAGAGAACGACGAGTCAGGTTAGAAGGAATCAATAGAGAACGACGAGTCAGGTTAGAAGGAATCAATAGAGAACGACGAATCAGGTTAGAAGGAATCAATAGAGAACGACGAGTCGGGTTAGAAGGAATCAATAGAGAACGATGAGTCAGGTTAGAAGGAATCAATAGAGAACGACGAATCAGGTTAGAAGGAATCAATAGAGAACGACGAATCAGGTTAGAAGGAATCAATAGAGAACGACGAATCAGGTTAGAAGGAATCAATAGAGAACGACGAATCAGGTTAGAAGGAATCAATAGAGAACGACGAATCAGGTTAGAAGGAATCAATAGAGAACGACGAATCAGGTTAGAAGGAATCAATAGAGAACGACGAATCAGGTTAGAAGGAATCAATAGAGAGCGACGAGTCGGGTTAGAAGGAATCAATAGAGAACGATGAGTCAGGTTAGAAGGAATCAATAGAGAACGACGAATCAGGTTAGAAGGAATCAATAGAGAACGACGAGTCAGGTTAGAAGGAATCAATAGAGAACGACGAATCAGGTTAGAAGGAATCAATAGAGAACGACGAGTCAGGTTAGAAGGAATCAATAGAGAACGACGAATCAGGTTAGAAGGAATCAATAGAGAACGATGAGTCAGGTTAGAAGGAATCAATAGAGAACGACGAGTCAGGTTAGAAGGAATCAATAGAGAACGACGAGTCAGGTTAGAAGGAATCAATAGAGAACGACGAGTCAGGTTAGAAGGAATCAATAGAGAACGATGAATCAGGTTAGAAGGAATCAATAGAGAACGATGAGTCGGGTTAGAAGGAATCAATAGAGAACGACGAGTCGGGTTAGAAGGAATCAATAGAGAACGACGAGTCGGGTTAGAAGGAATCAATAGAGAACGACGAGTCAGGTTAGAAGGAATCAATAGAGAACGACGAGTCGGGTTAGAAGGAATCAATAGAGAACGACGAGTCAGGTTAGAAGGAATCAATAGAGAACGACGAGTCAGGTTAGAAGGAATCAATAGAGAACGATGAGTCAGGTTAGAAGGAATCAATAGAGAACGACGAGTCGGGTTAGAAGGAATCAATAGAGAACGACGAATCAGGTTAGAAGGAATCAATAGAGAACGATGAGTCAGGTTAGAAGGAATCAATAGAGAACGACGAGTCAGGTTAGAAGGAATCAATAGAGAACGACGAATCAGGTTAGAAGGAATCAATAGAGAACGACGAGTCAGGTTAGAAGGAATCAATAGAGAACGATGAGTCAGGTTAGAAGGAATCAATAGAGAACGACGAGTCGGGTTAGAAGGAATCAATAGAGAACGATGAGTCAGGTTAGAAGGAATCAATAGAGAACGACGAGTCAGGTTAGAAGGAATCAATAGAGAACGACGAGTCAGGTTAGAAGGAATCAATAGAGAACGACGAGTCAGGTTGGAAGGAATCAATAGAGAACGATGAGTCAGGTTAGAAGGAATCAATAGAGAACGACGAGTCGGGTTAGAAGGAATCAATAGAGAACGATGAGTCAGGTTAGAAGGAATCAATAGAGAACGACGAATCAGGTTAGAAGGAATCAATAGAGAACGACGAGTCAGGTTAGAAGGAATCAATAGAGAACGACGAGTCAGGTTAGAAGGAATCAATAGAGAACGACGAGTCGGGTTAGAAGGAATCAATAGAGAACGACGAGTCAGGTTAGAAGGAATCAATAGAGAACGATGAGTCAGGTTAGAAGGAATCAATAGAGAACGACGAATCAGGTTAGAAGGAATCAATAGAGAACGACGAGTCAGGTTAGAAGGAATCAATAGAGAACGACGAATCAGGTTAGAAGGAATCAATAGAGAACGACGAATCAGGTTAGAAGGAATCAATAGAGAACGATGAGTCGGGTTAGAAGGAATCAATAGAGAACGACGAGTCAGGTTAGAAGGAATCAATAGAGAACGACGAATCAGGTTAGAAGGAATCAATAGAGAACGACGAGTCAGGTTAGAAGGAATCAATAAAGAACGACGAGTCAGGTTAGAAGGAATCAATAGAGAACGACGAGTCAGGTTAGAAGGAATCAATAGAGAACGACGAATCAGGTTAGAAGGAATCAATAGAGAACGACGAGTCAGGTTAGAAGGAATCAATAAAGAACGACGAGTCAGGTTAGAAGGAATCAATAGAGAACGACGAATCAGGTTAGAAGGAATCAATAGAGAACGATGAGTCTGGTTAGAAGGAATCAATAGAGAACGACGAATCAGGTTAGAAGGAATCAATAGAGAACGACGAGTCGGGTTAGAAGGAATCAATAGAGAACGACGAATCAGGTTAGAAGGAATCAATAGAGAACGACGAATCTGGTTAGAAGGAATCAATAGAGAATGACGAGTCAGGTTAGAAGGAATCAATAGAGAACGACGAGTCAGGTTAGAAGGAATCAATAGAGAACAACGAATCAGGTTAGAAGGAATCAATAGAGAACGACGAATCAGGTTAGAAAGAATCATCAGAGAACGACGAGTCAGGTTAGAAGGAATCAATAGAGAACGACGAATCAGGTTAGAAGGAATCAATAGAGAACGACGAATCATGTTAGAAGGAATCAATAGAGAACGACGAGTCAGGTTAGAAGGAATCAATAGAGAACGACGAGTCAGGTTAGAAGGAATCAATAGAGAACGATGAGTCGGGTTAGAAGGAATCAATAGAGAACGATGAGTCGGGTTAGAAGGAATCAATAGAGAACGACGAATCAGGTTAGAAGGAATCAATAGAGAACGACGAATCAGGTTAGAAGGAATCAATAGAGAACGACGAGTCAGGTTAGAAGGAATCAATAGAGAACGATGAGTCAGGTTAGAAGGAATCAATAGAGAACGATGAGTCAGGTTAGAAGGAATCAATAGAGAACGACGAATCAGGTTAGAAGGAATCAATAGAGAACGACGAGTCAGGTTAGAAGGAATCAATAGAGAACGATGAGTCTGGTTAGAAGGAATCAATAGAGAACGACGAATCAGGTTAGAAGGAATCAATAGAGAACGACGAGTCAGGTTAGAAGGAATCAATAGAGAACGATGAGTCGGGTTAGAAGGAATCAATAGAGAACGACGAGTCAGGTTAGAAGGAATCATTAGAGAACGATGAGTCAGGTTAGAAGGAATCAATAGAGAACGATGAGTCAGGTTAGAAGGAATCAATAGAGAACGACGAATCAGGTTAGAAGGAATCAATAGAGAACGATGAGTCAGGTTAGAAGGAATCAATAGAGAACGACGAGTCGGGTTAGAAGGAATCAATAGAGAACGACGAGTCAGGTTAGAAGGAATCAATAGAGAACGACGAGTCAGGTTAGAAGGAATCAATAGAGAACGATGAGTCGGGTTAGAAGGAATCAATAGAGAACGATGAGTCAGGTTAGAAGGAATCAATAGAGAACGATGAGTCAGGTTAGAAGGAATCAATAGAGAACGATGAGTCGGGTTAGAAGGAATCAATAGAGAACGACGAGTCAGGTTAGAAGGAATCAATAGAGAACGACGAGTCAGGTTAGAAGGAATCAATAGAGAACGACGAATCAGGTTAGAAGGAATCAATAGAGAACGATGAGTCAGGTTAGAAGGAATCAATAGAGAACGACGAGTCAGGTTAGAAGGAATCAATAGAGAACGACGAGTCAGGTTAGAAGGAATCAATAGAGAACGACGAGTCAGGTTAGAAGGAATCAATAGAGAACGACGAGTCAGGTTAGAAGGAATCAATAGAGAACGACGAGTCAGGTTAGAAGGAATCAATAGAGAACGACGAATCAGGTTAGAAGGAATCAATAGAGAACGACGAATCAGGTTAGAAGGAATCAATAGAGAACGATGAGTCGGGTTAGAAGGAATCAATAGAGAACGATGAGTCAGGTTAGAAGGAATCAATAGAGAACGACGAATCAGGTTAGAAGGAATCAATAGAGAACGACGAGTCGGGTTAGAAGGAATCAATAGAGAACGACGAGTCGGGTTAGAAGGAATCAATAGAGAACGACGAATCAGGTTAGAAGGAATCAATAGAGAACGACGAATCAGGTTAGAAGGAATCAATAGAGAACGACGAGTCAGGTTAGAAGGAATCAATAGAGAACGACGAGTCGGGTTAGAAGGAATCAATAGAGAACGACGAGTCGGGTTAGAATGAATCAATAGAGAACGACGAGTCGGGTTAGAAGGAATCAATAGAGAACGACGAGTCGGGTTAGAATGAATCAATAGAGAACGATGAGTCAGGTTAGAAGGAATCAATAGAGAACGATGAGTCAGGTTAGAAGGAATCAATAGAGAACGACGAGTCGGGTTAGAAGGAATCAATAGAGAACGATGAGTCAGGTTAGAAGGAATCAATAGAGAACGATGAGTCAGGTTAGAATGAATCAATAGAGAACGATGAGTCAGGTTAGAAGGAATCAATAGAGAACGACGAGTCGGGTTAGAAGGAATCAATAGAGAACGATGAGTCAGGTTAGAATGAATCAATAGAGAACGATGAGTCCATGGTAAAATGGAATAAAAAGACAAACTTTTTTACTGAAACAGAAAACAAATAGAGTAGTAAGAACCACAACCATAACAGTAGTTTAACTCATGATGATTGCTCTGAAAGGGTAAGCAGTTTCTTACCTCTTTTTCTAGCCATATACAAAATTAAATCTGCAAAACAAGCAAGTAGACACCAAAAGAAGTCGTACGAAAGGCTGCCTTGTTTTAACAATTGATTTAATAGATTTAGCAACATAACATTCATTTAACAATATTTTCTCATATTACCTTATGGTTCACGTTTTTCATTTCAGAACAAAATAATTGAATGACTTTTCACAATGAACAGCAAGTATTCTTACAAATAAGGGTAATAACAAAATTACCGAACACAGAGCAATCTTCCAAAGGGAAAGGCAAAACTCATAAGTCAACAAACAGACAAAATCAGTCAACAACGGAAAACTGGGAAAACCGCAATGTCCCTGACTTGGTACAGGCATTTCCAAAGAAATGGTGGGTTGAATCAGATTTAACTCAACGTTATGACGCTTGTAGACAATTTATATGTGTATAAACAACTCGTTAAGATGACACGAGTACGTGTTTTCATATGGCAGAATAATGGCAATCGCTGATAATATAAAAACAAACGAACATATTAATGGTGTGATGCAAAATACCGCAACTTGAACAAGACCGCGTTGCTCCTAGGTTGAAGCCATCACTACAGAAATTATATAGACGTCTTCACGAACTGACTGCTCGTTCCTAAATATCAATTTCTGAACTGACAATGGATCTTTTGCATCGATTTTCTTTCTTTACCAGCGACAAAGACTTATCACAGGGTGTGTAGCTAGATTAACACGATGGGTGCCACTAGTGGAACAGGAACAGCTCACCCTTCCGGAGCACCTAAGTTCACTCCCCGTTTTTAGTGGGGTTTGTGTTACGGTTTACGGTTTTCACAGTTTTCCGGTTGTTGACTGATTTTGTCTGTTTATATAATTATGATTTTTGACTTTCCCATTGTAAGATTGTTCGGAGTTCGGTAATTTTGTTATTTCCCTTAGTTACTCGATCTTTAGTTTTATGTGTATGTTTTGTAGATCATTGTTTGTTCTTTTATACTTTTTCTTTTGGCCATTGTGGTGTCTGTTCTTTTTCGATATACGGATTCTGTTTACATATTTGGTATATTCAAGCTCTGCTTCATGAACAACTACAGTACGATTTTTCAAGAAAAAATACATAGTATTTATTTCTGGAACAATGTTACTGAAATTTTCGTTCACAAGCGCAAAAAGATTTGAAGTATTTCTATATGATCTTCTTATTTTGTGATTTAAGATTTTAAAACCTTCTTGATTTAAACACAACTCTTATATTGAACGTGACAAGCGTACATATAAAACTAAAGATCGAGTAACACGAACCCCACTAAAACCAGAGGGTGAACTCGGTTATAAGTCATGAATGAAACTATGCATTATATATGTCCACCTAGCTGTATTACGCGTCACGAAGACGAAATATATTATGCATAAAGATCAAGATTATAAGTAACAACGCTGCTCGTGCAGTTTTAATAGGGCGGGAAAGCGAGCAGCTATGTCATCGATTTTATGTCAACTTGGATTTAGAACGAATATTAATGTTCAGTTAAAATACCCTTAGTAGAAAACAAAATCTTTACTAACGTGCCTCTCTCTCCAGCAATAGCATTACATTTGCCTTCCCATCCTTTTCGACACTAAAATGAAGAATAAAAATTAAAAGCCATTTTCAAATAATAAGTTTAACTTTGTTTAATTAAAAACTGGTGAACGTAGATAAAAATATATTGTTAAAGGAACAAATCTTGTTTTGATAAAAAAAAAAAAAACAAAACAACAACACTAGTGATTCTAACAAGTAGTTCTGGCCACTGTTTCACAAAAGATCGTATATCGTACACTCGGTCGTACGAATGTCTTGGCGATTTGCGACCGTTCCACAAACAAATCCGAATTCCGACATACATTTTGATCGTATATTACCGATTGGGTCGGGGCGGACGTAAATCGTAAAAACAAACGTTGAATGTACATCATGCTATTCCACCACTTCTGCTAGCTGCGGAACCGTAGCTCTTTAGGTCCTGGTTTTTGTTTTTGTTTTTTATTTGCGGACCATAGAGCTACGGATTTCTCTATAGTAAAAACTTTCGACTCTGCGCAGTGAAAATGTTGCGCTGCTTTTTTGCAAATTTTTCTCATGAAATCGGGTTCGAGAACGATCAAACATATATTTTTCATTTCGTTAGATATTCATCTACATTCTTCCATACTTACCCACCTATTAATATTCATTTCCATCTCATTATCATAACAATTGTCTTCGATAGTAACAAAACCCGCCTTCTTCGTCGGCCATCTTGCTTCTCCGATAATCTCGTTTTGGAGGTCACGTGATTTTCTGAAAATAACCTAACAAGCAAGTACACATGTTCGGTTTGTTTACATTTTACCGAAAATCATATTCCAAAGTCATTCAAAAAAGAAGTGATGTCAGCCCATAGGTTTAAAAAAGAAAATTTCAAGTTTCAACAGTGGCAATCTGATTTAAGATAATTGGAAATACCTTCAATTTCATGATTCTCCATCTCATCTTATTTAGTAATACAGACAGAAGAAATACCTAGTTTTTGGGTTTGTTGACAATGGTCAATCATAAGGCTCTTCAGTGGTGAAATTACCAAACCAATATGCTTTCTATCGTAACTTGGATCGTGAATCAAAGGCACCATTTGGAAACTCTTCCCATATCCAATAGGAAAAATTCCAATTGAATTTTTTCTTTCCATTACATTGGTTATCAAACACTTTGTTTTTCTTTAAGATCAAACATAAACTTATACTTTCCCTTCAACTTATCTTTGTATATTGTTTCCACATCCATTTTGGTTATGTATATTAACTTGGCCAAAAATAGGGGGGGGGGGGGGGGGGTGGAAGATGTCAATTATCAAATTCAAAAATGTTCAATGAAAGTCACCTTCAGAAAAAGGAATTAACAAAAAAAACATTTATTTATTCAGATTATTTATTGAAGAATATGTGCCAACAAGATCCAATCTCTCATTTCCTTCTAAAACCGCCGAAAACATCTTCGGTAAAACGTAAACAAACCGAACACGTGTATTTGCGGTTTAGGGTTATATTTGGAAAATCATGTGACCTCAGAACGAGACTACCGGAGAAGCAAGATGGCCGACGAAGTAGGCAGGATTTGTCACAAATGAGACATTTGTTATGTTAATGAGCTGGAAATGAAAGTAATATTTACAAAAATGATATTCCTTTTGTATTTATGTCGTTGCTAAATAGAAACTATTGGTAATAAGAATCTTTAAAAAAAAAACAATTAAATTTTGCTAAAAGAACCACTCTCTTTGTGGCAAGGAAATCTAACCCGACACTTTAAAAACAATTCGTGCAAGCTTATCACAAATACAGCGTTGGTTCGCGCCCTGCTTTGTAAATTACAAAAAAGGGTGCACTCGACTAGCAGCCACAAGTAATTAAGTTTACCAGTTAATTGCCCATGGTCGGTGGTTCTCTCCGGGTACTCCCGGCTTCTTCCACCACTAAAACTGGTCGCCATGATATAGCGGAAATATTGCTGAAAGTGGCGTTAGACACCAGAAATCAATCAATCAAAAAAAAAACGCGGAAATTTCCGCTTCATAAAACATTTTTTTTAATGAAATGTTAAACAAGGAAAAATCCCAGTGACAAGATACTTTTTGGCACGCATTCAACTACATGAATGTAGATTTTGATTGGCCAAGAGCAAACACACTGAATTCGTGCTACAATGTTCAATTTCTGGACAGTATTTGGCATCAAAATTACAAAATGTCCAAGAACTCCAAAGCGAAAAGTTGATATATCGTCAAATTTTGAATCCGCTATAAAATGTCATTCTTAGAAAAATGAAAGCTAAGTTATGGTATTGTTAGGTTAAATATATGAGGCCTGGGTTGATGTGGGGGCAAAGGACTCGCAAAAAAGGGAGAATTGGAAATTGCAAAAATCACCAGTGAAAGTCATTCGGAAATATTTTTATCATGGCTGGTGAGGGATGGGGTGAACTTTCTCTTTATTATTGTTGAAATTTCTGACATCAGCCTTATCAAAGTTAATATTTTCCTCTTATTCCTCAGCTGAGTTTTTCCTGGGAAACCTGTCATCCATTTTGAAACTCGTCTGCTACTTTCGTCATTTTGTGACGTTACTATTTGTATCAGATAGGTTGGTTGGTTTGATGGTGTTTAACGCCACTTTCAACAAAGGAAAAAATATTTCGCTTATTGTATTGGCTTTGTATGTTACAGTGGTTATGGTTTTCTACAGTGGAAGAGACTTGCAGTATGTCCTACATACAAGTGTTAACACTAAAAGAAATTAAACCAGTCGCCTTTGAAGTATTGCTACACTATATTTACAACGTTGTATTGCCAAATTACCTGAAGTTTTCTGCGATTTTATGACAATGCCAATGAATCTAATAATGTCGATGGTGAAAACTTCCCGTGATTTATTATACATAGTCTACTAAAGTATTAGCTATTTCAATGAAGGGGGAAAGTATTCATGACAAACACAGTGATTGTTGCCTGTTTTCAGTTGAATACTTTCAGGCTTGGACCAATATTCTTCGACATTGACATTGAGACAATACTGATCGTAGTAAGCAGTGATAATTTAAACATTTCTTCTGAACTGGATATCTTCAAAGCTTCTATGTGATTGATTTCAGGCAATGTTATGCATAGAAATGTTGCATCAACTTTTCAGGCTGATGAAATGTGTTCGATTTTCTTCCATGACACGGGTTGAACTATTCCAGTGTAATGACCTCAAGCCTTCTAACAATATTTGTTGCCTATGCTATATGACGAAGGGTTTTGATGTCTGCCAGATTTTTGCCCTCGTAAATATATATATTTTTTAAATTGCTTGCGCTGTGTACTTTTCATTCAGATGCTTTTAGCTGTATTATGACTGTTTCATGGCGAAGCAATGATTGGTGTCTTACCATTTTAATACTTTCAGACTTGAACTATTATTATGGACCTTATCATGACAAACTGATTGTAATCTGAGCTGTTCACTGCCATCCTTTTAAAAGGGCCATGTACCCAGATTTACCACATCGGTGGTGAAATTGTAAACGTGCTCCCCCTCCAGTTCGGACTATAACATTAGTATTTGTAACTTCTCCGCTAAGCAAGTAGCACTATGAAAAAAATCAGCTGGCCGTGTTGTACAAAACTGACATCACAAAGCTTGTTCTCGCCATGATAAAAGCTGAACAATCACTCGCTGTACCATGATTAACTCGGATGTTGATACGAGTGGGTGAACTTGAATACATTAATTATAAATGATACACGTTTAGACATGAAATAGTAAATTTACCATTTAAATGCTGTGTCCGTGCTGAAGAATCAACAAATCCGTTGCACTACATCGGTGCTCATTCATAGAGGAAAATATCTGGGCTATTTATTTTAGGGCCATGCCATGACCATGTGCTTGCTCGTTACCGTTTGTGACCAGATGTCGTATCGGACATAGTAGATTAACACATAGTTAGCTATTGAATAATGAACATGATGAACAACTGGAAGGTATTCCGTGTAATTTGAAAATTCCTAAGTATTTTGCCTACTTGAGAATTGACCAAGATTCCTCGTGTTTGCATACTTTTCAATCTTTCGATTCTGAGCGTACCTGATCAAGGTTGTTCCAGAAACGTGTCGTGCGCATTAAATTTGATATCTACCTTTCTATTCCACAAATAGAAAGGATAGATGGTGAAGACAATAATCAATATCGTGAAAAAATGTAGATATATAAGTTAAAGCCGGAAACTTTGAGCCGTAATGAAAGAGAGAGGTTTGGCGCTTTAAGATCTGAATCAACCCACCATTTCTTTAGAAATACCTGTACTAAGTCAGGGTCATTACGGTTTTCACAGTTTTCCGATTGTTAACTGATTTTGTCTGTCTATATACTTATGAGTTTTGACTTTCCCTTTGTAAGATTGTTCGGAGTTCGGTAATTGTGTTATTACCTTTATTTAGTGCACACAATACGTTTCTGGAATAACCTTGGATAAGCCTAATAATTTAAGTCTTTAGGGAGCAAAACAGGCCCAATCAGGATAGCAAATATCGCTCAAGGTCAACTATATCTGAGCGAGGAGAACCTTAGTTTTATTAATAAATTGATAATATTTTTCAGGAACTGTAAATGAATATATTTAATAATTCCTATCAATACCGGACCACTGTCTACTGGGTGAATTATACCTTACAAGACAAATAACCTATCACAAGATGTATCATATTCCCATTATATTTTCTGTCAAACAGAGGTAAACAAATATGAAAATTTGCATGGACGATAGTTCAATTTGAGAGAACGAGACAATATTGTATGGTAACTAGATGGAATGACTGGACAGCATTAATGAACTGAACGCCGAAACCTGCTGTCATGTGTAGGTAGGTGTTTGTAGATGTACTAGACCATAGCCACTCGGCCATCCAGGCCTCGCAAAGTTGGTGGCTGAGACAATTGCTTCGGCACTGACCTGGTTTATTTGATATATTTATTACTTAAATTTTGGATATCCTGTTTATGGCCTTTGATTTTATTGCTCCCAAAACTTTAAATTATTTGGCTTTCCAATCTTTCGATTTTGAGCGTACCTGATCAAGGCTATTCCAGAAATGCGTCGTGCGCACTAATTGTGATATATAGGTTTTTATTACTGACCGAGACTAAATGTTCTCGTTACATCCTTATGTGATAAAGGTTGTCAACTGTCATACGCATTATTTGTAGACGAAAATAAGTCTTGGTTTGATGAGAAATAACAAAACGCCTATTTCAGTAATATCGCGGAGGTGATTTTGGTTGGTAGAGAAAACCGGAGTACCTGCGGCAAATCACTCGCAGGCCTTATCAGACAATGTTGCATAGCGTATACCACGCCATGAACATGAATCATATTCATATAAAGTTTATAAGCTCAAGTAGTGAGGTGATCCGAATTAAAAAGACAATAAGCCACAAATAAACGTTAGAGGAGGCCGAAGGGACAATCCAGAGACACTGGCAATGGTAGGCTCAAGACAGAACGAACACAAGCAAAACAATTGAGCAACACAGACCACCCTACCCAACAAAGCAAAAATATCGGAGGTGCACATAGGTGCCGAGGAAGCAAAGCAGTTCCTGCTTCTTGCAAGACACCAGTCGTATATCTCACATATTCAGATCCATACGGTACCTGCTTCTTTTAAAACGCCAGTCATATTACTGACATAGTTAGGACAGTACCTGCTTCTTTTAAGACACCAGTCATATTACTGACATAGTTAGAACCGTACCTGCTTTTTTTAAGAGACCAGTCATATTACTGACATAGTTAGGACCGTACCTGCTTCTTTTAAGACATCAGTCATTTTACTGACATAGCTAGGACCGTACCTGCTTCTTTTAAGACACCAGTCATATTACTGATATAGTTAGGACCGTACCTGCTTCTTTTAAGACACCAGTCATTTTACTGACATAGTTAGAACCGTACCTGCTTCTTTTAAGACACCAATAATATTACTGACATAGCTAGGACCGTACCTGCTTCTTTTAAGACACCAGTCATATTACTGACATAGTCAGGACCGTACCTGCTTCCTTTAAGACACCAGTCATATTACTGACATAGTTAGGACAGTTTCTGCTTCTTTTAAGACATCAGTCATATTACTGACATGGTTAGGACCGTACCAGCTTCTTTTAAGACAACAGTCATATTACTGACATAGTTATGACCGTACCTGCTTCTTATAAGACACCAGTCATATTACTGACATAGATAGGACCGTACCAGCTTCTTATAAAACACCAGTCATATTACTGACATAGTTAGGACCGTACCCGCTTATAAGATACCAGTCATTTTACTGACATAGCTAGGACCGTACCTGCTTCTTTTAAGACACCAGTCATATTACTGACATAGCTAAGATCGTACCTGCTTCTTTTAAGACACCAGCCATTTTACTGACATAGCTAGGACCGTACCGGCTTCTTTTAAGACACCAGTCATATTACTGACATAGTTATGACCGTACTTGCTTCTTATAAGACACCAGTCATATTACTGACATAGTCAAGACCGTACCTGCTTCTTATAAGACACCAGTCATATTACTGACATAGCTAGGACCGTACCGGCTTCTTTTAAGACACCAGTCATTTTACTGACATAGTTAGGACCGTACTTGCTTCTTATAAGACACCAGTCCTATTACTGACATAGTCAAGACCGTACCTGCTTCTTATAATACACCAGTCATATTACTGACATAGTTAGGACCGTGCCTGCTTCTTTTAAGACACCAGTCATATTACTGACAGTTAGGACCGTACCTGCTTCTTTTAAGACACCAGTCATATTACTGACATAGTTAGGACCGTACCTGCTTCTTTTAAGACACCAGTCATTTAACTGACATAGCTAGGACTGTACCTGCTTCTTTTAAGACACCAGTCATATTACTCGTATAGTTAGGACCGTACCTGCTTCTTATAAGTCACCAGTCATATTATCTTCTTTAAGACACCAGTCATATTACTGACATAGTCAGGACCGTACCTGCTTCTTATAAGACACCAGTCATATTACTGACAGTTAGGACCGTACCTGCTTCTTTTAAGACACCAGTCATATTACTGACATAGCTAGGACCGTACCGGCTTCTTTTAAGACACCAGTCATTTTACTGACATAGTTAGGACCGTACTTGCTTCTTATAAGACACCAGTCATATTACTGACATAGTCAAGACCGTACCTGCTTCTTATAAGACACCAGTCATATTACTGACATAGTTAGGACCGTACCTGCTTCTTTTAAGACACCAGTCATAATACTGACAGTTAGGACCGTACCTGCTTCTTTTAAGACACCAGTCATATTACTGACATAGTTAGGACCGTACCTGCTTCTTTTAAGACACCAGTCATTTAACTGACATAGCTAGGACCGTACCTGCTTCTTATAAGACACCAGTCATTTTACTGACATAGCTAGGACTGTATCTGCTTCTTATAAGACACCAGTCATATTACTGACATAGTTAGGACCGTACCTACTTCTTTTAAAACACCAGTCATTTAACTGACATAGCTAGGACTGTACCTGCTTCTTTTAAGACACCAGTCATATTACTCATATAGTTAGGATCGTACCTGCTTCTTATAAGTCACCAGTCATATTATCTTCTTTAAGACACCAGTCATATTACTGACATAGTCAGGACCGTACCTGCTTCTTATAAGACACCAGTCATATTACTGACATAGTTAGGACCGTACCTGCTTCTTATAAGACCCCAGTCATATTACTGACATAGTCAGGACCGTACCTGCTTCTTTTAAGACACCAGTCATATTACTGACATAGTCAGGACCGTACCTGCTTCTTATAAGACACCAGTCATATTACTGACATAGTTAGGACCGTACCTGCTTCTTATAAGACACCAGCCATATTACTGACATAGTCAGGACCGTACCTGCTTCTTTTAAGACACCAGTCATATTAGCTTCTTTAAGACACCAGTCATATTAATGACATAGTTAGGACCGTACCTCCTTTTTATAAGACACCAGTCATATTACTCACAGGACAGGAACATAATGGTGCATAAATTATACTTTTTAGATTAAAAATATTTTATTTGCTGAAGTTATGACAAGAATTATTTAAAGCCCGCTTCCTACAATTTACAGCAAATTATATACATGACAGCAACTAAACAGTGAAATATTTACTTTAACTAAGAAAATACAACCAAGCAAAGATTGAGAAAAAAAATTAAGCAAAGACACATGGTACGTATTAGTAAAAGAAAGAATGTTTACAAACAAATAAAGAAAAAAGAAGACATGCATGATTAACCTATTCTACTGATATCTTTTAGAAATAATTCAGACATCGATTAACCGTTTGGAAAAGGTTCTTCCCGACCACGGAAAAACTATGTTCATTTTTTATAACCGGTTGTTCCCTCTAGATTTATTTTACTTTCAGCAAATTATACTCTATAATTAAGCATGCTTTTGTCTCGTCCTTTTGACTCGGATTGAAATGGTTTTGCCGGATAAGATGTCAACGATCCTCGATATAGTGTTGGTCTATTGTTATCAAAAAATTTAACTCAGTTTGGTAGATCACTGAAGGCATCTTCGTTCTGTGAATTGCCCTTCTCACGATCATCGTTTCGTTTTCTGTATTTGAGAGTTATTATTGTTATCACACTGCAAACGAACAAAATGCCTATTACCGATCCAGCGATTCCGACAGTGACAAGAACAACTTTATTTTCAAATTTGTTTTCTCCGTACGATCCTGGCAATCCAGTTGTTATTGTTGAGTGTGTTGTTATAGGCGTGGTTGTGGATTCTGTCGTTGTTCTTCTGGATTTGGTCGTCATTGGACTTGTGGATTTGGTCGTTGTTGGTGTTGAAGATACGGTCGTTGTTTGAGGTGTTGCTGTGGATTCAGTCGTTGGTGCTGGTGTTATTTGAGGTGCTGTGGATTTTGTCGTTTCTGCTGTTGATGTGGATCCTGTTGTTTGTGGTGTTGTGGATTCTGTCGTTTTTTGATGTGTTGTGGAATCAGTGGTGGTTTCTATCATGTTTGTGTTAGTAGTGGTAGTCAAATCTGCAAAAAAAATTGTTTATTTGATAATCAATGAAGGCACAATATAGTTCTCCGGTCATTATGTTATGGTCATAAAGGCTTACGATTTTAAATTCGTGATTCGTTGTTGTTAATCGGCATATTTGCGTCGAACAGAATTAATGACAAATAATTACAGTTTATTTCACGTCAACTGCAGAAAAGATCATTAGAGTTAGAAATCCGGATCTATTTTACTGTACACCAATACAAGGTATATTGTACTGTAGGAAAATGAAACGCATAGTATTCTGGGAAATCAATGAAAACGATTGTATCAGATGACATGAATGAACTGAAGAAGAAACTGAAGAATGAACAATCAAATATCAAAATAGTAGAAAGAGGCAACTTGATACCTTTAACACAAAGTACATGACCGCTCACTTTTCTGGCCTGATACAGGGACTGCAATAAAAACTGGCGGGTTAAACTAGTTTTATGAGCCACAATCCCCTCCTAGAGAAATGATGCGGTCATGCAAGTGTTTGGCATGTGTGATTAAAACATTAAGGACCTTTGGTTTTATTCCTCTCAAAACTAAATTATTTGTCTTTCCAATCTTTCGATCCTGAGTGTACCTGATGAATGTTATTCCAGAAACGCATCATGAGCACTAAATTTGATATTTACGTTTTTATTTTTTATACCAGGACGAACAACGATATTATAAAAAAAAAAAAAAAGAAAGAAAGAATGATATATATAATTCTTGGAAAAAATGTCACAGTTGCACTCTATGTTTGCATAGAGAGTTTTTGCGCGCGGTATGAGTATGTTATGTTGAACTTTAGTTTCCATTTCCTCCCGAAAACTCCGGTATCCTCCACCAATAAAACAGAGCGATTCAACTAAAATATTGTTGAAAGTGGCGTTAATCACCATAACCCATAAGTTTCCAAGGTCAATCTCTCTCATGCAGAGCTAATATTAGTGGGATTTGGCTATTTTGCTTAGGCCATTTTGTTTCCTGTTCAGACTCCAAAATTATTTGACATTCCAATCTTTTGACTAAGAACGTAAATAGTGAAGGTTGATAGAGATACGTGACTGCGGACTAAATTACATTTCTATTTATTTATTATTACTGCAAGAAATCGGAGTACCTGAAGAATGCCACCGACCTGCCGCAAGTCATTGGCAACCTTTATCACAAACTCACATAAGTAGATCTATAGCTAACTGCCATACGATTGCCCCTAATTTAAAGGCACACAGGCCGTTATTAAAATAAAAAAAAATGTTTCCTAATATAAGACCTAAACATTGAATTAAGAAACCATATAGATATATTGCAGTTGAAATTTTTCATAATATCATACGTAAATAGCCTAGAACGAAGGAAATACGTCTCTGTTTGATTTTCTTCCATCCAGGAAAGAATTCAATGTTGACCCGCCCAATGCTAAGCATTCGAATTCTTTTCACTAATTCCGACATTATAACAGATTTTTTAAACCTGGCTTTTTGTTCAAAACATTTTATTAGTATAAAGCATCGAATATTGGCAACTTTTAATATAATCAAAAAATTTAATTCTGATAGCCTGTGTGCCTTTAACAGACACATCAACACTACTATGCTGTACTTGCCTGACATACAGACTCCATCGATGTTAGACCAGGTATTATTTGACATACAGGATATCTGTACGGTCTTATTCAGATAGAAGCCATCTTGACAATTCAAATTTGCTGACTGGCCATTACTATCGCTGTCAGGTTCCCAGAATCCACCAGTGATAGATGGTGGTTGTCCACATTCCGGTACTTAAAACATAATTAAAATATATTTGAAACTTGTATTTGATAAATTATTTCAACTTAAAACTCTTCTAAAAAATGCGAAAACTTAAACTAGCTAATTTTTGGTGTTGCACATCTTTTTAGTTTTCTGTGTTGTGTTTTGTTATTTTGTTTTGTTTATATTCGTCCTGTGTCTTGTGCGCACAATGTTGCCAGTGTCTCTGGATTGTCCATTCTTAGTTGTCCCTTAGGTTTTCTCTAACATTTAGTTACCTTCGATTTGTCATGGCGACCACTAGCCATCATGCTGCGTCCTTCATTTGTCTGTAAACAGTATTTACTTTTCACACAAACAAACTTTGCTGCGACATATTCTTTTATATAAGCCACACTTGCTTAAACATACAGCTCCTTCGACATATTGATAATACTAAATACTAGAAATTTACCCCCTACAATACAACCCCCCCCCCCCCCCTCCCCACACGCACACACACACAAATTATATGATTAGATGCAGAATTGGGTAGCAGTTATTGCTTAGCATATCTTCAGTTTTTATGCTGCAAATGCATATTTTCCGATTATACAACTTAAGCATAAATCACAACATGGCCCCATAAGTAAAACCGTAGATATCAAATTTAGTGCGCACGGCGTGTTTCCGGAATAACTTTCATTAGGTATGCTCAAAATCGAAAGACTGGGAGGGAAAATAATTAAAAGTGAAAAGTGTTTGGCAGCAATAAAACCAAAAGGACCTAAACAGGATGGTCAACACACATTTTCACAAACAGTCCAATCATTTTTAAGTTAAGTATGAGATAAATTAGAACCAATTTGATCTAATTATGCTTTTGGAGATGAGATTTAAACTGATACATTCATTTTAACAAACAATATCAAAACCAAGGCATGTTGACGATATATAATTGGCTTAAAAAAAACATTAGATATATCTATGTAGCAGTGTTAGGTAAATTGATATTTTGTTTTTGTTAGATAACTTGAATGGTGTCTTGACGTGTACACTGCAAAACTTTTTCTGTCTTCAAAAAAGCGTACAAAAGTAATAAATAAAATGTAATTACTCTTATACAGATAGATATTCGAGTTTCTAAGCTTGGTTGGGTTTCAAATCTTTCAATTTTGACCATACCTTACAAATGTTATTCCAGAAACGCGTCGTGCGAATTAACTTTGATATCTACGTTTTCATTGGAAAAACTATTACACTAAACTGGCAAAAGTTTGATAATTCGATACTTATTTTAATATCTTACATATATTTTTTTTCAAAACAAAGTTGGTATTTATTTGTAGACGCGTTAAAATTTGAAATCAAAGATATAGCTCATCAAATCGTAGATTGAAATTAGATTGAAATGTATTGATTGATTGTAATTTACGCGCTGCAACAACCGTACATGTCCAACATTTTCCCCGTTCACATGGTGCTCAATGGTTTAATTTCTGTCCGAATTTATTTACTATAATCATGGAGAGTTGTTTATTGTTTCTATGCACAAATGTCATTCCCTTAGATACCAGAATCAGATACAAACTAATGTTAATAAAACTTACATGGGATGCACGTCGAATTGACAGCTACCCAACTTCCGGTTGCTGAACAGGAAGTTACAATGGTTGTTTGGTAGTAACGACTTGTGCATTTTAACGTGGCAGTAGATCCCTCTGTGTAGCCATCTGCTTTCCACGTACCATTGTAAGTGTTGTTTGGAAATCCACAGGATACAACTTAAAAACAAAGAGTGCATATTTTTAATTGTTTGTTTATATATGTATTGCTGTTGGACATCTAGTTATCAAGAAGGGAACGTTGGAATGCCATTAACCGATGTAATCCCGCCATATTTACGTGTCTTTCTAACCCGAAATTCTAACGTGATAATGAGTTACTGTTACTTTTGTTGATATTGATAGAATTATTGACTATCACTGTCTGAAATTATAAAAATTACCCACAACGCTGCAGCTTTCCGAAAGAGGTTCCAATAGCAGCTATGGTAATACAGACGAGGTAAGATGGAGGGACAGAGCATCGGACGAGTTGTGACGAGTGACAAAGGATGGCACACGTAACAGGTACACAACAGTTACCATGTGACACACATCTATATTAGGAATATATTTACCTGCAGCTGTGCTATTAGTGATGCCATCAAACTGGTCAGAGAAATTAGCAGATAGTCGTCCAAGATTTACATCTCCTGTCGCGTAATAGTCATATGTACATTCATAATTTGTTCCACATACGTCACTTATTGCTTGAGGAACATTTTCTGGGATAACAACAACTGGGTTGAAATTTGGATTTTGATAGGAGCTAAATGGTCGTCCATTCGGATACGTAAATAATGATTCGTTTTCTGAAATCGCCCCTACAATGAAAACGCATATGTAATATATTTAATATTTGTTGTATTTGACAGGTTAAAGTACAATGTAAAAGATAAGCAAGTGAGTGATTGAGTGTGTATGTCAGTGTATGAGCGAGTATTGTTATTCAACAAGAAGTGAAGAATTGCTTCTTGACAAGATGATGATTGACCGTTGCAGCTTTGATGTTATTGTTTTGATCGGTAACGTCATATTGTATTTCACGTCACACTGACAATTAAATTGAGGTTAAGATTAAGATTACCCAAGAATAAAAAATCCAGAAGCACTTCGTGCACTCTACATATATGCTATGCTTCTTCATTTTGGGGTAAATGCTTCTTATGAAGAGTACTTGGTATACACAGATGTTACGTATGTAGATCCAGTTTTATTCAGCTATTATCATTATAATGTTTTTGACGGGTGCTAGTTAACACAAACAACATACCATAACATAGGAATATACTTACATGTTAATCCAAATTTGTTTTGAATATCAATCATAGAAGCATTGCTATTTATAAGTTCTCCATTCCTTGATACAAGATCGTTCTCCTTCATACCATCATTGTTACCATACAAACCGAGGAATTCTCCTGTAAAATATATACCATCATTGTTACCATATAAACCAAGAAATTCTCCTGTAAAATATATACCATCATTGTTACCATATAAACCAAGGAATTCTCCTGTAAAATATATACCATCATTGTTACCATATAAACCAAGGAATTCTCCTGAAAAGAATATATACCATCATTGTTACCATATAAACCGAGGAATTCTCCTGTAAAATATATACCATCATTGTTACCATATAAACCGATGAATTCTCCTGAAAAATATATACCATCATTGTTACCATATAAACCGATGAATTCTCCTGAAAAATATATACCATCATTACGTACATAGACCAATGACTTCTCTTGAAAATATATATCTCATTGTTACCATATAAACCAAGGAATTCTCCTAAAATATATACCATCATTGTTATATAAACCAAGGAATTCTCCTGAAAATATATACATCATTGTTACCATATAAACCAATGAAGTCTCCTGAAAAATACCATCATTGTTACCATGTAAACCAATGAAGTTTCCTGAAAAATATATACCATCATTGTTACCATATAAACCAAGGAATTCTCCTGAAAAATATATACCATCATTGTTACCACATAGACCAAGGAATTCTCTTGAAAGAATATGATAACGTTTTATATTAGTTTGTTGCCAACATGTTTAAAACCTGTTTTCATAGATCTTTGTTTGTTCTTTTTCTTTTGGCCATAGTATTACCCATCCTTCTACGATATACTGCTTCTAATTACCCATTTGGTATCTTCTAACTTTTATGTTTTGACTTGTATTGTTACCCAGAGTAATATAGTGAGTCAGTGACTGCTGAACCTATGTACTAAAATTAAAAGCGATGTCCCTATTACTATATGTTTTATAGGGGTTTGTATTCTATTTATGTTATCTATATTTATTTACGTGTACTTGTGTTCAACGCGATTTCATATCAGATGATGTTCGTGTCATATAATAGTAGCAGGAATTTCGTATCCTTCTTGAACGTTGGAGTTCATCCCCAGATTTCAGAGAGGGGTTTGCTTTCCTCAATCTGTAGTACTTTGTTGACCATTGTTTGTCCTTTTGTCCTTTTTTCTGGCCAATGTATTATCTGTCCTACGATTTACGGCTTATGAATACCCTTTAATAAAAACAAGCTGTTCTTGTACTAAACCTACGCGAAATGATTGAATAAAACATAATGATATAGTTACCCGATTCATCAGGAGATACCATTATCAAGAAATTGAGGATGTTCAGTACAGCATGTGCCTTTACAGAGAGATGTGGTCTTTCAAATGTCACTGTTACTGACGGCTGGTCACCAGATGTACTTTCAATGACTGCTCCTTTTAAGATATAAGTATTGGCTTAAATTTATGTCTGAGATTACGTGAAATAGGCACTGAATAAAAACTTGATTTACATCTTGTTGTAATGTATTGACTGTAGAAACATATCTATCGTATCTCGGCGTGACGATGTCTTCCTATTTTCCTTTATCCTGAGCTTGTTTTATTTGACCAAGCAAATCGCATTGACTAGATAACTTTTTGATAATACTATCACTGACCGTAATATAGTTTTTCTGGTACCTCTGTCACATGTTACCTGTTGAGCTTTGAGGGAGACGAGTTTTAAATCCAGTTTACCATCAAAAGGGGCAATCAAGGGATAATTGTATAATTTCATTATTTCAAAATAAATTCAAAATGTAAACGTTGATGGATTAATCTACTTTTTTCTGTAGGATAAACACAATATGAATACAGTGTCTTAAAATATAAACCTATGTGTATTCGGTGCAAAACTGGAGAAAGGATCGGGGTGAACTTGTTTTTATCCCTTAATTTAAGCCTCATACACATAAAATTTAGCACCAGGAACTTTTTTCACTAGATGATACGATCCGTCCGGACCAGTTTAGCATCAGGATTTAGTGTATTAGTACATGAAACGATGCGTTTGAACCAGTTTAATACAAGGACTTATCTTACTAGTACATGAAACGATCCGTTTGGACAAGTTTAATACCAGGAATTATTTTACTAGTACATGAAACGATCCGTTTGGACAAGTTTAATACCAGGAATTATTTTACTAGTACATGAAACGATGCGTTTGAACCAGTTTAATACAAGGACTTATCTTACTAGTACATGATACGATCCGTCCGGACCAGTTTAGCATCAGGATTTAGTTTATTAGTACATGAAACGATGCGTTTGAACAAGTTTAATACCAAGACTTATTTTACTAGTACATGAAACGATCCGTTTGGACCTGTTTAATACCAGGACTTATTTTACTGGTACATGAAGCGATCTGTTTGGACCTGTTTAATACCAGGACTTATTTTACTGGTACATGAAGCGATCCGTTTGGTTCAGTTTAATACCAGGACTTATTTTACTGGGGCATGAAACGATCCGTTTGGACCTGTTTAATACCAGGACTTATTTTACTGGTATATGAAACGATCCGTTTGGTCAAGTTTAATGCCAGGACTTATTTTACTAATACATGAAACGATCCGTTTAGACCTGTTTAATACCAGGACTTATTTTACTAGTACATGAAACGATCCGTTTGGACCTGTTTAATACCAGGACTTATTTTACTGGTACATGCAACGATCCGGTTGGTCCAGTTTAATACCACGACTTATTTTACTGGTACATGAAGCGATCCCTTTGGACCTGTTTAATACCAGGACTTATTTTACTGGTACATGAAACGATCCGATTGGACCTGTTTAATACCAGGACTTATTTTACTAGTAGATGAAACGATCCGTTTGGACATGTTTAATACCAGGACTTAATTTACTAGTACATGAAACGATCCGTTTGGACCTGTTTGATACCAGGACTTGTTTTACTAGTACATGAAGCGATCTGTTTGAACCTGTTTAATACCAGGACTTATTTTACTAGTACATGAAGCGATCCGTTTGGACCTGTTTAATACCAGAACTTATTGTACTAGTACATGAAACGATCCGTTTGGAATTGTTTAATACCAGGACTTATTTTACTAGTACATGAAGCGATCTGTTTGGACCTGTTTAATACCAGGACTTACTTTACTAGTACATGAAACGATTCGTTTGGACCTGTTTAATACCAGGACTTATTTTACTAGTACATGAAACGATCCGTTTGGACCTGTTTAATACCAGGACTTATTTTACCTGTACATGAAACGATCCGTTTGTTCCTGTTTAATACCAGGACTTATTTTACTAGTACATGAAACGATCCGTTTGGAATTGTTTAATACCAGGACTTAGTTTACTAGTACATGAAACGATCCGTTTGGACCTGTTTAATACCAGGACTTATTTTACTAGTACATGAAGCGATCTGTTTGAACCTGTTTAATACCAGGACTTATTTTACTAGTACATGAAGCGATCCGTTTGGACCTGTTTAATACCAGAACTTATTGTACTAGTACATGAAACGATCCGTTTGGAATTGTTTAATACCAGGACTTATTTTACTAGTACATGAAGCGATCTGTTTGGACCTGTTTAATACCAGGACTTACTTTACTAGTACATGAAACGATCCGTTTGGACCTGTTTAATACCAGGACTTATTTTACTAGTACACGAAACGATCCGTTTGAACCTGTTTAATACCAGGACTTATTTTACTAGTACACGAAACGATCCGTTTGGACCTGTTTAATACCAGGACTTATTTTACTAGTACACGAAACGATCCGTTTGGACCTGTTTAATACCAGGACTTATTTTACTAGTACACGAAACGATCCGTTTGGACCTGTTTAATACCAGGACTTATTTTACTAGTAGATGAAACGATCCGTTTGGACCTGTTTAATACCAGGACTTATTTTACTAGTACATGAAATGATCCGTTTGGACCTGTTTAATACCAGGACTTATTTTACTAGTAGATGAAACGATCCGTTTGGACCTGTTTAATACCAGGATTTATTTTACTAGTACACGAAACGATCCGTTTGGACCTGTTTAATACCAGGACTTATTTTACTAGTACATGAAACGATCCGTTTGGACCTGTTTAATACCAGAACTTATTTTACTAGTACATGAAACGATCCGTTTGGACCTGTTTAATACCAGAACTTATTGTACTAGTACATGAAACGATCCGTTTGGACCTGTTTAATACCAGGACTTATTGTACTAGTACATGAAACGATCCGTTTGGAATTGTTTAATACCAGGACTTATTGTACTAGTACATGAAACGATCCGTTTGGACCTGTTTAATACCAGGACTTATTGTACTAGTACATGAAACGATCCGTTTGGACCTGTTTAATACCAGAACTTATTGTACTAGTAAATGAAACGATCCGTTTGGACCTGTTTAATACCAGGACTTATTTTACTAGTAGATGAAACGATCCGTTTGGACCTGTTTAATACCAGGACTTATTTTACTAGTACACGAAACGATCCGTTTGGACCTGTTTAATACCAGAACTTATTTTACTAGTACATGAAACGATCCGTTTGGACCTGTTTAATACCAGAACTTATTTTACTAGTACATGAAACGATCCGTTTGGACCTGTTTAATACCAGAACTTATTGTACTAGTACATGAAACGATCCGTTTGGACCTGTTTAATACCAGGACTTATTGTACTAGTACATGAAACGATCCGTTTGGAATTGTTTAATACCAGGACTTATTGTACTAGTACATGAAACGATCCGTTTGGACCTGTTTAATACCAGGACTTATTGTACTAGTACATGAAACGATCCGTTTGGACCTGTTTAATACCAGAACTTATTGTACTAGTAAATGAAACGATCCGTTTGGACCTGTTTAATACCAGGACTTATTATATTAGTACATGAAACGATCCATTTGGACCTGTTTAATACCAGAACTTATTGTACTAGTACATGAAACGATCCGTTTGGACCTGTTTAATACCAGGAATTATTGTACTAGTACATGAAACGATCCGTTTGGACCTGTTTAATACCAGGACTTATTGTACTAGTACATGAAACGATCGGTTTGGACCTGTTTAATACCAGGACTTATTGTACTAGTACATGAAACGATCCGTTTGGACCTGTTTAATACCAGAACTTATTGTACTAGTACATGAAACGATCCGTTTGGACCTGTTTAATACCAGAACTTATTGTACTAGTACATGAAACGATCCGTTTGGACCTGTTTAATACCAGAACTTATTGTACTAGTACATGAAACGATCCGTTTGGACCTGTTTAATACCAGAACTTATTGTACTAGTACATGAAACGATCTGTTTGGACCTGTTTAATACCAGAACTTATTGTACTAGTACATGAAACGATCCGTTTGGACCTGTTTAATACCAGAACTTATTGTACTAGTACATGAAACGATCCGTTTGCACCTGTTTAATACCAGAACTTATTGTACTAGTACATGAAACGATCCGTTTGGACCTGTTTAATACCAGAACTTATTGTACTAGTACATGAAACGATCCGTTTGGACCTGTTAAATACCAGAACTTATTGTACTAGTACATGAAACGATCCGTTTGGACCTGTTTAATACCAGAACTTATTGTACTAGTACGTGAAATGATCCATTTGGACCTGTTTAATACCAGAACTTATTGTACTGGTACATGAAACGATCCGTTTGGAATTGTTTAATACCAGGACTTATTTTACTAGTACATGAAGCGATCTGTTTGGACCTGTTTAATACCAGGACTTATTTTACTAGTTCATAAAACGAGCCGTTTGGACCTGTTTAATACCAGGACTTATTTTACTAGTACATGAAATGATCCGTTTGGACCTGTTTAATACCAGAACTTATTTTACTAGTACATGAAACGATCAGTTTGGACCTGTTTAATACCAGGACTTATTTTACTAGTACACGAAACGATCCGTTTGGACCTGTTTAATACCAGAACTTATTGTACTAGTACATGAAACGATCCGTTTGGACCTGTTTAATACCAGAACTTATTGTACTAGTACATGAAACGATCCGTTTGCACCTGTTTAATACCAGAACTTATTGTACTAGTACATGAAACGATCCGTTTGGACCTGTTAAATACCAGAACTTATTGTACTAGTACATGAAACGATCCGTTTGGACCTGTTTAATACCAGAACTTATTGTACTAGTACATGAAATGATCCATTTGGACCTGTTTAATACCAGAACTTATTGTACTGGTACATGAAACGATCCGTTTGGAATTGTTTAATACCAGGACTTATTTTACTAGTACATGAAGCGATCTGTTTGGACCTGTTTAATACCAGGACTTATTTTACTAGTTCATGAAACGATCCGTTTGGACCTGTTTAATACCAGGACTTATTTTACTAGTACATGAAATGATCCGTTTGGACCTGTTTAATACCAGAACTTATTTTACTAGTACATGAAACGATCAGTTTGGACCTGTTTAATACCAGGACTTATTTTACTAGTACACGAAACGATCCGTTTGGACCTGTTTAATACCAGGACTTATTTTACTAGTACATGAAACGATCCGTTTGGACCTGTTTAATACCAGGACTTATTTTACTAGTACACGAAACGATCCGTTTGGACCTGTTTAATACCAGGACTTATTTTACTAGTACATGAAGCGATCTGTTTGGACCTGTTTAATACCAGGACTTATTTTACTAGTACATGAAGCGATCTGTTTGGACCTGTTTAATACCAGGACTTATTTTACTAGTACACGAAACGATCCGTTTGGACCTGTTTAATACCAGGACTTATTTTACTAGTACATGAAACGATCCGTTTGGACCTGTTTAATACCAGGACTTATTTTACTAGTACGTGAAGCGATCTGTTTGGACCTGTTTAATACCAGGACTTATTTTACTAGTACATGAAGCGATCTGTTTGGACCTGTTTAATACCAGGACTTATTTTACTAGTACACGAAACAATCCGTTTGGACCTGTTTAATACCAGGAATTATTTTACTAGTACACGAAACGATCCGTTTGGACTTGTTTAATACCAGGACTTATTTTACTAGTACATGAAACGATCCGTTTGGACCTGTTTAATACCAGGACTTATTTTACTAGTACATGAAACGATCCGTTTGGACCTGTTTAATAGGAGGACTTATTTTACTAGTACATGAAACGATCCGTTTGGACCTGTTTAATAGCAGGACTTATTTTACTAGTAGATGAAACGATCCGTTTGGACCTGTTTAATAGCAGGACTTATTTTACTAGTACATGAAACGATCATTTTGGACCTGTTTAATAGCAGGACTTATTTTACTAGTACATGAAACGATCCGTTTGGACCTGTTTAATAGCAGGACTTATTTTACTAGTACATGAAACGATCCGTTTGAACCTGTTTAATAGCAGGACTTATTTTACTAGTACATGAAACGATCCGTTTGGACCTGTTTAATAGCAGGACTTATTTTACTAGTACAGTTATATAAAAGACCTGTCCTTGAACAGATAAATATAAAGGACAGAGAACCAGTCTATCTGACATGCTTCTTACCTCTAACAGAAAGTCTATTGCTAATTGACATTTCGAAGTCTACAATATCACCATTAACCAGAACATCTATTCCACGTATTGTATTAGTTTGAACTTCAATGACGTCTGCATTGTTATAAGACTTTGCCGCAAATGAGGTCACAGAACTACCTATAAGTAAACGTCATTGTAATAATAAGAACGTGTCAAAAAATGATAAACTATAAAATGTTACATTGCTAAACGGTCTGTTAGAATAAATGGTAACAAATAAAATGATATTGCTAACCGATATGTTGAAATAAATGGTAAACAATAAAATAATATTGTTAACCGATATGTTGAAATAAATGGTAAACAATACAATTATATTGTAACGTGCAGGGGGTTGCACGTCACTGGCGTAATCCTGTTCGTACCAGAGTTACTCCTCTGGATTCAAGTGACGCTCTGTATATCGTGTTTTTAGCTTATACAGTTAAACCTATGGACCTGTGCGCTTTTGACGCCCGCACCTACTATTAGCTTAACCTGTGCGTGTTACCCTCGCACCTATTGCCAGTTTAACCTGTGCGTTTTACGCACGTACCTATTACTGGTTCAGCATGTGCGTTTTTGACGCCCGCACCTATTACTAAATCAACCTGTGTGTCAATCCTGTGCGTTTTACGCACACCACTATAGCTAGTTCAACCTGTGCGTTTTTACAGCACTTGTGCGTCAGTCCTGTGCGTTTTACGCACGCTACTATAGTTAAAGGGATATTGTCTACCAGCTGCGTAATTTTTTCATACCCAAAATTATTGTCGATTTCCGTACTGACCTTCATAAAATGAAGATTAAACACCGAATTATTGACGAATACGCATCGAAACGTTGTTTTTTCGACTAAAAAAGATGACCATCGTTACCGGAAGCTAATTAATTATGCACTGACCTGGGCGAGGCCAACTCTATTTACTTATCTATTTTTATGCCAGTAGCTCGGATGCTGCAGCATGGATATTGAGGTAAGTTTCTATAAAAGTTGAGGAAAAAAGCTATTTGCGAACCGAATGTATCTAAAAGACGTAGAATAAATAATTTCTGTATCAGGAATAGATTTTCTTTGATGAAAACTACATGCCTTAACAGATTCAGTCGATATTTCCACGATAACCATTGAAAACATGCCAGGAGGCACCCCATGGGGACAAATTGTTTTATGGCAACTACGTATTTTCGATCGGAAATTTTTGCCGGCCTTAAAAATAATTAAATTAGTTTTTTTCCTCATATAAGTTATGAAGTTGTTCCTCGAGATTTTGATACACATGTTAAATCAATTTATTTTAGCCAGTTTTACCGACAATATGAAAACAGAGACATACATGTAGAACACAGTGAAATACATGTCTGATGAAAACGAAATACGTAGCCAGTGTTGTTTTATTTGTTAATTGACTGGAATGTTTCAGAGAAATTTGGGCTGGATTAGAAACAAGAGACATTACTTCTAGTTCCACAAGACAGTTGCTGCAAAGTTCCACAAGACAGTTGCTGCAAAATAATATGGGACTGACCATTTACCTTGAAGGGGGCTATGTCACGTTTTTTCGCCGTATAATTTTTTTTTTTCAGACGCCACAAAAATCATATTTTCTTATTTTCCGGCGAAGTGCCAATCTAATTAAAACAAGGTGAACTGTGAGCTAATGCTCACTTATGATACCCCTGCCACTTCCAATGATATGGGGTACCTATATGAAGCTTGTGACCAAACACCAGATTTCTGCCATCAATAGTTGTGCATATATGTTCAATGTGCATAAAAAACCAACTAAGTCGGCAAACAGGAAGTAGGAATCAGACAGGTCCAAAAACGCTTCCCATGATATGGGGTACCTGTATGAAACTTGTGACCAAATATCAGATTTCTGCTATCAAGTTGCTGAGAAAAATATCTTGGAAGGACGGACGGACAGACAGACAGAGGTAAAACAGTATATCCCCCTTCGGGCAGCGGGGGTATAATTAGATCTACACACTTGCTCCCTATTTTCTATCTTTTTTTGGGGTCGCTCGTGTAGAAAATAGGGAGCAAGTGCGTAGATCTAATTTTAATTAGATTGGCGAAGTGCTGGAATAATTTTTTTTCTTCAAAATGTCAAATCGGAATATTTTTTTTTTCTCTCCTGTCCAGCCACATTTTGTTCTTCAAGATTCAGAATCAAAAAATTTTTTTTAGGAATAAAACATAAAATTATAATTGAATAGCTTGAGGGGTAAATTGATAAAAAAAAAAATTGCAAGACCAAAATGGTTCTCCCATAAACCAACAAAAAAGGAAATAAAACTGTGGTCATAAGAAAGTCCCACGAGAAAATCTTTCCTTCCAAAATAAGACTTTTTTTTTATTTCTCTAAACTGAATTTGTGCAAACTATTTCACTTATAATGAATTATATATATTTTTTAAATAGAGCTCATTTTTCTAGATGAATGTATAACCATCTGTCTTTACTCTGTTTTTATTAAATCTCTTGTCTTTATTACAGGACTTTGATGGATTGTCCTTGATGAGGCATTGTTGTGGGTTGCTATAATGTTTCGAGAGGAACTTGTAGTAATGCCCCATGACGAGGATTACAACAGATCCAATAGGTTTGCAGCCTACCGCCAGTATACCATTTGGGCACATGGCTGACTTGGAGCTGGGGTCAGACGTGTGATCCCAAGCTGTTGTACTTGGAAAATTAGGGACACGTATCCTGATCCATATGGACTATACAAGGGTTTCATTCCTAGACGATTTAATTAAAACTTGTTCATGAAATATTTTGTATTTTATCCCATATACCCTAATGATAAAGTTTACCAGTTGCTTCCCTATGGTCGGTGGTTGTCCGGGTACTCTGGCTTCCTCCACAACTAAAACTGGTCGCCATGATATAGCTGAAATATTGCTGAAACACCAAAAATAAAAAATAAATCAACCTTAATGAGTTGTTAATTTCACAAGTTGGTCAGTTGGAATTGTAAATTTAATTTGAAAGTTTTGCTATCTTATCATTATTTTTAGTTCTATCAGCACTGACAACTTCTTCTAAAATGGACTGACAGTCTTTTATATAATTCAAAAACAAACTTGGCAGGGGATGTTTTCTATGAGGTCCTACACAAGATTTGTTACTTTTGTGCAAATTTGTCAAAAAACATGGCCACCATGTGACTTTGAAAATTCTGATTGGTCGATTTTCAAGAAACTTCTCAGGAACCGCTGAAGGGATTGAATTGAAATCTGGTATATATGTTCCTATGAATGTCTTTAACATGTGTTGTTACTGTTTGCGCCATTTGAAAATTCAAAATGGCCACCAGCAGAGGTCAAAGTTTGCACTGAAACCCTATGGGAAACATCATTTTCATCTTCTTCTTGAGAACAGCCGAACAGAATTTAACCAAACTTGGCAGAGATGTTTCTTGTGAGTTCCTAAAAAGTTGTCCTGGTATGTACTAACTAGACCAACACACTATCATTATTGTGCATTGGACAATTTGTAATGCCCATTATCCTGACTTAGGTACTTTTCCACTCTAAATGTGCAAAACTTCTGTTAGACCAGTAAAAACAAAGAGTGACAATCTAAATTTATTTTATGCGACAATATAGTCAATTGTTTTGTCTTGGTCTTCAAATATGGATTTCTGAGATGCTACAATATTATCCTGAGTTGGAGGTTGTGGAATTGGTGCAAGATGGACCGAGAATCTTCTGGGATCATCTACTTCCATCTGCACACGTTGATTCATTCCTTCATTATCTTGCAGTCTCATACAAATGATGACCATTAATAGTCTTGGAACATAGGAATATGACTTGTCAGCTTTAACAGGCTGCACAGACCATCTAGCTGTCTTTTTGTTGTAACTTCTCTGCCATCTGAAGTAGAAAAATACATACAATGTAATTCACAAGAATAAAACAATAGAATTGAGATTATGATCTATGGAGCCCTAACTTTCAATTCACGATGAATATCTCGAATGTATAGTGAATGAGCAACTTAACACTTTATGAAGGATTTGAGTGATATGTAGACAGCTTTTAGGTTGTGGTCATCCCTCAAGAAGTTCTACGGCAGGCATCACGAACTGGTCAACGATTACAGGGTGTCTGTTACCTAAATCAGAACTGATCTTCATTTGTTGTTGATGTCTTTCCCTTCATCGGATGTGACTTCTACCGAACTTGACCATGGACAACGCAGTGGGTTTGCGACTTTTGATTGACCCTTCTCAAGCCTATGACCAAATATCAGATTGCTGCCACAAATAATTACAGAGAAAAATGTTATGAACATCTTGGGACGAACAGACGGACAGAGGTAAAACAGTATACCCCCTTCCGGTGGAGCGGGGGTATAATAAAGCTCCTATGACATATGATCATGCATGGTTCTGTTATAAGGACAAAATTTCAAGTATGTAAGTTACAACTGAAACATATGAAATTAACATGACAAACCTTAAGAGTGAAGTTGAGGCTAGGTTCAAAATCTTCATCGTCAGAATCATCACCAACATCACTGCCCTCTTCAGTAATATCTATTGAGAGACTGTAAGAATAAAAAATAATTGTTTATTACAGTGTATGTGTATAATATCGAAACCAATTTTGCTATATGGTTCAGATGTGCAGCTGTATAGCAAAAAGCTTTCCAAAATAATATTAAATCTATAATCTAAATACATGTATCCAGCACACATCTACACAACCCAATATAAAGAGACAAAATTACATCAAAGTTCCAGGCAAAAATTTGGTGTGCCAGACGTGCGTCAATTCTGTCCAAGTTTGGTTTCATTCCCATAAGTAGCTAAGGAGGACTGGCCATTTCAGCTTGTGGATGGATGAAAATGTAACGATGACGCAGAAGCCAACATGATCCCTATATAATATAGCTACTAGTAGTATCACTATGCAAGCCACAATAATTAATAGGAAACTGTGTTGAACAATATTGACAATGTTACCTATAAACAAAATGTAGAATATGTCTAATCTTTAACAAAATGAACATACTCAAATGGGTTCACAAATGAACTCGATTTCTCCAGTTTCATCCATTTCGTTGAAATGTGATGGCTGCTCATTTCTTCTACTCCAGAAATACCTTGGTCAGAATATCTAAATCAAAAGTACAAATATCAATCACTACAAAATCACATTTGTCTGAAATTACCAGTTTTTGAAGTAATTTCCCCAAAAAAATTAGTTAATTTTACAAAAACCTGCATGATTTTAACACAGACATGGGCCATCGGTCTACTGTTAAATTCACACACTGTGAAACATGCAAATTGCTATGGATCTTCACATTATTTCTTATCATACTTTCAAGATCCAAACTAAACAAGGGCAAAGCGTGGCATATCCCCTCGCCTAAATATTTGACCTGGTGACCTTGACCTTTGACTTTGAAAATCAATAGGGTTCCAGATTCTCTTAAGGACTAAGTATGTACCAAGTTTGGTCAAAATCCATTGAAGGATGTTGATTCTAGAGTGTTCACAAGATGGGACGGACGGACGGTAGCGTTACTATATCCCTTCACAACTTCGTTGGTGAGGGGATAAAAAGCAGTTCAAATGACATTTCTTTAAATAGAAAGCCTTTATATGAAAAATACATATTGATTTCCCTCTATCATGTCTATGTTGATAATTCTAAGATAGTAAGTATAATTTTGGCTCCCTGAACTAAAAATTATGTCCAAAATTGTTGAAATGTAGTAAAAAACTAATTAATGTAATGTTTTTAGAATAGTCAAGAAATAAACTTGGTTTGCATAAAGAAATTGAAAATGATTTTCATTTAGCCATAGTCTAAAATATGCAGTTCAGGACATTTCAGTAAAATTTTATAGTCACATATAGAAAAGTTTCTGAAACTTGCAAATTTCTATGGATCTTCATATTACTTTTTAAAAACCTTGTTTATGTATCATACTTACAGGATCCAAACTAAAAATGCTACTGAAATGACACTTATTTAAATGGAAAGCTTTTCATATAAAAGATACATACTGATTTTCCACTATGGTGATAATTCAGACACGAAGATATAATTTTGGCTCCCATAACAAAGTTTTATGTTCAAACTTGTTGAATAGTACTTAAAACCTTATTTATGTAATGTACTTCCAGTACCCAAGATATAAACTTGTTTGCATAAAGGAATTGAACATGATTTTCATTTAGCCATGGTCTAAAATATGCGTTTTAGGACATTCAGTAAAATTTTGTAGTCATATATAAAAAAAGTTCTGAAACTTGAAAATTTCAATGGATATTCATATCATTTCTTCAAAACCTTGTTTATATATTATACTTACAGGATCCAAACTAAAAGTGCAATTGAAATGAAGCTTCTTTAAATAGAAAGCTTTTACTTGAAAAATACATGCATGTACCGATTTTCCATTATAGTGATAATTCGCAGAAAGTAAGGTATATACTTTTGATTCCCAAAACTAAGTTTTATGTCCAAGTTGTTGAAATTTGATAAAATTAAAAGTCTAATTATATGTAATATATTTAGAATATCAAAGAAATAAATTTGCTTGAATAAAAAGAACTTTATAGGGTTTTCATATAAGCCATGTACATTTTTAATTCTTGCATTAAATATGAATTGATTCGATATTTTTATTTAAATTGATAATAAAAATAATCAAAAATCGGCTCATTTCAATATTTGCTGGTCGAAAAAATAATAAACTGTATTGATATCATTTTTGCACTCCCATTTCCCCTTTGCTGGCCTCTTAAAATTTGTGTTTGTTTACCTCGCAAATACGGTTGTTTTATGCTACTCATTGACAATAATTTGCTGTTGTCAGGTGCAAAATTACATATATTGAATAATATCTACCGAAAATGATCATAGGCATCATCATAAATTCATAAAATATGAAAAACGATTGAGAAAAGAAGGCAACATGGTCGGCTTACCTATCAACAATAATCAAGCAAAATCTTTGCCACTTCAGCGTGAAATTTGACGCGTAGCACTTCTTTGAGTTCGCTCCATCCAACGGCAACGGTCCAACTGATCCCCTACATATATCCTGCATTTGTTCCATTTGGAAGATACTTCACTTCTATTCCTCTTTATCTCTGAATCCGTCAAAGTATGCTTTCTTCCACGTGTTGACCTTTCTCTTCCGACATGTTGTTTATTGTTTATAAACAGTGCGCACGCTCAAGACGTGTTCACATAGAAGATCATATGAATAGATTTGAATATTGTCATCCGGACAATAATTACAATAACGATAGTTTTGGGTCTTTTTTGTCAAAAAATCGTATCTTTTGCAGCATAACTCGGTGTTAATCTTCATTTTATGAAGGTCAGTACGGAAATCGACAATAATTTTGGGTATGAAAAAATGACGCAGCTGGTAGACAATATCCCTTTAGGTCAACCTGTGCGTTTTTACAGCACTTAACTATAGTCAATTTAACCTGTGCGTAAAGCTGCTAATCAAGTAACCAAGAACGAATACCAGTATTGCATGGGGTTATTGAACAAACATGCAGCTCGACAGAGCAACCCAAAATGCCAAGACACGCTGTGACAAGCGTTTATCTACCCTGTTTTGGACTATACCATTTTATACAGACGATTCCAAAAGTCTGCATCATTAAAACGATTTTATATAACCTAATGATAACCATAAAACGTGTAAATGATCAGACTATTTCCGTGCATTATTTCATATCCCAACCCGTTTATGACTCTGTTACTTATCGTATTAATTATAAACATTATGGAAACTACAAATAGAAACTATTCGCATGCTTAAAATGTCTTATTTAATCAACCACTTGATAAATAAAAATGGTCTACTGTTTCGAAAGTTGCAAATTAATTATTTGCATGCCAACTTTGTATATTAAATAATTAAAACAACATACACCAAAGGGGAATTCGTGAAATGGGGGAGGAAATTATACGGTCAAGTGCGCAAATTATCACCTATTTATAGCCTTAATTTATATTTAGAATTTGCATACACATTTTAAGTACGTGTTAACTAATTGTGTCACAATATTGCTAACCGATATGTTGAAATAAATGGTAAACAATAAAATGATATTGCTAACCGATATGTTGGAATAAATGGTAACTTTAAAATTATATGGCTAACCGATCTGTTGAAATAAATGGTAAACAATACAATTATATGACTAACCGATCTATTCAAATAAATGGTAAAACAATAAAATTATATGGCTAACTGATCTGTTGGAATAAATTGTACAACAAAACAATGATATGGCCAACCGATATGTTGAAATAAATGGTAAACAATAAAATGACATGGCTACCTGATCTGTTGAAATAAATGGTCAACAAAATTGAATGAATACAAGATTGTATACCTACCTTGGGAGGTTCCGTACTGTTCAAGTCTCAGTTGTAATGTAAAATTGTCATTTGATATCGCTATAAATTCACCAACTGCATTGAACGTGTACATAAGTCCGTCTAGAGTTACAAGATGAGGATCCCCGGAACCTCTTCCTGTAAAAAGAAATCTAATGTATAATTCATAACATGACGGGTGTTATTAGTGGAGCAGTAACTGTAGACACTTCTGGAGCTCCCCGGTTTTTTGGTGGGGACGTGTTGCTCAATCTGTCGTTTCCAGTGTAGTGCTTTGTAGATCATTGTTTATCCTTTTTACCTTGCTACCTTCTCGTCGAGATTTATTATAGGCTCAGCCTCTATGATCTTTTTCTTTTGTCTATTGCATCGTCTGTTAGTTTTCGATTTACATATTTATGACCACATGTTCTTTCCTAATTATATGTTTTATGGGTTAATCGGAATTCTAACATGACGTCCTTCTTTCGCTTTGTGAACAAACGAGCGATTTACCGATTGGGTATAATCTCAGTAGCACATGCGCCGGTGCATGTGACTCACTTTTCCGTCGTAAATGTACATGTTGATGAAGTATCGTCTGCTTGAATATGGCAACATAAATTGTGTGCGACATTCTCCGCAAATGTAAATATAAATTGCCGTCTTTCAATCAAAGTATACTACCGTATTTGTACTCTTAGACCTATCAGAATCGAAGTAATTCATGGAAGCCCGAATGTGTTTTGAGCTTTAACATGGGTTAGCGGATATTAGTAAAGTTGTTCCCTCGCCTCTGGCTCGGGATAAAATACTAATATCCGCCAACCCATGTTAAAACTCAAAGCAAATTCTGGCTTCCATGATTTATTTCTTAAATACAATATGATTGTCAATGCAGAACAAAGATGAATTAAAACTATGGCCCTGAGGTCTATCATCTTATAACCTTACCCGGTTTCCGCTATCATATTCAGGCTATTTGTCTTACTTGCTCAAATACTTTTAAATTAGTTGGCTTTCCGAGTGTACCTGATGACGGCTCTTCCAGAACCAAACCTTGTGCATAAAATTAGATATCTACGTTTTTCTAAAATCATAGATCCATATCAAGTAAAGTTCATAGTTGTACCGGAATGGCCATTATATTTTGTTCTAAAACTTATTGGATTTTATTTTAGGTTTGAAATCGAAGATGAATGCAACAATCTCAATAACATTTGACTCTAAATAGGAATGCGCAATCAATATCTGCATGCAAATTGTGTACTGATTGAATCCATACTGAACATTGAACACAACAAGCTACATTTTTGTTCATGTCACAAGCCAGGACCTGTATTTCCAACACCATATGACATGGTCATGTTCGTGTTCGATGGTTTAAGTTCAGAGATGGGTGTTCGTGCTTTTTCTACATCACTGTTTGAACTTTTTCTTCATAACTTACCTACTACCGGTGGGAGGTAGTTCAAACACGAGTTGGGTGGCCTTCGTGCGTAAAATACATCGCAGCCGGTTACGTTAGTGTCTACATCCTGTAAAGGGTAAACGCAACAGTGTTGATAAGGTAAGATGTCGTAGATGAAATTTGACAGAAATGGAATGTTATCAAGATTATCTCCAGCATAATGGTATCTGTTGGCATATCCACTTCCTAATAATGTTTGTGGATTCATTAATATTCCACTGTCGTCATAGCAACATTGGTTGTCATACTCTTGCGTCCTACAGTTCGTGTAAAAAAATAAAAATATGTTCGAAGTATTTCAGAAAATAGTCCAAAAATAATAGTATTAATAGTTAAATTTGGGAATATCTGTTTTGAATATACATTTGTTAAAATTGTACTTTCAGAATATATCAGAAAATAATAACCAGATCTTCAAAATTCTATTTCGAAATATAATGAAAACACTAATTAAAATAAGATAGTTTTATCTCTTTGTCATCATGATTGTAATACATGTATATTGATATACATTTCCGGGACACACGAGTTCATCCCCAGTTTTTAATGGGGTTCGTGTACCTCAATCTTAATGTTCTGTTTTGTATAGATAGTTTAAACAGCGATGGTCATCAATTCCACAATTATCAACAAAACGAACGATCACCTCTTATCTTAACTCACTGAACACAAAAC
This sequence comes from Bathymodiolus septemdierum, assembly GCA_963383655.1. Taxonomy (NCBI): domain Eukaryota; kingdom Metazoa; phylum Mollusca; class Bivalvia; order Mytilida; family Modiolidae; genus Bathymodiolus; species Bathymodiolus septemdierum. The sequence goes on from OY726525.1 coordinate 66,653,177, forward strand.
AGACCACGACATAAGATATTCGAAATTCAGGTCCTGACATGAGACAGGCACAATATTGTGACGGACTAAGCCGGTTCATGTGTAGACATTTGTAGATTATTGTTTGTCTTTTTTTCCTCTTTTTCTGTTGGCCATTGTAATGTCTGTTGTTCTTTGAATATTTACATCTCATGAACCATTTAATCTCTTCAAACTTTTCTTTTCTTCCTATGAATTGTAGACCTTAGATCTGTTCATGTCATTTTGAAAAAAAGGTCGGTTACCGAAATGAAAATGGAAAAATATGCTATCAATAGCAGTCATAAGATGTAAGTTTCAGGCAGCTAATCTCCGTATTTTTATTCTGTTAATTTATTGTTTAGCTGAAATAACATATATATTATATATTATATATTTCATCAAATGGAAAAAAACACCATTCAAACATACAATATGTGTTAAGATGCGCAAAATGCCAACCCTCACATGTAAATAAGACTTATTGCTACACATATATAATTTGCTTGCGATCTGTTTTCTTGTTTAAGATTTAAATACTTACGATGGTAGATTTTGTTTGAAGCAGATTTTAGAAAATGGTTGTTGGTAGCATTTATAGAAATTAAAGTCAGTTTCTACACATAAAGGATCAATATGAAATCTGGTCAGATCTAATAGAGCGACATCTAGGGAGCATGGACAGGGCGTGACGTCGTCATGGCTTATTGTTTGCATCGACACATCAGTTCTCATCCAATCATCACAAATCTGCATACTTGTTGACATATTTACCAGTACAGTAAACATATCTGACCAATAATACGGACTGAAAAAACAGAAAATAACAAAATAAAAAATAAACATATCTGACAAGCAATAGAGACTGAAAAAAAAAACAAGACAATATAACCAAATAAACAATAAACATAGCTGACCAGTAATATGGGTTGAAAAATAAAGCTAAAAATAACAAAATAAAGAGTAAACATAGCTGACCATTAATATGGGTTGAAAAATAAAGCTAAAAATAACAAAATAAAGAGTAAACATAGCTGACCATTAATATGGGTTGAAAAATAAAGCTAAAAATAACAAAATAAAGAGTAAACATAGCTGACCATTAATATGGGTTGAAAAATAAAGCTAAAAATAACAAAATAAAGAGTAAACATAGCTGACTATTAATATGGGTTGAAAAATAAAGCTAAAAATAACAAAATAAAGAGTAAACATAGCTGACCAGTAATATGGGTTGAAAAATAAAGTTAAAAATAAACAAATGAAAAGTAAACCTAGCTGACCAGTAATATGGACCCCAAAAAAAGCAAAAAATAAACATATCTGACGATTAATAGGGACTTAAAAAAAATAACCAAATAGAAAATAAACAGCTGATTAGTAATAGGGGTTGAAAAATAAAGCAAAAAATAACAAAAGAAAAAAGAAAACAGCAGCAAATAAATAAAAACGAAAAAAAAATACGTAGGGTCATGAAAGAGATATTCTTTTTCTGGTATTACAAAAGTAATATTTAGAATGATAGAGGAAGAATATAACCTCTGATTTAGATATTGCATGTAAAACTGAAAGTGTGAAAGACTTATTATGTAATGTCGTAAGCGGTAAGCAAATTAATTGCGATTGATATTGCATGATAGTGTACGTCTGTTGGATTTCTGACTGAAGGAACCAATGCCAACACTGAAAACCCCCAGCACGGTTCTGCAAAAGACATGTAATTACACACAAACTGCATCTTTGGTAACCCACGGTTGGTCACGCTCCGATACTCTCCTCTCATCATCCATATGCCAATTGGAGCAATTACATTCATTTTGGAATTGGTCAGTTACTGATCCGGCATTTTAGAACTTTCTATAACAACCTATTCCTAAAATGTTCGATTGGACGGTAGGTCACAAAACTATTAATTTTATCATATCACCATGTATGTTCTCGTATTATCCACTTAAGGTATCAAGGTAGTGTAAAATAGTTTCCTCGTCCCATAGAATATAATATAAGTACAAATAACAAGTCCTCCAAATTCAGCGGAGCAATCAGATTCAAGATAAATAACCATGTGACGACTATGATTTCAATGTCAGTTGACCCACGTGTGATGTTGGATGTGATCAGTGTGGGTTACAGACGATGTACAATCTATGTCTTATTCTAGCATGGCGTCCTTCTTTCGCTTTGTAGATAAATGAGCGATTTGTCGATGGTATAATCTTATTTGCACATGCGCCGGTGAATGTGACTGATTTTTCCATTGGCAGCATAAATTGTGTGCGACATTTTCCGTAAGCGTAAATATAAATTATCGTCTTCCATTCAAAGTATACTACCGTATTTGTACTCTTAAACATATCAGAATCGAAATAAATCATGTAAGCCAGAATGTGTTTTGAGTTTTAACATGGGTTGACGAATATATTAGTAAATGTTATCGTAAAATACTAATATCCGCCAATCCATGTTAAAACTCAAAACACATTCTGACTTCCATGATTTATTTTTTAAATGACTTCGTAAAGCTTTCTAATATTTTGACTATAAGCGCAGCTGACGAAGGTTATAATTACTAGAAACTAATTCTGATATCTGTTTCTTTTTTCTTTCAATTTTTATCTACTACAGACAATCATTTGATGTCAACTCTTCCAGCACTATGCAGTGCCGGATTTACCTATAGACTCGATAGGCTGAAGCCTAGGGACTCAAAATTTAGGGGGCCTCCAGCCAAGGTGTGTCATTCTGTTGTTATTGGACTTTCACACTTATGCTGTCATAGCGTACTGTACTTTCTAAACAACCCTTCAGTAATTTTCCTTACACAGTTGCACTCCATTTCAGTATATTGCAGAATTTTAAACACCCCTCATCATCTTTGCCTTTATTGAAATTGATTAAGCACACTTCCATCTTCCTCCAGTCGTGAAGATGGGAAATTGGGAGGGGCCTCACAAGTGGATTAGCCTAGGGCCTCTCTTTATCTAAGTTCGGCACTGAGCACTAGTACAATTGTACATACCTGTTAGAGTCATCTACTGATATTCTTATTATCCCTGCTTCCATTGGAAAGTTCAGTCGAAATCTATAGTATTCTGTAACAGTTGGTGTCGGGAGGGTCGAATAATACATCAATTTTATGCTACTGCTACTATCATCTTTCTACAATTTAGTATAATGTGTAAGTTTTATGATGAATGAATATCACGATGATAGCGAACACCAAGGTAAAATACCAGATTAAAGGGAACAGAAAAAACCAGTTCAGATAGTTTTTAAGCATCTGTTTGACTTAAATAGCAGTTTTAGGTAACATACAAAACCAAGTTCGGATAGTTTTAAAGCATCAGTGTGACTTAAATAGCAGTTTTAGAGAACAGAAGAAAAAAAGAAGAAAAAACAAATCTCCTACCTTAGGATAGTACAACTCAACGTTTACTGGCAGGTTTGCTGGAAAGTTCATTTTATCAGATTTCCATTTCACCTCAACTGTAGATTCATGTTTCCAGTTTACAGGATGTCTACTTATTACTGGTTTCAACATAGCATGATTTACTAAAATTACGACAGAATAAAATAAAAAGCAAAAAATACCACACTGTCAGTACAGCTCCAAAATCCAATATCAAACTCATAGAAAGATGCGATATCGATACCCCTAACACACATGGCCGTTCACTTTCCTGGCGTAGTACAGACACTTAAATAAAATGTGACGGGATTACCTTCCCTCTTAGTGAAATAATGGGGTTCTGTAAGTGCTATCAACAAGTTCGTATTCATTTCAATCTAAAACTCTTCTAGAATTCAAGCTTTACACAATTTTGAATAATTACACGATGGAAAGAAAAACGGATATTGTTGTATATGATTCGTCACGAACAACTAGCAGACGACACGTTCTTATAGTGGTTACATCACACAGTACGGTAACTGGGTCAATTGTCTATGTTCCTGTGGGAGAATTTCCTTAATATAAAATACTAAATACCGTACCTATAGTTATTATGCCTGTAAAAGTTAATGCTTCATTATCACGTAGAACCACTCGGAGTTGCACCATTTCTCTTCCTGTTCTATATAATGGCGGGAAGATACATGACACGCTGTATTCAGAGAACCATTTACAGTTGACTTCACTGTTAACATCTGACATCACTAAAGATACGGTATCTGTTTGGTTAAGACATGGTCCTGATATCACCAATAATGTACCACCAAGCATGGAGGCTTCCTTTGGAGTAATTGTCAACGTGCCTTAAAAATATTAGATTTCGTTAATTATGAGTTACTATATTGCAAAAATGATTAGATCTTATAAAGTATTACAGGGTCCATTTCAAACTTGTGCATTCTAAATCAAAGGTTGATGTTACGTCATAAGACAAGTTTGAAGATACCAAAGGGGTAATCAGAATCCGTAAATCGACGGACAGACAACACAATGAAAAAGACAAAAGAAAAAGGACAAAACTACAAACAACGATCTACAAAGCATACACATAAAACTAAAGGTCGAGTTAAACGAACTCCACTAAAAACCGGTAATGAACTCAGGAGCTCCGGATTGATAAGCAGTTCATGCTCCACTAGTGCCATCCGTTGTGTTACTCTAGTTACAAACCCGGTGATAAGTCATGAATGAGGACAGGACCGGGTGCTTACGATCAGTGGAACATATCCGTGGTCATTTGTGACACAGATATGCCATAACTTTCAACCAAAGCATGTGATGACTTCAACTTAATCAATAGGAACACTTAGTTCAGTAGTTTCCTTGTTAGCACCAGCCCTCTATCACGGAAATCATGATAGGATTTTCAAGTCCTAGAATATCGTATCAACTGAGAGATATATACTCTATATGCAGGTGCTGCTGGAATGTTGTAACATATGAAATTGTAGTATAAAGTATCATTCTTACCAGCTCCTCACTGTCAATTTCAAGGTGTAGGTCAAGGTATGAAGCAGACCTATCTATGTCTGAGGTATCTATTATGTCAAACTCAATGTGATAGATGCGATCAACGAAATCACCAAACCTAGAATTATTTAGTGAAAGGACACAATCTATATAGCGGAACGTGAAATTAAAGGATTAGGCTAATTTCTTTTCGTTTTTCTTGAGAAAACCCTGTATGAAGTCTGCCTCATACGAATAAAGGAGCAAGTCTGTGAGAAGAGGAGCACAGTCTGTGCCCATAGGTATGCCGACTGTCTGTTGAAAAACACGTCCACTAAATTTGCAAACCTTACCATTCGTGTTACAACCTCCTTGTTTTATTTCTGCAGAGTCGACACGAGATATAAAGAGTCCTGGAATATTGACGTTAGACATGGACGTAACATTGATTATTTCTGACGTTCTAGATGCTGCTAATGCAAAGTAGTTAAAGCCGTCACCAGCGTCAAATCCTACCTGTAAAACATGACAAATTTCATTAGAGGTCTACTTCAAACATCCTGTAGTATCAAAGTGTAAATAAAATTAGATGCTTGTTAGATAGGTTTTATTTTGGTTTAGGCGGGGATTCACTAACATCATCCAATATTAGATCAAACCGGATGTCACAATTCAAGCGACCAATCATCTACGAGCATCAAACAACATTTGGTAATGAGAGCTTATCATGGTGTAGGAACAGGTTTCTGGCAAGATTCAATACAACATGTCGCCGGATTTAAAAAGATCCTTCAGTTTTCTATTTGTTATTCGACTTGAAGTAGCAGGCTATGTATGTGCAAAAGAAATTGTATCGCATAACATATAGAGCTTTATACTTACGTTCTTGTTTAATGTAATTCATTTCATTATGCAGTGTACCTAAGCGTAGGATTAATTGTTAGCGTGCTTGCCTCGAATGCGGTAGAACGTGCGTTCGATCTGCGATGATGTCGAACCAAGACTATAGAATATATTTGTTTTTGTTTCGTCTCCTCTAGGCGCGCAGCATTAATCAAGGAATAAGAGCAAAAATTGATTGGCGCGTTGTAGAAATAATATGACTGAATGGAACGACGTGTCTGGTCATGTATTTTTGTCTCGTGAAATTGATGCAATACACATCCACACATCGTGTCCTTAAAGTATTTGGCAATAAACAATATTGACTCACTACTCATAACATTATGACTAATTATTTATCTTGTCAAGAATATTCCCCCTTCTTTGACTAATGCTTCGTGTTCTCGTAAAAGCATTCCTTGATTCCAGTTACATCAAGTGTCAATGATATCAGCGCTAACGTTATCAGTACCCTTTATTATGTGACAAAGTCCGTGAATCTCTCAGGGTGCCTGTTTTTCCTCTGAAAATAAATCTGACCAATACGATACAATGTACAAATCAAATATTGTTGGAAGTGGTATTAAACACCAAATATATATTAACTTCTAATCCTATATACCTGTGCCGGTGTACCTCCTAATCCAGTAGTCTTGCTACCACTACTAGCTGATCCCGTCGTCCATTCAATTTTGTCGTATAAAAAGACAGTAAAAGAGTGTTTTCCATTGGTTAGCAGCAAACATTGAAACGTACACCTCTAAAGTAACAAGTTAATATGGTCATCATTGTAAAGTACATCTCTAAAGTAACGAGTTAATATGGCGATCATTGTAACGTACATTTCGAAAAAAAATCTAGTTAATATGGCTGTCGCTGAAACGTACAACTCTATAGTAACAAGTTAATATGGCCATCATTGTAAGTACATCTCTAAATAAACACGTTAATATGGTTATCATTGTAACGTACATCTCCAAAGTAACAAGTTAATATGACCGTCATTGTAACGTACATCTCTTAAAAAAACAAGTTAATATGACAATCATTGAAAGGGACATCTCTAAAGTATCAAGTTAATATGCCATCATTGTGACGTACACCTCTAAAGTATCAAGTTAATATGGCCATCATTGTAACGTACATCTCCAAAGTAACAAGTTAATATGGCCATCATTGACAGGGAGATCTCTTAAATAACAAGTTAATATGGCCATCATTGTAAAGTACATCTCTAAAGTAACAAGTTAATATGGCCATCATTGTAACGTACATTTCGAAGAAAAAATCAAGTTAATATGGCTATCGCTGAAACGTACACCTCTTAAAGTAACAAGTTAATATGGCCATCATTGTAAAGTACATCTCAAAAGTAACAAGTTAATATGGCCATCATTGTAACGTACATTTCGAAGAAAAAATCAAGTTAATATGGCTGTCGCTGAAACGTACACCTCTTAAAGTAACAAGTTAATATGGTCATCATTGTAACGTACATCTCCAAAGTAACAAGTTAAGATGACCGTCATTGTAACGTACATCTCCAAAGTACCAAGTTAATATGGCCATCATTGTAATGTACATCTCTAAAGTTGCAAGTTAATATGGTCATCATTGTAACGTACATCTCTAAAGTAACAAGTTAATATAGCCGTAAATGTAACGTACATTTCTAAAGTAACGTTCAATGAGGAGTACAAAGTATACCCTAAAGTGAATGTGAAACTTCCCCTAGCTTGAAGATGTAGTCATCATGGAGTGTCAAGTGAAGAGTACAAAGCATACCTTAAAGTGAATGTGAGACCTCCCCTAGCTTGAAGATGTAGTCATCGTATACTGTCTTTTGCGGAGTACAAAGTATGTCCTACGGTGAGTGTAAGACGTTCCCTAGCTTGAAGATGTTGTCATCGTTGACTGTTTTTTGCGGAGTACAAAGTATACTCTATGGTGAGTGTGAGACGTTCCCTACCTTGAAGATGTAGTAATCGTAGAGTATCCAGTGAGGAGTACAAAGTATACTCGAAAGTGAGTGTGAGACGTCCCGTACCTTAAAGATATTTACGTTTTTATTTACAACGAAATTTTCAATTATACTCTATTCCAAATATTAAATTTAATAATTCAGTAAGATATCAATCTTTTTTTTCCCTTTTACCTTTGTCTTTCCTACACTATTAGCTCCATAAAATGCAACATTGTCCCATGTAGCAATGAAGATCCAGGAAGCCTGAAATTTATACTGTTCTGGAAAAACTCGACGAATTTCCAGCGACACCATTTGTAATAGGGTTCTATTTGTTGATTCTCTGTACCATACATCACCACCATTCCTTGTATCTATGTCAGACCAATATGGCGCTACTAGTCGTTTGTTGCTTCCTAAAGGAAACGGTGATGGGGTGTACGTACTCATGGTTCCGAGAAACGAAATCACGCCATTTGTATTCACCTTGAAATAAAAATATGATTATAAAAGGAAAGTTTAAACAATGATGGTAGCAATTCGACTTATATAGATTTAGATATTTTATTTATTTAAATGTGTTATTGGTTTTCTTTAATATCTGTGTTCCATCTAATGTACCCAATGTTGCTTGTGTCTCTGGATTGTCCATTCTTGGATGGCCATTCGGGTTTCTCTAACATTTATGAAATGAGTACAAATATGTTGTCTGTCGCCAGTACTCGTCTGGTAAACAAGTTAATTGTAACGAAAGGGAAAGAAATATACTTTGCGACTCTCGGTGGTGGTTCTAAAAAACATATGCGGAAATTAATCGTGCAGATATATGCTAGATACTTACAATTAAAGAATTGTGCTGATAATTGAAGAATGGGAATAAGCTTCTGATGGGTATAGGTGGAGTTGAGCCATCATCGTTGGTCGGAGCTCGAGTGTCACCATGCTCAGGTCCATAATCAGTAAAATCATCCACTGTTATACATAATACACTATTAAACCATAAGATTAACAAAACAGTAATATGTCTGCAATTCATTTCATCCCTCAGGTAGAAGTAGCTTTTGACAATGTTTAGTCCTATTGGTGTTGGTGTTCTTAAATAATTGTCGATTGATTGGCTTTTATAGTTCTTTTGATTTTGAACGTACCTTTGACGGTGTGTCATGCGCACTAAATTCAAGATCAAATACAAATTATAAGAGCTAAAGCAAGTAGGGGAGGGGTTTCTTGGTTTGACGCATATTTTGCATGTAAATATACCATTGTTTCTGACAGTTTCCTCTGTCGTTAGAGTAGGTGGGGTCCTATTTGTAAACTAACGACGATCTGTTTCCATTGGTCAGTAAATCCCGCCTATCACGTTGTGTGTACTCCTTGATGGAAATTCACTGATATCGCATAGTAGGGACACGAAATGTTTGACAGCAATAACAGGAAGTAGATAATCATTGGCTACATTGCGCCGTCTCGATGATTACAAGTTGTAACAGACTGACATATATGACCCTGGTTAGGTGTCTGCAACACTCGAGGTACGTTGCACGCGTGAACCCAAACTACATATTTATGTTGTAATGATTGTGCGTTGTAAGAACATAGATATGTTAAATATACAAAAATGTACAACTTAGCATTGTACTGATTTATTTATGAACATTTTGGTTATATTACGGTATCGAATTATTTATGGGGATCGTATGGTAGTTGAACTATCGATGCAATTAGCGCTTATCACCACTAACGTTGGGAGTTCGAATCGCGCCCATGGCGAGGTGTACTCAATACAGCATTATGTGATCAAGTTTGTCAGTGACTGGCGACAGTTTGGTGGTTTTCTCTGTGTACTCAGGTTTTCTCCAAGAATAAAATTAACACCCACGATATAACTAAAATATTGTTTAAACAAGCGTTACACACCATCACATTAACCCTACCCCGATTTTTTCTTGTAAAATTGAGAACAGTTCACCCTAAAGACATATTATACGTTATCAGTCTCGAGATGTTATATATCCCGTTTTAAAAGGCAGTGGTACGCTTAACAAATACCACCGCCCTTTAAAACGGGATATATAACATCTCGAGACTGATAACATTTTTATCTGAATGTTCTAACATTAATAAGTATGTCCTTATTATTGGAAAAACATAAATACGTCTATCTTTGGAAAAAGGTTACAGAGAGCGATTATTGATTTTCTGTGCTGTATGAAATACACGCCACGGCTTCCCTGAAGTTTTAAATGTAAGTTTTTAGCCAATCAAAATTTTACTTGCCACAAGAACATCAGATAATTTATATTATAAAACCGTCACCTGTTGTTATTCGCACACTCAAAGACTGGAATTGTGTGGGTTTCCAATCTTAATCTTTGATAGTACCAAGATGACGGTTATTCATGACACACGCCGTGCGCATTAAATTAGATACATGTACTATCATTGGATCGACATCTCTGCGCACGCTGGCCATTAGTCTCCGAGCGTAAGGTCTGCTCATTAATCATTGTTTTGGCACTGACATGCTTTATAGGATATATATTTTAATTTACAGTTCGTAATAATGATCGGTAGTTTTCACCGGGTACTCTGGTTTTCCGCCACCAGTAATACTGACTGCCATGCATGTACGATATGGGGTCTTTTTAAAAAAATGTCCATATTTCAGACAGTACATTTAAAAAAAATCATTATATTCATAACACAATTTTATTGAAATATATCAACTCCGTAGACATTGTGGAAATGAAAAAACAAATATGCAATCTTAATGACAACAATAAATGGAATTTTAAGAATAAAGAGTTCAAGGCATATTCACTTTTCATCCCCTACGTAACACATCACATTTTGGTATAAACACTATACAAAATCCCATTACATTTAATATCTTTTCTCGTCAATTAGTGAATTATATTGTTTTGTTATACATTTGAGTCTTTTTCTGCTGACAAATGATTATCATCCGTTAAAAATATATGCTTACACCCAGCAACTTAAAAATTGTTATTGAAAATCTATGTGTTTTATCTAAACTGTATTTATAAAACCTTTGGGAAATCCCAAAAAGTTTTCTTAAGATAATTTCCATTACACTCCCCACATTTACGTAAAGAATCAAGTACATTACAACAATATTTCACAAAATATACATTAAAAATATGACTGTTACTTAGCTGATATATAGCTATGTGGTGGAACGTCAGTGTTGCGTAGGGGAATAAATCTACTGTATATTTGAATAAAAATAGTATATATTTTTTTTCTAATATACGAAATTCACAATAAAATATGTTGTATTTATCAATCACATCAGTTAAACATTTTTTTTTAATATCTGGTGAAGATATGACATTATATTATCAACTACCACGACGTTGGTCAACTACATAACAATAATGACTGTTATGTAGTGGACTGTTACGTAGTGGAAGTTTTTTCCTTTATTTATCAATACTTGCTTCCTATACCACTGGACAGGAAATTGTTTTCATACTATAAAAACAAAACTTTATTCTGTTTTTATTGGTTGAAAGTTTTTTTTTTGGGAAAAGCTACATTTATATTTTTTTTGCCTGTTACAAAATGGACATGTACAATTTATACGCATCTAGTAAGATTTACCGAATTATGTTAAATTGTTCCTTTGACTTGAATTTCAAAGTCCTTGCGTAGCCATATTCTTAACGGGATGTGGCGTTAACTGGCAAATATCAAGGTAAGTTGGTATGATTAAAGGATATATTTTTACAATGCATTATAGTACTGCGCTACGTAGTTAACACAAATTTGTGAGACAAGCACAAAGGTGGAAGAAAACCTATATATTCCAATATAACAAATTTGTATTTTGTTGCGAAATATGCTTACTTGACTTTCCTCTAAAACAGAAATATAATTTGAGGTCAAAATTCAGAGAAAGAAAACAGTAACTATTTATTTTTCTGTAAGAAAACGCTCGTGAGACAAAGGAAATTTAAACCATTTGGACAATAAAATTTTATAAAAGTTTTCAAAAGATTAGCTTGAGCAGCACTCGTACCTATGTAAGTCATTTATTATGTGCATGAGTAACTTTGTGTTCAAAGAAGTATCTGAACTTAGTTATTTTCCATCAGATAATCATGTGAGACAGAAAAATGTAGAATTTTTGAAAAATACCCATAGCTGAACTATTGTTAGAAGTAGCGCTAAACACCATAAACCTAACTCTAACAGTGAAGCCAGAAGATATTGTACGTAATATACAATACAAATACTTTCCCAGTCGCGGTCTTCAATGCATTTGTATATCCTTCAGTAAATCGAATGCCAGTTTAATTAATTGAATACATTTTTTAACCATAATAAAAATATTCAATTAAAATTACAAAACTGAAATGATCCACTTCTACTTCTACCAAATACTGACGGCCTTCAACAATTTGTATAGGTTATAGATTAGGAATTGTTTGCATATGCATGGTAATATATTAATCTAAATTATTTAAAACAATGTTAAGTTTATCGAAATGACAAAGCAAATGCCATACACATAAATTATACAAAGTCAGAAGAAAAGTCGATAGAAAGTATTCTCAACCATGTTTACATTCGAGTGGCTCTTCATAATTTTATCTATGTATGCACGTCATGCATGCACGATATAGGGTGTTCTTAAAAAAATGTGCATATTTCAGACAGTACATTTAAAAAAATTATTATATTCATAACACAATTTAGTAGACATTGTGGAAATGAAAAAACAAATATGCAATCTTAATGACAACAATAAATGGAATTTTAAGAATAAAGAGTTCAAGACATATTCACTTTTCATCCCCTACGTAACACATCACATTTTGGTATAAACACTATACAAAATCCCATTACATTTAATATCTTTTCTCGTCAATTAGTGAATTATATTGTTTTGTTATACATTTGAGTCTTTTTCTGCTGACAAATGATTATCATCCGTTAAAAATATATGCTTACACCCAGCAACTTAAAAATTGTTATTGAAAATCTATGTGTTTTATCTAAACTGTATTTATAAAACCTTTGGGAAATCCCAAAAAGTTTTCTTAAGATAATTTCCATTACACTCCCCACATTTACGTAAAGAATCAAGTACATTACAACAATATTTCACAAAATATACATTAAAAATATGACTGTTACTTAGCTGATATAGAGCTATGTGGTGGAACGTCAGTGTTACGTAGGGGAATAAATTTACTGTATATTTGAATAAAAATAGTATATATTTTTTTCTAATATGCGAAATTCACAATAAAATATGTTGTATTTATCAATCACGTCAGTTAAACATTTTTTTTAAATATCTGGTGAAGATATGACATTATATTGTCAACTACCACGACGTTGGTCAACTACATCGCAATAATGACTGTTATGTAGTGGACTGTTACGTAGTGGAAGTTTTTTCCTTTATTTATCAATACTTGCTTCCTATGCCACTGGACAGGAAATTTGGTAGCAGTAGAAGTGGATATTTTTAGCTTTGTAATTTTAATTGAATGTTTTCATTATGGTTAAAAAATGTATTCAATAAATTAAACTGGCATTCGATTTACTGATGGATATAAAAATGTATTGAAGACCACGACTGGGAAAGTATTGGTATTGTATATTACGTACAATATCACCAAAACATACCATGTTAAAAATGACGCTACGGACAAAATCGTACCTCTTTCTGAGTTATTTCCATTGAGTTTTTATCACCTCAAAAATGCAAAGGTGGGGTTTTTTTCGAGCTTAAAATTCCAAAAATGCTGGAATTATATAACGTAAAATTCGCCATTCTAGAAAATTGTACCGATCATTTTTATCGTACAAAATACACGGAAAACGATAGTAAAATCGCGCGTATAGCATTTTGCACACCTCGTATTTCGCAGTCGCTACGTTTTTAACGTACCAAAGCATACCGTGGTTTAAAAATGGACGCTTAAAATTGACGCTACCGACAATATCATACCTCTTTCTAGGTTATTTCCATAGAGTTTTTATCACCTTGAAAATGCAAAGGTGGTTGCTTTTCGAGCTTAAAATTCCATAGGTTCTCCATGCTAGAAAATTGTGGTTCTCATTTTATAAATACATATTAATTGTCCCTTCATAGATAACAAATCTACTGTATTGGTAGTACAGGTGGGTTTTATTTACTTTGATTAAACGGATAAGAATTTTATCGCATTCCTATTATCTAATTATAAATATGTTGTTTGTTTACAATATATAATTGTATTTGAACAGGTGAATTGGTTTGTCTTCCTCCATTATAGATAGAGGGTACAATATATCGGGTGTTTTATATTTGCCGTATCTATTGAATTTAATATTGGTGTTTTACAAAACAGTCTTGACGTATTTATGGTTAGTATGTCTTTCCAGAATGGTTTGTGCCATTGTAATGATGGACAGATCAAATGTACATATGTACAATCGCTGCATTGGATTGATATAAAATGGAACCCGATGTACATAGAAGTCTTTACATGTATAGGATACAGTACTATTGAAACAAAAGAAGCGGCTCGTATTGGATATAGCGGGTTTCTTATTCCGCATGAGTACTCAGGTGAAGGCCGAGGTGCGTAACACCAAGGCCGCCACCTGAGTACGGAATGCGGAAAAAGAAACCCGTTATATCCAAAACGGGCAAATTCTTTTGTTTCAATAATAATGTATCTAACTTGTACAATAATAGTGTTGTTGAAAAAATATATGGTATGGCATATGTTTTTACACTTTTAATGTTTAGAAAGCCAAATAAGACAACAAGTAACAATAATAAAACGACAAATTTGTATCGATCAACGTCCTTTCGATTCTCGTTTATATTTAGATATTTCAATGTTTTTCAAGTGAAAAGAATCGTTTATATTTAGATATTTCAAGTGTCCCAAATCTTCACCTGTGGTCTGTCTGATTTGTTATTTCTTGCGGTCGGTTCGTTAGTTGTTTTTGTATTGCGAGAATACATTTTAAAAGTTCACATACTCGTCAGTTCTGTACATAAATTATGCCAGATCTGAAATACTTGTATCGTGTCTTGTATATTGCTTTTTTAAACAAATTGTTGATATTTCTTTTACAAAGTTTACTATCAAGAGTCAAATATACTAATCATAGCGTATAGTAGTATGGTCACCGTAGTCGAGTGGTTAGATGGAAGTTTTGAAAGTCAAAATAGACTTTGAAAAGCCCGGCAGTGGTTCGAGACACGAAAGCCCAATAATAAGTCAAATGCGTTTTTAAGCCTAAAACAGTAAAAGGTTAAAGTTCATATATTCAAGAACAAAAGAATAAACTGTAGATTCTTAGAAATAATCCACTGTTCGAACAATAGTGTGACGTCTGAGAAATGCATTACGTAAATGATATCAACCTTGTCCCAAAAATGGGTCAAATTATTAAAGTACAGCGGCCTGTATCATCGGTCCCTATTAACGGCCTCTATTAGCGGCCTATATGTAATATTAGAGGCCGCATTTACAATAGCTTTGCTGAGGGTATTATTGTACAACTAACTATAAATACTTTGTTTACCTATTTACAATATGATTGTCGAGCAAGCATCAGATAACAGATTAGCACCGGTGGTTTTTATTTACTTTGATTACACGGATAGGAATTTATCGCATTCCTATTATCTAATTATAAATACGTTGTTTGTTTACAATATGTAATTGTGTTTGAACGGGTGAATTGGTTTGTCTTGATCCATTATAGATAGAGGGTACAATATATCGGGTGTTTTATATTTGCCGTATCTATTGAATTTAATATTGGTGTTTTACAAAACAGTCTTGACGTATTTATGGTTAGTATGTCTTTCCAGAATGGTTTGTGGTATTGTAATGATGGACAGATCAAATGTACATATGTACAATCGCTGCATTGGATTGATATAAAATGGATGTAAGTCTTTACATATATGGTTCAATTATGTGATTACGTTTCCGTTTAGTAAGTTTGTGGATGAATTGTATTCACGATACATTAATGTAGCTATCGGGATAGTGTTAAGGTTTAATTGGATTGGTGCGAATGGATAATAATGAAGCACGATTCTGTCGTTGTTACTATATGTATTATCTAATTATAAATAATTTGTTTGTTTACAATATGATTGTCGGGTAAACATCAGAAAACAGATTAGCACCGGTGGTTTTTATTTACTTTGATTAAACGTATAAGAATTTTATCACATTCGTATTATCTAATTAAAAGTACTTTTTTACCTAGGGTTAGGGTTGCTTATAAATACTTTTGTACATAGAGTTAGGGTTAGGGTTAGGGTTAGATCTTTATGTTTGGGTTAGGGTTAGTTTTAGGGTTATATCTTGGTGTTAGGGTTACAGTTATGCAATCGATCCCCATAGGATCTTTATAGAACCTCGTACCATACTACTTGTATCCTATAGATCATGTCAGTGCCGAAACAATGATTAATGAACAGACCTTACAATCGGAGACTAATGGCCAGCGTGCGCAGAGATGTCGACCCAATGATAGCACATGTATCTAATTTAATGCGGACGGTATGTGTCATGAATAACCGCCATCTTGGTACTATCAAAGACTAAAGATTGGAAAGCCACACAATTCCAAAGTCTTTGAGTGTGCGAATAACAACAGGTCATGGTCTTACAATAGAAATTATCTGATGTTCTTGTGGCAAGTAGAATTGTGATTGGCTAAAAACTTACTTTTAAAACTTCAAAGAAGCCGTGCTGTGTATTTCATACAGCACAGAAAATCAATAATCGATCTCTGTGACCTTTTCCCAAAGATACACGTATTTATGTTTTTCCTATGATAAGGACATACTTATTAATGTTAGAACATTCAGATACAAATGTTATCAGTCTCGAGATGTTATATATCCCATAATGCTGTATTGAGTACATCTCGCCATGAGCGCGATCCGAACTCTCAACGTTAGTGGTGGTAAGCGCTAATTGCATCGATAGTTCAACTACCATACGATCCCCATAAATAATTCGATACCGTAATACAACCAAAATGTTCATAAATAAATCAGTACAATGCTAAGTTGTACATTTTTGTATATTTAACATATCTATGTTCTTACAACGCACAATCATTACAACATAAATAATAATAACTGTCATTGATACAAAATATCAAATATTAAGCATTTTAATTTTGACTCGATCTTTAGCTTACGTAAAACACGACTGTCACCAACTTCCTCGTTTTCATTTCCTCCAAAAATGTTAGTAATCCGTTCATGAAAGACAGAATATCATATTTCGACACCTAGACCATTCCGTTTCGACATGTGTACTGCAACAATACGTAAATACAGGGCCTATGAGAAAGCTCAATCGGTATATCGGAGAGCCAAGAAGGACCCCGTGAATCTCTGAATGTCCCCATAGCCGTAGCCAATAACATTTTACTTTGATTTTATCATTTTGTGTTTGTTTTTATTTGTATTTTCACCTCAAATCCTCAATTTTGAGAAAAGTTTCAGTCTGTCCCCGGGCCCCAAAGTAGTCTTGTTCCACTTTGCAAAATTTCTCTTGGAGGCCCTGCGTAAATAGTATGATTATTCAGGTGTTATTATAGATTGAAAATTTATCTAGTAGATATCTCCTTTGGATCAGTTGATAGAACGGTTGTCTTCGCCTCGGGCGGTAGAGACCAAATTTGATGGTAGCTGATGACGTTACGATGGTGGTAGGCATTAAAGCGTTTATTAGGTCATCGTAAGATTTGACACTTTGACATCCCCTAAAGGGCATAATTATATATTAATATGTTACTGCAATCAGAGTATTTACTGTCAATATTGAGGTGTACGCATACACAGTTGCTTTATTGTTTAATAGATACATAAAGTATCATCCTAACGTCCAATAGAAATTCAATCAAACTAATGTCTAATATTTGTGTCTGCTGATGTGTAAATGTGACAATTATTTACATTCTTTTACACTGTTCGGTGTGGTGTCCATCTATTTCATTAATCTTATTGCATGCGTGACGCTGTGCACAGTGTATACATGTAAGACATAATAGTGTCCTATGTTAAAGTGTCCCCCCGGACAATATTTCATAGAGATTGCAATATGAAATAGTGTCTGCTGGACACAATAACATATGTAAATGTGTCCGGCGAACGCTTTGAACAAGAGGACACAATTAAATACTACATACACAATACCTACGTCCATTGTCGGAAAATATAACATTTATTTGTACTCCTGTCGAAACAGGACAAAAAAACTCGCCACTGTCTATCTTTCTTCCTGTTTCTAAAACTCGTACAAATTAATCGTATATTTGCCAAAAATGTACGTATATTGTTTATTCAATAATATTGATTCAAACCATACACTTCCTGGATCGTGACTTTGTATTTAATCTCTGTTCTGGTTTTAGGTCCGTACTGATAGTGATTTGCATAATCCTTGAAAACAATCTAAAGATATTTTGCAATAAATTAACCCACTTAAGTCTTAAAAAATGTCATATTTCTATAACCCGGGGTTCGTACTCATAGAGTAGTAAGACAAGTCAGAAAATACTAAAGAAGGACAGACAATACAATGACGAAAAGAAAAAGGAGAAATTGACAGACAATGATCTACAAAACACTACACAGAAAACTACAGATCGAACAACACGAACCCCACTAAAAAGTGGGGGAGATCTCAGGTAATTCGGAAGGGTTAGCAAGTCACCCTGTGATTGATGATCAATGTTTAATACTAGACACTGTTATGTCCAGTGTGATTATTGAGTAAAACGGATGTTTGGCGACGCTATGCATTGGTTGTATTATTTTATTTACGTGCCTTTTGTATAGGAGATTAACGTGCAGATAAATATCCCCGAGATAACACAGAATCTAGGTTCTGTGCAGATGAACATATTCTCTTTGATAGAGACGTACTCTGGTTTTGCACAAATACACAAATATGACTGAACGTAAACGGTTGGCTCACAATTAGAGACCTTCACGCACATTTCATTTAAAAGGTGACGTGTACAGTATCAGTTCTTAATATTAAAATTCTTATCGTTGATGGCCCGTTTCAAGACAAAATATCATACTTTTTTGTGACAATATCATCACTGGTCTTTTTTATGGCATGTCCTTTATATAATAATATTAGAAGAAATTTATTTGTTGTAATACTAGGAATTAATGGGAAAATAGATTTGAATATCATTTTATATAGAAATACAGAACTTTCAACAGACCAAATCAAGGATTCAAGTCTTTCTAAAAGATAGCAATATGTTTGTTTAAAGGCATACAGTCGCTCAGATTGATTTTTTTTATATTGAAAGTTGCCAATATTTGATGTTTTATATTAATTGCAGTTGAACATTTTCATAATATCATACGTATTTAACCTGGAACGAAGGAAATATGTCGCTGTTTGATTTTCTTATGTCCCGTAAAGAATTCAATGTTTACCAGCATGATATTCATATATTCATGAATATGATCATATGACCATTGATGACCTACACAGTGACCTCATTCGGTAAAGCGCTTGCGCATGTGCGAAATTGTTTGCTGAAAAAAGCACATGTTATAAATAAAAATATTGACGGATTCTACGCGAAAACGACACAGGAGGATTCAGCAAGACTTGTGTTTAAAATTTAAAAAAGATGTTAAACCGACCTACTCCATTTTTCAACACGTAAGCATAATTTATATATCTTTTTTTCGGCTAAATCGTATTTTGTCAGAATTGCATCGTAGATTTTTTAATATATCTTTTTTTTCAGGAGAAAAAGCTAGGTGATATCTCTTTTAAATTAGAGATTAAAATAATGAACTTCATGTCTGTTTTTTTCTAAAAATATATAATCAAGTCAACTCGAAGTGCTGTCAATAATATGCAATACAATTTGTTTACAATTTTCCCTTTATCGGGCCCCTTTGCATAATTTGGGTTTGTTGTTATTGATTTCATCACGTATTTCAGATTTTAAGTGTCATTTTGGACTTATACCTCGAATTTGACGACAGTGGTCAAATCAGTACTAAAATTTATGATAAGCGGGACGACTTCAATTTTAAAATCATAAATTTTCCAAACATGTGCAGCAATATACCAGCTTCTCCTGCATATGGTGTTTACATCTCGCAATTGATTCGCTATGCAAGGGCCAGTAGCAATTATTCTGATTTCCTGAAACGTCATCTTCATCTGAGAAACAGGCTACTGGACCAGGGCTATAAAAAGATTCGCCTTATTCGATCTCTTAAAAAGTTTATATTCCGATACCAATATCTTGTCGAAATATATTCCGTCTCTGCAGAAAAAATTATAAGCGATGCATTTTCATATAGTGAAAATGTATAAAGATAAAGAAGTCAAAAATGTCAAGAATTTTTTTTGTCAATGTGTGACGTAAAGGTATTTTTGACATTTACGTCACCGAATATGGTACTGCTTTGACTACTATTTTACCTATTTTGTTCCTGTATTTAAGTACTGTTACAGTGACAGCCGGAACCTTTGAACCGTAATGAGAGCGGGAGGTTTGGCGCCTTAAAATCTGATTCAACCCACCATTTCTTTAGAAATGCCTGTACCAAGTCAGGGTCATTACGGTTTTCACAGTTTTCCGGTTGTTGACTGATTTTGTCTGTTTATATAATTATGAGTTTTGACTTTCCCTTTGTAAGATTGTTCGGAGTTCGGTAATTTTGTTATTACCTTTATTCTTAATAAATACCATTATATAATATTAACTGGTTACCCCGGGATCCAATTTCATAGATATATTTCTTAAATTATATTAATTTTAACCAATATTTACCTGCAAGATGCTTTCTAGTTATTTATAGCAGTTATCAGTATCCGGTAAACTTCGGGAAAGAGAGCCGACTTATAATTAGGTGTGTTAATGGCAATTTCACCAACAAACATTCGAATTCATTTCACTAATTACGACATTATAACCTATTTTTTAAACCTGGCATCTTGTTCAAAACATTTTATTAGTATAACACATCGAATATTGGCAATTTTAAATATAAACAAACAAAATCAATCTGAGCGACTGTATGCCTTTAATCATGTAGCTCTCAACTATTTTTTTTTATTTTTTTTTTTTGGTAAACGTTTCTTTTATTTACTAATAAGTACCATGTCTCTCTGTTTGGTTATTTCTCCATTTTTGCTTGTTTGTTTATACATCTTTATGTAAATTTAAATATTTCACAATGTGGTGGCTGTCATCTATATAATTTGTTTTAAATTGTAGGGAGCGAGCTTTAATAAATTGTTGTCATAGCTAGTGCCCAATATCATTTGTTAGTATTTTGAGCACATAAAATATGTTTTATTCAAAAAGTATAATTTGTGCAAATAAATATGTGAGTGATTCTGCTGATGTCCTATAAGAAAGAAGAACTCCTGGTCTTTCATGGGTACCTAGGTTCACTCCCTGATTTTTAATCAATCTTAATTTTAATTTTTGCTTTGTTTGTTTGTTTGCTTGTTTGTTTGTCTGCTTGTTTTGCTTTGTTTCTTTGTTTGTTTGTTTCTTTGTCTGCTTGTTTTGTTTTGTTTTGTTTGTTTTGATTTGATTTTTGTATTTTTATTGTAGATCGTTTGCTCATCAGTTCTCTGTGATTAGTTTTTTGTTGTTGTCTTCGCTCTGTGTCTTGAGCCTACTATTGCCAGTGTTTCTGTATGGTCTTTCCTTGATTGTCCCTTCGGTTTTCTCTAACGTTTAATTCCCCTGGATTCTGAAGAAAATATGTAGACATCTTTTGCTTAATATAGGAAACCGTAAGATTTATTATCCCTTCATAAACAATTCTCGTTAACAAAAATTAAATGTTAATTATGGTCATTGTATTCTTCCTGGTCCATAAATATTGCTTATTCACTGCTTAAGACTTATTATGCGATATATAATCCATTTATATACAATCCATGTGGAGCCAAACAGTAAACATAGATAAAATTGTGAAGAGCCACTCCAATGTAAACATGATTGAGAATACTTTCTATCGACTTTTCTTCTGACTTTGTATAATTTATGTGTATGACATTTGCTTTGTCATTTCGATAAACTTAACATTGTTTTAAATAATTTAGATTAATATATTACCATGCATATGCAAACAATTCATAATCTATAACTTGTACAAATTGTTGAAGGCCGTCAGTATTTGGTAGAGGTAGAAGTGGATATTTTTAGCTTTGTAATTTTAATTGAATGTTTTCATTATGGTTAAAAAATGTATTCAATAAATTAAACTGGCATTCGATTTACTGATGGATATAAAAATGTATTGCAGACCACGACTGGGAAAGTATTGGTATTGTATATTACGTACAATATCACCAAAACATACCATGTTAAAAATGACGCTACGGACAAAATCGTACCTCTTTCTGAGTTATTTCCATTGAGTTTTTATCACCTCAAAAATGCAAAGGTGGGGTTTTTTTCGAGCTTAAAATTCCAAAAATGCTGGAATTATATAACGTAAAATTCGCCATTCTAGAAAATTGTACCGATCATTTTTATCGTACAAAATACACGGAAAACGATAGTAAAATCGCGCGTATAGCATTTTGCACACCTCGTATTTCGCAGTCGCTACGTTTTTAACGTACCAAAGCATACCGTGGTTTAAAAATGGACGCTTAAAATTGACGCTACCGACAATATCATACCTCTTTCTAGGTTATTTCCATAGAATTTTTATCACCTTGAAAATGCAAAGGTGGTTGCTTTTCGAGCTTAAAATTCCATAGGTTCTCCATGCTAGAAAATTGTGGTTCTCATTTTATAAATACATATTAATTGTCCCTTCATAGATAACAAATCTACTGTATTGGTAGTACAGGTGGGTTTTATTTACTTTGATTAAACGGATAAGAATTTTATCGCATTCCTATTATCTAATTATAAATACGTTGTTTGTTTACAATATATAATTGTATTTGAACAGGTGAATTGGTTTGTCTTCCTCCATTATAGATAGAGGGTACAATATATCGGGTGTTTTATATTTGCCGTATCTATTGAATTTAATATTGGTGTTTTACAAAACAGTCTTGACGTATTTATGGTTAGTATGTCTTTCCAGAATGGTTTGTGCCATTGTAATGATGGACAGATCAAATGTACATATGTACAATCGCTGCATTGGATTGATATAAAATGGAACCCGATGTACATAGAAGTCTTTACATGTATAGGATACAGTACTATTGAAACAAAAGAAGCGGCTCGTATTGGATATAGCGGGTTTCTTATTCCGCATGAGTACTCAGGTGAAGGCCGAGGTGCGTAACACCAAGGCCGCCACCTGAGTACGGAATGCGGAAAAAGAAACCCGTTATATCCAAAACGGGCAAATTCTTTTGTTTCAATAATAATGTATCTAACTTGTACAATAATAGTGTTGTTGAAAAAATATATGGTATGGCATATGTTTTTACACTTTTAATGTTTAGAAAGCCAAATAAGACAACAAGTAACAATAATAAAACGACAAATTTGTATCGATCAACGTCCTTTCGATTCTCGTTTATATTTAGATATTTCAATGTTTTTCAAGTGAAAAGAATCGTTTATATTTAGATATTTCAAGTGTCCCAAATCTTCACCTGTGGTCTGTCTGATTTGTTATTTCTTGCGGTCGGTTCGTTAGTTGTTTTTGTATTGCGAGAATACATTTTAAAAGTTCACATACTCGTCAGTTCTGTACATAAATTATGCCAGATCTGAAATACTTGTATCGTGTCTTGTATATTGCTTTTTTAAACAAATTGTTGATATTTCTTTTACAAAGCTTACTATCAAGAGTCAAATATACTAATCATAGCGTATAGTAGTATGGTCACCGTAGTCGAGTGGTTAGATGGAAGTTTTGAAAGTCAAAATAGACTTTGAAAAGCCCGGCAGTGGTTCGAGACACGAAAGCCCAATAATAAGTCAAATGCGTTTTTAAGCCTAAAACAGTAAAAGGTTAAAGTTCATATATTCAAGAACAAAAGAATAAACTGTAGATTCTTAGAAATAATCCACTGTTCGAACAATAGTGTGACGTCTGAGAAATGCATTACGTAAATGATATCAACCTTGTCCCAAAAATGGGTCAAATTATTAAAGTACAGCGGCCTGTATCATCGGCCCCTATTAACGGCCTCTATTAGCGGCCTATATGTAATATTAGAGGCCGCATTTACAATAGCTTTGCTGAGGGTATTATTGTACAACTAACTATAAATACTTTGTTTACCTATTTACAATATGATTGTCGAGCAAGCATCAGATAACAGATTAGCACCGGTGGTTTTTATTTACTTTGATTACACGGATAGGAATTTATCGCATTCCTATTATCTAATTATAAATACGTTGTTTGTTTACAATATGTAATTGTGTTTGAACGGGTGAATTGGTTTGTCTTGATCCATTATAGATAGAGGGTACAATATATCGGGTGTTTTATATTTGCCGTATCTATTGAATTTAATATTGGTGTTTTACAAAACAGTCTTGACGTATTTATGGTTAGTATGTCTTTCCAGAATGGTTTGTGGTATTGTAATGATGGACAGATCAAATGTACATATGTACAATCGCTGCATTGGATTGATATAAAATGGATGTAAGTCTTTACATATATGGTTCAATTATGTGATTACGTTTCCGTTTAGTAAGTTTGTGGATGAATTGTATTCACGATACATTAATGTAGCTATCGGGATAGTGTTAAGGTTTAATTGGATTGGTGCGAATGGATAATAATGAAGCACGATTCTGTCGTTGTTACTATATGTATTATCTAATTATAAATAATTTGTTTGTTTACAATATGATTGTCGGGTAAACATCAGAAAACAGATTAGCACCGGTGGTTTTTATTTACTTTGATTAAACGTATAAGAATTTTATCACATTCGTATTATCTAATTAAAAGTACTTTTTTACCTAGGGTTAGGGTTGCTTATAAATACTTTTGTACATAGAGTTAGGGTTAGGGTTAGGGTTAGATCTTTATGTTTGGGTTAGGGTTAGTTTTAGGGTTAGATCTTGGTGTTTGGGTTAGGGTTAGTGTTAGGGTTATATCTTGGTGTTAGGGTTACAGTTATGCAATCGATCCCCATAGGATCTTTATAGAACCTCGTACCATACTACTTGTATCCTATAGATCATGTCAGTGCCGAAACAATGATTAATGAACAGACCTTACAATCGGAGACTAATGGCCAGCGTGCGCAGAGATGTCGACCCAATGATAGCACATGTATCTAATTTAATGCGGACGGTATGTGTCATGAATAACCGCCATCTTGGTACTATCAAAGACTAAAGATTGGAAAGCCACACAATTCCAAAGTCTTTGAGTGTGCGAATAACAACAGGTCATGGTCTTACAATAGAAATTATCTGATGTTCTTGTGGCAAGTAGAATTGTGATTGGCTAAAAACTTACTTTTAAAACTTCAAAGAAGCCGTGCTGTGTATTTCATACAGCACAGAAAATCAATAATCGATCTCTGTGACCTTTTCCCAAAGATACACGTATTTATGTTTTTCCTATGATAAGGACATACTAATTAATGTTAGAACATTCAGATACAAATGTTATCAGTCTCGAGATGTTATATATCCCATTTTAATAGGCAGTGGTTTTTGCTAAACGAACCACTGCCCTTTAAGACGGGATATGTAACATCTCGAAACTGATAACGTATAATATGTCTTTAGGGTGAACTGTTCTCAATTTTACAAGAATAAATCGGGGTAATAAACAATATTTCAGTTATATCGTGGATGTTAATATTATTCTTCGAGAAAACCTGAGTACACAGAGAAAATCACCGAACTGTCGCCAGTCACTGACAAACTTGATCACATAATGCTGTATTGAGTACATCTCGCCATGAGCGCGATCCGAACTCTCAACGTTAGTGGTGGTAAGCGCTAATTGCATCGATAGTTCAACTACCATACGATCCCCATAAATAATTCGATACCGTAATACAACCAAAATGTTCATAAATAAATCAGTACAATGCTAAGTTGTACATTTTTGTATATTTAACATATCTATGTTCTTACAACGCACAATCATTACAACATAAATAATAATAACTGTCATTGATACAAAATATCAAATATTAAGCATTTTAATTTTGACTCGATCTTTAGCTTACGTAAAACACGACTGTCACCAACTTCCTCGTTTTCATTTCCTCCAAAAATGTTAGTAATCCGTTCATGAAAGACAGAATATCATATTTCGACACCTAGACCATTCCGTTTCGACATGTGTACTGCAACAATACGTAAATACAGGGCCTATGAGAAAGCTCAATCGGTATATCGGAGAGCCAAGAAGGACCCCGTGAATCTCTGAATGTCCCCATAGCCGTAGCCAATAACATTTTACTTTGATTTTATCATTTTGTGTTTGTTTTTATTTGTATTTTCACCTCAAATCCTCAATTTTGAGAAAAGTTTCAGTCTGTCCCCGGGCCCCAAAGTAGTCTTGTTCCACTTTGCAAAATTTCTCTTGGAGGCCCTGCGTAAATAGTATGATTATTCAGGTGTTATTATAGATTGAAAATTTATCTAGTAGATATCTCCTTTGGATCAGTTGATAGAACGGTTGTCTTCGCCTCGGGCGGTAGAGACCAAATTTGATGGTAGCTGATGACGTTACGATGGTGGTAGGCATTAAAGCGTTTATTAGGTCATCGTAAGATTTGACACTTTGACATCCCCTAAAGGGCATAATTATATATTAATATGTTACTGCAATCAGAGTATTTACTGTCAATATTGAGGTGTACGTATACACAGTTGCTTTATTGTTTAATAGATACATAAAGTATCATCCTAACGTCCAATAGAAATTCAATCAAACTAATGTCTAATATTTGTGTCTGCTGATGTGTAAATGTGACAATTATTTACATTCTTTTACACTGTTCGGTGTGGTGTCCATCTATTTCATTAATCTTATTGCATGCGTGACGCTGTGCACAGTGTATACATGTAAGACATAATAGTGTCCTATGTTAAAGTGTCCCCCCGGACAATATTTCATAGAGATTGCAATATGAAATAGTGTCTGCTGGACACAATAACATATGTAAATGTGTCCGGCGAACGCTTTGAACAAGAGGACACAATTAAATACTACATACACAATACCTACGTCCATTGTCGGAAAATATAACATTTATTTGTACTCCTGTCGAAACAGGACAAAAAAACTCGCCACTGTCTATCTTTCTTCCTGTTTCTAAAACTCGTACAAATTAATCGTATATTTGCCAAACATGTACGTATATTGTTTATTCAATAATATTGATTCAAACCATACACTTCCTGGATCGTGACTTTGTATTTAATCTCTGTTCTGGTTTTAGGTCCGTACTGATAGTGATTTGCATAATCCTTGAAAACAATCTAAAGATATTTTGCAATAAATTAACCCACTTAAGTCTTAAAAAATGTCATATTTCTATAACCCGGGGTTCGTACTCATAGAGTAATAAGACAAGTCAGAAAATACTAAAGAAGGACAGACAATACAATGACGAAAAGAAAAAGGAGAAATTGACAGACAATGATCTACAAAACACTACACAGAAAACTACAGATCGAACAACACGAACCCCACTAAAAAGTGGGGGAGATCTCAGGTAATCCGGAAGGGTTAGCAAGTCACCCTGTGATTGATGATCAATGTTTAATACTAGACACTGTTATGTCCAGTGTGATTATTGAGTAAAACGGATGTTTGGCGACGCTATGCATTGGTTGTATTATTTTATTTACGTGCCTTTTGTATAGGAGATTAACGTGCAGATAAATATCCCCGAGATAACACAGAATCTAGGTTCTGTGCAGATGAACATATTCTCTTTGATAGAGACGTACTCTGGTTTTGCACAAATACACAAATATGACTGAACGTAAACGGTTGGCTCACAATTAGAGACCTTCACGCACATTTCATTTAAAAGGTGACGTGTACAGTATCAGTTCTTAATATTAAAATTCTTATCGTTGATGGCCCGTTTCAAGACAAAATATCATACTTTTTTGTGACAATATCATCACTGGTCTTTTTTATGGCATGTCCTTTATATAATAATATTAGAAGAAATTTATTTGTTGTAATACTAGGAATTAATGGAAAAATAGATTTGAATATCATTTTATATAGAAATACAGAACTTTCAACAGACCAAATCAAGGATTCAAGTCTTTCTAAAAGATAGCAATATGTTTGTTTAAAGGCATACAGTCGCTCAGATTGATTTTTTTTTTTTGTATTGAAAGTTGCCAATATTTGATGTTTTATATTAATTGCAGTTGAACATTTCCATAATATCATACGTATTTAACCTGGAACGAAGGAAATATGTCGCTGTTTGATTTTCTTATGTCCCGTAAAGAATTCAATGTTTACCAGCATGATATTCATATATTCATGAATATGATCATATGACCATTGATGTATTTTTTTTGTAGGTCGTTTGCTCATGAGTTCTCTGTGAGTAGTTTTTTGTTGTTGTCTTCGCTCTGTGTCTTGAGCCTACTATTGCCAGTGTTTCTGGATGGTTTTTCCTTGATTGTTCCTTCGGTTTTCTCTAACCTTTATTTCCCCTAGATTTCGAAGAAAATATGTAAACATCTTTTGCTTAATATAGGAAACCGTAAGATTTATTATCCCTTCATAAACAATTCTCGTTATCAAAAATTAAAATGTTAATTATGGTCATTGTATTCTTCCTGGTACATACATATTACTTATTTATATTCACTACTTAAGATTTATTCTTCCTGGTACATAAATATTGCTTATTCACTGCTTAAGACTTATTATGCGATATATAATCCATTTATATACAATCCATGTGGAGCCAAACAGTAAACATAGATAAAATTGTGAAGAGCCACTCCAATGTAAACATGATTGAGAATACTTTCTATCGACTTTTCTTCTGACTTTGTATAATTTATGTGTATGACATTTGCTTTGTCATTTCGATAAACTTAACATTGTTTTAAATAATTTAGATTAATATATTACCATGCATATGCAAACAATTCATAATCTATAACTTGTACAAATTGTTGAAGGCCGTCAGTATTTGGTAGAGGTAGAAGTGGATATTTTTAGCTTTGTAATTTTAATTGAATGTTTTTATTATGGTTAAAAAATGTATTCAATAAATTAAACTGGCATTCGATTTACTGATGGATATAAAAATGCATTGAAGACCGCGACTGGGAAAGTATTTGTATTGTATATTACATACAATATCTTCTGGTTTCACTGTTAGAGTTAGGTTTATGGTACTTAGCGCTACTTCTAACAATATTTCAGTTATATCGTGCATGCATGGCGGTCAGTTTTACTGGTGGCGGAAAAACAGAGTACCCGGTGAAAACCACCGACCATTATTTACGAACTGTAAATTAAAATATATATCCTATAAAGCATGTCAGTGCCGAAACAATGATTAATGAGCAGACCTTACAATCGGAGACTAATGGCCAGTGTGCACAGAGATGTCGATCCAATGATAGTACATGTATCTAATTTAATGCGGATGGCGTGTGTCATGAACAACCGTCATCTTGGTACTATCAAAGACTAAAGATTGGAAAGCCACACAATGCCAAAGTCTTTGAGTGTGCGAATAACAACAGGTGACGGTTTTATGATAGAAATTATCTGATGTTCGTGTTGTAAAGATACCAAAGTGATAGTCAGAATCCGTATATTGAAGAAGAACAGACAACACAATGGACAAAAGATACCAAATTGGTAGTCAGAATCCGTATAGTGCAGAAGAATAGACAACACAATGGACAAAAGATAACAAAGGGGTAATCAGAATCCGTATATTGAAGAAGAACAGAAAACACAATGGACAAAAGATACCAAAAGGGTAATCATAATCCGTATATTGAAGAAGAACAGGCAACACAATGGACAAAAGAAAAAGTACAAAATGACAAACAACGATCTACAAAACATACATATAAAACTAAAGATCGAGTAACATGAACCCAACTAAATACCGGGGGTGAACTCGGGTTCTCTGTAAGGGTAAGCAGTTCCTAGTGATGTTGACTATATACACGTGCGAGTTTACAGACAGAGCATCAACCTATTTCATGTGCAAACAACGGATAATACTGCCTTAAGAGAAATTGCCATTAAAGAATGGGATTCACCATTCGCGGCACGGAGAATGTTGCTCTAGATAGTGATGTTCGTGTTACTCGATCTTTAGTTTTATGTGTATGCTTTGTAGATCGTTGTTTGTACGTTTTCTTATTGGCCGTTGTGTTGTCTGTACTTCGATTTACGGATTTTGATTACCCCTTTTGTATATTCAAACTCTTATAATATTGCTATGTGATTTTGAATGATATGGTCTAATTATAATCTGGCAGAATTTCAATGTCAGGCTTATTTTGCTGTAAATCTGATTTACAGCGCACAATTCGGGTGGCACTTGTG
Source organism: Bathymodiolus septemdierum (assembly GCA_963383655.1). NCBI lineage: Eukaryota > Metazoa > Mollusca > Bivalvia > Mytilida > Modiolidae > Bathymodiolus > Bathymodiolus septemdierum. The sequence continues at coordinate 66,683,459 of OY726525.1, forward strand.
AAGCAGGAACTGCTTACCCTTCCGGAGCACCTGAGTTCACCCCCGGTTATTAGTGGGGTTCATGGTGCTCGATCTTTATTTGTATGTGTATGTTTTGTAGATCTTTAGTTTTATGTATGTTTTGTAGATCTTTAGTTTTATGTGTATGTTTTGTAGATCTTTATTTGTATGTGTATGTTTTGTAGATCTTTAGTTTTATGTATGTTTTGTAGATCTTTAGTTTTATGTATGTTTTGTAGATCTTTAGTTTTATGTGTATGTTTTGTAGATCTTTAGTTTTATGTATGTTTTGTAGATCTTTAGTTTTTTGTGTATGTTTTGTAGATCTTTAGTTTTATGTGTATGTTTGTAGATCTTTAGTTTTATGTGTATGTTTTGTAGATCTTTAGTTTTATGTGTATGTTTTGTAGATCTTTAGTTTTATGTGTATGTTTTGTAGATCTTTAGTTTTATGTATGTTTTGTAGATCTTTAGTTTTATGTGTATGTTATATAGATCTTTAGCTTTGTGTATGTTTTGTAGATCTTTAGTTTTATGTGTATGTTTTGTAGATCTTTAGTTTTATGTGTATGTTTTGTAGATCTTTAGTTTTATGTGTATGTTTTGTAGATCTTTAGTTTTATGTATGTTTTGTAGATCTTTAGTTTTATGTGTATGTTTTGTAGATCTTTAGCTTTATGTATGTTTTGTAGATCTTTAGCTTTATGTATGTTTTGTAGATCTTTAGTTTTATGTGTATGTTTTGTAGATCTTTAGTTTTATGTGTATGTTTTGTAGATCTTTAGTTTTATGTGTATGTTTTGTAGATCTTTAGTGTTATGTGTATGTTTTGTAGATCTTTAGTTTTATGTGTATGTTTTGTAGATCTTTAGTTTTATGTGTATGTTTTGTAGATCTTTAGTTTTATGTGTATGTTTTGTAGATTTTTAGTTTTATGTGTATGTTTTGTAGATCTTTAGTTTTATGTGTATGTTTTGTAGATCTTTAGTTTTTTGTGTATGTTTTGTAGATCTTTAGTTTTATGTGTATGTTTTGTAGATCTTTAGTTTTATGTGTATGTTTTGTAGATCTTTAGTGTTATGTGTATGTTTTGTAGATCTTTAGTTTTATGTGTATGTTTTGTAGATCTTTAGTTTTATGTGTATGTTTTGTAGATTTTTAGTTTTATGTGTATGTTTTGTAGATCTTTAGTTTTATGTGTATGTTTTGTAGACTTTTAGTTTTATGTGTATGTTTAGTAGATCTTTAGTTTTATGTGTATGTTTTGTAGATCTTTAGTTTTATGTATGTTGTGTAGATCTTTAGTTTTATGTATGCTTTGTAGATCTTTAGTTTTATGTGTATGTTTTGTAGATCTTTAGTTTTATGTATGTTTTGTAGATCGATGTTTGCTTTTTTCTACGTTTTCTTTCGGACATTGTGTTGTCTGTTCTTCTTCGATATACGGATTCTGATTACCCCTTTGGTATCTTCAAACTCTTCTAACATTATATTAAGGTCATAGCGATGTCAGACTGGTGGGCCATTGTTTTAGTGTCGGTCTGTCATGAAAATATATGCTCTTTTGAATAGCAGTGAACATATAGTGGAGCATGAACTGCTTACCCTTCCGGAGCACCAGAGTTCACCACGGTTTTTACTGGGGTTAGTCTTGCTTGATCTTTAGTTTGCTGACATTTTGCTGGAATTAGATCTGTAACAACTGAATACTCTGCAATGTATACTGATGATTCAAAGAATGGTGGTAGAGTAGCATCGGCATCTGTTTTCGGACAGCAGGTTTATTCTGCTCGATTACCATCTTGGTTGGATCTTCAGTGCAGAAGCTAATGCAATATTTCTTGCTTTGAAGTTCATTGCCTCTTCTGATAGGAGTAAATTCATGATCTGGTCAGATTCTTTTTCTTGCCTGTTGGCAATTGAGAGTTGTAAAACTCAAAACCCTTTTATTTAAAAAATTGTTGAAATTTATTAAAGCCTTGTTGCTATTGGTAAACATGTCATTTTCACATGGATCCCTAGTCATATAGGTATCCATGGGAATACAGTCGTTGACAAGGAAGCCAAGAACGTATTGGATGATCCTGTATCCAATTGTTCAATTCCTCATACTGATTTTAAACCTTTTATTACGAAATATATTTTATGACAACCCATATACCTGTAGAAAAAATATAGTGACAACAGAGTCCTAGATAGTTTGCTAAATTAAACAAACACTGATTTGTGAAAAAGTTCATTTAATCATTATCATAAATTGCAATGAATTGCATTTTTAAAATTGTTACATAATATAACGTAATCATGACTGAAATTATATAATAATTACATAACATCAAATGAATAAATGGCATCAAATAGCAAAGGTGGGGACAAAAAAGTGCCCCGTTGAAAATAACTGGTATAATGATCTAAATTAAAATTGAGTGGTAAGTGGGAGGGGTTTAAAAAATTTCCAATATAATTTCGAACATCCGAATTGGTCTGCAATGTGTTTGCAAAAGTACGTGCGGTAATTTCAGCGTATGCTAAGAATAGATGTTGACCAATCAAAAGTGTACATTAATTGATCATGCACTGATCGTGTGAATTTACACACATTTTTCGGCAACAGGTTTGCAAAGAAGCATAACCACGGATGTTGAAATAGATGTTGACCCATCAGGAGTGCACATTAATCTATCATGCACTGACCCTGTGAAATAACTGTAATTTTACAGAAATTGCATCATATATCATATATACCAGTAAACAATCACACTAGGATTAAGAATATTCTTAACATGTAATCAAACAATGATATTTAATATATTAAAAAACACAATTTTTGTAAAAAAGAAACAATATTTATATTGTTGACATAAATGATTTTAGTGTTCCAAAAAAATTAATTTTATGACAACCCATATACCTGTAGATTAAATATAGTCACAACAGAGTCCTAACTAGTTTGCTAAATTAAGCAAACACTGATTTGTGGAAAAGTTCATTTAATCATTATCATAAATTGCAATAAATTGCATCTCTAAAATTGTTACATAATATAACATAATCATGACTGAAATTATATAATAATTACATAGCAACAAATGAATAAATGACATCAAATAGCAAAGGTGGGGACAAAAAAGTGCCACTAATCCCCTTGAAAAGAGAACGCTGGCAAGACAGCTGGGACCAGCAAATTCATAACAAATTACACGAAATACATTCCCTAGTTGGCAGGACTCCTTGTTCTTACGGTCAAAATCGGAAAGAACAAGTAGTCTTGACCAGATGTCGCATAGGTCACGGTAGACTTACTCATAGTTAGTTGTTGAATAATGAGGAACGACCGGAATGTATTCCGTGTAATTCAAAGTTTTCACTTAGACATGTTTTAATAGACTGCGTAGATGTTGCAGATGTTCGGCAGACATTCTATAATGTCAACAGTTTATATATTTTATTTACAAATGTCGCAAGCGACACAATTTTGAAATTTTTGAAAGAAATTAATTTATATACAAATATATAGTTTAATAATAACATTTGTTCGCGCCACGATATAGCTGAAATATCGCTAAAGTTGGCGTTAAACACCAATCAATCAATTAGTTTTCTGTAGCGTTTTGAAGATTGTTCGTCCTTTTGGTATTGTATTGTCTGTTCTTCAATATCCAGACTCTCATTAATCTTTTGGTAACTTCAGTATCTTATGCAGGGTTTTGTATTGTTTATTTCTAGTCTTTTGTCGTCGGTGTTGTAATATCCGTGTGTAGGTATATGTCGATCAGAACAGAGTGGTGGTGATTGTTCACCGTTACTCTTTCATATTTGCATTTTAGCATATTTACAATTCATAGTTCGTCGATCTGTTTTGTCTGGCGAAGAGAATATAATAAAATATTGTTCTTAATAATAATAGTTAAATTGTATTGTAATTTTCGTATTAAATTTCGGAGACATTATATACGGAGGAACACGGTTTCTTCAAGAACATTCGACATGAATAAATATTGAATTATTGTCAAAGTCCTGTTGTTCTTTCATTATCATTGAAGCCTTCGTCTTTATTAAATCAATTTACAACAGACAGTGATTAGAGTGGTCTAGTATTTCACAGGAGAAAGTGCAATTAAGGAGTATTCGTGTGTATGATTAGACAGATACAAGATGTCAAATACCGTTGGTATTCATAATGTTGTCTGGGTTCGTGTTACTCGATCTTTGGTTTTATGTGTATGTTTTGTAGATCGTTGGTTGTACTTTTTCCTTGGCCATTGTGTTGTCTGTTCTTCGATATACGGATTATGATTACACCTTTGGTATCTTCAAGCTCTTCATACAAGATGCTAAATACCGTTGCTTTTGATAATGTTATTGTAAGCAGGGTTATGTTTCTGGAATCTGTACTGTGTAGACGACATTAGTCAGGCATTGTTTAAATTATATAGCAACATGTCAATTTCGTTAATTAGTGGGGTTCGTGTTACTCGATCTCTAGTTTTATGTGTGTTTGGTAGATCGTTGTTTCTACTTTTTCTTTTGGTCATTGTGTTGTTTGTCTTTGATATACGGAATCTGATTACCTCTTTGATATCTTCAAACTCTTTTTATACAAAATGTGTCGCAAGTCGCTAACCTTGCATGTATTTTAAATGTATCCAATGCATGTAAGCATATATACTGGTTTAGAGGTTATTGCCTATGAATGTTTAACTCTACATTAAACAATATTTCAGATACATGTTTCTCATGGAACAATCGTATGCATAAGTCGAACACGAAACGTTTTAATAAAATACCATTGGAGTAATGGTAGGACAGAAAATACAATGTCGGAAAGACCTTATGGTCAACAAAACACTACATAGAAAACTAACCTCCATAATATAATAGGAATATTGTTGAACGTTGTGTCCAACACCGCTATCATAGAGTGGAAATGTGTGTGTGCTCTGTAGTTTACGACTATTCTCGTGTCCTAGATATTACTAATAAATACCCTTGGAAGACGTGATCAAACTCAATGCATTCGCCGTACGCTTCTAGTAGAAATATTTAAAAACAAAATAATTCAAAAGTCTTTGGTAGCCAGAACAGCAGGTGAAATGATCATAAGAACACCTACAATTGTCCTTAAACAGATAGTATTCTTAAAATTCAATTGTAATTCATTGCTAAAAGAAAAGTTTGAATGGGTATTCAGAAGCCGTAAATCAAACGACAGACAATACAACGACAAAAAGAAGAAAAGGACAAGCAGTGATCTACAAAACACTACACAGAAAACTAAACATTGAGCAACACAAACCGCTCTAAAAATCGGTGGTGAGCTTATGTGCTCTGGAAGGATAGGCAAGTCTTGCTTTACATGTAGTACCCGTCGTGTTACTCTTGGAACAAACCCGGTGATAAGAATGAGGGAAGGACCGGATTGTGATTACGACGATTAAGTCGCGGTGGCGACAGTAACACTTAAAGTGATGATTTCAACATAACCACTAGAAACCCTTGGTTCAGTAGCTTCATTGTTAGCAGCAACCCTCTATCCTGTAAAGTCCATGTTTTAAAGATAAAACTGGAATATTGATAGTGTTCGGAATATCATAATATTTATTATTTCTTAAAGACACCAATCATCTCGTCCACATAAATAATGATCAACATTCGACGGCCATAATTGTTGCTATAAAGCTGTTTTCTGACAGGTCCAAGGACACAAATACTGACAATGCAATATTAAAGTAATTAAGGATAGCATTATAAGTTACAGTTTACGACCTAATGCTGGTAATAGGATACTATTATAATTATAAATGCTGTATTAGTTACATTGGACAATGGAATAGATAGGAAAACAAATGCAAGCCCGGCAATTCATGGAAAACTAATAGAAGCCCGGAAATTCATAGAAAACAAATACAAGCCTGGCGATTCATAGAAAACAAATACAAGCCTGGCAATTCATATTAAGTTGGAATTCATAGAATTATAACTAAAAAGCGACATTGTTGTTGTTTGTTTTCATTTAGAAAAAACGTAATTGTTGTGTTTGTTTTCATTTAGAAAAAACGTAATTGTTGCGTTTGATTTCATTTAGAAAACACGTAATTGTTGTGTTTGTTTTCATTTAGAAAAAACGTAATTGTTGTGTTTGCTTTCATTTAGAAAACACGTAATTGTTGTGTTTGTTTTCATTTAGAAAACACGTAATTGTTGTGTTTGTTTCATTTAGAAAAAACGTAATTGTTGTGTTTGCTTTCATTTAGAAAAAACGTAATTGTTGTGTTTGTTTTCATTTAGAAAACACGTAATTGTTGTGTTTGTTTTCATTTAGAGAAAACGTAATTGTTGTGTTTGTTTTCATTTAGACAAAACGTAATTGTTGTGTTTGTTTTCATTTAGAAAACACGTAATTGTTGTGTTTGTTTCATTTAGAAAAAACGTAATTGTTGTGTTTGCTTTCATTTAGAAAAAACGTAATTGTTGTGTTTGTTTTCATTTAGAAAACACGTAATTGTTGTGTTTATTTTCATTTAGAGAAAACGTAATTGTTGTGTTTGTTTTCATTTAGAAAAAACGTAATTGTTGTATTTGTTTTCATTTAGAAAAAACGACATTGTTGTGTTTGTTTTCATTTAGAAAAAACGTAATTGTTATTGCTTGTATTCATTTAGAAAACACATACTTGTTGTGTTCGTGTTCAGTTAGAAAAAATTGAATTGTTGTTTGTTTTCATTTCTGCATCAGATGGAAATAAGTTATAAAGACACCATCATTAGTCTGACAGTTTAAAAATTGAACTTAGACGTCGTGGTTGAAATTGTATAGTTGTTAGATTTACATGTGTGATCAATCCCTTTCTTTGAAAATGAATCGATTTTGATTCTCGAACAACGAGGTACACTTAATACAGTATATGATAAATGTTTTTTGTCCTTGTTCTTTTGGTCATTATGTTGTCTGTCCTTCGATTTACGGATTCTGATTACCCCTCTTACAAACTCTTATTTGTGTTTGTTTGCGCATAGTGATGTCCCACAAGTCCTTACTATATTAGTAACATAGCTGGTGCATTATAAGAGGCAGGAACTGCTTACCTTTCGACAGCACATGGGTTCAATCAAGGTTTTTGGTGGGTCCGTGTTGCTCATTTTTGTTTTCTGTGTTTTGTTGTGTGTTTTTTGTTTGTTTTTGTTTTGTTTGTCTTCATCGTGTGTCGCCAATGTCTCTGGGGTGTCCCTTCTTGGTTGCCCTTTCGGTTTTATCTAACGTGTATCACCACCGACCAGCGTCTAGCAATAGACTTCATCACAATTGGCTCAAACATGTGTTGACATTGAACTAGCAACTTTAGTGGTGATTGACGCTGATTGTACTGTTACAGGTCAATGATGCCACAACTCTTCCGTCAAACCGCTTAGTGGTCAGTTCATTGGTCCTGACAGCTCATTAATTCGACATCACATTAGCCGGACAGCTCGCTAATCTGGTATTCGATAGTTCACTGGTCTTACAACTCATTTGTCAGACTGTCCATTGGTCTGATACAAATATTTTTAGACAGAACAAAACATGAAGGGGAAATCCAAAATGAGATATTACAATCTAACAATTTATTCACTAGAAGTGATCTTTTTTTTATTATTCAAATAAACATAAAAGGGAATGTAGGGCTCAACACGATGTTATATACGCTTATACAGTTTGAATATACCAAAGGGGTAATCTGAATCCGTAAATCGAAGAACAGACAACACAATGGACAAAAGAAAAAGTACAAACAACGATCTACACATAAAACTAAAGATCGATTAACACGAACCTCGCTAAAATCCGGTTGTGAACTCAGGTGCTCTGGAAGGGTAGGTAGTTCATGCTCCACGAGTCTTACATGAATTAGCATGCATGTACATGTATCCAGATTATTACATTAAATCAAACTTTCTTCATTCATTTTACGCAAAGGGTAATTAGCAAATGTCTCCATCTGAAAATGCGTGCTTTTTCAGTACTAAAAATGATAATCACTCATGCAGTGTGACGGAAATTATTCTTTTGTTATGAACAAACAAAAAGTTCAATATAAAGTTGTGTGTACATGGTCTATATATAAACTATCGAACAAAAGAAAGGACGAAAGAAGAGTTTGAAGATACCAACGGGTATTTATTTTATTTAAATTAAATCATTTATTTTTCTTTTTGATATTTTGATAAAACGTAGATATCAAGTTTAGAGCACACGCCGCGTTTCTAGAATAACCTTCATCAGGTAAACTAAAATCCAAAATAAACTTCTCCAGGCAAGCATGGCTGTCGAATTTGTTTCAAAGGCTATTGGTAGTAGACGTTTGACAAACCTCCTCCAACGTCGGTTGCAGCAGAGTGGCATTACGTAGACCAAAAGTCGATTTCCTCGAAAATGAGGGAGTGGCTCTAAGGACCAAACATGGCCCCACCTCAGATGTTCATGACATTTACAGGAAATTATCTCCATAAAATCCCCTTTTTTTAAAATTCGGAAAAAATAAATAAATAATACGGTAAGTCTTATATTTATTCATATCATAATTAATATGCATTATACACGACAAATGGAAAATTGTTTCTTTGATTCAACTTAAGTACTTTTCAATTCAACGAATTCTTTCCACGTTTGTATTCACAAGTTTTATATTGTATCAATCATGCTAATTTAGAAACAAAGGAAGGCATCACAAATACATTTGATCTGACAAACATCATACACCTTGCATTTGTGGAATCAGTTAATTTTCAACGAAGGGTGCAAACTTTTGACATTATTAAGGTGAACAATATATACATATATAACGCATCAGTGGTGTAATAGTTAGCGTGCTCGCCTGTAGTGCAGGTAGATCGTGAGTTCGAGCCATGATCGGGTAAAACCAAAGCCTACAAAACAGATATTTGTTTCTTCTCCGCTAAGTACGTGTCATTAAGGAGTAAGAGCAACGACTAGTTCAGAATAATAATAATAATAATAATAATAAATTCTTTATTTATAGAGGGTTACACAGTTAGTTAATAACTAATCTTCCCTGAGGCCCTCATTGACATATTTAGACATACATTGTAAAGTACACAATATTAAGTTACACAATACATTGCAATAAGTATACACAAAAGATTTAGTAAACATTTAATGGTAAATGTGTCCGAGTGAATCGACATGTTTACCCATGGACTGTTGTTTCAGTGAGCTAGCAATATAAAATTGGAACTCATTATCATCTCATTAAAAATTAACTTGTTCTCGCCATGATATAGCTGAAAAATTGTTGAGTTGGCATTAAACAACAATCACTCACTCTATTTTTAGTAACGACAGTCAAAGCACGACGGACACCATCTAATAGCAAAAGCCGACATGACCGTTGGCAGATAAGAAAATAAATGTGGAGTGAATAAATATAGTCTCTAACATTGTTTCCCGTTTATTACGATAATTTCTCATATCAAGATAGTTAAATTTTCACATTTTAAAGTTTCTCTAATGAACCACTAAAAATTTGCTTGATTCTTTTTCTCACTAATTTAACAAAATATATGGCCGTTTTTCACTTTCTCAAATCGACGTTCAATGACGTCACTGACGTATACTTCAATTGACGTCACACCCGTTAAAGAATGTTTTTTGAAGCAGTGATGAAGAAAGGACAAGATTCTAGATGAGGGGTTCTTGATGACGGTACGGTTAATTACGGTTAGTTACGGTTAATTAAACGATTTTATTGACTCAATGACATTTTGCGAAACGTAACATTTTTCGGGAAAAGTAGCGTGAAATTCTTATCTCACCCACGGGTTGAAACATAATTGCGTAATTGACCAATCAGCGATAGAGAACAAAGTGATCCACACGTTGATTATCGATTTCTTCTCACACGGGTTGAGAAGTGTGAAAATTGAACAAGAATTAGAGAAAGTCTATTCTTCAATACACTCGTGTTCATCATAATCACTTCCATCAACTAGTTCAGGCTCTAACATGTTTTTGGCAACTTTTAAGTATTCTGTACAGTCTTTGACATAACAGAATGGTTGGTCTAGATTCCTAGCATATGCCAAATAACATATTACTGATGCTACATGTGCCACACATTCCGACGACTCTAGACCCAGTGCGACATTTACAATACCTTGAGATGACATTACATTCATCATACAAAATTCATAATAGTTATGATTTAGAAGAAGCGTGTCGGCTTTGAAGTTTTGTACAAATTAAATGTTCATCTTGTTTGCATACAGAAACTGTAATTTCTGCAAAATTGAAAAGATATATGTAATATACATTTTTTGTACATTGTACTTTTTTTTAGCAAAAAACAAAACAACTGGGCAATCACAAAATTATCTCGTATTTCCTGAACTTTCTTAATTCAAAGCTTCAGTTTTGTTTTGTTTGGTCATTGCAGAATAAACACAATATACGTACATTGCCCCTAAATATAAAGTTAATTTACACTCGCTGCGAATCGGGCTGGACAAGCTGTTCAGGTGGGTCAGTTGTTGGTGTAATATATAAGAAGAGTTTGAAAATATCAAAAGGGGTAATCAGAATCCGTATACCGAAGAAGAACAGACAACACAATGGCAAAAAGAAAAAGTACAAAAGGACAAACAACGATATATTACAATAAGGGTAATAACAAAATTACCGAACTCCGAACAATCTTACAAAGAAAAAGTCAAAACTCATAAGTATATAAACAGACAAAATCAGTCAACAACCGGAAAACTGTGAAAACCGTAATGACCCTGACTTGGTACAGACATTTGTAAAGAAATGGTGGGTTCAATCAGATTTTAAAGCGCCTATTGAGCGAGTTATCCATATTATTTCAAATTTAATACATAATAAGACAAGAGGGATTTGAGATATCATGGAAGGCTAACCGCACGTAAATCAAATAAATCAAGAAAGAAGCATTGTTTATTAATATCACAATGTCATAGAGATGTTTTTATTGAACAAATAATTATTGACAATTACTTAATGTTAACAGTAGCTATATAGTATCAGCGCCACGTTGCCGTCAATTTGCATAATAAGCCACGCCCTCATTTGCATAACAATGGATTGGATGACGTCATTGCGTCCCCACGCGAAGTCCTATTGTTCTCTTAATAATGGAAGTAGGTCACGTCATAGCGCCCCCTACTGTTCTCATAGCGTCACCACTTGAAAGGAACACCTGGTCTATTGCTATTACAATGGAGGTGGATGATATCATAGCGTCTCCTATTGTTCTTATACCGTCACCACTTGAAAGGAACACCTGGTCTATTGTTCTCATAACAATGGAGGTGGATGATATCATAACGTCCCCTATTGTTCTGATAACGTCACCACGTGAAGTCCTATTGTTCTCTTAACAATGGAAGTAGGTCACGTCATAGCGTCCCCTATTGCTCTGATAGCGTCACCACTTGAAAGGAACGCCTGGTCTACTCTTCCCAAAAACTAATTAATTATGCATCAACCCTCTTCAAATGAGAGCTGTCCTATTGTTCCAAAAAAACTAATTAATTCAAACCACTGAACCAACAGGTGTCCTATTGTTCCCAAAACTCATCACTTATTCACCACCCCCTTCAAATGACAGCTGTACTATTGTGCTAAAAAAATACATTCAAATCACTAGAGCGAACACCTGCTCTATTGTTCTACTAACGACAAGTTCAAACATGTTCAAACAAGTCCAGACTTGTTCTACGAAACCCAAACGCGTCCTCTATTCTGATTGGTAGACCGGCATTCTTTCTTCAAACGCCAAACGACTACCACTCGAAACTGATAACTGGTCTATTGTTCTCAAGCTCATTAATTATACACCACCCTCTTCAAATGACACCTGGTCTACTGTACCCAAAAGCTAATTAATTATGCATCACCCCTCTTCAAATGACAGCTGTTCTATTGTTCTAAGAAAACCTAATTAATTCAAACCACTTGAACCAACAGGTGTCTTATTGTTCCCAAAACTCATTGCATATCCCCCCCCCCCCCCCCCCCTTCAAATGACATCTGTACTATTGTGCTAAAAAAAACTGGTCTATTGTTCTCAAAGTCATTAGTTAATTATACACCACCCTCTTCAAATGACACCTGATCTATTGTTCCCAACACTCGTTAATTATGCACCACCCCTCTTCAAATGACACATGGTCTATTGTTCTCAAACTCATTAGTTATGCATCACTCCTTTCAAATGACACCTGGTCTATTGTTCCCAAAACTCATCAATTATACATTACTCCCCCCACCCCCCCCCCTCTTCAAACGACCACGGTCCTATTGTTTCAAGCCACTCAAAGGAACACCTACTCTATTGTTTTATTATCTACAAGTCCAAACATGTTCAGAAAAAAAAGAAAATCTTTAGGTGGAAATACAGAAAAACCTTGCAGAGAAATTATCGTTTTACTATAAGGTCATATTTTTATTATCATACATCTGGCTCATTTATTTGTTTAAACTCCGTTGTGTTTAATAATCTGGCATCGTTTTTAAACATTTTAATTAGGTAGCCAATTATACTGAGAGATAATATGTTAATTAAAGTAAAGAAAAATAATTCATATCAAAATACATTAAGTTTTAATTTATTCATTGACTGCTCTATTAATTCAATCTATAAACACCGGTGTTAATCAATTGACATACAACTGCCAGAGTTTTACTTATGTGAAATAATCTGACATCGTTCTCTAAAAAAAAATTATTTAGAAACCAAGAACACTGTGACAAAATATCCTCATTCAAATAATAATAATAATAACAATTCCCATCACTATAAATTAAGTTTAATTTATGCATTTACCTTAAAGCTTTTGAATTATCAATCGATAAAGAGAGGTGTTAATCCATTCATATACAACCGTCTTACTTTTCGTTTTTTTGTTATTATTCATATTTATTGAATTAATGTTTGTCAATGAAACTAGTATTTATAAATTTTCTTACATAATAGATCTATATTTATATATGAAAGCACGAGTCATTCAAACGTGTATTCAAATTGAAATACAATTATTTAAAAAAAAAAATCTAAATTAAAGAATATTTCGTTAAAATATATGACGTGGGGTACGAATTAATTTTCCACACGACTAATTACGTACCTGTTCGTACCCAAAAACACGTCTATCTAAAACGTATATAAAATCTTTCTCAACCTATCTTAAAATAATTCGTCATAGTTTCTACATAAAACACAATACGTGGTAAGTATAACAATATAGATCACTTTTTGAAAAATCTTGGTAGTCCTTAAAAGTTTTTTTTTTCTTTTCCTGGAATTAAAATTCCAGTCTTCTTCTGGCCGTAGAAAAAAAGAGACTCTTTCTGGTCTTGTTGTGTACTTGACCACCGTCTTCCTGCCTCATATAACCTATATATCATTCTCCTAATTCTTGTTTTCCCTTGCTTCTTTGGCCTTGTCTGGTTACTAACCATTTTCGGTGTGCTATGCTTAACAAGAAATGATTGCGCAACAAGATAATTTTCCGTTTTTTTAAGCGAGAGAAATTAGATTTCAGTCATTGGTTCCATCCGAATTTCAAATTTAAATCGTCCTGAATATGCATGAAATATTGGCCGCTGGATGTTAACCAACCAACGAAATCAAATTAAAAAAAAAATTATAATTAATTTATTTGCTGTCATTTAGATACTTATGAGTTTTGACTTTCCCTTTGGAAGATTGTTCGGAGTTCGGTAATTTTGTTATTACCCTTATTTACATAACGGCTTGTCTGTCCCCTTGATTTTTTCATTCTTACACCGACAATGGTAATCTTAAAGAGGTTTTATTGAAAAATGAAGTATTCTATTCTCTCATAATTATATCTCATTTAAATATTGTGCGTTCATTAAATTACACATCCATTCACACTTTTATTAATCATGTCAGATTTCAACATTTTTAACCATAAGAAATTTCATTTCGATTAAGAAACCGTGTAAATTTCAGCAGTTTTTACCCAGTCATACAAATCTTGACAAAAAAACTTAATTAAACATCATTTACATTCTCAATAATTACAAAATGGTCGTATTTAAGTATTGAATCGATTTTTACAAACGACGAATCTTATACAACACACCACACCACAAGCACCACAACACACACACATACTCCAATCAGAAAGCAGCAAAAGCAGCAGTTAAAACAGCAAAAACAGTAGCAACAATAGCGGGAAAAGCAGCAGCAAAAACAGCAGCAGCAAGAAACAACAACAAAAGCAGCAAAAACAGCAGTGTTGTTGGTTTCCAAATATTTTTTTTTATAAAGAACGATGTCGGATTATTTCACATAAGTAAAACTCTGGCAGTTGTATGTCAATTGATTAACACCGGTGTTTATAGATTGAATTAATAGAGCAGTCAATGAATAAATTAAAACTTAATGTATTTTGATATGAATTATTTTTCTTTACTTTAATTAACATATTATCTCTCAGTATAATTGGTTACTTAAATAAAATGCTTAAAAACGATGCCAGATTATTAAACACAACGGAGTTTAAACAAATAAATGAGCCAGATGTATGATAATAAAAATATGAACTTATAGTAAAACGATAATTTCCCTGCAAGGTTTTTCTGTATTTCCACCTAAAGATTTTCTTTTTTGTCTGAACATGTTTGCACTTAGAGTAGGTGTTCCTTTTAAGGCTTGAAACAATAGGACCGTGGTCATTTGAAGAGGGGGGGGAGGTGATGCATAATTAATGAGTTTTGGGAACAATAGACCAGGTGTAATTTGAAAGGAGTGATGCATAACTAATGAGTTTGAGAACAATAGACCATGCATCATTTGAAGAGGGGTGATGCATAATTAATGAGTGTTGGGAACAATAGACCAGGTATCATTTGAAGAGGGTGGTGTATAATTAATGAGCTTCGCAGGTGTGTTAAGGCTGTTTCTAAGATTGCATGCAATAAAAAAGGGGGGTCAGGTATGTAATACAAATTAATGAGTAAAACATAACAATATTTGATGCATATTGCAACCATTATTTATACATGTTCGAAAGTGAAAATGTTTCAACTTTGTGCGAGTCAACGTGGATTTCTGTTGATAAAATGATGGTCACGTGACTACAATGAGTGCCTTAACTAATTTCGAAAAGTTCTAGTATTTAGAGTGAAAGTTGAATTAAAAACTGGATATTTTCTGTAAGATTTTTTGTCTTTGTTTAAGAAAAGTGCTACGAGAGCTACTATACAGCCAACAATGGAGATTAAGACAAGATAAAACGCGGAAAATTGACGATTCCTGTTGGCCAATGGTGTAAAATTGTAAATCATCGTCTTCTGTCAAGTTTTTCATTGATCTCGTAGCAAAATCATATATCTTTATTATCTACTCTTTATTAATATGTTTTCAACTGTGAATTTATTGACGCGTATATTCTAGAACTTTCATGTCGAAGTGTACGTACTCAATATTTAATCAATTTCGAAAACAATAAAACACTCAAGTGATCCGGCGCACCGATAAAGGGAGGTAACAATATTTGTTAACTCTATCGAAGACAAATATGAAAACAATATAATTTTAAGCTTTATTTAATTAAAGTAAACTAAATTTGTCGTCGATTCGATAATTAATCAATTGTTTATTTCATATATAAAAAAAAAGGTTTCTGTGAAGTGATTGCTAATCAATTGCAAGATGGTGTAATTATCCATGTCAACTTCTAACACTATCACACAATCTTGTACCTGGTCCTGGGCGTCATGTACAAAACAAAATATTGAATATCCATGTATTACTTATTCATGTATCAGAGACATATAACACAATTATGTCTCTGCATGTATTGGGTATATCAGTAGATGTTCATATTGAATTATTCGACAATTCTCTGTTAAAATAAGTTGTTAAATTATATTTTGAGTTGAAATACTTTTGAAAAAAAATGCCAAAAATTGATATATTTGCAAACATAGTGAATATCTGAGTGTGCATGGTGTAATGATATATTTGTTTCTTTTGTTCCCCTCACATCTCTTTTTTACAAAATAAAATGTTACTTTTTTATAATGGCCTACAGATGAAGTGAAAAAAAAAACAGATAGCACTCATAACCCTCAAATCTGTTTTCTATTCTTGTAAATTTTCATATCTAGAACTTGAACCGGATGAAACTGATGGAATATTTAAATTTATTAAATCTTAATTAAATAAAAATGAATCTTGGGTTACATTGTTTTGTATATGTTTTGTGAATCTGGGGAAAGCTAGTCTACTCAGGGCCGTCTTAACAGCATTATAGGATCCCGGGCATAGCAGTACACCGAGACGGCTACCTATACAACCATTCGCAGGAATATAAATGTAAATGTCGATTAAATTAAATATATAGTTATTGTATAGGTACTTCCAAAAAAATCAGTGTTTAAACATTAAAAAACATGCCACACACAGCATACAAAGATTAGCATATGATCCCTATGCTCATGGGGCCCCCGGGCAACTGCTCAGCGTGCCCATGCGTTAATATGGCACTGAGTCTACTGATACATTTTTAGTATATCTGTATATCTACATATATATGGTTCAATGTTATGTATATAATCTTGTTTTCGTTACTATGTGTGCAGTGGCGTAGCTTCCATTGAGGCAATGAGGCAACTGCCTCACTAGATTTTTTTGCAGAAAAAAATTAACGTGATTAATATTATAAAAGTTGATTAAAATACGAGAAATAAAAACCTTTGTCAAAGTTTGTAATAAAAATATATTCTACATCATTAATTGAAATCGTTTACGGAAACTTTTGGCTCCGTCATGTTACATAATTTAGTATAGTTTGTTGCCGTGTGCCAAAGTTTGAAAGTGGAAATGCGCCGGGCTTAAATACGCTCTTAGATACAAGCTTATTTTATCTTCTCGTTTTTTTTTCGATTGCAGATATAGATTCTATCTGAAACTCGGGAAGAAGCTTCATGTAGCCACCCCCAAGGTTCTGAAATAAATTCACAAACACAGTCATTTGACGCATATCGAAATAGTTTTCTGCGTGTTATTTCGGTTATTATTGAAATCATAAATTATCCATTTAAACTTGGGAAAATGCGTTTCAATCGCCCATTTTTTTTTTAATTTCCGCACCCCCTAGCATTTTTTCGCCTCGCTGCGCTCGGTGAATTGCCTCACTAGAAAACAGACCCAAGCTACGCCACTGGTGTGTATGCTAGGTTAAATAAACTTGAAGAAAGGGGCAATGAAATACAGCGGTACATGTAGCTTTACACCAAGTTTTTTTCCCCATTAAATAGTAGCAAGATAATTTGTATTTCAGTTCTGCAAGCATATAAACAAAATAACATAAAAGCTGTATCAATCTCCATGGGCTTTTGAACCAACAAAATAAACTATAAATAGTTAAAAGCTTTTAGACACCAGCAATAGGGACCATTCACTGCTTCTCCCATTTGGTGACGCTGCTGTTCCATAAGTGGTTACATGTGCGTTTGAATCACAAAAACGCTTGTATCTAACGTTAACCTAATGACGGAACTGAATTATAAAACTTGGACAGTGCAAACATTGAAGGTTTAACTAGTACAGCCTGGGGTGGTATTACCTGTTATAAGTATAGATTTAGTTGACGACTATATGTAAAATAAAAGTATAAGTCTTTAAAGTCGTAAGAAAAGAGTTTTATTTTGAACATATTAAGAAATACAACGGACGTTTACAAGCCATATTGGCATGTATCTTTGGTGTAGCCTATACAAGGTGTACATGATGTTTGGTTACTCACACTGCAATACTGATGAACTTCATTGCAACATTTTAAAGTACCTGTATTTTGGGAAATACTACCTCTAAGTGAACAAAATAGAATGATAAAGACACCGTCTCCAAGTACAAAATTTTGAATCATGAATATATCTAGGTCTATCTATATTTAAGCAATCTTCAAATCTAAATCACACTCTTTAAAATTATTTGGTACAAAATTATACATATAATGCATTCCTTCTTCGTGTAGTGTTATTAACTGGAACAACAATTTCTTCAACCTGGTAGGACATGCCCATCCGTCTATATGGCGTGTCATCGAGTGGTGTCAAAAGGAAGAAGCTACTGTCCGTACTATTATCCTGCAAGATGCCGTGGGTAAATCCACCAGCTAAGCGTACTCAACAGAGACATGTTCAGCTCCAGGAGCGTTTACAGAACCTATGCAGAGACCTCACTACTGGCCAGAAGACCATTGCCGAGTACTTGTGTGGAGTTGGGTGGAACATCAGACTCAATCACCAATATTAGTGCTTAAGAGACTATTGACATTATGAACATTTACGATTTTAAACTGGAAATATTCAATGTTTGTATGTTCATCATTATATCGTTATGATTTGATATATTTCATATGTTATTTGTTATATGACTTATAAATCCTCCAATCATTGATGTGATTAATTAAATGTAAATGCTAATTCATTGGGTTTTTTTTTTATTATTTTCTAATTAGAAAGAGTTAGATGGGTGAATATCAATGAGTCAAATCTTGGTTTTCATATATCAAGGTCTCATTAAGAATCATTCCTTTATAATTAGAAGGAGTTGGGATTGAATACATAGACATCAATCGAATTTGGTTCTCAATCAAGGTCTTGAATAAATATCAAAACAAAAACAAGACAAAAAAACACACAAACAAATAAAGAAAAAACAAAACAAAACGTCAAAAACAAAAACAAAGCAAAAATAATTATACACACTCTGACTTTTCGGAGAATAGGAAATGTGGAAAAAATTTATTGTGACTTTTTTTCCTGTGACTTTTTTTCTACCGACGCAACACATACTTACGATATTATATTGAACACAGACACTTTATCAATATTAATTCCATACAGTCAATGATAAGCAATAAATCGTGAACGTAAAATTTTCCAAAAAAAAAGGAAAACAATTCGGTTTATTATTTTCGTGAACGGATTTCGCTATACAGTTGCGATGTTGTTGAACGCAGGCCTAATTTAGTGATTTCTACCTCACATGGCTTATTGAATTTGAAGACAACTATGCCATCTGCAATATCCAGGTTTGTTATGCTGATGATCTGCCAGTTTCCATCGTTGAGCGTTCATGATTCTGCTGTCCGCACCAAATATTTATATTTGAAATTCATATGAAAGGAAAAAAAGGAAATAGAAAAGCTAAATGCATGTTGCTTTATTGTGGAGCCCAGTAACTGACATGATAATTTTAATTTTGTTTATACGAAATAGTTTACGGAGCCCGTTTTCTAACATGAGAATTTTTTTTTTATTTCGTTTATAGAATTTTTTTTAATTTAGTTTATGCGAAATACTATTTCGTATAACGTCATAAAAATATTTATCATGTCAGTTAACGGGCTCTGTACTTTATTGTTACTCATCAAAAAAGAATAAATTCAAATTAAGAAAGAAGCGTCTTTTAATTTCATAATATTAATGTTTGAAAAGATTCAGATTCAATATTTTATTAAAGTCTCACCACTTGTAATACATATAATACACAATCATCACAATATATACATTAAAACAGAAGTTTTATAGATAAAATGCAAGTGCCATTCTATAAAGAATTATGAGAGACTATATAAATTTCAATAAATCAAAACTTTAAATCATGTCTATAAAACATTTCAGTTCTATAAAAACTTAACTATCAATCAAAAATATAAAAAACTATTTCTTCTACCTAAAATATTAAAAAGAAACCATCATAAAGAAAGATGATTAAAAAGTTGGCATGCGATTAAATACTTATCCAATTACGAATTATACCTCATAATTTGGTCTTGATTTATGGTACTAGGATGTCCTTTGCAAAGTTTTGACCTTTTTAACAAAGACATCAGCATATATGACTTGCATTCGGGATATGTACAATGAAAGATGAACACAGGATTTACACAGACATCCTCTTCTTTGTATTTGATCTTGAACTTCTTTATTAGGTTTAAATAAAATACCTTTTCTTTTGTATGAACAATTATTTATATACACGACTATATGGTTTAAAAGGAATATATTACTTGGTTCATTTTAAACTTGTCTTATTATTTGTTATGTTAATTTGTCAAGTACACACATGTGCTTACCAAGAAGCTAATTGTATTGATTGATAAATTAAAAAGTAATAATTTTTTGATTAGAATAACGAAAAATCCAAATATCTTTTAAACTATAGATTGTTGAACAGCAAAATAAACGAGAGTTTTATTTAGAATTAGAAGTGCTAACTAAATATGTTACAGTAATGCTTCTTATTGTTTTGGCTGAGGCTGCACTCAGATGAAATTTTCTATTTTGGTCCTATTTTGTTGTCATTTTTATAGATGTACTTTATAGAAGAGCCATCCGTACGTCATGTATCTTACCTGTAAAATCTTTCTCTCGGCCACGTGTACTTTAGACGAACCTGACAAGCATTTCTCTCATAAATTATTGTTATATTTTGCATTTTGTGTAAAATGGGTAAAAAGTTTGACTTATCTCCGGAATGTCAAAAGTTTGTAAAAAAGTTGTTTGCCTTTTATAGTAAGGAAAAGGCAACGAAGAAGCCAATTGTCACATTTGATAGGGTATATCAAAAGACATCTAAAGCTTTGAGTGTGTCTTACACATCAGTGCACCGTATTATGAATGGTAAGAGGCCTTGTAAGTCAAATAGACCCAAAGAAAGAGCTGAATTTTTTGACGACTTTGATCATTGTGTTATTAAAAGAACAATCCACGGTTTATATTCACGGAAAATTGCTCCGACCGTCTCCATAATACATAAGGAAATAAAAGATTCTATTAAAATATCAAAGTCTAAGCTTACTCTAACTCTCATTGATCTTGGACATACTTATAAAAAATAGGTGATAATCGAAGAGTTCTGTACGATCAAGTGTTTAGTATTAATTATAGGTGTAATTATTTGAGAAAGATCAAATCTTTTAGGGAAGCAGGGTATGATATCGGGTACATGGATGAAACATGGGTTAACCAAAATCACTGCACAGATTATATGTGGCTTCCGAATGATGGGTCTGATGCCCCAAAAATACCCTCGGGTAAAGGCAAACGTTTGATTGTTTTGCATGCAAGTACGCGAAGTGAGGATTGACGGCTGCGAGGAGATGAATAGTATTGTCTTTCTTGAGTGGTTTGAAAATCAATTGATGGCTGCTCTGAAGATCAATCTGTTTCATCAATAGATCAATATGTACATGTATAACATGTTTAGCATCTTACCTTGATGTCCATTTATCATACCCTTAATATATCACCAAGATAATTGAATGCATAACAATGAACTTAGCTCAGTGCAGAGAGAGTTAATATGATACTCAGCTACTGAACTACATTTGTAAATCCAATGAAAATGCTGAATATTGACCATCTTCTAAAATTATTATTAATGTAAGATGTTGTATACATTGTATATGCCTACAACATATATTGTCAAAACATACAATGATTAAATAACACTTAAGTTTATTTGATCTGTCTATTAGTACTCAAAATCACAAAATTGCAGGATAAATTCATTCTACAATCAGGTAAATGTAAATGTAAACAATTTTTTTTAGAATTAACACTAACAGTACACTGTACAATGTATGCATAACCAGGTATGTCTTCTAAGTAAAAAACTTAATACCGGTATCAATGCTTATACAATTTGATCAGTGCAATTTTTAATTATGTAAAGGTTTAATGTTTTGGCATAACTAAATAAACTACAATATGTATATTAAAAGGAATTGAGCATCTGTCTTAATATATGTCTCAATAAAAATTTCTTTGATCAAAATGTGATATTGTAGCACAATCAGATCACCCACCTTTAATTAAAAATTGGATTTAAATTACAATGTACATAATTAAGTTTCATTTCAGGTTTTGGTTTTATGGTTTTATGTAATAACTGTATGGACCATGATCTGTTAGTTGGTAAAAAGACAAACTGCATTTAGAGAATAACTAACTGGTGTCAGATCAGTTTTCGCCTGTTGTTTATTTAATCAAATCTGTTATGTGCAAATGAATTTTGACCAAAAAAATTTCAGAAGCTTAAATATTGATGAAATTGAAGTCATCCTCCCCAGTAACTTGACAGAAGATTTGCTTGAGAAAAAAAAAAACCTCTGAAAAGGGATGTTATTCTCTGATAATACATACATACTTTTTGGTTGTCGATTATTAGTATGCGTTGAGAATTGGTCCTACACAAGTTGTCAGAATGGACAATTTGCCTTTCCAAGCCAAGGTGTTATGGAGATTGTATGTTACTTGTAAAGAAAACAAATGTAAATTCTAAAAATAAACAGGACCCCCAACCTATCAAGATATGTTTTGTATAAAGATTCAAACGTTTTTTAATGGTTTTCTTCATTATAGTCCTTATATTGATTATTCCTCTATAAATTGTGTTCCACAACTTGCAAAGAAAGGCGGTGGTGGTGTCCGATTCACCTGTGCCTGTGGCAAAAATAGATACTGAATGCAAATCAAACATCTCGATCTTAAAAAAAAGATCACGAAAATGTTGGTATTGACATGATAGAGTTCTAGGCTTATGTATCTTATTTTGATTCTCCATGTGCTTTCTTCAAGTTCGGTAGGTATAGTATACGACCCCCTTTTTTCAGTATACATGTGCTTCAGGAGATTGTCATTATTAATTTAAACTAAGGTTTACCTCTCAGCATCATTTGTCTGCAACTGACGATGTGTACATTTTCCTTTTTTTGTGAAATTCTGCTACATAAGTATCATATTGATAGTAAACAAGTGCGTGTGTATCATTCTCGTATTTGTCAACAAACAAGCATTTTGGCGATGGCGATTTCCAAATATGGGCATTGAAGGGGTGGAGCTTCGCAAGACTGACAAGCCCAAAAAATCATATATTACAATCGACGTATTCAAAATAATGATGTATTCACAATCTGGATAGTCAATAAATATATATTTTAATCTTACTGTCACAAAACGAACAAGGAATAAGTGCATTAGATCTGCAGAAACACATTTTTCCTTCGGGCAGTTCATCCATGAAGAGTACGTTTCCATGGATGCAACGTCATTACGTAAACTATTACAAAGGGGAGCAACTGTATGAAACAAACCGACGTGAAACAGCCTTAACCCGCGTTGAGAACAATAGACCAGTTATCAGTTTCAAGTGGTAGTCGTTTGATGTTTGAAGAAAGAATGCCGGTCTACCAATCAGAATAGAGGACGCGTTTGGGTTTCCGTAGGACAAGTCTGGACTTGTCTGAATATGTTTGAACTTGTCGATAGTAGAACAATAGAGCAGGTGTTCGTTCGAGTGATTTGAATGTATTTGGTTTTTTTAGCACAATAGTACATCTGCCATTTGAAGAGGGGTGATGCATAATTAATTAGTTTTTGGGAACAATAGACCAGGTGTTCCTTTCAAGTGGTGACGCTCTGGCGTGACTTACTTCCATTGTTAAGAGAACAATAGGACTTCGCGTGGTGACGCTATCAGAACAATAGGGGACGCTATGATATCATCCACCTCCATTGTTATGAGAACAATAGACCAGGTGTTCCCTTCAAGTGGTGACGCTATCAGAACAATAGTAGACGCTATGATATCATCCACCTCCATTGTTGTAACAATAGACCAGATGTTCCTTTTAAGTGGTGACGCTATGACGTGACCTACTTCCATTGTTAAGAGAACAATAGGACTTCGTATGCGGACGCTATGACGTCATACAATTCCATTGTTATGCAAATGAGGGGGCCTGGCTTATTATGCAAATTGACGGCAAAGTGGCGCTCATTCTACTGTTAACAAGTACATAACCAAGGGGATGATAAAATCATTACCGAACATCAAAGTCGATCAGTGATTGATATTAAAGTAAGCCTCTTTGATAACTTTGTATTGGACTGGCAATGATTTGTGGTGTAGACGGATCAATTGTTACATAACATCTCCTGTGTTAATCGACAGAGATGAAATTACCTACAAATCGGATTCTAGTAATGGTACGATGTCTATAGAATTAATATGAAAACATATCTGCACGACCACGTGATTTCACTAAGAAGGGAGGTTTGGGTTCATATAACTGGTTTAACCCCGTCATTTGTTTCTATTGAAATGCCTAGACGGGAGAGCGAGCGGTCACGTATTTGTGTTATGGATATCGATATTGCCTCTTTCTACGAATTTGATATTTGATTTTAAAATTGTTCCGAAAGTGTGACATTTTTTGTTTTTCATTTTATTGATAAATTGTCCCCACCATTATTGTAAGCTTCATCTACGATATGACTTCCACAAATAAAAACCGTGTCTTTAGCAACCACTGATGAAATGACCCATACAGTGAAGATACCACTATTTTATTATGATTAAGGGACAAGCCTTGTCTTGATCCTTTCCAATCAAATTGCCTAATTCCTATGACGTAAAATAGATCCATTTCCTATTGTGTATGTATATTTAAATCCTTTAATCTGTATTTCGTGGTCACTTGCAGCGTAATCATTAACGACACAATCCTTCATGTCCGCCCCAAGTATCTTAGAGAGAGCATGGGGGTATTATAGATAATAACTCCACGGATACCGGAAGTTTATTGCCAATGTATTTCATATTTTCTCAGCATCGAGAACCATTTGATGAATAACATGTGTGCAAATGAGTAAATAAACATTAGAGAAAACCGAAGGGGAAAGGAAAAATGGACAATCCAGAGAAACTGGCCACAAAAGACGCATGACAGACTGTAGGTAGTAAATAACCGTTAGAGAAAACCGAGCGGCAATCAAGAATGGACAATCCAGAGACACTGGTAACATTGGGCACACAAGACTAATGATGAACAAACAAAACAAAATAATAACAACACAGAAAATCAAAAAGATGAGCAACAAGGACCCCACCAAAATCGGGGTGAATCCAGCGAAGAACAAGCAATCCCTACCTCCTACCATACACCAGCCATGTTACTTATAGAGTCAATATGTGTTGGACGCCACTACGCAAACACAATTAACGTAATTAAGACATGGGTCGTCCTACAAACAACTGGAGGTAAAGACGAACCGAACATCCTTTTTATTCTGAAATTGTAGCTGACATCACACCACGGAAAACACAACAAGACATGAGGCCTCCTACAAACAACTGGAGGTAAAGACGAACCGAACATCGTTTTTATTCTGAAATTGTAGCTGACATCACACCACGGAAAAACACAATAAGACATGAGGCCTCCTACAAACAACTGGAGGTAAATACGAATCGAGCATAATTTTTATTCTGAAATTGTAGCTGACATCACAACACGGAAAAACACAATAAGACATGAGGCCTCCTACAAACAACTGGAGGTAAAGACGAACCGAACATCGTTTTTATTCTGCAATTGTAGCTGACATCACACCACGGAAAAACACAATAAGACATGAGGTCTCCTACAAACAACTGGAGGTAAAGACGAACCGAACATCGTTTTTATTCTGAAATTGTAGCTGACATCACAACACGGAAAAACACAATAAGACATGAGGCCTCCTACAAACAACTGGAGGTAAAGACGAACCGAACATCGTTTTTATTCTGAAATTGTAGCTGACATCACACCACGGAACAACACAATAAGACATGAGGTCTCCTACAAACAACTGGAGGTAAATACGAACCGAACATCGTTTTTATTCTGAAATGGTAGCTGACATCACACCACGGAAAACACAATAAGACATGAGGCCTCCTACAAACAACTGGAGGTGAAGACGAACCGAACATCGTTTTTATTCTGAAATTGTAGCTGACATCACACCACGGAAAAACACAATAAGACATGAGGTCTCCTACAAACAACTGGAGGTAAAGACGAACCGAACATCGTTTTTATGCGGATATCGTAGCTGACATCACACCACGGAAAAACACAATAAGACATGAGGTCTCCTACAAACAACTGGAGGTAAATACGAATCGAGCATAATTTTTATTCTGAAATTGTAGCTGACATCACAACACGGAAAAACACAATAAGACATGAGGCCTCCTACAAACAACTGGAGGTAAAGACGAACCGAACATCGTTTTTATTCTGCAATTATAGCTAACATCACACCACGGAAAACACAATAAGACATGAGGCCTCGTGCAAACAACTGGAGGTGAAGACGAACCGAACATCGTTTTCATTCTGAAATTATAGCTGACATCACACCACGGAAAACACAATAAGACATGAGGCCTCGTACAAACAACTGGAGGTAAAGACGAACCGAACATCGTTTTTATTCTGAAATTGTAGCTGACATCACACCACGGAAAACACAATAAGACATGAGGCCTCCTACAAACAACTGGAGGTAAATACGAATCGAGCATAATTTTTATTCGGAAATCGTAGCTGACATCACAACACGGAAAAACACAATAAGACATGAGGCCTCCTACAAACAACTGGAGGTAAAGACGAACCGAACATCGTTTTTATTCTGAAATTGTAGCTGACATCACACCACGGAAAAACACAATAAGACATGAGGTCTCCTACAAACAACTGGAGGTAAATACGATTCGAGCATAATTTTTATTCTGAAATTGTAGCTGACATCACAACACGGAAAAACACAATAAGACATGAGGCCTCCTACAAACAACTGGAGGTAAAGACGAACCGAACATCGTTTTTATTCTGCAATTGTAGCTGACATCACACCACGGAAAACACAATAAGACATGAGGCCTCGTGCAAACAACTGGAGGTGAAGACGAACCGAACATCGTTTTCATTCTGAAATTATAGCTGACATCACACCACGGAAAACACAATAAGACATGAGGCCTCCTACAAAGAACTGGAGGTAAAGACGAACCGAACATCGTTTTTATTCTGAAATTGTAGCTGACATCACACCACGGAAAACACAATAAGACATGAGGCATCGTACAAACAACTGGAGGTAAAGACGAACCGAACATCGTTTTTATTCTGAAATTGTATCTGACATCACACCACGGAAAACACAATAAGACATGAGGCCTACTACAAACAACGGGGGGTAAAGACGAACCGAACATCCTTTTTATTCTGAAATTGTAACTGACATCACACCACGGAAAACACAATAAGACATGAGCCCTCCTACAAACAACAGAGGGCGAAGACGAACCGAACATCGTTTTTATTCTGAAATTGTAGCTGACATCACACCACGGAAAACACAATAAGACATGAGGTCTCCTACAAACAACTGGAGGTAAATACGAATCGAGCATAATTTTCATTCGGAAATCGTAGCTGACATCACAACATGGAAAATCACAATAAGACATGAAGCCTCCTACAAACAACTGGAGATAAATACGAACCGAACATCGTTTTTATTCTGAAATTGTAACTGACATCACACCACGGAAAACACAATAAGACATGAGGCCTCCTACAAACAACTGGAGGTAAATACGAATCGAGCATAATTTTTATTCGGAAATCGTAGCTGACATCACAACACGGAAAACACAATAAGACATGAGGCCTCCTACAAACAACTGGAGATAAAGACGAATCGAACATCCTTTTTTTGCGGAAATCGTATCGAACATCACAACACGGAACTCGGAACGTAAAGATAAGTGATGGGACAAAATGTTGGTCATCACTATTCGCAAATATACACAAAAACGTACAATAAGACATGATCCTTCCTACAAACTAATGGAGGTATAGACGAACAGAACACGTTGTATGCCGAAATCGTAGCGGACATCACAACACAGAACTAAAAACGAAAAGACACATAATAGGAAAACACAACAAAATTTGATTTACAGCATCTGATTACTCCTTTGGTGTCTTCAATAAAAAAAAATTTGCGGGGGGGAGGGGGTAAATTTTGTTCGATTTATTGCTGATTAAATTTTAAACAAAAAAAAACTGGCCATAGGTAGGTATTATGATATCTTATTAACAAGGTAGGTATCATAACAGGAACTCAAGTCAGTGATGCTGTGTTTGTGTTCAGAAACCATTGCTTTAACTTACTCCTTCATGATGTTTACTTAGCAGAGGAGCCACAAATACCAATTACTCGTTCATGATGTTTACTTAACAGAGGAGCCACAAATACCAATTACTCCTAAATGCTGCTTACTTAGCAGAGGAGCCACAAATACCAATTACTCCTTCATGATGTTTACTTAGCAGAGGAGCCACATATACCAATTACTCCTAAATGCTGTTTACTTAGCAGAGGAGCCACAAATACCAATTACTCATTCATGATGTTTACTTAGCAGAGGAGCCACATATACCAATCACTCATCAATGCTGTTTACTTAGCAGGGGAGCCACAGTTACCAGTTACTCCTTAATGCTGTTTACTTAGAAGAGCAGCTACAAATACCAATTACTCCTAAATGCTGTTTACTTAGCAGGGGAGCCACAGTTACCAGTTACTCCTTCATACTGTTTACTTAGCAGAGGAGCCACAAATACCAATTACTCGTTCATATTGTTTACTTAGCAGGTGAGCCACAAATACCAATTACTCTTTAATGATGTTTACTTAGCAGGTGAGCCACACATACCAATTACTCTTTAATGCTGTTTATTTAGCAGAGGAGCCACAAATACCAATTACTCCTAAATGCTGTTTACTTAGCAGGAAAGCAACAAATACCAGTTACTACTTAATGCTGTTTGCTTAGCAGGGCAGCAGCAAATACCAATTACGTCTTCATGTTGTTTATTTAGTAGAGGAGCCACAGATACCAGTGACTCCTTAATACTGTTTACTTAGCAGAGGAGCAACAAATACCAATTACTTCTTCATGTTGTTTACTTAGCAGAGGAGCCACTAATACCAATTACTCCTTAGTTCTGTTTACTTAGTAGAGGAGCAACAAATACCAATTACCACTTAATGCTGTTTACTTAGCAGGGCAGCAGCAAATACCAATTACGTCTTCATGTTGTTTATTTAGTAGAGGAGCCACAGATACCAGTGACTCCTTAATACTGTTTACTTAGCAGAGGAGCAACAAATACCAATTACTTCTTCATGTTGTTTACTTAGCAGAGGAGCCACAAATACCAGTTACTTCTTCATGTTGTTTACTTAGCACGGGAGCAACAAATACCAATTACTTCTTCATGCTGTTTACTTAGCAGAGGAGCCACTAATACCAATTACTCCTTAATTCTGTTTACTTAGCAGGGGAGCAACAACTACCAATTACGTCTTCATGTTGTTTACTTAGTAGAGGAGCCACAAATACGAGTGACTCCTTAATACTGTTTACTTAGTAGAGGAGCCACAAATACGAGTGACTCCTTAATACTGTTTACTTAGCAGAGGAGCCACAAATACCAATTACTCCTTAATTCTGTTTACTTAGCAGAGGAGCAACAAATACCAATTACTCCTTCATGCTCTTTACTTAGCAGAGGAGCAACAAATACCAATTACTTCTTCATGTTGTTTACTTAGCAGAGGAGCAACAAATACCAATTACTTCTTCATGTTGTTTACTTAGAAGAGAAGCAACAAATACCAATTACTTCTTCATGCTCTTTACTTTGCAGAGGAGCAGCAAATACCAGTTTCTTCTTCATGTTGTTTGCTTAGCAGAGGAGCCACAAATACCAGTTACTTCTTCATGTTGTTTACTTAGCAGAGGAGACAAAAATACCAATTACTCCTTCATGTTGTTTACCTAGCAGGGGAGCAGCAAATACCAGTTACTCCTTCATGTTGTTTACTTAGTAGAGGAGCCACAAATACGAATTACTCCTTAATACTGTTTACTTAGCAGAGGAGCCACAAATACCAATTACTCCTAAATGCTGTTTATTTAGCAGAGGAGCCACAAATACCAATTACTCCTAAATGCTGTTTATTTAGCAGAGGAGCCACAAATACGAATTACTCCTTAATACTGTTTACTTAGCAGAGTAGCACAAATACCAATTACTCCTAAATACTGTTTACTTAGCAGAGGAACCACAAATACCAATTACTCCTAAATGCTGTTTATTTAGCAGAGGAGCCACAAATACGAATTACTCCTTAATACTGTTTACTTAGCAGAGGAGCCACAAATACCAATTACTCCTAAATACTGTTTACTTAGCAGAGGAACCACAAATACCAATTACTCCTAAATGCTGTTTATTTAGCAGAGGAGCCACAAATACCAATTACTCCTAAATACTGTTTATTTAGCAGAGGAACCACAAATACCAATTACTCCTTAATGCTGTTTGCTTAGCAGGGGAGCAACAAATACCAATTACTCCTGAATTCTGTTTACTTAGCAGGGGAGCAACAAATACCAATTACTCCTGAATTCTGCTTACTTAGCAGAGGAGCCACAAATACCAATTACTCCTTAATGCTGTTTGCTTAGCAGGGGAGCAACAAATACAAATTACTCCTTAATGCTGTTTGCTTAGCAGGGGAGCAACAAATACCAATTACTCCTGAATTCTGTATACTTAGCAGAGGAGCCACAAATACCAGTTACTCCTTAATGCTGTTTACTTAGCAGGGGAGCAACAAATACCAGTTACTCCTTAATGCTGTTTACTTAGCAGGGGAGCAACAAATACCAATTACTCCTGAATTCTGCTTACTTAGCAGAGGAGCCACAGTTACCAGTTACTCCTTAATGCCATTTACTTAGCAGAGGAGCCACAAATACCAGTTACTCCTTAATGCTGTTTACTTAGCAGAGGAGCCACAAATACCAATTACTCCTGAATTCTGTTTACTTAGCAGAGGAGCCACACATACCAATTACTCCTTAATGCTGTTTACTTAGCAGGGGAGCCACAAATACCAATTACTCCTTCATACTGTTTACTTAACAGGGGAGCAACAAATAACAATTACTCCTTAGTGCTGTTCACTTAGCACGGGAGCAACACATACCAGTTACTCTTTAATGCCGTGTACTTAGCAGGTGAGCCACAAATACCAGTTACTCCATGTTGTTTACTTAGCAGAGGAGCCACAAATACCAGTTACTCCTTCATGTTGTTTACTTAGCAGGGCAGCAACAAATACCAATTACTCCTTAGTGCTGTTTACTTAGCAGAGGAGCCACAAATACCAATTACTCCTTAATGCCGTTTACTTAGCAGAGGAGCAACAAATACCAATTACTCCTTAATGCCGTTTACTTAGCAGAGGAGCCACAGTTACCAGTTACTCCTGAATTCTGTTTACTTAGCAGAGGAGCCACACATACCAGTTACTCCTTAATGCTGTTTACTTAGCAGGGGAGCAACAAATACCAGTTACTCCTTAATGCTGTTTACTTAGCAGGGGAGCAACAAATACCAATTACTCCTGAATTATGTTTACTTAGCAGAGGAGCCACACATACCAATTACTCCTTAATGCTGTTTACTTAGCAGGGGAGCAACACATACTAATTACTCCTGAATTCTGTTTACTTAGCAGGGGAGCCACACATACCAATTACTCCTTAATGCTGTTTACTTAGCAGGGGAGCCACACATACCAATTACTCCTTAATGCTTATTACTTAGCAGGGGAGCCACAAATACCAATTACTCCTTCATACTGTTTACTTAACAGGCCTAGGGAGCCACAAATACCAATTACTCCTTCATACTGTTTACTTAGCAGGGGAGCAACAAATACCAGTTACTCTTTAATGCTGTTTACTTAGCAGAGGGGCCACAAATACCAATTACTCCTTCATGTTGTTTACTTAGCAGAGGAGCCACAAATACCAATTACACCTTCATGTTGTTTACTTAGCAGAGGAGCCACAAATACCAATTACTCCTTCATGTTGTTTACTTAGTAGGGGAGCCACACATACCATTTACTCCTTAATGCTGTTTACTTAGCAGGGGAGCCACAAATACCAATTACTCCTTCATACTGTTTACTTAACAGGCCTAGGGAGCAACAAATACCAATTACTCCTTCATACTGTTTACTCAGCAGGGGAGCAACAAATACCAGTTACTCTTTAATGCTGTTTACTTAGCAGAGGAGCCACAAATACCAATTACACCTTCATGTTGTTTACTTAGCAGAGGAGTCACAAATACCAATTACTCCTTCATGTTGTTTACTTAGCAGAGGAGCCACAAATACCAATTACTCCTTCATGTTGTTTACTTAGCAGGGGAGCCACAAATACCAATAACTCCTTCATGTTATTTACTTAGCAGAGGAGCCACAAATACCAATTACTCCTTCATGCTGTTTACTTAGCAGGGGAGCCACAAATACCAATTACTCCTTCATACTGTTTACTTAACAGGCCTAGGGAGCAACAAATACCAATTACTCCTTCATACTGTTTACTCAGCAGGGGAGCAACAAATACCAGTTACTCTTTAATGCTGTTTACTTAGCAGAGGAGCCACAAATACCAATTACTCCTACATGTTGTTTACTTAGCAGAGGAGCCACAAATACCAATTACACCTTCATGTTATTTACTTAGCAGAGGAGTCACAAATACCAATTACTCCTTCATGTTGTTTACTTAGCAGAGGAGCCACAAATACCAATTACTCCTTCATGTTGTTTACTTAGCAGGGGAGCCACAAATACCAATAACTCCTTCATGTTATTTACTTAATAGGGCAGCAACAAATATCAATTACTCCTTAATGTTGTTTATTTAGCAAGGGAGCAACAAATACCAATTACTCCTGAATTCTGTTTACTTAGCAGGGGAGCCACACATACCAATTACTCCTTAATGCTGTTTACTTAGAAGGGGAGCCACAAATACCAATTACTCCTTAATGCTGTTTACTTAGCAAGGGGGCCTCACATACCAATTACTCCTTAATGCTGTTTACTTAGCAGGGGAGCCACACATACCAATTACTCTTTAATGCTGTTTACTTTGCAGAGGAGCCACAAATACCAATTACTCCTTCATGTTGTTTACTTAGCAGAGGAGCCACAAATACCAATTACTCCTTCATGTTGTTTACTTAGCAGAGGAGCCACAAATACCAATTACTCCTTAATGCTGTTTACTTAGCAGGGGAGCCACAAATACCAATTACTCCTTCATACTGTTTACTTAACAGGCCAAGGGAGCCACAAATACCAATTACTCCTTCATACTGTTTACTTAGCAGGTGAGCAACAAATACCAGTTACTCTTTAATGCTGTTTACTTAGCAGAGGAGTCACAAATACCAATTACTCCTTCATGTTGTTTACTTAGCAGAGGAGCCACAAATACCAATTACTCCTTCATGTTGTTTACTTAGCAGCGCAGCAACAAATACCAATTACTCCTTAGTGCTGTTTACGTAGCAGAGGAGCCACAAATACCAATTACTCCTTAATGCCGTTTACTTAGCAGAAGAGCCACAGTTACCAGTTACTCCTGAATTCTGTTTACTTAGCAGAGGAGCCACACATACCAATTACTCCTTAATGCTGTTTACTTAGCAGGGGAGCAACAAATACCAGTTACTCCTTAATGCTGTTTACTTAGCAGGGGAGCAACACATATCAATTACTCCTGAATTCTGTTTACTTAGCAGAGGAGCCACACATACCAATTACTCCTTAATGCTGTTTACTTAGCAGGGGAGCCACACATACCAATTACTCCTTAATGCTTATTACTTAGCAGGGGAGCCACAAATACCAATTACTCCTTCATACTGTTTACTTAACAGGCCTAGGGAGCCACAAATACCAATTACTCCTTCATACTGTTTACTTAGCAGGGGAGCAACAAATACCAGTTACTCTTTAATGCTGTTTACTTAGCAGAGGAGCCACACATACCAATTACTCCTTCATGTTGTTTACTTAGCAGAGGAGCCACAAATACCAATTACACCTTCATGTTGTTTACTTAGCAGAGGAGCCACAAATACCAATTACTCCTTCATGTTGTTTACTTAGCAGAGGAGCCACACATACCAATTACTCCTTAATGCTGTTTACTTAGCAGGGGAGCCACAAATACCAATTACTCCTTCATACTGTTTACTTAACAGGCCTAGGGAGCCACAAATACCAATTACTCCTTCATACTGTTTACTTAGCAGGGGAGAAACAAATACCAGTTACTCTTTAATGCTGTTTACTTAGTAGAGGAGCCACAAATACCAATTACTCCTTCATGTTGTTTACTTAGCAGAGGAGCCACAAATACCAATTACACCTTCATGTTGTTTACTTAGCAGAGGAGCCACAAATACCAATTACTCCTTCATGTTGTTTACTTAGCAGAGGAGCCAAAAATACCAATTACTCCTTCATGTTGTTTACTTAGCAGGGGAGCCACAAATACCAATTACTCTTTCATGTTGTTTACTTAGCAGGGCAGCAACAAATACCAATTACTCATTAATGCTGTTTATTTAGCAGGGGAGCAACACATACCAATTACTCCTGAATTCTGTTTACTTAGCAGGGGAGCCACACATACCAATTACTCCTTAATGCTGTTTACTTAGCAGGGGAGCCACAAATACCAATTACTCCTTAATGCTGTTTACTTAGCAGGGGGGGCACACATACCAATTACTCCTTAATGCTGTTTACTTAGCAGGGGAGCCACACATACCAATTACTCCTTAGTGCTGTTTACTTAGCAGGGGAGCCACAAATACCAATTACTCCTTCATACTGTTTACTTAGCATGGGAGCAACAAATACCAGTTACTCGTTAATGCTGTTTACTTAGCAGAGGAACCACAAATACCAATTACTCCTTCATGTTGTTTACTTAGCAGAGGAGCCACAAATACCAATTACTCCTTCATGTTGTTTACTTAGCAGAGGAGCCACAAATACCAATTACTCCTTAATGCTGTTTACTTAGCAGGGGAGCCACAAATACCAATTACTCCTTCATACTGTTTACTTAACAGGCGTAGGGAGCCACACATACCAATTACTCCTTCATACTGTTTACTTAGCAGGGGAGCAACAAATACCAGTTACTCTTTAATGCTGTTTACTTAGCAGAGGAGTCACAAATACCAATTACTCCTTCATGTTGCTTACTTAGCAGAGGAGCCAAAATACCAATTACTCCTTCATGTTGTTTACTTAGCAGGGCAGCAACAAATACCAATTACTCCTTAGTGCTGTTTACGTAGCAGAGGAGCCACAAATACCAATTACTCCTTAATGCCGTTTACTTAGCAGAGGAGCAACAAATACCAGTTACTCCTTAATGCCGTTTGCTTAGCAGAGGAGCCACAGTTACCAGTTACTCCTGAATTCTGTTTACTTAGCAGAGGAGCCACACATACCAATTACTCCTTAATGCTTTTTACTTAGCAGGGGAGCAACACATATCAATTACTCCTGAATTCTGTTTACTTAGCAGGGGAGCCACACATACCAATTACTCCTTAATGCTGTTTACTTAGCAGGGGAGCCACACATACCAATTACTCCTTAATGCTTATTACTTAGCAGAGGAGCCACAAATACCAATTACTCCTTCATACTGTTTACTTAACAGGCCTAGGGAGCCAGAAATACCAATTACTCCTTCATACTGTTTACTTAGCAGGGGAGCAACAAATACCAGTTACTCTTTAATGCTGTTTACTTAGCAGAGGAGCCACAAATACCAATTACTCCTTCATGTTGTTTACTTAGCAGAGGAGCCACAAATACCAATTACACCTTCATGTTGTTTACTTAGCAGAGGAGCCACAAATACCAATTACTCCTTCATGTTGTTTACTTTGCAGAGGAGCCACACATACCAATTACTCCTTAATGCTGTTTACTTAGCAGGGGAGCCACAAATACCAATGACTCCTTAATGCTGTTTACTTAGCAGGGGGGGGCACACATACCAATTACTCCTTAATGCTGTTTACTTAGCAGGGGAGCCACACATACCAATTACTCCTTAGTGCTGTTTACTTAGCAGGGGAGCCACAAATACCAATTACTCCTTCATACTGTTTACTTAGCAGGGGAGCAACAAATACCAGTTACTCTTTAATGCTGTTTACTTAGCAGAGGAGCCACAAATACCAATTACTCCTTCATGTTGTTTACTTAGCAGAGGAGCCACAAATACCAATTACACCTTCATGTTGTTTACTTAGCAGGGAGCCACAAATACCAATTACTCCTTCATGTTGTTTACTTAGCAGAGGAGCCACAAATACCAATTACTCCTTCATGTTGTTTACTTAGCAGGGGAGCCACAAATACCAATTACTCCTTCATGTTGTTTACTTAGCAGGGCAGCAACAAATACCAATTAATCATTAATGCTGTTTATTTAGCAGGGGAGCAACACATACCAATTACTCCTTAATTCTGTTTACTTAGCAGGGGAGCCACACATACCAATTACTCCTTAATGCTGCTTACTTAGCAGGGGAGCCACAAATACCAATTACTCCTTAATGCTGTTTACTTAGCTGGGGGGCCACAAATACCAATTACTCCTTAATGCTGTTTACTTAGCAGGGGAGCCACACATACCAATTACTCCTTAGTGCTGTTTACTTAGCAGGGGAGCCACAAATACCACTTACTCCTTCATACTGTTTACTTAACAGGCCTAGGGAGCCACCAATACCAATTACTCCTTCATACTGTTTACTTAGCAGGGGAGCAACAAATACCAGTTACTCTTTAATGCTGTTTACTTAGCAGAGGAGCCACAAATACCAATTACTCCTTCATGTTGTTTACGTAGCAGAGGAGCTACAAATACCAATTACTCCTTCATGTTGTTTACTTAGCAGAGGAGCAACAAATACCAATTACTCCTTAATGCTTATTACTTAGCAGGGGAGCCACAAATACCAATTACTCCTTCATACTGTTTACTTAACAGGCCTAGGGAGCCACAAATACCAATTACTCCTTCATACTGTTTACTTAGCAGGGGAGCAACAAATACCAGTTACTCTTTAATGCTGTTTACTTAGCAGAGGAGCCACAAATACCAATTACTCCTTCATGTTGTTTACTTAGCAGGGGGGCCACAAATACCAATTACTCCTTAATGCTGTTTACTTAGCAGGGGAGCCACACATACCAATTACTCCTTCATGTTGTTTACTTAGCAGGGGGGCCACAAATACCAATTACTCCTTCATACTGTTTACTTAGCAGGGGAGCAACAAATACCAGTTACTCCTGAATTCTGTTTACTTAGCAGGGGAGCCACAAATACCAATTACTCCTTAATGCTGTTTACTTAGCAGGGGGGCCACAAATACCAATTACTCCTTAATGCTGTTTACTTAGCAGGGGAGCCACACATACCAATTACTCCTTAATGCTGTTTACTTAGCAGGGGAGCCACAAATACCAATTACTCCTTCATACTGTTTACTTAACAGGCCTAGGGAGCCACAAATACCAATTACTCCTTCATACTGTTTACTTAACAGGCCTAGGGAGCCACAAATACCAATTACTCCTTCATACTGTTTACTTAACAGGCCTAGGGAGCCACAAATACCAATTACTCCTTCATACTGTTTACTTAGCAGGGGAGCAACAAATACCAGTTACTCTTTAATGCTGTTTACTTAGCAGAGGAGCCACAAATACCAATTACTCCTTCATGTTGTTTACTTAGCAGAGGAGCCACAAATACCAATTACTCGTTCATGTTGTTTACTTAGCAGAGGAGCCACAAATACTAATTACTCCTTCATGTTGTTTACTTAGCAGAGGAGCCACAAATACCAATTACTCCTTCATGTTGTTTACTTAGCAGGGGAGCCACAAATACCAATTACTCCTTCATACTGTTTACTTAACAGGCCTAGGGAGCCACAAATACCAATTACTCCTTCATACTGTTTACTTCGCAGGGGAGCAACAAATACCAGTTACTCTTTAATGCTGTTTACTTAGCAGAGGAGCCACAAATACCAATTACTCCTTAATACTGTTTACTTAGCAGAGGAGCCACAAATACCAATTACTCCTTCATGTTGTTTACTTAGCAGAGGAGCCACAAATACCAGTTACTCCTTCATGTTGTTTATTTAGCAGAGGAGTCACAAATACTAATTACTCCTTCATGTTGCATACTTAGCAGAGGAGCCACAAATACCAATTTTAGAGTCATTGGTTTGACCCAACAGTGGCTCGAAGCCACATTCAAGACAAACACGCTAACCATTACACTGTCGATGCAGTTAAGAAAATACTAAGGAATAAATATTACTATTACTATACCTGAAGAAGAACAAACAGCTAGTTATTTTTTTTAAATAAATATAAAAAATTACAGATGTTATTCGGTCTGACATAACATATAGAACAAACAATGGAAGAAAAAACATAATTTGAAAACTTTAATGCAGAAGCTTTTAATGAAATTATTATTATATATACATTGCATACATGTGTCCATTCACAAACTTTCAAGTTGCACCAAGCTCTAACTTTCAGGTCAACTCCAACAGCTTGCCTCTACTTTTCGGTCCACTCATAATTTAGACATAAAGCTTGTCCCCCACTTTCTGGAAACTCCTAGGCCTCTGGATTATCAAAATATGACATTTTAACAACAGACGACAAGCCAAAGGTGATAGCAAAAGTTCATTTGGCTTTTGTTTGTCACTGACAAACTTTATCACATGAGGTGAAAATTGCAATTTAAATGGTATTAAGTCCTGATTGCCCAAATAGATATTCATGCAAATACAGTCATTGGTGGGAATGTCATCCCCACCCCATTCTATTTGTGATTACCACCATTTGGGTCTGTGAGAATATACATGTAACAGATTGTCGACTGGGAGGATTCAAAATACTGTAAAAAAAAATGGAGACAAAAAAACACTTGATGTAACCAAGATTTAAAAAATACAAAAATACAGTTAAGTACAAATTAATGTAAAAATTAGAGACCAAAAAAACCCTTAACTCACTCAAATGTAACCAAGATTTAAAAAAAATGAAAATACAGTTATGAATAAAAAAATAATGTAAAAATTGGAGACAAAATAAGCACTTGATTAACACACACACAAAACCAATTCAAATATATATTTACAAATTAATGTGAATTAAAGAATATCCTTTAAAATACTAAAACTTAAGAGTCATGTGACTTTCATAGTTGTTGAAAAAATAAGAACTGTAGGACGAAATATCTAACAGGTAATTTATTTTTATTACCCTTTCCTTATGCTTTACCATTTTCACGTACAATAGATTGATTTATTGTTTGATTGGTGTTTAACACCAAATTTAGCAGTATTTCAGCTATATCATGGTGTGAACAAATTTGATAAATCAAATTCTTCATCTACAATATATACCCTTAGAAATAAAGAAATATTTGCATAAAGCAATCGGGTTATATGTGCAAATAAAATTAAAACGATAAAAACATACATTCACAATTTACACTATCTTATTATATTTTAGTATATATATATTAGTTACTTTAAAAAAAAATTAAATTGTGTCGCCTGCGACATTTGTAAACAAATCAGATAAAAGTGTCGACATTTTAGAATGTTCATGTATAATTGATTATTTGCACATTTCCAACTCGATTCTAAAATTATATGTTTTTACAGGAGTTATTTCCCTTTAAGGTCATATTTCATGCAAAGTTCAATAAAGATAATATATATTTCCCCCAGAATCTGTACAAAATTTTAATGTTCAAACAAGTTGTGAATTTTCTATAGCTTGTTGCTATTGAATTATATTCCGATTGTTTTTTTTTACAAATTA
The DNA here is from genome assembly GCA_963383655.1 of Bathymodiolus septemdierum. Classification (NCBI taxonomy): domain Eukaryota; kingdom Metazoa; phylum Mollusca; class Bivalvia; order Mytilida; family Modiolidae; genus Bathymodiolus; species Bathymodiolus septemdierum. The sequence goes on from OY726525.1 coordinate 66,723,218, forward strand.
TTAGAAAATTGTTTGTCCTTTCTGTTGCTCCTGCCAGAACGAATACCATTTTAGCCTGTTGTAAGGGAAATAACTCCCATAAAAATGTATGATTTTAGAATCAAATAGGTAATGGACCAAACGTCTATTAGGTTTAGATAGCAGAAGATTAATCCCAGTGGCATCTTTCATATTAATTTGTTAATTTACAGTGTATTAATAATTTTACATGCATTAACATGGATTAAAAATAGTATTTGTTTTTGTTTGTTTGGTGGTGTTTAACACCATTTTCAACAGTATTTCAGTTATATTGGTGGAGGAAACCGGAGAACCTGGAGAAAACCAGACCTGTTGCAAGTCACTGACAAACTTTATCACATAATGTTGTACACCTCGCCCTGATCAAGATTCGAACTCACAACATCAGTGGTGATATTCACGGATTGCGTAGGTAGTTATAAATCCAACTACCATACGATCACGGCCCCTCAGAAATAGTAATAAATACAGTATCATTGTGTATATGTATAATCTAATGTAAAAATATGAAATATGAAATATGACCATTTAAAAAAGAGCCATGTGGATTGATACAACATTATAGCTCCGTCAAATCCACCGATGAAAAAAAGAAAACAACATAACAATTAATGACATGACATGCAACTATATAATTTTTTTTCATTTTTTGATGAATATTTTTTTGGTCAATTTTTTTTTTCAACTTTCATCAAATTAAGTCCATGTTGCTGTACAATGAAGTCATATGTTAAAAGTCTTATACAGTCCAACCTGTCTTATGTGACCTTTCAATGGAACATTTAGATAGGGTCACACAAGACAGGTGTTCACTAAATACAGGTTTAATTAATATAAAATGCACTATGAAGAGAAATTAATATTAGTTACATAATACAAGCTATTGCTTAATAGAGGTGGTCACTAAAGCAGGCTTGACTGTAGTCTTAAAAAATACATATCAAAATACTATATAAAGCAAGACAGACAAAAAGGTTGTTACTGACCTTTGGAACGGGGGATTTGAAAAATAAGCCTGAAAAGGTGTGCATGTAGAAAATACTGACCAGTAAACAAGGGCACTAACCCACTTGACCGAAGCCCAGGACAAGTAAAATTGGATATGGACAAGTGAAAATTATGAATGAATTTGTTTGAATAAATATTTTTTTTTTTTCTAAATTTGGCTTTTGGGCAAGTAAGTGAAGGTGAAGACAAAGACTGCAAGGGGAGTTGAAAAATAAGCATGAAAAGGGGAAGGTAAAAAGTTGAAACACTAGTTTACGGAGTATCATAACAATTTTGATTAAACTTAGCCTATAGTATACCAGAATATACATGTCTACATTTTGGAAGCATATTCTGACACTATGATACTGTGTAATTTGCTATTTCAACCATTTTTTTGTGACATTTTTAAAAAAATTTAACTACCAAGGTATCATAGGACCCCAATATACATGTTCAGCAGACATGCATTTCATGTCCTTTAAATATTGTTTTTACAAAATGAAGTCATTTACAGTTTTATCTACATAATATAAATAATAATGAAGCTTTAATATAATTCTATGAAGGCAGAAATTCCATTGTGAAGGATGGTATATATTGTAAATGTTGAAATGGCTAAGGACACTACGCCAACTGCTGCCATGGTGTAGGACTCATACTGGATCCAGTCTGAAATATAAGTTAAAAATAAATAAAAATAATAAGATGTTCATTACAATAACAGCTTGAAAATAATTATTTTAGCACAAATAAGAAGTAGTTGTGGTCGTTATCATATGGTAGTTGGATTTACAACTACCTATGCAATCAGTGCTTATCACCACTAAAGTTGTGATTTTGAATCCCACTCATGGCGAGTTGTACTCGATACACATTTATGTGATAAAGTTTGTCAGTGACTTGCAGCAGGTCAGTCGGTTTTTCTGTGTACTCCGGTTTCCTCCATCAATAAAACTGACCACCACAATATAACTGAAATGTTGTTGAAAGTGGCATTAAACACAATAACCCTCTACCCCCACATTCATACTAAAAATATCACTTATTTGGTTCAAAGGGAAAATGTATGAATTACCAATTAACACCACTCTAACCCTTTATCATAAACAAGCCAAGAATTATTAACAATATTTCTAAATCATTATAATTTACCCAGTCATTAAATATTCACCAGTTCTAACATAGTGAGGGCCTGGGTGGCTCAATGAGTTAGGTAGTTGGATTACCTAACAACTCATACAAGCCTATCACCAATACGACGTGGGTTTGCGCCAGGATTTGTAAATTACATAAAAGGGTGCACTCGAACCGCAGTCGCAAGTGATAAAGTTTACCAGTTGCTTGTCCATGGTCGATGGTTCTCTCCGGGTACTCCGGTTTCTTCCATCACTAAAACTGGTCACCATGATATAGCTGAAATATTGCTGAAAGTGGTGTTAAAACACCAAAAATCAAATCAAATTAAATCTAACATAGTGAATGTGAAACCAACACATCAACAAAAATTCCTTATGAAACAAAAATTATATACACTGTAATGGATTCCAATGTTTGTGGTTTGAGTAAAACATTTAGTCAGTACATACATATATGATGACGAATATATACGCTACGATAAAAAGTAAACAAACAAGTCTGAAATTAGTAATACATATGAAATATCTCTCAAAATCTGTAGATTGATAAATCTTAATTGTATTGTACTAAAATGATTAACACTATTTATATAACATGTTACTAATATTAACGTTGACAGTAACTGGTACTTATGGTGTTTTTTTTCTCTCTAAAAAAATGTATATTTTTCAATAAAGATTTTAAATTGGAGAAGAAAAAAAAGAAGAATTTTTTTTTTTTGCTACAGTCCACGAAATCCATGAAAATTTGTATACAATGAAAAATAATGAATTTACAGTAATACTGAGAACCACTCAAATGATACTCCTACCAAGTTTGATTTATTGTGCTTAACGCCACCTTCAGCGATATTTCAACTATATCATGGCGACCAGTTTTAGTGGTGGAAGAAGACGGAATACCCGGAGAGAACCACCGACCATGGGCAAGCAACTGGTAAACCTTATCACTTGCAGTTGCGAGTCCAGTGCACCCTTTTTTGTAATTTACAAAGCCGGGTGCGAACCCATGCTGTATTGGTGATACTCAGAGGCTTGTATAAGTTGCTAGGTAATCCAACTACCTAACTCATTTAGCCACCCGGGCCCTTGTGGCTCTATTGACACATTATCCTGATTGCAGATCAATTAGTCTTTTCTCCTTAAAGCTGCATGCTTAACAACAAGTACCAATTTCATAGTCTTCAATTTACTGGACCTGAGCTCGAATCCATGATCTACCGTACTCGGTGGGTGGGGCAAGCACACTAACCATTACACCACCGATGCAGTTCCTCACTTCAGGTGAACTCAAAATAAGTGGAAAAACTGGTAAATATGGTGTAGAAGGACAGATACAAATGTGCAATTAACACAGACCTTAGGGGCCATCGTGACCGTGATCGTATGGTAGTTGGATTTACAACTACCTACGGAATCAGTGACTATCGCCACTGATGTTGTAAGTTTGAATCTCGATCAGGGCGAGGTGTACAACATTATGTGATAAAGTTTGTCAATGACTTGTGACAGGTCAGTGCTTTTCTCTGGTTTCCTCCACCAATAAAACTGACCGTCACGATATAACTGACATATTGTTAAAGGTGGAGTTAAACACCATCAAATAAACAAACATACAACATACTAACCTTCAGGCTCTTCATTGTCAGTCTGATCCTTTGTTATCTCTACACGTAGAAAAGCTTGTGTAGTATCAGTCCCGTCAGTACATTCCACGTACAGTTCATACTCATTAGTTGTATCAGCATCTAACTCAGCTGTGTCATTTAGGTAGATAGATTTCCCTGTAATACACAAAAATATATACCATGTTTACCAGGTAAAATACAATGAAAGCTCTGCTTTCCAGTTAAATTACAATGAATGCCCTGTTTACCAGTTAAAATACAATGAAAGATTCACCTACAAGGTGAAATACAATGAAACCTCTGCTTACCAGGTAAAATACAATGAAATCTCCCTGTTAACCAGGTAAAATACAATGAAAGCTCCCTGTTTACCAGGTAAAATACAATGAAAGTTCCCTGTTCACCAGATAAAAATACAATATCTATTTATCTACATCACTATACCTAAAAGATAGAAGACTCCTTCTGTTTCTGGTATGGTTTTTAAGAAGGAACATGTGATTGGATCTGGACCTTTAGATGGATCTTCTACTGAAAACGTAAACAATTCTCCCATGGCCGTCTCGGATATCTGTAATACTTTGTTCATATCAGGAAATGTAGGTGGCTGTAAATATATCAAACTTTCATGTATATCAAATATTTCACTGAAATGATAACAACATAAACATGATAAATATGTGGCTGTGATCGCATGGTAGTTGGAATTACAACTACCTATATATGCAATCAACGCATGTCACCACCAAAGCTGTGAGTTCGAATCCTGCTCATGGTAAGGTATACTCGATACACCATTATGTGATAAAGTTTGTCAGTGACTTGCAGCAGGTCGGTGGTTTTCTCGTCTCCCCCATCAATAAAACTTAGCAATATTTCAGTTATATTGTGGTGGTAATATAACTGAAATATTGCTGAAAGTGGCGTCAAACACCATAACCTCTCATCCTACTCAAATATGAAGTTGATGCTTGTCTTTTGTTTCACATATCAAATGTATGATTATCCCAGTCTTCGCACTACCCCACTTACCCAAAGCCCAGTGTCATATGGTATTTTGAACCCCATGGTAAATTGAACCCGGGGTCGATTTACATCCATGGTATATTGAATCCCCTTATTGAAAATTGAACCCCCCCTGTATGGTAAATTGAACCCACATGGTATTTTGAACCTTCCCCCCCATTTCTAATCAAAAGATAGGCAGTGAGGTCAAAATATCATGTGTAGGGGGGTCGATATACCATGGGTAGGGGGGTCGATATACCATGGGTAAGGGGTTCAATATACCATGGGTAGGGGGGTCGATATACCATGGGTAAGGGGTTCAATATACCATGGGTAGGGGGGTCGATATACCATGGGTAGGGGGGTCAAAATACCATGGGTAGGGGGGTCGCTATACCATGGGTAAGGGGTTCAATATACCATGGGTAGGGGGGTCAAAATACCATGGGTAGGGGGGTCGGTATACCATGGGTAAGGGGGTCAATATATCATGGATAGGGGGTCAAAATACCATGGGTAGGGGGGTCAATATATCATGGATAGGGGGTCAAAATACCATGGGTAGGGGGGTCAAAATACCATGGGTAGGGGGGTCGATATACCATGGGTAGGGGGGTCATTATTCCATGGGTAGGGGGGTCGATATACCATCGGTAGGGGGTCAAAATTTTCCAAAAAAAAAAATTCAAAGTTCAAGTTTCAAAAAAAATTTAAAATTTGAAAATTAAAAAAAATATATAAAATTTCAAAATTCAAAAATTTCATAAGATTTCAAAATTTTCATCATATTTCAATATTTTAATATTTAAATAATCTTGAAAAATGATAAAACAATTGTAGCCTATTTTGTTAAATATATTGTTGAAAAGTTTGAAAAAATCCTTATTATTTAATAAGCAGTTATTGACTTTTAATTTCAGTCTACTCATGATTATGCGGATCTGGTCAATGATTGGCCTCGGTCAATCATTCATTGACCAGGTCCGTATAGTCATGAGTAGACCGCATTAAAAGTCAATAATTGTATAGGGTAGGGAGGTCGATATACCATTGGTAGGGGGGTCGATATATCCATGGGTAGGGGGGTCGATATACCATTAATTGAAATTAATTGACGAATTGTTCACCTATTGTCGAACTCAATTTTAGGCAATAGGTGAAATTCAGTTTTATGAATTCTGACAAATGCATGCTCAATTTTTCAAATTATTCTGTATTTCAATCTGTCTTATAAGTTGAATAAAATCAGTAAAACACTTTAAGGAAAAAAATAATGCAAATACCTACCTTCCCTATTTTTCTTAGCTTGGGGACAAGAATAACACATATATTTTGTTTGGCCTAAGCCAAAATACTACAATAATAAGATGACTAACAAACCTCAAAAAGAGAAGTAATTTGTACGAGTTTCAAGTATTAGATGCAAGTGTAAGAAAAAATGGAGCACTGTGCAATAGTCGGTGCCATAGCTCTGGATCATGTGATAACAAATGATTTTTAATATATGACTTTAAATATTTCCATAAAACTTTATTTTTTAATATTTTATTTTACATTTGTATTTAGCATTTTAAGTGAATGATGTAGTTTTAGAAATGATTTATATCAAACTGCCTACCATTGGTATTATTTGTAATCTTATGAAATATATTAGTTTTTATGAAAATTTTGTAATTTTTTGAAATTTTTGAAATTTTGAAATTTTTTGAAAATTTTGGAATTTTAATTTTAATTTATATATCTTTTGAAATTTTATAATATTTTTGAAATTTTGAACTTTTTTGAAAATTTAGATTTTTTGGAAATTTTGAAATTTTATTACCCCCTACCCATAATTATTAATATATATTGAACCCCCTCCCTACCCATGGTATATTGACCCCTTTAACCATGGTATATTGACCCCCCTACCCATGGTATATCGACCCCCCTAACCATGGTATATCAACCCCCCTATCCATGGTATATCGACCCTCCTACCCATGGTATATTGACCCCCCTACCCATGGTATATCGACCCCCCTAACCATGGTATATCAACCCCCCAACCCATGGTATTTTGACCCCCCTGCCCATGGAATATCGACCCCCCTACCTATGGTATATCAAACCCTCTCTTATGGTATTATGAACTCCTCTCTTTTGGTAGAAATGAGGGGGGGTTCAATTTACCATGAGGGGGTTCAAAATACAATGACAAAAAATTGACCCCGGGGTCAAAATACCATATGGAAAATTGAACCTGGGGTCAAAATATCATAGGTAAATCGACCCCGGGTTCAATTTACCATGGGGTTCAAAATACCATATGACACTGGGACAAGTAAAACTGGATTTGGACAAGTGAAAATTATGAAAGAATTTGTTTGAATAAATAGAAAATTTTTCTAAATTTGGCTTTCGGGTAAGTAGGTGAAAAAAATTAAGGTTAAAACTGACCCCATTAAAGGTTGTCACGGTAACAGTTCCTGTAACTCTATTATAGCAGGAGTCCTCGGCCCACATTATATAGTAATGATACTGATTCCTCTCACCAATGATGTGTAGAAGATCATCCTTCACGTGGATAGATTCTAAAAATAGAAATACACAAAGTCAACAGATTCTATAAATAGAAATATACAAATTCAACAGATTCTATAAATAGAAATATACAAAGTCAACATGTGTAAGATTTAACAATAACAATGAATGATTATAAAAATACAGTCGAATCTCGTTATCTCAAAGTTCATGGAATCGTTGCAAAAATCTGAAGTGTTTGAATTTTGACTAAAGGGAAGCAAGGAATTAAGTCAGAAAGATAACTCTATCAGGTAAATTTGTATTTAAGTTATTTTTGACACAAAATCAAAAGCCTCACCTCTCCCCAAATTCTTTCATATTTTGAGAGAGATACCTTGTAATCCCCCATCTGTCATAAGTGTGCATTTGATCCCTCCATCATCACGGAGCAAGGGATCAAATACACACTTATGACGGATGGAGAAACCATCTCTTTTTCCCAGGAGCCAGAAATTAGATTTTTGATTTATATAAAAAATCAGTAATTTTTCTTCAAATGTTACCCAGATGTCCTGTTAAAAACTGCAAAGTCAGATTATTATTTTTTTACTTTTTTGCATCATTCAGGTCAAGATATTTTTTCTATAAAATTTGGCTACAGAAATATTTTTTAGAAAAAAAAAATACATAGCTGCCCATCCTACTAAAAATTAAATGGTAGTTTCCTTATCATAGGATATGAAACCATTCAATAAGATACACGGCAACATGAATGCATTGTTTTCCTTTGATCTTTTTATGGTTTATATACCAGAATGTAAGTAACAGTTAAGAACTGTGAAATAATACATGTAGAAACGTGATATTGCACACTTTAAATCTGGGCTGTAGTTTTATTTCTCAGATAGGAGATATTGCACACACTTTAAATCTGGGCTGTAGTTTTATCACTCTTAGAGAGTCATGCAATAATCAACAACCTAGATGTGATATTGAATGGCTTCATCTTACAAATCATTTATACCATGATTTACCGAGCTAAACGGTTAAACAATCTCACTCTTCCCGTTCGATTGTTTAACCAGTTAACTCGGAAAACCATGTTATAAATATTACAGTTGAACCTCGTTGTCTCGAACTCGAAGGGACCACCCGAAAATGCTTGAGTTATCCAAGGTTCGACTTATCAGAGATCGACTATGACGTCAGCTGTTTTATTGATAAAGGTTCAGATGTGTGTTTCCATCATGTTTGAAAATGTGCAAAATATATATTTGATTGTCATGTTTACCGTTTACGCTTTGTTCGATATGTACTAGATGTTTTTGTTGGTTTCAATAAACGTATAAATAAAGAAATATCGATACACAAAACTTTTATTTATTATTCTATGAATTTGATATTTAATAAAAATGAACGTGAACTGTTTAAGCGGAATAAAAAAAAACCGATATCACAAATTATTATCAATCACGTTTTCAATAAAGATGAAAGAAAATCGATCACCAGTGATCGTATTGTTTGTCAATTATAATCTTCTTAATCAATGTTAATTAAAGCTTCCATAATTGTGCATTATTGTAAAAAGTTTAATACAAATTACGACAAATTGACTTGGGTATCAAAATTCGCTTCAATAATTTTCTCAGGTAAAATTTTGTTCCGCTTGAGCACGCCGATCTAAAAAAAGAATTAAAGATGTGCCAGATGTTTACAATTAACATGTCAACGTTTAACGAGGTCAATCAAATTGTTAAACAAACATGTATAATCAAAATGTTTGTGTCAGAATTATGGAAACATGGAGCTCGACTTATGCGGGTGAATTTACGGTATTTTAATTTCTATGGACTAATATTTTTGCTCGAGTTATCCGAGAAATCGACACAAAAGAGATTGAATTATTAAAGGTAAAAATGCATTAGGTCAACAGCAACTTTGCAGGGACAGACAAAAATGCTCGACTTATCCGAGATATCGAGACAACGAGGTTCGACTGTACTTGTAATCTTACATACTTGCAAAAGTATCAAAGTAGAAGTATAGATCGTCATATTCTGGTTCATAATCAACAAACCAATCAGCATAATCTGTGTCGTTGAAGAAAAAGTCAATAATACTAAAATCAATAGAAGCATGATCTGGTATGGTCTTATCGTAACGAGACATGTTGAAGTATGGCGGTGTATCTAAAAATAAAATAAAAAAATATTATCATACTTTGTATTTGATAAAATTTCAGCTAAAGTGTAAATAAACATTAGAGAATACCGAAGGGGCGACCAAAAACGACAATCCAGAGAAATCTGCAACACAGGGTACACAACACAGCAAACACACACAAGGTAAATAAGACATGAGCCCTCCTACAAACAACTGGAGGTCAAAACAAACTGAACATCGTTTTTATGAGGAAATTGTAACAGACATCACAACACGGAACTCAGAATGTAAAGACATACAAGTTAATTGAATGATCTCCCCTGCATTATTCCTCATGGCCTAATCAGGTTGCACAATCATGTGAATCATATTATTATTGAATATTATCTTTCATGCAATTGTTTGACATATGAGAGATAATGTAAAAACTAGATTTTATAACAAAATTATACAAGGAAATGCAACAATAACCAAAAATAGAGGATCACATAACTAGTTATTCATGAAAGTTTGTGTTCACTTTCGTGTTTATCCCATCCAGAACATAGATTTCCTTTCCTTTATATTTGTGGTAAAACAAAACAAGTTCTTTTGATTCTCACTCTTGGTGAGGTGTACTCAATACAACATTATATGATACATGCAGGGGATAGGGTTAGGGTTATGGTGTTTAACCCACTTTCAACAATTTTTCAGCTATATCGTGGCGGTCAGTGTTATTGCAGGAGGAAACCGGAATACCCGAAGAAAACCACAGACCTGCCACAAGTCACTGACAAACTTTATCATGTAATGTTGTATCGAGTACACCTTGCTATGAGCGGGATTTGAACTCACAAGTTTAGTGGTGATAAGCACTTATTGCATAGGTAGTTGTAAATCCAACTAGTATATGATCACGACCATGACGGCCACAATAGCAGGTCAGTGATTTTCTTCAGTTTCTTTCACCAATAAAATGGGCCACAATGATATAACTGAAAAATTGCTGAAAGTGGCAGTACAGTTAAACACCCATAAAGGGCCATTGTGGCCGTGATCGTATGGATTTACAATTACCTATGCAATCAGTTCCTATCACCACTGATGTTGTGGGTTCGAATCTCGATCAGGGCGAGGTGTACAAAATTATGTGATAAATTTTGTCGGTGACTTGCGACAGATCGGTGGGTGTCTCCGGGTTCTCCTGTTTCCTCCACCAATAAAACTGTCTGCCACAGTATAACTGCAATATTGTTGAAAGTGGCGCTAAATACTCATACCCATAACCCAGCATATATTTAGTCTGAAAAAAACATATACTTTTAAGTTGCATTTCTTACTTTCAACCGTTGTATATCGCAGAGCATAGACTTGTTGTGTCAAGATTTCCTTGGTTCCATTCCAGTTAACGACATCGCCATCCTGAGGTTTTTCTGTTGTTATCTTGTACGTGTCTGTAGGACAATAGACTGGACGTAGATCTCGATGGTCAGGTGACGAAGCATTGTACGCAGCATTACACCAATCATACGACAGGATATTGTCTCCACCGTCATACCTACAGTACATGAAAAGAAAGTTTAAACAGTGATGGTCAACAATTCTACCAGTATAAACAAAACAAAAGAAAGTTTAAACTGCGATGGTCAACAATTCTACCAGTATAAACAAAACAAAAGAAAGTTTAAACTGCAATGGTCAACAATTCTACCAGTATAAACAAAACAAAAGAAAGTTTAAACTGTGATGGTCAACAATCCACCAATATCAACAAAACAAACAATCATCTCTCACCTCAAATCAATGAACATAAACAATACTATGACACAGATTTACTTCTACTCACAAAGATCACACACCATCACAAAAATGAATGAAAACATGAACATGGACAGGACAATAACAGTGAATACTTGTTGATAACTGAGAAGAAGGTAGAAGATAGAAGGAAGGATACTAATCGGTAAAACTTGGTCAGAACAGGTGGTATTTTCCGGTGTTCTACAAAGATCATACATCATGGTTGTAAATTTAAATAATTGAATGTCTATAAATCTTACCATCCAATCATATCTCCAGCAGCAATGGTAATACGTTCAGCATCAGGGGGAGTGTATGTCATCATCTTATTGAGGTCAGTCTCTGTAAAATATCAGTAAATATTACATAGGAATAGCAAATATAAAAATGTAGTATGTTGTCTTTTTGAGTGCAGAATATTTATCGTTTATATATATAGCTGTTTTCCTGTTAGGTTCAATTATCAATAGGGGAGGGAATCCTATTAACTTATTTAACCCTGCCACATTTTGTACCTGTCCAAAGCCAGAACCTGGATTTCCAACGTCATGGTTCTTTTTTTTTATTATGAATTAAGGTGAGAGGTAATTGTTTGTCTTGTTGATATTGGTGGAATTATTTCACAAGCTCAGCATATTTACGTTTGTGAACTCTTTTTTATTCGACGAATACCAATTTTTTGATTTTTCGTTGATAACAAGAGAAATCATTTATGTTAGTATTAAAACCATGATTTCAATGTCAACAAACATATAAGTTTCTGACAATCCACGAAAATTGACATCAACAAAAACAAATAAAACCACGGCAATTATAGTCAAACCGGCTTTAGTAACCACCTCTATTAAGTAATAATTTGTATTATGTGAAATTAATTTTAATTTCACCTCGCCGTGCATTTCATATTAATCTAAGCTGTATTAAGCAACCACCTGTCTTATGTGACCCTATTTCAGTGTTCTCTTAGAAGGTCAGGGTTGACTGATCCATTGACAGAGTTAGTGCCTATGACCTTTCTGTAACCATGGTAACCATTTTGTACGCTCTTACCTGACAAATTGACAGAGTTAGTGCCTACAACCTTTCTGTAACCATGGTAACTATTTTGTATGACTTTACCTGACACATTGACAGAGTTAGTGCCGACAACCTTTCTGTAACCATGGTAACTATTTTGTATGACCTTACCTAATACATTGACAGAGTTAGTGCTGACAACCTTCCTGTAACCGTGGTAGCTATTTGGTATGATCTTACCTGACACATTGACAGAGTTAGTGCCGACAACCTTTCTGTAATCATGGTAACTATTTTGAATGACCTTACCTGAAACATTGACAGAGTTAGTGCCTATGACCTCTCTGTAACTGTGGTAACTATTTTGTACGATTTTACCTGACACATTGACAGAGTTAGTGCCGACAACCTTTCTGTAACCGTGGTAACTATTTTGTACAGTCTTACCTGACACATTGACAGAGTTAGTGCCGACAACCTTTCTGTAACCATGGTAACTATTTTGTACAGTCTTACCTGACACATTGACAGAGTTAGTGCCGACAACCTTTCTGTAACCGTGGTAACTATTTTACATGATTTTACCTGATACATTGACAGAGTTAGTGCTGACAACCTTTCTGTAACCGTGGTAACTATTTTACATGATCTTACCTGACACATTGACAGAGTTAGTGCTGACAACCTTTCTGTAACTGTGGTAACTATTTTACATGATCTTACCTGACACATTGACAGAGTTAGTGCTGACAACCTTTCTGTAACCGTGATAACTATTTTACATGATCTTACTTGATACATTGACAGAGTTAGTGCTGACAACCTTTCTGTAACCGTGGTAACTATTTTACATGATCTTACCTGATACATTGACAGAGTTAGTTCCTACGACCTCTCTGTAACCGTCGACACCAATAGATCTCCACACAACAAATTTCAGTCTTCCTTTATTGATTGGATAAAACGTCCATGTAGAAATCAATCCACAACATCTTACTATATCAATATCACTTTCTAGTATGTAGGCATTTCCTAAAACATAAAACAAATACAATTCTTATACTTATAGTAGGCAATGGATCAAATGTCATTATGAGGGGTCGTTGTGGTCGTGATCGTATGGTAGTTGAACTTACAACTACCTGTGCAATCAGTGACTTTCATCAGTAAAGTTCTGAGTTCGAATACTGCTCATGGCGAGGTGTACTTGATACAACATTATGTGATAAAGATTGTCAATTGTTTTCTCCGATTTCCTCCACAAATAAAACTGACCACCATGATAAAATTGAAATATTGTTGAAAGTGGTATTAAACACCATAACCTTAACAATAAAATGTCATTTTAATACAGTAGCCTCCCTTCTAAAATTAAAAAGTGGCCTTATAATAGAGGTGGCCTCTCTTGAGGAAGACAATTTACTAGTATTTTACTATCTCAGTGCATCTGAAATCTGGCCTGATAAGATGTGTGGCCTTAAATGGGTGAAGGGCTTATTAGAGGGGGACTATTGTACCCACATCAAATCGCATAGAAAATGAAACATCTCTTTATGACAAATATCATAGCTGCAAATCTTCCCAATAAGGGACAGACTTCCACTCCACTCTTTTGGTCAAGTGAGCTAACAGCAGGTATTAATATACCAATTCTGACCAGTAAGGGTTAGGGGTTAGGGTTATGGTGTTTAACACCACTTTCAACAATATTTCAGTTAGGGGTCAGTTTTAATGGTGGAGGAAACCATAGTACCCGGAGACAACCATCGACCTGCTGCAAGTCACTGACAAACTTTATCACATAATGTATTATCGAGTATAATTCGCCACGAGTGGGATTTGAACTCACAACCTTACTGGTGATAGGCACTGATTGCACAGGTAGTTGTAAATCCAACTAAAATACAATCATGACCACAATTACCCTCTGACAAGTAAGATAAGTCTTAAAAAGGTATATTAGTCTTATATGTTATTTATACAATAATATTGTGTTGTCCATGTTATATGCCGAAATATGTCCCAAGGTCAGAAGGCATAATGCACGACCTGAAGGGGAGGCATAATGCACAACCCGAAGGGGAGTGCATTATGCCTTCTAACCTTGGGACATATTTCGGCATATAACATGGACAACACAATATTATTGTTATTATTACTCTGAATGTCTTTGGTGATTTTAAAAAATGAAATTTGACTAAAATGTATTGATACTGACATTGATAGTATAAAGATTGGCAAATATTATTCATTTAAATTCAAGAAATATTTAATTTCAACAATAACAATGAACTGTCAAATATTTAATTCCCAAACCTGGAACTGGCCATTGTTTTGACAGACGACAGCATCAACGTTAAAGAATAACGTATAATACATTGTAAATTGTACACTGTTAAAAGCGCTCAGGTGATCCCGTTTAGACCCCGCCTATTTAAAAGATGTAACATTGTTCTAAGCTCCGCCCATCAGCATATTAATGACTCCAACAATAGTATTATGCGAGTGCATAGTACAACGACGCTATTTATTCTTTGTAAAATTATGTTTCGACAATATCATGTCAATTATAATCGGATGGGTCGAACTGATTTGAAAGTCCCTTCAATTTTCCTTATATTTCTAAGTAATAAAAAAAACCTTTCGCTCGAACACCGATACTTTGAACAGTCAAACTCAATAAATGGTCCCGTCAAAAATAAAATCATGAGTTTTACCATGCCAAACTCGAACATCGCAATTGAACTGACAGATGTATGTTACGGTTGAATGTGCTTACTGCAAGGTGTGATAAATGTCAGATTACCAACAGATAATTGTTTACTTAACAATTACAGGTCATCATTTGTGTTAATTAGTCATTAAATTCAGCTGTGGCTTGATTGTTAACCATTAATTACGATTAATACAGAACGATTATTGAACACTAGACTTGTGTCGCTGATTGTACCAATCCGTACCTACACTAAAAAATAATTAAAACAATCAAATGTTTACAATCGTAATAAAGTTTATTAAAACAATATTTAAAATTGTTATTACATGAATTATTATTATTGAGAGTTTTTTTTATAGTTGCTGGGATCGAATAATATCAAACTGTGTGGTCTCAAGGTTCATCTAAGTACCAAAAAAATAGAAATGTACTCGTACTGAAATTCCGATTAACCTGAGTTTTTATGTGTATATAATACCAAAAGAAACAAATATAATTGCTTCAAATTCAATTTAAAGAAAAAGAAAAGGTCTAAAATTTGAAAATTGGCCATTAAAATATATCTGAATTATCAAGCATTATACTGATATCGATCCAAGTGTTAATACCCAACCTCGTATTTCCTGTTTATAAAATAGATCGTGAACAATATGAAAAAACGTTTCTAAGGAACGTTTGAAGATACCAAAGAGGTATTTAGAAGCCGTAGCCTTTGAGAACTTTCTAAAGGATTAAATATCTTTTACGAGAAAGGCCCGCTTTACTGCGCATCAGTTATCATAGCGTAATGACACTGTCCCGGGTCAGAACCAAATGTTTTTCTCTCTAAAATGATGGGACCTCGGTGGCTCGAACTTCCAATAGCTCAAACACATTTTGACAGTCCCTTCGAGTTCGAGCCAGCGAAGTTCTACTGTATATGTTTTATATTTTCCAGTTTTATGGATTGCTCCCTAAAGGGAGATTACTCTTGAGATAATTTCAAAATTAGTATATATGTTTTATATTTTCCAGTTTTATGGATTGCTCCCTAAAGGGAGATTACTCTTAAGATAATTTCAAGATTAGTATAAATGTTTTATATTCTCCTGTTTTATGGATTGCTCCCTAAAGGAAGATTACTCTTAAGATAATTTCAAGATTAGTATATATGTTTTATATTTTCCAGTTTTATGGATTGCTCCTTAAAGGGAGATTACTCTTAAAACGATTTTAAGATTAGTATATATGTTTTATATTTTCACGTTTTATGGATTGCTCCCTAAAGGGAGATTACTCTTAAGATGATTTCAAGATTAGTATATATGTTTTATATTCTCCTGTTTTATGGATTGCTCCCTAAAGGGAGATTACTCTTAAGATGATTTCAAGATTGGTATATATAGTTTATTTTCTCCTGTTTTATGGATTTTTCTCAGTGTAAATTTTATATTAATTAAAAAAAATACTTTCCCCTCTTTACAGCTTCTGTTTACCCCTTTGGTGTCTCCAAACTTTTCTCACTGAGTATTAGTGGCAAGTTTTCTATTAAATAAACAAACTACCTGCTGTGTCATTGACTGCTCCTAGTGTTAAATTTTCCAAAGGTAGATAACTGAAGCCTCTCTCTTCACAATCTGAAACAAAAGAAGATTTAATTCTGAATTAGTTATTTATGGTGCCATGAAGGGGTTAGGGTTATGGAGCTTAAAGCCACTTTCAACATTATTTCAGTTACATTGTGGCGGTCAGGTGGTGATGGAAACCTCCGACCTTTTTGCAAGTCACTGACAAACTTTATCACAATGTTGTATTGAGTACACCTCTACGAACTCGCAACGTTACAGTGCCATGTAATTGGAAATAAGGATTTATCATTTTGTACAAGATGTGATCATACTATGATGTAGTTCAATATAACAGACATATTTTGTATTAATGCTACACATCTGCATTATGGTGCAGAAATATTGGGTCGTCATGGTAAAGATTTTTATAGTAGATGTATATTACATCTACCGATCAGTGTCTATTGTAACAAAATTAGGTTAATAGCCTGGTCAATGAGGATTTAAATACCCTCTGTTAGTTGATCTAGTAGAGATCTCCTTTAGCTCAGTTGGTAGAGTGGTTGCCTACAGAGCAGAAGGGTAGAGATCTCCTGTAGATCAGTTGGTAAAGTGGTTGCCTACAGAGCAGAAGGGTAGAGATCTCCTGTAGATCAGTTGGTAGAGTGGTTGCCTACAGAGCAGAAGGGTAGAGATCTCCTTTAGCTCAGTTGGTAGAGTGGTTGCCTACAGAGCAGAAGGGTAGAGATCTCCTGTAGATCAGTTGGTAGAGTGGTTGCCTACAGAGCAGAAGGGTAGAGATCTCCTGTAGATCAGTTGGTAGAGTGGTTGGTAGAGTGGTTGCCTACAGAGCAGAAGGGTAGAGATCTCCTGTAGATCAGTTGGTAGAGTGGTTGCCTACAGAGCAGAAGGGACTTGGTTGTATCCAAGCATAGAACACAGAAATATCACCACTTATTTGTCAGTTTGATTTCTGTTCAAATCTTGCATGTCACACAACACCATGCAGGGTATAATATCAGCGAATTTAATCTTAATGCTTTTTGTATCAACGTTTGTAAATGTGTTGTGTTGTATAGAACTATGGGGGTTGGATTGCTATGCCTGCTTGTGAGTTTGATTCTGTCCCATAGACAGGTATGCTCAAAACAAATTTATGTGACTACATTTGTCTGCTACCTGCTGCAAGAAAACACATCGGTGGTATGATGGTAACATGTGTTGTAAGCATAGACTACGACAATCAGGTGAATTGATGGGTATGTATTTTGAAGATACAAGCTAAGGACAATCTTAAATACAGTACAACCTGCTTTAGTGGCCACCTCTATTAAGCAATAACTTGTATTATGCAACATTAATTTTAATTTCCCTTGACTGTGCATTTCGCATTACTTAAAGTAATATTACACCAGTTTTGGGTGAAAAATTTTTTTCCCTGAAATTTCAATTTGGAATACAGCGGTACCTTTACTAAGCTATTCATGCATGTTTCAAGTCGAAATATGTTCCCAACAACTAGAAATCTGCAAATCCGTGTGCATGTTTAGCGTCTTCGCCATTGTTGTGGAGACTGACTAATTTTCGGTTGTTTTGTTCTGATGATTGCCGATCATGACCTCGTGAAGAAAAGTTTTGGTCTGATGATTGCAGATCATGACCTCGTGAAGAAAAGATAAACAACCATGGATGCTGAGGTAAGTATGCACACATTCCTGACAATGATTATTGAGGAATCTGTCTGTTTCATGTCATGTGAACCAATTTTTTTTTGCAATTATTCTTATGTGGTACACACGGAATAAATCTTTATTATTTTTCATCAACTGAACATTGCGCATGAGCGATAATCTCCCTAAAAGAGTTCAAATCTTGGGTCACGTGCATATCCTTTGCATTACTGTATGGGAAAACAGAATTATCTGCTGTCAAATATTTTGCGATTTGCTCTTAAAATCTGTTTTTGAGCAGCTTTTTAAAGTTATGCGGTTGATTTTAGTTAAAATTAAGTGACATATCAAGTGAAAATATTTAATCCAAAAATTCCACGATATTTGCCTTTCATATTACTTTAAACCTGTAGTTAGTGACCACCTGTTTTGTGTGACCCTATTTCAAAGTTTCCTTGTAAGGACATAAAACAGATTTGATTGGACATCTTTACTTAGTCTTTGTCTTAACATTTTAACCTACTTGCCCAAAAGTCAAATTTAGAAAAAAAAATTATTTATTCAAACAAATTTTTTCATTAATTTCACTCGTCGGAACCCATTTTACTTGCCCCGGGCTTCGGGCAAGAGGATTAGCGCGAAGACTGTACTTACATGGACAATAGCGATGGTTTCCCAACAGAAGACATTCTCTGGTTTCTAACGCGTGTGTTTCATCGTTCAGCTGACCACACGTGTTAACATAACCATCTTCAGTATTAGATTCTGTGTTTGATACACACGAACGAGTTCTTGTCTGAATACCTCTGTCACAGGTCATTGAACAGTCTGACCACTGTGCCCACTGAGCCCATTGTGGAACTATAGAAGAAAAACAGTCAAAAGCAGCCATAATAATATGTAGTGAGTGAGTGAGTGATTGTTGTTTAACGCCAATTCAGCAATTTTTCAGCTATATCATGACGAGAACATAATTTTTAATGAGATCCGCTTTGTACTAGACCAACATGCTGAGTTGAAATTTTATAGTGCTAGTTCACTGAAACAACAGTCCGCGGGTAGACATGTCACTCCACTTGGACACATTATTCTGATTCCGAGCCAACCAGTCTTTGCTCTTTCTCCTTAATCCTGCATGCTTAGCGGAGAAGCAACAAATACCAATTTTATAGTCTTTGATTTGACCCGACCAGGGCATCGAACCCACGATCTACCGCACTCGAGGCGAGCACGCTAACCATCACACCACCGATGTGGTTAAATAATATGCAAGGATCAAAGTATTAATTAGAATGTCATGAAAGAATCTACAGTGAAACCTGTCTAAACTGAACAAGCTTTGATGTTCAGAATAAACAGTTGTCATTGTAACTTTATAATTCAAGGTTAATACAGGATCATGTTTTATTCACGGTTATGTTCAGAATAAACAGTTGTCATTGTACCTTTATAATTCAAGGTTAATACAGGATCAGGTTTTATTCACGGTGATGTTCAGAATAAACAGTTGTCATTGTACCTTTATAATTCAAGGTCAATACAGGATCATGTTTTATTCACGGTGATGTTCAGAATAA
Source organism: Bathymodiolus septemdierum (assembly GCA_963383655.1). Taxonomy (NCBI): domain Eukaryota; kingdom Metazoa; phylum Mollusca; class Bivalvia; order Mytilida; family Modiolidae; genus Bathymodiolus; species Bathymodiolus septemdierum. The sequence goes on from OY726525.1 coordinate 66,742,978, forward strand.
ACAGTTGTCATTGTAACTTTATAATTCAAGGTTAATACAGGATCATGTTTTATTCACGGTGATGTTCAGAATAAACAGTTGTCATTGTAACTTTATAATTCAAGGTTAATACAGGATTATGTTTTATTCACGGTTATGTTCAGAATAAACAGTTGTCATTGTAACTTTATAATTCAAAGTTAATACAGGATTATGTTTTATTCACGGTTATGTTCAGAATAAACAGTTGTCATTGTACCTTTATAATTCAAGGTTAATACAGGATCAGGTTTTATTCACGGTGATGTTCAGAATAAACAGTTGTCATTGTACCTTTATAATTCAAGGTTAATACAGGATCATGTTTTATTCACGGTGATGTTCAGAATAAACAGTTGTCATTGTACCTTTATAATTCAAGGTTAATACAGGATCATGTTTTATTCACGGTTATGTTCAGAATAAACAGTTGTCATTGTACCTTTATAATTCAAGGTTAATACAGGATCAGGTTTTATTCACGGTGATGTTCAGAATAAACAGTTGTCATTGTACCTTTATAATTCAAGGTTAATACAGGATCATGTTTTATTCACGGTGATGTTCAGAATAAACAGTTGTCATTGTACCTTTATAATTCAAGATTAATACAGGATTATGTTTTATTCACGGTTTAGATAGGTTTTGCTGTATATGTATTCCTTTCTTTGTCAGAATAATTAGTGTTGTCATGGTTGAAAGAAAAACATCGATATCGAATGGAGTGCGCACGACACGTTTCTGGAATAACCTTTATCAGGTATGCTCATAACCTGATATAGGTTATTGAAGAAACATGTCGTTCACACTAAATTAGAGGGGGCCGTCGTGGCCGTGATCGCATGGTGGTTGGATTTACAACTACCTATGCAATCAGTGCCTATCACAGTGAGTATCTTCACTGATGTTGTGGGTTCGACTCCCGCTCAGGGCAAGGTATACAACATTTTGTGATAAAGTTTATCAGTGATTTGTGGCTGGTCGGTGGTTTCTCCGGGTTCTCCGCTTTCCTCCACCAATAACACTGACCGCCACAATATAACTGAAATATTGTTGAAAGTGGCGTTAAACACCATAAAACCAACCACACTTAATTAGATATCCATTATCTCACAGAAGGCTGTCTATAAATTGAGGGACTGTTAAACAAATTAAAAGTAAAAACAAAAACAAATTGTAAAAAAATCGGCTAATCAGAAACAAGAATTGCCTGTGGCGGCCATGTTTGTCAATGGATCGGGACAAAATGAGCAATCTTTATAAAGGACCTTCCATAGATGCTTCCTACCAAGTTTCAGTTCATTTGACTGAGGGGTTTCAGAGGAGAATATTAAAATGTGAAAAATTAACGGACGACGAACACCAAGTGATGGCAAAAGCTCACATTGCCTTTGGCAAGGTGAGCTAAAAAAAAAGAAGAATTGTTTCCATATCAATGTCTAAAAATTGTACAGAAACTTACTTGTGCATGAATAGTCCCAGTACATGACTCCACAGAATGATATTAAACGGTTAGTATAGTAGCGATACTTAGTACGGGAACACATCAACCATCCCCAGCCACATCTGTAGTATTCCGTGTATGTCAATTCTACATCATAATCATTACTCGTAAAACACCACGTCAAACTATCATTTATCATGACATCACAGTCAAAATGATTATCACACTGTGATTCCACGTGTGCTAATCCATTGTGCGTTGCATCCTCAGGATTAAAGTACCAATAATCGTCGGTGTTGTAATCCCACGCACACCCGTGTGTCCAGCTACTTCTGGTGATGTCCAACGTTCCGTTAGTGTCGTAGATATAACAGACGGGAGAGAAGTAGTCATTTCTACATGTATCCCCGTCATCTGAAAATAAAATGATACGTGCTTATAATAATAAAAATGATGTTTACCCCCTGTTGTTTGTAGGAGGGCTCATGTCTTATTTATGTTATTTGTGTTTGTTTGCATATATGTAGAGGTGTCAAACATGTCTGGGTGTCTTATAAGAGGCAGGAACTGTTTACCAATCACCAGAACCTGGGTTCATCCCCTGTTTTTGATGGGGTCCATGTTTTCTGTGTTGTGTTTTGTTTGTCTTCGTTCTGCATCTTGTTTGTCCTGTGTTGCCAGTGTCTCTGGATTGTCCATTATTGATTGCACTTTCGGTTTTCTCAAATGTTTATTTATAGTGTTTTGTTTGACCCAACTAGGGATTGAAGCCACAATCTACCATACTCATGGTGAACCTACTTTAACCATTTCACAATTGAGGTCTTTAAGTGTTTTTTTTTTATAGAATATTGCAATATAACATACAAAACAAATATATAAAGATGATTACTCCAAATAAAATGTTTACCATGTATTTGGACAATAAAAACATTACTATCAGGGCCAACTACATGCTTAAAATATATTTAATATAATACTGTAAAAGTCAAATATTCACTAAGGACAATTTTTCATGGAAATGTCCATTTTTTACATTTTCGCTATTACAATTTTTCTTGTGATTTTGAACTTAATTTAGTAATACAATTTAAAAAAAAAAAAATTATTGGTATAACAATGTCCTTCAACTACAATAAATTATTGGTATAACAATGTCCTGCAACTAAAATAAATTATTGGTATAACAATGTCCTTCAACTACAATAAATTATTGGTATAACAATGTCCTTCAACTACAAGTTTTGTCCCGATATTAAAACCACTTTTATTTCAATACAGCCTTTATAGGCTTATAGAGCAGACCCAAAAGTGCAGCCCCAATATAAGTGTCTCCCTGGGAGGACCACCCCCTCTAGCTACACTACTGTAAAAACATCAACATTTTAACAACAATCTACAATTGTGTAAAGTTTCATAAATATTTCAATAAGCAGTTTAGTAGGAGTTGTGCTGACAAGGTACATGCCCCCCCCCCCTTTTCGTGAAAGTATAAGTTGAATTATCTCCCCTTTTAAATTTTGGACAGCAACCATATTCCTTCATGCACATCTGCAGGTAGTGTACTGCAACTGTGAAAAGTTTCACAAAACTCCAATAAGCCGTTTAGGAGGAGTTGCACTTACAAGGTACACGACCCCTCTTTTCATGCAAGTATAAGTTGAATTATCTCCCCTTCTAAATTTTAGACAGCAATGGTATTCCTTCATGCACATCTGCAGATTATGTACTACAACTATGTAAAGTTTCATTAAAATTCAATAAGCAGTTTAGTAGGAGTTGTGCTTACAAGGTATATGCCCCCCCCCCCTTTTCGTGAAAGTATAAGTTGAATTATCTCCCATTTTAAATTTTGGACAGCAACCATTTTCCTTCATGCACATATGCAGGTAGTGTACTACAAATGTGTAAAGTTTCATAAAAATCCAATAAGTCGTTTAGGAGGAGTTGCGCTTACAAGGTACATGGACGGACGGACAGGGTGATTCCTATATACCCCCCCAAACTTTGTTTGCGGGGGGTATAAAAAGTGCCACACCCATGAAGTGTCGCCCCACAGTGGAACGAACTTAATTTAGAAGTACAATTTCAAAACTTCAACTGGGAGTATTGTCCAGATATTAAAACCACTTTTATTTCAATACAGCCTTTACATGCTTATACAGCAAAACCAAAAAGTGCCACACCCATAAAAGTGTCGCCCAGCAGTGGAACCCCCCTCTATCAACATTTTAACAACAATCTAGAGATTTACATAAAACTTTACGTACAGAGACACGTCTGTGTGTTACATCTTTCCCATTGATAGTCTTTACTGTCCTGACAGTCACGATCGCTACCAAAATAGTTCCATGTTGGATTACTACAGTTTCTATTACGTACACGGTAACCTCCACCACAAGTACGTGTACAATCATGCCAATTGTTCCATGTTGTCCATCCAGCATCCCCTGTAAAAAAATTAAAATGATCATAATTGTGCCAATTGTTCCATGTTGTCCAGACACGCATCCCCTGTAAAAAAAATTAAAATGATCATAATCGTAGCAATTGTTCCATGTTAATGTCCAACCAGCATCCCCTGTAAAAAATTAAAATGATCATAATCATGCCAATTGTTCCATGTTGTCCAGACACGCATCCCCTGTAAAAAAATTAATATGATCATAATCGTAGCAATTGTTCCATGTTAATGTCCAACCAGCATCCCCTGCAAAAAAATTAAAATGATCATAATCGTGCCAATTGTTTCATGTCGTCTTTCCAGCATCCCCTGTAAAAAATAAACTTATCATTATATGTCCTTTTATTTAGCTATTTGAAGCTACTTTAATTATTACCAAAACTAAGATTCTCCTCCTTCAGTCATAGGTGACCTCAGTCAATATTGGGTGTATCTCCTCCTTCAGACATAGGTGACCTCAGTCAATATTGGGTGTATCTCCTCCTTCAGACATAGGTGACCTCAGCCAATATTGGGTGTATATCCTCCTTCAGACATAAGTGACCTCAGTCAATATTGGGTGTATCTCCTTCTTCAGACATAGGTGACCTCAGCCAATATTGGGTGTATCTCCTCCTTCAGACATAGGAGACCTGTCAATATTGGGTGTATCTCCTCCTTCAGACATAGGTGACCTCAGTCAATATTGGGTGTATCTCCTCCTTCAGACATAAGTGACCTCAGTCAATATTGGGTGTATCTCCTTCTTCAGACATAGGTGACCTCAGCCAATATTGGGTGTATCTCCTCCTTCAGACATAGGAGACCTGTCAATATTGGGTGTATCTCCTCCTTCAGACATAGGTGACCTCAGTCAATATTGGGTGTATCTCCTCCTTCAGACATAGGTGACCTCAGTCAATATTGGGTGTGTCCTGTTTAGCCCCCTTGGTTTTCTTGCTCCTAACGATTTATTATTTGGCTTTCAAATATTTTGGATAAGAGCATACCTGATGAAGGTTATTTCAGAAACGTACCATGAACTCTAAATTTTAAATCAAGGTTTTTGTTTACATCTGTAAAGTTAAATATTTAAATCATAATTTTCTTGAATAATTCTCACTTTTGAAAATAAATATTTCGAATGCATTTAAAAAAAAAAAATTAACTCCAATTTCAGTTATATGGTTTCATTACATATGTAGAATTGCTTATCAAACATATTTTGGTCCTTGTCTTAGTCTTATTGTATTAGTTAGGCTCCAACTTCTTAAACCATTGTCTTAGTCTTATTGTATCAGTTAGGCTCCAACTTCTTAAACCATTGTCTTAGTCTTATTGTATTAGTTAGGCTCCAACTTCTTAAACCATTGTCTTAGTCTTATTGTATTAGTTAGGCTCCAACTTCTTAAACCATTGTCTTAGTCTTATTGTATTAGTTAGTCTCCAACTTCTTAAACCATTGTCTTAGTCTTATTGTATTAGTTAGTCTCAAACTTCTTAAACCATTGTCTTAGTCTTATTGTATTAGTTAGGCTCAAACTTCTTAAACCATTGTCTTAGTCTTATTGTATTAGTTAGACTCAAACTTCTTAAACCATTGTCTTAGTCATATTGTATTAGTTAGACTCAAACTTCTTAAACCATGGTCTTAGTCTTATTGTATTAGTTAGACTCCAACTTCTTAAACCATTGTCTTAGTCTTATTGTATTAGTTAGGCTCAAACTTCTTAAACCATTGTCTTAGTCTTATTGTATTAGTTAGGCTCAAACTTCTTAAACCATTGTCTTAGTCTTATTGTATTAGTTAGGCTCAAACTTCTTAAACCATTGTCTTAGTCTTATTGTATTAGTTAGTCTCAAACTTCTTAAACCATTGTCTTAGTCTTATTGTATTAGTTAGGCTCAAACTTCTTAAACCATTGTCTTAGTCTTATTGTATTAGTTAGACTCAAACTTCTTAAACTATTGTCTTAGTCTTATTGTATTAGTTAGGCTCAAACTTCTTAAACCATTGTCTTAGTCTTATTGTATTAGTTAGACTCCAACTTCTTAAACCATTGTCTTAGTCTTATTGTATTAGTTAGTCTCAAACTTCTTAAACCATTGTCTTAGTCTTATTGTATTAGTTAAACTCAAACTTCTTAAACCATTCAAAATATTGAACTACAATGAACAATGCCGATATTGAATCTCGTTGGGACTAGTTTTCATGCATAGATTCTAACATGACATCCTTCTTTCGCTTTGTAGACAAACGAGCGATTTATCGATGGTATAATCTCATTCGCACATGCGGCGGTGAATGTGACCGACTTTTCCATTGGCAGCATAAATTGTGTGACATTTTCCGCAAAAGTAAATATAAATTATCGTCTTCCAATCAAAGTATACTACCGTATTTGTACTCTTAGACATATCAGAATCGAAATAAATCATGGAAGCCAGAATGTGTTTTGAGTTTTAACATGGGTTGGCGGATATTAGTAAATTTTATCCTTCGCCTCTGGCTCTGGATAAAATACTAATAAAAAATGTTTCAGTCAATCCATGTTAAAACTCAAAACACATTCTGGTTTCCATGATTTATTTCTTTAATAGACTAGTGTTCAGTTTATACAAGTTTTACTAACAAAGATTTCCTACATTAGAACTTTATTTAAAGTTAAGCGTATGCAGGATTCTATTTTATTCTGTTTACGTTTAGACAGTTTTTACTGTATTACATCCCAAACATAATAACTCCATCATAAACGGGGCGTCGTGGTCGTGATTGTTTGGTAGTTGGATTTACAACTATCTAAGGAATCAGTGCCTATCACCACTAAAGTTGTGAGTTCGAATCCCACTCATGGCAAGGTGTACTCAATACAAACATTATGTGATAAAGTTTATCAGTAACTGGCGACAAGTCTGTGGTTTTCTCTGGTTTCCTTCATCAATAAAACTGACCACCACGATATAACTGAAATATTGTTAAAGTAATGTTTAACACTATAGTCCTAACCCTCAATCCTAAGTTCGTCATTTTACATGGAACATTATACAATTAATGACTTTTAATGAGGTGGATACAAGGATTTATCAACCCAAGAATATTACATTTACCGAGGCCAGAGGCAGAAGTAAATGTATTACGTCGCACGAGGTGAATATAACCTTTTAATCAAAGAACGTTACTAGGGACGTCAGCCAATTAGAAAAGGCATTATATGAAGTCATATAATAAACACTATTATACTCACTAACACAATGGTATCTAACCTACAAAAATACTATTGAATGCGACATTAAACATCATAACTCTAATCCCTCATCCTCATCATTTTATACTCACTGACACAATGGTATCTAACCCACAGAAATGTTATTGAAAGTGACATTAAACATCATAACCCTAACCCCTCAATCCTCGTCATTTTATACTCACTGACACAATGGTATCTAACCCACAGATCAGCCTCTCCTTCTGTACCACACTGGCTAGCCACGTTAGCATTGGTCACTTCAAAGCTACAAGTCGTCAAGTTGTCACATCTGTCCTTGACCCCGTAGGTCAAATTATGGAGGCATCCGTAATGAGACGCGAGCGTATACGTGACGTTGTCAACAATGATATGGACATGCATCGGAGCTTTATAGTCAGTGTATGTGTACGATTCTTCGTATTCTGGCATACATGACAGAACGGCAGTCTGTCCTTCTCTGGAGGTGTGTTCATAGTAAGCTAAAAATATAATATATTCCAATGCATCAGTAACGGAAAAAAGACAGAAAGAGCATAACATAACAGTTTCTTTGAGATCGGGCCCATAAAACTAGTTAAACGCCGCTACTTTTTTATTGAAGTGCCTGTACTAAGTCAGGAAAGTGAGCAGCCATGAATTTGTGTGTCAGAGGCATGGATTTTGATATTTGATTTTGGATTGCTCGTGCAGTGTGATATTTTGTGATTACAATTTCACAGAAGGAGGTTTGGGCCCATAAAACTAGCTTAGCCCATGCACTTTTTTTTATTAAATTGTCTGTACCAAGCCAGGAAAGTGAACAGTTATTTATTTAAGTGTTAGGGGGTATCCATTTTGCCTCTTTCTACGATTTTGAATTTTGAGATTGTTCCAACAGTGTGGTTTTTTTAATTTTCATTTTATTTATGCATCTTTTTCCAAGTCAAAATTAGGACATAAAATTATTTGTCTTTCCAAACCATAGACTACGAGCGTACCTAATGAAGGTTATTCCAGAAACACGTCGTGTGCACTAAATTAGATACCTACGTTTTTATTTGACGTAAAACGTTTTCGACTGTATATACTGGTTATTCTCCTTTCAACTGAATTAACCGGGTTGCAGATGTGATCGTGATCTTATGGTAGTTGGATTTACAACTACCTATGCAATCAGTGTCTATCACCGCTAAAGTTGTGTGTTCGAATCCTGCTCATGGCAAGGTGTACTCGATACAACTTTATGTGATAAAGTTTGTCAGTGACTTGTGGCAGGTCAGTGGTTTTTTTCAGGTACTTCGGTTTCCTCCACCATTATAGTGAGTTAGTGAGTGAGTGTTTTTTAATGCCAATTTAGCAATTTTTCAGCTATATTATAGCGAGAACAAGTTAATTTTCAATGAGATGATGATGACCTCTGCTTTGTTTTGTTCTAGACCAACACGCTGAGTTGGATTTTAATAGTGCTAGCTCACTGAAACAATAGTCCACAGACAGACATGTCGCACCACTCGGACACATTATTCTGATTTCGAACCAACCAGTCTTTGCTCTTTCTCCTTAATGCTGAGTGCTTAACACAGAAGCAACAAATACCAATTTTATAGTCTCTGGTTTGACTCGACCGGGACTTGAACCCACGATCTACCACACTCGAGGCGAGCACGCTAACCATTACACCACCGATGCGATTCTACCATTATAAACTGACCTCTACGATATAACTGAAATATTGTTGAAAGTGATGTTAAACACCATAACCCTAACCCTTAATTTTGTAACTAATAATATATCTTAATTTTTAACATACTTGGAAGAAGAACAATATGTTCTATCAGATCTATAGTTAGAGTTGTAGTTGTTGTTTCTGTTCCATCATTGACCCACAAAGTGACAACATAACTATTAACTGTATCATAATCTAAATCTGCCCAACCATGTAGATATATTGTCTTATCTGAAACAAAGAAATAAAAGGCAAAATGTACCATGTATATATATTTTTTTCTCTCCGAAAATTGTAGTATAAATACTCTCTTTCATTCTGAATATCAAAAATATTTTATCTTTGGTCTTTTTTTCTTTCCTTTAATTTTCAGCTTTTTAAACAAGGTTAAATGATTGCAGTATGCTTAATAACTATTTTCAAATTTTCGTGTGTTTTTTCAGGAAACGGATTGCTAATTGCAAATGTTCATGTATTCTTTGTACTGAGCGAGTGATTAATGAGTGATTGTTGTTTAACGCCAATTCAGTTATTTTTCAGCTATATCATGGCGAGAACAAGTTAATCTTCAATGAGATCATGATGAGGTCCGCTTTGTTCTAGACCAACACGCTGAGTTGGATTTTTATAGTACTAGCTCGCTGAAACAACAGTCCGCTGGTAGACATGTTGCTCCACTAGGACATATTATTCTGATTCCGAGCCATCCAGTCTTTGCTCTTTCTCCTTAATGCTGCATGCTTAGCGGAGAAGCAACAAATACCAATTTTATAGTCTTTGGTTTGACCCGACCGGAGCTCGAACCCACGATCTACCGCACTCGAGGCGAGCACGTTAACAATTATGCCACCGATGAGGCTATATTCTTTTTAGGAAACGGAATACTATATATGTTACACTTGTTTCTGATTCCTATGATTTATTGTATTATGAAAATAAAGATTATATGTTGTTTATCAATAAAATATGTTTAAATAAGAAAAAAATCACTTGTAACCAAACAATGATGTTAATTCACTAATACTCTATAAACAAGCATTCATGAATTACTGCTTTGTTCCGTTATTCATGATTTATTTTCTATATTCAGAATACAAGAGGAGTTATACTATAAACATTCAGGTGAACATTAGATTAACCGATGTAAATGACCCTGACACAATCTTGAAAGTGGGTTCAGTTACAGATGGTATAGAAAATACCAAAGATAATACTACAGTTCACCATGATGAAAGGTCAAAGGTTAATCCAGTCAAAGTATATCATATGAATTATAATTTAATGTATTACATACTTTGAAGGTAAAAGAAATCTGTCACTGGACTATAACTTGTTACACCCCATGTCATAGTATCATTATCAGGGTCCTCTAGTCCAAACGTGTAGACCTCGCCTCCCCACTGCAGCTCTGAAATATTTACAGCTCCAGGCAAGTCATTCCACACAGGAGGCTAAAAATAGATAAAACAGGTTAACAAAAGAACTCAAGACACAATAAGTCTATACAGCTGCAGGAGGCTAAAAATAGATAAACAGGTCATTAACAAAAAAATCATAACTAATACTTCTAACAGATTTAATATCAATTGGCCATGAACATCCAAACAAATTAATGGTTATCGTGGGAGACCAGAATAAATAGGTCATCAAACTGTTGGAATCAAATATTGAACAAACAATAGTAATATAATATGGAATGAAATATAAAATCAATAATTACCAGTTGGACCTACTAGTTGTATTAGCAGATTGTCTATATTTTTTTTCATCAAAGTAAGCATACCTCAGAGTTATAGCCTTTATGAATAAGATTTTTCAAGGCTTTTACAAGTTAAAATGTGTCAGATTTGAAATTTTTAGCTTTGTTAATTAATTTAACATAAAAGGCTTGAATAAGAAATGCATGCATGTTGGTGACTGCTAATTAAAAAGTTAATCCAAAAATTCATGACTCTAAATATATCAAGGACCTGTTGTAGTTATGTGAAGACATACAGGCTAGGGTTATAGAGTTAAAACTGTCCATGCAGTCACCTGTATGAAAAGGTCACCTTTTTCTAGTTCTGTCATAGAAAAATTCATATGAATTGGACCTCTTTCAAATGTAAAATAGCACACTATCGGAACAATTTCAAAAGCCAATAAAAAATGATACCCCCGCTCTTCGGCAAACAGGAAGTAGGAATCTGATGGGTCCAAAAACGCTTCCCACAATATGGGGTACCTATATAAAGCTTGTGACCAAATATCAGATTCCTGTCATCAATAGTTGCATAGAAAAATGCGACGAAAAATGTGCATATACAAATGTATGTTAAATGTGTATAAAAATCAACAAAATCGGCAAACAGGAAGTAGGAATCTGATGGGTCCAAAAACGTTTCCCACCATATGAAGTACCTATATGAAGCTTGTGACCAAATATTAGATCTCTGCCATCAATAGTTGCTGAGAAAAATGCAACGAAAAATGAGCATATATGTTCAATGTATAAAAATCAACAAAGTCGGCAAACAGGAAGTAGGAATCTGATGGGTCCAAAAACACTTTCCACGATATGGGGTACCTATATGAAGCTTGTGACCAAATATCAGATTTCTGCCATCAACAGTTACTGAGAAAAATGCGACGAAAAATATCTTGGACGGACGGAAGGACAGACGGACAGAGGTAAAACAGTATACCCCCCTCAACACCTTCGGGGAGCGGGGGTATAATTAAGAAACCGAGGTAAAATTGATAGCCCTTACACACATACATGTATACATGACTTTTCTCTTTCCTGGCTTGGAAAAACATGGTACAGGCACTTCAATAAAAACATGGTACAGGCACTTCAATAAAAAGTAGTAGGATTAAACTTATAACAATTTTATTTGCTCATAGAGACAAAAAGGATCAGACATAAGTTTTACCAACTTGTGTAGTCTTCTCCATTGTTTTATAGGACCAAACCTCCCCTCTGTGATGTTAGTGTTTTCCACATGGGAGTAAAATGCCAACCCTCACACATAACATAGTGAACAAGATGAACTGTGAGCTAATGCTCACCTATGATACCCCCCCGTTCTTCGGCAAACAGGAAGTAGGAATCTGATGGGTCCAAAAACGCTTCCAACGATATGGGGTACCTATATGAAGCTTGTGACCAAATCTCAGATCTCTGCCATCAATAGTTGCTGAGAAAAATGTGACGAAAAATGTGCATATATGTTCAATGTGTATAGAAACCAACTAAATCGGTAAACAGGAAGTAGGAATCTGACGGGTCCAAAAACGCTACCCACAATATGGTATACCTATATGATGCTTGTGACCAAATATCAGATTTCTGCCATCAACAGTTACTGAGAAAAATATCTTGGACGGACAGAGGTAAAACAGTATACCCCCCTCAACACCTTCGGGGAGTGGGGGTATAACAAAATAGTTTGTTTCTTATACTGGACAAAATTCTTCAGAATAATATATTTTTGTAAGTCATACCGAGTTATATGTTGTTATGGTAACTGTTCCTGTGACCCTGTTGTGGCAGGAGTCTTCTGCTGATGCAGTATAATAGTAGGTCTGATATTTTGTTCCAACGTCGCGTGGCAACTTTGTTTTAATATGTATACTTCCTGTAAAACAAACATAGCATTTATAAGATACATCTACAAGGTGCTTCTGTCCTTTAATGAAATTTCAACAAATGGCAGCCATTTTGGATCAGAATATGCATAATCGGCTTAAATCGGTTGAAAGAAAAATTTCATAGGAAAACCAGGAAGATATGCTGAACACCTCATTAACATGCAGATGCAGTAAATAGTTGAGCTCATTTTGACTTGTAATACAACACCAATAGACTAATAAAAAAAATCTATTTCTAGTAATGGTCACCATCTTGGATGAAGGGAAAATCTTTTAAAGAGTAGCACCAAGGGCCATGCCAGCCAAATTTGGTTTAGCTGTTTCAGAGGAGAAGAATTAAATGTGATCCTTGATAAAAAATAAGGCTAATTTGTATGATCAGTATAAATTAGCTGAAAGAAAACTATCACAGAAAAACCTGGAATATTTATTTTAAACTACTCATTGCAATATAGCTGCAGTTAAAATCTAAGCTCATTTTGACTTATAAAAAAGCAGCAAGAGACAACTTCTATTTTTAGCAATGGCTGCCATTTTAAATGGTCGATGGGGAGGTCGGACACAATTTTGAAAGGGCACCAACCATGGACCATCCCAACCAAGTTAAGTTCAATTTGGTACAGCAATTTCAGAGGAGAAGATTAAAAAGTGATCTTTTATCAAAATTTATCAAAGTTTACGACATATAATGGACAGACGACAAACACCAAGTGATGGCAAGAGCCCACATGACCTTCGTCCAGGTGAGCTAACAAAGAAATTGTCTAAAAATTAAAAAACAAATAATAAGAGAAACTTATATCATGTTTTACCTTTTGTGGTATCCAGGTAGAAGTATGGGTCGTTAATTGATACTTATATTTGTATTTACCTATAGTGGTATCCAGGTAGAAGTATGGGTCGTTAATTAATACTTATATTTGTATTTACCTATAGTGGTATCCAGGTAGAAGTATGGGTCATTAATTGATACTTATATCTGTATTTACCTTTTGTGGTATCCAGGTAGAAGTATGGGTCATTAATTGATACTTATATTTGTATTTACCTTTTGTGGTATCCAGGTAGAAGTATGGGTCATTAATTGATACTTATATTTGTATTTACCTTTAGTGGTATCCAGGTAGAAGTATGGGTCGTTAATTGATACTTATATTTATATTTACCTTTTGTGGTATCCAGGTAGAAGTATGGGTCGTTAATTGATACTTATATTTGTATTTACCTTTTGTGGTATCCAGGTAGAAGTATGGGTCGTTAATTGATACTTATATTTGTATTTACCTTTTGTGGTATCCAGGTAGAAGTATGGGTCGTTAATTGATACTTATATCTGTATTTACCTTTTGTGGTATCCAGGTAGAAGTATGGGTCGTTAATTGATACCTATATTTGTATTTACCTTTTGTGATATCCAGGTAGAAGTATGGGTCGTTAATTGATACTTATATTATGTTTTACCTTTTGTGGTATCCAGGTAGAAGTATGGGTCGTTAATTGATACTTATATCTGTATTTACCTTTTGTGGTATCCAGGTAGAAGTATGGGTCGTTAATTGATACTTATATTATGTTTTACCTATAGTGGTATCCAGGTAGAAGTATGGGTCGTTAATTGATACTTATATTTGTATTTACCTTTTGTGGTATCCAGGTAGAAGTATGGGTCGTTAATTGATACTTATATCTGTATTTACCTTTTGTGGTATCCAGGTAGAAGTATGGGTCATTAATTGATACTTATATCTGTATTTACCTTTTGTGGTATCCAGGTAGAAGTATGGGTCGTTAATTGATACTTATATTTGTATTTACCTTTTGTGGTATCCAGGTAGAAGTATGGGTCGTTAATTGATACTTATATCTGTATTTACCTTTTGTGGTATCCAGGTAGAAGTATGGGTCGTTAATTGATACTTATATTATGTTTTACCTATAGTGGTATCCAGGTAGAAGTATGGGTCGTTAATTGATACTTATATTTGTATTTACCTTTTGTGGTATCCAGGTAGAAGTATGGGTCGTTAATTGATACTTATATCTGTATTTACCTTTTGTGGTATCCAGGTAGAAGTATGGGTCGTTAATTGATACCTATATTATGTTTTACCTATAGTGGTATCCAGGTAGAAGTATGGGTCGTTAATTGATACTTATATTTGTATTTACCTTTTGTGGTATCCAGGTAGAAGTATGGGTCATTAATTGATACTTATATCTGTATTTACCTTTTGTGGTATCCAGGTAGAAGTATGGGTCGTTAATTGATACTTATATTATGTTTTACCTATAGTGGTATCCAGGTAGAAGTATGGGTCGTTAATTGATACTTATATTTGTATTTACCTTTTGTGGTATCCAGGTAGAAGTATGGGTCGTTAATTGATACTTATATCTGTATTTACCTTTTGTGGTATCCAGGTAGAAGTATGGGTCATTAATTGATACTTATATCTGTATTTACCTTTTGTGGTATCCAGGTAGAAGTATGGGTCGTTAATTGATACTTATATTTGTATTTACCTTTTGTGGTATCCAGGTAGAAGTATGGGTCATTAATTGATACTTATATCTGTATTTACCTTTTGTGGTATCCAGGTAGAAGTATGGGTCGTTAATTGATACTTATATTTGTATTTACCTTTTGTGGTATCCAGGTAGAAGTATGGGTCGTTAATTGATACTTATATCTGTATTTAC
The DNA here is from genome assembly GCA_963383655.1 of Bathymodiolus septemdierum. NCBI lineage: Eukaryota > Metazoa > Mollusca > Bivalvia > Mytilida > Modiolidae > Bathymodiolus > Bathymodiolus septemdierum. Next base: position 66,758,169 of record OY726525.1, read on the forward strand.
CTTTTGTGGTATCCAGGTAGAAGTATGGGTCGTTAATTGATACCTATATTTGTATTTACCTTTTGTGGTATCCAGGTAGAAGTATGGGTCGTTAATTGATACTTATATTTGTATTTACCTTTTGTGGTATCCAGGTAGAAGTATGGGTCGTTAATTGATACTTATATTATGTTTTACCTTTTGTGGTATCCAGGTAGAAGTATGGGTCGTTAATTGATACTTATATTTGTATTTACCTTTTGTGGTATCCAGGTAGAAGTATGGGTCGTTAATTGATACTTATATCTGTATTTACCTTTTGTGGTATCCAGGTAGAAGTATGGGTTGTTGTCATACTCAGGATTGTAATCAGTATAAAAATCTGCATAGTCATCATCAGTGAAGGAAAAACCTATGACACTGGCATCAACCTCTGTGTAATCTGGTACTGATACCTTATACTTTGGTAAATTAAAATATGGATCAGTATCTGAAAAATAAAAAATGGAATAATGTGCCCATGTGAAAAAACAGATATTATTTCAGTGTGGGGACGTTGTGGTCGTGATCGTATGATAGTTGGATTAACAACTACCTATGCAATTAGTGCCTATCACCACTAATTTTGTGAATTCGAATCTCGATCAGGGCGAGGTGTACAACATTATGTGATAAAGTTTGTCAGTGACTTGCAACAGGTTGGTGGTTTTCTCCATGTTCTCCACCAATAAAACCGACCTCCACGAAATAACTGAAATATTGTTGAAAACAGTGTTAATCAACATAAGAACAAACAACAAGCAAACAAACAGTGATAGTCAATGTTGCTGGTCAAGTTAATTCTTTTTCAGGTAACATTTTCTTATTCACATCTGCCCATCAATGTGTTTTCATCATTCATGAAAAATAATCTTGGGGTTGTCGTGGCCACGATTGTATGGTAGTTAGATTAACAACTACCTGCGCAATCTGTGCCTATCACCACTAAAGTTGAGAGTTCTAATCCCGCTCATGGCGAGTTGTACTCGATACAACATTATATGATAAAGTTTATCAGTGACTTACAACAGGTCAGTGGTTTACTCTGGGTCCTCCGGTTTCCTCCACCAATAAAACTGACCTCCACGATATAACTGAAATATTGTTGAAAGTGGCGTTAAACACCATCAAACAAACAAAACAATAATAATCTTAGTTGATTTTGGCTATCCTGTTTACTTGCTCTCAAAGACTTTCAAATCATTTGACGTTCAATTATTTTTATTTTGACTGAACCTGATGTAGATTATACCAGACACGTGTCTGTCACACACACTAAATTAGAAATTAAAAAATTTACATTATTCTATTTTTATAAAAAAAAAAAAAAAAAAAATTGTAACCAGATATAGAAGAGATGTTAAGTTTCAGCAAAAAACATGAAATTTCACATATTTATTGAATTCATGCGGAGAAAGAAAATTATCATGGAAGAAAAAAAAGGGGGTGGGGGGATATATTCCCATTTGTCGTTGAAGATTGAAGTCAAACACACTGTAAAGTACACTGTTTAAAGATTACTTTGAGTGGTGATATATTCAATAGTAATTATCATAAAGATTATACAAGTCAACCAACTATAAAGTTTAAAGCTTACTTGGTGTGGTTATATATTCTATAGCATAGTCTCTATTAATGATAGCTGTTGTATTCCAGTCCACCATATTATTATCCACAGGCTCAGGGGTAGTGATCTTGTAAGTTTTTGTGGGACAATAATTTGGACGGAAGTCAATGTGGTCATTTGTTGATGGATTGTACGTGGAGTCACAGCTGGTATATCCAATGATATTCCTTCCCCCATCATACCTGTAATGAGTGAGTGAGTGAGTGATTATTATTTAATGCCAAATGAGCAATTTCAGCCATATCATGGCAAGAACAAAGTATATTTTGATAATGATGATGACGATGTTCACTTTGTTCTAGACCAACACGCTGAATTGGATTTTTATAGTGCTAGCTCACTGAAACAACAGTCCGCGGGTAGACATGTCGCTCTGCTCGGACACATTATTCTGATTCCGAGACAAGCAGTCTTTACTCTTTACTCTTTACTCTTTAGTGCTGCGTGCTCAGCAGAGAACCAACTAATACTAATTTCATAGTCTTTTGTCTGACCCGATCGTGGCTCGAACCCAGATCTACCACACTCGCGGCGAGCACACTAACCATTACACCACCGATGTAGTTCATACCTGTATCATAGAGATGTATCAAGATACCGTAATAAGTCATGCATAATACACACCAAGGCTTTAAAATTACAATGAATGGTTGAGGCCCTAGGCTCTCTTAGAAAGAACTAATATTATACATATGACAACTTTTGTGTCACGATGATTAAATATATTGGCATTTCATTCACATGTTGAAAGTACTTGCATGACCGCATCATTTCACTAAAAGGGAAGTTTGGGCCCCTAAAACTAGTTTAACCCTACCACTTTTCAAGCCAGAGCAGTCATGTATTTGTGTGTTAGAGGTATTTATTTGATCTCTTTCTATGATTCTGATATTTGATATTGGAACTATTCTGACAGTGGGGTATTTTTCTTACTCAAAAGTGAGTACAATACCCCTTAAGGCTATTCGATAGTGAGTATAATATTTCTTCAGGCTACTTAAAAGTAAGTATAAATATAGTATAACTAATCATAGATTTTAAATATCAAAATAAGACCATGAGTGACCGAAGTACGCGTAAGGATTAAACGAGTGGGCGGATTTTTCCGCCCACGAGTTTAATCATTAATGGGTATTTGGTCACGAGTGGTCTTATTTTGATGTTCAAAATGTATTATATAGTTATGCTGTTTATTATATGGATTTTCAAAATTTCTTATATATTTTTTTTTATTTGTATATTTCATTCCACGCGTATGAATCTACGAGCAATTATACTAAGGGGTTCAGCTGGAAGGATCTGCCATCATGAAAATGTGAAATCTTACATGTCATTATTAATTTACAACAATACACAAAAATAATTAAAATGCTTACCTTGAAAACTTATTTAGTTAAATTTGATCAAAATTGAAGCATACATGAAGCCAAATAACGTCTAATCTTTACATTTCAAACTGGAAGTCTTCAGATGATGTCATGTTGGTTATGTGCCAAAGTCGTCAATATATAACATTTTGCGGAATTTTTTCAGTTTACAATCTTATGTTAAAACAGTATGTACAAATGCAGGATTGATGCGTACTACACGAATCCGCAAATTTTAAAAACTTCTAAACAATTTAATATCTGAAACTTTGATAACACTTACCATCCAATCAAATCCCCAGGAATGACAGTTATTTGTTGTGATGTTGGCGGTGTGTACATTGTATATCCAGATGCTAAAACAAAACAAAAAAAATAGACTCTCAAGAGTCTGTACCACTAACCTGACAAATGGCAAATTTTAAATAAATGAAGTGCCTGACTTTGTTTCTATGACTTAGTGATCTCCAAGATGAAATTATTATTTTTTAAATCACATCCTATTACTGTTCCTGTACAGTTTCTGTTCAATCATGTTTGTAGTTTATAGGAAAAAGCTTTTATTCATTTTCCTTTCAGATCCTTTGTTAAAAACTATGTCATGCCGTGGCTGATCCACAGAATAAATGTCAACATTTTATTGGACCATCCAATGAATATTCATGTAAACAACATTTCATTGGACCATCCAATGAATATTCATGTAAAGTTTAGATTCAGTCAATTTTGTTGATTCCAATAAAAAACTTTTATTCATTTCCCTATAGGTCCTTTGTTAAAAATTGTGTTGACGGCCATCTTAGTTTTTCGATTGGTACAAGAAACTCAAAAACAGAACATTACCATCTAATAAACATTTCTACAATATTATAACCTTATCTTATCAGTGCTTTCTAAGAAGAACAAATAATTGGGCATGGCAGCCATGTTGAAATTCAAAATAGCACCAAAAACTAAAACTTTGTAAAGTACAACCTAATGAAAATTCTTGCCATGGGATAAGTGATTTCGTAGGAAAAAGTTGAAATGTGAAAAGTTTACAGATGATGACAGATGACGACGGATACAAAGTGATGGCACAAAATTTCCTTCCAGAATCAATTCTAAAAATAACTTACATTAATCAAGATACTACACTACAAATAAAATATACTTCCCCTGAGTACATTACAGTATATACATACTCTAAGGCAACAGAATATGATAGTAAAATTTGAGTGATTGTTGGTAGAGTTTAGGTGTCAAACCAGTAATTCAACCAATCAGAGCTAAGAACATATACAAAAGTAATCCCTTTTAAAGAAAAAAGTTCCTTTCACTTTGTTGTATTGTGACACATACTGAATGGAATGGAATAATTAAATTGATAATTGAAGTTAAATGTATAAGGATTATTTTGAGCCAAAATTTGATTGATTTAGTTGTATTTTAATATGGATATGGAGGATTTGATGCATGACCTATAAATAGGGAATTTCTGGGGGATGACAGAGCTATTTTTAGAGTAGGTATTTTCCATAGCCTGGCATTTCACTGCAAGACTTTAAACATGGCCTGATATTTTGACAGAACGTAGAGGAATCATGGACGTTTCAGAAAATGTATGGTCTTCGAAAGGTTAAACTTAAGATAAAATGGCCAGGTAGGCTCGATAAAAAACCCATTTAATGGAAAACCTTAAAGAAATTAATTATAGGTTTCACACCTTAATGTTTTGTAGATCGCTGTTTGTCCATTTCAGTCTGTGCCAAAAACCACTAGCCCTATGCCCCTGTCTAGTAAAAATTGGTTCGGACTAGTAAAATTTGCTTAAAATTTGCTCCAGCAATGTCTTCCGAAAAAAGAAGAAGAAGAAAACTCTCTATTTATGCTAGCAGTCATGTTCATGTTACTCGATCTTTAGTTTTATTTGTATGTTTTGTAGATCGTTGTTTGTCTTTTTGTTTTGGCCATTGTATTCACTCAGTCTGTCCTACTTCAATTTACGTATTCTGATTACCACTTTGGCATCTTCAAACTCTTCTTAGCTGCCATATTATTTTTTATACTGTTTAAAAAAAAATAAGTTTCCATGTTCTTGAACTGAAATAAGAAAGTTACATGATCCTATATTACTCGATTTCTACATTAAATAAGTTTATTTAGTACCTTTCTGGTATCTTCAAACTTTTCTTAAGGTGGTACCATACACTTCAGGTAAAATTTGATCTGCTCGTTTAATTTTCTTATTTTTTTGGCAGTGTGTTTGAATATATCCACTGTAATAAATATCAAAATTTTAACAAATTCCAACCAACAGACTCAGACCTATAAATTCACTAGCCACATAGCAGCTTTTCTCTCTGGTTTTGATCACAAAGATGCTTGAAATCTGCATATAAACATCATATGATCAAAACATTCAACTGATTTTAAAGAGTTATCTCCCTGTAGTGTATGGTACCCCCTTAATACAAGCATTGTCATTTATCTTTATTGCCCAAGTTAAAGGGATATTTGATAACATGGAAAAACTTCATATAACTTCTCATATGTTTACAATTTGATAAACAGCTACCAAGGGGAGACAATTCTCTATTTATGCTAGCAGTCATGTTCCAATTCAACAGTTCCTTGTACAACTAGTATTACTGTGAGCACAGCTCACTAAGATATACCCCCCGCTCCCCACATCTCCTTAACCAAAACATTACTGATTGTTCTGACCAAAAATGAAAGGGACCCTCCTCTCTTCACCGGTAAGCTGCTGATAAAATTTCAAAACATTCTGAGAAACACTACTCAAGTTATCATACGACATAGTGTAAAAATCCTATTTTCCGTCATATCAAGTTCAATAACTCTGGAATGGCAAAAGTGAAAATCGTCAAAAATGAAAGGGATCCTCCTCTCTTCACCGGTAAGCTGTTGATAAAATTTCAAAACATTCTGAGAAACACTACTCAAGTTATCATACGACATAGGGTAAAAATCCTATTTTCCGTCATATCAAGTCCAATAACTCTGGAACGGCAAAAGTAAAAACCGTCAAAAATTAAAGGGATCCTCCTCTCTTCACCGGTAAGCTGCTGATAAAATTTCAAAACATTCTGAGAAACACTACTCAAGTTATCATACGACATAGGGTAAAAATCCTATTTTCCGTCATATCAAGTCCAATAACTCTGGAACGGCAAAAGTGAAAATCGTCAAAAGAGAAAGGCATCCTCTTCTCTTCACCAGTAAACAGCTGATAAAATTTTAAAAGATTCTAAGAAACACAACTCAAGTTACCGTACAACATATGATTTGTCTACAGACGGACGGACATGGTGAAACCAGCATACCCCCCTACAACTTCGTTGCGGGGGGTATAATGAACATGCAAAACTGTTAGTAAACAAATTTTGCTAAAATCAGTACAGCATTCCCCTCTTGTAAAGCCACCTCATCTGCAGTGAAAAAGTGGTCGTAAAATAGGGGTGGCCTCTCTTCAGGGGGATTAATCAGTAGTATTTTACTATCTCAGTACATCTGAAATCTGGCCTGATAAGAGGGGTGGCCTTTGATGGGAGGGGCCATATAACAGACTACTGTATCATAAAAACAAATGAGCACAAATTTGAGTAAACTTCTTAAATGTACGTTGATTGAGTAAAACTTACAAGAGACATACACTTTGTATGTACCAACGACGACTCGGTTATAATTAATCCCAGGATGAGTAGTTTTTCTCCAGACAATAAATTTTAACGATCCAGTATTTTTTGCCATAAATTTCCATTGTTTAATCTTGCCACAACAGGTAACCTCATCAATCTCGTTCTCCAACAGGTAAGTATTTCCTGTGTAATAAAAAGAAAAAGACAGAATTAATCAAGATCTGAAACAGAGGTTATATCACTTCTGCTACATCAGAAGATGTTTTCCTCCATGGCATATATTTGTGTAAGTGTTTCCTGTGTAAGAAAAAAGAAGACAGAATTAATCAAGATCTGAAACAGAACAGTCTATATTACCTCTCCTAGAGCACATAATATCACTTCAGCCATATCAGAAGATGTTTCCCCATGGCATACATTAGTGAAAATTTGTAAAGAAAATAGTTCATAGAGTTGAGTAACTCGTATTAGTTTGGTTTATGGTGTTTAATGCCACTTTCAACAATATTTCAGTTATATTGTGACAGTCAGTTTTATTGATGGAGGAGTACAGGTACCTGGAGAAAACCATGGACCTGCTGCAAGTCACTGACAAACTTTATCACATAATGTTGTATCTAGTACACCTCGTCTGAGCAGGGTTTGAACTCACAATGTTAGCAGTGATAGGCACTGATTGCATAGGTAGTTTTAAATCCAACTTCATTACAATCACGACCACAATAGCCCCTTAAATCGTTTGTGTAGACACAGTCAAACCTGATCTTCCAAGATAAGAGAAAATTGAAACAGTCACATAAACCAGGAGGTCCATAAATACATTCAAACCTGTATTAAGAGGTCACATTTAAGACAAAGAAAAAGTGGTCTTATAAGACAGGTGGCCTCTTTAAAAGAGGTTTGATTCATATGAAATTTTCAATGACAGGACAAGAAAAGGTGACGTTTAAATGCAGATGACTGCTCAACAGAAGTGACCACAAAGGCAGGTCTGACTGTACAGTTCAATTAATATGAAATGCACAGTAAAGAGAATAAAAATTAAGGAAGCATAATGGAAGTTATTGCTTAATAGAGGTGGTCACTAAAGCAAGATTTATTGTAACAAGATGGCGGACAAACCCTACATCCAACATTTCATCAAACTATTTTTTGAGTGGGTGTGTGATTGTTGTTTAACTCCAACTCAGTTACAGTGCTGTTCCATAATTTACCGGCAAAATCCAAGATGGCGGCATTCAAGCGTAACGGGTGTCACAATAAATTACACTGTTGTATTTCACCCTGGGGAATAAATAAACATCTATTTTATGACAATGTATTTTTAAACCTTCTATTTTTAAAATAAGACCGGAAATAAACCTGTCGTCTGCTATGTTAGTGCAAAAAGTTGATATTTTCATCATGGCTGGAAAACGTAAACAGTTGTCAAATGACATCAAAAATGTGATCGTAGAAATGCGTAAGAGTGGTCATAAACTACAGGAGATTGCAGATACCTTGAATATTCCTAGAGGAATGGTTTCGGATGTAGTTGTTCGTTTTAAGCGCTGAGAATCAGTGGAAAACAAGCCTCATACAGGACGTCATCGTTTGCTGGACGAGAGAGACACAAGGGGGCTTGTTAGGCTAGTTCGGAGCGACCGTAAGACCCCATTGAAGGACGTGACAACAAGATTTAATGAAAATAGAGAGACTCAGGTGTCTAAAAGAACAGTTCAGCGTTCCTTGTATCAAGAAGGATACAACAGGCAAGTTGTAAAGAAGAAAGTCAGGATCAGAGAGGTTAACAGGAAAAAGCGTGTGAAATGGGCCCGAGAAAAGCTTCATTGGAGAATTGAAGGTCAGTGGGACAGAGTTATATTTTCAGACGAAAGTCAGGTGGTCGTTGGAAACAATAATCGGATTTATATTTGGCGGAAAAAGGACGAGGCCGAGTCCAGAGATTGTGTTTGTCCACCGGCCAAGAGAAAACTTTCGGTCATGATATGGGGATGCATATCACACTACGGTGTGGGGAAAATTACGACAGTGAATGGCACGATAAATAGACATAAATACATTAAAATTCTCGAGGACAACTTATGGCCTGTGATTGCGAGACATTTTCCAGAGCAGGACTGTTTATTTCAGGACGACAACGCTCCCATACATCGGGCAAACGACGTTAAAAACTATAAGGAAGAGAACCAAACAAATTGCCTCGAGTGGCCTGCACAGTCACCCGACTTAAACATAATCGAGAACGTGTGGCTAAAACTGAAAATACGATTGCAGCAGAGAGTTGAAGTATTGAACACTGCAGATGAATTGTCAGTGGCCATCAAAGACATTTTGGGAAAATCTCAGTGTGGACTACATTCAAGGACTTTATCACTCGATTCCAAAGCGCTTACGCAAAGTATTGAAGGTGAAGGGAGAAATGACAAAGTATTGAGTAAAGGTAAGCACCTTTTTCATAAATTTACTGGTTTTTTATTAATGCAAAACTTGATGCTTGAATGCCGCCATCTTGGATTTTGCCGGTAAATTATGGAACAGCACTGTATATCGTGGTGAGAAAAGGTTAATCACACTAACTCAATGAGATGATAATGAGGTCTACTTTGTACTAAACCAACATGCTTAGTTGGATTTTATAGTGCTAGTGCACTGAAACAACAGTCGGCAGATAAACATGTGATAATGTCGACCCACTTTGTTCACATTATCGTGATTCCGAGCCAATCAGTCTTTGCTTTTTCTCCTTAATGCTGCATGCTTTGTGTCAGAAGCAACAAATACCAATTTCGTTATCTTTGGTTTGACCCAATCGGGCTCGAACCCACAATCTACCGCACTCGAGGCTAGCAGGCTAACCTTTACACTGCCAATGTGGTTGATAATCTTCAACTGAAACCAAACAAACTACAAATTTTAGATCTTTTAAGACAGGGAGAAAAGAAAGTAGAACCTCATTTACATAAAAAAGTGGGGCCGTCGTGGCCGTGATCACATGGCAATTGGATTTACAACTACCTATGCAATCAGTGCCTATCACCTCTGATGTTGTGAGGTTGAATCTCAATCAGGGCGATGCCCTCGTGGACAAGGTGTCAGTATTTGTTAACAGACCTACCTGACATGGTGTCAGTATTATAAGAAGATGCCCTCGTGGACAAGGTGTCAGTATTTGTTAACAGACCTACCTGACATGGTGTCAGTATAATAAGAAGATGCCCTAGTGGACAAGGTGTCAGTATTTGTTAACAGACCTACCTGACATGGTGTCAGTATTATAAGAAGATACCGTCGTTGACAAGGTATGGTAGTTACTGTATGCTCCATTACCACAGTCTACAATATAAATATGTATTATCTGTTAAACAGTAGTCTCCCCTTATAAGGCCATATTTTATCTGTTAAACAGTAGTTTCCCCTTAAAAAGCCACATATTATCTGTGAAACAGTAGTCACCACTTAAAATGTCAACTCTTCTGTGATGAAGAAAGTGCCCTTATAAGAGCTGTGGTCTCTATTGGGGAAATAACTTTGTAGTATTTCACTATCACAATACATCTGAAATTTGGCCTGATAAGACGGTGGCATCAGGTGGGAGTGGCCTTATAATAAGGGTGGTCTCTCTTGAAGGGGGACATTTTAGTAGTATTTTACTATCTCAATGCATCTGAGATCTGGCCTATTCATAGGATGGCCTTTAGTGGCCGTGGGGCTATAAGTGGGGGAATACTGTTAATCAATACATCTGAGATCTTGCCTGATCATAGGATGGCCTTTAGTGGTCGTGGGGCTATAAGTAGGGGAATACTGTAAATCAATACATCTGAGATCTGGCCTGATCATAGGATGGCCTTTAGTGGTCATGGGGCTATAAGTAGGGGAATACTGTAAATCAATACATCTGAGATCTTGCCTGATCATAGGATGGCCTTTAGTGGTCGTGGGGCTATAAGTAGGGGAATACTGTAAATCAATACATCTGAGATCTGGCCTGATCATAGGATGGCCTTTAGTGGTCGTGGGGCTATAAGTGGGGGAATACTGTAAATCAACAACCATATAGAATCCATTATTAAGAATAAATCTGGACTGGTTGCATGAAACACAATTAATTTTAAGTCTCAATTACACCTTAAGTGCAAATTCATTTCATGTACTTTTCAAGTGATTTCAAGCATCATTGATTAAGTTTTAAGCTTAAAAAAAATTAGTTTTAAATAAATCTTATCTAGGCTGTCTCACACTCCTGTCTCTGTTGTATATATTGTAAATCTTCTCTGTATCATTGTATTTATATGGTTTATGAGAATAAAGATGATTGATTGGGTAAACACCAATAACTTTAACCCAAATGAGTGGCATAGCCTGATAAACCTTACATGTACAGAAATCATGAGCTCCTTTCAAGAACATCTGCAGGTAATGTATTACAACTGTGTAAAGTTTCATAAAAATCCAATAAGCTGTTTAGGAGGAGTTGCAGTTACAAGGTACATGCCCCCCCCCCTTTTCGTAAAAGTATAAGTTAAATTATCTCCCCTTTTAAATTTTGGACAGCAACCATATTCCTTCATGCACATCTGCAGGTAGTGTACTACAACTGTGAAAAGTTTCACAAAACTCCAATAAGCCGCTTAGGAGGAGTTGCGCTTACAAGGTACACGACCCTCCTTTTCGTGAAAGTATAAGTTGAATTATCTCCCCTTCTAAATTTTAGACAGCAACGGTATTCCTTCATGCACATCTGCAGGTTGTGTACTACAATTGTGTAAAGTTTCATAAAAATTCAATAAGCAGTTTAGTAGGAGTTGCACTTACAAGGTACATGCCCCCCCCCCCCTTTTCATGAAAGTATAAGTTGAATTATCTCCCCTTTTAAATTTTGGACAGCAACCATATTCCTTCATGCACATCTGCAGGTAGTGTACTACAAATGTGTAAAGTTTCATAAAAATCCAATAAGTCGCTTAGGAGGAGTTGCGCTAACAAGGTACATGAACGGACGGATAGGGTGATTCTTATATACCCCCCCAAACTTTGTTTGCGGGGGGTATAAAAAAATACCATTAAACACCCATAAGCTTAATGTAAATGAGTGGCGTAGCCTGATAAATCTTACATGTACAGAAACCATGAGCTCCTTTAAGTGGACATTCTCTTGTTTCCAGGTTATGTAGTTCTGATCCAGCTTGGTTACATCTTTGTTGATAACCATCCGTAGTATCAGATTCATTGTCACACGTCCTGGTACGAGTCTGAGAGCCTCTTCCACAGGTAACAGAGCAACCAGTCCATTCTGTCCAGTCTGCCCATTGTGGAACTAAAAAAAAGACATTGTTTATATCATGTTCATAATAAAACACATCCTGGTACGAGTCCGAGAGCCTCTTCCACAGGTAACAGAGCAACCAGTCCATTCTGTCCAGTCTGCCCACTGTGGAACTAAAAAAAAAGACATTGTTTATATTATGTTCACCATAATTCAAGAGGCTGCTGTGGTCATGATCACATGATAGTTGGATTTACAACTACCTATGCAATCATTGCCTATCACCACTGATGTGGAGAGTTCGAATCTTGATCAGGGCGAGGTGTACAACATTATGTGATAAAGTTTGTCAGTGACTTGCGACAGGTCGGTGGTTTTCTCCGGGTCCTTCGGTTTCCTCCACCAATAAAACTGACCGCCACAATATAACTGAAATATTGTTGAAAGTGGCATTAAATGCCATCAAACAAACAAACCAGAATGACCCCTGTAACAAACCTGAAACCTCCATCCACAAGACTTTGAACAGCCTTACTGGAGGACAGATAAATTTGTCATCTTCTCATGGTACGTGTGGCATGTATATTTGATGTGACATAACCAGGCCTTTCAATAAGGGGCGGTACCAGGTACTTTTACCTGTTTAAAATGGTTTTTAGTTCCACCTGATTTTAATTAGTATTAAGTATAAAAAACTCATGAAAATTTTCAAATCTTAATACAAAGTACTGCCTGTATGTAGTGAAGTACTGGTACACTTGACAAATATTGAAAGCCCTGCATGCCTATGTGAGATTTGTACATCTTTCATCACAAGATCCTTTTTTGAAAATATATATGAAAAATATTGTGTTTCAATGTGAAAATGTTGCAAAAACAAACAATTTCATTTGAGTCTTTCTGAAAATTATATTCGTTTTTCATTAAATGACATCAATTGGCATTAAACAACAATCACTCACTCTCTCTACAGGATAATTCATACTTACTTGTACAGTTATAGTCCCAGTACACTACTCCACAGTACGATATGAACCTATGATTTAGAACTGACGTGTTTGTACGTTCACATGTCTGCCATCCTGTCTGTTTACACATGAATGTATCACTAAAATTATGGTAGGAATAGTGGTAGTAATCGGTACTACACGATAGAATATTGCCATCACTAATCATCTCCATGCAGTCGTAATGGTTGCCACAGTAACCTTGTAATATAGACGTGACATCATGCCACACGTCCACTGTGTTGTAATTCCAGGCACATCCATGCGTCCAGTTAGCCTGTGTAATTGTCAGGTAACCTTTAGTGTTGTAACTGTTACACACTGGTTCAAAGTTGTTCATCTTACAGGTACTGCCACTGTCTAGAAATAAAAAGTAACAGTATACAATTATTGCCTTCATATGAGGTGAACATTGAAAGCTGTCAACCTGGGGTGGTTGTTTTCTTAGAGGAAAAACTGTACTCTTTGAGGGTTGACAACTAAATGTTCACCTCATATGAAGGCAATAACTGTTTTAATATACCGAAACTACGCTACAATGTTTAAAAACTTGAATGTTCTGTTTAGAAGAAGACAACAAAATAATTTCTCGTTGGCTGGGTCGTCTCCCTTGTCAGCAAATTTTCCGTAAAACATCCACATTGTCTTATTACTTTTATATAATAATAAAATATGTAAGGTATAATAATGTTGAAGATTTATATATTTCTAAAACCGTTCAACGACATATCACAGGATGGACAACTCTTGTTTAGACTTTCATAAATTCAGGAAGAGTTTCACTATTAAATTTTATGATTTGTGGGTTGTATATAGTATAATGCCTAATGTTCTGTCCTCAATGAATTAAAGCCTAACTTTCTTCAATAAAATAACTTATGCAGTTAGTAATTTAATGAAACAAATTCATGCCACCACCACCTCGCAGTTGTAATAATAGAAAATCTTATATGAAAACTGGAAGAGTTTGAATTACATACTGAAAAGATAATTATAGGTCAATATTGAGATGACAAAAACGTTTTAGTAACCATGATGTAATGTGGCCATCGTGGTTGTGATCATATGGTAGTTGGATTTACAACTACCTATGGAATTAGTGCCTATCACCACTAAAGTTGTGAGTTTGAATCCCACTCATTGTGAGGTGTACTCGATACAACATCATGTAATAACATTTGTCAGTGACTTGGTGCAGGTCTGTGGTTTTCTCTGTGCACTCTGGTTTCCTCCACCAATAAAACTGACTGCTACGATATAACTGAAATATTGTTGAAATATTGTTTAAACACCATAATTCTATTATTTATTTTCAAAAATGGTAAAACTTCATCTCACTTAAATTATTATAGCATTATAGGTGACATGCGACAGGTCAGTGAATATCTCCAGGTACTCTGGTTTCCTCCACCAATAAAACTGACCACCACGATATAATTGAAATATTGTTGACAGTGGCGTTAACCATAACCGGATGGAGCCATTGAGAAATATCATAGGTATACATACATGGACAGTCTTGTGTTTTGCAACGCTCCATGTCATAATAAATATTATCCTCATAGACTTCCCTCGCACTGAAGTAATTAGGTTCAGGGTTGGTAAAGTTTCTCTCCCTTCTATGCCATCCACCTCCACAAGTTCTGGAGCACTCCCCCCATTCTCCCCATGTTGTCCACCCACCATCCTCTGTAAAATAAATATTGTATTAATCCTGCAATAAAATTTGCACACAAAAAAAAAATTATTTAATTTATTGATAAAAAAAAAGATAACGGAAACCCCATCGATATCGCAATAGTAGTTCCGGTAAGGAGCATGGCTTAATAGCTTTATTAGGCTAATGTGAAAAGTGTTATTATGACAGGGGTGTGGCTTAATAGCTTTATTAGGCTAATATGAAGTGTTATTATGACACTGTCATAATAAAGCAACAGTTTATTTCAACCCATTTATTATGACAAAAACTAACTAAATTGCAGGATAAATAAAAATATTGCTCTTATATCAATAGCCATCATAGTTACAAAAACATTATCATTAAAAATACAGTGTAACCTTTCTAAACTCAAAACCGTTAATCAACCTCCTGTTCATGGTATATCAAACCCTCTGCCAATGTTATTATGAACCCCTAGGGTCAAAATACCATATGGTAATTTTGAATAAGGGCAATAACAAAATTACCAAACTCTGAACAATCTTACAAAGGGAAAGTCAAAACTGATGAGTATATAAACAGACAAAGCAGTCAACAACCGGAAAACTGTGAAAACCGTAATGACCCTGACTTGGTACAGGCATTTCTAAAGAAAATGTGGGTTGAATCAGATTTTAAAGTGCCAAACCTCCCCCTTTCATTACGGCTCAAAGTTTCCGGCTGTCACTATAACAGTATTTATAACAATACTTGAACACAGGGTTAATTTTTCAGGGGTTAAAAATACTATATGACAGTGTCCATTAGATTTAGCCCCAATGCCTGAAATATCTGTAAATTTAACATGTCTCTTATCTGAAAACCTGCCTATTTTGAACAAGTTGGTCCCACGTTTGTTCAGTTTAGACAGGTCATAAACAAATATCTTCAATGCACCAATAATCAAGCATAAATACATAAATTACACACAAAATCAACTACAGCAGCGGAGGATGACAAACATTATATATGACAAATAACAATAAACAAAATAAAAAACAGAAATACAAAGACATTTTCTAAAATTATTAAGTTCCTCAACATTTTGTGCTGTCAGAGTAACTGTACAAGTTTGGAACATGATGGTTGTTTCCATTAATACAGTTTTAAATACTTTTCTCTTAAAAGCTTATATTTTTTCAAATTCTAAAATAAAATGATGTTCATCTTCCACAACCTGTTTACTATACATTTTACAGAAAAAATAAGAAATACTTACTGACACAATGGTAAACTATATATAACCCAGCCAGACCATTTAGACCATACTCCGTACTTCCACACGAACTGCCAACGTTTGCATTCGTCACGTTGAACGTACACTCTGTCTTACTTTCACACATGTCTCGGACTCCATACGGGTCGGAGTGATTACACTTGTGATTGTAAAAAACATAACGGACCCCATCGATTTTGATATAAGGGTCCATAGGTGCAGTGTAGCCATGGTAACTAGAATAGGGTTCTTTTTCTGGGACACACGTCAGAGTAGCTTCTAGTTCCTCTGTAGTGTTGTAGTAATAATATACTGAAAGGAAAAAAAATATTGAGTAAAAAAATGAAAAATAAAAAATACCACACTGTCAGAACAATTCCAAAATCAAATATCAAAATCGCAGAAAGAGGCAAATTTGATACCTCTAACAGACAAATACATGACTGCTCACTTTCCTGGCATGGTACAGGCACTTCGATAAAGAGTAAAAAAATCAGGAATTTTTTTTTTAGCTAAAAAAACAAATTCACATAAATTCTGCATGTTTACTGTGTACTGATATTTTAGCAATATAAGTGTAGAATGAAATTCCATCAGAGTAGATATTACTTTTATGCATGCTTAAAGAGTCTGGGTTTAGGGTATTGGTTAATAGTAAAGTGGAGCAATAAAACCACTGTTCTTTAAAATTTCAATTTTTTCAGGATTTTTTTCTATAAAGGTATTTGTGGGAAAGGGGGGGGGGGATATTCAGCTCTTACATAATACATAAGGCCTAACCCTCTGGATTGGGAAAAATAGGGACATTCAACTGTGACATAATACATAAGACCTTACCCTCATGATCTCCCACCGCTGTGATGTTACGGTATATTATAAATGTAACATTACTGGTGCCATAATCTGTGCCATCGTAACAAGACAGATGAATCATGTATTCACCAATATCCATAACTCTGTCTGATCTTAAAGTAATCGTTTCACCTACGAAAAAAACACATAAACATTGGTTTTAGAATCATGTCATTTTAGTCTCTCAACTTAGCTGCCATATTATTTTTGTTTTTGCTTTGCTTTTTTTTTACTGTTTAAAAAAAATTAGTTTCCATGTTCTTGAACAGAAATCCGAAACTCACATGATCCTGCATTATATATAGCTGGTCCTAAGGAGACCATTTCAAATCAGTCCTCACGATGAGCACCGGTCCTCTGGCCCAAGACCAGTAAAACTTTGTTTGGACCAGTACATTTTTTCAGTTTTTATTTAGAACTATATAAAAATAAATTCAAGAATCTTCTTCAGACCAGTAAATTCAAATTTTCATTTCAAGGACTGTGAAATACAGAGTAACTAGTCCTAATGTGATCATTTCAAAATCATTTAAAGTTTGTATCTCTAGATCTCTTCAGCAAGATTTGACAATTTCTGACAAAGTTTTTTAGATGCTTGTTAATCAAACCCAAATAAAATCAAATAAAAAACAAGAAATACCACACTGTACAATTGATTCCAAGATTCCATGTACAATTGATTCCAAGATTCCATGTACAATTGATTCCAAGATTCCATGTAAAAATGATTCCAAGATTCCATGTACAATTGATTTCAAGATTCCATGTACAATTGATTCCAAGATTCCATGTACAATTGATTCCAAGATTCCATGTAAAAATGATTCCAAGATTCCATGTAAAAATGATTCCAAGATTCCATGTACAATTGATTCCAAGATTCCATGTACAATTGATTCCAAGATTCCAATCAGTTTTTTAAATTTTCATTTGAATGCTTTGACAATTTACATTATGAAAAGATTGATTGATTGATTGTTGCTTAACATCAACTTTTGCAGTTTTTCAGCTATATTGTGGATTGAACAAATATTACAAATTAATTTCTTCTTCTACAAAACCCTTAGAAATAAAACATATTTGTGTATAAAACAATTAGGCTATATGTACAAATTAAAGTGAAAAAAATAAAAGGATAAAAACATATATTTAGAATGCATGTTATCTAATTATATTTTAGTATATATATTAATTTTCTATTAAATTTTCCAAAATTGTGTCACCTGCAACATTCGTAAATAAATGAGATAAAGTGTTGACTTTGTAGAATGTTTGACAGACATCAACAATATCTTATGATGAAAAGAGAGTATAAACAGAAATGGTTGTCAACAATTCCACCAATATCAGCAAAACAAACAACCACCTCTCATATCAAACAGCTGAACACAGTATGCAGTGAGTAGCTGTTTTAGTAGAAGAATCTTTCCTTGTCATTGTTTAATGCTTATTGTTATGAAATATTTAAGCTGAGAAACATTAAGGGGGGGGGGGGGGGGGTCATGGTGTTTAATGCCACTTTCAACAATATTTCAGTTATCCCTACTGCCACAATATAACTGAAATATTGCTGAAAGTATAGTGTTAAACACCATAACCCTAACCCTAAATATTTCCCAATTAAAATATTCAGGGCCTCAAAGAGAAATCTTGCAAGGCAGAACTAGACTGCTTTGGAGCTCCGTGGACAGCCAGAGATTTCTCTCAAAATTGGGGATTTTCTGTTCAATAAAACACCACTGGTAAACTTTCATAAAAGTTGAAGTAAATTCTAAATCATTATTTTTCTAATCAGACTAAAAATTCAAGTAGAAACCTTAAGGGTTAGGGTTATGGTGTTTAATGCCACTTTCAACAATATTTCATAACTGCCTTTACCATTCAAGTAGAATATGTTTGTTGTTGGTTCTATGTTTGATATAGAACAGCTGATAGGGTCTGCTCCATTAGATGGATCTTCTTTGGTAAATGTATATAAACCACCTTCCCAGTCCTCATAGATTTCTACATCCTCTGGTAAGTCTGGGTACTGAGGGGGCTACAATACATAAAACCTCAACATTTAAGTAATAAAATAATTACATCCTCTGGTAAGTCTGGGTACTGAGGGGGCTACAATACATAAAACCTCAACATTTAAGTAATAAAATAACTATATTCTCTGTTTTATTCAAAGAAATTAACCAAGAAAATGCTAAAAAATCTTCTATTAAATACAAACTAACTAATATTATCACAAACAGTCATGTTGTGTTTTAACAGACATTTCAAGTTGAGCGTCTGCTTGATATTTGTCAGCCGCTTATGATGACACAACAAGAAAATGAAATTGTCACTTAAAGCAAAGTTATGGTAAATTTTCTAAAACACTATTACAATAATAATAATAATTCTTTATTCTTTAAGCAAATACAGTTTATAGGACTATAAGAATACACATATATTTTACAGTATACAATAATAACATTTACAATATAATGTAGTGTAGTATGGCATACATAATAATTATCAACAGAAAGTTTTACCATCAATTATTACACATTTTCTCGGCAGTATATAAATATTTTCCGAGATTATTCAACTGTCTTATACTAACAAATTTTAATTGCCATTTAACTATTCCGGTTTTCAATGTCCCTCAGTTTATCGCCAAACTTGTTATACCGCCAAACTACCGACTGCACAGAAGGTGGCGGTTTAACGAGGGAGCACTGTATTTGATTGGGTGGAATTTGGCCTTTAACTGCAACAGTAAACATGTCCTTAATTCTAAACTTTAAATATTGCATGACAATAAATATGTGTTTCTATGGTAACTTACCACATTGTACGTTGTTATGGTAACAGTTCCAGTAACTCTGTTATAACAGGAATCTTCGGCCCAGACAACAAATAAATGTGGATGTTCAGGTATACCTATCACATGAGGTAATGTAAATTTCACATAGACGCCCTCTACAAACAGATAATTAAATATAATAAATAAAAAAACTATTTAAAAAAATATATATACCAGAATATAAAGATGTGTCAATACTGATATTGCTTATTTTCATTTTATTTTTATTTTTTTGCAAAGATTATCTAAAATATTTAATTTACTATTGGTATAAAGAAAAAATTGAAAAGAAATCACACACCACATATCACAAGTCAATTTTATGTTGCCAACCAGCTAGCAACAATGTTGCTGGCTTCACTTACCTGGATTTCAATTTGACCTCTAAACTTATTTTCTTTAAATGTCAAACATTTGTTGAAAAAACTGATTCCAGCTTAAAATTAGCTTATTATTAGTCTGAGGACTGTCAACACAAGGTCACACATTTTACTAGCTGAAACAGTCTATGGGCCAGCATGTACCTTACTAGTTATACAGTTCCAATAACCTTAGGTTGGGGAGCCTTCCTGTTATATCATAAATGAACAATTTCATACTTAACATTTAACAACAACCACCCCCACCCCACCCCAGAAAATTTAGGTACCCTAATAACCTAATAATACATACTTGATCTAGTATCATAATAAAAATAGTCCTCATTATCATATTCAGGCTGATAGTCGACAAACCAGTCACCATAATCTGTGTCATTAAAGTATAAATCAATCACCCATGTGTCTATGGCAGAATGATCTGGTATCCTTTCACTGTAGGCTCCCATGGTAAAGTAGGGAGCAGTATCTAAAAATAGATGATGAAACATTTTAACCTGAGACAAAGGCAGTATAATGGAATGTTCACTTTTAGTACAGTTTTAGTCCACAATATCAAAATTTAATACCTATTCCTAATAATATCTTTAATATCAGGGGGCTGTCATGGTTGTGTTCGTATGGTAGTTGGATTTACAACTACCTATGCAATCAATGCCTATCACCACTAAAGTTGAGATGAAGGCAGCATATCTACAATCCTCTAATACACTTGCTATCTTATTGTTAGATGGTATCATTTCGATTTGCCGCAAGTCACTGAAAAACTTTATCACATAATGTTGTATCGAGTACACCTCACCATGAGCAGGATTCAAACTCACAACTATTAGCAATTATGAGTTTATCACCCATAGCCCTTTCCCTACTGATCACAACTACCATACAATCATGACCATTATGGCCCTTTTTATATAATGGAGCTATTAGCCCTTTCCCTACTGATCACATATAGATTTTTATTTATATTTTTAAAAATTTAATTAAATGTTTTAGTACATAATATCAAAATTTACTACCTATTCTTAATAATATCATTGACTTGATCACATTTAAACAACATATAAATTACAGACCTGACAGGACATGACATATTTACTCAATCATGACACAAATTAAAAACAGACTCTGGGTCATCACAGATGTAAGATGAAATATTGTCTTTTGAAAAGAAATTGCAAGAACAAACTTGACCTATATGTTATCCATTTAAACTAGTTTTAAAATTTTAAATGATACAGTAACCAGCTGGACTCAAGATCCCATACAGAAACAAGAGGCCCCTGCAAATTGTGTGAGGAGACTCAAATTAAGCTATGGTGGACCAAATATGGAGAAACTGATCTAATCATGAACACATCAATTTAACTGGGTCAACAGAACATGCATTGAGTTGAAGGTCAGATGACACATATATGGCTGAATATATAGCCATAATGATCAAAATGTGGAGCAAATATGGTTAGTCTAGGTTGTATGATAATGGAGAAACTGATCTAATAACCAAAACTTGACATAAATTTAACAAGGTCAGTAGACCATGAAATGGATTGAAGGTCAGGTGACACATATCTGGCTAATATATAGCCATAATGATCAAAATGTAGACCAAATATGGTGAGTCTAGCTAGTTTGTATGGCAATGAAAAAACTGATCCAATCATGAAAATTTGACAAAAATTTTAAAGTCAGTAGACCATGCAAATGAGGTCAAGGTCAGGTGACACATTTCTGAATTGCATGTACCCTCCATGATCAGAGTGTGGACCAAGTATGGTGAGTCTAGGAGCTTTCAACTCTGGTGAGCTATACATTTACTTACTATCTGTGGTCGAAATTTCAATGGTGTAAACTTGATCAGCAATAGAGTTAGCAGTCCAATCTACAAGGTCTCCATCATTAGGGTCTGTTGTTGATATTTTACGTGTCTTCGTAGGACAATAATTTGGTCTGTAATCTGTGTGGTCATCGGTTGATGGATCGGCAGAAGAATCACAAGAGTCGTATCCAATAATATCGGCTCCTCCATCATACCTACATAATACAGTTATTTTTAGACTGATTAAACTAATTTTTGCTAATTGAATACAATTATATGACTTTTTTATCTTTTAATCATTTACCCACAGATCCCAATTTTCAGTTGATTATGATAATCCTTGACAATTTGCATTTAAAAAAACACATATATTTCAAAGATAAATCATCAATCTCTTCAAAATGATAAATTCCTTCAAAATTATCCTCAAAATCGACAAAAGTTTCTCTATACAATGCATAATTTTATGTACATTTATACTTATATGTTGCGGCAAATAACGTCTGCAAATTTGTAATGTATAAGATAGAAGACTATTCTATTTCAAATTCTTATACATTATTGATAACCAATTAGTCGACAGTGGTTATCTCAAAATTGGGTATATCATTTGCTTGGTAAGCTTGAAGTAAAATTTGGACTTGTTCACAGTAGGTTCAGCTTATTTTACCCCAGATTACTCAAATACTAGGCTAGTTCGAAGTGAAATCGTCTAAATAACATACCATCCAATTCTATCTCCTGCTACAACAGTTATACGATCCTTGTCTGGAGGCGTGTACGTAAACACACTATTTATATCTCCTTCTGTATAATAAATATAAACAACAGTTGTCAAACAATGTTTAGGTTCCATTAGGATCATTTTGATCTCTTTGCTCCCAAACACTTTTAAATTATTTGGCTTTTCTTTTTTGTTTTGACTTTGCCTTTTTATGGCACATTAAGTTGACAATTTTGCACACAAAAAACTGCATTGAAATTGGATGAAAAATTAAAGTTAAAAATTTGAAATATCCACTTTTGGGCCCCTTTTATCTCCAAAAGGGCAATAGTTACACAATAATGCTATGCATTTTTCCAAAAGGGATTTTCCTGAGGAATTCATTATAAAAAACCCATCAAAATCATATGAAAAATAAACTCTCAGTGTACAAATAACACTTCCAGTCGTTACACATATGCAAAAGCTATCATATTAATGCTAAGTATATGATAAATCTATATAAACCTACGTGTTATTTCCACTGTATTTATGCCCACCACTTTTCTTAGTTCACGGTAACCATAGACACCAGCTTGATTCCACATTTCTCTGCTCCACTGTACTGGTCTCCAAATAATTAATTTTAGGGTACCAGTTTTCACAGGATATATTTTCCATTGCTTTATTAAGCCACAGCAGGACACAATGTTTATGTCACTTTCAAGCAGGTAAGCATTTCCTGTTAAAAAGATAAGTTTTTGTATTTATATGAATGGTTATGGTTCTATATTATGGGTTAGGGTTATGGTGTTTAACTCCACTTTCAACAATATTTCAATTATATCATGGTGGTCAGTTTTATTGGTTGAGGAAACCAGCGTACCCGGAGAAATCCACTGATATGTCACAAGTCACAAACTATAATGTTGTATTGAGTACACCACGAGCAGGATCCTAATTCACAAATGGCATTGATTGCACTGGTAGTTGTAAATCCAAATACCATACGATCACAAACACGATAGTTCTCAATGATCAGTAGTTATAACATGGAGACCAAAATACTAAAAGGAATAATATCCAAATGACAATGTGGCAATATACAGATAGCTATTTTCCAAATTAAAGTCAAAAGTGTCCATGTGATCCCCTCTATAAAGGATCACTTGTATTTAAAGACCATTTTTTTCTTGTCCTGTCCTGTCATAGTAAATTTCAAATGAATCAGACCTCTCTTAATAGGTCACCTTATCTTACAAGGCCACTTTTTCTTGGTCCCAAGGGTGATCTCTTAATACAGGTTTGCCTGTAATTTTACATACCTGGACTTGTGTCAGCCACAGGTGTCAATGTACCAATATCAAGGTAATTATATGTCTGTTCCCCACAATCTGAAAAAAAGACCCAAACATTTTTTTAATATGTCTTTACATCATATTATATCCTGTTTTATAGACTTCATGATCATCATCGTATGATAGTTGGATTTACCTGTGAAATCAGTGCCACTAAAATTGTGAGTTCGAATCCCACTCATGGTTTATGTCGATACAACATTATGTGATAAAGTTTGTCAGTGACTTGCGACAGGTCGGTGATTTATCTGGGTACTCTGGTTTCCTCCACCAATAAAACTGACAGCCACAATATAACTGAAATATTGTTGAAAACATCATCTTTATCTGAGAAACAGGCTACTGGACCAGGGCTATAAAAAGATTCGCCTTATTCGATCTCTTAAAAAGTTTATATTCTGATACCAAGATCTTGTCGAAATATATTCCGTCTCTGCAGAGACGATGATAAACAATGGATTTTCATATAGTGAAAATGTCAAAAAAAATGTCAAAAATATTTTTTTTATCAATGTGTGACGTAAAAGTGTTTTTGACATTTACCTCACTGAATTTGGTACTGCTTTGACAACTATTTTACCTATTATGTTCCAGTATTGTTGTAAATACTGTTATAGTAACAGCCTGAACCTTTGAGCCGTAATGAAAGCGGGAGGTTTGGGGCTTTAAAATCTGATTCAACCCACCATTTCTTTAGAAATGCCTGTATCAAGTCAGGGTCATTACGGTTTTCACAGTTTTCCGGTTGTTGACTGATTTTGTCTGTTTATATACTTATGAGTTTTGACTTTCCCTTTGTAAGATTGTTCGGAGTTCGGTAATTTTGTTATTACCCTTATTAATTGTCATAAACCCCTTTAAAGGGGAGGCCCCCCAATCAACTGTTGGTCTGTATTTTCAATTCTCATGTTAAAAATCTAATTTTGTTTTGTAATTCATGATAATGATCAGATAGAATTTTTCACTTTTTACGACTCAACTTGTAATAATGAATTACTCCCCTTGAGAAGCATGAAGTAGTTCCAGGGTAGAAATAATACAACATCATGGGTGAAAGTGTTTTTTTGAACAAATACTGAAAATGTTCTACTAATTTTCTGTGTTAAGATCAAGATCCTCTCAAAAGTTTTAATTTCTTTGTCAAAAATGCATACCTCACCCCTCTAAAAAACTCATAATAAAATTTACACGAATCTCAAGAACTTTCTGGACCTTTGCCAAAAAACTGAAATCAGTCAAAATACTGAAAAGTTTCAGCCTTGCAACATCATTATCTTCAACTCTGATGAGTTGTTTCCCTTGATGACCTATCAAGGGAAACAACGCATCAGTCGGTCAAACTTTGCAACCTTAACTTTGATTTAACAAGGCTTATTCAAATACTCTGCTATTTCATTGGTCACTTCAACTCGGACAAAAGGAGGTTCATCCCTCAATTTTAAGGTATGTTGACCAACGATGATTTATATGTATCTTCTGAGAGCTCAACTGTACTGAATAGTAGGTCACTGAGTGATTGTGTTTAATGCCAAATGATAAATTTTTCAGCTTATTACCATGGCGATATACAAGATACATTTCGATGAAATGACAATACGTTTTGTACTAGATCAATATCCTCATTAGTACAATTTTAATAGCTCTGGTAGACACGTCTCTCCACTTTATCTTGATTCTGAGCAAACCAGCCTTCACTTTTGCTCCTTGATTCCACATGCTTTGCAGAGAAGCAGCAAATACCAATTTCACAATCTCTGGTTTGACTTGACAAGGGATCAAACCCATAATCTTAACCGCAATGGAGCGAGACATGCTAACCATTACAGCACTGGAGTGAGACATGCTAACCATTACACCACTGGAGTGAGACACGCTAACCATTACAGCACTGGAGTGAGACATGCTAACCATTACAGCACTGGAGTGAGACACGCTAACCATTACAGCACTGGAGTGAGACACGCTAACCATTACACTACTGGAGTGAGACATGCTAACCATTACAGAACTGGAGTGAGACATGCCAACCATTACAGCACTGGAGTGAGACACGCTAACCATTACAGCACTGGAGTGAGACACGCTAACCATTACAGCACTGGAGTGAGACATGCTAACCATTACAGCACTGGAGTGAGACACGCTAACCATTACAGCACTGGAGTGAGACACGCTAACCATTACAGCACTGGAGTGAGACACGCTAACCATTAAAGCACTGGAGTGAGACATGCTAACCATTACAGCACTGGAGTGAGACACGCTAGCCATTACAGCACTGGAGTGAGACATGCTAACCATTACAGCACTGGAGTGAGACACGCTAATCATTACAGCACTGGAGTGAGACACGCTAACCATTACAGCACTGGAGTGAGACATGCTAACCATTACAGCACTGGAGTGAGACATGCTAACCATTACAGCTGGAGTGAGACATGCTAACCATTACACCACTGGAGTGAGACACGCTAACCATTACACCACAGATGTTAGGGATATCAACTCAACCTACGTTTCTACGATTTTGATATTTGAATTTGGGATTGTTCTAAACAGATGGTATTTTTTGTTTTTCTTTTTATTAAATAGTCAAATCTGCCTTAAAGGGCACCTCTAAATAACAAATCACTGTCTATAAAGGGCACCTCTATATAACAAATCACTGTCTATAAAGGGCAGCCTCATATTCCCTGTTAATGAATAGTACATATAATCACTGTATATAAAGGGTAACAGCTCATAAAGACCACATTTTCAGGTTCCCTTGAGTGGCCTTTATATACAGGTTTGACCATATTGTTTGTGATAATAACTCACATTTCCAATGTGGACGAGTCCCGTTGAGGAGATTTTTGCTTTTCATTTTTATTAAATATTGTTTGTGATAATAACTCACATGTACAATGTGGATGTGTTCCGTTGAGGAGACATTCTCTTGTCTCACTGCTTTGTAATTCAGAATTAGCCTGAGCACATGTCTGAACATGCCCATCCTCTGTTGTGTATTCATTATCACATGACCTCGTCCTCGTTTGATAGCCACGCCCACATGTTTGAGAACATGATGACCAATCAGACCAGATAGCCCATTGTGGAACTGAAATTCAAATAAAATATTCAAATTTAATTATAACGAGAAGATAATATGAGAAAATAGAAATTTTCACAAGAAAAATGTGAACTTTTAGGATTTACTGTTTTCTTGGAAAAAACATCTTATGAATTTTTCATATCGTTTACATTAATTATGCTGAAACTAGTGGAGCAGGAACTGCCTACCCTTATGGAGTACCTGAGTTCACCCCTATATTTAGTGGGGTTCATGTTACTTGATCTGCAGTTTTCTGATTACCCTTTGGTATCTTAGATTTATGGCTTCTGATTACCCCTTTGGTATCTTAGATTTATGGCTTCTGATTACCCCTTTGGTATCTTAGATTGACGGCTTCTGATTACCCCCTTTGGTATCTTATATTTACGGCTTCTGATTACCCCTTTTGGTATCTTATATTTACGGCTTCTGATTACCTCTTTGGTATCTTATATTTACAGCTTCTGATTACCCCCTTTGGTATCTTAGATTTACGGCTTCTGATTACCCCTTTGGTATCTTAGATTTACAGCTTCTGATTACCCCCATTGGTATCTTAGATTTACAGCTTCTGATTATCTCTTTGGTATCTTATATTTACGGATTCTGATTACCCCTTTTGGTATCTTATATTTACGGCTTCTGATTACCCCTTTGATATCTTAGATTTACGGCTTCTGATTACCCCCTTTGATATCTTAGATTTACGGCTTCTGATTACCTCTTTGGTATCTTATATTTACGGATTCTGATTACCCCCTTTGGTATCTTATATTTACGGCTTCTGATTACCCTCTTTGATATCTTAGATTTACGGCTTCTGATTACCCCCTTTGGTATCTTAGATTTACGGCTTCTGATTACCTCTTTGGTATCTTATATTTACGGATTCTGATTACCCCCTTTGGTATCTTATATTTACGGCTTCTGATTACCCCTTTGATATCTTAGATTTACGGCTTCTGATTACCTCTTTGGTATCTTAGATTTACGGCTTCTGATTACCTCTTTGGTATCTTAGATTTACGGCTTCTGATTACCCCCTTTGGTATCTTATATTTACGGATTCTGATTACCCCCCCTTTGGTATCTTAGATTTACGGATTCTGATTACCCCCATTTGGTATCTTATATTTACGGCTTCTGATTACCCCCTTTGGTATCTTATATTTACGGATTCTGATTACCTCTTTGGTATCTTAGATTTACAGCTTCTGATTACCCCCTTTGGTATCTTATATTTACGGATTCTGATTACCCCCTTTGGTATCTTAGATTTACGGCTTCTGATTACCCCCTTTGGTATCTTAGATTTACGGCTTCTGATTACCCTTTGGCATCTTAGATTTACGGCTTCTGATTACCCCTTGGTATCTTAGATTTATGGCTTCTGATTACCCTCTTTGATATTTCAGATTTACGGCTTCTGATTACCTCTTTGGTATCTTAGATTTACAGCTTCTGATTACCCCTTTGGTATCTTATATTTACGGCTTCTGATTACCCCTTTTGGTATCTTAGATTTACGGCTTCTGATTACCCCTTTGGTATCTTAGATTTACGGCTTCTGATTACCCCCTTTGGTATCTTAGATTTACGGCTTCTGATTACCTCTTTGGTATCTTAGATTTACAGCTTCTGATTACCCCTTTGGTATCTTATATTTACGGCTTCTGATTACCCCTTTTGGTATCTTAGATTTACGGCTTCTGATTACCCCTTTGGTATCTTAGATTTACGGCTTCTGATTACCTCTTTGGTATCTTAGATTTACAGCTTCTGATTACCCCTTTGGTATCTTATATTTACGGCTTCTGATTACCCCTTTTGGTATCTTAGATTTACGGCTTCTGATTACCTCTTTGGTATCTTAGATTTACGGCTTCTGATTACCCCCTTTGGTATCTTAGATTTACGGCTTCTGATTACCCCTATGATATCTTATATTTACGGCTTCTGATTACCCCCTTTGGTATCTTAGATTTACGGCTTCTGATTACCCCCTTTGGTATCTTAGATTTACGGCTTCTGATTACCCCTATGATATCTTAGATTTACGGCTTCTGATTACTCCTTTGGTATCTTAAGATTTACGGCTTCTGATTACCCCTTTGGTATCTTCAAACTTTTCTTATGGCCACTGAGAACTGTGGGTACATGCAATAGGTTGTCAGAAGTTGTTCTATGTTAGACTTCATTAAATCAACCAATCAGAATGTGAAATAATTAAAAGTCAGTACTTACTGAAATAAACATGTTCTACTTCCACTTTGGAAGAATTACTGTCAGATGGTGGCTTAATATCACTGCAGCAAGTCAACCATATACAGACATGATTTTACGAGGACAACAAAAAAGCGGAAATCGGCAATCGGAAGTATTGAATATACTATAAAAAAGGAATCGTAACGGTAAAATCCGGAATAAAAAAAGCGGAATTAAAGCAGACGAAAATCAGGTCTGCATATATGGGATATTTTTGGGCCTCTTGTTTGGAAAGGGTAGGGTTAGGATCCCCAAAATGTATCCCAGATCGTAAGTTATTGTGGAAAAAACATTGTGGGTTATAGTGTTAAACGCCACTTTCAACAATATTTCAGTTATATCGTGGCGGTCACTTTAATTGGTGGAGAAAACCGGAGGACCCTGAAAGAACCACAGACCTGCCACAAGTCACTGACAAACTTGATCAGATAATGTTGTATTGAGTACACCTCACCATGAGTGAGATTCAAATTCATACCTGTAGGGTTGATAGGCACTTATTACAACTACCACAGAACATGACTACAAA
Source organism: Bathymodiolus septemdierum (assembly GCA_963383655.1). Lineage (NCBI taxonomy): Eukaryota > Metazoa > Mollusca > Bivalvia > Mytilida > Modiolidae > Bathymodiolus > Bathymodiolus septemdierum. The sequence continues at coordinate 66,787,849 of OY726525.1, forward strand.
AAAACATTGTGCCTATAGACAGAAAGCAACAATGACAATGGCGACACACCCATACCATAAGAAGGAATCAATAATCTCTCTGTTGAATAAAAATTGAGAGAAAAAGATATGAAATGCCGTTGAAAATTATAACTGAAATAGCCGAGTCAATTGTATGATATGGGAAACCCCAAACATCATTTGCATCAAAATATGAAACAGGAGATGCACAATGTCATCAGTTACTAAAAAATCTCTCAAAGTTTCATTGAAATCCATTCAACGATATAAAGAGCATTTGTGGACAGGGTGTGACTACCCTCTCATATAAAGGAAATAAAGTCCATTGTTGTATGTGGGAAACCCTAAAAATCGTTTGGACCAAAAAATGAAACAGGAGGTGCACAATGACATAAGTTACTTGTCTCTAAAACCTTCATTGATTCCAATCAATAGTTTCAGAGAAGTAAAAAATTGAAGGTGCATATGGACGAACGCAAACTATATACCCAGTGCTTGGCTGGCATTCTTTATCACAACACCTTACTTACTGACACATGTGTATCCCCAGTACAAAGCTCCACATATAGAGAAGTAACGTCCAGTATGTTGTGATGATAGTAACTTATTACACGAATACCACCCTTTATCATGACACCAGTACGTCTCCGTGTAGTCAAACGATGTATTAAATGTGTAGTCTGTGTTGCACGATAACAATCCATCGTCTATAGGAACGGAACAATTAAAGTGGTTGTGACACATGCCCTGAACGACAGACAATATGTCATGTGTAGGATCAGCATCATTATAGTTCCACTGACATCCTTGCTTCCACATGCCTTTAGTTATTTGTAGTCTGCCGTTGGTGTCAAAGTTTGTACATACTGGTTTGAACTTGCCATTTCTACAAGTACTGCCAGAAACTGTAAAGATACAAAATTCTTAATTTATGATTTTTGGTGTTTAATGCCACTTTGAACCAAAAGATACAAAATTCTTAATTTATGATTTTTGACGTTTAATGCCAATTTGAACCACCAATAAATACCACTGAGGCCCCCTTAATGATGATTAAATAGGCTTAAATCCAAACAGTGATATCCACCACAGAGGCCCCCTAACATCAGTTACATTTCAATGAGATGATGATAATTTCCCTTTTTACTAAATCAACACACTTAGGTGAGAGGTAACTGTTCACTTTGTTGATATTGGTGGAATTGTTGACCATCACTATTTATACTGTCTTTTCGTAATTAGTTGGATCTTGGGTAGACATGTCGCTCCACTCTGACATATTATCCCGATTCTGAGCCAGCCAGCTCCTTCTCCTTAATGTTGTGTGCTTAACAGAGAAGCAGCAAATACCAATGTTATTGTTTTTGTTTTGACCAGACACTGATTCCCACAATCTACAATATTTGAGGAGACTACAGGAGCTCCAAAATTCATATTTTACTATTCTGATTGTATGTTAATTAAAAACCATTCTAACAATGGCCGATATTCCTTAGAATTTAAGTTTGTTAACTAAATCTTACATGTACAACTCTTTGTGTTACATCTCCGTGTCTCATAATCACGGCTATCACTACAGATCTGATTTTTACTGAAGTAGTTAGCTGATGGATTGGTACATGTCCTAGTTCTGGTTTGGTACCCTCCGTCACATGATCTGGTACAAGAATCCCATTGGCCCCATGTCGTCCACGCTCCATCTTCTGCAAGACATTAATTGAATATGCATGAACTTTCAATATAATGACCATACATAACGGTGTGTTGAATTTTGCAATGTTAAAATAAATAGAAATATTAAAAATGTATTAATTATTTAAATATAGTCAAGCCTCGATCATTTGTTTTCTTGAGTAACTTGAAACATACATTTTATTATTACCTTCAATTGAAAAATTACAGAAAATTTGAATACTTGGCCAAATTTGAATCATCAGCTCATTCCACTTCCACACAACGAGGTTTGATAATATAAAATAAGAGGTACTTAACTTTATATAAGTAATGTTCCATATTGCTTGGACTAAAAATATGTGATCAATTTACCAATCAATCCCTTAACATCACAATTATTATTGGAACATGGCAAGATGTACTCGATACAACATTATGTGATAAAGTGATAAAGTTTGTCAGATACAACAGTATGTGATAAAGTTTGTCAGTGATACAACATTATGTGATAAAGTTAGTCAGATACAACAGTATGTGATAAAGTTTGTCAGTGATACAACATTATGTGATAAAGTTTGTCAGTGATACAACAGTATGTGATAAAGTTTGTCAGTGATACAACATTATGTGATAAAGTTTGTCAGATACAACAGTATGTGATAAAGTTTGTCAGTGATACAACATTATGTGATAAAGTTTGTCAGTGATACAACAGTATGTGATAAAGTTTGTCAGTGATACAACAGTATGTGATAAAGTTTGTCTGAAACAACATTATGTGATAAAGTTTGTCAGTGATACAACAGTATGTGATAAAGTTTGTCAGTGATACAACATTATGTGATAAAGTTTGTCAGTGATACAACATTATGTGATAAAGTTTGTCAGTGATACAACATTATGTGATAAAGTTTGTCAGTGATACAACATTATGTGATAAAGTTTGTCAGTGATACAACATTATGTGATAAAGTTTGTCAGTGATTTGCAGCAGGTCGATGGTTTTCTCCACCAATAAAACTGACAGCCACGATATAACTGAAAAAATTGTTGAAAGTGGCATTAAACACCACAACTGCCACTATTATTGGAACAGCCAGACAGATAGGATAAGCTGTGATACTAGTGATAATGTATGTTGTGACCTTCAAAAATGACATTTTTGTTTTCATCAGTAATATCATGTGTTTGACGTCACACTGACCGCCAAATTTTCCAATATCAGACTGAGTGAGTTGATACTGACAATATCAGACTGAGTGAGTTGATACTGACAATATCAGACTGAGTGAGTTGATACTGACAATATCAGACTGAGTGAGTTGATACTGACAATATCAGACTGAGTGAGTTGATACTGACAATATCAGACTGAGTGAATTGATACTGGCAATATCACTCGGTGAGATCAAGGATAAAATGTCCAAATTATTGATAATGATCAATTTTACTTACTGATACAGTGGTATATGATGTAAAGTCCACCTACGCCATTTGTACCACACGAACTCCCAACATTGGCATTTGTTACTTCAAAAGAACACGACGTCTTATTTTCACACATGTCCGTGACCCCATGTATGTCAGTATGATTACACTGTCTGTATCTGTAACGAACATCATCAATGATGATATAGGGGTCGGGAGGATGGACAAAACCAACATAAGTATCGTAGCTTGTTTTTTCTCCATTACATGACAGTGAGGCGGTCTGTCCTTCTAGTCTGTCATAGTAATAATAAGCTGTAAATAAAAAATATAACTAGGGTAACAAAAAACATTGCCAATGATTATATATATATATGAAACCTTTCTAAACCGAACCCTGAATAAATCGAAACCTTTAACAAACTTTATAATAAGTCGAAATATAGATTCTCCTTCAGTTGCCCGTGGGTTACGATATTTCTCCACTGAAGAGAGTTAAATTTTAAATTCAACTCTCGAGAGTGGAGAAATATCGTAACCCACATGGGCAACTGAAGGAGAATTTGTTTCTCCCATTATTTAACACAAACTTTATTTCAAAATCCTTTGCCGGACCTCTACACAATTCTGTTGCTAGGACACGCGAGGAAAGGCACGAGACATTTTAATCCTCTAGAGGATTACAGATTTTTCCACCACTGGTTCAGCAGGGTTAAAATGCCGTAATAATGGGAGAAAATTGTATAAACCAAACGCATGTTTATTCCAAACACAAAAGTTGGTACCAAAGAGGTTTGGCTTAGACAGGTTTAGACAGGTTTCACAAGTTACACAGTATATGAGTGTCGAGAAAAGGGGAAAAATGTGTTCAAAGTATTTTCACCATCACAAAATAGAAAGGTTGTCTGCCCTTGATTCTGATCAAATCAACAAAAGATTGGAATCAGTCTCAATGGAGCTTCAAATCCCTGACCTGATGAGCTTTAACTTTATTGTTTATATTTCAGAGATTAGGAACTATTTTTATTTCTAATCTTGTTCTTTCTTTGAAAATCTTCTAATCAACTCCTTTATTTTCAAATTGTTGTTTAACAAGTGTAAACGTTTTTCATGTTGTGATGTCATAAATGATCATGTGATATACGATGAAATGATCATGTGATATACGATGCATTTATCTCACATTGAATATGCCTGTCACACATGTACAATTCTGTGAGAAATAATTTTGTTTGAGTACATTTCATCGCTGCAAAGTATAAATAAATGGCACAGTCCAAAAAAACTAGGGTGGCTTTTTCCGGATACTCTGTTTTTCTCCACCAATAAAACAGATCGCCACAACATAACTGAAATATTGTTGAAAGTGGTGCAAAACACCATAGTCCTAATCTAAAGAAACTTACTCATGGGTATCCGTGTCTGTCGTAGTATGTTTACCGTGAGATAAGAGGTAGTGGTATCTGTGTCGTCATCAGCTGTGATATAAATCTTGTAGGAATCTGTCAATGTCTCTGTGTTAAATATAGCTCCATCTTTCTGAACTACTGTTTTCCCTGTAATGAAGATAATGTATTCATAGTAACGTCATTTATTAACGAATTGGCCAAAAATTCAAAATCTTATCAAAAGCGTAAATAAATAAGTTAAATAATCTTATGTTAATTTCAAACAAATTGAACAATTTGACTCAGATTTTTTATTTTTTTTTAACTGATAAGTAATACAATATACAACTCATTTCATTTTTTAATTAAATCAATAGTTTGAAGCAATATCAATTAATACAGAAATGAATCCTCATCCAGGAGGCTGTAGAAAGTTAATGATGAACTTTAACTACTGTTCCCTCCTCATTAAGTAAATGTGATAATGAGTAAATATTCAAATTTATGCAAAGATAACAAAAAAAAAAACCCAGATATTAAAAAGACAGGAGTTTTAAGGGTTAATGATGAATTTTTGACTACTTTCTCAGCCACATTTTGCAAATTTGAAATCCGTAAATATTAGAATTTATGCAAAGATTAAAAAAAACAGATAATACAAAGCCCGGAATTTATTATCATACCATTGAGATAGAAGATGTCGTTTGCTGGCACCATACTTGATATACTCCAGGAATACACATCATCATCTGGGTCTGTTATACCAAACATAAACACATTTCCCTCTGTTCTGTTCTCTGACAGTTCTACTGTGGTGGGTAAGTTTGTAAATACTGGTGGCTGTAATTAAGAAAGGAATTGTTTTTATTATAAATACATATTATTACATTTACAGTTTTATACAGTATCATAAAACCATAGAATTCGTTTTTTGTGATTAATCGTCGTATTGCAAGGCATGTTTTGATATTGAACGGTATCTGATCTATTTTAGCGGTGGGCGAACTTCCAGCTAAATTTTAAAATTCATCAATCAATTGTTTTCTACGTCCGTTGCAATGACATCACACAAACACAAACAGAAAGTGGCACAGAAGTTTTACAAATGATTTAATGATTTATTGTGTTTAATGCCACTTTCAACAATATTTCAGCTATATCATGGCGACCAGTGTTAGTGGTAGAAGAAGCAGGAGTACCCGGAGAGAACCGCCGACCATGGGCAAGCAACTGGTAAACTTTATCACTTGCGGCTGCGAGTCGAGTGCACCCTTTTCTATAATTTACAAAACCGGGCGTGAACCCACGTCGTATTGGTGATAGGCTTGTATGAGTTGTTAGGTAATCCAACTACCTAACTCATTGAGCCACCCGGGCCCATTTTTACAAATGCAGCAGAATGCAAATATGAATGTGCACACACTGAATTAGTACAAGTGTTCTATGATATTAAACAGTTCAGCTCAGGTGCTTTTGAATTTGAAAAAAAAACCCAGCAAACAATCCCTAAAAATAGATTCAGGTACACCAAAAAACTTGGCGAATACCATACAATTTTATATTTCCAATGGACAATGGACACATGTAAATTTTGTTTATCCTCAAACATCATGTACACAAAATATGAATTTAATCTACTCATAAATAGACAAAATATTGGACATTTTTGTTGAACTTTGTTATGGTGTGTCTACAGTGTGATCCATGTTGAACCAGTGTTTATTGTGTTGCACTCTATATAAGACACACGGAACCAGGAGACTTTACATGTATAGTAGATGTATAATGCAAAGGGTTATGGTGTTAAATGCCACTTTCAACAATATATCAGCAACATAGCAGTGTTTCAGCTAGACTTTGAAATCTTCAGGACAATTGCCAGTTTTATAAAAATTTCTCCAGAACAATCTTTAATAATAATACTAATTTTTATAAAGTTGTTCAGGACAATTTGAGAAAATGTTCTGAGACAGGTGGCTAGCTGAATCACTGTATCATGGCAGTCAGGTTTATTGGCAGAGGACACCACAGTACCATGAAACTAGAAGCTCAGTGGGCCGAGCCTGTGTCGCTCACCTTTCATTCTGCTTTGAGGAAACTTATTACACAGCCTTCCATACATGTAGATGCTTCCTACCAAGTTTCAGTTCATTTGGGAAAGCGGTTTCATAGGAGAAATTTTTTTAGAAATCAACCAATCAAAAACAAGAATGGCCTCTGGCGGCCATGTTTGTTAACTGATCGGGACGAAATGAACAATCTTTATAGAGGACCTTCCATAGATGCTTCCTACCAAGTTTCGGTTCATTTGGCCAAGCGGTTTCAGAGGAGAAGATTTTTAAAAATTGACCAATCAGAAACAAGAATTGCCTGTGGGGGCCATGTTTGTTAATGGATCGGGACAAAATGAGCAATCTTTATAAAGGACCTTCCATAGACGCTTCCTAACAAGTTTCAGTTCATTTGGCTGAGGGGTTTCAGAGGAGAAGATTAAAATGTGAAAAGTTAACAAACAATAGACGACGGACGCCTTTGGCAAGGTGAGCTAAAAACCATCGACCTGTTGTAAGTCACTGACAAACTTTATCATATAATGTTGTATCAAGTACATCTTGCCATGAGCTGGATTCGAAATCACAACGCTCATGGTGATAGGCACTGATTGCCTAAGTAATTGTAAATCCCACTAACAAATGACCACATAAGATGCAGGGTAGAAGGAGACTTAATACATCTACATGTAGTAGGTTTTAAATGCACTGATTGCAGTACAAAACAGTGTTTGTTATGGTAACAGTCCCTGTGACTCTACATAATACATACCCCATTATAAGTTGTCATGGTAACAGTCCATGTGACTCTATATAATACAAACCCCATTAAAAGTTGTCATGGTAACAGTTCCTGTGACTCTACACAATACATATCCCATTATAAGTTGCTATGGTAACAGTCCCTGTGACTCTACATAATACATAGTCCCCTTATAAGTTGCTATGGTAACTGTTTCTGTGATTCTACATAATACATACCCATTATAAGTTGCTATGGTAACAGTCCCTGTGACTCTACATAATACATACCCCATTATAAGTTGCTATGGTAACAATCCCTGTGAGACTACATAATACATAGTCCCCTTATAAGTTGCTATGGTAACTGTTGCTGTGATTCTACATAATACATACCCATTATAAGTTGCTATGGTAACAGTCCCTGTGACTACATAATACATATCCCATTATAAGTTTCTATGGTAACAGTCCCTGTGACTCTACATAATACATACCCCATTATAAGTTGTCATGGTAACAGTACCTGTGACTCTACATAATACATAGTCCCCATATAAGTTTCTATGGTAACAGTCCCTGTGACTCGACATAATACATACCCCATTATAAGTCGTTATGGTAACAGTCCCTGTAGCTCTGTTGTGACATGAATCTTCAGCCCAGACAACAAATTTATAAACATGGTTGGTAGTTCCTACTACATGTGGAAGTGTTGTCTTCACATTCACTGTATCTGTTAAAAATAAAAGGAAAAATTTGCTATGACTGTCAGGGGCTATTGTGATCCTGTATGATAGTTTGATCAACCAATGGGGCTGTCATGATCTTTTTCCAAATACCAAATACTTGAATGCTTTAAATATGTTGAAATTAAGTCAGAAGTTGCACATAACAATTGAAAAGAGTTAAAAAGTATTTAAAGATTTCATAACTTAGTAACTCATAACTATATGCTGTCGGTTGTGAGTCACTGTCATACCTTGTAACTCATAACTATATGTTGTCGGTTGTGAGTCACTGTCATACCTTGTAACTCATAACTATATGCTGTCATTTGTGAGTCATTGTCATACCTTGCTTAATAATCCACAAAAACAATAAAGAGCATACATGTTAACCTCTGGGAACTGCTAGGGGGGAGATCTCCCCCCTACCAACTCTTCTAAGGGAGAGATTTTGTGCGTCGCCTTTAAACGCACAAAATTGTACCTTGTAGTTGCATACATGTGATAAGAGTTGCTATGCTACAACTGGAGATTTGTAAATTTTTGGCTGAAGATTTGGTCTCATAACTGGAGATTTTTTATCGACGTATTTGATGCATGTTTTTATTGTTAATTGATGTTTTCTTTTTTGCTTGTTTCAGTATTGAACCAACTGCATCCCATTTCAATATATATTGTTTACATTTCTGTCTTATTAGTAGTGTTTCATATGATGAATGAAGGATAAAAACTGTATTTATAATTTATTCATAATCAAAGCAATAACAATGAAGACATAATGCTCTGAAAAATAAAGTCATAGTGCACTAAAATTAAAAAGTCACTTTGCTGCTGGTGCGTTGGGTGATAGCATACGTTTTGGCATTTTTGTGGTTTATCAATTCCATCGGCTTTGGTCCCAAACAAGCCATAACAACTCAATCCGAGATGAATTCATTGCACGTTTGATCGAAATAAGAAGTTTTCCTCTGCATCAAAAGTTGTCCGACTCCTGTTTGCACAACAGTTTATAACTATTTTTAATTGCCGCTATCACACTTCTAATCATATAAGCGTGTACCACAAACCCACTTCCTTATCCTCAATTAACTGTCAATCAGTGGATAATTGTTGTATAATCATCAACACCTTAATTAACCTCCATGACCCAATTTACCTGTAAAGGTGTCAAACAGATCAATAACCGGATATCATTTAAACACCTTTACCATTTGTTACTCTCGGCGTTTTTCATCAGCGCGGGAGTTCCAAATGGGGAATTTCCAGAAATATTGATCGCAAAATGTAGGTCAAGATTTTATTGTACTTGATTTTTCTGTTGGGGGAGATCATCCGGGAGGAAAAGGTGTGTGCGGGAGATTAATGTCTCCCGCGCATGAGACCCAGTCCATGCGGGAGATAAGGCTCTTACGTGGGAGACTCCCGCGAAAAGGGGGAGGGTTAACAGGCATGTAAAGAGTAATCAAAATAGAAATACAGAAATCAAGGAAAGTGGAATTAGTTATCTCCCCTTCCCCAGATATATGACAAGATTACCTCCCCGTCCTCAGATATATAACTAGATTACCTCCCCTTCCCCCTATATATATGATTAGGAATGGAAAGGTCATTCTCTATAATGCACATTAAATTAAGAATCTGTATTATAAAAGTAAAATATTTAAATCTAGTTATTTCCCCTTCTACTGATCTATAATCACAGAAGTACGGGTCATAATAATACTCTACACAGAGTTAGATATTGTAATCTAGAGTTACTTCCCCTTAATCCCCTTGATCTTTAATCATAGAAGTATGGGTTGCTATCATACTCCACACAGAGTTAAACAATGTAATCCACAGTTGCTTCCCCTTAATTCGCCTGATCTATAAATAAACTTACGAGACTGAGTATCTAAGTAGAATAATTCATCGTTGTCATATTCTGGTTGATAGTCCACATAAAAGTCTGAGTAATCAGAGTCAGTAAAATAAAAAGCTATAACACTAGAATCTACTGAACTATATTCTGGTATAGACACACTATATCTTGGCAGAAAGAAAACTGGAGCTGTGTCTGAAAAATACAGAAATAATGAGAAGTACTTGGTAAAATATTTTTAAAAAAAATACTAATTTATTATGTAAAAAAAAAGATTTTTATTTCATGTGGGGCAATAAAACATAGCCCTCTCACCCCCACAACCACCACCATAAAAGTTAAATGGTCAGTCCCTGATAGTTTATTTATTCCCAAATACAGCCTCCTCCTTCTTATAAGACCACCCCTTCTGCAATGAAAATGTTTCCTTATAACAGAAGTGGCCTTTCTTGAGGTAGAAGAGACGTCAAACATGTACCTCTTATAAGGCCACTTCCCCCCAAAGGCCACCTGCCCTATCACGCCAGATTTCAAATGCTCTAGATAGTTAAATATTCTTAAGCGTCTCTTCTACCTGTAGAATTTATAATCGACCTTGATAATATAGGTCAGATAGAATATGAATTTATTTGTGTTCAATAATTGGCATCAGAAAATTTGCTTTCAAAAAACAATATCAAAAATATTTTCTTAGTAAAAATAAAAAATATATTTTCCACATTTAATATATTACAATCAGGTACAATATGATTAATATTGGCAGTTTTATTACGCTACGCCACTAACATCTGACAGAACCTGATCAGACGTCATGTCCAGATGAACTAGTGATCAGCCAATGAAAACGCATAAAGTTCTCTGAATGGTTGATTTTTAAATGAGTATTCATATACGTAAGTTCACCTGGACATGACCTCTAATCGTGTTCTATCTGACAGATGATAAGGAGACTGTAGCCTATATTAACACCTGATTTCAATCAGATTTAATATTTCCAATTTTGTTTTGTTTAATAATTTTAATTTTTGGAGTATGAATGATATCGATTTATTTTGGGTTAAGAGTACCTGTCTATAGCATCCATATCATGTATCTGTCTATAGCATCCATATCATGTACCTGTCTATAGCATCCACGTAACGTAAACAACACTTTACACTTGTACACAAAAAAAAACATTTAGAGTCTTACTTGCTGTGGTAGTATACTGAAGAGCAAAAGCTTTATTAGAGAAAACTGTTACACCACTGCTCCAATCTACGACATTGTTCACTGCAGGAGCATTCCCTTCCTGAACTAAAGTCCGTGTTGGACAGTAGTTGGGCCTGTAGTCATGGTTACTGGACGTTGATGAATCGTAAGATGAATCACATGTGCCGTAGGTAATAATTCTGTTACTATCATACCTGAGATGTATAATTAATTAATGTATTAAATATGTACACACTGTTACACTGTTCTCTAATGATACATATCTTCCAGAAACGTTTATCTTCTAGGTATAATTGGGATCCTTAGTATCTAAAGTTTCATGAATTTTACAGACCAATCAATTTACATTCAAACCTGCACATGTGGTCACCTTTATTAAGCAGTCACCTGTATTAAAAGGTCACCATTTTTTTGTCCTGTCATAGAAATTTTCACATGAATTGCACCTCTTTTAAGAGGTCACCTGTCTTAAAGGACCACTTTATCCTTGTCCCAAAGGTGATCTCTTAATACAGGTTTGACTGTACATATAAAACATAACTAAAAGGTTAGCACAATATGAGATTTTAGTAAGAAACAATATGGATGTAGATGAATATAAGAGACTATCCAACATTACACTTAGACACAAATTAAAGTAAAGGAACAGCTTGTAGTAAGAAAGGATATGGATGTAGATGAACATGAGAGACTATCCAACATTACACTTAGACACAAATTAAAGTAAAGGAACAACTTGTAGTAAGAAAGGATATGGATGTAGATGAACATGAGAGACTATCCAACATTACACTTAGACACAAATTAAAGTAAAGGAACAGCTTGTAGTAAGAAAGGATATGGATGTAGATGAACATGAGAGACTATCCAACATTACACTTAGACACAAATTAAAGTAAAGGAACAGCTTGTAGTAAGAAAGGATGTTGATGTAGATGAACATGAGAGACTATCCAACATTACACTTAGACACAAATTAAAGTAAAGGAACAGCTTGTAGTAAGAAAGGATATGGATGTAGATGAACATGAGAGACTATCCAACATTACACTTAGACACAAATTAAAGTAAAGGAACAGCTTGTAGTAAGAAAGGATATGGATGTAGATGAACATGAGAGACTATCCAACATTACACTTAGACACAAATTAAAGTAAAGGAACAGCTTGTAGTAAGAAAGGATATGAATGTAGATGAACATGAGAGACTATCCAACATTACACTTAGACACAAATTAAAGTAAAGGAACAGCTTGTAGTAAGAAAGGATATGGATGTAGATGAACATGAGAGACTATCCAACATTACACTTAGACACAAATTAAAGTAAAGGAACAGCTTGTAGTAAGAAAGGATATGAATGTAGATGAACATGAGAGACTATCCAACATTACACTTAGACACAAATTAAAGTAAAGGAACAGCTTGTAGTAAGAAAGGATATGGATGTAGATGAACATGAGAGACTATCCAACATTACACTTAGACACAAATTAAAGTAAAGGAACAGCTTGTAGTAAGAAAGGATATGGATGTAGATGAACATGAGAGACTATCCAACATTACACTTAGACACAAATTAAAGTAAAGGAACAGCTTGTAGTAAGAAAGGATATGAATGTAGATGAACATGAGAGACTATCCAACATTATACTTAGACACAAATTAAAGTAAAGGAACAGCTTGTAGTAAGAAAGGATATGGATGTAGATGAACATGAGAGACTATCCAACATTACACTTAGACACAAATTAAAGTAAAGGAACAGCTTGTAGTAAGAAAGGATATGAATGTAGATGAACATGAGAGACTATCCAACATTACACTTAGACACAAATTAAAGTAAAGGAACAGCTTGTAGTAAGAAAGGATATGGATGTAGATGAACATGAGAGACTATCCAACATTACACTTAGACACAAATTAAAGTAAAGGAACAGCTTGTAGTAAGAAAGGATATGAATGTAGATGAACATGAGAGACTATCCAACATTATACTTAGACACAAATTAAAGTAAAGGAACAGCTTGTAGTAAGAAAGGATATGGATGTAGATGAACATGAGAGACTATCCAACATTACACTTAGACACAAATTAAAGTAAAGGAACAGCTTGTAGTAAGAAAGGATGTTGATGTAAATGAACATGAGAGACTATCCAACATTACACTTAGACACAAATAAAAGTTAATGAACAGTGCTTTTATTGCTGTTCTACATTTCACAGTCACTGTAGAGTCGTGAACAATGAGCAAAACTCATACTCTAAAATGAGTGTGAAACGGTCCCTAACCTGGAGTTGAGTAGTGCTCTTTACTTCTGCTGATAAACGCTATATGGTTGTACCCATGATTTCAAAATGTACTTAATAAAATAATAGATGTCCTGGCCACTTTATAGATGTCCTGGCCGCTTTTATAATCATTACTGTACTTGTTATTGCAAAAGAATTATAAATCATCCAAATGACAATTATCTTTTATCAGTAATTTGGACTTGTTTCTTTGAACTGTCTCTGATACTGAAAATTATACAGTCCTCGAAATGAAAATTAGAATTTACTGGTCCAAATCAAATTTATTATATATACATATATATATATCTAAATAAACACTGAAAAATTTACTGGTTCGAAAAAGTATAACTAGTTAAACACATAATGGTGCTTCTGCTAAAAACAAAAACGTCAGTTTTGAAGGTCTAGATAATATATGTCACTTGTATCACTGCTTGCCCTATCAGACTCACTATGAAACTAGTGATAATGTCTGTCTCAACCTTCAAAACTGCAATTTTTTTAATAATAATTTCTACCTTTATACTTGTTTTATTTTTTATATTTTTTTTAAGTTTTCAAATAAATCATATTATAGGGTATAAATATGGAGTTTATTTATGCTTTAAACAACAAAAAGTTTTATATTTATTTTTCTTTTAAAAACTACTAATAAAAATAATGGCAGAATGTGTTAATAGAACATGGATGCCCCCTGCTTCCAGTTAAAGTATACAGGGGAATAACATCAGAATTTGGTAAAAAATCTGATGGCATGTAACATATTGCCCAATTAATGTAGATATATCCCATCTTTATTGAACCTTTTCCTTTCCATATTATCCAGCTTAATTATGATACCTACCAGCCAATCATATCACCAGCAGTAATAGCTATACGTAAATGTGTAGGAACTGTGTATGTATTGACTGTGTTAAGATTAATACCTACAAAGATCAACATTAACAATTAGAACTGTGTACGTACTGACTGTGTTAAGATTAATACCTACAAAGATCAACATTAACAATTAGAACTGTGTACGTACTGACTGTGTTAAGATTAATACCTACAAAGATCAACATTAACAATTAGAATTTGATTATTGTATTCGACACAAAACTGGGGAAAGGGTCTGTGACCTTCACCTTTATCCACACTGCACTAATATTGTCTATTTATCCGACACCTGTTCTATTTGAGCAGGCAAATTGCATTTAATTGATTAATTTTCGTTTTATATTGTCATTGACCGAAATATAGCATTTCTGGTACCCCTTTCACATGCTTTACCTGTTGCTTTTTGGAAAACTAGTTGTAAATCCAGTTTACTTCCTGTTGACAGAAAATATCAAAAGGGACAATCAAGGGATAATTGTATAACTTTATCATTTAAAAATAGAGATAGTCTGATGTGAAATACATATGTATATTATGCATAAATTTTTCAATATTGTCATATATATATATTTCATTTGATGTAAAACCATACTTCACAAACTTGTCATACTGTTACATTGTATATGGGCCCTAACCATTTATTATAAATGAGTTTGTGCTAATAAAGTATTTGTATTTGTATTTAATTCAAATTATTAAATAATATGTAAAAATCTGTCCTATTATGACAAAATCTGCCCGACTTAAATACGATTTTAATTTTTCCTCTCATATTAATTGTCTATTTAAATATGGCATTTCAGCCCCGGTCCAATAAGTACTAACCCGGGGGCAATACGGATAAATTCACTTCCGGTTTTAATCCGAGCTGCATTTTACATAGAGGAGTTCATTTCAAAACTTTCTCTTTTGCATAATTGTACAAATGAAGAATCATACTTTTATTCAAAATCATGTTTTCATATGAGATCGTCATCAGCAGTTCGAGGGAATATTACAGTTTAGGGGAAGGAAACATGTGTTGTCATAGGTGCATTCCGAATACTGCCGTTGGTGGCAAAACAAATAGGTGTGCTCAGGGTACAGCTGTTGGTGGCAAAATGTTACATAGGTAAAAGTAATCACCATTGTCAAGCCAGTTAGTAAGTGTTAGAATTAGATCTTAGAGCTGTCAAATTTTTGTTCTTGCCTCGACGGGATTTGAACCCATACCATTGATACACTGCAGCACCATTCGCTTAGCCTTACGTCCAGCACCCTAGACCACTCGACCCCATCCACTCCCTATATATATATATACTTACTAGACACAGATATTGTGTTAACACCGACAACTTTTCTGTTGCTGTTGAAATCTTTCCCTGTCTTCCTCCACACAATAAAAGACAAGGTTCCAGTTCTCCTAGCATAGAACTGCCACGATGCTATCAGTCCACAACATCTCACAATATGGACATCACTTTCCTGTATGTACAATTGACCTGTAATATACATTGGTCTGTAATAAACAATCAAATATATACAGAATATCAGCAGTTTTAATGGTTGAGACAGACATTATCTCAGTATTGCAAACGAGCCTGAATGTCGGTTGAGATCTGTTATATTTTGTATGAAATATATGATACATTATTATATATATATTTTTAAAAAAGTTGCTGTTCAAGGAAAAAAGAAAAAGTTACTGCGAGCAACAAAGCCTATATTATGTGTGGTATCTTAATTTTGCCAAATGGATTTAGAAAGGAAATAATTTAAATTTGCATGAGCTGACAAGGGATAATTTAATTGTTAGCTAAATTTTCTCTGAAAACTTGAATAATAAAATAGTATGTGTATTTGACTTTGACATAATCTATTAATATAGTGCAGAATATTTTTATTTCTTCATTTAACTTCTTAAGTGGAGTTCAACCCCAAACATTTGGAAAACAAAACCTAAATATCAAATATTGAAGAGCAAATAGGGAAATAAAATATTAAATATATATTTAACATTTTGTTTCTGCAGTTTCGGCTGAGAAAAGCTATCTTCTGCCAAATGGCCAGAACAAAATATAAAGCTTTTTAAATTTATTCATACAACTTATATCGTCCTGAATATAGCTGAAAAATTGCTCGTTGGACGTTAAACACCAATCAATCAATCATACAACTTATCTACTGGATCCCAAAAGGATTGTGTTAAAAAAAAAAAATTCATCGAAAACTTGCTATAATAAATATTAATTTACCGTAATATGTAGGTATACTATAACTAGCAAATCTAGCAATATCTATATAGTTGTATGTATTAGATCCACAATCTACAAAACAATTAAAACAAAATTAAGATAAAATCAAGAACTGATCATTTGATTTAAAGGTCAGGAATATCTTCTACAAGAATAAGAAATTCTCCTTTTCCCCAGAGTGGAGGATATCCTAATCTTTAATTTTGACAGAATTAAAGAATGTATTTCTGGCATAAAATTCCACAGATCTCAGAATTGAAGTCGAAATAAACGCTAAAGAATACCGAAGGGACAATCAAAAATTGACTATCCAAAGAAACTGGCAACATAGGGTACACAAGATGACGAAAAACACAACACAATATGTGTTGGACAACAAGCAAAACTTCCATTTCTTTGGGATGATTTCTATTGTGACGTCAAATCATTCATGATGTTTATTATGGTTCTAACTGTGACGTTGAACAATTCTGTACGCTCGATTGAATATTTACTCAACCGAGTCTCCTATGGTATGTCTCCCATGGAAAAATTCCATTTAAGGAAGAATACAAAATCTTAAAATGCGAATTAAGGTTTGTTGGTTTTTTTTTACTAAATATTTTAAAAGCAAAAATACCTGTATTAAACAAAAAAATAAACAACAAATAGACCATTTTTGAAGCATAACATCAACCTCTACATTATTTATTTCCCGAAAATATTACCTAAACATCATCCCTTAAATGCACTGCCATCACAACAATAAATCCTTCACATTCATTTAGAGACACTTTGAAGACTCTCTACTGCCCAGACATACAGTTGTTATTAATATTGTTTTAATTGACACTTAAATTTAAATAAGGTTTGTGTGGCCCATTGGAGGGAAGAGTTCATGCTCAACTTAAACACTTGGGTCTTGGGTGACCAAGATTACCATGCAGGGATGATTATGGGTAAAATAAAATAACTGAAACTATCTACACCCTGTTTCAAAAAGGTCAAATACCTTGTCACCATGGCAATGCAGAAAAAACTACCTTGTCGCCATGGGATTGCTGAAAAATACCTTGTCACCATGGCAATGCTGAAAAATACCTTGTCACCATGACATTGCTGAAAAAAACTACCTTGTCGCCATGGCAATGCTGAAAAATATCTTGTCACCATGGCATTGCTGAAAAAACACCTTGTCACCATGGCAATGCTGAAAAAAATACCTTGTATGACTCTATTGTTAGATACTTACAAGTACAATAAGGATGTGTGCCATTATATAAACATTCTCTTGTTTCATAACTTTGTAATTCTGATCCACTTTGGGCACAGGTTCTCCTTGTTCCGTCTTTAGTTGTATACTCATTGTCACATGATCTTGTCCTTGTTTGCATCCCTTGTCCACAGGCGACTGAACAACCTGACCAACTTGTCCAAGAGGCCCATTGGGGAGCTGTGAAAAAAAAACATTGGATATAAAATAGCAACCTATGCAATCAGTGCCTATCACCACTGATGTTGTGAGTTCAAATCTCGATCAGGGAGAGGTGTACAACATGATGTGATGAAGTTTGTCAGTGACTTGCAACAGGTCTGTGGTTTTCTCCAGGTTCTCCGGTTTCCTCCACCACTAAAACTGAGTCATGATATAACTGAAATATTGTTGAAAGTTGCGTTAAACACCATCGAACAAACAAACAAAAAATATAAGATAGTGAAAAAGTCACCACTTCCCCTGGTTTGGTGAGTCCTTTTATCAGAAGATTTCACAAAATAATCATCTTGTCAATTAAAACTTATCTTTTCTAATGTCTCAAATTTTTAAAATAACAAAATACTACAACAGATCCGTTTGTAAAGTAATTCTTGAAACTTTTTTTTTCTGACTGATTGATTAATTGATTGATTGATTGATTGTTGCTTAACGTCCAGTGGAAACTATTTCATGCATATTCAGGATGATTAAATATCTGAAGAAATATACAATTTTTAAAAGCAAAAACTCAAAATAGGCAAAACCCATTCCAAAAAATAATAATCTCTAGATAATCTCAAAGAGACGGACTAAAATTTTACCTGCAAATTAGCTTCTGCTACAATAGCTTATTTTAAAAGTTTTCCACATTTTTCTCATAAAACAGTATTTTTTTCAAGACTTTTGACTTCTATAAATCTTCAGAAAAAAATTCTTAAAAATCCAGTTTTCAAATCAACAATTTTTTTTCTAGATGTATATATGATATATACGAACTCCGACAATTATGAATTAATTTCATAAATTTTGGTCCATTATTAAAAAAGTTACCCATTAGGTCTCTATGTTAATTATATTTTCTGAAGTGTAAAAATCTGCATGGAGTGAGTACAAATAGTGTAAGAGCCCAATCATCAAAACAAAATAACAGACATGTGCTTTCAATGTATAGTTCATTGTACCATGTGACATAGGACATTTAAATATTAAAAGGCTACTCATTAACTGACCATTTAGGTGAGTCAATTGTTATTGATGTCCTTTAATAATTAAATGTCCTATGTCACATGGTAGTCTGTTATTTGTACTCACTCCTACCAGATTTTTACATTTCAGAAAATATAATTAACATAGAGACCTAATGGATAACTTTTTTAATAATAGACTAACAATTTTGAAATTAAATGTCAGAGTTCGTATATATCATATATTAATACACATCTAGAAAAATTAATGTTGATTTGAAAACTGAATTTTTAAGAATTTTTTTCTGAAGATTTATAGAACTCAAACGGACTGTATTCAACATTAATTACCCAAAGGTGACCTCTTAATACAGGTTTGACTGTATTCAACAATAATTACCCAACGGTGACCTCTTAATACAGGTTTGGCTGTATTCAACAATAATTAACCAAAGGTGACCTCTTAATACAGGTTTGACTTTATTCAACAATAATTACCCAACGGTGACCTCTTAATACAGGTTTGACTGTATTTAACAACAACTAACCAAAGGTGACCTCTTAATACAGGCTTGACTGTATTCAACAATAATTAACCAAAGGTGACCTCTTAATACAGGTTTGATTTTATTCAACAATAATTACCCAACGGTGACCTCTTAATACAGGTTTGACTGTATTCAACAACAACTAACCAAAGGTGACCTCTTAATACAGGCTTGACTGTATTTAACAACAACTAACCAAAGGTGACCTCTTAATACAGGTTTGACTTTATTCAACATTAATTACCCAAAGGTGACCTCTTAATACAGGTTTGACTTTATTCAACATTAATTACCCAACGGTGACCTCTTAATACAGGTTTGGCTGTATTCAACAATAATTAACCAAAGGTAACCTCTTAATACAGGTTTGACTGTATTCAACAATAATTAACCAAAGGTGACCTCTTAATACAGGTTTGACTGTATTCAATAATAATTACCCAAAGGTGACCTCTTAATACAGGTTTGACTGTATTCAACAATAATTACCCAAAGGTGACCTCTTAATACAGGCTTGACTGTATTCAACAACAATTACCCAAAGGTGGCCTCTTAATACAGGTTAGACTGTATTCAACATTAATTACCCAAAGGTGACCTCTTAATACAGGTTTGACTGTATTCAACATTAATTACCCAAAGGTGACCTCTTAATACAGGTTTGACTGTATTCAACAGTAATTACCCAAAGATGACCTCTTAATACGGGTTGGACTGTATTCAATAATAATTAACCAAAGGTGACCTCTTAATACAGGTTAGACTGTATTCAACATTAATTACCCAAAGGTGACCTCTTAATACAGGTTTGACTGTATTCAACAATAATTACCCAAAGGTGACCTCTTAATACGGGTTGGACTGTATTCAACAATAATTAACCAAAGGTGACCTCTTAATACAGGTTTGACTGTATTCAACAATAGTTGACCAACGGTGGCCTCTTAATATGGGTCTGACTATTCAATAATAATTACCCAAAGGTGACCTCTTAATACAGGTTTGACTGTATTCAATAATAATTTCCCAAAGGTGACCTCTTAATGCGGGTCTGACTGTATTCAACAATAATAAACCAAAGGTGACCTCTTAATACAGGTTTGACTGTATTCAACAATAATTACCCAAAGGTGACCTCTTAATACAAGTTTGACTGTATTCAACAATAATTACCCAAAGGTGGCCTCTTAATACAGGTTTGGCTGTATTCAACAACAATTACCCAAAGGTGACCTCTTAATACAGGTTTGACCATTCAACAATAATTACCCAAAGGTGACCTCTTAATACAGGTTTGACTGTATTCAACAATAATTACCCAAAGGTGACCTCTTAATACAGGTTTGACTGTATTCAACAATAATTACCCAAAGGTGACCTCTTAATACAGGTTTGACTATTCAATAATAATTAACCAAAGGTGACCTCTTAATACAGGTTTGACTGTATTCAACATTAATTACCCAAAGGTGACCTCTTAATACAGGTTTGACTGTATTCAACAATAATTACCCAAAGGTGACCTCTTAATACAGGTTTGACTATTCAACAATAATTAACCAAAGGTGGCCTCTTAATATGGGTCTGACTATTCAATAATAATTACCCAAAGGTGACCTCTTAATACAGGTTTGACTGTATTCAACATTAATTACCCAAAGGTGACCTCTTAATACAGGTTTGACTGTATTCAACAATAATTACCCAAAGGTGACCTCTTAATACAGGTTTGACTGTATTCAACAACAATTACCCAAAGGTGGTCTCTTAATACAGGTTTCACTGTATTGAACAATAATCAACCACAGGTGACCTCTTAATACAGGTTTGACTATTCAACAATAAATACCCAAAGGTGACCTCTTAATACAGGTTTGACTGTATTCAACATTAATTCCCCAAAGGTGGCCTCTTAATACAGGTTTGACTTTATTCAACATTAATTAACCAAAGGTGACTTCTTAATACAGGTCTAAAATATGTATCAAGTTAAAAAAATCAACTATCACTTACTTTTACATGCATAACCCCAGTACAACTTTCCACAAATGGAGTAATATGGCAAGGTGTTATAAGATGACAAAGAGCGATCACACGAGTACCATCCATAACGATTACACCAATAAGTGTCTGGGTAAGAGTAATAACTTCCACTGTATGTATACGCAGAGGTACAAGATCCAATATTACCATCGTTGACCGTGGGACTACACCTGTTATAGTTTGTACAGTGGCCAGATAGAGCACCTATCACATTTTGGTCGCTTGGATTAACCGTGTTGAAGTTCCAACCACAGCCGTACTTCCAGGTGGCGCTTGCTACAGAAATTCTGCCGTAGGTGTTGTAATCGTAACATTGAATTTCAACATTGTCATTTCTGCATGTTGTTCCAGAATCTAAAATAAATAAATTACAGCGAGAGAGAGATTAACATTGAATAATTCTTATAGAATTAATGTCTATCATTAACATTGAATAATTCTTATAGAATTAATGTCTATCATTAACATTGAATAATTCTTATAGAATTAATGTATATCATTAACATTGAATAATTCTTATAGAATTAATGTATATCATTAACATTGAATAATTCTTATAGAATTAATGTATATCATTAACATTGAATAATTCTTATAGAATTAATGTATATCATTAACATTGAATAATTCTTATAGAATTAATGTATATCATTAACATTGAATAATTCTTATAGAATTAATGTATATCATTAACATTGAATAATTCTTATAGAATTAATGTATATCATTAACATTGAATAATTCTTATAGAATTAATGTATATCATTAACATTGAATAATTCTTATAGAATTAATGTATATCATTAACATTGAATAATTCTTATAGAATTAATGTATATCATTTTCGTGCCTTAAGAGCACTATCATCTGTTTGTTTTTGATTCATTCATAACTCGATGAACTTTTTTTTGTATAATCAGCATGAAGAGCCAATCAGAATACTGCACCAATAAATACTTTGTTCTCTGTGATTAACGCCACTTTCAACAATATTTCAGTTACCGGGGTGTCTGGTGAAAACCACTGACCTGCCGAAAGTCACTGACAAACTTTATCACATAATGTTGTATCGAGTACACCTCACCATGAACAAAAATGAACTCCGAAGTTTTCTGACCATATTGCCTGGCTCTACAAAGACTTACAAGTACAGTGTTGTGTGTTGCATCTCTCTTTCTCATAATCTCTGCTGTTCAGACAAATCTCATTCTTACTGAAGTAATTTGGTATTGGATTTGTACAACTTCGTGTCCTTTCTCTGTATCCTCCAGCGCACGTCCTGGAACAATTACCCCAACCACTCCAAGATGTCCATCCGCCATCACCTGTCAGAAATATCGGTAGTAGAATTAGAGTTTACGGATTGATCTGGGGTTAACCATTTCATATTTATCAGTAATTTAGACATTTACCTCTTGATCTCTCTCAGTGATATTGACAGTATCAACAAACTTACTGTGATACTGAAATTATCTGTCAGTGTGACATCAAACTAGGGGTGTAACGATACACTTTTTCCACAAGCGATACGTATCGCGATATTTGATATGTATTACAATACATATCACGATACGTTTTATAGGAAACTGTAACTATTCCTTGAAGTCCATGCTGGTCGACATGGGCGCTGCCATGTTTTTTTTTATATGAGGTCGCTTACGTACTAACGAAAATTATAAATATTTGATATTTGATTAATTAATTTTAAAAGCGTAAATTAATCGATTCACTTTTCTCAAAATATTAATTAAATGATCACCAAAAGAAGAAAATGGAAGTTCAACACTACTTTTTTTCAAAAAATGAGCATTCATATCGTTTGTATCGTAAGCGGCCTCCACGAATCGTGAACCGAACCGTCCCCAAAATAATCTTGATTTCGGTACATACGGTGAATCGTTTCCCCCATCAAACACATTTTAACGTTACCAATAAAAACAACAATGTCAATTTTAAAGGTCTGGACAAATATTATCACCAGTATCCAAGCTGGTCCTATCAGACAAATATTATCACCAGTATCCAAACTGGTCCTATCAGACAAATATTATCACCAGTATCCAAGCTGGTCCTATCAGACAAATATTATCACCAGTATCCAAGCTGGTCCTATCAGACAAATATTATCACCAGTATCCAAGCTGGTCCTATCAGACAAATATTATCACCAGTATCCAAGCTGGTCCTATCAGACAAATATTATCACCAGTATCCAAGCAGGTTCTATCAGACAAATATTATCACCAGTATCCAAGCTGGTCCTATCAGACAAATATTATCACCAGTATCCAAGCTGGTCCTATCAGACAAATATTATCACCAGTATCCAAGCTGGTCCTATCAGACAAATATTATCACCAGTATCCAAGCTGGTCCTATCAGACAAATATTATCACCAGTATCCAAGCTGGTCCTATCAGACAAATATTATCACCAGTATCCAAGCTGGTCCTATCAGACAAATATTATCACCAGTATCCAAGCTGGTCCTATCAGACAAATATTATCACCAGTATCCAAGCTGGTCCTATCAGACAAATATTATCACCAGTATCCAAGCTGGTCCTATCGGACAAATATTATCACCAGTATCCAAGCTGGTCCTATCGGACAAATATTATCACCAGTATCCAAGCTGGTCCTATCGGACAAATATTATCACCAGTATCCAAGCTGGTCCTATCAGACAAATATTATCACCAGTATCCAAGCTGGTCCTATCAGACAAATATTATCACCAGTATCCAAGCTGGTCCTGTCGGACTTGCTGTGATACACACGATAATTTGTATCGTTCTTTAAAACTGCTGTTATTATATATATATATCATGACAATCAGTTATTTTGGGAGAAAATGACAGTGGTTTGACTGTTCTCTGACATGTTATGGCTTAGGTTAATGGTGCTTAATGCCAATTTCAACAATATTTTATTATATTGTGGTGGTTAGTTTTATTGGTGGAGGAAAATAGAGTACCCAGAGAAAACCACTGACCTGTCGCAAGTCACTGACAAACTTTATCACATAATGTTGTATCGAGCACACTTCCCAATGAGTGGCTGAATATATGACATCCTGACTCTTTACTATTTCACAGTAAAGACATCAAATATATATCTTGGAATTTAATTTTATGCTAAATAATTAATTTTTGAAATATTTGAAATCTTCTTGAATTTTACTACCAATGACTTCAATATAATCACTTTGATTGTTAATTGTCTTCATCTATTATTGAATCTTGTTATCTGGAAGTTCACGAGACTGTTGCAAAATTTCGAGTTATCCAAAATTTGACTTAAAAGGGAAGTAAGGGATTAAGTAAGACTGGCAACTCTGTCTGGTAAGTTTGACAAATGTGGCTTCGAACTATTGTTGTCGGTCATTTACAATATATCGATCATCATTTGCATGTATAGCACCAAGTTTAAAACAGGAGTTCAGTAAAATGTTTAAGAACCGAAATTTTGAGTCAACCAATTTTGTCATAACGAGATTCAACTGTATTATAAAGGGAGAGGCTATACGTTATATAATATTTACTTACGGACACAATGCCAGGTAATAAACAAGCCACCAACGCCAGTATCGACTCCACAAGAACTGCCAATATTCGCATTAGTTACGTCAAATGTACACTCTGTTTTGTTCTCACACATATCCTTTACCCCATACGCTTCCGTGTGGTCGCAATCATAATACGTATAACGTACTGCATCTATAATAATGTACGGACTCGCTGGTTTTATGTAATCACTGTAAGATACAAGTCCTGATTGGATCTCGCTATCACATGACAAGGAAGTCTCGTCACCCTCGTCAAAAATATTGTAGAAATAATCTAAAATAAGAAAATTTCAAAAATAATTTAATTCTGGTTCATTTTGTACATCATGTGACAGAACGTGTTCCAATACTATTAGGTGGGTTGACCTTCGACCCTAAAATCTTTTGACTTAGAGCATACCTGATGAAGGTTATTCCAGAAATGTGTCATGCGCACTAAATTTGATATCTATGTTTTTATTACATAATGTCTAAAGGATTAATACTATCATTTTTGGTTTCAAGGTTGTGAATCATCCAAATGTTTTTTGACACAATAAACATTATATTTTTCCTATGATCTTGAATCTGATAAGAAATCAATCTTCCACTGACATATAACTTCTGTGCTTGTACATATTGTCTTTATCTTGTATATATTGTCTTTATATTTCTTCCATGACAACCCCTTTATTATCCAAATGTTTTGAAGTTGATAAAGATACAACATGTATTTAAATTTATCTATAAGTGAACTTTGACATATGACATTGACATTGACCCTGATAAAACATTGCACAAAATTTACAATCCACTCTCACCTTAACTCACTGATAACAAAAAAAAGGAAAAATGGGGAAGCTGGACATATGACGTTGGAAATCCAGATCCTGGCATGGAACTGGCACAAAAATGTGGTGTGGTTAAACCTGTAAATGGTCACATAAGACAGGTGGTTGCTTAATACGGGTTTAATTGATATGAAATGCACTGTGAAGGGAAATAAAATCTACCGTCACATAATACAAGATGTTGTTTAATAGAGGTGGTCACTAAAGCAGGCTTGATTGTATCTACATTTTTATTGATACATCACATACACAAGAACATGTGTACCAGTTAAAAAATAACTCATCATTTTCAAATCGTTTTTGTCACTATCACATTCCACATGTGGGAAAAACCCTACATATCAATTTTCGTTGAAATTGGTGCACTTCGAAATTTTACGCATTTTGGCGGCCATCTTAAAAATAGCTGCCAAAATGGCCACCATAATGGCTGCAATGGCCGCCATTTCTAAATCACATTTGTCACTATCACATTCCTCAGGTCGAAAATCTTCTAAATATCAATTTCCATTTAAATTGTAGCACTTTTAAATTTTGATGTGTTTTGGCAGACATCTTAAAAATGGTCACCATTCTCACAATTTTTTTCTAATTTTGCCCAATTTCAAACATAAGCTAGAGATTCCTAATATAATGCTTGTGTGTAAGTTTGAAATCAATTGGTCAACAAATAAAAATCTTCGAGCGCTTACAACATATATCGGACAGACGGACGGACTAACGGATTAATGGACTAACAGACGGATGCCCGGCATTTCCATATCCCCCACTCCGCTTTGCGTGGGAGGGGGACAATATGGACCCAAGGTGACCTAACCTGATAAAGTTTGTCAGTGACTTGCGGCAGGTCGGTGGTTTTCTCCGAGCACTCCAGTTTCCTCCTCCAATAAAAATGACCGCAACAATATAACTAAAATATTGCTGAAAATGGCGTTAAACACCATAAACCTCTCACTCCCTAAAAATGATCAACCAAAAGTTTTAAAATGACTCTATGATATGGAGGAATCAACATCTGCTACTATTTAAATGTCTTACTCTGTGTTTGTCCTATTTCTGTTTCATTTCTCCTGACATTTAAAGTAAAGGATGCTAGAGTTGTGTCTGTACCATCGCTACAATGTACTGTGATCTGATATGAATCTGCTGCTGCCTTAAGAGATCTTCCTTTATTTAGGTACAAAGTATATCCTGTATAAATAAGAGAAAATATGATGATAATATGCAAAACAAAACATACCACCCTGTAGGAACATCTCCATAATCAAATATCAAAATCGTATAAAGAGAGTTAATACCTCTAACATACAAATACATGACTGCACATTTTCTTGGCTTGATACAGGCACTTCAATAAAACTAGTTTTATGGGTCTAAACCTCTCGTCTTAGTGAAATGATGCAGTCATGCTAGAGCTTTCCATATGTGAGTAAATTGCCAGCCTTTATATATAACCGGGCGAACAGTGTTATTATAGTGAACATTATACTTTATATATTTAATATTTGTGACACAAGATAATATAAGTTCTATTATAGAGAGTTGATGGCCTCAACCATTATCATTAAGATGATGTATCGATAAAGATCACCTCTGTAGGTTTTAATAGTAGCTACAAGGCCTGTGTATATGGATGACAACGCCAGGCCTCATCGTTCAAGAGCAGTAACCGCCTACCTCCAAAGCGAAGCCGTGACTTCTGTTCCTTGACCAGCCATGAGCCCAAATTTGAATCCCATAGAGCATATTTGGGACATGTTAGGCTGTCGTATACACGCTCGGGAACCTCCTGTGCAAAACATTCGTCAGTTGGAAGCAGCATTGCATCGGGAATGGCAGCAGCTATCACAACAGGACATCCGACGTCTAATTGGAGGGATGAGACGCAGGGTTGAGGCCATCATCCAAGCACGTGGGGTTACACCCGGTATTGAACTTTGATCAATAGATGTCGTCAAGTGATTCATAAGTGAAGTTTTGAAAGTGAAATGACAATCTTTTCGTGTTTTTTGAACTGTGAAGGTCAATACTTAAAATGGACATGTTTTACTGCAAAAACTGGCCTTGTGAAATTGTGATTAAATATTCATTAAATTAACATTTTTTTTAATTTTTGTTGTGGTTTCTTACAGCCAATGTAATGTCCTAACAGGTCACCATTGTCGTATCATTTGTCATTTCAAAAAACATGGGGGTGCTTAACTTTTTTCTTTGTGTATACTATAGATCATAATATTCAATGAGCTAGTGACGACTACAGTATTACCTAATCTCTCTACACAGCGGGTGGTTTAGATGACCGTGCGATTTAACAGGGAAATGGTGAATATAATTGGTAAAATGCAAATTTAAAATGACCATGCAAATATAACACGACAAAGACGAATATAAAAAAATTGTGCTAAATTAAACCGATCACCGCAAATATAACACAACCATGACAAATATAAAAACAAATTGGCTAAGATAAAACGACCAAGGAAAATATAACACAACCATGTCGAATATAAAAACAAATTGGCTAAGATAAAACGACCAAGGAAAATATAACACAACCATGTCGAACATAAAAAAAAACTGGCTAAAATAAAACGACCAAGGAAAATATAACACGACCATGACAAATATAAAAAAAATTGTGTTAATTTAAAACAACCACCGCAAATATAACACGACCATGACAAATATAAACAGGATTTGTCTAATTTAACTGGAAAAGGCTAATATAACTGGTAATGTCTAATTATTAGCATTTACCGGTTATATTTTGCCAAAAGACGGGCATATTCGCCTTTTCTATTTACCTTTGTAATAACCGCTGACATAAAACAATGAGCTAGCTGGACTGGTACTTTGCAAAGAACATGTTATTGGATCATTGTTTGATGGGTCATCCACAGAAAATGTGTACAGGGAACCAGTGTCAACATCATCTACTGTAACTGTTGTAGGAAAGTCTGGATAAGATGGACCCTAAAAATATAATTGTTGATATACAAAATGTAGTCAAATCTGCCCATGAGGTCACCTCTATTAACCAGTCACCTGTATTAAAAGGTCACCTTTTTTCTTGCCCTGTCATAGTAAATTTCATAAGAATTGAACCATTTTTAAAAGGTCACCTGTCTTATAAGGCCACTTTTTCTTTGTCCCAAAAGTGACCTCTTAATACAAGCTTGACTGTATTATATGAGATGTTTTACTCAAGCTTAACAAGAAAATGTTTTTATAATAAACAAGTTTGAGATCACAAGAAGCAAATGTAACTCCATTTAAAAATTAATATCAATGTGAACTAAGGTTCAATATATCGATACCTGTTATTTTGAATAATTCTAAGCTATTAGCCATGTAAAATTAATGATCTGGTTCTCAGATACCACCGCATTGGCAAAATATCGACCGCTGGTTTGTATTTATCACCAAACAAAAATAAATACAACGGTAAAAAAGTCTGTGTTCAAATTTTCGCGCCTTTTAACTTGAATTGATCAAAGAGAGACAACTCCAATTTTACGTTGAAGGAATTTGGAACACTCTCGTGTTTTCCTCTGATTGTACGAAGTCGTTACTTCTGGTAATTCCGAATGGTAACAATCAATAAAATCGAACCAAAGTTGATTTCGGTGACCGTTTTTGACGGGATTTCATGTCATTACCCATGGTTTATTGTGAAAATAACGGATGGAACTACTGTAAAGGACTTATTGGAATAAAATAACATTGAAATTGTTTTAATATTTATTCATAATAGCTGAAAAGTAAGTGACGACACAGACACCGCTGAATAAAGATTGGACCAATATGCATATACATGTAAATACAAAAATTAAATACCCTCCCTCCCTCATCATTTTTTTGAAAGTCAGTATCTGAGAACCAGATAATTAATTTTACATGGCCTTAGGGCTGTTTAATTTAAACAGAATCGGTCATCGTATGGTAGTTTACAACTACAACTAACAACTATCTATGCAATCAGCGGAGAAGACATTTCTAAGTTGTAAAACTTGTGTCTGATCCATTTGTTGTTATTATGAACAATAAAATAAGTTTAAATCAATCAGTTGTGAGTTTGAATCCCGCTCATGGCGAGGTGTACTCAATACAACATTATGTGATATTAAACACCATAACTGTAACCCAATCTAAACATTTAGTAAGAAAAGATATGGATGTAAATGATAACACTACAAAAGAGAAATGTGCTACTTGTATCTTCTTATTGTAGCATAACAAGAGTCCTCGCCCTAGACAGTAAATGTGTGTTTCTATGGTAGCTTACCACATTATACGTTGTTATGGTAACAGTTCCAGTAACTCTGTGATAACAGGAATCTTCAGCCCAGACGGTAAATGTGTGAGTTCTTTCATGCGTTCTTACCGAATGTGGGAGATCTGTCTTTACATGAACTGATACTATTTAAAATAAAACAGAAAGTCAAAATTTAGGTGACATCTAACTTATTGCATAAAGAAAATGTTGATATACATTGAAGATACCAATACTGATTTCATGCATTAAATACTGCAAATTAGGTAATATTTGGGTATATTGACCCTTATGTTGAAAATGCCAAAATGAAATACATGTACACCAAAATAAAATAGCTCCAAAATATTTTGCGGTTGCTCCAATATAAATTGATGTGACTTCATAAAAGGATAAATTATCTCCCTTGTCATAACCCCTTAATACTATTTTAATACTAGTTCGTCCCAGTTTTTAGCCTGGTTCGTGTTACTCAGGTTTTTTGTCCTTTTTCTTTTGGCCATTGTGTTGTCTGTCCTTCTTTGACTTACGGATTCGGATTACCCCTTTGGTATCTTCAAACTCTTCTTTCACTCCAGGTTTTCAGTGGGGTTCATGATACTCAATCTTTAGTTTTATGTGTATGTTTTGTGGATCATTGTTTGTCCTTTTGTCCTTTTTCTTTTGGCCATTGTGTTGTCTGTCTTTTCTACAGATTCTGATTGCCCCTTTGGTATCTTCAGTGAGTGATTATTGCCAACTCAGCAATTTTTCAGCTGTATCATTTGGTATCTTCAAACTGTTCTTATACAGCAGTTGAACAAAAATACTTATATTCGTTAAGATTGGCCTTACATTTGCTTGTATCAAAGTAGAAGTAGGCCGAGTTATAGTCTGGTCCATACTCCACATAGTAATCAGCATAATCAGCATCGGTGAAATAAAAATCCATGACACTGGTATCTACAACTGTGTGATCTGGTATCGATGCCTTCACCGTAGGCATCGTGAACGTTGGTGCCTTATCTGAATAAGAAAAGTTTAATTTTAAAATTTAATTAAAAGTTTTGAAGAAAACTGCATATAGCCATTGGCTGTCGGCGATTCTCGTTAAACAAACAAAGAATTAGATTAGAAAAGTTTAAAAGGTGATGGTAAAATATTCAACCAATATCAACAAAACCAACAATCACCTCTCACCTCAACTCATTGAACATTAAAAAATATATACAGCATGTGGACAAAAGTGATTCCGTTTCCGCCATCTTCCCCATATATTTCATATGAAACCACTTATTTTCATAACATTCTCATGAAGTCATTCCTTAGCCGATTTTCATGAAATTTTCACCTTTAAAAACAGAATTAATTAGAGTTTATCTTAATATCTTCATGTAATTTTTTCGAACTTTTATTTGCAAACATTTATGATTTAAACACAAATGTAAATTCTTGACGTCACAATTTATATGATTATATAGTAAGATTTGGTGAAAAAATTAAACTTTGTTTTTAAATCAATGCTTAAGAGAAAGTAGAAATAAAATTATTTGCAAATTATATGAAGAAGAAACTATATTAATTTCTGCATTTAATGCTAAAAATTTCATGAAAATCCGATAAGGAATGACTTCATGGGAATGTTATGAAAATAAATGGTTTTATATGAAATATATAGGGAAGATGGCGGAAACGGAATCACTTTTGTCCACATGCTGTAGTGTGAATGTTGGTGCCTTATCTGAATAAGAAATATTGTAGCGTAGTGATAGTAAAATAAAACCACTAATATCAACAAAACGAACCATCAAAAAAGTTTAAACAGTGATAGTAAAAAATTAACACCAATAGCAACAAAACAAACAATCACTCCACCTCAACTCATTGAACATAAAAAATACCATGACATATAACGTTGAAAATCTCCATCCTGGCATGGCTTAAAAATGGGGTGGGTTAAACAAGTTCGTGGGCTACCAATACTTCCCCTTCTAAATAATTGGATCTCCACTGGCAATACAGCATGTGTTAGCAGAAAAACTTGTAAAGGGCATACACTTGTCACTTATCTACTTTTAAACGATTAAAAATTGAAACAGATGTAGTGGAAAACACTTCAATTCTAAATTTTATAGAGAACTTAATAAAGCTTTAACATGTAGGGAGCATGGCCCTGTCCAAACATGTTACCCGCTTTGGTCAGTCCCCCATCAAGAGGGCAGGGAGCATGGCCCTGTCTAAACATGTTACCCACTTTAGTCAGTCCCCCATCAAGAGGGCAGGGAGCATGGCCCTGTTCAAACATGTTACCCACCTTGGTCAGTCCCCCATCAAGAGGGCATCCTCTATCTGCCCTACCAGTGTATAAAATAGATCTGCTTGCATGTCAGTAAATACAGAAGGTTTTAAGATTTACAGTTGATCTTACTGCTGAACTATTTATTTGCAATATTAACGATGAATATTTCATATCTATGTAGAGTCTGACCCTATGGTACCGCAGGTTCTGATATCGTGTATTCAAAAGCTATTTCAACCAATTATCGCCGCCATTTTGTAAATTTAACTACCAAGGAACCATAGGACCCCGATATATATCAACATCACTATAAAAAAATATGCTAAGAATGTGTCCACAGGACCCAGATGTCCCCCTTTTCTAGCTATAAAAAAAGGTATAACTGCAGAACACAAAAGTGGTGGAGTCCATTATTGAATTTAGTCTGCCATTTGGGGTTCTTGACCTTGTGCATAAATTTCAAAAGATTTGCTTAAGGGAACTTAAATTACTGAGCACACATAGATATCAAGCAAAAATTATACCCATACACGGCCGAAAATACACATTCTAATATGGCATGCTACTCTCGCTTTGTAAACAAAACTATTCTCTAAATACCAACTATCAGTGTTTTTCAGTGTATTTCACTGTTTGATCGCATAAACCAGCGATTAAAGTAATAAGAATAGATATTAATAATGTTTTCTTTGAATCTTAATGGAATATTAGTCCTAACTGTGTTTAAAACGTCATATTTTCTTAAATGGGACAGTCCTCCACAAAAGGCATCTACCGCTGTTCCGTTAACTTCGCAACACCTCCTTGAAAAAGCACATATCGTTGCGTCATCGTCTGCTCCATTAACAAACAACATACAGGATCGTGGTGCATACAAACATAAAAATTCTCGAATTGTTTCTTGACATATAGCAAATGACTAGGAGTAGTTTTACACTGTTATACCAATACAAGGCCAAAAATACATAATAATAATGTGTTAGACCATGAACACTTACTAGGGGTAGTTTTATACTGTTATACCAATACAAGGCCAAAAATACATAATAATAATGTGTTAGATCATGAACACTTACTAGAGGTAGTTTTATACTGTTATACCAATACAAGGCCAAAAATACATAATAATAATGTGTTAGATCATGAACACTTACTAGGGGTAGTTTTATACTGTTATACCAATACACGGCCAAAAATACATAATAATAATGTGTTAGACCATGAACACTTACTAGAGGTAGTTTTATACTGTTATACCAATACATGGCTAAAAATACATAATAATAATGTGCTAGACCATGAACACTTACTAGGGGTAGTTTTATACTGTTATACCAATACACAGCCAAAAATACATAATAATAATGTGTTAGATCATGAACACTTACTAGGGGTAGTTTTATACTGTTATACCAATACACGACCAAAAATACATAATAATAATGTGTTAGACCATGAACACTTACTAGGGGTAGTTTTATACTGTTATACCAATACACGGCCAAAAATACATAATAATAATGTGCTAGACCATGAACACTTACTAGAGGTAGTTTTATACTGTTATACCAATACAAGGCCAAAAATACATAATAATAATGTGTTAGATCATGAACACTTACTAGGGGTAGTTTTATACTGTTATACCAATACACGGCCAAAAATACATAATAATAATGTGTTAGATCATGAACACTTACTAGGGGTAGTTTTATACTGTTATACCAATACACGGCCAAAAATACATAATAATAATGTGCTAGACCATGAACACTTACTAGGGGTAGTTTTATACTGTTATACCAATACACAGCCAAAAATACATAATAATAATGTGTTAGACCATGAACACTTACTAGGGGTAGTTTTATACTGTTATACCAATACACAGCCAAAAATACATAATAATAATGTGTTAGACCATGAACACTTACTAGGGGTAGTTTTATACTGTTATACCAATACACAGCCAAAAATACATAATAATAATGTGTTAGACCATGAACACTTACTAGGGGTAGTTTTATACTGTTATACCAATACACAGCCAAAAATACATAATAATAATGTGTTAGATCATGAACACTTACTAGGGGTAGTTTTATACTGTTATACCAATACACGGCCAAAAATACATAATAATAATGTGTTAGACCATGAACACTTACTAGGGGTAGTTTTATACTGTTATACCAATACATGGCCAAAAATACACAATAATAATGTGTTAGACCATGAACACTTACTAGGGGTAGTTTTATACTGTTATACCAATACACGGCCAAAAATACGTAATAATAATGTGTTAGATCATGAACACTTACTAGGGGTAGTTTTATACTGACTGCTATACCAATACACGGCCAAAAATACATAATAATAATGTGTTAGACCATGAACACTTACTAGGGGTAGTTTTATACCGTTATACCAATACAAGGCCAAAAATACACAATAATAATGTGTTAGACCATGAACACTTACTAGGGGTAGTTTTATACTGTTATACCAATACAAGGCCAAAAATACATAATAATAATGTGTTAGACCATGAACACTTACTAGGGGTAGTTTTATACTGTTATACCAATACAAGGCCAAAAATACATAATAATAATGTGTTAGACCATGAACACTTACTAGGGGTAGTTTTATACTGTTATACCAATACAAGGCCAAAAATACATAATAATAATGTGCTAGACCATGAACACTTACTAGGGGTAGTTTTATACTGCTATACCAATACACGGCCAAAAATACATAATAACAAGGGCAATGCAAAGCGTGGCGTATCCCCTTGCCTAAAAATTTGACCCAGTGACCTTGACCTTTGACCTATGACCTTGAAAATCAATAGAGTTTCAGATTATCTTAAGGACTAAGTATGTACCAAGTTTGGTCAAAATCTATTGAAGGATGTTGATTCTAGATTGTTCACAAGAATACTACGGAAGGACGGAAGGACAGTAACGTTACTATATCCCTTCGCAACTTCGTTGGCAAGGGGATAACTACCATATTTAGGGTTGCATAATGTGCAGGATTTTGCCCAGATTCTTTAATTTGTAGGAGGGGTGCGCATTATAAACAGGAACAATGTGTTTCACTCTTTCCCAGACCGGGAAATCACATGTCTGCCAATAAAACCCAACACATTTAATATTTTGCAACTTTATTGAAGATGAAAAGAGATAAATGGTTCTTAAATTCTCCCAGCAAATGAAACATGCTCAAAGGATTGAAAAATATATACGATTGATATTTAATTCTTACATTTCCGACGGCGATTTTTTTAAAAGTCCATGCGCATTATAGACACGAACTAGTTTTTTTCTGGATATTTTCAAGGCCAAGAGGGGGTGCGCATTATGCACCAATGCACATTATGCAACCCTAAATACGATATGTATAAAGTTTGGTCAAAATCCATTACAGGATGATAATTCTAGAGTGTTCACAAGGATGTTACACGGTAAAAATTAGACCCGGTGACCTTGAAAATCAATAGGGTTCCAGATACTCTTAAGGACTAAGTATGTACCAAGTTTGGTCAAAATCCATTGAAGGATGTTGATTCTAGAGTGTTCACAAGGATGCTACTGAAGGACGGACGGACGGTAGCGTTACTATATCCCTCCGCAACTTCGTTGGCGAGGGGATAATAATGTGTTAGACCATGAATACTTACTAGGGGTAGTTTTATACTGTTATACCAAGACACGGCCGAAAATACATAATAATAATGTGTCAGAACATGGAAACTTACTAGGGGTAGTACCAATACACAACCAAAAATACACAATAATAATGTGTTAGACCATGGAAACTTACTGGGGGTAGTTTTATACTGAATGGCATACACCCTTCCTTGTAGCAGTGTCCCTGTCCAATCTTCTGTTCCCCCGACTGTAGGTGAGGCGATATTCTTCTTGTAGGTTTTGAATGGACAGTAATTTGGTCGATAATCTAGAGAAGTCGATGAGCTTGCTGATGGGTTAAACGTCGTGGAGCATGTGTCATATGCCAGGATTTTAGCACCTCCATCATACCTGAAGCAAAAATAATTCAGTTATGATATGACATGAGTGAATAAGTGATTGTGGTCAAAAATCTGAAGAACGAGACGAGCTTGCTGATGGGTTAAATGTCATACCTGAAGTAAAAATAATTCAATTATGATTATGACACGAGTGAATAAGTGATTGTGGTCGATAATCTGAAGAATGAGACGAGCTTGTTGATGGGTTAAACGTCCTGGAGCAGGTGTCATACGTCAAGATATTGGCACCTCCGTCATACCCGAAGTAAAAATAAGTCAATTATGAAATGACACGAGTGAGTGAGTGATTGTTGTCTAAAATGAGATTAATTATTGATTTTCAGTCTCATCTATGTTGTTTTAAAATAAATAAATGAGTGAGTGATTGTTGCTTAACTCCAAATGAGCAGTTTTTCAACCATATTATAGCGAGAACATGTACATTTGATGAGATGATGATGATAAGTGCTTTATACTAGACTAACACGCTTAGTTGGATATTTATAGTGATAGCTCACTGAAACAACATGTACAGGTTGTGTGTAGACATGTCACTTCACTCTGACACATTATTCTGATTTCACGTCATCAGTCAAAAATTACTTTTCATTTACTTAAATTTTTGACTGATTCATAACAAATTGGCAAACGATTGTTGACGGTTTATGGCAAATAAACAACAACAAAAACCCACAAATTTTGAGCATCATAATATGGGACATACATTTCTTCCAAAGTACCAATTTCACCACATATGTGGTTCAGAGAAAAATACTTTTTTTTCTTAAATTTAAGTCAATACGAAAACATTTTTTTTTTCCAGCAAGTATATTGCATGCAAGGTGTATGGAGTTGTACATGACAGATTTATCTCCCTTTAAAATATACATACCATCCAATCATATCTTCTGCTTGTACAGCTATACGTTGACTAGCAGCTGGAGTATACTTCTTTACTTTATTTATGTCAGAACCTAAAACATAGATATAATTTCATTACTGTAGTTAAAAACTGTTTTAGTGACCCTCCTCCCCCCTTACCGCCAATCCTCACTCTCTTTTTCCTATCTTAGGTGTACTTAAATTACTGTACCCTAAATTGCTTACATCCACCCTCCTCCCATTATTTCCTCTTTTCTCTCTTCTGTAGTAATATTTAAGGGATAAAAATGAAGAAGAGAAAACCCCAGGGTATACATGTACTTAAGTCATGCGTCAAAGTACAGTTACTGTGTTTTGAATTTTAATCGGGCCATCATAGTCATGACTGCATGTTAGTGGATTTACAACTACCTATGCAATCAGTGTTTATCACCACTAACATTGTTAGTTTAAATCCTGCTAATGATAAGGTATAGTAGATATAACATTATATGATAAAGTTTGTCAGTGACTTGCGACAGGTCAGAGTTTTCTCCGGGTACTCCAGTTTCCTCCAACAACAAAACTAACTGCCAAGATATAACTGAAATATTGTTGAAAGTGGTGTTAAGCACTCTAACCCCTTACAGCAACAGAAAAAATAATCTAATTAAATGTAACCAAATCATAAATCCACCAAAATTCTTTAGTGATCACTATTAAGAAATAACTTGTGTTTTTCTTTTGATTTTTACACACTACGTATGATATCTATTATATTCTACCACAATATGTTCATCCAAAGATAAATAAATTATTCTAACATGACGTCCTTCATCAATGGCTATTTAATATTATTATACTTCATATATGAATTACCATAAATAGATTAATTTGATTGGACAATGGGCAAAAATCAGAACATGTGATCACACAGGACAAAATCATATTCTGTGAAATAAAAATCATATTCCACCACTTCGGAAGCCTCACAGGTTTTCCCGCCAGTGTTATCGTTCTTTGACAGGAAAACGTCAGAGGCTCTCGGAATGCATCATTTGAAGGCGACTGTTACAATGTGGTTTTTAAATATCTGAGACAACGTTCTAATGGACTTAAAATATGTTTGTCAGCAGTATTTTACATACCGGTATATGTATTTTCTTGGTTTCATTCGGTATAATAAAAAATTTATAGCATGCGGGTACAGGAAATATGAAAATTTATTCACCCACGAGTATCATATTCTCCTCGTTGCCCTCGGGGAATATGATACTCTTGGGTGAATAAATGTTCATATTTCCCTCACCAGCATGCAATAAATGTATATTATGTGACCTTAATTTTAACTTCCCCGTCACATCATATTTAATAAACCTGTTTTTAGAGACCACCTGTCTTATGTAACACTTTTAATTTCCCCCAGAATGCATTTCATATCAAATATATCTGTACTTAGCAACCACCTGCCTTATGTGACCATATTTCAAAGGTTCCAATGGAAGGTCACATAGACAGATTTGACAAGACAAAATCATTTCCTTCTCTACTTACCTTCTTAAAAAATTGTAAGATGGGTTACAGAAAAACAAGTATGTTTTAAAAGATGGACTAAGAATCAAATTATTCTGCAAAACATTTACATATAGACCTGCCCATATGTTCACCTCTATTACGATCAGAAAACTTTTGAGTTCCCTTTTTGTACTCATTAACCAAAAAGGGGCTGCCATGGTCGTGTTTGTATGGTAGTTGGATTTACAACTACCTATCACTATTAAAATTGTGGGTTCGAATCCCACTCATGGTGAGGTGTACTTGATTCAAACTGTCTATGTACTCAGTGCCTACCACCACTAAAGTTGTGAGTTTGAATCCCGCTCAGGGTGAGGTGTACTCGATTCAACATCATGTGATAAGGTTTGTCAGTGTCTTGCGGCAGTTTTCTCCTGGTTCTCCTGTTTCTTCCACCAATAAAACTGACTGTCAGGATATAACTGAAATATTGTTGAAAGTGGTGTTAAACACCAACAAGAACAAAGTATTTTTGGTACAGTGCTCATGCTCATGCTCAAAAGTTTTATGACAGTATGGCGTGGCCCAGTATATGACATGTGAACATTGTTTATTTGAGTTTTATGACAGTAAGGCATGGTCCAGTATATGACATGTAAACATTGTTTATTTGAGTTTTATGACAGTAAGGCATGGTGAAGTATATGACATGTGAACATTGTTTATTTGAGTTTTATGACAGTAAGGCGTGGTTCAGTATATGACATTTCAACATTGTTTATTTGAGTTTTATAACAGTAAGGCATGGTCCAGTATATGACATGTGAACATTGTTTATTTGAATTTTATGACAGTAAGGCATGGTTCAGTATATGACATGTAAACATTGTTTATTTGAGTTTTATGACAGTAAGGCGTGGTCCAGTATATGACATGTGAACATTGTTTATTTGAGTTTTATGACAGTAAGGCATGGTCCAGTATATGACATGTAAACATTGTTTATTTGAGTTTTATGACAGTAAGGTGTGGTCCAGTATATGACATGTCAACATTGTTTATTTGAGTTTTATGACAGTAAGGCATGGTCCAGTATATGACATGTGAACATTGTTTATTTGAGTTTTATGACAGTAAGGCATGGTGAAGTATATGACATGTGAACATTGTTTATTTGAGTTTTATGACAGTAAGGCATGGTCCAGTATATGACATGTAAACATTGTTTATTTGAGTTTTATGACAGTAAGGCATGGTCCAGTATATGACATGTAAACATTGTTTATTTGAGTTTTATGACAGTAAGGCATGGTGAAGTATATGACATGTGAACATTGTTTATTTGAGTTTTATGACAGTAAGGCGTGGTCCAGTATATGACATTTCAACATTGTTTATTTGAGTTTTATAACAGTAAGGCATGGTCCAGTATATGACATGTGAACATTGTTTATTTGAGTTTTATGACAGTAAGGCATGGTTCAGTATATGACATGTAAACATTGTTTATTTGAGTTTTATGACAGTAAGGCGTGGTCCAGTATATGACATGTGAACATTGTTTATTTGAGTTTTATGACAGTAAGGCATGGTCCAGTATATGACATGTGAACATTGTTTATTTGAGTTTTATGACAGTAAGGCATGGTCCAGTATATGACATGTGAACATTGTTTATTTGAGTTTTATGACGGTAAGGCATGGTCCAGTATATGACATGTAAACATTGTTTATTTGAGTTTTATGACAGTAAGGCGTGGTCCAGTATATGACATGTGAACATTGTTTATTTGAGTTTTATGACAGTAAGGCATGGTCCAGTATATGACATGTGTACATTGTTTATTTGAGTTTTATGACAGTAAGGCGTGGTCCAGTATATGACATGTGAACATTGTTTATTTGAGTTTTATGACAGTAAGGCGTGGTCCAGTATATGACATGTGAACATTGTTTATTTGAGTTTTATGACAGTAAGGCATGGTCCAGTATATGACATGTGAACATTGTTTATTTGAGTTTTATGACAGTAAGGCATGGTCCAGTATATGACATGTGAACATTGTTTATTTGAGTTTTATGACAGTAAGGCGTGGTCCAGTATATGACATGTGAACATTATTTATTTGAGTTTTATGACAGTAAGGCGTGGTCCAGTATATGACATGTGAACATTGTTTATTTGAGTTTTATGACAGTAAGGCGTGGTCCAGTATATGACATGTAAACATTGTCTATTTGAGTTTTATGACAGTAAGACGTGGTCCAGTATATGACATGTGAACATTGTTTATTTGAGTTTTATGACAGTAAGGCGTGGTTCAGTATATGACATGTGAACATTGTTTATTTGAGTTTTATGACAGTAAGGCGTGGTCCAGTATATGACATGTGAACATTGTTTACTTGAGTTTTTATGACAGTAAGGCGTGGTTCAGTATATGACATGTGAACATTGTTTATTTGAGTTTTATGACAGTAAGGCGTGATCCAGTATATGACATGTGAACATTGTTTATTTGAGTTTTATGACAGTAATGTGTGGTCCAGTATATGACATGTCAACATTGTTTATTTGAGTTTTATGACAGTAAGGTGTGGTCCAGTATATGACATGTGAACATTGTTTATTTGAGTTTTATGACAGTAAGGCATGGTCCAGTATATGACATGTGAACATTGTTTATTTGAGTTTTATGACAGTAAGGCATGGTCCAGTATATGACATGTGAACATTGTTTATTTGAGTTTTATGACAGTAAGGTGTGGTTCAGTATATGACATGTGAACATTGTTTATTTGAGTTTTATGACAGTAAGGCATGGTCCAGTATATGACATGTGAACATTGTTTATGTTAGTTTTATGACAGTAAGGCATGGTCCAGTATATGACATGTGAACATTGTTTATTTGAGTTTTA
The DNA here is from genome assembly GCA_963383655.1 of Bathymodiolus septemdierum. Classification (NCBI taxonomy): domain Eukaryota; kingdom Metazoa; phylum Mollusca; class Bivalvia; order Mytilida; family Modiolidae; genus Bathymodiolus; species Bathymodiolus septemdierum. The sequence goes on from OY726525.1 coordinate 66,829,637, forward strand.
TGACAGTAAGGCGTGGTTCAGTATATGACATGTGAACATTATTTATTTGAGTTTTATGACAGTAAGGCGTGGTCCAGTATATGACATGTGAACATTGTTTATTTGAGTTTTATGACAGTAAGGCGTGGTCCAGTATATGACATGTAAACATTGTCTATTTGAGTTTTATGACAGTAAGGCGTGGTCCAGTATATGACATGTGAACATTGTTTATTTGAGTTTTATGACAGTAAGGTGTGGTCCAATATATGACATGTGAACATTGTTTATTTGAGTTTTATGACAGTAAGGCGTGGTCCAGTATATGACATGTAAACATTGTCTATTTGAGTTTTATGACAGTAAGGCGTGGTCCAGTATATGACATGTGAACATTGTTTATTTGAGTTTTATGACAGTAAGGCGTGGTCCAGTATATGACATGTGAACATTATTTATTTGAGTTTTATGACAGTAAGGCGTGGTCCAGTATATGACATGTGAACATTGTTTATTTGAGTTTTATGACAGTAAGGCATGGTCCAGTATATGACATGTAAACATTGTTTATTTGAGTTTTATGACAGTAAGGTGTGGTCCAGTATATGACATGTGAACATTGTTTATTTGAGTTTTATGACAGTAAGGCATGGTCCAGTATATGACATGTGAACATTGTTTATTTGAGTTTTATGACAGTAAGGCGTGGTCCAGTATATGACATGTGAACATTATTTATTTGAGTTTTATGACAGTAAGGCGTGGTCCAGTATATGACATGTGAACATTGTTTATTTGAGTTTTATGACAGTAAGGCATGGTCCAGTATATGACATGTAAACATTGTTTATTTGAGTTTTATGACAGTAAGGTGTGGTCCAGTATATGACATGTCAACATTGTTTATTTGAGTTTTATGACAGTAAGGCATGGTCCAGTATATGACATGTGAACATTGTTTATTTGAGTTTTATGACAGTAAGGCATGGTGAAGTATATGACATGTGAACATTGTTTATTTGAGTTTTATGACAGTAAGGCATGGTCCAGTATATGACATGTAAACATTGTTTATTTGAGTTTTATGACAGTAAGGCATGGTCCAGTATATGACATGTAAACATTGTTTATTTGAGTTTTATGACAGTAAGGTGTGGTCCAATATATGACATGTGAACATTGTTTATTTGAGTTTTATGACAGTAAGGCGTGGTCCAGTATATGACATGTAAACATTGTCTATTTGAGTTTTATGACAGTAAGGCGTGGTCCAGTATATGACATGTGAACATTGTTTATTTGAGTTTTATGACAGTAAGGCGTGGTCCAGTATATGACATGTGAACATTGTTTATTTGAGTTTTATGACAGTAAGGCGTGGTCCAGTATATGACATGTCAACATTGTTTATTTTAGTTTTATGACGGTAAGGCATGGTCCAGTATATGACATGTGAACATTGTTTATTTGAGTTTTATGACAGTAAGGCTTGGTCCAGTATATGACATGTGAACATTGTTTATTTGAGTTTGTTGAATTCGCTGTGTTCATCATTGAACTTTTCACAACTTTTTGATATTTTGATGCGTTCAATAAAAGTTAACCCATTTTAATTATGAAAACTTTTAAAACATATTAATTACTCTCTCATCAAATTTTTTAGTGAAATTATGTAATTGTCAAAAAAAATATCGGTAGTTACAAATGTATTTCAATAACTTACTTGAAACTGTAAAAGTATTGATTCCTACAATAGTTCTTTTACTCTCCTCTCCAGCTTTGTTCGTAGGACGCCAGACAATAATTTTCAAGGTTCCAGTTTTCTTTGCGTAGATTTCCCATTCCATAATCAAACCACAACATCTAATAATATCACCGTCACTTTCTAATATCACTCCACTTCCTGTAAACAAATATGATAACAACAGTCGTATATCACGAAACTTAAGAAATTCACGAGTCAAAAGATTTTCCACACTAAGATATTTCCCTATATATTTCATATCAAACCATTTATTTTCAAAACATTCTCATCAAGTCATTCCTTATCTAATTTTCTAAAAACTTTCCTAAACCAAACTCTGAATATGCAAGAATCCTGTATAATCTGAACTATAAGACCCAAGAATAAAAATTTTGATAATTTAACCTGTGTATAAACCGAATACCTGTCTATTACGAGCAAAGAAATTCGTCCCAATGAGGTTCAGTTTAGACAGGTTTCACTCTACCATAATTACTCTTAGAAAAAGTTTGACAGACAAAACAAAGGTGAAGGTCAAAGTACAAAAAGACAAACAAAACAAAGGTGAAGGGCAAAGTACAAAAAGACAAACAAAACAAAGGTGAAAGGCAAAGTACAAAAAGACAAACAAAACAAAGGTGAAGGGCAAAGTACAAAAAGACAAACAAAACAAAGGTGAAAGGCAAAGTACAAAAAGACAAACAAAATAAAGGTGAAAGGCAAAGTACAAAAAGACAAACAAAACAAAGGTGAAAGGCAAAGTACAAAAAGACAAACAAAACAAAGGTGAAAGGCAAAGTACAAAAAGACAAACAAAACAAAGGTGAAAGGCAAAGTACAAAAAGACAAACAAAACAAAGGTGAAAGGCAAAGTACAAAAAGACAAACAAAACAAAGGTGAAAGGCAAAGTACAAAAAGACAAACAAAGCAAAGGTGAAAGGCAAAGTACAAAAAGACAAACAAAACAAAGGTGAAAGGCAAAGTACAAAAAGACAAACAAAACAAAGGTGAAAGGCAAAGTACAAAAAGACAAACAAAACAAAGGTGAAAGGCAAAGTACAAAAAGACAAACAAAACAAAGGTGAAAGGCAAAGTACAAAAAGACAAACAAAACAAAGGTGAAAGGCAAAGTACAAAAAGACAAACAAAACAAAGGTGAAAGGCAAAGTACAAAAAGACAAACAAAACAAAGGTGAAAGGCAAAGTACAAAAAGACAAACAAAACAAAGTTGAAGGGCAAAGTACAAAAAGACAAACAAAACAAAGGTGAAAGGCAAAGTACAAAAAGACAAACAAAACAAAGGTGAAGGGCAAAGTACAAAAAGACAAACAAAACAAAGGCGAAAGGCAAAGTACAAAAAGACAAACAAACAAAGGTGAAGGGCAAAGTACAAAAAGACAAACAAAACAAAGGTGAAAGGCAAAGTACAAAAAGACAAACAAAACAAAGGTGAAAGGCAAAGTACAAAAAGACAAACAAAACAAAGGTGAAGGGCAAAGTACAAAAAGACAAACAAAACAAAGGCGAAAGGCAAAGTACAAAAAGACAAACAAACAAAGGTGAAGGGCAAAGTACAAAAAGACAAACAAAACAAAGGTGAAAGGCAAAGTACAAAAAGACAAACAAAACAAAGGTGAAAGGCAAAGTACAAAAAGACAAACAAAACAAAGGTGAAAGGCAAAGTACAAAAAGACAAACAAAACAAAGGTGAAAGGCAAAGTACAAAAAGACAAACAAAACAAAGGTGAAGGGCAAAGTACAAAAAGACAAACAAAATAAAGGTGAAAGGCAAAGTACAAAAAGACAAACAAAACAAAGGTGAAAGGCAAAGTACAAAAAGACAAACAAAACAAAGGCGAAAGGCAAAGTACAAAAAGACAGACAAAACAAAGGTGAAAGGCAAAGTACAAAAAGACAAACAAAACAAAGGTGAAAGGTAAAGTACAAAAAGACAAACAAAACAAAGGTGAAGGGCATAGTACAAAAAGACAAACAAAACAAAGGTAAAGGGCAAAGTACAAAAAGACAAACAAAACAAAGGTGAAAGGCAAAGTACAAAAAGACAAACAAAACAAAGGTGAAAGGCAAAGTACAAAAAGACAAACAAAACAAAGGTGAAAAGCAAAGTACAAAAAGACAAACAAAACAAAGGTGAAGGGCAAAGTACAAAAAGACAGACAAAACAAAGGTGAAAGGCAAAGTACAAAAAGACAAACAAAACAAAGGCAAAAGGCAAATACTGATCCACAAAACACTACAGAAAACTAAAGAGTGAAAAATATAAACCTCATTAAAAACGGGGTGAATACAATCCCCACTAAAAACTCTTGATTTAAATTTGCTGATTTTTGTAAAAGTGTTAAAAAATTTAATTTAAATGGACATAAGTATAAAAAAAAAGTATATTATATAAGGTTGGGATAATCCTGCCACATTTTTGTGCCTGTCTCATGCCAGGACCTAGATTACCAACATTGTATGTCATGGTCTTTCTGTCCCATGCCAGAACCTGGATTACCAACATTGTATGTCATGGTCTTTCTGTCCCATGCCAGAACCTGGATTACCAACATTGTATGTCATGGTCTTTCTGTCCCATGCCAGAACCTAGATTACCAACATTGTATGTCATGGTCTTTCTGTCCCATGCCAGGACCTAGATTACCAACATTGTATGTCATGGTCTTTCTGTCCCATGCCAGAACCTGGATTACCAACATTGTATGTCATGGTCTTTCTGTCCCATGCCAGGACCTGGATTACCAACATTGTATGTCATGGTCTTTCTGTCCCATGCCAGAACCTGGATTACCAACATTGTATGTCATGGTCTTTCTGTCCCATGCCAGAACCTAGATTACCAACATTGTATGTCATGGTCTTTCTGTCCCATGCCAGAACCTGGATTACCAACATTGTATGTCATGGTCTTTCTGTCCCATGCCAGGACCTAGATTACCAACATTGTATGTCATGGTCTTTCTGTCCCATGCCAGAACCTAGATTATCAACATTGTATGTCATGGTCTTTCTGTCCCATGCCAGAACCTGGATTACCAACATTGTATGTCATGGTCTTTCTGTCCCATGCCAGGACCTAGATTACCAACATTGTATGTCATGGTCTTTCTGTCCCATGCCAGGACCTAGATTACCAACATTGTATGTCATGGTCTTTCTGTCCCATGCCAGGACCTAGATTATCAACATTGTATGTCATGGTCTTTCTGTCCCATGCCAGGACCTAGATTACCAACATTGTATGTCATGGTCTTTCTGTCCCATGCCAGGACCTAGATTACCAACATTGTATGTCATGGTCTTTCTGTCCCATGCCAGGACCTAGATTACCAACATTGTATGTCATGGTCTTTCTGTCCCATGCCAGGACCTAGATTACCAACATTGTATGTCATGGTCTTTCTGTCCCATGCCAGGACCTGGATTACCAACATTGTATGTCATGGTCTTTCTGTCCCATGCCAGGACCTGGATTACCAACATTGTATGTCATGGTCTTTCTGTCCCATGCCAGGACCTAGATTACCAACATTGTATGTTATGGTCTTTCTGTCCCATGCCAGGACCTAGATTACCAACATTGTATGTCATGGTCTTTCTGTCCCATGCCAGGACCTAGATTACCAACATTGTATGTCATGGTCTTTCTGTCCCATGCCAGGACCTAGATTACCAACATTGTATGTCATGGTCTTTCTGTCCCATGCCAGGACCTAGATTACCAACATTGTATGTCATGGTCTTTCTGTCCCATGCCAGGACCTAGATTACCAACATTGTATGTCATGGTCTTTCTGTCCCATGCCAGGACCTAGATTATCAACATTGTATGTCATGGTCTTTCTGTCCCATGCCAGAACCTAGATTACCAACATTGTATGTCATGGTTTTTCTGTCCCATGCCAGGACCTAGATTATCAACATTGTATGTCATGGTCTTTCTGTCCCATGCCAGGACCTAGATTACCAACATTGTATGTCATGGTCTTTCTGTCCCATGCCAGGACCTAGATTACCAACATTGTATGTCATGGTCTTTCTGTCCCATGCCAGGACCTAGATTACCAACATTGTATGTCATGGTCTTTCTGTCCCATGCCAGGACCTAGATTACCAACATTGTATGTCATGGTCTTTCTGTCCCATGCCAGGACCTAGATTATCAACATTGTATGTCATGGTCTTTCTGTCCCATGCCAGGACCTGGATTACCAACATTGTATGTCATGGTCTTTCTGTCCCATGCCAGGACCTAGATTACCAACATTGTATGTCATGGTCTTTCTGTCCCATGCCAGGACCTAGATTACCAACATTGTATGTCATGGTCTTTCTGTCCCATGCCAGGACCTAGATTACCAACATTGTATGTCATGGTCTTTCTGTCCCATGCCAGGACCTAGATTATCAACATTGTATGTCATGGTCTTTCTGTCCCATGCCAGGACCTGGATTACCAACATTGTATGTCATGGTCTTTCTGTCCCATGCCAGGACCTGGATTACCAACATTGTATGTCATGGTCTTTCTGTCCCATGCCAGGACCTAGATTACCAACATTGTATGTCATGGTCTTTCTGTCCCATGCCAGGACCTGGATTACCAACATTGTATGTTATGGTCTTTCTGTCCCATGCCAGGACCTAGATTACCAACATTGTATGTCATGGTCTTTCTGTCCCATGCCAGGACCTAGATTACCAACATTGTATGTCATGGTCTTTCTGTCCCATGCCAGAACCTAGATTACCAACATTGTATGTCATGGTCTTTCTGTCCCATGCCAGGACCTAGATTACCAACATTGTATGTCATGGTCTTTCTGTCCCATGCCAGGACCTGGATTACCAACATTGTATGTCATGGTCTTTCTGTCCCATGCCAGGACCTAGATTACCAACATTGTATGTCATGGTCTTTCTGTCCCATGCCAGAACCTAGATTACCAACATTGTATGTCATGGTCTTTTTTATATTCAGCGAGTAGAGTTAAGATGAGAGGCGATTGTTTTGTTGATATATGACCAACACTGTTTAAATTTTCTCTTCATAATTGTACTTTAGTTGTGATAGGCACTGATTGTATAGATATAAATCTAATTCTAATGTAGTTATTTAATATTCCTGGTTTGTGATTGGACAATGCCGTAATTTTCACGGTATCAATTCCACGGTTGAAATATCATGAGATATTTTTACAATTTTAGCTGATTACCGCTTACGTCATCTTGTCAATAATGTAGCAATACACATCTATACACACGTTTACATTAGAATGCAGATAACTGTATTGTATTTGAAAATTTCACAGGATCAATTGTCGATTTAATGGTAACAAATATCCGTTTACTGGTTCCGCTAACGCATCACCAGTAAACTCAATTTGTGACCATCAAATCTCCAATCGATGCCGTGAAATTTTCAAATACAATACAGTTATCTCCTAAATACCATACTGTTGTGGGTTTTTCCGGGTACCCCAGTTTCTTCCAACAATAACAATAAAACTGGTCGGCACAATATAACTGAAATGTTGTCAAAAGTTGCATTAAACGCCATAACTCATAACCCTCACCGTATGGTGGTGGTCCCTCTTTGTTTTATCCATACACAGTAAAATCCTGCCCATGGTGAGGTGTACTCGATACAGCATAACGTGATAAAGTTTGTCAGTGACTTGTGGAAGGTCTGTGTAGAAGTTTTATCCAGGTACTACGGTTTCCTCCACCAATAAAACTGACTGCCACGATATAACTGAAATATTACTAAAAGTGGCATTAAACACCATAACTCTAACCCCATTTTGTCTCACTGAGATACTATATCAACATGGTCATTAACTACGTTCAAAGGATCACAGTGCTAAAATCTCAAAAGATTCATTTAACTAGAACTAAAGCTATTATCTAGAAATGAACTGTCTACAATCATGACGAGGTCGGTCGTTGACGATGCTGGTGACAGACAGTATCATACTACATTTAAGAAGAATTGAAGATACCAAAGAAATAATCAGAATCCGTAAATCGAAGGACAGCCAACACAATGGCCAAAAGAAAAAGTACAAAAGGACAAAGATTACACATGAAACAAAAGATTGAGTAACACGAACCCCACTAAAAACTGCCTGGGGGTAATAATAATGACAACAAATTTTTCAAATCGCAAAAAATGTACCTGACTTTGAGTCAATAGAGTGTACCATGGAAGTAACATCTCTGTATCTATAGGGTGTAGTCTCACAATCTGTAATTATAAAATCAATACAATTAGGACATGTAAATCACAGAACATGTCATTCCTTACCTACATGTAGTTAGTTACCTTAGTTACTGAGCATGTCATTCCTTACCTAGTTAGTTACCTTAGTTACTGAGCCTGTAATTCCTTATCTAGTTAGTTACCTTAGTTACTGAGCCTGTAATTCCTTATCTAGTTAGTTATCTTAGTTATTGAGCCTGTAATTCCTTACCTAGTTAGATACCTTAGTTACTGAGCCTGTAATTCTTTACCTAGTTAGTTACCTTAGTTACTGAGCCTGTAATTCCTTATCTAGTTAGTTATCTTAGTTACTGAGCCTGTAATTCCTTACCTAGTTAGCTACCTTAGTGACTGAGCCTGTATTTCCTTCTCCTTACCTAGTTAGCTACCTTAGTTACTGAGCCTGTACTTCCTTCTCCTTACCTAGTTAGTTACCTTAGTTACTGATGGATGGTTAGTTACTGAGCCTGTAATTCCTTACCTAGTTAGTTACCTTAGTGACTGAGCCTGTATTTCCTTTTCCTTACCTAGTTAGTTACCTTAGTTATTGATGGATGGTTAGTTACTGAGCCTGTAATTCCTTACCTAGTTAGTTACCTTGGTGACTGAGCCTGTATTTCCTTCTCCTTACCTAGTTAGTTACCTTAGTTACTGATGGATGGTTAGTTACTGAGCCTGTAATTCCTTACCTAGTCAGTTACCTTAGTTACTGATGCATGGTTTCTAAGGCAGTAACAAAAACAGGATTTACAACATATTTGCATATTTAATGGATATTATCAGTTATCTACATATGTAACCGTGGCCATTGAGATTGAACCACCATGAAGAACTTCTGTATGGCCTGAGGCAAGCACTCTACTTTCCCCCACCAATAAAAACCTACCTGTATATTACACAACAGCTTTATTGGACGTGGGATGAAAACAAAATAAGGAATATTTCTTACGATCGGCTATGCATCTTTCAAGTTAACTGAGAATCAAAACATCCCGTTGTTTTGTAAGAGATTTTTTTTTTGCAGATTTAAGTAAATCAGAAAAAATTATGACTGTGAGAGCAATAAAAGAATTGTATGAGGTTTTATTTTTGATTATGAAAAGATAGTTTTGAATATTATAATTCCTTAGAATTTTTTTTTTAAATAACTTTTCAATCTTTGAAGAAAAAATTTAACTGTGAATAGTTAGCAAACAACAAATGGATGGATGACAGGATGACAGGATGACAGGATGACAAGATGACAGGATGACTGGATGACAGGATGACAGGCAAAAATTAATAGCAAATAAATTTTGCTTTTGTTTTTGTTGAGAATAAAATAAAATATGTACAGCTATGAAAAAGTAGAGTCTTTGGATGTAAACTGTCATGTATTTTGTTGAACATTAGCAAACAAATTTAAAACACTAAAATAACAGAAGTTTGTAATATGTATAGTACATACAAGTACAATATGGTTGAGTGCCCTTCAACAAACATTCTCTAGTTTCTCTGGTGTGTAGCTCTGAATTTGACTGTGCACATTGGGCTGACTGGCCATCAACGGTTGTTCTTCCATAGTAGCATCTCCTAGTTCTGATTTGGAATCCTCTGCCACATGTCTGTGAACATCCAGACCAACTTCCCCACGCTGACCATTGCGGAACTAAAAACATCAAATTATTTTATTCTAAAAATGTGAATAATTTGAAATATTATATAATTTTCTCAAAATATGTGTAATTCATCTAATTGGAGAAGGGGTCATCGTGGTCGTGATTGTATGGTAATTGGATTTACAACTACCTATGCAATCAGTGGTTATCACCACTAACATTGTGAGTTTTAATCCTGTGCATGGTGAGATGTACTCGATATAATATTATGTGATAAAGTCTGTGGTTTTCTCCTGATACTCTGGTTTCCTCCTTCAAATAAACTTACTGCCATAATATAACTGAAATACATGTATTGTTGAAAGTGGCGTTAAACACCATAAACCTAACCATAGCTTTTTCAAACAAACAAGCGTTTTAGTAAATAAGTAATTTAAATTTTAAAAAAATATCTAAACAGAAATTATTCTCTGTACACATAATATAAGTAATGAGACGTCCTGAATCAGAGGAAGACTTATCAGCTATAGTATGCTTACTGCAGATTTGTTACGGCAGTGCCAGTGATGTAAATATAACATCCTTTTAGTTACACAAAGAAATCAACGATACTTTTTCGTATCAAGCATGGGGTTGTCACTTGATAATTAAAATTATCCTTGTTTAAGCCTCATGAATATTTATGATGGACTATTGTCCATTTTCTTTTATCAAGTGTTCCACTCTCTTATAAGTTAAGGTTGCACATAGGATAAGTAACCAGGGTGTATCATTGTCACCAGCTTTCCTTGTAAAATACTTCACTGAAAGACGACAAAATTACAAATATCAAAGTCGATAGATGGTTGTCTTTAGTATTTTTTCCAGAAAGACAAATACATGTAAAATAACAATATGAGAATTTTGTATGCACCATGGTCCTGTGTGAATACATGAAATCACTTAGGAATGGTGTTAATAACTTGTTCGACAGTATGCATGTGCGAATTAAAATATATCTGGAGTTTTATTACGATATTATACATTTATTGCATGCTGGTGCCCCGTGGGAGAAATATGAAAATTTATTCACCCAAGAGTATCATATTCTAGGGGGCAATGCCAGAGGGGAATATGATAGTTGTGGGTGAATAAATTTTCATATTTCCTGAACCTACATGCTATTAATGTTTTATTATACCGAATGAAACCAAGAAAACACATACATGTAAAATACTGCTGGCAAACATATTTTAAGTCCATTGGAACGTTGTCTCAGACATTTAAAAACTACATCCACAACAATAAAGAGATTCAAGATCAATATCCGAGAGAAAACAATCTGGTCAATTAGAAATATGGCCCTTAAACCAACATTTCTACCTTCATTTATGAACCAAGATAAAGTGTTTTTCAAATTTATATTTTAACAATAATAACAAGAAATGTGTGCATCACAAAATATGCCCGTCTATATAAATTATCAAACAGTATAATGGTAATGACCCCAAAATAAATAGGGTTATTCCCCTTCCACAGGGGAATCATGTGGCCAAGTTTGGCAAAGATCTGATATACAGAACGAAAGTTATTGTGCAGAAATCTGTGTGGACGCCCGCCCGCCTGCCATACTCAATCACATAATGTGGCCCATCTCGAGACGGGCGCATAAAAATTTACACAACAATTTTCAAGTGAATTCACTGATTGATTGCGTTCTGAGTGCTTCTGACGTTTTCCTGTCAAAGAACGATAACTCTGGTAGGAAAACCTGTAAGGCTTTCAAGGGGGTGGAATATGATTTTTACTTCACGGAATATGATTTTTGTCCTGTGATCACATGTTCTGATTTTTACCCATTGTCCAATCAAATTAATCTATTTATGGTAATTAATATATGAGGTATAATAATATTAAATAGCCAATGAAGGACGTCATGTTAGAATAATTTATTTATCTTTGGATGAACATATTGTGGTAGAATATAATAGATATCATACGTAGTGTGTAAAAATCAAAAGAAAAATTTACAAACAGTCAATAAAATTGAAATATTGTTGCGAGTTGAAGTTATCACTCAAAATACTGAGGGTGCACTCGACTCGCAGCCGCAAGTGATAAAGTTTACCAGTTGCTTGCCCAGGGTTGGTGGTTCTCTCTGGGTACTCCGGCTTCCTCCACCACTAAAAACTGGTCGCCGTGATATAGCTGAAATACTGCTGAAAGTGGCATTAAAACCCAATAAAACAATCAATCAATCAAAATGCTGACATATACTTACTAGTACAATAATAGTTCCATTTCATGATACCACAGATTGATCTGTAAGTAGTTGCGTTATAAGCTATTGTAGTTTTTGTTGAGAGTATCGATCTATAACAGGTTGATGATGACCACCATGATCCACAACTGAAAATAAAAATAAAATTTTGGCCAATCAGAAACAAGAATTGCCCATGGTGACCATGTTTTTTGTCCAATCATGATGAAATGAGGAAATCTTATAGAGGACCTTCTATAGATGCTTCCTGTAAAATATTGTTTTATTTGGCCAAATGATCTCAGAGGAGAAGATACCTAGAAATTGACCAACCAGAAACAAGAACTGCCTATGGAGACCATGTTTTTTAACAGATCAGAATGAAATGAGCACTTTTACAATCAAGGAAATTAGGAATTTGAATCCACAGGACATTCGGTCCTATGAATTGTGAGGAATTACAGGACCGAACTAGATTTTACAGGACCGACAATAAAATAATGATTTTTTTTTAAATAATAAATTTATTTTATTTAAGTGTCACATATTGATTGCATTAAACTTACAATCACAAACAGCAATATCTACAATTAGACAGCGGCGTAAAGGTTAGCGTGCGAGTGCTCATGGGTTCATGCTCCGGTCGGTTCAGACCACAGGGGCTTGTTACGATTTTTTTTTTTTTTTTTCCCTAGTACTCTAAAAACCACAAGGGAGGAATCTAAAATGTCAAATTTTCATACAACACTTTTTCAAAATAGTTTTGTATTGGTGTCTTGACCTCATTTGCCATAATATTGGTACTAATTTGAAGCTTAATAAATATATTTGTGATATTTCGATTCCTTTTTGTCATCATCTTTACCTATCTGCAACTTTAAAGCAATACTTCACAGAATTTGCAGTGACCTAATCCATTCTAAATCATGTTTACATGTCAATACGGGCCGAATTCATACGTGCGATTTGATTGGTCGGTTATTTTTAGGTAAGGATTGCAAAGAATGTGTTGCTTGGTCAGTGATTTAAAACGGGATTTAAAACGATATATATTGTATTTTAATTTATTACTTTCATCAGATCAAAATCTATCTAAAATAAACAATCATTTATACATGTATTAACTATATGAGAGGAAAAAAATTAGAATTTCAGACTTTCAACCCATGTGCGACTCTTACCTTTAACTCTTGATAGTAAACTGGGGAAACAAATTACCTAAAAATAACCAACCAATCAAATCGCACGTATGAATTCAGCCCGTATTGACATGTAAACATGATTGAGAATGGATTAGGTCACTGCAAATTCTGTGAAGCATTGCTTTAAAGTTGCAGATAGGTAAAGATGATGACAAAAAGGAATCGAAATATCAAAAATATATTTATCAAGCTTCAAATTAGTACCAATATTATGGCGAATGAGGTCAAGACACCAATACAAAACTATTTTGAAAAAGTGTTGTATGAAAATTTGACATTTTAGATTCTTGTGGTTTTTAGAGTACTAGGGGTAAAAAATCGTAACAAGCCCCTGTGGTCAGACCAAAGATTACACAATTGGTATTTCTTGCTTCTCTGTTAAGTACGCAGCATTAAGGAGAAAGAGCAAAGACTGGTTGGCTCTGAATCAGTATAATGTGTCCAAGTGGGATGACAATTTGACACTATGTCCATAAATATATTATTGCATACAGCATGATCATATCCATTAAAGTATATTTCCACTTTAAAAATTACAAAACTATTTGTGACATTAAAAATTACTAAAAAAAAAATACAATAAAATAATAGCTCTATGCTACCAGAAAAAAGTATAATTAGAAACCAGAATTTAGAATTACAAAAGAATATATATATAGCTCTTTTGGTCCATTGGCTTTGATGCACCAGTTGGTGTGAGTTGCAGACCATAACATTTTGTTCAATGTTGTGATGAAGCCAGGGTCGGTCCTGCTTCCAAGAATCAATAAATTTACGTTCTCAGTCTTTTTCATACGGTTTCTTCCATTCTCTCGTCTCCTTTTGGGTTACTTTTCTCTTTAATGGTTTTCCTGGTATGGCTTATACTGCAAGAAAGCCATGACCACCGTGTTTTGAAATGATAAAATTATCCGAATTAACGACGATTGTTAATGAAGAAAACTCAAGAAAATAATATTTTTTCCGAAATACCACGATCACTGTAGTCACACGAAATATTTTACGACATCAATATAATATGAGGCAGGTGCAACCTAAAATGCTCACAAAGAACAGTAATTTTTCTTCCTGTCTACAAAATATCAAGCTTAAAAATAATACCACCTAAAACTCCAAACTCCGGACAGTTTTCGAATCCGCTACCGAACATTGTTTCATTTTTATTTGAAAAAAAATCGACTAGAGTTCCGGTTTAGGTCACGTGATTTTTCTTTTAATTTTTTTCCGGTTTGGCAGCCATATTGTTGAAGATTTTGAAGTGCCATAGTACCTATTCATACTTCTACCATTAACGCTCCCTTCGGGAGCATATTACGACAATAACTGCCATAAATAGTGTCCTTGCCAAAACCTGTGATTATTTTAAATTTTTCTTGATCTAAAAATATCAAATAAAAGAGAATTTGAAATATTTCCAAGTTGAATTTACCGAGAACCTCGATTTATCTATCCTTATTTTAAGGCAGCGGCTGACAAAACAATTTACCAGACAGTCGGTTCGGTGAGTTAACGAAAACTACTGGACCACCGGGAAATTTATCGGATGCGATCCGGCGGTCCGGTGCCAATTTCCTTGACTGCTTTTAATAGAGGACCTTCCATAGATGCTTTCTACCAAGATTTGGTTCATTTGGCTAAGCAGTTTCAGAGAAGAAGATTTTTAGAAATTGGCCAACCAGAAACAAGAATTGCCTATGGTGGCCATGTTTGCTTACGGATCAAGACGAAATGAGTCATATTTATAGAGAACCTTCCATAGATACTTCAAGTTCCTACCAAGTTTTGGTTCATTTGGCAAAGCAGTTTTAGAGGAGAAGATTTCTAGAAATAAACCAACCATAAACAACAATTGCCTATGGTGGCCATGTTTGTTAACGGATATGGACAAAATATGCATTCTTTATAGAGGACCTTCCATAGATACTTCCTACCAAGTTTTCTTAAGCAGCTTCAGAGGAGAAGATTAAAATGTGAAATGCTAACAATGCAATGAAAGTCAAGTGATGGCAAAAGCTCACATGACCTTTTGGCCAGATGAGCTAAACAGAGGTATTGTTGTTTCATTAACTGAAACATGTCTCCATTTCATTTGATCCCAGAATCTACTATACATGGACACTAAGATAATCTTACCCGTAAGTGGTCTTTGTGTAATAATACTGTGTGTATGTATAGTACACATTGTAGTAGGTCACAGAATCTACTATACATGGACACTAAGATAATCTACTATACATGGACACTAAGATAATCTACTATACATGGACACTAAGATAATCTTACCTGTAAGACGTCTTTATGTAATAATACTGTGTGTATAGTACACATTGTAGTAGGTCACAGAATCTACTATACATGGACACTAAGATAATCTACTATACATGGACACTAAGATAATCTACTATACATGGACACTAAGATAATCTACTATACATGGACACTAAGATAATCTACTATACATGGACACTAAGATAATCTTACCTGTAAGACGTCTTTATGTAATAATACTGTGTGTATAGTACACATTGTAGTAGGTCACAGAATCTACTATACATGGACACTAAGATAATCTACTATACATGGACACTAAGATAATCTACTATACATGGACACTAAGATAATCTACTATACATGGACACTAAGATAATCTACTATACATGAACACTAAGATAATCTACTATACATGGACACTAAGATAATCTACTATACATGGACACTAAGATAATCTTACCTGTAAGACGTCTTTATGTAATAATACTGTGTGTATAGTACACATTGTAGTAGGTCACAGAATCTACTATACATGGACACTAAGATAATCTACTATACATGGACACTAAGATAATCTACTATACATGGACACTAAGATAATCTACTATACATGGACACTAAGATAATCTACTATACATGGACACTAAGATAATCTACTATACATGAACACTAAGATAATCTACTATACATGGACACTAAGATAATCTACTATACATGGACACTAAGATAATCTTACCTGTAAGACGTCTTTATGTAATAATACTGTGTGTATGTATAGTACACATTGTAGTAGGTCACAGAATCTACTATACATGGACACTAAGATAATCTACTATACATGGACACTAAGATAATCTACTATACATGGACACTAAGATAATCTTACCTGTAAGACGTCTTTATGTAATAATACTGTGTGTATAGTACACATTGTAGTAGGTCACAGAATCTACTATACATGGACACTAAGATAATCTACTATACATGGACACTAACATAATCTACTATACATGGACACTAAGATAATCTACTATACATGGACACTAAGATCATCTACTATACATGGACACTAAGATAATCTACTATACATGGACACTAAGATAATCTACTATACATGGACACTAAGATAATCTACTATACATGGACACTAAGATAATCTACTATACATGGACACTAAGATAATCTACTATACATGGACACTAAGATAATCTTACCTGTAAGACGTCTTTATGTAATAATACTGTGTGTATAGTACACATTGTAGTAGGTCACAGAATCTACTATACATGGACACTAAGATAATCTACTATACATGGACACTAAGATAATCTACTATACATGGACACTAAGATAATCTACTATACATGGACACTAAGATAATCTACTATACATGGACACTAAGATAATCTACTATACATGAACACTAAGATAATCTACTATACATGGACACTAAGATAATCTACTATACATGGACATTAAGATAATCTTACCTGTAAGACGTCTTTATGTAATAATACTGTGTGTATAGTACACATTGTAGTAGGTCACAGAATCTACTATACATGGACACTAAGATAATCTACTATACATGGACACTAAGATAATCTACTATACATGGACACTAAGATAATCTACTATACATGGACACTAAGATAATCTACTATACATGAACACTAAGATAATCTACTATACATGGACACTAAGATAATCTACTATACATGGACATTAAGATAATCTTACCTGTAAGACGTCTTTATGTAATAATACTGTGTGTATGTATAGTACACATTGTAGTAGGTCACAGAATCTACTATACATGGACACTAAGATAATCTTACCTGTAAGACGTCTTTATGTAATAATACTGTGTGTATGTATAGTACACATTGTAGTAGGTCACAGAATCTACTATACATGGACACTAAGATAATCTACTATACATGGACACTAAGATAATCTACTATACATGGACACTAAGATAATCTTACCTGTAAGACGTCTTTATGTAATAATACTGTGTGTATAGTACACATTGTAGTAGGTCACAGAATCTACTATACATGGACACTAAGATAATCTACTATACATGGACACTAAGATAATCTACTATACATGGACACTAAGATAATCTACTATACATGGACACTAAGATAATCTACTATACATGGACACTAAGATAATCTACTATACATGGACACTAAGATAATCTACTATACATGGACACTAAGATAATCTACTATACATGGACACTAAGATAATCTACTATACATGGACACTAAGATAATCTTACCTGTAAGACGTCTTTATGTAATAATACTGTGTGTATAGTACACATTGTAGTAGGTCACAGAATCTACTATACATGGACACTAAGATAATCTACTATACATGGACACTAAGATAATCTACTATACATGGACACTAAGATAATCTACTATACATGGACACTAAGATAATCTACTATACATGGACACTAAGATAATCTACTATACATGGACACTAAGATAATCTTACCTGTAAGACGTCTTTATGTAATAATACTGTGTGTATAGTACACATTGTAGTAGGTCACAGAATCTACTATACATGGACACTAAGATAATCTACTATACATGGACACTAAGATAATCTACTATACATGGACACTAAGATAATCTACTATACATGGACACTAAGATAATCTACTATACATGAACACTAAGATAATCTACTATACATGGACACTAAGATAATCTACTATACATGGACACTAAGATAATCTTACCTGTAAGACGTCTTTATGTAATAATACTGTGTGTATGTATAGTACACATTGTAGTAGTACAGTGTATTACATGACACCAGGGTGGTCACAGAATCTACTATACATGGACACTAAGATAATCTACTATACATGGACACTAAGATAATCTACTATACATGGACACTAAGATAATCTACTATACATGGACACTAAGATAATCTTACCTGTAAGACGTCTTTATGTAATAATACTGTGTGTATAGTACACATTGTAGTAGGTCACAGAATCTACTATACATGGACACTAAGATAATCTACTATACATGGACACTAAGATAATCTTACCTGTAAGACGTCTTTATGTAATAATACTGTGTGTATGTATAGTACACATTGTAGTAGGTCACAGAATCTACTATACATGGACACTAAGATAATCTACTATACATGGACACTAAGATAATCTTACTCGTAAGACACTAATGTGTAATAATATTGTATGTAGTACACATAGGTGGTATACAGTATATTACATGCCACCAGGGTTGAATCTGTCACCTTAACAGAACAATAGTAGCAATTGTTACAATGACTTTGCATCTCAGAGGTCACAGTATGGTACGGGTTTTTTGTATTTGAATTCCAGGAACATCCTTCTCTCCATACAGCACTGGTAATAGTCATATAACCTTTGGTGTTGTACACGGAACATGTTGGTTGAAAGTAACTATTTCTGCATGTACTTCCAGATTCTACAAGATATATCAACATTGGTAAAGACAGTTAAAATCAACATTGGTTAAGACAGTTAAAAACAACATCAGTTAGGACAATTAAAAATAACATTGGTTTAGATGGTTAAATACAAAATTGGTTAAGACAGTTAAAAACAGCATTGGTTAAGACAGTTAAAAACAACATTGGTTTAGAAGTTTAAAACAACATTGGTTAGACAGTTCAAAACTAGAGGTACTGCTGGACGCAGGAGTCCCGCATTGACATATAAATGGAATAACTTAACTGTCCGCTACACAGGACTAATACCCCCTGCGTCCCCATCATCTTAATTGAACCAAAATATAAATGGAACACAACTTTTAGACTCATAATTCTCGGAAAACTTGATGGACCAGGATATACTAGTAATGTGCACATCTTCCTATTAGGATCTTGCAATGTACAAAGTTTCATGAACTTCTGATTAATCATGTAGGAGAATTTGCGATGACAAAGTGCATACTGAATTGTCTCAAAATTTCTAAGTCCAAAGAAGCATAACAGGGATAAAACTCAATGGACTGGGATATCCTACTAATGTGCACATCTTCATATTAGGATCTTGCAATGTACAAAGTTTCATGAACTTCTGATTAATCATGTAGGAGAATTTGCGATGACAAAGTGCATACTGAATTGTCTCAAAATTTCTAAGTCCAAAGAAGCATAACAGGGATAAAACTCAATGGACTGGGATATCCTACTAATGTGCACATCTTCATATTAGGATCTTGCAATGTACAAAGTTTCATGAACTTCTGATTAATCATGTAGGAGAATTTGCGATGACAAAGTGCATACTGAATTGTCTCAAAATTTCTAAGTCCAAAGAAGCATAACAGGGGTAAAACTCAATGGACTGGGATATCCTACTAATGTGCACATCTTCATATTAGGATCTTGCAATGTACAAAGTTTCATGAACTTCTGATTAATCATGTAGGAGAATTTGCGATGACAAAGTGCATACTGAATTGTCTCAAAATTTCTAAGTCCAAAGAAGCATAACAGGGGTAAAACTCAATGGACTGGGATATCCTACTAATGTGCACATCTTCATATTAGGATCTTGCAATGTACAAAGTTTCATGAACTTCTGATTAATCATGTAGGAGAATTTGCGATGACAAAGTGCATACTGAATTGTCTCAAAATTTCTAAGTCCAAAGAAGCATAACAGGGGTAAAACTCAATGGACTGGGATATCCTACTAATGTGCACATCTTCATATTAGGATCTTGCAATGTACAAAGTTTCATGAACTTCTGATTAATCATGTAGGAGAATTTGTGATGACAAAGTGCATACTGAATTGTCTCAAAATTTCTAAGTCCAAAGAGGCATAACAGGGGTAAAACTCAATGGACAATAAAAATCCTTTATACTGCAAAGTTCACACATCATGATCTTAAATTCCACAAAGTTTGGTGGAAATCGGACAAAAGATGTGGTAGTTGGTCTGGACAGACGGACAAACAGACAGACAGGCTGATTCCTATATACCCACCCCCCCCCCCCCCCCCCCAAACTATGCATCTTAATAACTATCTTTAAATTGAAAGTTGCGTAAAAGTAAACAACTATTGTTTTGCTTAATAATGACGAAAGGTTTAACATATATGCACTTTTATTTTATTTCTAAGTTGTGTACAAGTATGTAATATTCTATGAAAAGGAGTTTGTTCAGTTGCATTCAATATTTTTACTTTCATATGTACTGTGATGAAATAGAATTTCGGAAATAGCATTTATTATATCTATTTCAACAGAAAAGAATATTAAAATATTGATTATTTTCTGAATAAACAGTACCGAATATTAATTGATTCTCAAAGGGAGGTAATCAGAATCTGTAAATTGAAGGACAGACAACACAATGGCCAAAAGAAAAATTACAAAAGGACAAACAAGGATCAACAAAACATACACATAAAACTAAAGATCGAGTAACACTAACTCCACTAAAAACCGGAGGTGAACTCAGGTAATAAATTTCCCAAAGCAACAAATATTGAGCAGAATAGTACCAGTACAATTGTAGTATTGACCCAAACATACAGGGACAACACATAGTATGTTTGCCACAGTTTCCCTAAAACAACAATTTTAGTAGCCTAGCAATATTTCCTGAGGCCCAACAACTTATGTTGCACATGAAATATTCAACATTTTAGTAACCAGCTAAGCTACTGTCTGCAAAATTTCAGAGGCCCAGTCCAAACTTGTGGTCTTAGGATACTGGGTCCCTGTTAAGTTTAATCTCTGTCATATGTTAAATATTTACTTGATGGACAGTTACCAGTATTACTGTTAAGTTTTATCTCTGTCATATGTTAAATACTTACTTGATGGACAGTTACCAGTATTACTGTTAAGTTTAATCACTGTCATATGTTAAATACTTACTTGATGGACAGTTACCAGTATTACTGTTAAGTTTTATCTCTGTCATATGTTAAATACTTACTTGATGGACAGTTACCAGTATTACTGTTAAGTTTTATCTCTGTCATATGTTAAATACTTACTTGATGGACAGTTACCAGTATTACTGTTAAGATTTATCTCTGTCATGTGTTAAATACTTACTTGATGGACAGTTACCAGTATTACTGTTAAGTTTTATCTCTGTCATATGTTAAATACTTACTTGATGGCCAGTTACCAGTATTACTGTTAAGTTTTATCACTGTCATATGCTAAATACTTACTTGATGGACAGTTACCAGTATTACTGTTAAGTTTTATCTCTGTCATATGTTAAATACTTACTTGATGGACAGTTACCAGTATTACTGTTAAGTTTTATCTCTGTCATATGTTAAATACTTACTTGATGGACAGCTACCAGTATTACTGTTAAGTTTAATCTCTGTCATATGTTAAATACTTACTTGATGGACAGTTACCAGTATTACTGTTAAGTTTAATCACTGTCATATGTTAAATACTTACTTGATGGACAGTTACCAGTATTACTGTTAAGTTTTATCTCTGTCATATGTTAAATACTTACTTGATGGACAGTTACCAGTATTACTGTTAAGTTTTATCACTGTCATATGTTAAATACTTACTTGATGGACAGTTACCAGTATTACTGTTAAGTTTAATCTCTGTCATATGTTAAATACTTACTTGCTGGATAGCTACCAGTATTACTGTTAAGTTTAATCTCTGTCATATGTTAAATACTTACTTGATGGACAGTTACCAGCATTACTGTTAAGTTTTATCTCTGTCATATGTTAAATACTTACTTGATGGACAGCTACCAGTATTACTGTTAAGTTTTATCTCTGTCATATGTTAAATACTTACTTGATGGACAGTTACCAGTATTACTGTTAAGTTTTATCACTGTCATATGTTAAATACTTACTTGATGGACAGTTACCAGTATTACTGTTAAGTTTAATCTCTGTCATATGTTAAATACTTACTTGCTGGATAGCTACCAGTATTACTGTTAAGTTTAATCTCTGTCATATGTTAAATACTTACTTGATGGACAGCTACCAGTATTACTGTTAAGTTTAATCACTGTCATATGTTAAATACTTACTTGATGGACAGTTACCAGTATTACTGTTAAGTTTTATCACTGTCATATGTTAAATACTTACTTGATGGACAGTTACCAGTATTACTGTTAAGTTTTATCTCTGTCATATGTTAAATACTTACTTGATGGACAGTAACCAGTATTACTGTTAAGTTTTATCTCTGTCATATGTTAAATACTTACTTGATGGATAGTTACCAGTATTACTGTTAAGTTTTATCTCTGTCATATGTTAAATACTTACTTGATGGACAGTTACCAGTATTACTGTTAAGTTTTATCTCTGTCATATGTTAAATACTTACTTGATGGACAGTTACCAGTATTACTGTTAAGCTTTATCTCTGTCATGTGTTAAATACTTACTTGATGGACAGTTACCAGTATTACTGTTAAGTTTTATCTCTGTCATATGTTAAATACTTACTTGATGGACAGTTACCAGTATTACTGTTAAGTTTTATCTCTGTCATATGTTAAATACTTACTTGATGGACAGTTACCAGTATTACTGTTAAGTTTTATCTCTGTCATATGTTAAATACTTACTTGATGGACAGTTACCAGTATTACTGTTAAGTTTAATCTCTATCATATGTTAAATACTTACTTGATGGACAGTTACCAGTATTACTGTTAAGTTTTATCTCTGTCATATGTTAAATACTTACTTGATGGACAGTTACCAGTATTACTGTTAAGTTTTATCTCTGTCATATGTTAAATACTTACTTGATGGACAGTTACCAGTATTACTGTTAAGTAGTATCACTGTCACATGTTAAATACTTACTTGATGGACAGTTACCAGTATTACTGTTAAGTTTAATCTCTGTCATATGTTAAATACTTACTTGCTGGACAGCTACCAGTATTACTGTTAAGTTTAATCTCTGTCATATGTTAAATACTTACTTGATGGACAGTTACCAGTATTACTGTTAAGTTTAATCACTGTCATATGTTAAATACTTACTTGATGGACAGTTACCAGTATTACTGTTAAGTTTTATCTCTGTCATATGTTAAATACTTACTTGATGGACAGTTACCAGTATTACTGTTAAGTTTTATCTCTGTCATATGTTAAATACTTACTTGATGGACAGTTACCAGTATTACTGTTAAGTTTTATCACTGTCATATGTTAAATACTTACTTGATGGACAGTTACCAGTATTACTGTTAAGTTTTATCACTGTCATATGTTAAATACTTACTTGATGGACAGTTACCAGTATTACTGTTAAGTTTTATCACTGTCATATGTTAAATACTTACTTGATGGACAGTTACCAGTATTACTGTTAAGTTTAATCACTGTCATATGTTAAATACTTACTTGATGGACAGTTACCAGTATTACTGTTAAGTTTAATCTCTGTCATATGTTAAATACTTACTTGATGGACAGTTACCAGTATTACTGTTAAGTTTTATCTCTGTCATATGTTAAATACTTACTTGATGGACAGTTACCAGTATTACTGTTAAGTTTAATCTCTGTCATATGTTAAATACTTACTTGATGGACAGTTACCAGTATTACTGTTAAGTTTTATCTCTGTCATATGTTAAATACTTACTTGATGGACAGTTACCAGTATTACTGTTAAGTTTAATCTCTGTCATATGTTAAATACTTACTTGATGGACAGTTACCAGTATTACTGTTAAGTTTTATCTCTGTCATATGTTAAATACTTACTTGATGGACAGTTACCAGTATTACTGTTAAGTTTTATCTCTGTCATATGCTAAATACTTACTTGATGGACAGTTACCAGTATTACTGTTAAGTTTTATCTCTGTCATATGTTAAATACTTACTTGATGGACAGTTACCAGTATTACTGTTAAGTAGTATCACTGTCATATGTTAAATACTTACTTGATGGACAGTTACCAGTATTACTGTTAAGTTTAATCTCTGTCATATGTTAAATACTTACTTGATGGACAGTTACCAGTATTACTGTTAAGTTTTATCTCTGTCATATGCTAAATACTTACTTGATGGACAGTTACCAGTATTACTGTTAAGTTTAATCTCTGTCATATGTTAAATACTTACTTGATGGACAGTTACCAGTATTACTGTTAAGTTTAATCTCTGTCATATGTTAAATACTTACTTGATGGACAGTTACCAGTATTACTGTTAAGTTTTATCTCTGTCATATGCTAAATACTTACTTGATGGACAGTTACCAGTATTACTGTTAAGTTTAATCTCTGTCATATGTTAAATACTTACTTGATGGACAGTTACCAGTATTACTGTTAAGTTTTATCTCTGTCATATGCTAAATACTTACTTGATGGACAGTTACCAGTATTACTATTAAGTTTAATCACTGTCATATGTTAAATACTTACTTGATGGACAGTTACCAGTATTACTGTTAAGTTTTATCTCTGTCATATGTTAAATACTTACTTGATGGACAGTTACCAGTATTACTGTTAAGTTTAATCACTGTCATATGTTAAATACTTACTTGATGGACAGTTACCAGTATTACTGTTAAGTTTTATCTCTGTCATATGTTAAATACTTACTTGATGGACAGTTACCAGTATTACTGTTAAGTTTGATCTCTGTCATATGTTAAATACTTACTTGATGGACAGTTACCAGTATTACTGTTAAGTTTAATCACTGTCATATGTTAAATACTTACTTGATGGACAGTTACCAGTATTACTGTTAAGTTTTATCTCTGTCATATGTTAAATACTTACTTGATGGACAGTTACCAGTATTACTGTTAAGTTTTATCTCTGTCATATGTTAAATACTTACTTGATGGACAGTTACCAGTATTACTGTTAAGTTTAATCTCTGTCATATGTTAAATACTTACTTGCTGGACAGCTACCAGTATTACTGTTAAGTTTAATCTCTGTCATATGTTAAATACTTACTTGCTGGATAGCTACCAGTATTACTGTTAAGTTTAATCTCTGTCATATGTTAAATACTTACTTGATGGACAGTTACCAGTATTACTGTTAAGTTTTATCTCTGTCATATGTTAAATACTTACTTGATGGACAGTTACCAGTATTACTGTTAAGTTTTATCTCTGTCATATGTTAAATACTTACTTGATGGACAGCTACCAGTATTACTGTTAAGTTTTATCACTGTCATATGTTAAATACTTACTTGATGGACAGTTACCAGTATTACTGTTAAGTTTTATCTCTGTCATATGTTAAATACTTACTTGATGGACAGTAACCAGTATTACTGTTAAGTTTTATCTCTGTCATATGTTAAATACTTACTTGATGGACAGTTACCAGTATTACTGTTAAGTTTTATCTCTGTCATATGTTAAATACTTACTTGATGGACAGTTACCAGTATTACTGTTAAGTTTTATCTCTGTCATATGTTAAATACTTACTTGATGGACAGTTACCAGTATTACTGTTAAGTTTTATCTGTCATATGTTAAATACTTACTTGATGAACAGTTACCAGTATTACTGTTAAGTTTTATCTCTGTCATATGTTAAATACTTACTTGATGGACAGTTACCAGTATTACTGTTAAGTTTTATCTCTGTCATATGTTAAATACTTACTTGATGGACAGTTACCAGTATTACTGTTAAGTTTTATCTCTGTCATATGTTAAATACTTACTTGATGGACAGTTACCAGTATTACTGTTAAGTTTTATCTCTGTCATATGTTAAATACTTACTTGATGGACAGTTACCAGTATTACTGTTAAGTTTAATCACTGTCATATGTTAAATACTTACTTGATGGACAGTTACCAGTATTACTGTTAAGTTTTATCACTGTTATATGTTAAATACTTACTTGGTGGACAATTATATACCAGTATTACTGTTAAGTTTTATCTCTGTCATATGTTAAATACTTACTTGATGGACAGTTACCAGTATTACTGTTAAGTTTTATCTCTGTCATATGTTAAATACTTACTTGATGGACAGTAACCAGTATTACTGTTAAGTTTTATCTCTGTCATATGTTAAATACTTACTTGATGGACAGTTACCAGTATTACTGTTAAGTTTTATCTCTGTCATATGTTAAATACTTACTTGATGGACAGTTACCAGTATTACTGTTAAGTTTAATCTCTGTCATATGTTAAATACTTACTTGATGGACAGTTACCAGTATTACTGTTAAGTTTTATCTCTGTCATATGTTAAATACTTACTTGATGGACAGTTACCAGTATTACTGTTAAGTTTGATCTCTGTCATATGTTAAATACTTACTTGATGGACAGTTACCAGTATTACTGTTAAGTTTAATCACTGTCATATGTTAAATACTTACTTGATGGACAGTTACCAGTATTACATCTTACTGTGCTATAGTCACGGCTATCTCTACAGGTACTATCAGTGCTAAAATAGTTCCGTGACGGGTTGATACATCTACGAGTACGCGTCTTGTATCCTCCTCCACAAGTTCTTGAGCACGATCCATATCCACTCCATGACGACCAAGCCCCATCTCCTACAAAGTAGTTGTTCGTCATTGTAGTGCAAGCCGTAAAAATTTTTTTATAATAACAAAGTAGATATCTAATTTAGTGCACACTATATGTTTCTGGTATAACCTTAATCAGATACGCTCAGAATGGAAAGATTAAATTTTTTTTATAGCCTGTATTACTCACCTGACCATACAACTTTGGTTATTTGTATAATATTTGTACTCATGTATCCAGTATATGCAGTGATCTGACTGGACGATTTAGAGTATGAGAACCAAACTTGTACTTCAGCTATCATAACTATAATACAGGTTTGAATCAGTGTATATATATTTTGGAAAAATAGTTGTGATAGGTACCGATTGTACAATATGATCAGCTCTTTGCATTTGTGTACAATCAAACTTGTATTAAGAGGTCACCTTTGGGGGAGAAAAAACTGGCCTTATAAGACAGGTTACCTCTTAAAAGAGGTTCAATTCATATGACAGGACAATAAAAAGGTGACCTTTCAATACAAGTGACTGCTTAATAGAGGTGACCGCATGCCATGATGGGCATGTTTGATTATTTAATAATAAAATAAGTAGTTTAAATTAATACAAGAAACATTCCCAGTCAATGTTAAATCTATGTACTTGTCCCTTTCTAGGATTAGGCTGGGGAGGTGTTTGGAAAAAAGGATAAAATGGATACAGTCAGTTTCTAGCATTTTTTAATGAAATAAATTTTAAATCTAAAATGTACATATGCTGCTACCTCATAAAATGGTGAAATTTACAGGGTTTTAGCTCTACCCAATTTAATATATCAGGTGTTTTCCTTGTTATTAAAGACGATTGGTTTATATAGTAGAGGGCTTTAATTAGTAGTGCCCTCCAACAGTTGGACTAATCCAACCGCTCTCCTTCCAGTGCACTTATAACCGCGATCGGTTCCTGCATTGTAAAGATACAGATATTGTGCAGTATCCGAAATTTGATGAGAACCCAACTTCGATAGGTCAGTATTTTTAGTGTAGCATTCGGATACTGGTGACGTCATCACCCGGAACTTTTTGGTATAGAACGACTTAGTGTTGACGTCTACCACAAGTAAACAAAAATCGCAAAAATGTCTTTTAGAGAGGCGAGTAACTTATTTTATTCATCCTAGACTAGAAAAACTATGTTTTCACTAATACCATTTTGATTTGACCGAAAAATGTTGATTTTCCTCATGAAAACTTAATTAGAATCCACTGAACTGTCACTGTCTTGATCGTCTGCATCTACGCTAATATATTCTAAAAATAGAACATAGTGGAATCCCTGTCCAAAAAAAAAAAGCATGGAAAGCCAAAGGTGTCATATTATGAAATTGTTCAATTGACGTTCAGATGCGTCTTTAATGAATGGCAACTAACAGAAGTGAGAATAAAGTGCTAACAATGAAAAACTAATTAAATATATGATTTTTTTGTAAGTTTATGTCTGTATATTTATTTTTTTTAAATTAAACATTTTTTTTCCATTAAAAAAATCTTGAATTTTATCAACTACAATCAAAGGTCATCTTGAGGCTTCATAACATATTTCATTTTTCTACATTTCTGACAGTCTGCAATTTTTGAGAGAAAAAAAATATTTGAAAAAATATATACTTCAGACAGTATCTTCGAACTTGGCGATTAGTGTTGACATTTTTGGGCCGAGATATATTGGGGACGACATTTTTTGAGGCAGAATGAGTTGAAATTATCTCCCCTATCGAAATTAGGATACACCATTTTCTTTCAGGTAAAAACAACAACACACTTTGAACATAAGATTGACACCAGTCAAACTGTTTATCGGATGTTTCTTCTTTTTTGTACAGTTAAACAACTATATTAGTAATTTAAGTTTATTAAAGTAGTTCATACAAAAAATCTACGGGAAGCGTGACATAAGCCAACAAGTTGTTACGTTATCGAAATTTGGTAACGCCAGGATATGTCATATGATGAATACGGTATTTTCGGGTTAAAGCGGTTTTCAAATTGGAGGTACGATTGGTGTATCGTAGCAACCAAACAACAGGCATCTAAACTTCCGGTTTGTCAGCATTTATCAACAGATCGCGTTTATCATTTTTATCATGGATATTCAAGTAGATTTCTTCCGATGGCAGGTTCCCGATCTAAAGGAATATTTACAGCATAGAGGCATAACATGTCATTTGTATAGAAAACATGAATTAGTCAAGTTATGTGAACTTGCCCAAGAATTAGATCTAGAGAAAATAACGTCAACAAATGACTACGAACTTTCACAAGTAAACAGGAGAACAATAACGGAGAACGGTGTAACACAGGTTGTGTGTGAGATCGGACAAGTGCCGATATGGTCGTCAGATTTAAAACTGTTGCCTAATATTGAACAGTGTGACATACTATTTAATAAAAAAAAGTATGATTGGAATGATGATATGATCGCCTCAAACTGTACAAAGTCAAAAAAGACAACGGAAATGCTTCATTTACTTCCCACGCTTCCTTCCATCAGATTTACACCGAGGAACACACCACCAGTCCTTAGAAAGCTTAATGGGCCTTTCCATTTTTACCGTGAATGACGTTGTATAAAAATTTACATTCACGTCAGGCGTTGCTACCCAAACCGGAAGTAATGATGCCTGCAGTTTACGTCAAATCACGTGATCAATAAACGAAAAAACCGGAGTTTCTGCCGGAATGGAAATGACTAGAAAATATCGTATTGTGCGTTACTTTACGCTATAGAAAGTATCAAACCTCATTGTCTCGCATGGATCCAAATTTGACCCCAAAAAAAATCAGCATTGTCGACACTAGTAATTCATAACAAAACAGAAATATGTGTGGATAACATATATTAAACGGGTACACATAAAACACTGACGTTAGTTTCCACGTGTTTACATCTACATAAACCGGAAGTCTTTAAATTAAAATCGTTACATGTCTGAATAGTTATGCAGTTTTCCGGATGCTTAATTTGAGGAATAATTTTATGAATATAACAATATCCAGACTTTTCGATAAAGGGGACACCCGCTACATTTATGGTCATTAAAGGGGTCGGATCAAATTTTGTCTCAAAAATATTTCTTACGGACAATTATTTGGTCCTACCTCCTGGCGGCGTGGCCCCCTATATCTATTAATTTTCTTTTTACTGGTTCAAGTTAAATCACATCTTGATTAAACAGCTCGACGCTATTGACTATGATTGGTGAATTTATTAGGCTTAACCTCATTTCTCAAGGAAAGGATTTTTATTTATCTAAATGTGTTCCCCTGTCTAGAATGTTTTCTGACATTTCAGCCATATTTTAAATTTTCTGATATTTCAGACATTTATAATTTCTGGACACGATTAGGCCTATAAGTATTAACAAAATTGTTTATTTGTCTAGTTTACTGTCTACAGTTTTATTTTATTAACTCTGCTAAATATTCGGGTGTTTTATCATAATTCATAAGTTTGTGATTATTTCTTCTATCTTTCAGTTTTTCCCATTTGACTTCTACATACAGGCTGTCGTGGTAAATGATTGTTGTTTAACGCCAATACACCATTAAAGGTCTAATAAATGAAATAATCATATAATCTATCAAGGAATGTTCTAGATTTTCTCATTATATTTAATCTGTTATATGTGTGGTCAATACTTACGAACACAGTGATACTGCACTTTCAACCCCGCCACTCCACCCTTTCCACAGGAACTTCCAACATAGGTATTGGTCACTGTGAAGGAGCAACTCGTTCGGTTATCACACTTGTCTTTTATCCCATAGTTCTTTGTGTGTAAACAATCATCAAAGGTGTACTCGATATCATCCACTACTATATAAGGAGCCACAGGAGCGACGAACCCAGAATAGGAGGAATATGAGACGACCTCTCTGGAACAAGATAAAGCTATGGTGTTGCCTTCCTTGCCATGTGTGTAATGGTAATCTGTAATAGAAATTATGAACAAATCATTAGTTATTGAGTGAGTGAGTGTTGCTTAACTCCGAAATGAGCAATGTGTCAGCTATATCATGGGGACAACAGTAGCTTCCTTGTTAGCAGAGACCCTCTTTCAAGGAAATCCTGATAGGAACCACAAGCTCTGGAATATCGTATCAACTGAGAGATATATACTCCATATGCAGGTGCTGCTGGAATGTTGCTACTGTACATATAAATGGAAAATTCGCAATGTGAAAATTGAAATCATTCACAGTTTTAATGTAGTATAAACTTGTTAATTTTCTATTGGCTATAAACTTATCACAGGCACTAGTTTCTATTAATTGTAAGGTCGACTATCCATGTTGGCTAACTAGTTTATTGACCTCTCAAAAGTCATGCAGATTCTCGGAAGCTGAATGCACACCACGTGTACTGATGATAATTTATTTTTTGTTAAATTGTCGCATTTATTCTACATTTTCTTCTATGACATGGTGTCGTTACAAGTTAAATATGTTTTAAAGTTAGGTGTTTATCGCCACTTTCAACAATGTTTCTGTTATATCGCGCACGTGGCGGTCAATTTTATTGGTGGAGGAAACTGGAGTACTCGGAGAGAACCACCGACCTGCCAAAAGTGACTGACAAACTTTATCACATAATGCTGCATCGAGTGGGATTCGAACTCACAACTTCACTGATTACATAGGTAATTGTAAATCCAACTACCATACGATTGTGACCACGATAGACCCATGTGGGTCTAAGGTTTTATGGTGTTTAACGCCACTTCAACAATATTTCAGTTATATGGTGGTGGCCAGTTTTATTAGTAGAGGAAACCGGAGAAAACCACCGACCTGACTTCGGTTACTCAGGTATCTTCCATCAATAGAACTGACCGCTACGATATAACTGAAATATTGTTGAAAGTGGCATTGAACGCCATAACCCGATATACATGTACATTGTAACCCTATTCTTCAGAGAGGCGACTATATTGTTTCTAAATTATAGCCTTTACGAATAAGAATTTTCAATGATTTAACAAGCTTAGATGTGTAAAAGTTTAAAATTTCAGCTTCGTTGATAAACGTTGGTGAAAACCGAAGTGGCAATCAAGAGTAGTAGTATAGTACGAGCTTTTATACCGATCCGAAGGGTGCCGATAGATAAAACCACGTGGTAATCCCGAACCCTAACCCTAACATATTTACATATTAATTGTCAGGTAAACATCACTTTAAAGATAACAAATTAATTTTATTATAAGCACAGGTGGTTTTTATCTACTTTGATTGATTAAACAGATATAGATAATGATCTAATTGATAAGAATTTTATCGTAACCCTAACCCTAACACCAAAGCCAAACCCTAACCCTAACCAAAAATACTTCAAGACTATCTTGAACGTTTTGTAAAACATTAATTAATCAATATTAAATTCAATAGATACCTATAGTGACCACATGCACTTGGGTCCAGGATTAAAAAAAAAGGTTATCTAGAGTGTATGTTTAATTTTAGAGCCCCCTGGCATGTTTTATTACTATTTTAGGCCTTATTGACATTTTCCAATAAAATTTCTATACATACCATCTATATGTATTACCGTTGAAGATCTGTTGGGGTGTCATCAACAGATTTAACCACGCCACATTTGTGTGCCTGTCCCAAGTCAGGACCTGAATTTCCAACGTCAAATGTCTTGGTCTGTTTGTGTTCAGTTAAGATGAGTTGTGATTGTTCGTTTTACAGTTTTCCGGTTGTTGACTGATTTTGTCTGTTTATATACTTATGAGTTTTGACTTTCCCTTTGTAAGATTGTTCGGAGTTCGGTAATTTTGTTATTACCCTTATTTGTTTATATTAGTGGAGTTGATGGCTATCACTGTTTAAACTTTCTTTTCATAATAATTGATAGTTCAGCGCAAAATCCAGAATTCTTGATTTGTTTATAGTTTTCCAAATACTAGTAAACAATCAGTAACTTGCGACAGGACGGTGTTTTTTGCTGGGTACTACGGTTTCCTCCACCAGAAAAACTGACCCCCCACGATATAAATGTAACTGAATTTGTTGAAAGTGGAGTAAGCACAATAATCCTAACCCTTAACACAAAAATAAACGACAACCACGTTTTAATATAGAAGATAAAATCCAGCTGTTAATTTGTAGTTTTTGTTAAATCGTACATTTTATTGTTTTTCAATGTATTTTTCTTCTTCTTAATTCATATTTAGGAACTCTATAATACTTAGCACCTTCACATGTCATGCTATATAAGGTGGTATATAATGGGGTGAGGTATGAAGTTATGTGGTGTCTGTGGATATTTCAACTGTAAGCCGTGTGCGATACAGTCGTGGGTGTTTTAAAAGGTTGAACGTGTAACAACCTTCTTAAGGTGGGGAGGTAGTGTCACGACTTCACGATGCATGGTTTAGCTGTGTGAGAAGTTTTGGGATGAATCTTGTTGAGTGAAGCCTTGTGTGGTCGGGACTATTCGTAAAAGCCTTTCCGAAACTAGAATTGGTGGTTGCATGGAATGATTATCGATCGTTGTGTATGGTACGTTATGGTGCATGGCTGAGTTGTTGGTCATATGACTTGACATAATTAATTAAATTGATTAGGTACAGGTGATATTTTAAACGGGATTGGTAAATTTGATTATCGTGTGACTGTAAATATTTAATTAAAGAACATTTATATATAATATGCGAGTGAAATAAATTGTAATGAATAGATACTGGTAATTGTTTACATTTTATCGGGACATCCAAAAATAGTTATGTTAGTTAAACATCTATTTCTGTCACTATGCAAATTAGCAAACCTGTTTTGGCGATTTTTAACTGTAGATAAGTTAGGTACACGTTTGACATGAAATTTGCGGGTGCGATTTGGTATATAAGAAGGTGTACATTATATTGACTTCACTTCTTGTCTGTGTGTCTGTCTGGACGTTTGTCTTTGTTACCAGGCATAGCCAGAAATCATGGGTGATTTTACTCATGAATATTCATTAACCAAATCGCGTCATGTAATGACGTCAGCAAATAAACGTTGAACCATATTTGGAAGACGGTGATGAAAATAAACTCGTATCTATTTTGTTTAAATAATATTTCATCACAGTTTTGATCACATAAATAACATAATTATTTGTGATCGTATCAAAATTAATTGTCATCATATGTTTATTAGGAATCCGATGATGTGTGTAAAAGATCGAAAATATATGTAATGCACTGCCCCCCCCCCCCTTTTTTTTCCACGAAATAAAAATATGTAAATGAAAAATATATTGTGCATTTTATTTCCATTTCTGCCCCGCATAAGTATTAGTATGTCATTGAAATCGTTTAGTATATATTGTTAAATTTTTTGAACTTTATATATCAGCAGTATTGTTACCAATTGTATTATAGTTACTTATTCTGTTGTTTTGTCGAAATAAAAAAATACCCCTGTGGAGCCTTTTTTTAACTGATTGTTTATTTACATTTACAATGGAATGCGGTGCTTACTCAAATAATGCTATGTCTAGCAGAAGCAGTTTTACGAAATAGTAGATTTTTTTGCATGAACCCCTATTGAATCTCTACTAGAAAGGTAAAAAAAAACTTGTGAAGCCCTCTTTTAAATTATCGTGGGAACCTCTAATTTTTCAGCAAAATATTTATCGAAGAAAGATTCCTCAACAATGTTACCGGAACTGACCGAATTTGTCCCGGCAACTAGAATGGGGATTGTAAGAAAAGTGCTTTTAGGTCTTGAAAACCGTGCAGGATGCATTTTTTCACTTCTTGTCAATGCTTTTGAATGGCACTTACGCTTCAAAATTTGAAACTGGGTGGGAACCTTGAGTTTTCATGGTACAGTTAAAATATTTTGAGATATTGTTCAAACCGGTGCATAGTTTGATTTTTTATCCCGGCAAACTGTCCGGCCCAAGCTAACAGAAAGTTTCCCGTTCAACTATATGTTAAAATCCAAATTCTCTTTGAGCCGCCATTTTGAATATGCAAATGAGCAAATCACCTATCATTTCTGGCTATGGGGTGCGTAATGATATGATTTTTATAGCTTTAGTGGTTAGAAATAATTTATATATTAATGGTTAAATCGTAGTAATGTTAATGTGAATTATAGTCCTCTGAAATTTATATGCTTTAGCGTAAAGCAGCGTGGATGTCCAGTTCTGTAGGATATTCTGTATATTTTGTTTGTATTACATGACACGTAATTAAATCTGTACGTTATGTTAGGGGTTAGGATTTTACATAGCGAATTATCGCCAGTTATAGAGGATGTGGAGCCATACTGTATACAATGATATAGGTCCACTGCGGTACAGATGTATATGAATCGGAGCCGTAGCTATAATCCGACGGTCCGATAGTCCGACACATGCTTTAAACTGATGAAAGTTTTGAAAAATAATTTGGCCAACAATGATATATTCGTAATTTCAGGATATGGGCCAGTGTTTATTTTGTCATATTCCGATGCTGTTTCTTTCCGTGATATAAGGGGTCACTTGGGGACAATTCCTTCAATCGTAACTTTTTATATATGCGCTTGTTGTAGAAGGCGATAATAGCAGGGTCACCCGTCGGAATCCCGGGGAATAAAAATAGGACCAACTTGTCGTTGCCCATGTTGACCCATCCCAGAGTACCCTCTTTCTGATTTTTTGTTTACAAACTTTTCTCATCCTAAATATGACTGAAATATTGCTTGCTGGACCTTAAGCAATCAATCAATTAATCAATTCGCACACATTATTGTATCCAGCTATATTGATGTGTCGACATTGCTTTTTAACATAAATATTCCATGATAAAGGGCGGGGGACACTGGTACGCTCTTCTTTTTGTCTTTTCCTTTTTTTTTTATTTCTTTTTTTTTGTATTCATTTATTTCATCTTTCTTTTCAATAGGGACTTTTCTTGGCTGGACTCGGCTACATACTTGAATAAAGCCTGAAATAGTCGCTACTAAAAAATATACGGGATACTTACACTACCGGTTCATCACGACTGGATCCAGTAGCCCTTTTCACAAAAATTCTTACGATAAAAAATTGTCGTAAGTGTAAAACTAAGATTAAAAAGAGTTTCACAAAAATACTTACGATAATCTTAAGTGTAAAAATAGTCCTAAGTTTACGTGTAAATACTACCCTGTCCTAAGTGTAAAATTTTGATCGTAAGAGAAATTTTGGTCTTATCTTTTATCGTAAGTGAAAAAAATAGAAAAAAAAGATGGACGATGTAATGGCGCTTCGACTTGAAAATAAGAGAGCAATTCATCGTTAGCGCATTTTCTCTGACCGTATGACAAACCTATTTACACATATTGATAAATGTTTATTGAAATGAATATGGTTTAATACAAACAGACGCTACAAATGACATTGTTGTTTACTCCTTTTTGGCGTGACTAATAACAGTCTGTCTATAACGATGCATTCCGTACATTTACCACTTCAATGCAGCAGTGTATCGTTTACATGACCAAAAAATCAGGATAATTCTCATTTATTTTAGATTTCAAATTGGGAACGATCGACAATCGAAAAGACTACATGTACTTGCAAACTTGGGGGGAATTATTTTTTTTCATTTTTTTTGGGGATAAAAACAGGAATACGGGATTTTCTTCTAGACATCTACTTCGCTTACAAAAGTTTTGTATGAACAGCCGCTTTAGGACTGGAATTTTCTGGATCCAATGATATCGTTTTGATTTTGCCTTTATATTAGTAATATAATTTATTAATTTCTGGCAACTTCGATGATCATCGAACACTCTGGCAATACATAAACTTGTGTACATTCTTCTGTTATATTAATATTAATATATAACAGGGATATTTATTCGTCTTCATGATTGATAGATGATAAACACATCTTTATTTGGGCCGTTATCTCAGAAAAATCGGGATACATTTTCATCAGTAAAAGAACAAGCGTTTGATTTTATGTGGGATGGGATTAATTGGAAAAAAGGGGTAAATATTTTGCTGACAAATAACCGATAAAATGAATTATATGAATAGGGTTTTTTTCACTCCAGATGCACTCCCTTAAAAAATACTTCTATCAAAAGTAACCACGCGTGGATGATGACGCACAACTCCCAAGTAATGATAATTATTATAGATCATTTTAATTTACATGCATTAGAAATGTTCCTCTATACGAAAATCATACCCGTTCATATTTTGTGCAGTTATTGGTGACCGATTCATATACATTTTTTTGTATTAGATAAAAATTGCTTATAAATTAGTGCCGGGGATATTTTTTAGAATAATTTTATTTAAAAAAAAATGCTTTGTTGTGCTATGGAAATGAAACTAAGTTGCTAAGGAAGATGGTTTATGGTGTTTAACGCCCCTTTCAACAATATATCGGTCAGTTTTATTGGTGGAGAAAACTGGAGTACTCGGAGAAAACCATTGACCTGTCGCAAATCACTGACAAACTTTATCACATAATATTGTATCGAGTACACCTAAGGAAGAATTTTTTATCGTAAGTGTAATTTTAGTCGTAAGATTAAAATTTGTCGTAAGTTAATCTTTGTGAAAAGGACTTAGGAATTGTCGTAAGATAATCTTAAGTGAAAAAGTTAGGACTATAGTTACGAATTTTTGTGAAAAAGGCTACAGGTTTTTATGGAGTCCGTGTTGTTCATATGTGTTTTTTTTTAGCTCTTGTGTGGCCCTGCCAATTGCTTGTCCGTCTATGATATCGTGTTTCCGATGTTCTGAACCTTTTAACTTTCAAAAAATTAAAGCATTTGTCGGACCGGCGGACTATCGGACTGTCGGATTATCGGTCGGACCCCATATGAATCGTAAAACATTGTTGTCGGACACATTTATAGACCTGAACATTATACAATATACATGTATGTAACAATTTTTTAATTATTTGGACATATATATTGTAAAAAACAGGATAATATCAATATAGACATTTAGAAATATGAAAGTAGATATATATAACATTTATATATTTAGTTTATATATTTATACATACAAATCTAGACATAAACTGTTTATTGAAATACGCATATATATATATATGTATACAAATAAGTATAATATGCTGATATAATGTACAGCAAGTTTAATATGAATATTATATTTGAATGTTACGTTTCCTGTGTTATCTTTCCAGTGTTATGTATCCTGTTATATGTTTCCTGATGGATTAATAATATGTGATTAACGTATCTGGATATTGCCGGACGACTGTGGAGCTATGGAGCTACAGTGTTGGACGTTTAGTGAACAATCGTGATTGGTGGCATGCGTCCAATGTATTGACTGTGACGTCATTAATGTTTTATTTTCTTTTTGTTTTGTTTCATTATCTTTATTAATTTATAAATGTTAATTGTTTAAAAAATTAAATGTTTATATTCAAAGTCAAGTTTTGTGCTCCATATATTATCAATACAAGTTTGCCACCACTCGGCGTCCGTCACAGTATAATGCGGATAAACCTGCCCTTTTTATGTTGTATGTGTGTGTGTATGATTGCGATCTACGGTATTTATGCACTATTCCAACATATCGTCCTTCTTTCGCTTTGTAAACAAACGGAGCGATTTATCGATTGGGTATAATCTCATTAGCACATGCGCCGGTTCACGTGACTGATTTTCTCGTCGTAAACGTACCTCAAACAATTATCCCTGGCTTCCATGATTTATTTCTTAAATGGGTCATTCTCTGACAACTTTTACAATAGTGATGGTGAAGACTGCAATTGTGTCCCATTAATATTACACGGAAAAACAACAAATTTAAATTAAAATAAAAGTTGATATGTCCAATGTTCATGTTAAATTGTATTTATTTCATTAAAAGATTTATAAAATACATACGCCAAATAATGGATTTACAAATTCTCTTTTTTACCGTCACATATAGAATAATACATGTGACGGTAATGTCCCAAAACAGGGAGGATTATAGAAAAAACGAATTAAAACTTCAAAAATGGTGTTTCTTTATGTTTTATAGGTTTAATCATTACAGTAAACATTGAATAATAATATGCTTAAAGATTTATATATTTTTGTATGTAAAATATTTCCTTTATTTACACTGAAATGCGTGTCCTACGACTTTCTATCTTTACCGTCACGAAAATTTAACGTTGAAGAACGTCTAATATACAGGTGACTCTGAGATCGAAGTCACGTTGGTGCTTTCCTTTTTACGTCATCGATGTAAAGAAACTGTATCGTGGATCGATTCTCGGCAGGATTCAAAGAAACGAGCCAGTATCTCCATTAAAATGCATTGGTACCTTTAGTCAACGTCTTTACCAAACATAATAGAAGTTCCTCAGTTCACCATCTTCGCTAGCCAAGGGTTACGATTCGGGTCCCCCTTCTCTCCACCCTTGGCGGATCTAGAATACATTTTGAAATTCGCGCGCAATGCCACCTGGTGGTTTATCGAAGTTGCGCCCCTTAGATAGTCGTCGTCGCCAGCCAATCAGAATCGTTTTGTTATACGTATGTTGGAGAGTTGAAAATGGCAGCGCCCAGTGAAGAAAAACTTATTTGTGATAAATTTAATTTGGAAGCACTTACTGTCAACCAAGTGAAAGTTTCAAAGCTTTGGCAGACGGGAAAGATGTTTTCATTGGAACCAAAACGGGAAGTGGCAAATCGTTGTCATATGAGAGCATTCCGGTGCCATCTTTGTTTACATTTCGTCAACACGTGCTCCGTGTAAAACGTCTTCTGATTGGATACGTGTACTGGTAGCCGTAACCAATGAAATATTAAAGCGCGAATCCTCAAAATGTATTCTAGATCTGCCAAGGGTGGAGAGAAGGGGGACCCGAATCGTAACCCTTGGCTAGCGAAGATGTCAGTTCACCTGCTACAACATTTTAAACGTTATGTAAAAATAAAACGTTGTTCCCGATAGCAATGCACATATTTCACCTTTAAAAATATTTTCTGTAATACACGGAATCAATACCGAAATGCGAAATTGTCTCTACCGTAACGGTCTTTGCCGTCACAATTTCATATTATAGTCGTGACGGTAAAGACAACCACACTTTTAATCACTTTTACTTAGCACCAGGAATGACTTTGAGCACCGTTAAAGGCGCTATATGCAACCTCGTGCATTTGATTTATGTTGGTAGTTGTTGTTATAAACCAAAATGTCTTTACCGTCACATACGTTTTCTTTACCGTCACAAATTTTCCTTTCCGTCACGAACTCAAAAATGTTTTATGTATATTATATTTGTAATTATACAACATGTGTAACCTTAAATGACACTGTAGTAGCACATATATAACCCAGTTCAGTTATTTGTTACCATTGAGCAATAGTTATTTAAAAAAATATAGCAAAAATATATACATTCCGGATCTCAACTTTGAATTTATGACACACAAACCTTTTCAATACTTCGTAGATATTATTAGAACAATTATATAAGTAATTCATGTATCAACAGAACAATTCATTCGTTCATATTCATATCGGTTTTATTGTTTATGTTGCAGAAAAAGTAAGAAAATATGCGTTTAAGGTATTGTGACGGTAAAGACAAATATTTCCCCCACACTAGAATAAAAGACGTAGAAAAAATAAATTTCTGATAAAACAGCTTGCTAAACACTTAATTCTGTCTCAAGGATGGTTAATTAAACGAACTGTACAAAATGAACCATTTGTAACAAAATTCCCTTTCATACTGACAAATCTCGGTATTTGGAAAAGTTGTCGGAGAATGACCCGGTGCTTACGTCTTTGCACTGAATATCCTATTTATTGTCATATTTTTGGCACGAATGTGTCACTTTTGTCAACAATATTATATAAGAAGACCAACTAGCATGACAATAGTTAACTTTTTATTGTTTTCTATATTCAAGGTCACTGTAATTTCTTTTCAGTATTAGTCTTTGGTTTCAACGTAATATCTCGTGACAATGTTTATTTGTACGGCTTTGTCTTATCACCGACGAAACATTTGATATATATAGGACATGTAACGGGATTTGCTTTTCAAAAAGAAATGGATATCGACCCAGGTCGTCTGTTACGTAAGAGTCTCACATTTAACTCTCTGTTTTCAATATAAGCGGTATACTGTTACGCCACCACTTGGAGTTACTTAAAACCTTTATTGTGATTGTGGGAATGTCGTAGACTGTATTATGATATTGTGTTGATTTGTGGTATGAATGATTACCGTCGCATTGCAATGTACATGCTGCCTCTGGTGCCATGTTCCCATAACAAAATGCTACCAGTATGTATATTTTCATGATAAAAAAGAGAAGATATCTAGTCGGGGGAAAGGTGCTCGCATTTCCGACTTCGATAGGCTAAAAGTTATGTGTTTTGGGAGAAGTTGTTTCCCTTTACATATATTTCCTCATAAATAAACGTTAGAGAATACCGAAGGGGTAATCAAAAAAGGACAATCCAGAGAAACTTGCAACATAAGTTACACAAGACAAATAAAACCCACACACACAACACCACTATACGCAATCGAACACAAAAAAATCGAGAAAGCATCAAAATCATTTGGTCTTGTTTTATAAATTAGTAAGAAACTAAAGAATAAATGTATGTATGATGGATTGGAAATATTTTCCTATGTAATATAAAGACTATTCAAGATATCATCAAGTTTCAGAGGACAAAAAATAAATTATTGGGGCATTTAATTTGTCTATTCACCCAGATCATAAATATATATGGTTTAGGGGTGGGGATCTCGACCATTATAAAGTTCACTTCAGGTAGAGGGTGGGGTATGACCTTGGGGCCTGAGCTATAATGCATTTAATTTGCCTAGTCACCCTGATCATAAATATATATGGTTTAGGGGTGGGGATCTCGACCATTAAAAAGTTCACTTCAGGTAGGGGGTGAGGTATGACCCTGGGGCCTGAGCTATAATGCATTTAATTTGCCTAGTCACCCTGATCATAAATGTATATGGTTTAGGGTGGGGATCTCAATCACATTTTTTAAACAGATTCCTCAGCAGGGTGGGGCCGAGTCCTGGGGATAAAAAATGTTGAATGCACAACTTCACATTGACATCTCCACCCATACCAAATATTAAGCTTCTATCTTTTGTAGTTTCAGAGAAATGTGTAATTCTCAAAATATGTACTTTTTCTATAAAAAACCATGATTTTACAAGAAAAAAACAAAAGATTAATCTGAATTCCGAATTCGCTCTAAATAATAGTGTAATAATGCTTCCTA
Source organism: Bathymodiolus septemdierum (assembly GCA_963383655.1). NCBI lineage: Eukaryota > Metazoa > Mollusca > Bivalvia > Mytilida > Modiolidae > Bathymodiolus > Bathymodiolus septemdierum. The sequence goes on from OY726525.1 coordinate 66,871,795, forward strand.
CCAAAAATTATGTTGATCAGCCAAAAACTAAGAGCGTTATCGCGTTAACGAAGATAATTCTCAAAATATGTACTTTTTCTATAAAAAAAAACCCATGATTTTACAAGAAAAAAACAATAGATTAATCTGAATTTCGAACTCGCTCTAAATAATAGTGTAATAATGCTTCCTACCAAAAATTATGTTGATCGGTCAAAAACTAAGAGCGCTATCGCGTTAACGAAGATAGGCTAACATACGCCCGCCCGCCCACCCGCCTTTCGCCAAAACATAAGCCGACTGCAACTTCGTTGCAACTCGGCTAATAAAGTAAAAAAGACATGCGCCCTTCTACAAACAAATGGAGGTAAAGACGAACCGACCATCGTTTTTATGCGGAAATCGTAATGGACATCAACAGCACGGAACTCGGAATTTATTTAAAAAGTTCATGTTGTAAAAACTTTTCTATTGGTTTTAAGCTCATCACAGTCGCTTGTTTCTATGAACGGGAAGGTCCGACTATCGATGTCAAATAAGAAAAGTTGGCTTACTAATTTAATAACCGCTCTCAGCGTCAAATGTATTATTTGAATACAAAATATGTCATTTATATTTGTTCCCCTCTACCTTGTTTGCTTCATTTCATATCCTAATTTCAACATATGAATTCCTCCCTCTCAGTAATAAATGTATTCTACTCTTATCACACCAACATCTACCAGCCATTGATTTTTGTTTTTAATTTAGGAAAGAATAACCACTACAATCTTTAAATGTATTTTGGAAAAATGGTTTATTTTTAATATGAACATAAGATGTGAAAAAACATAAACAGTTTCTAAATAATATCCCCAAATTTTACAAAAATATTTTGACCAGTTGGATAAAAATAGGTGGTGGTCAATTAAGTTCACTATCAAAAGAAAAGTTGTGCATTTCTGTAATCCATCTGTTATCCGTTCTAACTTTACTTTTAACTGTGCTGGTCATACACTAGAATACGCCACATCATATAAATATTAAGGTGTATGGCTGATGATTTTTTAAAGATGAACGAAAGCGTTAAAGAACTTTCAAAGTCCCCTAGCTTGGCGCTCGATGCGTTACACGGAAAGTTTATTTGTGCCGGCGGAATGACAAATGCTGTTTATACAAAACTTTACACAACGATGGTTGAACCTGTTTTATTTTACGGTGCCGGTATATGGAGGACTAAACAATACTCTCTTATAAACTCAGGGGCGGATCCAGGGGGGCGCACCCGGCGCGCGTCCCCCTAAAATGGGAAAAAATATGATTTTTTGGCGTAAAATCGTGATTTTTCACACGAAATACCCCAAAAATTTTCGCGCCTCCCTCCGCTCGGCGCAATTTTTTTGAGTGCGCACCCCCCCCCCCCTAACTTCAAATCCTGGATCCGCCCCTGAAACTGTACTCAGAACAAAGCCGCTAAATTATTCTGTTCAGTTGGAAGATACACTTCAAAGATAGCAATCAGAGGTGACATGGGATGGACTTCGTGTTTTACTAAACAACGGCTTGCATGTATAATTTAATGTGTAGAATTAATAGAACTGATGACAGTCGCCTCACACGGAAAATAGCCGCATGGACGGCCCGGAGACGAAAGAGTTTTTGGTTTTTTTTACTGTAAATAATTTCATCAACTACATGTATATCAACGCGTCAACAATTTTTAATGACACTTCTATTGTAACTAAAACAGCCATGAAAATTATAAAAGAAAGATTGACTCAGTTAGATAATGAAGAATTTGTGCATGGATTATTTAATGACTCTAGCAATATAAATGGAAATAAACTCCGTACTTTCAGATTGTTCAAAACTTCTGTAGAGACAGCTAAATACGTAAAAATACAACTACCGAGGTCAGTCTGTCGTGTTACCGCCCTGTTCCGTAGCGGGTCTTTGCCGCTGGCCATCGAGACTGGTCGATATGTCCGTCCGCAAATCCCTGTAAATGATCGTAAATGCTGTGTGCCGATCAGACGAATTGGAAGACGAAAGACATTTTCTTATGAACTGTTCATTTTCTGAAGATTTGAGATACGAACTTTTTGAAAAAGCTAAAACTTTCATTGATAATTTTGAACATTTAAATTTTGACGTTAAATTTATAAGCTTAATGAATTGTGACGAAATGCAGTCTACATTGCCATATACACTTTTTAAATTTTATCAGAGAAGGCTAAAGTTCATTTAGATAAATTAAAGATAAATGATTTTTTTTTGTTACAATAACCTTTCATAACTATTAGTAAGAAATGGAGAAATTATAATTGGAGAAATAGAAATGGAAGATACTAGTTATCACATTTGATTTAATTTGAATTTTATTTTCAAAACCTTTTACTTAGTCTGAAATCACTTTTAAGAAATCTGTTCTTTTTGAAATGTTGTTATGCCCTTTTAAATACAATGTTCTGAGTTTTAATGTATATATATAAGTGTCTCGTAAGTCTTTTTTAAGCTAGGTATTTGATCTTTTATTTGTATGTATGAAACTGTTTTACATTTTGTGACACTATAATAAAATATTTATTTATTATTAACATTTAGTAATGTAAGAAAGCAAATTTTATGGGGAAATAGATTTATTACATTTGAAAATAAATAATTAATAGTAGAATATCTTTTTATAGATAAAAATGGTAAAATTACACAAGAATTTATTCTTCACAAATTAAAAAATAAATCTAATTGGATAGCTGAATTTAGTATTCTTAAAAAAAGCTTTTCCAAAGAAGTGGATAGAAATTTTAAAAACAGAAAGCTCAGTTAAAAGTATTGTAAATATCAAAAAAAGATTATTTCATTTGAAACTATCAGTTTATTAATTTATCTACATTGTCTAATAAGTTATAATAATAATAAACTGGTGAATGTTAAATTTTCAAAACCTATTGGTACACATTATTGGATTAATTATTTAGTGTTGTCTGAAAAACCAAATACAAGTTAAGTAGTCTATATTTTTTCATTTTCAAATTTCTTGAAGAAAACAAACTTACCGGTAAAATGTTCAGATGGAAACTTTTTATTCAAATTTGAATATTTTTATATACACAATTAATTTTAATAAATATTATTTTCGTAAAATATAACTTAATATTAGAATATTTATATTTAAATGTAATTTTAGAAAATTATATCTTATTTAACCATTCTTTGGTGCAGATAAAAAGTTCAATATACAAACTAATTTTAAATTAAATAAATTTCACATTCAACTCGTGAATTTGTGATAGAAAATTCTAGGAAAATCGGTCAAGAAATGACCTCTGCATATTTTTATTTTAATTGTGGATTTCTGTCAAACATGGAAATTACTGAGAGTTAGGGATTATGATTTTTAACGCCACTTTCAACAATGTTTCAGTTATATTGTGGCAGTCATTTTTATGAAGGAGGAAACCGGAGTACCCGGAGAAAACCACCGACCTGTTACAAGTCACTGACAAACTTTATCACATAAAGCTCTATCGAGTACACCTCCATGAGCGGGATCCGAACTGACAACTTTAGCGATGATAGGCACTGATTACACAGGTAGTTATAAATTCAACTACTATAGAACACAACAACGACCACAGCCCTTACTTACTGAGAAAAAAAATGAAATTCCGATAGAATGTATCTTTATCCGTTTTTTTAAATAGTTAAAACGAATTCATCTCCAACCAAGGGATTAATCACGTACTTTCTATGTTTTGATATAAAAAGCAAGACTATTTTCTGTACACTTTACAAGTACCCGGAAAATCATTAAAATTTCGAAGATAATATACAGTTATCCATACTTAGGATAGGGTTATGGTGTTTAACGCCACTTTCAACAATATTTCAGTTATTCCATGATTAGAATTGACATTAATTCTATAATTATTAATATATGACTTTTAGACCATTTTCGCATTTCTGATTTGATTCTAAAATTATACGGGTTTTCACGTACACTGATCAATCGGCAAACCTCGGGTGAGTCCGTTTCGCTTCCTCAATACCTCGGCTGTAATACGGTGTTTGATATGCGTCTACGCGTCACATTTCTTCGCCGGAAGACCGTATCACTTCAATCAAACATTGCGCACCGCGAATGAGTTCTAAAATGGCGACAATAGATGAGTTTGTTTTGAAAAAATATTGGTCTTTGATGAAGGTATGGAATCAGCCGACATTGCGACGAATGAAAATATATTATTATTGAACGAATATTCGAAAGTGAAATTAAGTGAAATTATTTTAATACCTCCTTCATTGAAGATTTCCGAAAGTTGTTCCAATGGGAGCTATCGTAATACGGACGAGGTATGATGAAGGTACGGAATCAGCCGAAGTTGCGACGAGTGGTACACTGATGTACGTCCCGACTCGGAATCGGGCGTCCCAAATGGGAACAGGATTCGGATTACAAGACTTCCAATATAATATCCTTGCTCATTATATTAAAGTTGTATATTCAGGTTTTGAAATCATTATTATTACTATTATTATTTTTTTTTTTTTATCAAAAACCATATTTAAAAATGCTTATCTTTGACTGGAGAAGAAGAATAATGGAGGAAGCTCTTTTTTTCCAAAAATCAAAAACAACAAAAAAAATGGGGTGGGGGGGTATTCACCATAAAAAAAATCATATACATGTAAGTATTAAATACAATAAAATTATCAATTTTCAGGATAATACTTACTTAAGGCGACTGAATTTTCTAATGGAACACACAAAACCAAAATCAGAATTTTTAACATTGTTGTCTATAGCCGTACTTAACATACATGTTCATCTATAAAACAATGAAAGGAAAATGCAGTTATTTTTATATACAATGTAATTAGGTTTTACTAATGACGTTATGTCCTGAAACAGAGCTATCAGATAATAAACACTGAGGTATTATTTCACTTTTAAATCTAGAACTTTATTATGCACCAATATAAATTCCCAATGCAAGGTATTGAAAATAGTGAAATCAATCTGATGGCAATCTCTCAACGGGGTTTTAACTGACATTTTGAAATTAATCTGCATAGATACAACAGAAAGTATTCATTTGGAAGAAGTCAAATTTATATATATATTCTTCACTCGCAACATAAGATTTCTTGGTCTAATATTTCTTGACGTCATATTTTGTGAAATGTTATTGTATTTTGATTTGTACTTACATAACATTTCTCGGTCTGATATTTCTTGACGTCATATTTTGTGGATTTTTATTGTATTCTGATTTGTAATATATTGTTTCTTTTGTGAAATGGTTATTTACATTTTTTTTTTTAATCTGTAGCATCAGATTTCTCATAATTCTCATTGATTTGTGAAATGAGATTTCTTGACCTTTTAGGGGTTAGGGTTATGGTGTTAAACGCCACTTTCAACAATATTTCAGTTATATCGTGGTGGTCAATTTTATTGGTAGAGGAATAACTGTAGAAAACCACTGAAATCCTTGACTTGTAAAAATGTTCCTAATTTGTAATATTAGATATTTCGTTGATTTGGGAAATATCTTTTCTTGATTTGTAAAATTTCTCGTAATTTGTAATATTAGATTTATTTAATTTGTAAAATGTGATTTTTTAATTCTTCATTTTCCCGAAACAAAGTTCATTAATTTCGTCTTCTAGTTTAAACATATTTTATTGTCTTGTAAATGTACATTGGATTGGAAACAAGTTATATCAACTTAGTACATCCTATCCATACAATAATGTTATACACATAAATATGAAAATTCGTACTCTTCTTCGAAATCTATATTTACGGAAATCATTCGACGTAATGGAAATTATTTTCCGGCGCATGTCTGTCCTGACATAGTAAAAAATATTTTGATTTTCATGTAATTATAATTTTACAATTTTTTCATTTATTTACTATAAGATAAAACAAAAAACCAGTGTATTATTATTGGAGTTATGGGAAGGTTTGGAGGAGCACCTTACGTGAGAGGCCCTCTTTAAAGGTTTGGAGGAGCACCTTGCGTGAGACGCCCTCTTTAAAGGTTTGGAGGAGCACCTTACGTGAGAGGCCCTCTTTAAAGGTTTGGAGGAGCACCTTACGTGAGAGGCCCTCTTTAAAGGTTTGGAGGAGCACCTTACGTGAGAGGCCCTCTTTAAAGGCTTAAAGGCATCTATTGTGGTATTAATTGTGATGTTTGACGCCAACTTTAGCAGTATTTCAGCTTTATCGTGGGGTGAACTGAAGGGTGTTTGACGCCAACTTTAGCTGTATTTCAGCCATATCGTGGCGTGAACTGAAGGGTGTTTGACGCCAACTTTAGCAGTATTTCAGCTATATCGTGGCGTGAATTGAAGGGTGTTTGACGCCAACTTTAGCAGTATTTCAGTTATATCGTGGCGTGAACTGAAGGGTGTTTGACGTCAACTTTAGCTGTATTTCAGCTATATCATGGCGTGAACTGAAGGGTGTTTGACGCCAACTTTAGCAGTATTTCAGTTATATCGTGGCGTGAACTGAAGGGTGTTTGACGCCAACTTTAGCAGTATTTCAGCCATATCGTGGCGTGAACTGAAGGGTGTTTGACGTCAACTTTAGCTGTATTTCAGCTATATCATGGCGTGAACTGAAGGGTGTTTGACGCCAACTTTAGCAGTATTTCAGGTACATCGTGGCGTGAACTGAAGGGTGTTTGATGCCAACTTTAGCAGTATTTCAGCCATATCGTGGCGTGAACTGAAGGGTGTTTGACGCCAACTTTAGCAGTATTTCAGCTATATCGTGGCGTGAACTGAAGGGTGTTTGACGTCAACTTTAGCAGTATTTCAGCTACATCGTGGCGTGAACTGAAGGGTGTTTGACGCCAACTTTAGCAGTATTTCAGCCATATCGTGGCGTGAACTGAAGGGTGTTTGACGTCAACTTTAGCAGTATTTCAGCTATATCATGGCGTGAACTGAAGGGTGTTTGACGCCAACTTTAGCAGTATTTCAGTTATATCGTGGCGTGAACTGAAGGGTGTTTGACGCCAACTTTAGCAGTATTTCAGCCATATCGTGGCGTGAACTGAAGGGTGTTTGACGCCAACTTTAGCAGTATTTCAGCTATATCATGGCGTGAACTGAAGGGTGTTTGACGTCAACTTTAGCTGTATTTCAGCTATATCATGGCGTGAACTGAAGGGTGTTTGACGCCAACTTTAGCAGTATTTCAGGTACATCGTGGCGTGAACTGAAGGGTGTTTGATGCCAACTTTAGCAGTATTTCAGCCATATCGTGGCGTGAACTGAAGGGTGTTTGACGCCAACTTTAGCAGTATTTCAGCTATATCGTGGCGTGAACTGAAGGGTGTTTGACGTCAACTTTAGCTGTATTTCAGCTATATCATGGCGTGAACTGAAGGGTGTTTGACGCCAACTTTAGCAGTATTTCAGGTACATCGTGGCGTGAACTGAAGGGTGTTTGATGCCAACTTTAGCAGTATTTCAGCCATATCGTGGCGTGAACTGAAGGGTGTTTGACGCCAACTTTAGCAGTATTTCAGCCATATCGTGGCGTGAACTGAAGGGTGTTTGACGTCAACTTTAGCAGTATTTCAGCTATATCATGGCGTGAACTGAAGGGTGTTTGATGCCAACTTTAGCAGTATTTCAGCTATATCATGGCGTGAACTGAAGGGTGTTTGACGTCAACTTTAGCTGTATTTCAGCTATATCATGACGTGAACTGAAGGGTGTTTGACGCCAACTTTAGCAGTATTTCAGCTACATCGTGGCGTGAACTGAAGGGTGGTTGACGTCAACTTTAGCAGTATTTCAGCTATATCGTGGCGTGAACTGAAGGGTGTTTGACGTCAACTTTAGCAGTATTTCAGCTATATCCTGGCGTGAACTGAAGGGTGTTTGACGCCAACTTTAGCAGTATTTCAGCTACATCGTGGCGTGAACTGAAGGGTGGTTGACGTCAACTTTAGCAGTATTTCAGCCATATCGTGGCGTGAACTGAAGGGTGTTTGACGCCAACTTTAGCAGTATTTCAGCTATATCGGGGGCGTGAACTGAAGGGTGTTTGACGTCAACTTTAGCTGTATTTCAGCTATATCATGGCGTGAACTGAAGGGTGTTTGACGCCAACTTTAGCAGTATTTCAGGTACATCGTGGCGTGAACTGAAGGGTGTTTGATGCCAACTTTAGCAGTATTTCAGCCATATCGTGGCGTGAACTGAAGGGTGTTTGACGCCAACTTTAGCAGTATTTCAGCTATATCGTGCCGTGAACTGAAGGGTGTTTGACGTCAACTTTAGCTGTATTTCAGCTATATCATGGCGTGAACTGAAGGGTGTTTGACGCCAACTTTAGCAGTATTTCAGGTACATCGTGGCGTGAACTGAAGGGTGTTTGATGCCAACTTTAGCAGTATTTCAGCCATATCGTGGCGTGAACTGAAGGGTGTTTGACGCCAACTTTAGCAGTATTTCAGCCATATCGTGGCGTGAACTGAAGGGTGTTTGACGTCAACTTTAGCAGTATTTCAGCTATATCATGGCGTGAACTGAAGGGTGTTTGATGCCAACTTTAGCAGTATTTCAGCTACATCGTGGCGTGAACTGAAGGGTGTTTGATGCCAACTTTAGCAGTATTTCAGCCATATCGTGGCGTGAACTGAAGGGTGTTTGACGCCAACTTTAGCAGTATTTCAGCTATATCGTGGCGTGAACTGAAGGGTGTTTGACGTCAACTTTAGCAGTATTTCAGCTACATCGTGGCGTGAACTGAAGGGTGTTTGACGCCAACTTTAGCAGTATTTCAGCCATATCGTGGCGTGAACTGAAGGGTGTTTGACGTCAACTTTAGCAGTATTTCAGCTATATCATGGCGTGAACTGAAGGGTGTTTGATGCCAACTTTAGCAGTATTTCAGCTATATCATGGCGTGAACTGAAGGGTGTTTGACGTCAACTTTAGCTGTATTTCAGCTATATCATGGCGTGAACTGAAGGGTGTTTGACGCCAACTTTAGCAGTATTTCAGCTACATCGTGGCGTGAACTGAAGGGTGTTTGATGCCAACTTTAGCTGTATTTCAGCTATATCATGGCGTGAACTGAAGGGTGTTTGACGTCAACTTTAGCTGTATTTCAGCTATATCATGGCGTGAACTGAAGGGTGTTTGACGCCAACTTTAGCAGTATTTCAGCTATATCGTGGCGTGAACTGAAGGGTGTTTGACGTCAACTTTAGCAGTATTTCAGCTACATCGTGGCGTGAACTGAATGGTGTTTGACGCCAACTTTAGCAGTATTTCAGCTATATCATGGCGTGAACTGAAGGGTGTTTGATGCCAACTTTAGCAGTATTTCAGCTATATCATGGCGTGAACTGAAGGGTGTTTGACGCCAACTTTAGCAGTATTTCAGCTATATCGTGGCGTGAACTGAAGGGTGTTTGACGCCAACTTTAGCAGTATTTCAGCTACATCGTGGCGTGAACTGAAGGGTGTTTGACGTCAACTTTAGCAGTATTTCAGCTATATCATGGAGTGAACTGAAGGGTGTTTGATGCCAACTTTAGCAGTATTTCAGCTATATCATGGCGTGAACTGAAGGGTGTTTGACGCCAACTTTAGCAGTATTTCAGCTATATCGTGGCGTGAACTGAAGGGTGTTTGATGTCAACTTTAGCAGTATTTCAGCTATATCGTGGCGTGAACTGAAGGGTGGTTGACGTCAACTTTAGCAGTATTTCAGCTATATCATGGCGTGAACTGAAGGGTGTTTGACCTCAACTTTAGCAGTATTTCAGCTATATCGTGGCGTGAACTGAAGGGTGTTTGTCGCCAACTTTAGCAGTATTTCAGCCATATCGTGGCGTGAACAAATTTTATATATTAAATTCATCATCCACAATACCCTTAGAAATAAAAAAAAATATTTCCATATAACTATAACCAAGGCCAAATGTACTCTTCATTATGGCCTGGCTATCACAATTGTTTTCGTAGGGGAACCAGCTTTATTCACATACACATTCCTTGATATGGCATCACTGTCAATCACTCATAAAGATACTAAGTTCTCACAAATATATAGTTTATCAATTAACAATAACATTTCATTAATACAGAGTTTCTAAAATAACATTTCCTAAACACGAAGCTTCCAATAAATTTAGTATATGGTTTTAGTTTGACATACAAGGTATGACTGTATTTTTAGGGATGGCAACGAGTACCCGGTTAACCGGGTAATCGCTCGAACATCCGATTAAATACCAAAATCGGTATTTGGTTACTCAGAAAACTTTTTTATGGAAATAATGATAAAATATTCCAGACAACAAATAATTAATGTTAGATATAATAGAAATCGTACACATAAACCAGCGCTTGGCATATGTTTACATAACAATTATTGGTCAATTAAATGGTAATTGATCTCTGATCTGTTTATTCCCCCGCAAAACACTAGCTGGTAGGTTTAACCATGTTAACCAAACAAAGTGATTAAACTGGTATGAACACAATTCGAATTTTGAAGTATTCAACTATTAAAAGTGTGTTTGAATTGAATTTCGAGAGATAGGGCTGTGAAAATGCCACCTCCTACATCTAAAGTTTGAAAGTTTTTCAAACGATGTAATGACTCAAAAACTGTCAAATGCCAGTAACTGATTCTCTTGCGTGGTGAAAAGATAATTCCGATAAATATTCAAGACTCTCGGTTCTTGCGCACCGGTATTTAGCTGTTCCGTCGGAAAGAACCTTTTCGGCAGCAGGTTTGATTGTTACGAAGCTTCGCAACAGACTGTCATCGTCTTGCATCGACCACATTATTTTCCTTAGCAAAAACTCTGTACCACAATGACCGAATAACAATCATGAATGTGACATGAAATAACCTGGTATGTAAATAATTTGTACCGTGTTGTAAATAATAAATTTATATTTTTAAATTTGTTATCATTCAACTGAATCTTTACAATTATAGTTGAAATATAAAACTTTGAAATAATGAAAAGAAAGGAAGAAAACAGTCGTTGAACCCAGCTGTACCTTTTTTAAACCGAACAAAATAAATTTTCTACCGAGTAACCGGGTACTCGATCAGAAACCTGACCGAGCAACCGGTTATAAGGTTTTAATGGTTATAAGGTTTTAATCGATTTGACACCCCTACTGTTTTTACAACAATTTTTCTATTACTCAATAATACATCATACATGTACATTTTTGTATCCTCTAATTCCCATTAACACTTCTTTTAATCTTTACACCTTCTTTAATCTTGAGTGATATTAATTCTCAGACAATGAGATAAATAAATAAATAACCACTCAAGATTTTCTTTTATCAATTATACATTTTCCTATCTATTATAAATTCATTTGTCTTAAACTGTATTTTTAACAAGGGCAACGCAAAGCGTGGCATATCCCCTCGCCTAAAAATTTGAACCGGTGACCTTGATATTTAACCTTGAAAATCAATAGGGTTCCAGATTCTCTTAAGGACTAAGTATGTACCAAGTTTGGTCAAAATCTATTGAAGGATGTTGACTTTAGAGTGTTCACAAGGATGTTACGGAAGGACGGAAGGAAGGACGGACGGTAGCGTTACTATATCCCTTCGCAACTTCGTTGGCAAGGGGATAATAATGAATTCTAAAACATTCCAAATGTATGGGTTATATAACAAATCGGGTTATATGTATAAATCAAATAAAAATTAAATCAATAAAACCATATATTTAGAAGGTCTAATTATATTTTAGTATATATAAATTAATTTCTTTAAAAAAATTCAAAAATTGTGTCGCCTGCGACATTTGTAAACAAATCAGATAAATTGTTGCTGTTGTAAAATGTTCAGTACAATAGACTATTTAAACATTTTGCTTTGACAGGAGTTATTTCCCTTTAAGGTCATATTTCATAAGTTCAATGAAAATAATATATCTTTTCCCCATAATGTATACAGAATTTTAATGTTACAACTATACTTGTGAAATTTCTTCTAGTTGCTAATTAAATAATCCACTGAATTTTTTTTTTTACAAATTGTTAGAAAATTATACTCAAATTGTTTGTCCTTTCTGTTGCTCTTGCAAGAACAACGTACTACCATTTTTGCCTGTTGTAAGGAAAATAACTTCCATAAAAACACTTGATTTTAGAATCAAATTGGGACTTTACAAAAGTTCTATTGTATTTACAGATGGGAGGTTTAAATAATTTATTATGGGTCCCCTTCACATTTTTCATATTACTTTTTTAATTTAGAGTGTATTAATCAATTTTATTGTCATAGAAGCAAGTAAGACACCTTGTGACAAAAAAAAAATACAATAAACATATAAGGAAATACAACAAATTTAAGGAGCTGGGTTATTTGTCTGGAGCTGATTTGCTTGTCTTCAGTTCCATTGAACTCCTCGGAAAGGAGCCAAGACTTTGAACCTGCCGAAAATCTGATGGGTTCAGAGTTAATTAATTTAATTTTTTCGATTTCAGATAATTGAGTCTCCTCTTTTTCAAAGTCGAACTCAGACAAAAACTTTTTTCTTCTTCTAACATTACAGTTTCTTTCACAATGGAAAAAGAAATGAAATTCATCATCAATATTGTTATATTTGCAAAAATGACCAACTCTGAGATTTCAGGGCACTTTTTAATATCTACCCAATTTCATTTCTAAATTATGATCACATATTCTAAACTTTAAAATTTGGGTATGACAAATAATTCTAGAAGTATTACAATGGATCAGAAATAGTAATAGATTATATAGCATTGTGTATGTTTAATATTAAAATTATCTATTCTAAGAACTATGAAGTATGACAATTTAACCAATAGACATGTGGATTGTTACAACATTTTAAAACATTTGTTTTGCCGTATATATAGGCTCCGTCAAATCCACAGATGAAAAAAAGAAAACAACATAAACAAATAATGATGTGACATGCAACTATTACAATTTTTTCATTTTAAAAACAAATATTTGTTTGTCAAATTTTTTGTTTTCAACTTCCATAATAAAATAAAACTTCTTCCAAATAAAATAAAATATATTTTAAATCAATGTTGCTGTACAGTGAAGTCATATGTCTTATAGTCCAAAAAACAAAAAAATATTAAGAGAAATGTCCCAAATGAGGTCTTGCTGACTACAAAGCATGACAGAAGACAGACAGAAGGTTGTTACTGGACTTTGGAACAGGGGAGTTGAAAAATAAGCATGAAAAAGGGTGTGTGTAAAAAATACTGACTATTTAACAAAGGGAGTAAAAAAATAAGCATAAAAAGGGGTCGGTAAAAAGTAGAAACACTAAATTTACAAAGTGTCGTTGTAATTTCCCTGATTGAAATTAGCCTATAGTATAGCCGAATGTACATATCTGTATTTGGAAGTAAAGTGAACACTATGGTACCGTGGGTTCTATGATAGCGTGTATTCATGTGCTATTTCAACCAATTTTCTGCTCCATTTTTTTAATTTAACTACAACAGTACCATAGGGCCCTAATATCATTGATTCAACTAGACATCGGTCTCGGGACATTTGCCCACCTATTTCTAAAATTTACTTGAAGAACTTTATAAAAATTAGTTTAATTATTATAGAATGTCCTGAAGAAATTTTGATAAAACTGGCAATTGTCCTGTAAATTTCAATGTCTAGCTGAAACACTGCAATATACATGTTCAGCAGCAAAGTATTTCATGTCCTTTTTTAACAAAATGAAGTCCATTACAGTTTTCTTTACACAATATAAACAATACTAAAGGTCTATTATAATCCTATGTAGGCAGAAAGTCCATTGTGAATGACAGTATATATTGTAAATGTTGAAATGGTTAAGGACACTACGCCAATAGCTGCCATGGTGTAAGACTCATACTGGATCCACTCTGAAATATAAGTTAAAAATAAATTAATAAAAACAAGATGTTGCACGCTACGTCGTGCTAAGAATACCCCCACTCGTTCATTTGTAAGTCGCACGGTAAACAGGAAGTAGATGTGCGGTAAACCTGGAAAGGGGAGACACGGTACAAGTCACCATACCAAAGCCATATATCAAATATAAAATAATTTCTTCCAGTAGAAGCTGAGATAACTGTTACGAAAGTGTTCATTACAGCAAACATGAAAAATTCTAAGTCGCACTATAAACAGGAAGTAGATGTGCGGTAAACCTGGAAAGGGGAGACACGGTACAAGTCACCATGCCAAAGCCATATATCAAATATAAAATCATTTCTTCCAGTAGAAGCTGAGATAACTGTTACGAAAGTGTTCATTACAGCAAACATGAAAAATTCTAAGTCGCACTATAAACAGGAAGTAGATGTGCGGTAAACCTGGAAAGGGGAGACACGATACAAGTCACCATGCCAAAGCCATATATCAAATATAAAATCATTTCTTCCAGTAGAAGCCGAGATAACTGTTACGAAAGTGTTCATTACAGCAAACATGAAAAATTCTAAGTCGCACAGTAAACAGGAAGTAGATGTGCGGTAAACCTGGAAAGGGGAGACATGGTACAAGTCACCATGCCAAAGCCATATATCAAATATAAAATCATTTCTTCCAGTAGAAGCTGAGATAACTGTTACGAAAGTTTTCATTACGGCAAACATGAAAAATTCTAAGTCGCACTGTAAACAGGAAGTAGATGTGTGGTAAACCTGGAAAGGGGAGACACGATACAAGTCACCATGCCAAAGCCATATATCAAATATAAAATCATTTCTTCCAGTAGAAGTTGAGATATGTTACGAAAGTGTGAACAGACGGATGGACAAACGGACAAGGTGATTGCAATATAGCCCCCACTCTATGAGTGGGGGTATAATGATAAGCATACATGTGAACCTTCCGGCGGGAGCATTTTTCTCCCGATTTTGAGGGTCCCTTCCGTCCCTCCCGTCAACTTTCAAAATCTTCCGCCTATGAAAAAAAATCAAGTACCAAAAAATCTTGACCTACATTTTGCGATCAATATTTCTGGAAATTCCCCATTTGGAACTCCCGCGCTGACGAAAAACGCTGAGAGATACGAATGGTAAAGGTGAATGTCATATTTAATGATATCCGGTTATTGATCTGTTTGACACCTTTACAGGTAAATTGGTTCATGTTGATTAATTAAGGTGGTGATGATTATACAATTATCCGCTGATTGACAGTTAATTGGGGATAAGGAAGTGTGTTTGTGGCACATGCTTAGATGATTAGAAGTGTGATAGTGGCAATTAAAAATAGTTATAAAATATAAGTTAAAAATAAGTTAGTAAAAATAATAAGATGTTCATTACAATAACAGCTTTAAAATGGTCATTATTTTAGCACACATAAGAAGTGGTCGTGATCATATGATAGTTGGATTTACAACTTCCTATGCAATCAGTACTTATCACCACTAAAGTTGTGATTTTGAATCCCGCTCATGGCAAAGTGTACTCGATACACATTTATGTGATAAAGTTTGTCAGTGACTTGCGGCAGGTCAGTGGGTTTCCTCCACCAATAAAACTGACTGTCACAATATAACTAAAATATTGTTGAAATAACAACTCCCCCCATTCATACTGAAAATATCACTTATTTGGTTCAAAGGATTGATTGATTGATTGATATTTGGTGTGTAATGCCACTTTCAGCAATATTTCAGCTATATCATGGCGACCAGTTTCAGTGGTGGAAGAAGTCGGAGTACCCGGAGAGAACCACCGACCATAGGCAAGCAACTGGTAATCTTTATCACTTGCGGCTGCAAGTCGAGTGCACCCTTTTTTGTAATTTACAAAGACGGGCGCGAACCCATGCCGTATTGGTGATAGGCTTGTATGAGTTGTTAGGTAATCCAACTACCTAACTCATTGAGCCACCTGGGCCCTTGTGGCTCTATTGGCACATTATCCTAATTGCAGATCAACTAGTCTTTTCTCCTTAAAGCTGCATGCTGAACAACACGTACCAATTTCATAATCTTCGGTTTGACCTGACCTGAACTCGAATCCATGATCTACTATACTCGAAGTGGAGAGCACGCTAACCATTACACAACCAATGCAGTTCCTCACTTCAGGTGAACTCAAAATAAGCGGAAAAACTGGTAAACAAGGCGTAGAAGGACAGATACAATTTGGCCATTAATACTGACCTTAGCGGCTGTCGTGGCCATGATCATATGGTAGTTGGATTTACAACTACCTATGGAATCAGTGCATATCACCTATCTCGATCAGGGTGAGGTGTACAACATTATGTGATAAAGTTTGTCAGTGACTTGCGACAGGTCGGTGGTTTTCTCCACCAATAAAACTGACCACAACGATATAACTGAAATATTGTTGAAAGTAGCGTTAAACACCACCAAACAAACAACATACTAACCTTCAGGCTCTTCATTGTCGATCTGATCCTTTGTAATCTCTACACGTAGAAAAGCTTGTGTAGTATCAGTCCCGTCAGTACATTCCACGTACAGTTCATATTCATTATTTGTATCAGCATTTAATTCAGCTGTGTCATTTAGGTAGATAGATTTCCCTGTAATACACAAAAACATAAACCATGTTTACCGGGTAAAATACAATGAAAGCTCCCTGTTTACCATGTAAAATACAATGAAAGCTCGCTGTTTACAAGATAAAATAAAATGAAAGCCCCCTGTTTACAAGATAAAATACAATGAGAGCTCCCTGTTTACAAGGTAAAATATAATGAAAACTCCTTGTTTACCAGGTGAAATTCAATGAAAGCTCCCTGTTCACCAAGTAAAATACAATGAAAGCCCCTGTTTACAAGGTAAAATACAATGAAAGCTCCCTGTTCACCAGGTAAAATACAATGAAAGCTCCCTGTTTACAAGGTAAAATACAATGAAAGCTCATTGTTTACAATGTAAAATACAATGAAAACTCTGTTTACAAGGTAAAATACAATGAAAGCTCCCTGTTTACCAGGTAAAATACCACAAAGGCTCCCTGTTTACCAGGTAAAATACAATGAAAGCTCCCTGTTTACCTTGTAAAATACAATGAAAACTTCGCTTACAAGGTAAAATACGATGAAAGCTCCCTGTTTACCGGGTAAAATACAACAAAGTCTCCCTGTTTACATGGTAAAATTCAATGAAAGCCCCATTTACCAGGTAAAATACAATGAAAGCTCCCTGTTTACCAAGTAAAATACAATGAAAGCTCCCTGTTTATCAGGTAAAATACAATGAAAGCTCCGTTTACCAGGTAAAATACAATGAAAGCTCCCTGTTTACAAGGTAAAATACAATGAAAGCTCCCTGTTTACAAGATAAAATACAATGACAGCTCCCTGCTTACAAGGTAAAATACAATGAAAGCTCCCTGTTTACAAGGTAAAATACAATGACAGCTCCCTGTTTACAAGGTCAAATACAATGAAAGCTCCCTGTTTACAAGGTAAAATACAATATCTATTTATCTACATCACCATACCTAAAAGATAGAAGACTCCTTCTGTTTTTGGTATGGTTTTTAAGAAGGAACAAGTGATTGGATCTGGACCTTTAGATGGATCTTCTACCGAAAATGTGCACAATTCTCCTGTGGTCGTCTCGGCTATCTGTATTACTTTGTTCATATCAGGAAATGTAGGTGGCTGTAAATATATCAAAACTTTCATGTGTATCAAACATTTCACTGAAATGATAACAACATAAACATGATAAATATTGACCATACATATAGAATAACAGGGGCCGTGATTGGATTTACAACTACCTATGCAATCAGTGCCTATCACCACTGATGTTGTGAGTTTGAATATCGATCAGGGTGAGGTGTATAACATTTATGTGACAAAGTTTGTCAGTAACTTGCGACAGGTCGGTGGTTTTCTCCGGATCCTCCGGTTTCCTCCACCAATAAAACTGCCGCCATGATATATAACTGAAATATTACTGAAAGTGGCGCTAAACACCATAAAATCAAACCTATAGAATAACAGCTGTTATGAAGGTCGAGACTGACATTATCACTAGTTTCATAGAGAATCTGAAAGGACGAGCTGCGATGCTGTGATAATGTATATTAAGACCTTCAAAACTGACGTTATTGTTTTTACCTATAATATTATAATGTGTTCAATTTCAAACTGACCGATAATTTCTAGTATCAGTGTCAGTTTGTTGATAATAACAATATCACTCGGTGAAATGAAAGAAAATATGTATAAATTACCGATAAATAGGAATGGTTGGTTATTTAATTACTAGTTTAAGAAGGTGCAATCTGTAGGTTGTAGATCATAGTTTTTAACAATGAAAATTAAACAATATTTCTATTAGATTTAATATCAATAACGTGATTTATTGATTGATTGGTGTTTAAAGTCAACATTAGCAGTATTTCAGCTATATTGTGGCTTTCAAAAAAGTGATATCATTCAAATAAATTAATGGTCTGCATGAGAAACCCGAAGTAAAAATTGCCTTATTTTTTAAAACAACGAAAATGTTAGAAAAAAAAGCATTTAACACCATTAAGTCTGTATAAGTCTTGTTTCAGTTCTTTGCACAGCTAAAGGTGGTTAGTAACAGATAATAAGTGTGGATGGACATATTTTATATAATTGACAGGGGCCGTTGTGGTCGTGATCGTATGGTAGTTGGATTTACAAGTACCTGTGCATTCAGTGACTGTCACCACTAAAATTGTGAGTTCGAATCTCGCTCATGGCGAGGTGTACTTGATACAACATTATGTGATAAAGTTTGTCAGTGACTTGCGGCAGGTCAGTGGTTTTCTCCAGGTGCTTCGGTTACCTCCTCCAATAAAGCTAACCACCATGATATAACTGAAATATTGTGTTCAATACCACAACACTAACCCTACTCAAATATAAAGTTGGGCCCGTCATGGTCGTAATCGTATCGTAGTTGGATTTACAACTACCTATGCAATCAGTGCCTATCACCACTGATGTTGTGGGTTCGAATCCCGATCAGGGCGAGGTGTACAACATTATGTGATAAAGTTTCTCAGTGGCTTGCGGCAGGTCAGTGGTTTTCTCCGGGTACTCCAGCTTCCTCCACCAATAAAACTGACTGCCATGATATAACAGAAATATTGTTGAAAGTGGTGTTAAACACCATCATCTTTACCCTACTCAAATATGAAGTTGATGCTCGTCTTTTGTTTCACATATCAAATGTACCCCAGTCTTCACGCTAACCCACTTGCCCGAAGCCCGGGACAAGTAAAACTGGATTCGGACAAGTGAAAATTATGAAAGAATTTCTTTGAATAAATAGAAAATTTTAGTAGGTGTAAAAAATTAAGGCTAGGACCTACCCCATTAAAGGTTGTCACGGTAACGGTTCCTGTGACTCTATTATAGCAGGAGTCCTCGGCCCACATTATATAGTAATGATACTGATTCCTCTCACCAATGATGTGTAGAAGATCATCCTTCACGTGGATAGATTCTAAAAATAGAAATATACAGTCAACACATCACATGGACAGATTCTATAAATAGAAATACACAAAGTCAACAGATTCTATAATAGAAATATACAAAGTCAACAGATTCTATTAATAGAAATATACAAAGTCAACAGATTTGATAAATAGAAACAGACAAAGTCAACACATCACATGGACAGACTCTATAAATAGAAACATACAAAGTCAACATGTGTAAGATTTAACAATGAATGATTTTAATAATACAGTCAAATCTCGTTATCTCGAAGTTCATAGAAATGTTGAAAAAAATTGAAGTGTTCGAAAGGGAAGCAAGGAATTAAGTAAGTTAGGTAACTCTTGTCAGGTTAATTTGTATTAAAATTATTTTTGACACAAAAACAAAGACCCCACCCCACATTCATTCATCTTTTGAGAAAGATACCATGTAATTCCCATTTCTTACTACTTGTAATTTCCATTTAAAATACAGGAAGATTTATGTATACAAACTTCTGATGAAAAGATCCAATTCCCAGTCACAAAGGTCAATAACTCCTTAAAAAATGATTCGATCAAATTGTCATGCCCTTCTTCTTCTTCTAAATACTAGAGTCTAAGGATAGAGTGGGTAACGTCCCGGAAGCCTTATACCAATCTACATATGGCAATAAGCATGCCTATTAAAATGTAGGAGGAGATGTACATACCAACTTTGTCATGAAATATTCTATGTTAAATAGGGCAATAGTTCAGCAAAAATGGTCCATCCAAAATACTGTAATGATATGCAATTCTT
The DNA here is from genome assembly GCA_963383655.1 of Bathymodiolus septemdierum. Taxonomy (NCBI): domain Eukaryota; kingdom Metazoa; phylum Mollusca; class Bivalvia; order Mytilida; family Modiolidae; genus Bathymodiolus; species Bathymodiolus septemdierum. Next base: position 66,892,015 of record OY726525.1, read on the forward strand.
CATTTGGCTATAAGTAAGTATGCAATGTTTTAAAGAATTCCCACTTAAAATGTAGGAGGAATAGTACACACTTATGACAGCTAAAGGGATCTGATGGATGGAGGGATCTACCTCTTTTTCTCTGAAGCCAGAAATTTGATTTCTCTCAAAACAAAAATCAGCTTTTTTTTTTATAAAAAATCAGTAATTTTTCTTCAAATTTTACCAAATTTTCCTATTCAAAACTGCAGGGTCAGATTTTTTTTGTTTTTTTTGCATCATTCAAGTCAAGATATGTTTTTCTATAAAATTTGGCCACAGAAATATTTTTTTAGAAAAAAATACATAGCTGCCCATCCCACTAAAAGTTATAGTTTCCTTATCATAGGAAATGAAACCATTCAATAAGATACAATATAATCTAAGGGGCAAATGTGGTCATGATCGCATGGTAGTTGGATTTATAACTACCTATGTAATCAGTGCCTATCACCATTAACGTTGTGAGGTGAGGTGTACTCAATACAACATTATGTAATAAAATTTATCAGTTACTTGCAGCAGGTCGGTGGTTTTCTCCACCAATAAAACTGATCGCCACGATATAAATGAACTATTGTTGAAAGTGGTGTTACACACCATAAACCCAAAACCCAAAACCCAAAACCCCACTATAATCTTACATACTTGCAAAAGTATCAAAGTAGAAGTATAGATCGCCATATTCTGGTTCATAATCCACGAACCAATCAGCATAATCTGTGTCATTGAAGAAGAAGTCAATAATACTAAAATCAATAGAAGCATGATCTGGTATGGTCTTATCATAACGAGACATGTTGAAGTATGGCGGTGTATCTAAAATTAAAAAAAAATATTATCATACTACATAATATTATAAAATTTCACATTAAGTGTAAGTTGAATTGAATTATCTCCCCCTGTGTTCCTACTCATGGTCTAATCAGGTTGTCCAATCATGTAAATCATATTATTGAATATAATTTTTCATGAAATTCTTTGATAGATGAGAGATGATGTAAAAACTAGATGCTATAGCAAAATGAAAAAAAAATATGACAACAAAAATAATAGATATTCACCTAACTGGTTATTTATGGAAGTTTGTGTTCAAGCAAGTTTGTAGTTTTTGAGTGAGTGATTGTTGCTTAATGTCATCTCAGCAATTTTCAATCTATATCATGGCCAAAACAAGTTAATTTTTAATTGCTTTCTACTACACCAACACATTTGGAATATTAGTGCTAGCTCACTGAAACAACAGTCCACAGATAGACATATCCTCCCACTTAAACGTTATCCTGATTCACTGAAACAACAGTCCACAGATAGACATATCCTCCCACTTAAACGTTATCCTGATTCACTGAAACAACAGTCCACAGATAGACATATCCTCCCACTTAAACATTATCCTGATTCACTGAAACAACAGTCCACAGATAGATACATCCTCCCACTTAAACGTTATCCTGATTCACTGAAACAACAGTCCACAGATAGACATATCCTCCCACTTAAATGTTATCCCGATTCACTGAAACAACAGTCCATAGATAGACATATCCTCCCACTTAAACGTTATCCTGATTCACTGAAACAACAGTCCACAGATAGATACATCCTCCCACTTAAACGTTATTCTGATTCACTGAAACAACAGTCCACAGATAGACATATCCTCCCACTTAAACGTTATCCTGATTCACTGAAACAACAGTCCATAGATAGACATATCCTCCCACTTAAATGTTATTCTGATTCACTGAAACAACAGTCCACAGATAGACATATCCTCCCACTTAAACATTATCCTGATTCACTGAAACAACAGTCCACAGATAGACATATCCTCCCACTTAAACGTTATCCTGATTCACTGAAACAACAGTCCACAGATAGACATATCCTCCCACTTAAACGTTATCCTGATTCACTGAAACAACAGTCCACAGATAGACATATCCACCCACTTAAACGTTATTCTGATTCACTGAAACAACAGTCCATAGATAGACATATCCTCCCACTTAAACGTTATCCTGATTCAATGAAACAACAGTCCACAGATAGATATATCCTCCCACTTAAACGTTATCCTGATTCACTGAAACAACAGTCCACAGATAGATATATCCTCCCACTTAAACGTTATTCTGATTCACAGAAACAACAGTCCACAGATAGACATATCCTCCCACTTAAACGTTATCCTGATTCACAGAAACAACAGTCCACAGATAGATATATCCTCCCACTTAAACGTTATCCTGATTCACAGAAACAACAGTCCACAGATAGACATATCCTCCCCCTTAAACGTTATCCTGATTCACTGAAACAACAGTCCACAGATAGACATATCCCCCCACTTAAACGTTATCCTGATTCACTGAAACAACAGTCCACAGATAGATATATCCTCCCACTTAAACGTTATCCTGATTCACTGAAACAACAGTCCACAGATAGACATATCCTCCCACTTAAACGTTATCCTGATTCACTGAAACAACAGTCCACGGATAGACATATCCTCCTACTTAAACATTATCCTGATTCACTGAAACAACAGTCCACAGATAGACATATCCTCCCACTTAAACGTTATCCTGATTCACTGAAACAACAGTCCACAGATAGACATATCCTCCCACCTAAACGTTATCCTGATTCACTGAAACAACAGTCCACAGATAGACATATCCTCCCACTTAAACGTTATCCTGATTCACTGAAACAACAGTCCACAGATAGACATATCCTCCCACCTAAACGTTATCCTGATTCACTGAAACAACAGTCCACAGATAGACATATCCTCCCACCTAAACGTTATCCTGATTCACTGAAACAACAGTCCACAGATAGATATATCCTCCCACTTAAACGTTATCCTGATTCACTGAAACAACAGTCCACAGATAGACATATCCTCCCACTTAAACGTTATCCTGATTCACTGAAACAACAGTCCACAGATAGACATATCCTCCCACTTAAACGTTATCCTGATTCACTGAAACAACAGTCCACAGATAGACATATCCCCCCACTTAAACGTTATCCTGATTCACTGAAACAACAGTCCACAGATAGATATATCCTCCCACTTAAACGTTATCCTGATTCACTGAAACAACAGTCCACAGATAGACATATCCTCCCACTTAAACGTTATCCTGATTCACTGAAACAACAGTCCACGGATAGACATATCCTCCTACTTAAACGTTATCCTGATTCACTGAAACAACAGTCCACAGATAGACATATCCTCCCACTTAAACGTTATCCTGATTCACTGAAACAACAGTCCACAGATAGACATATCCTCCCACCTAAACGTTATCCTGATTCACTGAAACAACAGTCCACAGATAGACATATCCTCCCACTTAAACGTTATCCTGATTCACTGAAACAACAGTCCACAGATAGACATATCCTCCCACTTAAATGTTATCCTGATTCACTGAAACAACAGTCCACAGATAGACATATCCTCCCACCTAAACGTTATCCTGATTCACTGAAACAACAGTCCACAGATAGACATATCCTCCCACTTAAACGTTATCCTGATTCACTGAAACAACAGTCCACAGATAGACATATCCTCCCACTTAAACGTTATCCTGATTCACTGAAACAACAGTCCACAGATAGACATATCCTCCCACCTAAACGTTATCCTGATTCACTGAAACAACAGTCCACAGATAGACATATCCTCCCACTTAAACGTTATCCTGATTCACTGAAACAACAGTCCACAGATAGACATATCCTCCCACTTAAACGTTATCCTGATTCAGAGCCACTAGTCTTTGCTCTTACTACTTAAACTGGATTTTTAGCGAAAAAGCAACAAATATCAATTATATAGTCGTTTGTTTAACCTGACCTGGGCCTGAACCCATGATCTACCACAATCTAGTCGAGCCTGCTACCCATTACACCAATGAGTCATTTTCTTCAGTTTCTTTCACAAATAAAACAAGCCACAATGATATAACTTAAACATTGCTGAAAGTGGCAGTGAAAACACTCTTACCCCTAACCACGCATGTGTTTAGTCTGAAAAAACCCCCATCTACTTTCTTACTTTCAACCGTTGTATATCGCAGAGCATAGACTTGTTGTGTCAAGATTTCTTTGGTTCCATTCCAGTTAACGACATCGCCATCCCGAGGTTCTTCTGTTGTTATCTTGTACGTGTCTGTAGGACAATAGACTGGACGTAGATCTCGATGGTCAGGTGACGAAGCATTGTATGCAGCATTACACCAATCATATGACAGGATATTGTCTCCTCCGTCATACCTACATATTATGAAAAGAAAGCTTAAAGTGATGGTCAACAATTTAAAAAATATCAACAAAACAAAAGAAAGTTTATTTTTATGTGAATGAAGATCGTTAGTCGTTGTTTTTCCTATTGTACTTTTTCTTTTGGTCATTATGTTGTCTGTTCTTCTTCGATATATGGATTCTGATTACCCCTTTGGTATCTTCAAACTCTTCTTAAACAGTGATGGTCAACAATTCATCAATATTATCAAAATGAACAATCACCTCTCACCTCAAGTCATTAAACATAAAAAAGACCTTGCCATATGACATTGGAAATTCAAGTCCTGGTTCGGGACAGGCATAAAAAAGTGGTTGGATCAAACAGGTTAATGGGTCCCAAACCTACCCCTTCTTAATAATAGTATATCCAACGGAAAAAAACAAACCCTGTGCAGATTCACTTCTACTCAGAGATCACACACCATCATAAAAATGAATGACAACATAAACATGGACAGTACAATATCAGAGTCAGTGAATGCTTGTAGTTAACCGACTACTAGCTAGGAAGGTAGAATCTGTTGGTTAGAGACAACTGCTAATTGTCATGTCCTGTGTCAAACATACATTTATGTCATTTTCTATGTCATATTTACATCTAGGTCATTTCCTATGTCATCCTTACATCTATGTTATTTCCTGTGTCATACTTACATCTATGTCATTTCTGGTGTCATACTTATATTTGTGTCATTTTCTATGTCATACTTACATTTATGTCATTTTCTATGTCATACTTACATTTATGTCATTTTCTATGTCATACTTACATCTATGTCATTTTCTATGTCATATTTACATCTATGTCATTTCCTGTGTCAAACATACATTTATGTCATTTTCTATGTCATACTTACATCTATGTCATTTCCTGTGTCAAACATACATTTATGTCATTTTCTATGTCATATTTACATCTAGGTCATTTCCTATGTCATACTTACATCTGTCATTTCTTGTGTAATACTTACATCTATGTCATTTCTGGTGTCATACTTACATTTGTCATTTTCTATACATGTGTCATACAAACATTTATGTCATTTTCTGTACATGTGTCATACAAACATTGATGTCATTTTCTGTACATGTGTCATATGTGCATTTATGTCATTCATGTGTCATACTAATATTTGTGTCATTTCTTGTGTCATACTAACATTTATGTCATTTCATGTGTCATACTAATATGTGTGTCATGCCTACATTTATGTAATTTCATGTGCCACACAATGATCAAAGCGACAAAGATCATACATCATGGTTGTAAATTTAAATAATTGAATGTCTATAAATCTTACCATCCAATCATATCTCCAGCAACAATGGTAATACGTTCAGCATCAGGGGGAGTGTATGTCATCATCTTATTGAGGTCAGTATCTGTAAAATATCAGTAAATATTACATAGAAATAGTAATTATTATACTTCGTGCAAGTTTCTGTAGTGATATTTGGTACTGTAATATTAAATAGTAAATATAATAGTATGTCGTCTATTTGAGTGGAGAATTTTTATCGTTTATATAATAGCTGGTTCAGTGTTGGAGATCCAATTATCAATAGGGGGGGGGGTTGATATAGGTGGAATTGTTGGTAATCACTGTTTACATTTTCTTTTAACAATCTCAGCATATTTACATTTTTCATTTCTTTTTTTATTTGATGAATACCATTTTTTGTATTTTTCGTGGATTCCATCAAATCATGAAATTTAGTGCAAAACGAAAGTAATAAATAACAAGAGAAATAATTTATGTTAGTATCAAAATCACGATTTTAAATGTCAATGAACATCAAGTTTCGGCCAATCCTTGATAATTGACACCAAGAAAACACATGAAACTATGGTAACTACAGTCAAACACTTTCTATAAAAAAGCAATTACTTGTATTATGTGACTTTCATATCAATTTCCTTTCACCGTACATTTCATATTAATTAAACCTGTATTAAGCAACCACCTGTTTTATGTGACCCTATTTCAGCGTTCCTGTGGAAGGTCACATTTGACAACTTTGACCTTAGTTAGTGCCAACAACTTTTCGGTAACCGTGGTAACTATTTTGTATGATCTTACCTGATACATTGACAGAGTTAGTGCCTACAACCTTTTTGTAACCATGGTAATTATTGTGTATAATCTTACCTGATACATTGACAAAGTTGGTGCCTACGACCTCTCTGTAACCGTCCACACCAATAGACCTCCACACAACAAATTTCAGTCTTCCTTTATTGATTGGATAAAACGTCCATGTAGAAATCAATCCACAACACCTCACTATATCAATATCACTTTCTAGTATGTAGGCATTTCCTAAAACATAAAACAAATACAATTCTTATACTTATAGTAGGCAATGGACAAAATGTCATTATGAGGGGCCGTTGTGGTCGTGATCGTATGGTAGTTGAATTTACAACTACCTGTGCAATCAGTGTCTATCACCACTAAAGTTTTGAGTTCGATTCCCGCTCATTGCGAGGTGTATTCGATACATCATGTGATAAAGTTTGTCAATGACTTGTGGTAGGTCTGTATGTTTTTCCAGTTTCCTCCACCAATAAAGATGACCATCATGATAAAATTGAAATATTGTTGAAAGTGGCGTTAAGCACCATCAACATAAGCCTAAAATGTCATTTTAATAAAGTACTCTCCCTTCTAAAATTAAAAAGTGGCCATATAATAGAGGTGGCCTCTCTTGAGGAAGACAATTTACTAGTATTTTATTATCTCAGTGCATCTGAAATCTGGCCTGATAAGATGTGTGGCCTTAAATGGGTGAAGGGCTTATTAGAGGGGGACTATTGTACCCACATCAAATCGCATAGAAAATGAAACATCTCTTTATGACAAATATCATTGCTACAAATCGCTCTTAGGATGATTTCAAGATTGGTATATGTTTTAAATTTTGCTTGTTTTATGGATTGCTCCCAGTGTAAATTTTTTCATTAAATCAAAAAAAATACTTTTCCCTCTTTACAGCTTCGGGTTACCCATTCTAACCTTTCTCACTGAGTTTTACTAGTAATTTTTTTAATAATTAAATAAACAAACTACCTTCTGCTGTGTCATTGACTGCCCCTAGCATTAAATTTTCCAAAGGTAGATAACTGAAGCCTCTCTCTTCACAATCTGAAACAAAAGAAGATTTAATTCTGAATTATTTATTTATGGTGCCATGAAAGGGTTAGGGTTATGGAGTTTAAAGCCACTTTCAACATTATTTCAGTTACATTCATGATTGTGGCAGTCAGGTGGTGATGGAAACCTCTGACCTGTCACAAGTGAATGGTAACATGCGTTGTAACAGTAGACTGTGATAAACAGGTGAGTTGAGTGGTATGTATCACATCATACAAGCTAAGGACAATCATTATCGGTGGTATAATGGTAACATGAGTTGTAACAATAGCATACATGTTAACCTCTGGGAACTGCTAGGGGGGGAGATCTTCCCCCTACCAACTCTTCTAAGGGGGAGATTTTGTGCGTCGCCTTTAAACGCACAAAATTGTACCTTGTAGTTGCATACATGTGATAAGAGTTGCTATGCTACAACTGGAGATTTGTAAATTTTTGGCTGGAGATTTGGTCTCATAACTGGAGATTTTTTATCGACGTATTTGATGCATGTTTTTATTGTTAATTGATGTTTTCTTTTTTGTTTGTTTCAGTATTGAACCAACTGCATCCCATTTCAATATATATTGTTTACATTTCTGTCTTATTAGTAGTGTTTCATATGATGAATGAAGGATAAAAACTGTATTTATAATTTATTCATAATCAAAGCAATAACAATGAAGACATAATGCTCTGAAAAATAAAGTCATAGAGCACTAAAATTAAAAAGTCACTTTGCTGCTGGTGCGTTGGGTGATAGCATACGTTTTGGCATTTTTGTGGTTTATCAATTCCATCCTGGAACTTAGTCCTTAAATAATACTTTGATCGGCTTTGGTCCCAAACAAGCCATAACAACTCAATCTGAGATGAATTCATTGCACGTTTGATCGAAATAAGAAGTTTTCCTCGGCATCAAAGGTTGTCCGACTCCTGTTTGCACAACGGTTTATAACTATTTTTAATTGCCGCTATCATACTTCTAATCATCTAAGCGTGTGCCACAAACCCACTTCCTTATCCCCAATTAACTGTCAATCAGTGGATAATTGTTGTATAATCATCAACACCTTAATTAATCTCCATGACCCAATTTACCTGTAAAGGTGTCAAACAGATCAATAACCGGATATTATTTAAACACCTTTACCATTTGTTACTCTCTGCGTTTTTCATCAGTGTGGGAGTTCCAAATGGGGAATTTCCAGAAATATTGATCGCAAAATGTAGGTCAAGATTTTATTGTACTTGATTTTTTTGTTGGGGGAGATCGTCCGGGAGGAAAAGGTGTGTGCGGGAGATTAATGTCTCCCGCGCATGAGACCCAGTCCATGCGGGAGATAAGGCTCTTACGCGGGAGACTCCCGCGAAAAGGGGGAGGGTTAACAGGTATGCAATAGACTGTGATAAACAGGTGAGTTGAGTGGTATGTATTTTGGAGGTGAAGATACAAGCTAAGGACAATCATTATAGTCTATCCTGCTTTAGGAGGGGGGATTATGGAGTTTAACTCCACTTTCAAGAATATTTCAGTTACCTGGTATATAGTGGCAGTCAGTTTTATTGGTGGAGGAAACCAGTCACTGGAGAAAACCATCAACCTGCCGCAAGTAACTGACAAACTTTATCACATAATGTTGTATCGAGTACACTTTAACATTATGTTAGTGGTGATTGTATAGGTAGTTGTAAATCCAACTTCCGTACGATCACGATGGCCCCTTTAGTGACCACCTCTACTAAGCAATAACTTCTATTATGTGACCTTAGATTTAATTTCCCTTGACTTTTTATTTCAGATTACTTAAACCTGTATTTAGATACCATCTGTCTTATGTGGACCTATTTCAATGTTTCCTTGTAAGATCACATAAGGCAGGTTTGACTGCACTTATATCTTTACTTACAGTCCTTGCCATAATTTTTTATTTAGAACAATTTTATATTTATTCAAACAAATTCTTTCATAATTTTCACTTGTCTGAATCCAGTTTTACTTTCCGGGCTTCGGGCAAGTGGGTTAGCCCAAAGACTGTATTTATATTTTTACTTACATGGACAATAGCGATGGTTTCCCAACAGAAGACATTCTCTGGTTTCTAACGCGTGTGTTTCGTCGTTCAGCTGTCCACACGTGTTAACATAACCATCTTCAGTATTAGATTCTGTGTTTGATTCGCATGAACGAGTCCTAGTCTGGATACCTCTGTCACAGGTCATCGAACAGTCTGACCACTGTGTCCACTGAGCCCATTGTGGAACTATAAAAGAACAAAAATCAAAAGCAGGCATTATAATATACAAGGTTTGGCTTAGGTTGGTTTATGGTGTTTAATGCCACTTTCAACAATATTTCAGTTATATCATGGCAGTCCGTTTTATTGGTGGAAGAAACCGAAGTACCCGGAGAAAACCATAGACCTGCTGTAAGTCACTGACAAACTTTATCACATAACGTTGTATCGAGTACACTTCACCATGAGAGGGATTCAAACTCACAACTTTAGTGGTGATAGGCACTGATTGCATAGTTGGTTTAAATCAAACTACCACACAATCATGACCACAATGGCCCCTATAACATGTAAGGATCAAAGTCTTAATAAGGATGTCATGAGAGAATCTATTTGAAAGATCATGAGGTCTTTGCATGGCGCTGTTTTCTGGATAAGATCAGAATTAATGCTACTTGTTCACAAGACAAGACAGAAACAAGAATTGCCTATGGCGCAATGTTTTTTAACGGATCGGGACGAAAAGAGCAATCTTTGTAGAGGACCTTCCGTAGATGCTTCCTACCAATTTTCGGTTCTTTTGGCTAAGCAGTTTCAGAGGAGAAGATGAAAATGTGAAAAGTTAACAGATGCCAGGTGATGGCAAAAGCTCACATTGCCTTTGGTAAGGTATTAAAAGCAACAAAAAAAAAGAAGAATTGTTTCCATATCAATGTCTAAAAATTGTACAGAAACTTACTTGTGCATGAATAGTCCCAGTACATGACTCCACAGAATGATATTAAACGGTTTGTATAGTAGCGCTCTTTAATACGGGAACATGTCAACCATCCCCATCCACATCTGTAGTATTCCGTGTACGTCAACTGTACATCGTAATCATTACTTGTAAAGCACCACGTCAAACTATCATTTATCATGACGTCACAGTCAAAATGATTATCACACTGTGATTCCACGTGTGCTAATCCATTGTGTGTTGCATCCTCAGGATTAAAGTACCAATAATCGTCGGTGTTGTAATCCCAGGCACAGCCGTGTGTCCAGCTACTCCTGGTAATGTCTAATGTTCCGTTAGTGTCGTAGATATAACAGACGGGAGAGAAGTAGTCATTTCTACATGTGTCCCCGTTATCTGAAAATAAATGATAATTTTATAATAATAATAATAATAATAATAATAAAAATGATGTGTCCCTGTTTTGTCCATTATTGATTGCCCTTTCGGTTTTCACCAATGTTTATTTATAGTGTATTGCTTGACCCAACTAGGGATTGAAGCCACGATCTACCACACTCATGGTGAACCTACTTTATCCATTTCACAATTGAGGTCTTTAAGTGTTTTTTTATATAGAATATTACAATATAACATACAAAGTAAATATATAAAGATGGTTACTCCAATTAAAATGTTTACCATGTATTTGGACAATAAAAACATTACTATCAGGGCCAACTACATGCTTAAAATATATTTAATATAATATTGTAAATGCTTCATATTCACTGAAGATCAATTTTTTGTGGAAATGTCAATTTTCTTTTATTTTGGCTATTACAATTTTTGTTTGTGATTTTGAACTTAATTTAGAAGTACAATTTCAAAACTTCAACTGGGAGTATTGTCTGGATATTAAAACCACTTATATTTCAATACAGCCTTTACATGCTTATACAGAAAAACCAAAAAGTGCCACACCCATAAAAGTGTCGCCCCGCTGTGGAACCCCCCCTCTATCAACACTTTAACAACAATCTAGAGATTTTCATAAAACTTTACGTACAGAGACACGTCTGTGTGTTACATCTTCCTTCCCCCCCCCCTCTATCAACACTTTAACAACAATCTAGAGATTTTCATAAAACTTTACGTAGAGAGACACGTCTGTGTGTTACATCTTCCCCCCTCCCCCTCTCTATCAACACTTTAACAACAATCTAGAGATTTACATAAAACTTTACATACAGAGACACGTCTGTGTGTTACATCTTCCCCCCCCCCCCCCCCCCCCTATCAACACCTTAACAACAATCTAGAGATTTACATAAAACTTTACGTACAGAGACACGTCTGTGTGTTATATCTTCCCCCCCCCCCTCCCCCCCCTCTATCAACACTTTAACAACAATCTAGAGATTTACATAAAACTTTACGTACAGAGACACGTCTGTGTGTTACATCTTCCCCCCTCCCCCTCTCTATCAACACTTTAACAACAATCTAGAGATTTACATAAAACTTTACATACAGAGACACGTCTGTGTGTTACATCTTCCCCCCCCCCCCCCTATCAACACCTTAACAACAATCTAGAGATTTACATAAAACTTTACGTACAGAGACACGTCTGTGTGTTATATCTTCCCCCCCCCCCTCCCCCCCCCCCCCCTCTATCAACACTTTAACATCAATCTAGAGATTTACATAAAACTTTACGTACAGAGACACGTCTGTGTGTTACATCTTCTCCCCCCTCCCCTCCCCTCTATCGACACTTTAACAACAATCTAGAGATTTACATAACACTTTACGTACAGAGACACGTCTGTGTGTTACATCTTTCCCCCTCCCCTCTATCAACACTTTAACAACAATCTAGAGATTTACATAAAACTTTACGTACAGAGACACGCCTGTGTGTTACATCTTTCCCCCTCCCCTCTATCAACACTTTAACAACAATCTAGAGATTTACATAAAACTTTACGTACAGAGACACGCCTGTGTGTTACATCTTCTCCCCCCTCCCCTCCCCTCTATCGACACTTTAACAACAATCTAGAGATTTACATAACACTTTACGTACAGAGACACGTCTGTGTGTTACATCTTTCCCCCTCCCCTCTATCAACACTTTAACAACAATCTAGAGATTTACATAAAACTTTACGTACAGAGACACGCCTGTGTGTTACATCTTCCCCCCCCCCCCCCCCCCCCCCCTCTATCAACACTTTAACAACAATCTAGAGATTTACATAAAACTTTACGTACAGAGACACGTCTGTGTGTTACATCTTTCCCATTGATAGTCTTTACTATCCTGACAGTCACGATCACTACCAAAATAGTTCCATGTTGGATTACTACAGTTTCTATTACGTACACGGTAACCTCCACCACAAGTACGTGAACAATCATGCCAATTGTTCCATGTTGTCCATCCAGCATCCCCTGTAAAAAGAATATATTATCATTATCATGCCAATTGTTCTACGCTGTCCAGCCAGCATACCCTGTAAAAAATCTAAATTATCATTATATGTCCTTTTCTTATCATTATATGTCCTTTTCTTTAGCTATTTCAAGCTAATTTTACATTTGTAAAGTCATCAAAACCTCAACAATTCAAAAATCTTAATCTGTGATACCAGTTCTTAAATCATGATAAAATCTTAATCTGTGATACCAGTACTTAAATCATGATAAAATCTTAATCTGTGATACCAGTACTTAAATCATGATACAATCTTAATCTGTGATACCAGTACTTAAATCATGATACAATCTTAATCTGTGATACCAGTACTTAAATCATGATACAATCTTAATCTGTGATACCAGTACTTAAATCATGATCAAATCTTAATCTGTGATACCAGTACTTAAATCATGATAAAATCTTAATCTGTGATACCAGTACTTAAATCATGATCAAATCTTAATCTGTGATACCAGTACTTAAATCATGATAAAATCTTAATCTGTGATACCAGTACTTAAATCATGATAAAATCTTAATCTGTGATACCAGTACTTAAATCATGATAAAATCTTAATCTGTGATACCAGTACTTAAATCATGATAAAATCTTAATCTGTGATACCAGTACTTAAATCATGATAAAATCTTAATCTGTGATACCAGTACTTAAATCATGATCAAATCTTAATCTGTGATATCAGTACTTAAATCATGATAAAATCTTAATCTGTGATACCAGTACTTAAATCACGATAAAATCTTAATTAAAAGTAAATCTCTACATTTTCTCATTTTAAAATATTTCAAATGTATTTAAAAAAAAAATAATTTAAACCTGGGCCATCGTGGTGGCAATTGTATGGTAGTTGGATTTATAACTACCTGTACAATCAGTGCCTATCACCACTAAAGTTGTGAGTTTGAATCTCACTCAGGCGAGGTGTACTGGATACATTATGTGATAAAGTTTGTCAGTAAACTGTGGCAGGTTGGAGGTTTTCTACGGGTACTCCGGTTTCCTCCACTTGTAAAACTGACTGCCATTATATAACTGAAATATTGTTGAAAGTGGTGTTATTACAGAGAAAAAATGTCCCCTGATGAAAAAAGAGGAAACCTCCCAAAATAGTGCCCAAATAACCTCATTTTCTAGCTGTTTGGACCAAGTTTGAAACATTTTATTTTCAAATATTTTGTTAAAAAAAGAGGAAATCAGCTGATCAGAGGAAAACTTTCATCTACACATTAAACATCATAAACCTAATCCCTCAATCCTAACCTCGTCATTTTACATGGATCATACACTATAATACTCACTGACACAGTGGTATCTAACCCACAGAAATGTTATTGAAAGTGACATTAAACATCATAACTCTAACCCCTCAATCCTCGTCATTTTATACTTACTGACACAATGGTACCTAACCCACAGATCAGCCTCTCCTTCTGTACCACACTGGCTAGCCACATTAGCGTTTGTCACTTCAAAGCTACAAGTCGTCAAGTTGTCACATCTGTCCTTGACCCCGTAGGTCAAATTATGGAGGCATCCGTAATGAGAGGCGAGCGTATAAGTGACGTTATCAACAATGATATGGACATGCATCGGAGCTTTATAGTCAGTGTATGTGTACGATTCTTCGTATTCTGGCATACATGACAGATTGGCAGTCTGTCCTTCTCTGGAGGTGTGTTCATAGTAAGCTAAAAATATAATACAGTTTAATGCATCAGTAACAGAAAAAACACAGAAAGAGCACGACATAACAGTTTCTTTAAGGTTGGACCTATAAAGAGCACGACATAACAGTTTCTTTAAGGTTGGGCCTATAAAAAGCATGACATAACAGTTTCTTTAAGGTTGGGCCTATAAAGAGCATGACATAACAGTTTCTTTAAGGTTGGACCTATAAAGAGCACGACATAACAGTTTCTTTAAGGTTGGGCCTATAAAGAGCACGACATAACAGTTTCTTTAAGGTTGGGCCTATAAAGAGCACGACATAACAGTTTCTTTAAGGTTGGGCCTATAAAGAGCACGACATAACAGTTTCTTTAAGGATGGGCCTATAAAGAGCACGACATAGCAGTTTCTTTAAGGTTGGGCCTATAAAGAGCACGACATAACAGTTTCTTTAAGGTTGGGCCTATAAAGAGCACGACATAACAGTTTCTTTAAGGTTGGGCCTATAAAGAGCACGACATAACAGTTTCTTTAAGGTTGGGCCTATAAAGAGCATGACATAACAGTTTCTTTAAGGTTGGGCCTATAAAGAGCACGACATAACAGTTTCTTTAAGGTTGGACCTATAAAGAGCACGACATAACAGTTTCTTTAAGGTTGGGCCCATAAAGAGCACGACATAACAGTTTCTTTAAGGTTGGGCCTATAAAGAGCACGACATAACAGTTTCTTTAAGGTTGGGCCTATAAAGAGCACGACATAACAGTTTCTTTAAGGTTGGGCCTATAAAGAGCACGACATAACAGTTTCTTTAAGGTTGGGCCTATAAAGAGCAGGACATAACAGTTTCTTTAAGGTTGGGCCTATAAAGAGCACGACATAACAGTTTCTTTAAGGTTGGGCCTATAAAGAGCACGACATAACAGTTTCTTTAAGGTTGGGCCTATAAAGAGCACGACATAACAGTTTCGTTAAGGTTGGGCCTATAAAGAGCACGACATAACAGTTTCTTTAAGGATGGGCCTATAAAGAGCACGACATAACAGTTTCTTTAAGGTTCGGCCTATAAAGAGCACGACATAACAGTTTCTTTAAGATTGGGCCTATAAAGAGCACGACATAACAGTTTCTTTAAGGATGGGCCTATAAAGAGCATGACATAACAGTTTCTTTAAGGTTGGGCCTATAAAGAGCACGACATAACAGTTTCTTTAAGGTTGGGCCCATAAAGAGCGTGACATAACAGTTTCTTTAAGGTTGGGCCTATAAAGAGTGTGACATAACAGTTTCTTTAAGGTTGGGCCTATAAAGAGCACGACATAACAGTTTCTTTAAGGATGGGCCTATAAAGAGCACGACATAACAGTTTCTTTAAGGTTCGGCCTATAAAGAGCACGACATAACAGTTTCTTTAAGGTTGGGCCTATAAAGAGCACGACATAACAGTTTCTTTAAGGATGGGCCTATAAAGAGCATGACATAACAGTTTCTTTAAGGTTGGGCCTATAAAGAGCACGACATAACAGTTTCTTTAAGGTTGGGCCCATAAAGAGCACGACATAACAGTTTCTTTAAGGTTGGGCCTATAAAGAGCACGACATAACAGTTTCTTTAAGGATGGGCCTATAAAGAGCATGACATAACAGTTTCTTTAAGGTTGGGCCTATAAAGAGCACGACATAACAGTTTCTTTAAGGTTGGGCCTATAAAGAGCACGACATAACAGTTTCTTTAAGGTTGGGCCCATAAAGAGCACGACATAACAGTTTCTTTAAGGTTTAG
Organism: Bathymodiolus septemdierum; assembly: GCA_963383655.1. Classification (NCBI taxonomy): domain Eukaryota; kingdom Metazoa; phylum Mollusca; class Bivalvia; order Mytilida; family Modiolidae; genus Bathymodiolus; species Bathymodiolus septemdierum. The sequence goes on from OY726525.1 coordinate 66,908,420, forward strand.
GCCCATAAAACTAGTTTGACTCTGTCAATTTTTATTGAAGTGCCTGTCCCAAGCCAGGAAAGTAAGCGGTCGTGAATTTGTGTGTTAGAGGTATGGATTTTGATATTTGATTTTGGAATAGTTTGGGCTGTGTGGTATTTTGTGCTTACCATTTCACAGACGGAGGATTGGACCCTTAAAACTAGCTAAAACCTGACCCCACTTTTTATTGCCTGTGTAAAGCTGGTGAAAGTAAGCAGTCATGTATTTCTGTGTTAGAGGTATCAATTTTACCTCTTTCTACGATTTTGATGTTTATTTTAAGAATTTTCCGACAGTGTTGTATTTGTTGTTTTTCATTTTATTCTTTCATCTTTTTCCGTCAAAAACAAAATTAGGAAATAAAATAACTAACAAATTGAAACTTGTAATTACATTATTATGCAAATGTTTTTCATGACAATTTTGATTGGTCAATTAATTTTTTTATAAGGATGCTGATCCTGCCCAGAACAATTTGTGGACTGTTAAATCATCTGACTTTACAATGTTTTCACTACGAGAGAATCTAATGAAGTTTATTCCAGAAACACGTTGTGTGCACTAAATTAAATATCTACGTTTTTATTCAACGTAAAAAACGTTTTCGACTGTATATCCTTGTTATTCTCCTTTCACACTGAATTAACCAGGTGTTTGTTGTGGTTGCAATGCAGTTGGATTTCCAATTACCTGTACAATCAATGCCTATCACCACTAAAGTTGTGAGTTTGAATCTCGCTCATGGCGAGGTGTACTCGATACAACTTTACGTGATAAAATTTGTCAGTGACATACGGCAGGTCTGTGGTTTTCTCCGGGTACTCTGGCTTCCTCCATCAATAAAACTGACCGCCATGATATAACTGAAATATTGCTGAATGTGGTGTTAAACACCATAACCCTTACCCTAAATTAACGGGTTTTGTAACTTATAATATATATAGTCAAACCTGCTCATGAGGTCACCTCTATTAAGCAGTCAACTATTAAAAGGTCACCATTATCATGTCCTGTCATAGAACATACCTGTGTCATAAGGCCACTTTCTCTTTGTCCAAAGGGTGACCTCTTAATACAGGTTTGACTATATTTAATATTTAACATACTTGGAAGAAGAACAATATGTTCTATCAGATCTATAGTTAGAGTTGTTGTTGTTGTAGTTTCTGTTCCATCATTGACCCACAAAGTGACAACATAACTATTAACTGTATCATAATCTAAATCTGCCCAGCCATGTAGATATATTGTCTTATCTAAAACATAAAAATCTACCATGTAAATTTGTTTATGTATATATAATATATATTTTAATATCATATTCATTTTTGGGGCTGTCATGGTCGTGACTGTATTTACAACTACCTATCACCACTAAAGTTGTGAGTTCGAATCCTGTTCATGGCAAGGTGTACTGGATACAACATTATGTCATAAAGTTTGTCAGTGATTTGTGGTGGTTTTCTCCGGTTTCCTCCACCAATAAAACTGTCTGCCACAATATAACTGAAATATTGTTGAAAGTGACGTTAAATACCATAAACCTAACCCTCAAAAGGTGTCAGAGGTCAATGAAGCATAGCCATTTCTGCATTCCTGCTAATTAATTCTTTTATCATTTTTTTCCTTCAAAAATGGTAAATCTACACCCCACTTAAATAATTATTCTTTTGCATTCCGAATATCAATAAATTTTCACCTTTTGGCTTTTTTTCTTTCCTTTAATTTATCACCTTTTTTAACAATGTTAAATGTTAAAATCAATTGTAACCAAATAATGATGATTGTTCACTAATACTCTAACACACATTCATAAATTACCTAATTGCTCGGTTACTCATTATTTTTTCGATATTCGGAATACAAGAGCAGTTATATTATGAGCATTTAAGTGAACATTAGATTAACCAATGAACCTGATTGCCACGATATAACTCAAATATTGTTGAAAGTGGCATTAAACACCATCAAACAAACAAACCAATGAAAACGCCCCTGGCACAATCTCGAAAGTGGGTTCAGCTACAGATGGTATAGAAAATACCAAAGAAAATACTAAAGTAATCACCATGACGAAAGGTCAAAGGTTAATTCAGTCAAAACATGATATAAATTATTGTTTATTGTACAGTGGAACCTGTCTAATCTGACACAACAAAGGACCAGGGAAATGTGTCAGATTGTACAGGATGTCAGAACCTGTCTAATCTGACACAACAAAGGACCAGGGAAATGTGTCAGATTGTACAGGATGTCAGAACCTGTCTAATCTGACACAACAAGGGACCAGGGAAATGTGTCAGATTGTACAGGATGTCAGAACCTGTCTAATCTGACACAACAACAGACCAGGGAAATGTGTCAGATTGTACAGGATGTCAGAACCTGTCTAATCTGACACAACAAGGGACCAGGGAAATGTGTCAGATTGTACAGGATGTCAGAACCTGTCTAATCTGACACAACAACAGACCAGGGAAATGTGTCAGATTGTACAGGATGTCAGAACCTGTCTAATCTGACACAACAAAGGACCAGGGAAATGTGTCAGATTGTACAGGATGTCAGAACCTGTCTAATCTGACACAACAAAGGACCAGGGAAATGTGTCAGATTGTACAGAATGTCAGAACCTGTCTAATCTGACACAACAAGGGACCAGGGAAATGTGTCAGATTGTACAGAATGTCAGAACCTGTCTAATCTGACACAACAAGGGACCAGGGAAATGTGTCAGATTGTACAGGATGTCAGAACCTGTCTAATCTGACACAACAAGGGACCAGGGAAATGTGTCAGATTGTACAGGATGTCAGAACCTGTCTAATCTGACACAACAAGGGACCAGAGAAATGTGTCAGATTGTACAGGATGTCAGAATCTGTCTAATCTGACACAACAAGGGACCAGGGAAATGGGTCGGATTGTACAGGATGTCAGAACCTGTCTAATCTGATACACCAAGGGAACAGGGAAATGTATCGGTTTGTACAGGATGTAAGAATACTCAGGTATTATCTTAGTTAAGTTTGGGACCATAAATTTTTGTTGGATGTCACAGGATGTCGGAAAACTCAGGTGTCAGATTGCACAAGTTCCACTTTATTACATACTTTGAAGATAAAAGAAATCTGTCGCTGGACTATAACTTGTTACACCCCATGTCAAAGTATCGTTATCAGGGTCCTCTAGTCCAAACGTGTAGACCTCGCCTCCCCACTGCAGCTCTGAAATATTTACAGCTCCAGGCAAATCTGACCACACAGGAGGCTAAAAATAGATAAAACAGGTTATTAACACAAAAAAGGTGTTAGGTTTAATGCCACTTTCAACAATATTTCAGTTATATCATGGAAGTCAGTTTTATTGGTGAAGGAAACCGGATGACCCAGAGAAAACTGCAGACCTGCCACAAGTCACTGACAAACTTTATCACATAATGTTGTATCAAGTACACCTCACCATGAGCAGGATTCAAACTCACAACTTTAGAGGAGAAAGGCACTGGTTGCATAGGTAGTTATAAATCCAATACCATACGATCACGACCACGGTGGCCCCTCAACAAAAAAGTCATAATTGATACTTCTAACAGATTTAATATTAATTAGTCATGAACATCCAAAGAAATTATATTTGGTCTTCATGGGAGACCAGGATAAATAGGTCTTAAACTACTGGAATAAAATTTTAAACAAAAGTTAGTAATCTAATACAGGATGAAATATAAATGAGTACTGATTCAATTACTCGTTGGACCTACTATATATATATATAGCAAATAGTTCATGGCACTGAGCTCGAGGGTCATATGGCAATATATGGACCGGTCCGTCACCAAAAAAATATTATATGGACCGAAGCTTCTGAGGTCCATATAATATTTTTTTGGTGACAGACCGGTCCATATACTGCCATATGATCTGAAGTGACATGAACTATTTGCTATATTATACTTTTTATCTAAAATAATAATGTAGGTACCGTTCCGGAACCGAATCGAAAACGAGGCAGTCCAGTCCCCGGTCCATATAACGTTATATTGACCGGCTGCGCTAACAAAGACAAATAGGGAAAATAAAAACGTAAAGTATAATATATATAGTTAGTTGAACTAGCAAATTGTCTATATTTTTAGCAAAATACACCTACTGCAAAGAATCAACTATAATTGCTAAATCATAGCCTTTGAGTAAAACTTTTCAATTTTTTTTACCAGTTTAGATGTGTCAGATTTGAATTTTTTAGCTTGTTAAAAGTTAATTCTTACATAACATGAAACATATCAAGGATGTAGTTGTGTGAAGATATGCAGGCTACAGTAATATATTAGTTAAGTAACACATTTCTGATTTAATCAATTTAATACTGTTTTTTTATATATAAGGCAGTCATGTGTCCAGTGCAGTTGAAAATTTATTCCATTTCATTATCTTATTCTATAACGTCCCGACTATAGTGGACCTCTTGTTTTTTTAGATGAGGACTTAACAATAAAATGGAAAATAAAAAAATACCACATAGTAGGAACAGTTTAAAAATTCAATAAAAAGTGTAGAAACAGAGGTACTTACAACACACAAATACATGACTGCTCACTTTCCTGGCTTGGTGCAGACAATGCAATTAAAAGTGGCAGGGTTAAACTAGTTTTATAGGACCAAACCTCTCCTCTTAGTGAAATGATGTGAGTAAATGTCAACCCTCGCACATAACAGAGTGAACAAAATAGTTTGTTTCTTATACCGGACAGATTTCTTTAAAACACTATTTTTGTAAGAAGAGGTTGAAGATACCAAAGGGGTAATCAGAATCCATAAATCGAAGAAGAACAGACAACACAATGGCAAAAAGAAAAGGTACAAAAGGACAAACAACAATCTACAAAACATACAAAAGTCATACCGAGTTATATGTTGTTATGGTAACTGTTCCTGTGACCTTGTTGTGGCAGGAGTCTTCTGCTGATGCAGTGTAATAGTAGGTGTGATATTTTGTTCCAACGTCATGTGGCAACTTTGTTTTAAGATGTATACTTCCTGTAAAATAAAAATAGCATTTACAAGGTACATATATGAGGTACATTTACAAGGTCATTCTGCCATTTAATGAAATTTCAACAAATGGCAGTAATGGCAGCCATTTTGGATCAAAATATCCATAATCTGCATAAATCGATTGAAAGAAAAATTTCATAGGAAAACCAGGAAGATATGCTGAACAGCTCATTAACATGCAGCCGCAGTAAATAGTTGGAGCTCATTTTGACTTATAACATCACCAATAGACTAATAAAAAAAATTATTTCTAGTAACGGTCACCATCTTGGATGAAGGAACAATCTTTTAAAGAGGAGCACCAAGGGCCATCCCAGCCAAATTTGGTTTAATTTGCTACAGCAGTTTCAGAAGAGAAGATTAAAAGGTGATCTGTTATCAAAATTGATCAAAGTTTATGAAATATGAGGGACAGACGACAAATGCCAAGAGATGGCAAAAGCCCACATGACCTTTGGCCCGGTGAGCTAGCAATGAAATTGTATAAAAATTAAAAAATAAATAAAAAGGGAAGCTTATATTTTTTTACCACCTAACATGGATGTACAAGGGTTAACAACATAATTATTATGTGACTATTGCATTTTTAAAAGTATATAATGTTTTGACATGAATAAATAAATCAATTGAGACAGATTCATTCTTTCACATTCTCTCTCTCCCTTTCATAACAACACCCATTCCTTTACAAAGTCTGTCTTCTACTATTTTGTGACTTTAGTAACTTACTCTTAATTGATACTTATACCTGTATTCACCTTTTGTGGTATCCAGGTGGAAGTATGGGTTGTTAATTGATACTTATATTATGTTTTACCTTTTGTGGTATCCAGGTAGAAGTATGGGTCGTTAATTGATACTTATATTATGTTTTACCTTTTGTGGTATCCAGGTAGAAGTATGGGTCGTTAATTGATACTTATATTTGTATTTACCTTTTGTGGTATCCAGGTAGAAGTATGGGTCATTGTCATACTCAGGATTGTAATCATCATAAAAATCTGCATAGTCAGAATCAGTGAAGTAGAAATCTATAACACTGGCGTCAACCTCTGTGCAATCTGGTATTAATACCTTATACTTGGGTAAACTAAAATATGGATCAGTATCTGAAAATAATAATGGAAGTAGGCGTCTATATGAGAAAAATAGATATAATTTCAATGTTGCTGGGGGATCGTCGTGGTCGTTTTGTATGGTAGTTGGATTAACAACTACCTGTGCAATCAGTGCCTATCACCACTAAAGTTGAGAGTTCTAATCCCGATCAGGGCGAGATGTACAACATTGTGATAAAGTTTGTCAGTGACTTGCGACAGGTCGGTGGTTTTCTATGGGTCCTCCGGTTTCCTTCACCAATAAAACTGACCTCCACGATATAACTGAAATATTGTTGAAAGTGGCGTTAAACATCATCAAACAAACAAATCAAAAATAATCTTAGTTTATTTTGGCTATCCTGTTTACTTGCTCCCAAAGACTTTCACATCATTTGATGTTCAATTATTTTTATCTTGACTGTACCTGATGTAGATTATACCAGACACGTGTCTGTCACACACACTAAATTAGAAATTTAAAAATTTACATTTATATTTTTTATAAAAAAAAATTAATTGTAACCATATATAGAAGAGGTGTCAAGTTTCAGCAGAAAACATGAAATTTCACATATCTATTGAATTCATGTGGAGAACGAAAATTATCATGAACAAAAAAAAAGGGGGAGGGACTATATTCCCTCTGTCTGAAGATTATACAAGTCAAACACACTGTAAAATACACTGTTTAAAGCTTACTTGGTGTGGTTATATATTCTATAGCATAGTCTCTATTAATGATAGCTGTTGTATTCCAGTCCACCATATTATTATCCAAAGGCTCAGGGGTAGTAATCTTGTAAGTTTTTGTGGGACAATAATTTGGACGGAAGTCGATGTGGTCATTTGTTGATGGATCGTAGGCGGAGTCACAGCTTGTATATCCAATGATATTCATTCCTCCATCATACCTGTGATGAGTAAGTTAGTGAGTGAGTGAGTTGTTGCTTAACAAAAAATAACGACAAATGAGCAATTGGTGTACTTGATACAACATTATGTGAGAAAGTTTGTCAGTTTGTCAGTAGGTCAATGGTTTTCTCCAGGTACTCTGACTTTCAGCCACGATTAAAACTGACCGCCACGATATAACTGAATTATTGTTGAAAGTGGTGTTAAACACCATAGCCCTAACCTCTAACCCCTTATCCCACAAATACCGTAACAGAATCTTGATTTTTTTTTTAGTCATTTATTGAAAACTTAACTTTTAAAAAAATTGACATATTTTGTTTTCATTTGAGTGGGTGATTGTTATTTAAAGCCAAATGAGCAATAATTCAGCCATATCATGGCAAGAACAAGATATATTTTGATGAGATGGTGATGTCCACTTTGTACTAGAGCAACGTGCAAAGTTGGTTTTTATAGTCCTAGCTCACTAAAACAGCCATCCGTGGGTAGACATCTCACTCTACTCGTGACACATTATTCTGAGTCAACCTGTCTTTGCTCTTACTCCTTCATGCTGCAGTGGAGAAGCAACAAATACTAATTTCATAGTCTTTTATCTGACCTGTCTGGTGCTGAACCCAGATCTACCACACTCGCGTCGAGCACACTAACCATTACACCATCGGTGTGGTTCATACCTGTATCATAGAGATGTATCAAGATACCGTAATAAGTCATGCATAATACACACCAAGGCATTAAAATTACAATGAATGGTTGAGGCTATAGGCTCACTTAGATAGAACCAATATTATATTCATGTGACAACTTTTGTGTCACGAAGATTAAATATATAATGTTCAAGATTATAACATTTATTGTTGGCATTTTACTCACACATGGAAAGTATTTGACTTCATCATTTCACTAAAAGGTTTGGGCCCCTAAAACTATCTAAACCCTGCCACTTTTAATTGCAGTGCCTGCTCCAAGCCAGAACAGTCATGTATTTGTGTGCTAGGGGTATCAATTTTACCTCTTTCTACGATTCTGATATTTGATATTGGAATTATTCCGACAAAGTGGTATTTTTTTTACTCAAAAGTGAGTACAATACCCATTAAGGCTACTTAAAAGTGAGTATAATACTCCTTATAAGTAAATATAATACACAAAATTGCAAAGTATGTATGAATGCTAGATTTTATGACTCCACAAATCTTAAAAACTTCTTAAAAACCTAACAACTGAAACTTTAACAATACTTACCATCCAATCAAATCGCCAGGAATGACAGTTATTTGTTCTGATGTTGCCGGTGTGTACGTGTTATATCCAGATGCTAAAACAAACAAAAAGAGGCTCTCAAGAGTCTGTATTGCTAACCTGACATATGGCAGATATGCCTGGCCTTGTTTCTAGGACTTTGTCTGAGTACATTTGTTGTAGCTGAATTTACATAGAGTGTATACTATAACAAAGGGAAATAACTCCAAGACAACAAAATATGATTGTAAAATTTGAGTGAGTGATTGTTGATAAAGCCGTCAGAACATTTTTTTACCATACCAACATCCTGCACTGGACTTTTATAGTCCTAATCTATCTCTGCCAGTGTACATGTGGTTTATTAAAATGTTGATAAACAACAATAAACTATAAGAGAAATTAAGTTACTGGATGTCATAGCAATAATTAGGGCAAAATGGATTATAACCTGTGTAGCAGTGACCTATTTTATTTAAATCACTACAGCGGTTCCCCTCTTATTAAGCCACACCATCTGCAGTAAAATTGTGGTTGTAAAATAGGGGTGGCCTCTCTTGAGGGGGATTAATCAGTAGTATTTTACTATCTATGTGCATCTGAAATCTGGCCTAATAAGAGGGTGGCCTTTGGTGGGAGGGGCCTTACAACAGGAAGGACTACTGTATTATAAAAACAAATGAGCACAAAATTGAGTAAACTCCTTACAAGTATTTTGATCGAGTAAAACTTACAAGAGACATACACTTTGTATGTACCAACGACGACTCGGTTATAATTAATCCCAGGATGAGTAGTTTTTCTCCAGACAATAAATTTTAATGATCCAGTATTTTTTGCCATAAATTTCCATTGTTTAATCTTGCCACAACAGGTAACCTCATCAATCTCGTTCTCCAACAGGTAAGCATTTCCTGTGTAAAAAAAAAGACAGAATTAATCAAGATCTGAAACAGAGGCTATATTACCTCTCTTAAGAGTACAGAATATCACTTCTGTCATATCAGAAGAAGATATTTCCCTCTCAGCATACATTGGTGTAAGATTTTTCACTAAACTATATTTTGAGTGAGTGTGTGATTGTTGTTTAATGCCAACTCAGCAATTTTCAGCTATATCATGGCGAGAACAAGATAATTTTCAGTGAGATGATAATTAGGTCCGCTTTGTACTAGATCAATACGCTTGGCTGGATTTTTATAGTGCTAGCGCACTGAAACAACAATTCGCAGTTAGACATGTGATAATGTCGACCCACTTGTCCACATTATACTGATTCCGAGCCAATTTGTCTTTGCTCTTTCTCCTTAATGACGCATGCTTAGGGAAGAAGCAACAAATACCAATTTTATCATCTTTGGATCGACCCGATTGGATCTTGAACCCACAATCTACTGCACAACAATATTTACACTGCTGATGTGGTTGATGATCTTCAACTGAAACCAAACAAACTACAAATTTTAGATCTTTTAAGACAGGGAGAAAAGAAAGTAGAACCTCATTTACATAAAAAAGTGGGGCCGTCGTGGCCGTGATCATATGGTAGTTGGATTTACAGCTGCCTATGCAATCAGTGCCTATCACCACTGATGTTGTGAGATCGAATCTCCATCAGAGCGAGGTGTAAAACATTATGTGATAAAGTTTCCCAGTTGCTTGCGACAGGGCGATGATTTTCTCTGGATCCTCCAGTTTCCTCTACCAATAAAACTGACCGCCATGATATAACTGAAATATTGTTGAAAGTGGTGTTAAACACCATCAAACAAACAAACAAACAAAAATGTGGAGATTATTCAAAATGGTGGACGACGAATGGTAGATGTGAAATTCTGACAAAGCAATAAAATAGCCAATGTTTTGGAGATCGAGGATTAATGCATATCCAGGTTTAATTTCACGAAAATGCAGTAGCTGATAGACTTATGGTTACAGGTGTTTTAAGCGCTGCATTAAACAATATTTTATCTATACCACTGCGATCTGTTTTATTGGCATTGGAAACTGAGGTAGTGGATTAGCAGAAAAAAAAACATCAGCATGGCACAACTGATCCACAAAAATCTTATTATGTTGTATCTGTATATGTAAACAGACCTACCAGACATGTTGTCAGTATTATAAGAAGATACCGTCGTTGACAAGGTGTCAGTATTTGTTAACAGACCTACCTGACATGGTGTCAGTATTATAAGAAGATACCGTCGTTGACAAGGTGTCAGTATTTGTTAACAGACCTACCTGACATGGTGTCATTATTATAAGAAGATACCGTCGTTGACAAGGTATGGTAGTTACTGTATGCTCCATTACCACAGTCTACAATATAAATATGTATTATCTGTTAAACAGTTGTCTCCCCTTATAAGGCCATATTTTATCTGTTAAACAGTATAAGGCCATTCTTTCTGTGATGAAGAAAGTGCCCTTATAAGAGGAGTGCCCTCTCTTGAAGGGGACAATTTTGTAGTATTTCACTCTCAATGCATTTGAAATCTGGCCTGATAAGACGGTGGCATCAGGTGGGAGTGGCCTTATAAGAACGGTGGTCTCTCTTGAGGGGACAGTTTAGTAGTATTTGACTATCTCAATACATCTGAGATCTGGCCTATTCATAAGGTGGCCATGGGGCTATAAGCGGCGGACTACTGTAAATCAAATACCAAACCACATAGAACCCGTTATTAAGAATAAACCTGGACTGGCATGAAACACAATTAAATTTAAGTCCCTATAATACCTTATGTGCAATTCATTTCATGTACATTTCAAGTAATTTAAAGTGTCAAAAAGATGATAACACACTTCAGGCGAAGATCTGAAGGTCTGAGGGCACAGCTAATACCATATATGAAAGTCTGAAGTCAGTAGCGAAAGGTCACGGATCTTTCTTGGACCTTCAAAATTTTGAACCCTTGTTCTCCTCTTTGAGCTATGTGAGCTTTAACGTGGTGTGAAACTAATTAACATATGAAATAAAGGATAAATTGTCTCAATAATAGTCTCTTAAATAGTTGGAGGTGCATGGGTGGCCGAGTGGCTAAGATCATTGACTCTTGACCTCAAGACTAAACACTACTGATGTAGATAGTGACCCAATACCCACCTCAATATCACGGTTTACAGACATCTTCCCAAGAACGGAAATTTCATTGTACAACTTGTTATATCATGAGATTTCATTGTAATGTAGTCATTACAGGGCTGAAAAGTAACGGTGAACACCAATAACTTTAACCCAAATGAGTGGCGTAGCCTGATAAATCTTACATGTACAAAACTCATGAGCTCCTTTAAGTGGACATTCTCTTGTAGTCATTATAATGTAAATGAGTGGCGTAGCCTGATAAATCTTACATGTACAGAAATCATGAGCTCCTTTAAGTGGACATTCTCATGTAGTCATTATAATGTAAATGAGTGGCGTAGCCTGATAAATCTTACATGTACAGAAATCATGGGCTCCTTTAAGTGGACATTCTCATGTAGTCATTATAATGTAAATGAGTGGCGTAGCCTGATAAATCTTACATGTACAGAAATCATGAGCTCCTTTAAGTGGACATTCTCATGTAGTCATTATAATGTAAATGAGTGGCATAGCCTGATAAATCTTACATGTACAGAAATCATGAGCTCCTTTAAGTGGACATTCTCTTGTTTCCAGGTTATGTAGTTCTGATCCAGCTTGGTTACATCTTTGTTGATAGCCATCCGTAGTATCAAATTCATTGTCACACATCCTGGTACGAGTCTGAGAGCCTCTTCCACAAGTAACAGAGCACCCAGACCATTCTGTCCAATCTGCCCACTGTGGAACTGAAAAAACAGACAATATCTATATCATGTTCACAATAATACACATCCTAGTACGAATCTGAGAGTCTCTTCCACATGTAACAGAGCACCCAGATCATTCTGTCCATAATGGAAACAAAAAGACAATATTTATATCATGTTCATAATAAAACACATCCTGGTATGAGTCTAAGAGCCTCTTCCACATGTAACAGGGCAGCCAGACCATTCTGTCCAGTCTGCCCACTGTGGAACTTAAAAAAAGACAATATTTATATCATTGACAATAATAGACCCTGTAACAAGCCTGAAACTTCCATCCATAAGACTTTGAACAGCTTTACTGGATGACAGATAACTTTGTTATCATCTCATATATGCACTGTATACTGGTTTCATACCTAAGTGAAATTTGTGCATCTCGCATCACAAGACCCCTTTTTGGTATCGAAATATGAAAAACATTGCATCTCAATGTAAAAAATGTTGCAAAAACAAACCATTTCATGCAGAATGTTTTAGTTGAACATAAATATAATTTGCCAAATGATACAAGAAAAATAATCAGTGATGTTCAATAATGTGAGATTCCACTCTCTGATTCACATTGTCTTTCATCTGAAACTCTCATTCCTGATGTGAAAATGTGAACCCTTGTGCGGGATTGTCCCACCTAACATTCTAGATCATGACTGATTATTAGAAAGTCACCTAAACTTTAAAAGAGGAGGACCACTTACATGCATGTACAATAAGAATTTAACACATCATCTATAATTAACCCACCCCTACAGAATAATAGCCCCATCTGTGGTGTAATGGTTTGCATGCTCGCCTCGAGTGCAGTAGATCGTGGGTAGACTATAACTGGTATTTGTTGCTTCTTCCAATAAACCTGTTGTCGGTGGTGGACAATAGAGTGCTTGTCACAAGTATGGTAGATCATGTGTTTGAGCCCCGGCAGGTCAAACCAAAGACAAGTATGGTAGATCATGTGTTCGAGCCCCGGCAGATCAAACCAAAGACAAGTATGGTAGATCATGTGTTCGAGCCCTGGCAGGTCAAACTAAAGACAAGTATGGTAGATCATGTGTTCGAGCCCTGGCAGGTGAAACTAAAGACAAGTATGGTAGATCATGTGTTCAAGCCCCGGCAGATCAAATCAAAGACAAGTATGGTAGATCATGTGTTCGAGCCCCGTCAGGTCAAACCAAAGACAAGTATGGTAGATCATGTGTTCGAGCCCCGTCAGGTCAAACCAAAGACAAGTATGGTAGATCATGTGTTCGAGCCCCTGGCAGGTCAAACTAAAGACAAGTATGGTAGATCATGTGTTCAAGCCCCGGCAGGTCAAACCAAAGACAAGTATGGTAGAACATGTGTTCGAGCCCCAGCAGGTCAAACCAAAGACAAGTATGGTATATCATGTGTTCAAGCCCCGGCAGGTCAAACCAAATACAAGTATGGTAGATCATGTGTTCAAGCCCCGGCAGGTCAAACCAAAGACAAGTATGGTAGATCATGTGTTCAAGCCCCAGCAGGTCAAACCAAAGACAAGTATGGTAGATCATGTGTTCGAGCCCCGGCAGGTCAAACCAAAGACAAGTATGGTAGATCATGTGTTCGAGCCCCGGCAGGTCAAACCAAAGACAAGTATGGTAGATCATGTGTTCGAGCCCCGGCAGGTCAAACTAAAGACAAGTATGGTAGATCATGTGTTCGAGCCCTGGAAGGTCAAACCAAAGACAAGTATGGTAGATCATGTGTTCGAGCCCCGGCAGGTCAAATTAAATATAATTGGTATTTGTTACTTCTCTAATGAGTATGAAGCATTAAGGAGTAAGAGGAAAGATTGGTTGGCACGGAATCAAGATAGTGTGTCTGTGTGGAGCAACATGTCTATCTGTGGATTGTTGTTTCTGTGAGCTAGAGCTATAAAGATCCAGCTAAGCGTGTTGGTCTAGTATCACAATTTCATTGAATGTAACTTGTTCTCATCACGATATAGCTGGCAAATTGCTCATTTGGCGTTAAAACACCAATCACTCACTCACTCTACAGGATAATTCCTACTTACTTGTACAGTTATAATCCCAGTAAACTATTCCACAGTACGACATGAACCTATGATTTAGAACTGACGTGTTTGTACGTTCACACATCTGCCATCCTGTCTGTTTACACATGAACGTATCACTAAAATTATGGTAGGAATAGTGGTAATAATCGGTACTACACGATAGAATATTGCTGTCACTGATCATCTCCACACAGTCGTAATGGTTGCCACAGTAACCTTGTAATATAGACGTGACATCATGCCACACATCCACTGTGTTGTAATTCCAGGCACATCCATGCATCCAGTTAGCCTGTGTAATGGTCAGGTAACCTTTAGTGTTGTAACTGTTACAAACTGGTTCAAAGTTGTTCATCTTACAGGTACTGCCACTGTCTAGAAATAAAAAGTAACAAGATACAATTATTGCCTTCATATGAGGGGAACATCGAAAGTTGTCAACCAGAGGATGGTTGTTTTCCCAGAGGAAAACCTGTAATTCTTCTTTTTGTAATTGTTTATTTTAAAAATAGAAAAGTGTTACATACAAATGAATTTCAAAACATACAATACACAAAATAATATATATATAAATGATATTTTGTTTTCATACAAGCAATTTAAAATACTGTACTTCTTGAAGGTTGACAACTGGATTTTCACATCATATGAAGGCAATAACCGATTTAATATACCGAAACTACTCTATGATGTTTAAAACGTGAATGTTTTGTTTAGAAGAAGACAACAAAATAATTTCTCGCATAGAAAATGCAATTAATGAACAGGACAGAAATATATCCCTTGAGAGCAAATTTTCCGTAAAACATCCACATTGTCTTATTACTTTTATATAGTAAAAAAATCTGTAAGGTATAATAATGTTGAACATTTATATATTTCAAAAACCGTTCAACAACATATCACAGGATGGACTTAGACTTTCATAAATTCAAGAGAGATTTTCACTGTTTAAATCTAGGAATTGTGGGTTGAATAATGACCTCATTTTATGTCCTCAATGAAATAATGCCTAACTTTCTTCAATAAAATAACTTATGCAGTTAGTAATTTAATCTGAGCTACAAAAAGGGTATAAATCCATACCACCACCCCCTCACAGAAAATCTTATATGAAAACTGGAGAGCTTTTGTGGCCGTGATCGTATGGTAGTTGGATTTACAACTACCTATGCAATCAGTGCCTATCACCACTAAAGTTGTCAACTCGAATCCCGCTCATGGCGAGGTGTACTTGATACAACATTATATGATAAAGTTTGTCAGTGACTTGCAGCAGGTCTGTGGTTTTCTCCTGGTACTCCTGTTTCCTCCACCAATAAAACTAACCATTAGAAATAAGTAAAATATTGTTGACAGTGGTGCTAACCATAACCTGATGGAGCCATTGAGAAATATCATAGGTATACATACATGGACAGTCTTGTGTTTTGCAACGTTCCATGTCATAATAAATATTATCCTCGTAGACTTCCCTCGCACTGAAGTAATTAGGTTCAGGGTTGGTAAAGTTTCTCTCTCTTTTACGCCATCCACCTCCACAAGTTCTGGAGCACTCCCCCCATTCTCCCCATGTTGTCCACCCACCATCCTCTGTAAAATAAATATTGCATTTATCCTGCAATAGAATTTGCACAAAAAAAAAGTTATTTAATTCAATAAAAAAAAAAAAAAAAAGATAACGGAAACCCCATTGATACCTCAATGGTAGTTCCAGTAAAGGGCATGGATTAATATCTTTATTAGGCTAATATGAAAAGTGTTATTATGACACTATCATAATAATTTCAACCCATTTACTATGACAAAAACTAACCCAATTGCAGGATAAATAAAAATATTGCTCTTATATCAATAGCCATCATAGTTACAAAAACATTATCATTAAAAATACAGTGTAACCTTTCTAAACTCAAAACCGTTAATTAACCTCCTGTTCATGGTATATCGAACCCTCTGCCATTGTTATTATGAATCCCTCTTTTGTGAACATAAGGGGGTTCAATTTACCATATGATAGGGTTTAAAAGACTATGACTGAAATTTGACCCAAGGGTCAAAATACCATATGGTAATTTTGAACACAGGGTTAATTTCAGGGGTTAAAAATACTATATGACAGTGTCCATTAGATTTAGCCCCAATGCCTGAAATATCTGTAAGCTTAACCTGTCTCTTATCTCAATACCTGCTTATTTTGAACAAGTTGGTCCCACGTTTGTTCAGTTTAAACAGGTTATAATATTTTGAATGCACCAATAATCAAGCATAAATACATAAATTACATACAAAATCAACTACAGCAGCGGAGGATGACACACATTATGGATGACAAACATTATAGATGACAAATAACAACAGTGGAGGATGACAAACATTATGGATGACAAACATTATAGATGACAAATAACAACAGCGGAGGATGACAAACATTATAGGTGACACATAACAGTGGAGGATGACGACAAACATTATAGATGACAAATAACAACAGTGGAGGATGACGACAAACATTATAGATGACAAATAACAACAGTGGAGGATGACGACAAACATTATAGATGACAAATAACAACAGTGGAGGATGACGACAAACATTATAGATGACAAATAACAACAGTGGAGGATGACAAACATAATAGATGACAAATAACAACAGTGGAGGATGACAAACATTATAGATGACAAATAACAACAGTGGAGGATGACAAACATTATAGATGACAAATAACAACAGCGGAGGATGACAAACATTATAGATGACAAATAACAACAGCGGAGGATGACAAACATAATAGATGACAAATAACAACAGCGGAGGATGCCAAACATTATAGATGACAAATAACAACAGTGGAGGATGACAAACATTATAGATGACAAATAACAACAGTGGAGGATGACAAACATTATAGATGACAAATAACAACAGTGGAGGATGACAAACATTATAGATGACAAATAACAACAGTGGAGGATGACAAACATTATAGATGACAAATAACAACAGTGGAGGATGACAAACATTATAGATGACAAATAACAACAGTGGAGGATGACAAACATTATAGATGACAAATAACAACAGCAGAGGATGACAAACATTATAGATGACAAATAACAACAGTGGAGGATGACAAACATTATAGATGACAAATAACAACAGTGGAGGATGACAAACATTATAGATGACAAATAACAATAAACAAAATAAAAAACAGAAATACAAAGATATTTTCTAAAATTATTAAGTTCCTCAACATTTTGTGCTGTCAGAGTAACTGTACGAGTTTGGAACATGAAGGTCGTTCTTATTAATACAGTTTTAAATACTTTTCTCTTATAAGCTTATATTTTTTTCACATTCTAAAATAAAATGATATTCATCTTCCACAACTTGTTAACTACATATTTTTACAGAAATAAGACATACTTACTGACACAATGATAAACTATATATAACCCAGCCTGACCATTTAGACCATACTCTGTACTTCCACACGAACTGCCGACGTTTGCATTTGTCACGTTGAACGTACACTCTGTCTTACTTTCACACATGTCGCGGACTCCATACGGATCGGAGTGATTACACTTGTGGTTGTAAAAAACATAACGGACACCATCGATTTTGATATAAGGGTCCATAGGTGCAGTGTAACCACGGTAACTAGAATATGGTTCTTTTTCTGGGACACACGTCAGTGTAGCTTCTAGTTCCTCTGTAGTGTTGTAGTAGTAATATACTGAAAGGAAAAAAAAATATTGAGGTTCTATAGTACAAAAAATGAAAAATAAAAATCCCACATTGTCGGAAAAATTCCAAAATCAAATATCCTGGATAGGTACAGGCACTTTTAATAATCAGGAAAACATTTTTTAGCTAATTGTGTTAGTCTAGTATGAAGCACACATTATTATCATCTCATTGAATGTAGTAACTTATTATAGCCATAAAATAACTGAAAAATTGCTCATTTGGTGTTAAGCAAAAATCACTCACTCACTTAAATGATTTAATTGATTGATTGGTGTTTAACACCAACTTTAGCAGTATTTCATTCAAACGAAAACAAAACATGTCAATATTTTTTAAGTTACAATTTTAATAAATTACGGTAAAATAAACATCAAGATTCAATAAAGGTATTTGTGGGGAAAGATGGGGGCATTCAGCTGTGACATAATACATAAGACCTTACCCTCATGATCTCCCACCGCTGTGATGTTACGGTTGATTATAAATGTAACATTACTGGTGCCATAATCTGTGCCATCGTAACAAGACAGATGAATCATGTATTCACCAATATTCATCACTCCGTCTGATCTGAAAGTAATCGTTTCACCTATGAAAGAAAACAAAAACAACAGTTTTATGATCATGTCATTATTTTTTTCAACTTAGCTGCCATATAGTTTTTTGTTTTGATTAAAAAATTAAGTTTCCCGTTCTTGAACTGAAATAAGAAAGTCACATGATACTGTCTTGCTCAATTTCTACATTAAATAAGTTAGTTATTAGGTACTTGCAGGCAGGATTTCATACAGTACAATATTAAAAAACAATGTAACTTACCCTAAGGAGACTATTTCAAATTTCAAATTAAAGTTTGATTTTTCTTTTTTTCTTCAGCAAGATTGGACAATTTTTGACAAAGCTGAGATGCTTGCTAATCAAACCCAAATATTATAGAATGTAATGTTATTTTTTTCGGAATTTATCAATGTGTAACACAAACTAAATAAAAGTCTGAAGTTTATGTTTGTAATGATGTATTGTGCATAGGAAAATATCATCCTATTTTGGGAGATTGACAACTGGTAAACATAATCCCAGAGGTTTAAGAATAATATTTACAAAAATTCTGAATGAGGACTATTACTTTGGAAAATATAATCGCCGTTAACATTAAAGCGAGACAGGAGTTACGAAGTCGGCCATATTGTTTACCGTAGAAACGAAAGTAGTTCAACGAAGGAATTTATCACAAAACAAAATCGGTAACTAGAACTTTGTGTAGCCAATCACATAGTTCTATTTAGAGATATGCTAATAAGATATGAATTAGAAGAAAATGAAAAGCAAAAAATATCACACTTTATAATTGATTCCAAGATTCCAAACAGTTTTTCCATTTTCATTAGAATGCTTTGACAATTTACATTTAAAAATTTAATTTGAAATGGTCAACAATTCTACCAATATCAACAAAACAAACAACCACCTCTCATCTCAAACAACTGAACATAGTATGCAGTGAACGGCTTTCTAAATAGGGGAAATTTCCCTTATCATTGTTTAATGTTTAATGTTATGAAATATTTAAGTTGGGAAACCTTAAGGGTTAGGGTTATGGTGTTTAACGCCACTTTCAACAATATTCCATTTATCCCTACTGCCACAATATAACTGAAATATTGTTGAAGGTGGTGCTAAACACCATAACCCTAACCCTAAATGTTTCCCAATTTAAATATTCAGGGCCTCAAAGAGAAATTTTGCATGGTAGAACTAGACTGCTTTGGAGCACCGTGGACAGGCTGCAGAGATTTCTCTCAAAATTGGGGATTTTCTTTTCAATAAAACACCACTGGTAAACTTTCGTAAAAGTCGAAGTAAATTCTAAATCATTATTTTTCTAATCAGACTAAAAATAGTTGAAAATACCCCCAAAAAATGAAAAAATCAAAATATAGCGTCTATGGCTAAGGCTATGTGACCCTTCAGAGATTCACAGGCCCCTTCTTGCCAGTCCGGGCCCTGGACCGAGGTACCGGCTGAACCCTCCCTCTCATAGGCCCTATAAATATTTCATAACTGCCTTTACCATTCAGGTAGAATATGTTCGTTGTTGGTTCTATGTTTGATATAGAACAGCTGATAGGGTCTGCTCCATTAGATGGATCTTCTCTGGTAAATGTATATAAACCTCCTTCCCAGTCCTCATAGATTTCTACATCCTCTGGTAAGTCTGGGTACTGAGGGGGCTACAATACATAAAACCTCAACATTTAAGTAATAAAATAATTACATCCTCTGGTAAGTCTGAGTACTGAGGGGGCTACAATACATAAAACCTCAACATTTAAGTAATAAAATAATCATATTCTCTGTTTTATTCAAAGAAATTAACCAAGAAAACATAAAAAAAAATATCTCTTATCAAACACAAACTAACTGTCATTGTCCTAAACAGTCATATTGCGTTCAATAATTTTTGTGACATACAATTCTAATAGACATTCAAATTGACTGCCTGTTTGATATTTTTCAGCTGATTATGACACAACAAGAAAATGAAATTGTCACTTAAAGGCAAATACAGCTTATAGGAATATAACTACATTATACAGCATTATACAATAATAACATTTACAATATAATGTAGTGTAGTATGGCATACATAATAATTTTCAACAGAAATATACCAGTTTTACCATCAATTATTACACATTTTCTCGGCAGTATATAAATATTTTTCCGAGATTATTCAACTATCTTATACTAACAAATTTTAATTGCAACATAACTATTTGATTTGGTGGAATCTGGTCTTTAACTGCAACAGTAAATATGCCCTTAATTTTAAACTTTAAATATTGCATGACAATAAATATGTGTTTCTATGGTAACTTACCACATTGTACGTTGTTATGGTAACAGTTCCAGTAACTCTGTTATAACAGGAATCTTCGGCCCAGACAACAAATAAATGTGTATGTTCATGTCTACCTATCACATGAGGTAATGTAGATTTCACATAGATGCCCTCTACAAACAAGAACAGATAATTAACTATGACAAATACAACAAACTATGTACAAAAAAAATAACATATACCAGAATATAGAGATGTGTCAATACTGATGTTGTTTTTTTTCTTCATTTTTTTATTATTTTTTGCTGTTGCAAATATTATCTAAAATATTTAATTTACTAATGGTATAAAGGAAATATTGAGAAGAAATCACATACCACATATCACAAGTAAATTTTATGTTGCCAACCAACTAAGGACTCCTTTGCTCTGTCAAGTCAATGTTATGTTGCCAACCAGCTAGCGACTCCTTTGCTCTGCAGTCTGGCATCACTTACCTGGATTTCAATTTGACCTCTAAACTTATTTTTTCTAAATGTCGAATATTTGTTGAAAAAGCTTAAAATTAGCCTATTATTAGTCTGAGGGCTGGGCTGTCAACAATAGGTCACACATTTTACTAGCTGAAATAGTCTATGGCCCAGCATGTACCTTACTAGTATCTTTATTCTGTCTGTACCAATATCACACCAGAACTTTTTTATAATGTTACACTAACACTATATAAGTCCATCACAGTGTGTTGGTCTAGTACAAAGTAGACATCATCATCACCTCATTAAAAGTTTATCTTGCCATGATATTGTAACAGTAGAGTATATTTTATCTCCAAAAAATGTAATGTCCTTGATAGGATTCGATCCAGGGACCTCTCACATTGTAAACCATCACTCTACTAACTGAGCTAAAGGAGATCTCCACTAACACAGTTAGCAGAGGTGGCTATGAACCTACTACAGTTCCTATAACCTTAGGTTGGGGAGCCTTCCTAGTTACAGTAGAGGTGGCTATGAACCTACTACAGTTCCAATAACCTTAGGTTGGGGAGCCTTCCCGTTACATTATAAATGAAAAATTGCATACTTAACATTTAACAACAACCACCCCCACCCCACCCCGGAAAATTTAGGTACCCTAATAACCTAATTATACATACTTGATCTAGTATCATAATAAAAATAGTCCTCATTATCATATTCAGGCTGATAGTTGACAAACCAGTCACCATAATCTGTGTCGTTAAAGTATAAATCAATCACCCATGTGTCTATGGCAGAATGATCTGGTATCCTCTCACTGTAGGCTCCCATGGTAAAGTAGGGAGCAGTATCTAAAAATAGATGATGTAACATTTTAACCTGAGACAAAGGCAGTATAGTGGAATGTTCACTTTTAGTACAGTTTTAGTATACAATATCAAATTTTAATACCTATTCCTAATTCTAATATCAGGGGGCTGTCGTAGTTGTGATCGTATGGTAGTTGGATTTACAACTACCTATGCAATCAGTGCCTATCACCATTAAAGTTGTGAGTTCCAATCCTGCTCATAGTGAGGTGTACTCGATACATTATTATGTAATACAGTTTGTCAGGGACTTATGACAGGTCAGAGGTTTTCATTGGGTACTCCGGTTTCCTCCACAAATAAAATTGACCGCCATTATATAACTGAAATATTTTAAACACCATAGCCATAACCCTCTTTAATATCATTAACTTGGTCACATAGAAATAAAGTTTAAATTAGACTTGACATGACATGACATATTAACTCAATCAGGACATAAAATGTAGTCACTTACTAGAAATATTAGGTGAAATGTTGTTTTTAGAAAGGATATAAATATTAGGTGAAATGTTGTTTTTAGAAAGATTATAAATATTAGGTGAAATGTTGTATTTAGAAAGATTATAAATATTAGGTGAAATGTTGGTGAAATGTTGTTTTTAGAAAGGATATAAATATTAGGTGAAATGTTGTTTTAAGAAAGGATATAAATATTAGGTGAAATGTTGTTTTAAGAAAGGATATAAATATTAGGTGAAATGTTGTTTTTAGAAAGGATATAAATATTAGGTGAAATGTTGTTTTTAGAAAGGATATAAATATTAGGTGAAATGTTGTTTTTAGAAAGGATATAAATATTAGGTGAAATGTTGTTTTTAGAAAGGATATAAATATTAGGTGAAATGTTGTTTTTAGAAAGGATATAAATATTAGGTGAAATGTTGTTTTTAGAAAGGATATAAATATTAGGTGAAATGTTGTTTTTAGAAAGGATATAAATATTAGGTGAAATGTTGTTTTTAGAAAGGATATAAATATTAGGTGAAATGTTGTTTTTAGAAAGGATATAAATATTAGGTGAAATGTTGTTTTTTGAAAGGATATAAATATTAGGTGAAATGTTGTTTTTAGAAAGGATATAAATATTAGGTGAAATGTTGTTTTTAGAAAGGATATAAATATTAGGTGAAATGTTGTTTTTAGAAAGGATATAAATATTAGGTGAAATGTTGTTTTTAGAAAGGATATAAATATTAGGTGAAATGTTGTTTTTAGAAAGGATATAAATATTAGATGAAATGTTGTTTTTAGAAAGGATATAAATATTAGGAGAAATGTTGCTTTTAGAAAGGATATAAATATTAGGTGAAATGTTGCTTTTAGAAAGGATATAAATATTAGGTGAAATGTTGTTTTTAGAAAGGATATAAATATTAGGTGAAATGTTGTTTTTAGAAAGGATATAAATATTAGGAGAAATGTTGCTTTTAGAAAGGATATAAATATTAGGTGAAATGTTGTTTTTAGAAAGGATATAAATATTAGGTGAAATGTTGTTTTTAGAAAGGATATAAATATTAGGTGAAATGTTGTTTTTAGAAAGGATATAAATATTAGGTGAAATGTTGTTTTTAGAAAGGATATAAATATTAGGTGAAATGTTGTTTTTAGAAAGGATATAAATATTAGGTGAAATGTTGTTTTTAGAAAGGATATAAATATTAGGTGAAATGTTGTTTTTAGAAAGGATATAAATATTAGGTGAAATGTTGTTTTTAGAAAGGATATAAATATTAGGTGAAATGTTGTTTTTAGAAAGGATATAAATATTAGGTGAAATGTTGTTTTTAGAAAGGATATAAATATTAGGTGAAATGTTGTTTTTAGAAAGGATATAAATATTAGGTGAAATGTTGTTTTTAGAAAGGATATAAATATTAGGTGAAATGTTGTTTTTAGAAAGGATATAAATATGAGGAGAAATGTTGTTTTTAGAAAGGATATAAATATGAGGTGAAATGTTGTTTTTAGAAAGGATATAAATATTAGATGAAATGTTGTTTTTAGAAAGGATATAAATATTAGGAGAAATGTTGCTTTTAGAAAGGATATAAATATTAGGTGAAATGTTGCTTTTAGAAAGGATATAAATATTAGGAGAAATGTTGCTTTTAGAAAGGATATAAATATTAGGTGAAATGTTGTTTTTAGAAAGGATATAAATATTAGATGAAATGTTGTTTTTAGAAAGGATATAAATATTAGCAGAAATGTTGCTTTTAGAAAGGATATAAATATTAGGTGAAATGTTGTTTTTAGAAAGGATATAAATATTAGGTGAAATGTTGTTTTTAGAAAGGATATAAATATTAGGTGAAATGTTGTTTTTAGAAAGGATATAAATATTAGGTGAAATGTTGTTTTTAGAAAGGATATAAATATGAGGAGAAATGTTGTTTTTAGAAAGGATATAAATATGAGGAGAAATGTTGTTTTTAGAAAGGATATAAATATTAGGAGAAATGTTGTTTTTAGAAAGGATATAAATATTAGGTGAAATGTTGTTTTTAGAAAGGATATAAATATTAGGTGAAATGTTGTTTTTAGAAAGGATATAAATATTAGGTGAAATGTTGTTTTTAGAAAGGATATAAATATTAGGTGAAATGTTGTTTTTAGAAAGGATATAAATATTAGGTGAAATGTTGTTTTTAGAAAGGATATAAATATTAGGTGAAATGTTGTTTTTAGAAAGGATATAAATATTAGGTGAAATGTTGTTTTTAGAAAGGATATAAATATTAGGTGAAATGTTGTTTTTAGAAAGGATATAAATATTAGGTGAAATGTTGTTTTTAGAAAGGATATAAATATTAGGTGAAATGTTGTTTTTAGAAAGGATATAAATATTAGGTGAAATGTTGTTTTTAGAAAGGATATAAATATTAGGTGAAATGTTGTTTTTAGAAAGGATATAAATATTAGGTGAAATGTTGTTTTTAGAAAGGATATAAATATTAGGTGAAATGTTGTTTTTAGAAAGGATATAAATATTAGGTGAAATGTTGTTTTTAGAAAGGATATTGTAAGAACAAACTTGATCTGTATCTTATCTACTTAAAACTACTTTTAAAATTTTAAATTGATGCAACATTCAGCTGAACTCTAAATCACATACAGAAACCAACAAGTGTAAACACAGATCTATGTCTCGCCTGCTCTCTACAAAATGTGTGATGAAACTCAAGTTAAGTTAGGATGGACCAAATTTGGAGAAACTGATTTAATCACGAAAACTTATCATAAATTTAACAAGGTCTGTAGTACATACATTGAGTTGAAGGTTAGGTGACACATATCTGGGCAATATATAGCCATTAGGGTCAAAGTGTGAACCAAGTATGGTTAGTCCGTATTATATGATAATGGAGAAACTAAAACTTGACAAAAATTTAACAAAGTCAGTAGACCATAAAAGATCAGGTGGCAAACGTCTAACTGACATGTACCCTCCATGATCAAAGTGTAGACCAATTATGGTGAGCCTGGGTTGTTGGCAATGGAGAAACTGGTCTAGTCACAAAAACTCGACAGAGATTTAGCAAAGTCAGTAGACCATGGAAATGAGTTGAAGGTCAGGTGACATATATCTGACTAATATATAGCCATAATGATCAAAGTATGGACCAAGAATAGTGAGACTATATATATATATCTAGGTAGCATAGTAATGGGGAAATGGACCTAATCTGAAGTCAGATATCTCTAAATCAAGGCAATGTCACCGGACACAATTTTGGAAGAGGACCATCCAAGGGAGTATCACATCCAAATGTGGTCCAATTTGGCCCAGTGGATCTTGAAAAGAAGTTCAAAATAATTATGAAAAGACGCCAGACGCCAAGTGAAGGGGAAAATTCATTTGAACTTTCGGCTCTGGTGAGCTAAAAAGTTACTTACTATCTGTTGTCGAAATTTCAATTGCATAAACTTGATCAGCAATAGAGTTAGCAGTCCAATCTACAAAGTCTCCATCATTAGGGTCTGTTGTTGATATTTTACGTGTCTTCGTAGGACAATAATTTGGTCTGTAATCTGTGTGGTCATTGGTTGATTGGTCAGCAGAAGAATTACACGAGTCGTATCCAATAATATCATCTCCTCCGTCATACCTGCATAATACAGCTATTTCTTAGACTGATTAAATTAATTTTTGCTAATTGAATACGATTATATGACTTTCTTATCTTTTAATCATTTACCCACAGATCCCAATTTTCAGTTGATTATGATAATCCTTGACAATTTGCATTTGAAAAACATATATTTCAAAGCTAAATCATCAATCTCTTCAAAATGTTCAATTCCTTCAAAATTATCCTCAAAATCGACAAAAGGTTCTCTATTCAATGCATAATTTTATATACGTTTATACTTATATGTTGCTGCAAATAACGTCTGCAAATTTGTAATGTATAAGTTAGAAGACTATTCTATTTCAAATTCTTATAAACATTATTGATAACCAATTAGTCGACAGTGGTTATCTCAAAATTTGGACTTGTTCACAGTAGGTTCAGCTTATTTTACCCCAGATTACTCAAATACTAGGCTAGTTCGAAGTGAAATCGTTTAAGTAACATACCATCCAATTCTATCTCCTGCTACAACAGTTATACGATCCTTGTCTGGAGGCATGTACGTAAACACACTATTTATATCTCCTTCTGTATAATAAATATAAACAACAGTTGTCAAACAATTTTTAGGTTTCATAGGATCATTTTGATCTCTTTGCTCCCAAACACTTAAATTATTTGGCTTTTCTTTTTTGTTTTGACTGACTTTTTTATGGCCCATCAATAACCCATTAAGTTGACAATTTGGCACACAAAAAACTGCATTGAAATTGGATGAAAAATTAAAGTTAAAAATTTGAAATATCCACTTTTGGGCCCTTTTTATCTCCAAAAGGGCAATAGTTACACAATAATGCTATGCATTTTTCCAAAAGGGATTTTCCTGAGGAATTCATTACAAAAAACCCATCAAAATGATATGAAAAATAAACTCTCAGTGTACAAATAACACTTCCAGTCGTTACACATATGCAAAAGCTATCATATTAATGCTAAGTATATGATAAATTTATATAAACCTACGTGTTATTTCCATTGTATTTATGCCCACCACTTTTCTTAGTTCACGGTAACCATAGACACCAGCTTGATTCCACATTTCTCTGCTCCACTGTACTGGTCTCCAAATAATTAATTTTAGGGTACCAGTTTTCACAGGATATATTTTCCATTGTTTTATTAAGCCACAGCAGGACACAATGTTTATGTCACTTTCAAGCAGGTAAGCATTTCCTGTTAAAAAGATAAGTTTTTGTATTTATATGAATGGTTATGGTTTTATATAATGGGTTAGGGTTATGGTGTTTAACTCCACTTTCAACAATATTTCAATTATATCATGGTGCTCAGTTTTATTGGTGGAGGAAACCAGCGTACCCGGAGAAATCCACTGATATGTCACAAGTCACAAACTATAATGTTGTATTGAGTATACCATGAGCAGGATCCTAACTCACAAATGGCACTGGTAGTTGTAAATCCAAATACCATACGATCACGAACACGATAGTTCTCAATGATCAGTAGTTATAACATGGAGACCAAAATACTAAAAGTAATAATATCCAAATGACAATGTGGCAATATACAGATAGCTATTTTCCAAATTAAAGTCAAAACTGTCCATGTGGTCACCTCTATAAAGGATCACTTGTATTTAAAGACCACTTTTTTCTTGTCCTGTCATAGTAAATTTCAAATGAATCAAACCACTTTTAATAGGTCACCTGTCTTATAAGGCCAATTTTCTTGGTCCCAAAGGTGACCTCTTAATACAGGTTTACCTGTAATTTTACATACCTGGACTTGTTTCAGCCACAGGTGTCAATGTACCAATATCAAGGTAATTATATGTCTGTTCCCCACAATCTGAAAAAAAGACCTAAACATTTTTTTAATATGTCTTTACATCATATTATATCCTGTTTTAAAGACTTCATGGTCATCATCGTACGATAGTTGGATTTACCTGTCCAATCAGTGCCACTAAAATTCCGAGTTCGAATCCCACTCATGGTTTATGTCGATACAACATTATGTGATAAAGTTTGTCAGTGACTTGCGACAGGTCGGTGATTTATCCGCGTACTCTGGTTTCCTCCACCAATAAAACTGACCGCCACAATATAACTGAAATATTGTTGAAAGTGGCATTAAACACCATAAACCCCTTTAAAGGGGAGGCCCACCAATCAACTGTTGGACTGTATTTTCAATTCGCATGTTAAGAATGTAATTTTGTTTTGTAATTCATGATAATGATCAGATAGAATTTTTCCACTTTTTACGACTCAACTTGTAATAATAAATTACTCCCCTTGAGAAGCATAAAGTATTTCCAGGGTAAAAATAATACAACATCATTATCTTCAACTCTGATGAGTTATTTCCCTTGATAGGTCGTAGGTCAAAGTTTGCAACCTTAACTTTGATTTAACAAGGCTTATTCAAATACTTTGCTATTTCGTTGGTCACTTCAACTCGGACAAAAGGAGGTTCATCCCTCAATTTTAAGGTATGTTGACCAACGATGATTTATATGTGCACAGCATATCTTCTGAGAGTTCAACTGTACTGAATAGTAAGAATCACTGAGTGATTGTGTTTAATGCCAAATGATTAATTTTTCAGCTTATTACCATGACGATATACAAGATACATTTCAATTAAATGACAATACGCTTTGTACTAGATCAATATCCTCATTAGTACAATTTTAATAGCTCTGGTAGACACGTCTCTCCACTTTATCTTGATTCTGAGCAAACCAGTCTTCACTTTTGCTCCTTAATTCCGCATGCTTTGCAGAGAAGCAGTAAATACCAATTTCACAATCTCTGGTTTGACTTGACAAGGCATCAAACCCATAATCTACCGCACTGGAGAGAGACACGCTAACCATTACAGCACTGGAGAGACACGCTAACCATTACAGCACTGGAGAGACACGCTAACCATTACAGCACTGGAGTGAGAAACGCTAACCATTACACCACAGATGCAGTTGCTAGTGATATCAACTTAACCTATGTTTCTACGATTTTGATATTTGAATTTGGAAATGTTCTAACGGTGTGGTATTTTTTGTTTTTCATTTGATTAAATACAGTCAAATCTGCCCTAAATGGCACCTCTATATAGCAAATCACTGTCTATAAAGGGCAGCCTCATATTCCCTGTTAATGAATAGTGCATATAATCACTGTATATAAAGGGCAGCCTCATATTCCCTGTTAATGAATAGTACATATAATCACTGTCTATAAAGGGCAGCCTCATATTCCCTGTTAATGAATAGTACATATAATCACTGTCTATAAAGGGCAGCCTCATATTCCCTGTTAATGAATAGTGTATATAATCACTGTCTATAAAAGGCAGCCTCATATTCCCTGTTAATGAATAGTACATATAATCACTGTATATAAAGGGTAACAGCTCATAAAGGCCACATTTTCAGGTTCCCTTGAGTGGCCTTTATATACAGGTTTGACAATATTGTTTTTTGATAAGAACTCACATGTACAATGTGGATGAGTTCCGTTGAGTAGACATTCTCTTGTCTCACTGCTTTGTAATTCAGAATTAGCCTGAGCACATGTCTGAACATGCCCATCCTCTGTTGTGTATTCATTATCACATGACCTCGTCCTTGTTTGATAGCCACGCCCACATGTCTGAGAACAGGATGACCAATTAGACCAGATAGCCCATTGTGGAACTGAAATTCAAATAAATTATTCAAATTTAATTATTATGACAAGAAGATAATAAAATAAAATAGAAATTTTCACAAGAAAAATGTGAACCTTTAGGATATTTTGTTTTCTTGGAAACAAACCATCTTTACCATGACTGTTTACATTAATTATGGTGCAACATGTGGAGCAGGATCTGTTTACCTTACTAGAGCACCTGAATTCACCACCAGTTTTTAATGGGGTTTGTGTTGCTCAATCTTAGTTTTCTGTGTAATGTTTTGTAAATAATTGTTTGTCCTTTTTCATTTAGCCATTTTGTTTGTCCTTCGATTTACGGCTACTGATTACCCCTTTGGTATCTTAGATTTATGGCTTCTGATTACCCCTTTGGTATCTTCAAACTTTTCTTATGGCCACTGAGAACTGTGGGTACATGTGATTGGTTGTCAGAAGTTGTTCTATGTTAAACTTCATTAAATCAACCAATCAGAATGTGAAATAATCAAAAGTCAGTACTTATTGAAATAAACATGTTCTACTTCCACTTTGGAGGAATTACCGCCAGATGGTGGCTTAATACTACTACAACAAGTCAACCATATATGGGATCTTTTTGGGCCTCTTGTTTGGAAAGGGTAGGGCTTGAATCCCCAAAATGTATCCCAGATCATAAGTTATTGTGAAAAAACATTGTGGGTTATAGTGTTAAACGCCACTTTCAACAATATTTCAGTTATATTGAGGCGGTCAGTTTTATTGATGGAGGAAACTGGAGTACCCAAAAAGAACCACAGACCTGCCACAAGTCACTGACAAACTTTATCAGATAATGATGTATTGAGTACACCTCACCATGAGCGAGATTCAAATTCATACCTGTAGGGGTGATAGGCACTTGTTACAACTAACATACAACACGACTACAAAAAACATTGTGCATATAGACAGAAAGCAACAATGACAATGGCGACACATCCATACCATAAGAAGGACTCAATAATCTCTCTGTTGAATAAAAATCGAGAGAAAAAGATATGAAATGCCATTGAAAATTATAACTGAAATAGCCAAGTCCATTGTATGATATGGGAAACCCCAACAATCATTTGCATCAAAATATGAAACAGGAGGTGCACAATGTCATCAGTTACTAAAGAATCTCTTCAAAGTTTCATTGAAATCCATTCAACGATATAAAGAGCATTTGTGGACAGGATATGACTACCCTCTCATATAAAGGAAATAAAGTCCATTGTTGTATGTGGGAAACCCCAAAAATCATTTGGACCAAAAAATGAAACAGGAGGTGCACAATGGCATAAGTTACTTATCCCTAAAACCTTCATTGATTCCAATCACTAGTTTCAGAGGAGTAAAAAATTGAAGGTGCATATGGACGAACGAAAACTATATATCCAGTGCTTGGCTGGCATTCTTTATCACAACACCTTACTTACTGACACATGTGTATCCCCAGTACAAAGCTCCACATATAGAGAAGTAACGTCCAGTATGTTGTGATGGCAGCAATTTATTACACGAATACCACCCTTTATCATGACACCAGTATGTCTCTGTGTAGTCAAACGCTGTATTAAATGTGTAGTCTGTGTTGCACGATAACAATCCATCGTCTATAGGAACGGAACAATTAAAGTGGTTGTGACACATGCCCTGAACAACAGACAATATGTCATGTGAAGGATCAGCATCATTATAGTTCCACTGACATCCTTGTTTCCACATGCCATTAGTTATTTGTAGTCTGCCGTTGGTGTCAAAGTTTGTACACACTGGTTTGAACTTGTCATTTCTACAAGTACTGCCAGAAACTGTAAAAATAAAAAAAATTTAACTCATGATTTTTGGTTTGGTTTGTGGTGTTTAACGCCACTTTCAACAATATTTCAGTTATATCATGGCGGTCAGCTTTGTAGGTGGAGGAAACCGGAGGACCCGGAGAAAACCACTGACTTGTCGCAAGTCACTGACAAAAATTATCACTTAATGTTGTACACCTCGCCCTGATCGATATTCAAACTCACAACATCAGTGTGATAGGCACTGATTGCATAGGTAGTTGTAAATCCAACTACCATATGATCACAGCCACGACAGCCCCCTTTTTTGTGTTTAATGCCACTTTGAACCAAAAGATACAAAAAATTTAAATTATGATGTTTGGTGTTTAACGTCACTTTGAAGCAAAAGATACACAATTTTCAATTTATGATTTTTGGTGTTTAATGCCACTTTGAAGCAAAAGATACACAATTTTTAATTTCTGATTTTTGGTGTTTAATGCAATTTTGAAGCAATATATATCACTGAGGTGCCTTAATAATGATTCAATAGGTTTAAACTCAGTCAACGATACCTTAGTGACTGAGTGATGTGAACAATGGTTCAGCTACATCAGTAACATTTTCAATGAGATGATGAGAATTTCCTTTTGTAATAAACCAACATGCTTAGATAAGAAGTAATTGTTCATTTTGTTGATATTGGTGGAATTGTCGAACAACACTTTTTAGTTGGATTTTTACAGTTCTAGCTCATAGTAACAACAGTCTATTGGTAGACATGTCGTTCCACTCAGACACATCATCCTGATTCCAAACCAACCAGCTCCTTCTCCCCAATTCTTAACAGAGAAGCAGTAAATACCAATGTTATTGTTTTTGTTTTGACCAGACACTGATTCCCACAATTTACAATATTTGAGGAGACTACAGGAGCTCCAAAATTCATTGTTTACTATTCTGATTGTATGTTAATTAAAAACCATTCTAACAATGGCTGATATTCCTTAGAATTTAGATTTGTTAACTAAATCTTACATGTACAACTCTTTGTGTTACATCTCCATGTCTCATAGTCACGGCTATCACTACAGATCTGATTTTTACTGAAATAGTTAGCTGATGGATTGGTACATGTCCTAGTTCTGGTTTGGTACCCTCCGTCACATGATCTGGTACAAGAATCCCATTGGCCCCATGTTGTCCACGCTCCATCTTCTGCAAGACATTAATTGAATATGTGTGAACTTTCGACATAATGAACATACATAATGGCGTGTTGAATTTTGCAATTTTAAAATAAATAGAAATATTAAAAATGTATTAATTATTTAAATATAGTCAAGCCTCGATACTTGGAATTTTGATCATTTGTTTTCTTGAGTAACTTGAAACATAAATTTTTTAATTACCTTTAATTGATTAATTACAGAAAATTTGAATACTTGGACAAATTTTAATCATCAGCTCATTCCACTTCCACACAACGAGGTTTGATAATATAAAATAAGAAGTACTTAACTTTATGCAAGTAATGTTCCATATTGCTTGGACTAAAAATATGTGATCAATTTACCAATCAATCCCTTAACATCACAATTATTATTGGAACATGGCAAGATGTACTCAATACAACATTATGTGATAAAGTTTGTCAGTGAGATGTACTCGATACAACATTATGTGATAAAGTTTGTCAGTGATTTGCAGCAGGTCAATGGTTTTCTCCATATAAATGAACTATTCTTGAAAGTGGCTTAAACACCATAACCCCTTATTATTGGAACAGCCAGACAGATAGGACGAGCTGTGATACTAGTTATAATGTATATCAAGATCTTCCAAATTGACGTTATTGTTTTTATCAGTAACATCATAATAGGCTTGACGTCACACTGACCAACAATTTTCAGTATCAGAGTCAGTAAGTTGATACCTGACAATATCAAAGATAAAATGTCCAAATTATTGATAATGATCCATATTACTTACTGATACAGTGGTATATAATGTAAAGTCCACCCACGCCATTTGTACCACACGAACTCCCAACATTGGCATTTGTAACTTCAAAAGAACACGACGTCTTATTTTCACACATGTCTGCGACCCCATGTATGTCAGTATGATTACACTCTCTGTATGTGTAACGAACATCGTCAATAATGATATAGGGGTCGGGAGGACGGACAAAACCAACATAAGTATCGTAGCTTGTTTTTTCACCATTACAAGACAGTGAGGCTGTCTGTCCTTCTAGTCTGTCATAGTAATAATAAGCTGTAAATAAAAATATAACTTAAGTATAAAAAACATCGTCAATGATGATATAGGGGTCGGGAGGACGGACAAAACCAACATTAATATCGTAGCTGGCTTTTTCACCATTACAAGACAGCGAGTCTGTCTGTCCCTCTAGTCTGTCATAGTAATAATAAGCTGTAAATAAAAATATAACTCAAGTATAAAAAATATCGCCAATATTAATGATTATATATGTATATAAACATCTACAATGGTTTGTAAAACAACACAAAACAAAGTGATAAAGAATTAAACACGTTGTTGAATGACAAAATTTTGTCTAACCGAGAGACTTTTTCAATGTCTAATGTCAAACCAATATGGCAACCTTACAAGTTCAAAAAACCATTGTTGTTCAAGGTATGGCTGCTTAAAAAGTTTTTGGTGGTCAATCTACTGAACAACTACATTACTTTTAAATGAGTGATTGATTGTTGCTTTAATACAAAGTGAGAGATGTTGAGCTAAATATCATAGCCAGAAGAAGTTTTTTTTAAAGGACGTTGGTGTCTGCATTGTATAAGATCAACATGTAACGTTTTCTTGTTGTGATGCCTTAAATGATTGTGATGTGAGATGCATTTATCTAAACACCAATCAATCAATCAATCAATCTAACATAGAATTGGCTTGTACAATAAAGTGAGAAATAATTTTGCTTGAGTGTGTTTCATTGCTATGAGTTATAGATAAAAAGTACAGTCCAGAGAAACTTACTCATTGGGAGTGAGTGAGGGAGTGATTGTTGTTTAACGCCAACTCAGCAATTTTTCAGCTATATCATGGTGAGAATAAGTTAATTTTCAATGAGATGATGATGAGGTCTGCTTTGCACTAGACCAACACTCTTAGCTGGATTTTTATAGCAGATAGACATGTAGCCTCATTGGGACACATTATCCTACATCTGAGTCAACTAGTCTTTGCTCTTTCTCCTTAACGAGGCGCGCAATGCAGAGAAGCAACAAATACCAATTTTATAGTCTTTGGCTTGACAAGATCGGGGATCGAACCCACGATCTACTACACTCGAGGCAAGTACGCTAACCATTACACCACCAATGTGGTTACTTACCCATGTTAAAACTCAAAACACATTCTGGCTTCCGTGATTTATTTCTTAATTTTGTTCTTTCTTCAAAACTCTTACTATATAATTGAAATATCATTGAAAGTGGCGTTAAACACCATAATCCTAATCCAAAGAAACTTACTCATGGGTATCCGTGTCTGTCGTAGTAAGTTTACAATGAGATAAGAAGTAGTAGTGTCCGTGTCGTCATCAGCTGTGATATAAATCTTGTAGGAATCTGCCAACGTCTCTGAGTTAAATATAGCTCCATCTTTCTGAACGATTGTTTTACCTGTAATGAAGATAATGTATCCATAGTAACGTAATATTACCCGCATTGGTGCATTATCCGCACTCCCAAAATCTCAAGAGAAAAATTCTATTTCGGGTATCTAATCCTCATTAACTTTAAACCTGTTCATGTGGAGACCAAATGTGTGAATAAAGTTTAAATTTAAGCAAGACAAATTTGTGTCCGACATCTTGGGAAAAGTTTCTCAGAACCTATGTAGTATATGTATTTAATCCCCACCCACATACATTTAAATCTCCTTAAGGGTAAATTTCTGCAAATATTACAAGGCTGTTTATGGTAGCCAAAAATTCTAAATTTTATCAAATACGTAATTAAATAAGATAAATAATTTTAGGTAAATTTCAAACAAATTGAATCGATTTTATTTCAAATTTCAATTGATAAGTAATACAATATAGAACTTGTTTCATTTAAAAAAAATAAATTAAGAACAATTAATACAGAAATTAATCCTCATCTAAGGATATGTGATGTGAAGGATGAGGGACATTATATGAGGAGGCCAGGAGGTTGTAGAGAGTTAATGATGAACTTTGACTACTGTTCCCTCATCATTAAGTAAATGTGATAATGAGTACATATTCGAATTTATGCAAAGATAAAAAAAAAACAGATATTAAAAAGTCAGGAGGCTTAAGGGCCAATGATGAATTTTTGACTACTTTCTCAGCCACATTTTGCAAATTTGAAATCCGTAAATATTAGAATTTATACAAAGATAAAAAAAAAAAAAAACAGATATTAAAAAGTCAGGAGGTTTAAGGGTTAATGATTAATTTTTTACTATTTTCCATGCTGCATTTCACAACTTTGAAATCTGTAAGTATTAGAATTTATGCAAAGATAAAAAAAAAAAAAAAAACAGATATTAAACAGTCAGGAGGTTTAAGGGTTAATGATGAACTTTTGACTACATCCTCTGCTGCATTTCCTAATTCTGAAATTTGTAAATATTATAATTTATACAAAGATCCAAAGAAACAGATAATAAAAAGCCCAGAATTCATTATCATACCATTTAAATAGAAGATGTCGTTTGCTGGCACCATACTTGATACACCCCAGGAATACACATCATCATCAGGGTCTGTTATACCAAACATAAACACTTCTCCCTCTGTTCTGTTCTCTGACAGTTCTACTGTGGTGGGTAAGTTTGTAAATACTGGTGGCTGTAATTAAGAAAGTAAGTTTGTAAATACTGGTGGTTGTAATTAAGAAAGTAAGTTTGTAAATACTGGTGGCTGTAATTAAGAAAGTAAGTTTGTAAATACTGGTGGCTGTAATTAAGAGAGTAAGTTTGTAAATACTGGTGGCTGTAATTAAGAGAGTAAGTTTGTAAATACTGGTGGCTGTAATTAAGAGAGTAAGTTTGTAAATACTGGTGGCTGTAATTAAGAAAGTAAGTTTGTAAATACTGGTGGTTGTAATTAAGAAAGTAAGTTTGTAAATACTGGTGGCTGTAATTAAGAAAGTAAGTTTGTAAATACTGGTGGCTGTAATTAAGAGAGTAAGTTTGTAAATACTGGTGGCTGTAATTAAGAAAGTAAGTTTGTAAATACTGGTGGCTGTAATTAAGAAAGTAAGTTTGTAAATATTGGTGGTTGTAATTAAGAAAGTAAGTTTGTAAATACTGGTGGTTGTAATTAAGAAAGTAAGTTTGTAAATACTGGTGGCTGTAATTAAGAAAGTAAGTTTGTAAATGCTGGTGGCTGTAATTAAGAGAGTAAGTTTGTAAATACTGGTGGCTGTAATTAAGAGAGAAAGTTTGTAAATACTGGTGGCTGTAATTAAGAGAGTAAGTTTGTAAAACCTGGTGGCTGTAATTAAGAGAGTAAGTTTGTAAATACTGGTGGTTGTAATTAAGAGAGTAAGTTTGTAAATACTGGTGGTTGTAATTAAGAAAGTAAGTTTGTAAATACTGGTGGCTGTAATTAAGAGAGTAAGTTTGTAAATACTGGTGGCTGTAATTAAGAGAGTAAGTTTGTAAATACTGGTGGCTGTAATTAAGAGAGTAAGTTTGTAAATACTGGTGGCTGTAATTAAGAAAGTAAGTTTGTAAATACTGGTGGCTGTAATTAAGAAAGTAAGTTTGTAAATACTGGTGGCTGTAATTAAGAAAGTAAGTTTGTAAATACTGGTGGCTGTAATTAAGAGAGTAAGTTTGTAAATACTGGTGGCTGTAATTAAGAAAGTAAGTTTGTAAATACTGGTGGCTGTAATTAAGAAAGTAAGTTTGTAAATATTGGTGGTTGTAATTAAGAAAGTAAGTTTGTAAATACTGGTGGTTGTAATTAAGAAAGTAAGTTTGTAAATACTGGTGGCTGTAATTAAGAAAGTAAGTTTGTAAATACTGGTGGCTGTAATTAAGAGAGTAAGTTTGTAAATACTGGTGGCTGTAATTAAGAGAGAAAGTTTGTAAATACTGGTGGCTGTAATTAAGAGAGTAAGTTTGTAAATACTGGTGGCTGTAATTAAGAGAGTAAGTTTGTAAATACTGGTGGTTGTAATTAAGAGAGTAAGTTTGTAAATACTGGTGGTTGTAATTAAGAAAGTAAGTTTGTAAATACTGGTGGTTGTAATTAAGAAAGTAAGTTTGTAAATACTGGTGGCTGTAATTAAGAGAGTAAGTTTGTAAATACTGGTGGCTGTAATTAAGAGAGTAAGTTTGTAAATACTGGTGGCTGAAAATTAAGAAAGTAAGTTTGTAAATACTGGTGGTTGTAATTAAGAAAGTAAGTTTGTAAATACTGGTGGTTGTAATTAAGAAAGTAAGTTTGTAAATACTGGTGGTTGTAATTAAGAAAGTAAGTTTGTAAATACTGGTGGCTGTAATTAAGAAAGTAAGTTTGTAAATACTGGTGGTTGTAATTAAGAGAGTAAGTTTGTAAATACTGGTGGCTGTAATTAAGAGAGTAAGTTTGTAAATACTGGTGGCTGTAATTAAGAAAGTAAGTTTGTAAATACTGGTGGTTGTAATTAAGAAAGTAAGTTTGTAAATACTGGTGGTTGTAATTAAGAAAGTAAGTTTGTAAATACTGGTGGCTGTAATTAAGAAAGTAAGTTTGTAAATACTGGTGGTTGTAATTAAGAAAGTAAGTTTGTAAATACTGGTGGTTGTAATTAAGAAAGTAAGTTTGTAAATACTGGTGGCTGTAATAAAGAAAGTAAGTTTGTAAATACTGGTGGCTGTAATTAAGAAAGTAAGTTTGTAAATACTGGTGGCTGTAATTAAGAAAGTAAGTTTGTAAATACTGGTGGCTGTAATAAAGAAAGGATTTGTTTTTATAGTGAGTGAGTGATTGTTCAGCATTTTTTCAGCCATATCATGGCAAGAACAAGTTAATTTTCAATGAGATGATGATGAGGCACACTTTGTACTAGACCAACACGCTTAGTTGGATTTTTATAGTGCTAGTTCACTAAAACAAGTAGACGGATA
This sequence comes from Bathymodiolus septemdierum, assembly GCA_963383655.1. Lineage (NCBI taxonomy): Eukaryota > Metazoa > Mollusca > Bivalvia > Mytilida > Modiolidae > Bathymodiolus > Bathymodiolus septemdierum. The sequence continues at coordinate 66,947,308 of OY726525.1, forward strand.
GACAATTGGACACATTATCATGATTCTGAGCCAACCAGTCTTTGTTCTTTCTCCTTAATGCTACATGCATAGTGGAGAAGTAACAAATAACAATTTTATAGTCTTTGGATTGACCTGATGGGCTCGATCCCACTATCTACCACACTCGAGGTGAGCACATTAACTGTAACACCACAGCAGAAGTCGATTTGTTTTTATAATAAATACATATTACATTATATTAAGAGGTCACCTGTCTTATAAGACCACTTTTTCTTGGTCACCAAGGCGATCTCTTAATACAGGTTTAACTGTAAATAGATAATATATGTATATTGTCAGCAAATATAAAAACTATTTGTACGAGCTTTAGAAACAGGAAGAGTTTGTGGTATGGTTTTCTTTCCTGTCTAGGGGCGTGTACAATTAAATATTATATTTTCAATGGACAATGGACATATATTGTGTTTATCCTCAAACGATGCAAAAAAATTTAATTTACTCATAAAATGGCAAAATATTGGACATTTTTGTTGGATCAGTGTTGATTGTTTCACTCTACATAAGACGTAGGGTACCAGGAGACTTTATACATCAAATAGACGTATAAAGCAAAGGTTTATATGTACACCTTTATATGGAGGAAGGTTATGGTGTTATACGCCACTTTCAACAAAATATCAGCAATATAGCAGTGCTTCAGCTAAACATTGAAATCTTCAGGACAATTGCCAGTTTTATAAAAAATTTCTTCAAAACATTCTTTAATAATTAACTAATTCTTATAAAGTTCTTCAGGACAATTTGAGAAATAGGTGGGCATATGTCCTAAAACAGGTGCCTAGCTGAATAACTGTATAGTGGTGGTCAGGTTTATTGGTTGAGGACACCACATAATACATACCCCATTATAAGTTGTTATGGTAACAGTTCCTGTGATTCTACATAATACATACCCCATTATAAGTTGTCATGGTAACAGTTCCTGTGATTCTACATAATACATACCCCATTATAAGTTGTTATGGTAACAGTCCCTGTGACTCTACATAATACATACCTCATTATAAGTTGTTATGGTAACAGTCCCTGTGACTCTACTTAATACATACCCCATTATAAGTTGTTATGGTAACAGTCCCTGTAGCTCTGTTGTAACATGAATCTTCAGCCCAGACAACAAATTTATAAACATGGTTAGCATCTCCTACTACATGTGGAAGAGTTGTCTTCACGTTCACAGTACCTGTTCAATAAAAACAGAAAATATATTGTTATTACTGTCAGGGTCTATTGGGACCATGATTGTAGTCTGTATGGTAGTTTGATCTACCTATGGGGCTTTCATGACCTCTTAACAAATACCAAATACTTGACAGCCTTAAACAAGTTGAAGATTATGTCAGAAGTTGCACATGGCAATTGAGAAAGGTTTCATAAATTAGTATTTGATAAAAGATGACAGCAATCTTAATTGTTTCAAGTGAACAACTCATAACTATATGCTGTCAGTTGTGAGTCACTGTCATACCTTGCTTAATAATCCACAAAAACAATAAAGAGTAATCAAAATAGAAATATAGAAATCAATGCAAGAGGAATGAGTTGCCTCCCTTTCCCCAGATATATGACTAGGCTACCTCCCCTTCTCCTAATATATAATTAGTAGTGGCAAGGTCATCCTCTATAATCCTCTGGCTAAATCCACATTTAATTAAGAATTTGCATTATAAAAGTAAAATATTTAGATCTAGTTATCTCCCCTTCCAGTGATCTATAACTACAGTAGTATAGATCATTATCATACTCTACACACAATTAGATATTGTAATCGACAGTTACTTCCCCTTAATTCCACTGATCTATAATTATAGAAGTATCATACTCTACACAGAGCTAAACAATGTAGTCAACAGTTACTTCCCCTGATCTATAAATAAACTTACGAGACTGAGTATCTAAGTAGAATAATGCATCGTTGTCATATTCTGGTTGATAGTCCACATAGAAGTCTGAGTAATCAGAGTCAGTAAAATAAAAAGCTATAACACTAGAATCTACTGAACTATAGTCTGGTATAGACACACTATATCTTGGCAGAGAGAAAACTGGAGCTGTGTCTGAAAAATACAGAAATAATGAGAAGTCAGTAAAATTTGAAAACAGAAAACAAAAAATTATTTCATGCGAGGCAATAAAACATAGCCCCCTCATACCCCCACCACCACCACCATAAAAGTTAAATGGTCAGTCTCTGATAGTTTATTTATTCCCAAATACAGTCCCCCCTCTAATAAGACCACCACTTCTGCAATGAAATTGTGTCCTTATAACAGAAGTGGCCTTTCTTGAGGTAGAAGAGACGTCAAACATGTACCTCTTATAAGGCCACTTCCCCCCCCCCCCCCCCCCCCCCCCCAAGGCCACCTATCTTATCAGGCCACTTCCCCCCCAAAAGGCCACCCCTCTTATCAGGCCAGATTTCAAATGCTCTAGATAGTGAAATATTATTAAGTCTATTCTACCTGTAGAATTTATAATCGACCTTGATAATATAGGTCAGAGAAAATATGAATATATTTGTGTTCAATAATTGGCATCAGGAAATTTGTTTTCAAAAAACAAAATCAAAAATATTTTCTTAACAAAATCAAAAACAAAAATATTTTCTAAATTTAATATTTCACAACATGATTAAAACTAGAGGTACTGCTAGATGGTTAAATACAAAATTGGTTAAGACAGTTAAAAACAGCATTGGTTAAGACAGTTAAAAACAACATTGGTTTAGAAGTTTAAAACAACATTGGTTAGACAGTTCAAAACTAGAGGTACTGCTGGACGTCGGAGTCCTGTATTGATACATAAATGAAATAACTTAACTGTCTTCTACGCGGGACTAATAGCCCCCCGCGTCCCTATCATCTTAATTGAGCCAAAACATATTTGGAACACAACTTTTAGACTCATAATTCTGGGAAAACTTGATGGACCAGGAAATACTACTAATGTACACATCTTCATATTAGGATTTTGCAATGTACAAAGTTTCATGAACTTCTGATTAATCATGTAGGAGAATTTGCGATGACAAAGTGCATACTGAATTGTCTCAAAATTTCTAAGTCCAAAGAAGCATAACAGGGGTAAAGCTTGATGGACCGGGATATCCTACTAATGTGCACATCTTCATATTAGGATCTTGCAATGTACAAAGTTTCATGAACTTCTGATTAATCATGTAGGAGAATATGCGATGACAAAATGCATACTGAATTGTCTTAAAATTTCTAAGTCCAAAGAGGCATAACAGGGGTAAAACTCAATGGACAATAAAATCCTTTATACTGCAAAGTTCACATATCATGATCTTAAATTCCACAAAGTTTGGTGGAAATCGGACAAAAGATGTGGAAGCTGGTCTGGACAGATGGACAGACAGACAGACAGGCCGATTCCTATATATCCCCCCAAACTATGTTTGCGGGGGGTATAATTAGCAGTTATAATACGCTACGCCCCTAATATCTGGCGAAACCCGATCAGAAGTCATGTCCAGATGAACTTGCGATCGGCCAATGAAAAGGCATAAAGTTCTCTGAATGGTTGATTTTTTAATAAGTATTCATATACGAAAGTTCATCTGGATATGACCTCTATTCATGTTCTATCTGACAGATGATAAGGAGAATGTAGCCTATTTTAACACCTGATTTCAATCAGATTTAATATTTCCTTTTTTGTTTTTGTTTATTAATTTTGATGTTTGGAGTATGAATGATATTGGTTTATCTTTGGTTCACTGTACTTGTCTATAGCATCCATATCATGTAAACAAACACAATTATTTACTTATACACATAAAAAAACAACATTCTAAAGTCTTACTTGCTGTGGTAGTATACTGAAGAGCAAAAGCTTTATTTGAGAAAACTGTTACACCACTGCTCCAATCTACGACATTGTTCACTGCAGGAACATTCCCTTCCTGAACTAAAGTCTGTGTTGGACAGTAGTTGGGCCTGTAGTCATGGTGACTGGACGTTGACGAATCGTAAGATGAATCACACGTGCCGTAGGCAATAATTCTGTTACTATCATACCTGAGAAGTATAATTAATTAATGTGTTAAATATGTACACAGTGTTACACACTCTAATGATACAGCAAAATGATACTGTAAAAACATCATTTACCGTTAATATGTGCAGAAACCATCAAATTTTATTTCCCCGGACCTCCTTTTAGTAACTTCAGTTATTGAGCAGAAGCCAAATGGGGGATGCATAGACATGAGAAAAACTAAATGATTTTCTTCAAAGTGACTGACGATTTAACAACAATGTTTACTAATATACTGTCAGATATGTGTTTTAGTTGCTGCTAATAACACCAAATAAAACATGTGATTCAAATTTGAGCGAATTAAGGGGGTACCATACACTACAGGGAGATAACTCTTTAAAATCAGTTGAACGTTTTGATCATATGATATTTGTATGCAGATTTCAAGCATCTCGGTGATCAAAACCACAGAGAGAAAAGCTGCTATGTGGCTAGTGAATTTATAGCTCTGAGTCTGTTGGTTGGAATTTGCTAAAATTTTGATATTTATTACAGTGGATATATTCAAACACACTGCCAAAAAAATAAGAAAACTAAATGAGCAGATCAAATTTTACTTGAAGTGTATGGTACCACCTTAAACCAAAACCCTGGGCTACAATAATGATTTCATGCCACAGTCCTGTGACAAGTAGCGCATTCTCCACATAACGTAGAAATGTTTCTTCCACAGATATGTTCCACTTGTCATAAACACTTTCCAGTCCTTTCCTCATTCATGACTTAGCACGGGGTTTGTAACTAGATTAACACGATGGATGCCAATAGTGGAGCAGGAACTGCTTACCCTTCCGATGTTCATCCCAATTTTAAGTGGGGATCGTGTTACTCTATCTTTAACTCTATGTGTAATGCTTTGTAGATTGCTGTTTGTCCCTTTTGTCCATTGTGTTGTCTGTCCTTCTTTGATTTACAGATTCTGATATCTTCACACTCTTCTTGTTGTCATTGTTACCTTCTATAATATCCAGCTTAATAACGATACCTACCAGCCAATCATATCACCAGCAGTAATAGCTATAAGTAAATGTGTTGGAACTGTGTACGTACTGACTTTGTTCAGCATGCTACCTACAAAGATCAACATTAACAACTAGAACTGTGTACGTACTGACTTTGTTCAGCATGCTACCTACAAAGATCAACATTAACAACTAGAACTGTGTACGTACTGACTTTGTTCAGCATGCTACCTACAAAGATCAACATTAACAACTAGAACTGTGTACGTACTGACTTTGTTCAGCATGCTACCTACAAAGATCAAAGTTAACAACAATACAATATTACATTGCAATTTTTGAAGCAAAACGTCACATTTTAATAAGGATATGGATGTAAATGAACATGAGATACTATCCAACTTTACACTTAGACACCAATCAAAGCAAAGGACTAGAGCTTTTATTGTTGGTCAGAGTAAGGGTTACAAAAATAATAATATATTCATCATCTCATCCAAATGTAACTAATTCTTGCCTTGATATGGCTGAAAAATTGCTGAGTTGGCGTTAAGCAATAATCACTCACTCACTCAACTTTTTTGGATAATAGCCACACTTATTTCCCTTGCTTTTATAATTACTTACTAGACACAGATATTGTGTTAACGCCCACAACGCTTCTGGTGTTATTGAAATCCTTCCCGGTCTTTCTCCACACAATAAAATACAAAGTTCCAGTTCTCCTGGCATAGAACTGCCATGAAGCTATCAGTCCACAACACCTTACAATATGGACATCACTTTCCTGTATGTACAATTGACCTGTAAAAAACAATCAAATATATACAGAATATTGGCAGTTTTAATGGTCGAGACAGACATTATCACAGTATTGTAAACGAGTCTGAATATCTGTTGAGACCTTCAAAACTGACATTATTGTTTTTGTCTGTAACGTCATAATGTGTTTTACATCACACCATCCTATAACTTTCAGTAGGAGTCATTTCGTTGAAACTTGACAATATCACTAGGAGAGTACAAAAGAAAAAATCTCAAAATTACTGATAAAATTAGTCATACCTCATTATTTCCAACTTGGGTAGAAAAGTTTTTGCAGTATTCAGGGTTGGGTGTTGAGATTGATATATACACGATCGTTGATAATCTTAATAATGAAGGTGTTCACAGTAACTATGTTACGGACACTACAGTTTATTGGCTGCATATTTTATTTTGAATTTATGATGATTTGCTATATTTTATATGAAATGAATGATAATGCTTAAAAATAAAAGTTGTTTTGCAAGAAAAAAAAAAAGAAGTTACTGTGAGCAGCCAAGCATAAATTATGTGTTGTTTCTTAATTTTGCCAAATGGATTTAGAATGGAAACAATAATAATTTATACGAGCTGGCAAGGGATAATTTAATTGTTAGCTTAATTTGCCCCGATAACTTGAATAATAAAATAGTATGTGTATTTGACTTTGACATAACCAGGTTCAGCTGTACCTATTACTAGAGTGTAAAAGATGTTTATTTCTTCATTTAACTTCTTCAGTGGAGTTCAGACCCAAACATTCGGAAAACAAAATCTAAAAATCAAATATTGAAGAGCAAAGGGGGGAAACAATATATATATATATATATCGACGATTCGTTACTCATTAAGTTCTCTGGTTGGTATATTCCCTTAGACTTTATATATATATATATATATAAATATAAACATAACATTTTGTTTCAACGGTTTCTGCTGAGAAAAGCTGTGTTCTGTTGAAATGCCCAAAACAAAATATAACGTTGTTTTTTTATAGATTTTATTCATACAATGTATCTAAGCTACTGGATCCCTAAAGGATTTTTATTCATACAATGTATCTAAGCCACTGGATCCCTAAAGGATGCTGGGCTGTGTTAAATATTTTTATAGGAAACTTGCTATAATAAATATTAACTTACCATAATAGGTAGGAACAATATAACTAGAAAATCCAGCAATATCTATATAGTTGTATGTATTAGATCCACAATCTACAAAACAATTAAAACAAAATGATGGTCAAATGTAGAACTGATCAATTGATTTAATTCCCATTTAAAGCAAGTAATTTTTAGCATAAAGAAGGTCAGGGATATCTTATACAAGAGTAAAACACATCGGTGGTGTAATGGTTAGCATGCTCACCTCTAGTGCCGTAGATCGTGGGTTCCTGACCCGATCAGGTCAAATCAAAGACTATAAAATTGGTATTTGTTGCTTCTCCGCTAAGCACGCAGCATTAAGGAGAAAGCGCGAAGACTGGTTGGCTCGCGATCGGAATCAGAATAATGTGTCCGAGTGGAGCGACAGGTCTACCCGTAGACTGTTGTTTCAGTGAGCTAGCACTATAAAAATCCAACTCAGCATATTGGTCTAGTTCAAAAGCGGACCTCATCATCATCTCATTGAAACTTAACTTGTTCTCGCCATGATATAGCTGGAAAATTGCTGAAATGGCGTTAAACAACAATCACTCACTCACTCACTACTCTACAAGAGTAAGAAATTCTGTATTTTCCCTGAGTGGAGAATATTCTAATCTTTAATTTTGTAAAATAAGATGGTAAACTCCACAGATCTCAGGATTGAAGGCAAAACTTCCATTTCCTTGGGACATTTGCCATTGTGACGTCAAATCATTCATGACGTTTACTATGGTTCTAACCGTGACGTTGAACAAATCTGTATGCTTGATTGGACATTTACTCAACTGAGACGTGATTCTGCTTTTTTCAACCTACATATTTTAAATGGAAAAATACCTGTATTAAATGTATAAAACAAACACAAATGGACCATTTTTAAAGTATAAAATCAATCTCTCCTTGTCGCCATGGCATTGCTGAAAAATTATACAATGAATCACTCTATTGTTAGATACTTACAAGTACAATAAGGATGTGTGCCATTATATAAACATTCTCTTGTTTCATAACTTTGTAATTCCGATCCACTTTGGGCGCAGGTTCTCATTATTCCATCTTTAGTTGTATACTCATTGTCACATGATCTTGTCCTTGTTTGTGTCCCTTGTCCACAGGCGACTGAACAACCTGACCAACTTGTCCAAGAGGCCCATTGGGGAGCTGTAAAAAAACATTGGACATACAAAAGCGACAAATTCATCCACTTTCCTTCGTTTGGTGAGCCCTTTTATTAGATTTCACAAAATAATCATCTGGTCAATATTTTCTAACACCTCAAATTTTAAAATAACAAAATACTACAGATCAGTTTGTAAATAAATTTGTGAAACTTTTATTATTTTATAAAAGACTAGCCAGAATGAAATATTTTTGATTGATTGATTGATTGATTGACTGATTGTTGCTTAATGTTCAGTGGCAATATTTCATGCATATTCAGGATGATTAAATTTCTGAAGAAAAATAAAATTGAAAAAGTAAAAAACTCAAAACTGGCATAATCCATTCTATAAAAACAAATCTCAAGATAATTTTTTTTACGAGAAACTAAAATTTTACCAGTAATTTAGCATCTGACTCTTTTCTCTTAAATCTGTATTTATTCAAGACTTTTAATCATAAATGCCTATTTAGTCAAACTTGTAAAGATGTAAAAAAAATATATGTCATACAAATAGCTCAAATAATACTGTACATCAGAGAGTCAAATCTGCCAATACGATAACCTCTATTAAGCAGTCACCTGTTTCACTTTTTCTTTGTCCCATATATGACAATAATTAACCAAAGGTGACCTCTTAATACAGGTTTGACTGTATTCAACAATAATTAACCAAAGGTGACCTCTTAATACAGGTTAGACTGTATTCAACAATAATTAACCAACGGTGACCTCTTAATACAGGTTTGACTTTATACAACAATAATTACCCAAATATGACCTCTTAATACAGGCTTGACTTTATTCAACAATAATTACCCAAAGGTGACCTCTTAATACAGGTTTGACTGTATTTAACAATAATTAACTAAAGGTGATCTCTTAATACAGGTTTGACTGTATTTAACAATAATTACCCAAAGGTGACCTCTTAATACAGGTTTCACTTTATTCAACAATAATTACCCAAATATGACCTCTTAATACAGGCTTGACTTTATTCAACAATAATTACCCAAAGGTGACCTCTTAATACAGGTTTGACTGTATTTAACAATAATTAACCAAAGGTGACCTCTTAATACAGGTTTGACTGTATTCAACAATAATTAACCAAAGGTGACCTCTTAATACAGGTTTGACTGTATTCAACAATAATTACCCAAATATGACCTCTTAATACAGGTTTGACTTTATTCAACAATAATTACCCAAATATGACCTCTTAATACAGGCTTGACTTTATTCAATAATAATTACCCAAAAGTGACCTCTTAATACAGGTTTGACTGTGTTTAACAGTAATTAACCAAAGTTGACCTCTTAATACAGGTTTGACTGTATTCAACAATAATTACCCAAAGGTGACATCTTAATACAGGTTTGACTGTATTTAACAGTAATTAACTAAAGGTGACCTCTTAATACAGGTTTGACTATTTAACAGTAATTAACCAAAGGTGATCTCTTAATACAGGTTTGACTATATTCAACAATAATTAACCAAAGGTGACCTCTTAATACAGGTTTGACTTTATTCAATAATAATTAACCAAATGTGACCTCTTAATACAGGTTTGACTGTATTCAATAATAATTACCCAAAGGTGACCTCTTAATACAGGTTTGACTGTATTTAACAGTAATTAACCAAAGGTGACCTCTTAATACAGGTTTGACTGTATTTAACAGTAATTAACCAAAGGTGACCTCTTAATACAGGTTTGACTGTATTCAACAATAATTAACCAAAGGTGACCTCTTAATACAGGTTTGACTTTATTCAATAATAATTAACCAAAGGTGACCTCTTAATACAGGTTTGACTGTATTCAATAATAATTACCCAAAGGTGACCTCTTAATACAGGTTTGACTGTATTTAACAATAATTAACCAAAGGTGACCTCTTAATACAGGTTTGACTGTATTCAACAATAATTAACCAAAGGTGACCTCTTCATACAGGTTTGACTGTATTCAACAATAATTAACCAAAGGTGACCTCTTAATACAGGTTTGACTGTATTCAACATTAATTAACCAAAGGTGACCTCTTAATACAGGTTAGACTATTCTATAATAATTAACCAAAGGTGACCTCTTAATACAGGTTTGGCTTTATTCAACATTAATTACCCAAAGGTGACCTCTTAATACAGGTTTGACTGTATTCAACAATAATTAACCAAAGGTGACCTCTTAATACAGGTTTGACTTAATTCAACATTAATTACCCAAAGGTGACCTCTTAATACAGGTTTGACTATTCAACAATAATTAACCAAAGGTGACCTCTTAATACAGGTTTGGCTTTATTCAACATTAATTACCCAAAGGTGACCTCTTAATACAGGTTTGACTATTCAACAATAATAAACCAAAGGTGACCTCTTAATACAGGTTTGGTTTTATTCAACATTAATTACCCAAAGGTGACCTCTTAATACAGGTTGGACTATATTCAACAATAATTAACCAAAGGTGACCTCTTAATACAGGTTAGACTATTCTATAATAATTAACCAAAGGTGACCTCTTAATACAGGTTTGGCTTTATTCAACATTAATTACCCAAAGGTGACCTCTTAATACAGGTTTGACTGTATTCAACAATAATTAACCAAAGGTGACCTCTTAATACAGGTTTGACTTTATTCAACATTAATTACCCAAAGGTGACCTCTTAATACAGGTTTGACTGTAGTCAACAATAATTAACCAAAGGTGGCCTCTTAATACAGGTTTGACTGTATTCAACATTAATTACCCAAAGGTGACCTCTTAATACAGGTTTGACTGTATTCAACAATAATTAACCAAAGGTGACCTCTTAATACAGGTTTGACTGTATTCAACAATAATTAACCAAAGGTGACCTCTTAATACAGGTCTAAAATATGTATCAAGTTAAAAAAATCAACTATCACTTACTTTTACATGTATAACCCCAGTCCAACTTTCCACAAATGGAGTAATAAGGCAAGGTGTTATAAGATGACAAAGAGCGATCACATGAGTACCACCCATACTGATTACACCAATAAGTGTCCGGGTACGAGTAATAACTTCCACTGTATGCATACGCAGAGGTACAAGATCCAATATTACCATCGTTGACCGTGGGACTACACCTGTTATAGTTTGTACAGTGGCCAGATAGAGCACTCATCACATTTTGGTCGCTTGGATTAACCGTGTTGAAGTTCCAACCACAGCCGTACTTCCAGGTGGCGCTTGTTACAGAAATTCTGCCGTAGGTGTTGTAATCGTAACATTGGATTTCAACATTGTCATTTCTGCATGTTGTTCCAGAATCTATAATAAATAAATTACAGCGTCTCTTGAATAATTCTTATAGAATTAATGTATATCATTAACACTGAATAATTCTTATAGAATTAATGTATATCATTTTCGTGCCTTTTGATTGTACAAGAGCACTGTCACCTGTTTGTTTTTGATGCATTCATAACTTAATGAACTTTTGCGTTTTTGATCCGTTCATAACTCAATGAACTTTTTTTTTTGTAATCAGCATAAAGATCCAATCAGAATACTGCACCAATAAATACTTTGTCCTCTGTGATTAACGCCACTTTCAACAATATTTCAGTTACCGGAGTGTCTGGTGAAAACCACTGACCTGCCGAAAGTCACTGACAAACTTTATCACATAATGTTGTATCGAGCACACCTCACCATGAACGGGATTCAAACTCACAACTTTAGAGGTGATAGACACTGATTGCATAGGTAGTTGTAAATCCAACTACCATATGATCACGATCACGACAGCCCTTTTTTGGAGTATGAGTGCGAAAAGTGAACTCAGAAGTTTTCTGACCATAATGCCTGGCTCTACAAAGACTTACAAGTACAGTGTTGTGTGTTGCATCTCTCTTTCTCATAATCTCTGCTGTTCAGACAAATCTCATTCTTACTGAAGTAATTTGGTATTGGATTTGTACAACCGCGTGTCCTTTCTCTGTATCCTCCAGCGCAGGTCCTGGAACAATCACCCCAACCACTCCAAGATGTCCATCCGCCATCACCTGTCGTAAATAACAGTAGTAGAATTAGTAGTGTGGTTTATGGATTGATCTGTGTTTAATGCCACTTTCAAAAATATTTCAATTTTATCTGTAATTTGGACATTTTTTTCTTTGATCTTAAGAAAACAACAGAACTGTTGCAAGTCACTGACAAACTTTATCATATAGTGTTGTATCGAGAACATTCCGCCATGAGCAGCCAAACATATGACGTCACGACTCTTTACTATTTCACGGTAAAGGCATCATATATATATCATGGAATTTAAGTTTATGCTAAATAATTAATTTTAAAAATATTTGATAACTTCTTAAACTTCACAATCTCTTTGATTGTTAATTGTCCTCATCTAATAGGCATACAGTCCTCACGATGAGCACCGGTCATCCAGCCCCCTCATCTAATAGGCATACAGTCCTCACGATGAGCACCGGTCATCCAGCCCCCTCATCTAATAGGCATACAGTCCTCACGATGAGCACCGGTCATCCAGCCCCCTCATCTAATAGGCATACAGTCCTCACGATGAGCACCGGTCATCCAGCCCAGGACAAGTAAAACTTTGTTCGGATCAGTAGATTTTTCAGTTTTTATTTAGATATATATATATATTTATATATTATATATATACAAGTGTGGACACAGAAATGTGCTGTCCAAAAGGAAAGTGTGGATGTCAATATTTCATATTATTAATTTAAAAAAAAAAAAATTCATGGACATTTTTTTTAATAAAAGACTAATCCTGGATTATTATTTTTGTTTAAAGACTAAAAGTCCGGTCCTGTGTTTTTATTTCAAATTTTCAAGATTCTATATTTATAAACTATTGACCTGAGTAACCTTGCTAAACCATGCGGAGTCAGTGTGTTTTAAGTCGGTCATCCAATCAGGACGCTCATTATTCTTTTCCAAGATAAAAATACAGTGCTAAAATTACCTGTGGGTGTTTCCCCACTTCAACTCGTAAATTTGATATCTATGCTTTTATTAAACCTTGATAATAATTACCACTCGACAATGATGAACTACTACTTTGTAGGAGATGGGGCTTGGTCGTCGTGGGGATCATATCTAAGTTTTTATTGTAAAGGCTATATATTCTATGATATTTACTTACGGACACAATGCCAGGTAATAAATAAGCCACCAATGCCAGTATCAACTCCACAAGAGCTGCCAATATTAGCATTAGTGACGTCAAATGTACACTCTGTTTTGTTCTCACACATATCCTTTACCCCATACGCTTCCGTGTGGTCGCAATCATAATATGTATAACGTACGTCATCAATAATAATGTACGGACTCGCTGGTTTTATGTAATCACTGTAAGATACAAGTCCTGATTGGATCTCGCTGTCACATGACAAGGAAGCCTCGTCACCCTCGGCATAAGTATTGTAGAAATAATCTAAAAATACAAAATTTTAAAAATAATTTAATTATGGTTCATTTCATGACAAAAAGGATTAATACTACCGGTTGTGAATCAGACAAATGTTTTTTTTTTCATGATTTGACAGAATAAACATTTGATTTTTCCTATGATCTTGAACTTGATAAGAAATCGCCTACTGACACATTGAAAAAATGTCTTTTAAAAGTCTGTTTTAATATTGAAAATTACTGGAAAATTTGTATTTTCTGTATACTTCTATTTCTTAACAATCGACGAATGGTTTGAAAATGACTTGTGTGCTCTATGTTGCCCGTTCCTCTGGATTCTTTTTTGATTGCTCCTCCGGTATATTCTTTCATTTATTTACATATATTTCTATTCCTTATGTCTTAAAAAAGATGAACCAAAGGTTTTAAAATGACACTAACACATGGAGGAATCAATGATGGCTACTATTTAAATGTCTTACTCTGTGTTTGTCCAATTTCTGTTTCATTTCTCCTGACATTTAAAGTAAAGGATCCTTGAGTCGTGTCTGTACCATCGCTACATTGTACAGTGATCTGATATGAATCTGCTGCTGCCATAAGGGATCCTCCATTGTTTAACTTTAGAGTATATCCTGTATAAATAAGAGTAAACATGATGATTAAAATGCAAAATAAATAATATCATACTGTCGGAACAACTCTAACTCTAATCCTAATCTGCTGAAGGCGAGGTGTACTCAGTACAACATTATGTGATAAAGTTTGTCAATGACTTGCGGCAGGTCAGTGGTTTTCTCCAGGAACAACGGTTTCCACACCAATAAATTCATGTTTTTTCATTACAAATCTGATCTAATTAAAGCTTGAAATAAGATATATTTGGCCATTTTAAAGGATGTTCTAATTTATTATTGGTGGGAATCTGCTGTGGAATTTAGACCTATCAGATACAGTTTGGAATAGGAATCATGTAAGGATTATTTCTGCTAAGTTTGATACATGTCAGTTAAGTAGTTTCAAAGGAAAAGATTTCCAAGGATTGCTTTGCTTTTATATGCAGTAATTCCATAATCAGCAATAATCGGGAAAAGAGAGTTTTGATGAAAATCCGTAATATATGTTAAAGAGCTCATGATTATGACCTTACACTTAAAATTTGAGCTGATTCTGGTAATACATCTAAACCTGTTTTGGCACATTTAAGAAATTTCTATATTTAGTAATGGCAGCCATCTTGAATGAAGTTCAGACCTATTAAATATAATTTGGCATATGTACCACTCAAGGATCATTCCTGTCAGATTTGGTTCATACTGGTCCTGTAGTTTTTGAGAAGAAGATTTTTTTAATGATTTTTGTTTAAATAAGATGCATTTCTGTATTCATGTATTCAGCAAAAATCATCAAAAGTGTAAACTTCATGACAAAAAATTCAGAATATACGTTAAAGGCACCTAATTACATTTGTATATACTTACAGTGAAATGTGAGATGATTAATTCCTATTCTTAGTAATGGTAGCCATCTTGAATCGATTGGGGATTTATCAGATTCAATATACACAAGGACCTTCCTTGCCAAATTTGAATTATTTGGCCTATTGGTTTCACATGACAGACACCTGATGCCATCTGATAACAAAAGCTCATCCTTACTTGTATAAGTCAAACAAGCGAATAAAAAAAAACTGTTAAGAAGAGCTACTAGTAAGTACCTCTTGATTGTATGTTAACCTCATTAAATAAACAATTAATTTTTATACAAACCGCTGACATAAAACAATGAGCTAACTGGACTGGTACTGTTCAAAGAACATGTTGTTGGATCATTGTTTGATGGGTCCTTGACAGAAAATGTGTACAGGGAACCAGTGTCAACATCATCTACTGTAACTGTTGTAGGAAAGTCTGGATAAGACGGACCCTACATAAAATAAATGTTGATAAAACAACATATTAGATAGATATATATGAGATGCTTTACAAGAAAATGTCTTTATAATATACAAGTTTGAGTTCACAAGCAGCAAGTGTAAAAAAAATTAAAAAAACAATGTGGACTAAGGTTCTATTTATCGGTACCCATTAATTTGAATAATTCCAAGCTTGTAGGCCTGCTTAACTTAAGATACCAAAGGGTTAATCAGAAGCCGTCAATCAAAGAAGGACAAACAATACAATGGCCAAAAGAAAAAGGACAAAAGGACAAACAACAATACAAAACATTACACAGAAAACTGAAGATCAAGCAACACAACCCCACCAACAACTGGGGGTGACCTCTGGTGGCCTTCTATTTAACTATAATAATAGTACAAAAGAGAAATGTGTTTAAGCTACTTGTATCTTCTTATTGTAACATATCCAGCAACAGTTCGGTAGAGCAAGATATCTCCATATAAAGAGAACTTATGTGTTTCTATGGTAACCTACCACATTGTATGATCTTATGGTAACAGTTCCAGTAACTCTGTATTAACAAGAGTCTTCAGCCCAGACAAAAAATTTGTGTTTCTATGGTAACTTACCAGATGATATGTTGTTATGGTAACAGTTCCAGTAACTCTGTTATAACAGGAGTCCTGAGCCCAGACAGTAAATATGTGTATCTATGGTAACTTACTACAATATATGTTGTTATGTTAAAAGTTCCAGTAACTCTGTTATAACAGAAGTCCTGAGTCCAGAGTGTAGATATGTGTTTCCATGGCAACTTACCACATTGTATGTTGTTATGGTAACAGTTCCAGTAACTCTGTGATCAGGGCTGCCAAGAGAATTGTTGGGCCCCAGGGCAAACAGAAACTTGGCCCCCCCTCTTCCAATTAATGAAACTAAGTCCACCATGGTGTGTCATAAGCAAGGAATCAGTACAACAAAAATGAATTGATGACTTGTGATTTAGAAAACAGCTTTCTACTTGTTTATTTGTCTGGACCCTTAATTATAATGATCTGGTACATTTATTAATAGATGTATTTTCATAAACTAAAAACAAGTCAAATTATTTTATCGAAAACCAAATATAAAACATATCTTCACTAATTTAATGCCCTAGGCAGCTAAATAAATCCAATCGTACTGTAATTTCTGTAAAGAAGCAAATGATTTATTGCTTTTTTACAAGTATCTTCATAACCTCATATATTGCAATATTCGCAATCGTAACTTCATAACATAGTCTCATTCCACACTCTCACTCTCAGAACACATTTTAGTCTAAGTCTACAACATTTTTATTTGAAAAACTCAGAAAAAGCATAGGGTAAAAACAATTTCAGCAGAAAATTTTACTCAGATAGGATTCCGAGGCTTTGGAAAAAATTACTGTTTTACCCATTTGCCTTCGTAAGAATATTAATCAGTTTAAAGTTAAACTGAAATCA
Source organism: Bathymodiolus septemdierum (assembly GCA_963383655.1). Lineage (NCBI taxonomy): Eukaryota > Metazoa > Mollusca > Bivalvia > Mytilida > Modiolidae > Bathymodiolus > Bathymodiolus septemdierum. The sequence continues at coordinate 66,964,320 of OY726525.1, forward strand.
ATATACCAAAATCTAGTAGAAACTACTTTTGATACCAACAACTATTGTAGGCCTACTTTGGTCAGTTGACTTGTGCGTGTCTGAGATGTCATCCTTTTTTCTTTTCTTTTTTATCTCTTTCAACATCTTTTGTGCCGACTCGCTCAGCATACCTTGATTATAATTTGTTTAATTTGCATGTTGCATTGTGTGACAATGACAATGTGATGACTGACGAAGTGAAATTAATAAATAAATAAAAAATAAAGGCTCACCTGAACGGAATCAATTGAGTTTAACAAAAGTCTTATCCTATCTACTCACCATTAATGAGTCCCTCCCCCTGCAATCCTCGATCTGCTACTCTGAGAGGTAATTCTTAGGGACTTTTAGCCTCGGTCTCCATTTCCTATGTATTTGTCTATAGCAAATCACTTAGGCCTACATATTTCAGAGCACTTATATCAAAAAATTAGTGGGCCCCTCCACCTGCAACCCTCGATCTGCCAGTGTCAATAGTTATTCTTAGGGGAGTCCAAGCAGTTGGGCTTGGCCCTCATTTGAATCATTTAATATACATTTACAAGTTGAAAATCACTTAATATATGTATATGGTCCAGTGCCCCATACACCGTAACAGAAAAGTTGTTATACATTATCAAGGGCCCTATGAAAGTCATTAGTGGGCTCCTTCCTGAAACCTGGGGCTACTTCTGTATGAAGAATTTTATATCCGCTACACCAAATTGTCATTCACATATTCACGAAAGCACACATTTTATTTTGTTTGCCTTGCTCAAGGTACACCCTCATTTTTTCCCCTTGTTTGGCTTGTGGGCTCCCTAAACTCATGGGCCCCGGGGCATCGCCCCGGCTGACCCCCCCTCTCAGTGGGCCTGTCTGTGATAACAGGAATCCTCAGCCCAGACAGTACATATGTGTTTCTATGGTAACTTACCACATTGTATGTTGTTATGGTAACAGTTCCAGTAACTGTTATAACAGGAGTACTGAGCCCAAACAGTAAATGTGTGTTTCTATGGTAACTTACCATATAATATGTTGTTATGGTAACAGTTCCAGTAACTCTGTTATAACAGGAGTCCTGATCCCAGACAGTAGATATGTGTTTCCATGGTAACTTACCACATTGTATGTTGTTATGATAACAGTTCCAGTAACTCTGTGATAACAGGAATCCTCAGCCCAGACAGTAAATATGTGTTTTTATGGTAACTTACCACATTGTATGTTGTTATGGTAACAGTTCCAGTAACTCTGTGATAACAGGAATCCTCGGCCCAGACAGTAAATGTGTGAGTTCTTTTTTCCGTTCCTACTGAGTGTGGAAGATCTGTCTTGACATGAACTGATACTATATAAAATAAAACAGAAAGTCAAAGTTTAGGTGACATCTTACTTATTGCATTAAATACTGCTAACTTGGCACCCATAATATTTGGTTAAATTGACCCCAATGCCAAAATGAAATACATGTACACAAAAATAAAATAGCTCCAAAATATTTTGTGGTTGCTCCAATATAAATCTATGTAACGTCATATAAGGATAAATTATCTCCCTTGTCATATCCCCCTTAAAACTATTTTAGTCGGTTTGGTTGATTTCATGGTGCTTAACGGCACTTTCAACAATATCTCAGTCATATCGTGGCGGTCAGTTTTATTGGTGGAGGAAACAATCGACCTGCCGTAAGCCACTGACAAACTATATCACATAATGTTGTATAGAATACACCTCGTCTGAGCTGGATTCAAACTCACAACGTTAGTGGTGATAGGCACTGATTGCATAGGTAGTTGTAAATTCAACTACCATACGATCACAGCCACGACGGCCCCAAAACTATTTTAATACTAGTTCACACCAGTTTTTAGTGGGGTTCGTGTTAGTTTTTAGTTTTATGTGTATGTTTTGTAGATCGTTGTTTGTCCTTTAGTCCTTTTTCTTTTGACCATTGTGTTGTCTGTCTTTCTTTGATTTCCAGATTCAGATTACCACTTTGGTATCTTCAAATTCTTTCTTATACGGCAGTTGAATTTTTTTTTTATATTCGTTAAACTGGCCTTACATTTGCTTGTATCAAAGTAGAAGTAGGCCGAGGTATAGTCTGGTCCATAGTCCACATAGTAATCTGCATAGTCAGCATCGGTGAAATAAAAATCTATAACACTTGTATCTACAGCTGTGTGGTCTGGTATCGATGCCTTCACCATAGGCATTGTGAACGTAGGTGCATTATCTGAATAAGAAAAGTTTAAACAGTGACAATAAAATATTTAAATCAATATCAACAAAACAAACAATCACCTCTCACCTCAACTCACTGAACATAAAAAAGACCATGACATATGATGTTGGAAATCCAGGTCCTGGCTTTGGACAGGCATACAACATGTGGCGGTTTTAAATCAGTTTGTGGACTCTAAACCCTTCCCTTATAAATAATTGGATCTCCAAAGGCAATACGGCATGTATTAACTTGTCACTTATCCACTTTTAAATGATTAAAAATTGAAACAGATGTTGTGGAAAGTCCTTCAATTCTAATTTCTGTACAGAACTTAAAAACTGATACATGTATTGAGCAAAACACTATGAATATAATAAGATTGAATGGCTACTACTTATATATAATTAACAACCATGATAAGCAGTATATCAGGACGGGAACCAGCTCAATAATACAAAATTTCCCCTTTGGTTCCTTGTATAAATTTCAAATGATTTGCTTCAGGGAACTTAAATTACTGTGTGCACAGACAAACATAGGCAAAATTTAATGCCTTACTCTTCTAGCATCAGTGGCATAAATATCCAAACAAAAATTATACCAATACATGGTCAAAAATACAGTCAAACCTGCCCATGCAGTCACCTCTATTAAACAGTCACCTGTATTAAAAGGTCACCTTTTCTTGTCCTGTCAGAAGATTTCATATGAATTGAACCTCTATTAAGAGGCTACTTGTCTTATAAGGACACTTTTTCTTTGTCTCAATGGTGACCTCTTAATACAGGTTTGACTGTACCCAATAATAATGTGTTAAACCATGAACACTTACTAGGGGTAGTTTTATACTGTTCAGGGGTTTCAGTATTTTTTAAAGCTGGAGGTACTTTCTAGAATGTAGGAGGTACCAAAAAATTTTGGTGAGGGGTCTGGGGGCCACTCAAAGCCCCCCTGAAGCTCCTGGATTGGAGAGATTTTGAGACTTAAAATTTGACCTGAAAATATGGGATTGTGTTTGTTATATTTGCTTCAATTTTGTGTATAATAAATGAATTTGAAATTAAGATATAGCATAATTATAATTGATTTAAGTCACAAAAACCCTAAAATCCAGGAATTTCCAGGGGCTTTGCACTGACTGTTATACCAATACACGGTCACAAATACATAATAATAATGTGTTAGACCATGAACACTTACTAGGGGTAGCTTTATACTGTTATACCAATACAAGGCCAAAAATACACAATAATAATATGTTAGACCATGAACACTTACTAGGGGTAGTTTTATACTGTTATACCAATACACGGCCAAAAATACATAATAATAATGTGTTAGATAATGAACACTTACTAGGGGTAGTTTTATACTGTTATACCAATACACGGCCAAAAATACACAATAATAATGTGTTAGACCATGAACACTTACTAGAGGTAGTTTTATACTGTTATACCAATACAAGGCCAAAAATACATAATAATAATGTGTTAGACCATGAACACTTACTAGAGGTAGTTTTATACTGTTATACCAATACAAGGCCAAAAATACACAATAATAATATGTTAGACCATGAACACTTACTAGAGGTAGTTTTATACTGTTATACCAATACACGGCAGAAAATACATAATAATGTGTTAGACCATGAACACTTACTAGGGGTAGTTTTATACTGAATGGCATACACTCTTCCTTGGATCAGTGTCCCTGTCCAATTCTCTGTACCCCCAACTGTAGGTGATGCTATATTCTTCTTGTAGGTTTTGGTTGGACAATAATTTGGTCGATAATCTAAAGAACTAGACGAACTTGCTGATGGATTTAACGTCGTGGAGCACGTGTCGTACGCCAAGATATTGGCACCTCCGTCATACCTGAAGCAAAAACAATACAATTATAATACAACACAAGTGAATAATTGATTGTTCTTGATAATCTGAAGAAGTAGACGAGCTTGCTGATGGGTTACATGTCGTGGAGCAGGTGTCATATGCCAAGATTTTGGGACCTCCGTCATATCTGAGGTGTGAATTGTTGTTTAAAATGATATTAAAAAATTATTGATTTTCAAAGAGTCTGTAATACATTTTTTTTTAAATGAGTGATTGTTGTTTAATGCCAAATGAGCAATTTTTCAGCTATATGATGGAGAGAACAAGCTACATGTACATACAATGAGATGATGGTGTCCACTTTATACTTGTAGTGGTTTCTGAGAAGAAGATTTTTTTTAATGATTTTTGGTTTAAATAAGATGTATTTCTATATTCAGTAAAAATCGCCAAAATTGTAAACTTTATGAAAACAAAATCCCAAATATATGTAAAAGGCACCTAATTATATACTTACAGTTAAATGTCAACTGATTAATTCCTATTCTTAGTAATGGTAGCCATCTTGGATGGAGTTTAGACCTATCAGATTAAATATAGAATGGGGCTCACCCAAGGGCCTTCCCTGCTAAGTTTGAATTATTTGACCAAATTATACACTTACAGTTAAATTTGAGCTGATTAATTCCTATTCTTAGTAATGGTAGCCATCTTGGATGGAGTTCGGACCTATCAGATTAAATATAGAATGGGGCTCACCCAAGGGCCTTCCCTGCTAAGTTATCGTACCAAATTATACACTTACAGATTAATTCCTTAGTAATGACAAAAACAAACTTTTGAGCATCATATATGGGACATACATTTCTACCAAGTACCAATTTCACCACACACTGGTTTCGGAGAATAAGACTTTAAATAAAAATTTAAACCAATGAGAAATTATATTTCTTCCAGTAAGTATTTTGCATGCAAGGTACGAAGTTGTATATGACAGATTTATTTCCCTTTAACATATACATACCATCCAATCATATCTTCTGCTTGTACAGCTATACGTTGACTATCAGCTGGAGTATACTTCTTTACTTTATTTATGTCAGAACCTAAAACATAGATATAATTTCATTACTATAGTCACTAGTGACCCCCCTCCCTCTTTATCCCCAATTCTAACTCCTTTTTCCTATCTTATGTGAACTTAAATTACTGTAGTCTAGGGGCTGCCATGGTCGTGATCGTATGATAGTTGGATTTACAACTACCTATGCAATCAGTGCCTATCACCACTTACGTTGAGAGCTCGAATCCCACTCAGGTGAGGTGTACTCGATACAACATTATGTGATGAAGTTTGTCAGTGACTTGCGGCAGGTAGTTGGTTTCTCCGGGTAGGCCAGTCTCTTCCACCAACAAAATAGACCACCACGATATAACTGAAATATAGTTGAAAGTAGCATTAAACACCAAAACCCCCTTACTGTACTCTAAATTGTTTACACCACCATCCTATCTCTCTCTTTTCTTTCTCTCTCTTCTGTAGTAATTTTCAATGGAATACAAAACCAGAAGAGAAAATCCCAGGGTATACATGTATTTATATAACAGTCAAAGTACAGTTACTTTGCAGGAGTGTAGGAGCTGGGAAAAAGGGGGTCACAATGTTTTTGCCTCCCCCCCCCCCCCCAAGAATCATCTATAGATCTGCAGTGTTTTGATTTTTACTACGGCAACAGAAATTCCATATAACTAATATATGGAGTAGGCCATCCATAAAATACTTTTAATTAAATTTAACCAAACCTTAAATCTACAAATTCTTCTAGCCCGACATCCAAACCTGCAATAACTTGTGTAATGTAACCTTAAATTTTAATTCTCCCATCACACTGCATTTCATATTTAAGTAAACCTGTATTTAGTGACCACCTGTCTTATGTGACACTTTTAATTTCTCCATCACACTGCATTTCATATTTAAGTAAATCTGTACTTAGCAACCACCTGCCTTATGTGACCATATTTCAAAGGTTCCCATGGAAGGTCATATAGACAGGTTTGACAAGACAAAATAATTTCCCCTATTTACCTAGGGCCTGGGTGGCTCAATGAGTTAGGTACATTTAGTTGGCTTACCTAACAACTCATACAAGCCTATCACCAATACGGCATGGGTTCACGCCCGGATTTGTAAATTACAAAAATGGGTGCACTCGACTTGCAGCCGCAAATGATAAAGTTTACCAGTTGCTTGCCCATAGTCGGTGGTTCTCTCCGTGTACTCCGGCTTCTTCCACCACTAAAACTGATCGCCATGATATAGCTGAAATATTGCTGAAAGTGGTGTTAAACACAATAAATCAAATCAAATCCTTATATACCTAACTTCTTAAAAAATTGTAAGATGGGTTACAGAAAAACAAGTATGTTTTAAAAGATGGACTAAGAATAAAATTATTCTGCAAAACATTTACATATAAACCTGCCCATATGTTCACCTCTATTACGATCATAAAACTTTTGAGTTCCCTTTTCGCACACATTAAACAAAAAGGGGCTGATGTGGTCGTGTTTGTATGGTAGTTGGATTTACAACTACCTATCACCACTAAAATTGTGGGCTTGAATCCCATTCATGGTGAGGTATACTCGATTCAACATCATGTTATAAGGTTTGTCAGTGTCTTGAGGCAGGTCGGTGGTTTTCTCCTGGTTCTCCTTTATCTTCCAACCAATAAATCCAACTGTCAAGATATAACTGAAACATTGTTGAAAGTGGTGTTAATCACCAACGTGAACAAAGTATTTCTTGGTACAGTGCTCATGCTCATGCTCAAAAGTTGTATGACAGTAAGGCGTGGTCCAATATATGACATGTAAACATTGTTTATTTGAGTTTTATGACAGCAAGGCATGGTCCAGTATATGACATGTAAACATTGTTTATTTGAGTTTTATGACAGTAAGGCATGGTTCAGTATATGACATGTAAAAAATTGTTTATTTGAGTTTTATGACAGTAAGGCATGGTCCAGTATATGACATGTAAACATTGTTTATTTGAGTTTTATGACAGTAAGGCATGGTCCAGTATATGACATGTGAACATTGTTTATTTGAGTTTTATGACAGTATGGCGTGGTCCAGTATATGACATGTGAACATTGTTTATTTCAATTTTATGACAGTAACGCATGGTCCATTATATGACATGTAAACATTGTTTATTTTAGTTTTATGACAGTAAGGCATGGTCCAGTATATGACATGTAAACATTGTTTATTTTAGTTTTATGACAGTAAGGCATGGTCCAGTATATGACATGTAAACATTGTTTATTTGAGTTTTATGAGAGCAAGGCGTGGTCCAGTATATGACATGTGAACATTGTTTATTTGAGTTTTATGACAGTAAGGCATGGTCCAGTATATGACATGTAAACATTGTTTATTTGAGTTTTATGACAGTAAGGCATGGTCCAGTATATGACATGTAAACATTGTTTATTTGAGTTTTATGACAGTAAGGCTTGGTCCAGTATATGACATGTGAACATTGTTTATTTGAGTTTTATGACAGTAAGGCGTGGTCCAGTATATGACATGTGAACATTATTTATTTGAGTTTTATGACAGTAAGGCGTGGTCCAGTATATGACATGTAAACATTGTTTATTTGAGTTTTATGACAGTAAGGCATGGTCCAGTATATTACATGTAAACATTGTTTATTTGAGTTTTATGACAGTAAGGCATGGTCCAGTATATGACATGTAAACATTGTTTATTTGAGTTTTATGACAGTAAGGCATGGTCCAGTATATGACATGTGAACATTGTTTATTTGAGTTTTATGACAGTAAGGCGTGGTCCAGTATATGACATGTAAACATTGTTTATTTGAGTTTTATGACAGTAAGGCATGGTCCAGTATATGACATGTGAACATTGTTTATTTGAGTTTTATGACAGTAAGGCGTGGTCCAGTATATGACATGTAAACATTGTTTATTTTAGTTTTATGACAGTAAGGCATGGTCCAGTATATGACATGTGAACATTGTTTATTTGAGTTTTATGACAGTAAGGCGTGGTCCAGTATATGACATGTAAACATTGTTTATTTGAGTTTTATGACAGTAAGGCATGGTCCAGTATATGACATGTGAACATTGTTTATTTGAGTTTTATGACAGTAAGGCGTGGTCCAGTATATGACATGTAAACATTGTTTATTTGAGTTTTATGACAGTAAGGCATGGTCCAGTATATGACATGTGAACATTGTTTATTTGAGTTTTATGACAGTAAGGCGTGGTCCAGTATATGACATGTAAACATTGTTTATTTTAGTTTTATGACAGTAAGGCATGGTCCAGTATATGACATGTGAACATTGTTTATTTGAGTTTTATGACAGTAAGGCGTGGTCCAGTATATGACATGTAAACATTGTTTATTTTAGTTTTATGACAGTAAGGCATGGTCCAGTATATGACATGTGAACATTGTTTATTTGAGTTTTATGACAGTAAGGCGTGGTCCAGTATATGCAGGCCTCGACATTAACGTTTGTCCGATACCAGTGAAAACTGACGTCGGACAAGTAGATCTTGTATTACGGTTGTCCGATGGGACAAGTGAAAAAATCAGATTCCCAAACATGCTGGTATGACGGAAAAATCTATTTCCACTGGTATAAAATACTGGGTTTGTTGTATAAAGGAGTCCTGTTTGATCTCCAATTTGTCCATTATTTATTTTGATTAAAACTAAAGTGAAATGCCAGATCAAAACTCTTTTATTGATATCATTTATCATGCTTTGATGAAGTTCAAGGATATTGACAAACTTAAAGTCGCAATCTCAGGAACGCTTTAATGAACGGAAATATCAATATTTGAAATATAAGAACAAGAATCACTCCGGAACGAACACGTCAAAATTATCGGATATCAATTTGGCGCCAAATTTAAACTTGTCTTTTGTGCAAAATACGACAGCGGACTTGATTTAGGGTTTTGGAAAATATTGAAACCTTTGAAATGGACAAATATTACAAACATTTATTCCTGATCTGGTTGAAAAGATCCACTAAAATTGTTATTCTATGTGAATTTAAATAAAATACTTTGCTTTATTTATATCACAGGCACTTGTTTCTGGTAAAAAAAAAATACCTAGATACTGGTATATATAGTATCTAGGTATATTTTTTTACCAGAAACAAGGATTTATATAACACAAATATGAGTTATTACAATTTGTGTGGCATTGGATCACAACACAGTAATATTTCAAAAGGAAAAAGGGGGGGGGGAGAGACCGAGAGAGGAGGTACATATAAAAATCACTGGTATGCAAGACTCCAATCAAGGTAGACAGAAATAAAAATGTAACATTGAATATATGCCCTTAACAAATCAGTTCAGGCAGCTTTAACTATTTACTAAATTTGGGCAGGGTAACGTCAGAGGGGTCGCAAAACAATGTTTCGATTAATCACAATTGACTTCTCTCAGAAGTCTCCCCACTTCTCCCTGTGAGCTCTCTGAAAGAGAAGTCACTTCTCCCTCTAATTTGAAAGTAGTGGGAGCCCTGGATAATTATTCTCTAGTTTTTGTAATTTTTATTAATTTTTTCGGACTACTAAAAGATTGAGTCGGACAAGTACTTTTTTTAGTTAATTGTCAGAAGGGACAAGTTGAAAAATATGTTAATGTAGAGGCCTGATATGACATGTAAACATTGTTTATTTTAGTTTTATGACAGTAAGGCATGGTCCAGTATATTACATGTAAACATTGTTTATTTGTGTTTTATGACAGTAAAGCGTGGTCCAGTATATGACATGTAAACATTGTTTATTCTAGTTTTATGACAGTAAGGCGTAGTCCAGTATATGACATGTGAACATTGTTTATTTGAGTTTTATGACAGTAAGGCATGGTCCATTATATGACATGTAAACATTGTTTATTCTAGTTTTATGACAGTAAGGCGTAGTCCAGTATATGACATGTAAACATTGTTTATTTGAGTTTGTTTGTATTTGCTGTGTTCATCATTGAACATTTCACAACTTTTTGATATTTTGATGCGTTCAATAAAAGCTAACCCCTTTTAATTATGAAAACTTTTAAAACATATTAATTACTCTCTCATCAAATTTTTTAGTGAAATTATGTAATTGTCAACAAAAAAATATCGGTAGTTACAAATATATTTCAATAACTTACTTGAAACTGTAAAAGTATTGATTCCTACTATAGTTCTTTTACTCTCCTCTCCAGCTTTGTTCGTAGGACGCCAGACAATAATTTTCAAGGTTCCAGTTTTCTTTGCGTAGATTTCCCATTCCATAATCAAACCACAACATCTAATAATATCACCGTCACTTTCTAATATCACTCCACTTCCTGTAAAAAAATATGATAACAACAGTCGTATATCACGAAACTTAAGAAATGCAAGGGTCAAAAGAATTTCCACACTAAGATATTTCCCTATATATTTCATATCAAACCATTTATTTTCAAAACATTCTCATCAAGTTATCCTTATCTGATTTTTTTAAAACTTGTCTAAACCAAACTCTGAATATGCAACAATCCTGTATAATCTGAACTATAAGACCCAAGAATAACATTTTTGATAATTTAACTTGGGTATAAACCGAATACCTGTCTATTACGAGCAAAGAAATTCGTCCCAAGGAAGTTCAGCTAAGACAGGTTTCACTCTACCATAATTACTCTTAGAAAAAGTTTGACAAACAAAACAAAGGCGAAAGGCAAAGTACAAAAAGACAAACAAAACAAAGGTGAAAGGCAAAGTACAAAAAGACAAACAAAGCAAAGGTGAAAGGCAAAGTACAAAAAGACAAACAAAACAAAGGCGAAAGGCAAAGTACAAAAAGACAAACAAAACAAAGGTGAAAGGCAAAGTACAAAAAGACAAACAAAACAAAGGTGAAGGGCAAAGTACAAAAAGACAAACAAAACAAAGGTGAAAGGCAAAGTATAAAAAGACAAACAAAACAAAGATGAAAGGCAAAGTACAAAAAGACAGACAAAACAAAGGTGAAGGGCAAAGTACAAAAAGACAAACAAAACAAAGGCAAAAGGCAAAGTACAAAAAGACAAACAAAACAAAGGTGAAAGGCAAAGTACAAAAAGACCAACAAAACAAAGGTGAAAGGCAAAGTACAAAAATAAAAACAAAACAAAGGTGAAGGGCAAAGCACAAAAAGACAAACAAAACAAAGGTGAAGGGCAAAGAACAAAAGACAAACAAAACAAAGGTGAAAGGCAAAGTACAAAAAGACAAACAAAACAAAGGTGAAGGGCAAAGTACAAAAAGACAAACAAAACAAAGGTGAAAGGCAAAGTACAAAAAGACAAACAAAACAAAGGTGAAGGGCAAAGTACAAAAAGACAAACAAAACAAAGGTGAAAGGCAAAGTATAAAAAGACAAACAAAACAAAGATGAAAGGCAAAGTACAAAAAGACAGACAAAACAAAGGTGAAGGGCAAAGTACAAAAAGACAAACAAAACAAAGGCAAAAGGCAAAGTACAAAAAGACAAACAAAACAAAGGTGAAAGGCAAAGTACAAAAAGACCAACAAAACAAAGGTGAAAGGCAAAGTACAAAAATAAAAACAAAACAAAGGTGAAGGGCAAAGCACAAAAAGACAAACAAAACAAAGGTGAAGGGCAAAGAACAAAAGACAAACAAAACAAAGGTGAAAGGTGAAGTACAAAAAGACAAACAAAACAAAGGTGAAAGGTAAAGTACAAAAAGACAAACAAAACAAAGGTGAAAGGCAAAGTACAAAAAGACAAACAAAACAAAGGTGAAGGGCAAAGAACAAAAAGACAAACAAAACAAAGGTGAAAGGCAAAGTACAAAAAGACAAGCAAAACAAAGACGAAAGGCAAAGTACAAAAAAACAAAAACAAAACAAAGGCAAAAGGCAAAGTACAAAAAGACAAAAAAAACAAAGGTGAAAGGTAAAGTACTAACAGACAAACAAAACAAAGGCGAAAGACAAAGTACAAAAAGACAAACAAAAAAAGGCAAAAGGCAAAGTACAAAAGGACAGACAAAACAAAGGCAAAAGGCAAAGTACAAAAAGACAAACAAAACAAAGGTGAAAGGCAAAGTACAAAAGGACAGACAAAACAAAGGTGAAAGGCAAAGTACAAAAAGACAAACAAAACAAAGGCAAAAGGCAAAGTACAAAAAGACAAGCAAAACAAAGGTGAAAGGCAAAGTACAAAAAGACAAACAAAACAAAGGCGAAGTACAAAAAGACAAACAAAACAAAGGTGAAAGGCAAAGTACAAAAGGACAGACAAAACAAAGGTGAAGGGCAAAGTACAAAAAGACCAACAAAACGAAGGCAAAAGGCAAAGTACAAAAAGACAGACAAAACAAAGGTGAAAGGTAAAGTACAAAAAGACAAACAAAAAACAAAGGTGAAAGGCAAAGTACAAAAAGACAAACAAAACAAAGGCGAAAGGCAAAGTACAAAAAGACAAACAAAACAAAGGCAAAGTACAAAAAGACAAGCAAAACAAAGGTGAAAGGCAAAGTACAAAAAGACAAACAAAACAAAGGTGAAGGGCAAAGAACAAAAAGACCAACAAACCAAAGGCAAAAGGCAAAGTACAAAAAGACAAACAAAACAAAGGTGAAAGGCAAAGTACAAAAGGACAGACAAAACAAAGGTGAAGGGCAAAGTACAAAAAGACAAACAAAACAAAGGTGAAGGGCAAAGTACAAAAAGACAAATAAAACAAAGGCGAAAGGCAAAGCACAAAAAGACAAACAAAACAAAGGTGAAAGGCAAAGTACAAAAAGACAGACAAAACAAAGGTGAAAGGGAAAGTACAAAAAGACAAACAAAACAAAGGTGAAAGGCAAAGTACAAAAAGACCAACAAAACAAAGGTGAAAGGCAAAGCACAAAAAGACAAACAAAACAAAGGTGACAGGCAAAGTACAAAAAGACAAACAAAACAAAGGTGAAAGGTAAAGTACTAAAAGAAAAAACAAAACAAAGATGAAGGGAAAAGTAGAAAGACAAAAAAAACAAAGGTGAAAGGCAAAGTACAAAAAGACAAACAAAACAAAGGTTAAGGGCAAAGTACAAAAAGACAAACAAAACAAAGGTGAAGGGCAACGTACAAAAAGACAAACAAAACAAAGGTGAAAGGCAAAGTATAAAAAGACAGATAAAACAAAGGTGAAGGGCAAAGTACAAAAAGACAAACAAAACAAAGGCAAAAGGCAAAGTACAAAAATACAAACAAAACAAAGGTGAAAGACAAAGTACAAAAAGACAAACAAAACAAAGGTGAAAGGCAAAGTACAAAAATAAAAACAAAACAAAGGTGAAGGGCAAAGTACAAAAAAACAAACAAAACAAAGGTGAAGGGCAAAGTACAAAAAGACAAACAAAACAAAGGTGAAAGGTAAAGTACAAAAAGACAAATACTGATCCACAAAACACTACAGAAAACTAAAGAGTGAAAAATATGAACCCCACTAAAAACAAACAATGATCTACAAAACACTACAGTAAACTAAATAGAGAAAAATATGAACCCCACTAAAAACAAACAATGATCTACAAAGCACTACAGAAAACTAAAGAGAGAAAAATATGAACCCCACTAAAAACAAACAATGATCTACAAAACACTACAGAAAACTAAAGAGAGAAAAATATGAACCCCACTAAAAACAAACAATGATCTACAAAACACTACAGAAAACTAAAGAGAGAAAAATATGAACCCCACTAAAAACAAACAATGATCTACAAAACACTACAGAAAACTAAAGACAGAAAAATATGAACCCCACTAAAAACAAACAATGATCTACAAAACACTACAGAAAACTAGAGAGAAAAATATGAACCCCACTAAAAACAAACAATGATCTACAAAACACTACAGAAAACTAAAGAGAGAAAAATATGAACCCCACTAAAAACAAACAATGATTTACAAAACACTACAGAAAACTAGAGAGAAAAATATGAACCCCACTAAAAACAAACAATGATCTACAAAACACTACAGAAAACTAAAGAGTGAAAAATATGAACCCCACTAAAAACAAACAATGATTTACAAAACACTACAGAAAACTAGAGAGAAAAATATGAACCCCACTAAAAACAAACAATGATCTACAAAACACTACAGAAAACTAAAGAGAAAAAAATATGAACCCCACTAAAAACAAACAATGATTTACAAAACACTACAGAAAACTAGAGAGAAAAATATGAACCCCACTAAAAACAAACAATGATCTACAAAACACTACAGAAAATGAAAGAGTGAAAAAAAATGAACCCCACTAAAAACAAACAATGATCTACAAAACACTACAGAAAACTAAAGAGAGAAAAATATGAACCCCACTAAAAACAAACAATGATCTACAAAACACTACAGAAAACTAGAGTGAAAAATATGAACCCCACTAAAAACAAACAATGATCTACAAAACACTACAGAAAACTAAAGAGAGAAAAATATGAACCCCACTAAAAACAAACAATGATTTACAAAACACTACAGAAAACTAGAGAGAAAAATATGAACCCCACTAAAAACAAACAATGATCTACAAAACACTACAGAAAACTAAAAAGAGAAAAATATGAACCCCACTAAAAACAAACAATGATCTACAAAACACTACAGAAAATTAAAGAGAGAAAAATATGAACCCCACTAAAAACAAACAATGATCTACAAAACACTACAGAAAATTAAAGAGAGAAAAATATGAACCCCACTAAAAACAAACAATGATCTACAAAACACTACAGAAAACTAAAGAGTGAAAAATATGAACCCCACTAAAAACAAACAATGATCTACAAAACACTACAGAAAACTAGAGTGAAAAATATGAACCCCACTAAAAACAAACAATGATCTACAAAACACTACAGAAAACTAAAGAGAGAAAAATATGAACCCCACTAAAAACAAACAATGATCTACAAAACACTACAGAAAACTAAAGAGAGAAAAATATGAACCCCTCTAAAAACAAACAATGATCTACAAAACACTACAGAAAACTAAAGAGAGAAAAATATGAACCCCACTAAAAACGGAGTGGCAATACAATCCCCACTAAAAACTCTGATTTAATTTTTCTGATTTTTGTAAGTGTTAAAAAATTTAATTTAAATGAACATAGGTATAAAAAAAAAAGTATATTATTTAAGGTTGGGATAATCCTGCCACATTTTTGTGCCTGTCCCATGCCAGGATCTAGATTACCAACATTGTATGTCATGGTCTTTCTGTCCCATGCCAGGACCTGGATTACCAACATTGTATGTCATGGTCTTTCTGTCCCATGCCAGGATCTAGATTACCAACATTGTATGTCATGGTCTTTCTGTCCCATGCCAGGACCTGGATTACCAACATTGTATGTCATGGTCTTTCTGTCCCATGCCAGGACCTAGATTACCAACATTGTATGTCATGGTCTTTCTGTCCCATGCCAGGATCTAGATTACCAACATTGTATGTCATGGTCTTTCTGTCCCATGCCAGGATCTAGATTACCAACATTGTATGTCATGGTCTTTCTGTCCCATGCCAGGACCTGGATTACCAACATTGTATGTCATGGTCTTTCTGTCCCATGCCAGGACCTAGATTACCAACATTGTATGTCATGGTCTTTCTGTCCTATGCCAGGACCTAGATTACCAACATTGTATGTCATGGTCTTTCTGTTCCATGCCAGGACCTAGATTACCAACATTGTATGTCATGGTCTTTCTGTCCCATGCCAGGACCTAGATTACCAACATTGTATGTCATGGTCTTTCTGTCCCATGCCAGGACCTAGATTACCAACATTGTATGTCATGGTCTTTCTGTCCCATGCCAGGACCTAGATTACCAACATTGTATGTCATGGTCTTTCTGTCCCATGCCAGAACCTGGATTACCAACATTGTATGTCATGGTCTTTCTGTCCCATGCCAGGACCTAGATTACCAACATTGTATGTTATGGTCTTTCTGTCCCATGCCAGGACCTAGATTACCAACATTGTATGTCATGGTCTTTCTGTCCCATGCCAGGACCTAGATTACCAACATTGTATGTCATGGTCTTTCTGTCCTATGCCAGGACCTAGATTACCAACATTGTATGTCATGGTCTTTCTGTCCCATGCCAGGACCTGGATTACCAACATTGTATATCATGGTCTTTCTGTCCCATGCCAGGACCTAGATTACCAACATTGTATGTCATGGTCTTTCTGTCCCATGCCAGGACCTAGATTACCAACATTGTATGTCATGGTCTTTCTGTCCCATGCCAGGATCTAGATTACCAACATTGTATGTCATGGTCTTTCTGTCCCATGCCAGGATCTAGATTACCAACATTGTATGTCATGGTCTTTCTGTCCCATGCCAGGACCTGGATTACCAACATTGTATGTCATGGTCTTTCTGTCCCATGCCAGGACCTAGATTACCAACATTGTATGTCATGGTCTTTCTGTCCTATGCCAGGACCTAGATTACCAACATTGTATGTCATGGTCTTTCTGTCCCATGCCAGGACCTAGATTACCAACATTGTATGTCATGGTCTTTCTGTCCCATGCCAGGACCTAGATTACCAACATTGTATGTCATGGTCTTTCTGTCCCATGCCAGAACCTGGATTACCAACATTGTATGTCATGGTCTTTCTGTCCCATGCCAGGACCTAGATTACCAACATTGTATGTTATGGTCTTTCTGTCCCATGCCAGGACCTAGATTACCAACATTGTATATCATGGTCTTTCTGTCCCATGCCAGGACCTAGATTACCAACATTGTATGTCATGGTCTTTCTGTCCCATGCCAGGACCTAGATTACCAACATTGTATGTCATGGTCTTTCTGTCCCATGCCAGGACCTAGATTACCAACATTGTATGTCATGGTCTTTCTGTCCCATGCCAGGACCTAGATTACCAACATTGTATGTCATGGTCTTTCTGTCCCATGCCAGGACCTAGATTACCAACATTGTATGTCATGGTCTTTCTGTCCCATGCCAGGACCTGGATTACCAACATTGTATGTCATGGTCTTTCCTATGATTCCAGGGCATTGGTCCGAAGGTTCATTAGTCCGAAGGGTCAATGGTCCGAAATGTCCGTGGCTCAAAAATATTTGAAAAATCAGACAAAAGGGCACATGTAAACTCGATTTAGCTGTATATATGTTCCAAATATTATGAGTAAAAGTCTTATCTTTCAAGAGCTATGTGTGGATTTTCCCAAAAATGTTCAACATTCAGCTTTCTTACATCGCTTGGTCATCTCCGATTGAATCCTAAACGCATGATAGAAAATAAGAAAAACTGAATGAGCAACCAAAAACCAACATTCAATGACATATATAGACCCCTAGAAACAAGAAGTGAACATCAACACATAGACACATGCGAACAACATGAACTCCCGATGGAAAGGGAGTGAAACAGGGGCTCCGGAATTTGTAGGCAGTTTCTGCCTATCAGACATCCGTCATGTTGCTCGAGATTAATTCCGATAGTAGTCATATTCGACGACACAGGGAACAACTTTTACAACAACCTCAAATCAATCCCCATCTGGAAAATATACATATCTCATACGTTTCCACAAGCATTGGGTGCCTCCCGTAGAACGTTGATTCTAACAACCTATGTTACTGATTAAGCAATTTCAGAGTTAACCCACCAGCCGTCGAGCCTTCAAGAAAACCATAGCATTTTCCACAGGCTCTTGAGTATCGGTATGTTGTGAAACGCTTCATACGTTGGTTGTTGCTAAGATAGGCAAAGATGATTGTAGAACATTGAAGTCATCACGTTTGTCATAGAGTTTAGTGTAACATGTCCCCTTTGAGTCCATATCGATATGTATAAATGTAGATTAACAGGTACCAGTTATTTAATCAACACCCGTGTCTCGCTTCAGTTGTGCAAGATGTAAGCCATTCATAACTATACTGCAAGGCGTTCTCTATGTGAGATTTTGTATTTTGCTGTTTTATTGGATCGTGGTACATATGCTATCAAGAAGTTTGTATGGCTGACAATTACTACGACCTGTTCAAAATTTCAATCAGCTAGGGCTGAAACTACTGAAAATTACTTGGAAAAATATAAATCCAAGGGCAATAACTCTGCAAAAAAATATCAGACCACATACTTGCTATGTAACACACCATGATATAATCATTTACTAAATATCAAGTCAATATATTAAGGCATTACAAAGTAAATATAAATATAGAAAGGATAAAAAGGACAAGCCACGAAATTGTGTGTTATTGTGTCTTTAAAAGCTAGTATTTGTCGCGTGATAGAAAAAAAAATTGTCATGCAAACTGTCGAGAAGGATGTACCTTGTATATATTATTACACGAGAAAACGTGGCAACCATTTCTATCAATATTTTATGCAATTCTATATTATATTAATACATAAATTTGTAGTCTCGAGGTCGTTCAAAATTCGATCTTGCTCGGACCTTTCGGAGTATCGACGCTTTGAACTATTGACCCTTCGGACCATTGACCCTTCAGACTATTGAACCTTCAAACTAATGAGCTGACACGCCTTTTTACATTCAGCGAGTTGAGTTAAGATGAGAGGCGATTGTTCGTTTTGTTGATATTGGTGGAATTAATTACCATCTCTGTTTAAACTTTCTTTTAATAATTTGTGTTCAGTGAGTTATGATGAGAGGTGATTGTTTTGTTGATATTGGTGGAATTGATGACCGTTACCATATAAATTTTCTCTTCATAATTGTACTTTAGTTGTGATAGGCACTGATTGTATAGATATAAATCTAATTCTAATGTAGTTATTTAATATTCCTGGTTTGTGATTGGACAATGCCATATCTTTCATGGTATCAATTCCACGGTTGAAATATCATGAGATATCTTAAAATTTTTAGCTGATTACCGCTTAAATGCTTTAGCTGATTACCGCTTAAGTCATCTTGTCAATAATGTAGCAATACACATCTATGCACATGATTACATTAGAATAACTGTATTGTATTTGAAAATTACATGGCATCAATTGTCGATTTAAAGGTGTAATTTTCATGGTATCAATTTCACAGTTGAAATAGCATGAGATATTTTTAGAATTTAGGAGATTACCGCTTACGTCATCTTTTCAATGATGTGGCAGTACACATTTATGCACACGATTACATTAGAATGGAGATAAATGTATTGTATTTGAAAATTTCACAGGGACCAATTGTTGATTTAATGGTCGCAAATATCCGTTTACTGGCTCCGCTAGTGCATCACCAGTAAACTCAATTTGCAACCATCAAATCTCCAATAGATGCCATGACATTTTCAAATACAATACAGTTATCTCCTAAATACCATACTGTTGTGGGTTTTTCCGGGTACCCCAGTTTCTTCCAACAATAAAACTGTCCGGCACAATATAACTGAATTGTGTCATAGTTTGGTGTGTTTTCAATAGGGTATGTCCATTCTATAAATCAGAAAGAAGCTTGAAGGGAGGAGCCAACCTGTACTATAACTTCCAGGTTAGTGACGTCATACCGTACTATAACTTCTTATTTACCATGTGTTATGGTACAGCATGACGTCACTAGCCGGAATCGACCATACATATGATACAATATTTTCTCCTGATTTCAGCTAGCTAGTCAAATACTTTTCCTTCAAAACAGCAACTCGAAACCTTTTTAAACCATATAAAAGAATATTCCACAAAACACACGACGAATGCCAAGTAATGAGATATCACCTTCTAATTTTGCAGATGACTGTTAAACTCCTATCCAGAGAACTGTCAAATGAATCTTAATTAAGTAGCAATAAAAACCGTCTGCAGTCTGTTTGTTTATCTTAAACTTTTAATCTTGAATTTAATCAGCAATTATGCAGACGATAATCTGACAATTTTATGAATTTCACACAGTTAACGATTTCTCAAATAAAATATTAAAAATCAAAATTATGAATAATCAAAAGTGTAAAAAATTACCTTAACTCTTAACTTCAACTACTCAGCTAATTAACTAAAAATCTAATTAAAAGTTAATAAAAATCATTGTCTTTTTGCCACATTTAATATTTTTGTTTATTTTTGAAAAGACGTGCGTTCAATGACACTTCAGTTTGATAAAAATAGGGGAATAAAATCCTACCTTCAATGCAGTAATGTTTAATGTTTTTGTTGCTCAAGTCCATATGGGAAATCCCTCCTTTGTACGTTTTAGACTGTCTTCTGATGAACTGGATGAATTTGTCCCTTTCGTCCGAGCCAATTTTAAATTATTCGCATTTCTGCTATTTGCAACAATAAGATGTCTGGAATATCTCTCTCGTTCATCATGTCCGACATATTTCTTGAAAGTGCACCGATTGTTTTTGTGAATGAAAATTCTGCACGGACCGTGGGAAAAACCTCATGAATATGCATGACAAAAAACATTTACAGTATTATTTAGAATCTGTAACTGACTGACTCGAATATTTTCACGCCCATACCTTGTCAATCAGTTACAGATCCTAAATAATACTGTAAATATAACATATTGTTGAAAGTTGCATTAAACGCCATAACCCATAACCCTAACCATATGGTTGTCAAAAGTGGTCCTTCTTTGTTTTATTCATACACAGTAAATATGGGTTTTCATGTCATATGGATTGAAAAGTTGTGAGTTTGAATTCCGCTCATGGCAAGGTGTACTCGATACAGCATAATGTGATAAAGTTTGTCAGTGACTTGTGGAAGGTCTGTGTTGAAGCTTTATCCAGGTACTATGGCTTCCTCCACCAATAAAACTAACTGCCACGATATAACTGAAATATTACTAAAAGTGGCATTAAACATCATAACTCTAACCCCATTTTGTCTCACTGAGATACTGTATCAACATGGTCATTAACTAAGTTCAAAGGATCACAGTGTTAAAATCTCAAAAGATTCATTTAACTTGAACTAAAGCCATCATCTAGAAATGAACTGTCTACAATCATGACGAGGTCGGTCGTTGACGATGCTAGTGACAGACAGTATCATAATACATTTAAGAAGAGTTTGAAGATACCAAAGGAATAATCAGAATCCATAAATCGAAGGACAGCCAACACAATGGCCAAAAGAAAAAGTACAAAAGGACAAACAACGATCTACAAAGGATTACACAAGAAACAAATGATTGAGTAACACGAACCCCACTAAAAACTGGGGGTAATAATAATATGACAACAAATTTTTGAAATCGTAAAAAAAATGTACCTGACATCGAGTCAGTAGAGTGTACCATGGAACTAACATCTCTGTATCTATAGGGTGTAGTCTCACAATCTGTAATTATAAAATCAATACAATTAGGACATGTAAACCACAGAACATGTCATTCCTTACCTACATGAAGTTAGTTACCTTAGTAACTGAGCCTGTCATTCCTTACCTAATTAGTTAACTTAGTTACTGAGCCTGTCATTCCTTATCTAGTTACTTACCTTAGTGAATGAGCCTGTATTTCCTTCTCCTTACCTTAGTGACTGAGCCTGTAATTCCTTCCCTAGTTAGTTACTTTAGTTACTGAGCCTGTATTTCTTTACCTAGTTAGTTACCTTAGTTACTGATAGATGGTTAGTTACTGAGTCTGTAATTCCTTACTTAGTTAGTTACCTTTGCTACTGAGACTGTAATTCCTTATCTAATTAGTTACCTTAGTTAAAGAGCCTGTAATTCCTTACCTAGTTAGTTACCTTAGTTACTGAGCCTGTAATTCCTTACCTAGTTAGTTATCTTAGTTACTGAGCCTGTAATGTCTTACCTAGTTGGTTACCTTAGTTACTGAGCCTGTAATCCCTTACCTAGTTAGTTATCTTAGTTACTGAGCCTGTCATTCCTTACCTAGTTCGTTACCTTAGTTACCGAGCCTGTCATTCCTTACCTAGTTAGTTACCTTAGTTACTGAGCCTGTCATTCCTTACTTAGTTAGTTATCTTAGTTACTGAGCCTGTCATTCCTGACGTAGTTAGTTGCCTTAGTTACTGAGCCTGTCATTCCTTACTTAGTTAGTTACCTTAGTTACTAAGCCTGTAATTCCTTACCTAGTTAGTTACTTTAGTTACTGAGCCTGTCATTCCTTATCTAGTTAGTTACCTTAGTTACTGAGCCTGTCATTCCTTACCTAGTTAGTTACCTTAGTTACTGAGCCTGTCATTCCTTACGTAGTCAGTTACCTTAGTTACTAAGCCTGTCTTTCCTTACTTAGTTAGTTACCTTAGTTACTGAGCCTGTCATTCCGTACATAGTTAGTTACCTTAGTTACTGAGCCTGTAATGTCTTACCTAGTTGGCTACCTTAGTTATTGAGCCTGTAATTCCTTACCTAGTTAGTTATTTTAGATACTGAGCTTGTAATTCCTTACCTAGTTCATTACCTTAGTTACAGAGCCTGTCATTCCTTACCTAGTTAGTTACCTTAGTTACTGAGCCTGTCATTCCTTACCTAGTTAGTTACCTTAGTTACTGAGCCTGTCATTCCTTACTTAGTTAGTTACCTTAGTTACTGAGCCTGTAATGTCTTACCTAGTTGGTTACCTTAGTTGCTGAGCCTGTAATTCCTTACCTGGTTAGTTATCTTAGTTACTGAGTCTGCAATTCCTTACCTAGTTTGTTACCTTAGTTACCGAGCCTGTCATTCCTTACCTAGTTAGTTACCTTAGTTACTGAGCCTGTCATTCCTTATCTAGTTACTTACCTTAGTGACTGAGCCTGTATTTCCTTCTCCTTACCTAAGTTATTGAGTCTGTAATTCCTTACCTTGTTAGTTACCTTAGTTACTGAGCCTGTCATTCCTTACCTAGTTTGTTACCTTAATTACTAAGCCTGTAATTCCTTACCTAGTTAGTTACCTTCGTCACTGAGCCTGTAATTTCTTACCTAGTTTGTTACCTTAGTTACTGAGCCTGTCATTCCTTACTTAGTTAGTTACCTTAGTTACTAAGACTGTCATTCCTTACTTATTTAGTTACCTTAGTTACTGAGCCTGCAATTCCTTACCTAGTTAGTTACCTTAGTTACTAAGCCTGTCATTCCTTACTTAGCTAGTTACCTTAGTTACTAAGACTGTCATTCCTTACTTATTTAGTTACCTTAGTTTCTGAGCCTGTAATTCCTTACCTAGTTCGTTATCTTAGTTACCGAGCCTGTCATTCCTTACCTAGTTAGTTACCTTAGTTACTTTGCCTGTCATTCCTTATCTAGTTACTTACCTTAGTGACTGAGCCTGTATTTCCTTCTCCTTACCTTAGGGACTGAGTCTGTATTTCCTTCTCTTTACCTTAGTTACTGAGCCTGTAATTCCCTACCTTGTTAGTTACCTTAGTTACTGAGCCTGTCATTCCTTACCTAGTTAGTTACCTTAGTTAGTAAGCCTGTAATTCCTTACCGAGTTAGTTACCTTCATTACTGAGCCTGTAATTCCTTACCTAGTTTGTTACCTTAGTTACTGAGCCTGTCATTCCTTACCTAGTTAGTTACTTTAGTTACTGAGCCTGTATTTCCTTACCTAGTTAGTTACCTTAATTACTGATGGATGGTTAGTTAGTTACTGAGTCTGTCATTCCTTACCTAGTTAGTTACCTTTGCTACTGAGCCTGTAATTCCTTATCTAATTAGTTACCTTAGTTACTGAGCCTGTCATTCCTTACTTAGTTAATTACCTTAGTTACTAAGCCTGTAATGTCTTACCTAGTTGGTTACCTTAGTTACTGAGCCTGTCATTCCTTACCTAGTTAGTTATCTTAGTTACTGAGCCTGTAATTCCTTACCTAGTTCGCTACCTTAGTTACCGAGCCTGTCATTCCTTACCTAGTTAGTTACCTTAGTTACTGAGCCTGTCATTCCTTATCTAGTTACTTACCTTAGTGACTGAGCTTGTATTTTCTTCTCCTTACCTTAGTTACTGATCCTGTAATTCCTTACCTTGTTAGTTACTTTAGTTACTGAGCCTGTCATTCCTTATCTAGTTAGTTACCTTAGTTACTGATGGATGGTTAGTTACTGAATCTGTAATTCCTTACCTAGTTAGTTACCTTTGCTACTGAGACTGTAATTCCTTACCTAGTTAGTTACCTTAGGTACTGAGACTGTAATTCCTTACCTAGTTAGTTACCTTAGTTACTGAGCCTGTCATTCCTTACTTAGTTAGTTACCTTAGTTACTAAGACTGTCATTCCTTACTTATTTAGCTACCTTAGTTACTGAGCCTGTAATTCCTTACCTAGTTAGCTACCTTAGTTACCAAGCCTGTAATTCCTTGCCTAGTAAGTCACCTTAGTTACTGAGCCTGTAATTCCTTACCTAAATTATCAGTTATCTACGTATGTAACCGAGACCATTAAGATTGTACCACCGTGAAGAACTTCTGTATGGCATGAGGAGAGCACTCTACTTTCCCCCACCAATAAAAACCTACATGTATATTACACAACAGCTTTATTTGACGTGGGATGAAAACAAAATGAGGTATATTCCCTAAGATCAGCTATGCATCTTTCAAGTTAACTTTGAATCAAACCGTCCCGTTGTTTCGTAAGAGATGGGTTTTTTTGTGGATTTAAGTCAATCAGAAAAAAATGATGACTGTGAGAGCCATAAAAAAATGGTTTGAGGTTTTATTTTTGATTATGAAAAGAAAGTTTTGAGTATTATAATTCCTTATAAAAAATAATTTAAATGACTTATCGATCTTTGAAGAAAAAATTTATTTGTGAAAAATTAGTACACAACAAATGGATCGATGACAGGCAAAAATTGATAGCAAAAATTTAATTCTGCTTTTGTTCCATCTGTTAAGAATAAAAAAATGTGTACAGCTATGGAAAAGTAGTCTTTGTGGGTGTAAACTGTCATGTACTAAATAAAATATAATATGCCAATCATTATGGAACGGAAATGGAAATGCGGATCAACCGATCTTGAATAAGTGAACATTTGTCTTATCCCGCCAGTGTACGAAATTACAACAAAGTGTAAGTGTGCCAGAACATACATTTCCTTAAAATCTGCACCTTTTCCGTTTAAAGTTTCAGAAATTTTACAGGCACATTCAAAAATCAACAGGTATTGAACCTCCAGACTTACACTAATTTCAATCCCTGTATCCCCCCATTTTTTATTGTTTCAATAGTGACAGTTGAATACAAGTAAGTCTTTTAACAAATTCATTATAGTTATATGTGTTTAGGCACTACAGAAGTTTTGCAATATGTACAGGGTTTTCACCTTATTTTATTTGAACAGGATATTATTCAAATTGAACAGGCCCCATAATTTTCGAACATTAGATGCAAAATACTGCATTTTGACGCATTTCTGGGGTTCAATCCAAAGTCAAAATTAATGCAAGTCACTTCGGCATCTAGTCATTTCGGCCCAAACTCAATCGAGACCTGGTCAAATCGGCATTTGCTTTGGAAAAGTTGGCACCTATGTATAATTAATGGGGGTTTTTTCATTTGTACATTTACAAATCATCATTTTATTGATATTTTAGTGTTTCATATTTGAATGTATGTGAATGAAACAGTTTGACTTGATAATGTCTTAATAATGTAGAGTACATACAGGTACAATAAGGTTGAGTGCCTTTCAACAAACATTCTCTAGTTTCTGTGGATTGTAGCTCTGAATTCGACTGTGCACATTGGGCTGACTGGCCATCAACGGTTGTTTTTCCATAGTTGCATTCCCTAGTTCTGGTTTGTGTCCCTCGACCACATGTCTGCGAACATCCAGACCAACTTACCCAAGACGACCACTGTGGAACTAAAAACATCAAATTATTTCATTCTAAAATTGCATTCTATTTGAAATGTTATATAATTTTCTCAAAATATGTGTAATTTATCTAATTGGAGAAGAGGTCGTCGTGGTCGTGATAGTATGTTAGTTGGATTTATAACTACCTATGCAATCAGTGCCTATCATCACTAACGTTGTCAGTTTGAATCCTTTTCATGGTGAGGTGTACTCGATACAACATTATGCGATAAAGTTTGTCAGCGACTTGTGAAAGATCTGTGGTTGTCTCTGGGTCCTCTGGTTTCCTCCTCCAATAACTGGCACCAAACACCATAACACTAACCATAATTTTCTCAAACAAATAAAAGTGTCTTAGGGTTAGGGTTATGGTGTTTGATGCTACTTTTAACAATATTTCAGTAAATAAGTAATGAGATGTACAATTAGAGGAAGACTTATCAGCTGTATTATGTTTACTGCATATTTGTTACGGCAGTGCCAGTGATGTAAATATAACATCCTTTTAGTTACACATAGAAATCAACGATACTTTTTGGCATCAAACATGGGGTTGTCACTTGATAATTAAAATTATTTTTGCTTAAAGGGATATTGTCTACCACAATCATAATTTTTTCATACCCAAAATTATTGTCGTTTTCCGTACTGACCTTCATAAAATGAAGATTAAACACCGAATTATTGGCGAATACGCTACGAAACATTGTTTTTTCGATCTAAAAAAGCTGACCATCGTTAATGGAAGCTAATTAATTATGCATTGACATGAGCGAAGCCAAATCTATTTTTATGCCAGTAGCCCGGATGCTGCAGCATGGATGTTAAAATTCGTGTTTGTTTACCTCGCAAATACGGCCGTTTTATGCTATTCATTGAAAATAATTTGCTGTTGCCAGGTGCAAGATTACATATATTGAATAATATCTACCGAAAATGGTCATACCGTAGGCATCATCATAAATTCATAAAATATTAAAAACGATTGAGAAAAGAAGGAAAAAAACATGCTCGGCTTACCTACCAAGCAAAATCTTTGCCACTGCAGCGTGAGTTTGGACGCGTAGCACTTCCTTGTGTTCGTTCCAACGGTCCAACTGATCCCCTACATATATCCTGCATTTGTTCCATTTGGAAGATACTTCACTTCTATTCATCTTTCTCTCTGAATCCGTCAAAGTCCGCTTTCCACCACGCGTTGACACTTTCTCTTTTGCCCAAGAACCACATGTTGTTTATTGTTTCTAAACAGTGTGCATGTGCGGGTTCACATAGAAGGCCATATGAAAAGATTTGAATTCTTGTTATCCTGGACAATAATTCCGATAACAATAGTTTTGGGTCTTTTTTGTCAAAAAATTGTATCTTTTGCAGCATAACTCGGTGTTAATCTTCATTCTATGAAGGTCAGTACAGAAAACGACAATAATTTGGGGTATGAAAAAATTACGATTTTAGTAGACAATATCCCTTTAAGCCACATGAATATTCATGACTGACCATTGTCCATTTTCTTTTATCAAGTGTTCGACTCTCTTATAAGATACGGGTGCACAATTTTCGTGTTCCACTCTCTTATAAGATAAGGTTGCACAACTTTCGTGTTCCACTCTCTTATAAGATGATAAGGTTGCACAATTTTCGTGTTCCACTCTTATAAGATAAGGTTGCACAATTTTCGTGTTCTACTCTCTTATAAGATAAGGTTGCACAATGTTCGTGTTCCACTCTCTTATAAGATAAGGTTGCACATAAGATAAGTAACCAGGGTGTATCATTGTCACCAGCGTTCCTTGTAAAATACTTCATTGAAAGACGACAAAATTACTAAAGTCAGTCGATAGATGGTTGTCTTTAGTATTTTTTCCAGAAAGACAAATACAATCATGTAAAATAACAATATGAGAATTTTGTATACACCATGGTCCTGTGTGAAAACATGAAATCACTTGGGAATGATGTTAATAATTTGTCCGACAATATGCATGTGCGAATTAAAAAATATCTGGAGTTTTATCACGGTATTATTATATAGCCATTGATGAAGGACGTCATGTTATGATAATTGATTTATCTTTAGATGAAAATATTGTGGTAGAATATAATAGATAATAGATAAAATTGAAATATTGTTGAGAGTTGAAGCTACCACTCAAAATGCTGAGGGTGCACTCAACTTACAGCAGCAAGTGATAAAGTTTACCAGTTGCTTGCCCAGGGTTGGTGGTTCTCTCTGGGTACTCAGGTAATGACTGGTCACCGTGATATAGCTGACATACTGCTGAAAGTGGCGCTAAAACCAATTAATCAATCAATCAATCAAAATGCTGACATATACTTACTAGTACAATAATAGGTCCAGTACATGATACCACATATTGATCTATAAGTAGCCGTGTAATAAGTTGATATAGTCGTTGATGTGAGTTTGCTTTCATAACAGGTCCATAAATTAAGCCATCCACACCTGAAAACAAAAATAAAGAAGCTATGTAAAAAAAAAAACCCAATAATGATGGATGGAGCAAGCTTACTGACAAACAGACATGAGGTCAAGAATGGGATGTGTATTGTTCACTGACAAAGTAGATGTTCAGATCAATGTGTGGACCTAATACGGACGAAAAATGTGTGGTTACTAAGAAACATTTTTGTTCTCATATAAGTTTAAAGTGATGCAGAATTGACATGATGGGAGCACCAGCCAGACACCGAAAATAGTAATATGAGAGACATGAACAAGCTTATTGGTGACATCTTCTGGTATATAGAAAAAAATGACAGGGTAAATCTAAGGAAAATATTATTTCTAATATATTTTAATGATTCTATGGTTTATAAAATGACTTATAATTAAGCAGCAAAGGACAGTTAAAGCAATTTCTACTTGTAGTAACAGCCACCATCTTGAATGGAGGGAGGGGTTGTTGGACAAAATTTTGAAGGGGGACCACCCAAGGACCATCCCAGCCAAATTTGGTAGGTAAGTAAATAAGTCAGTTATAACTTTATTTCAAGAGGGTAACACAGTTAGCAACAATAAGCTAATCTTCCCTCAGGTTTAAAATTATTCAGCCGTTTCAGAGAAAAGTTACGACATACATCAGACAAGTGATGGAAAAAGCTCACATGACCTTTGGCTAGGTGAGTTAAAAAAGAGGTTTTGTTGTTTTCATTTCTCCATTTCAATTGACCCCAGAATCCATATCTATTATACATGGACAACTATGGTACTAAGTGAAAGAGTGAGTGAGTGATTGTTGCTTAAAACCAACTCAAATTGTTCTACTATGTCATGGTGAGAATAAGCTAATTTTCAATGAGTTGATGATGAGATCCACTTTGTACTAGACCAACACACTTAGTTGTATTTCCATAGGGTTAGCTCACTGAATCAATAGTCTGCGGTTTGACATGTCGCCCCAGACACATTATCCTGATTCTGAGCAAACCAGTCTTCGTTCTTACTCCTTAATGCTGCATGCATAGCAGAGCAACAACAAATAACAATTTCATAGTCTTTGGTTTTACCTGACCAGGCCTCGAAACTACGATCTACCATACACTAGGTGAGCAAGCTAACAATTACACCACAGATGCAGTTGGTACTAAAATAATATTACCCAACAGGAGAAGATTAAAATGTGAAATGTTAACAATACAACGAAAGCCAAGTGATGGCAAAAGCTCACATGGCATTTCGGCCAGACGAGCTAAACAGAGGTATTGTTGTTTCATTAACTAAAACATGTCTCCATTTCATTTGATCCCATAATCTACTATACATGGACACTAAGATATGGTACTAAGATAATCTTACCCGTAAGTGGTCTTTATGTAATAATAACTTGTGTATGTATAGTACACTTTGTAGTAGTACAGTGTATTACATGACACCAGGGTTGAATCTGTCACTTGAACAGAACAATAGTAGCGATTGTTACAATAATTTTGCATTTTAGAGGTCACAGTATGGTACGGGTTATTTGTATTTGAATTCCAGGAACATCCTTCTCTCCATACAGCACTGGTAATAGTCATATAACCTTTGGTGCTGTACACGGAACATGTTGGTTGAAAGTAACTATTTCTGCATGTACTTCCAGATCCTACAAAATATATCAACATTGGTTAAGACAGTTAAAAACAACATTGGTTAAGACAGTTAAAAACAACATCAGTTAGGACAATTAAAAATAACATTGGTTTAGATGGCTTAAAACAACATTGGTTCAGATAGTTAAAAACAACATTGGTTAAGACAGTTAAAAACAACATTTGTTAAGACAGTTAAAAACAACATTGGTTAAGATGGTTAAAAACAACATTGGTTAAGATGGTTAAAAACAACATTGATTAAGACGGTTAAAGAAAACATTGGTTAAGACAATTAAAAACAACATTGGCTAAGACAGTTAAAAACAACATCGGTTAAGACAGTTAAAAACAACATCGATTAAGACAGTTAAAAACAACATTTGTTAAGAGTTAAAAACAACATTGGTAAAGACAGTTAAAAACAACATCGGTTAAGACAGTTAAAAACAACATTTGTTAAAGAGAGTTAAAAACAACATTGGTTAAGACTGCTAAAACAACATTGGTTAAGACAGTTAAAAACAACATTGGTTAAGACAGTTAAAAATAACATTGGCTAAGACAGTTAAAAACAACATCGGTTAAGACAGATTAAAAACAACATCGGTTAAGACAGTTAAAAACAACATTTATTAAGAGAGTTAAAAACAACATTGGTTAAGACTGCTAAAACAACATTGGTTAAGACAGTTAAAAACAACATTGGTTAAGACAGTTAAAAACAACATTGGCTAAGACAGTTAAAAACAACATTGGTTAAGACGGTTAGACAACATTGGCTAAGACAGTTAAAAACAACATTGGTTAAGACAGCTAAAAACGACATCGGTTAAGACAGTTAAACACAACATCGGTTAAGACCAGGGATCAAATTTAATGGGAAATACTCGCTAAATGCAAGTAAAAGTTAAATTTAGCGAATAAAAGCCAAAGAGAACACAAAAAAAATTGTGAGTGTGCTAAATTTTCCAACTTTTAGCTTTGTGTATAAAATTGTAGTTGTCAAAAACATTTAAGTGACTGTGACGTCTAATAGGTGCTTTAATGCTTTATCCATGCAGTTAAAGCGTTCGTATAACATTCAACTGCATTACGCTTTCATGACCTCCATTAATTATGCATGTGTCAAAGTGAAACCATGCACCAAATTACCGATTTCTTCAGTGTAAACAACAAAAAAGGGAAGACAAATGATGACATACTATAAAGACTCCAATAATAACTAGTATTACTGTGAGTACAGCTCGCTAAGATATACCCCCCCCCCCCCCCGCTCCCCACATCTGTTCAACCTATTTCCATAACCAAAACATTACTGATTGTTCCGACCAAAAATGAAAGGGATCCTCCTCTGTTCACCCGTAAGCTGCTGATAAAATTTCAAAACATTCTGAGAAACATTACTCAAGTTATCATACGACATAGGGTAAAAATCCTATTTTCCGTCATATCATGTCCATTAACTCAGGAACAGCAAAAGTGAAAATCGTCAAAAATGAAAGGGATCCCCCTCTCTTCACTGGTAAGCTGCTGATAAAATTTCAAAACATTCTGAGAAACACTACTCAAGTTATCATACGACATAGGGTAAAAATCCTATTTTCCATCATATCAAGTCCAATAACTCTGGAATGACAAAAGTGAAAATCGTCAAAAATGAAAGGGATCCTCCTCTCTTCACCAGTAAACAGCTGATAAAATTTTAAAAGATTCTAAGAAACACAACTCAAGTTATCATACGACATAGGATTTGTCTACAGACGGACGGACATGGTGAAACCAGTATGCCCTCCTACAACTTCGTTGTGGGGCTTATAACAATAGATGTGTAAGTGTTAGTGTCTGAAAACTATAAATAAAATGGGAAAGGTTTTACAAACGTTTTACAGTTTGACACCCAGGTTGACCTTTCTGTAAATACTGATTGGATGCTTGTGATGATAAAAATAAACATATAACCAGAGACGATTTGTATATTATGATAAATATAAATGTCTCAATGTGATCAATTTTTGTTGAAAGATTTACATTTTAATTTGAAGTTTTAAGCAGGAAATACATTGATGATCTAAAAATAAATGATCTTGGGCTCAACTAAGCGTAAATTTGTGCAGCTGGAGCAAATAAAAAAAATCAAATCAGTGAATTGCCCTTTAGTATAATAAATAAGGGAACAACAACAATTTCATTTTGATATGGGACAATTTAAAAAAAACAGGCTCAAAATTTAAAATGAAGTAAAAAATATTGGGATGGAAATATTTTATTTATGATGCTCTTTTGAGAGCTAATTTCTTGCCTAAATTCTAATATATTTTTGCCAAATTTGCAAAATCAATGTTATAATGTCCAATAATAATAATATACAATTACAGTCCTCGGAAGAGGTGAATATCCAAAAATGTCAACCTCACTAGGGTTATTTCCCCCGAGGGCTTTAGCCCGAGGGAAATAACCCTAGTGGGGTCGACAATTTTGGATATTCACCGATTCAGAGGGCCGTAACTGACACTAACTGTTTTATTATACCGAACAAACAGTTGAAATATACTGTTTAATATTTGAATTGTTAAAGTATTATTTCATTAGGGTTATTCACTGGACGTTGTAATTTTCGAGGGTTATTCACCGTTGAATAATAGGGCTATTCAATGGACGTGTGTAATTCTTGAGGTTATTCACCGTTGGAAGCAATTAGAAGCAAAAATATCCAGATTATTTTATGTCATGTGATTATCTCTTAACCAATAGAATTGATTCTTTATTATGTGAGGTATAATAATGTCCAATAACCATTAAACTTTGATTTCAAAATTTTAGCTAGTAGTAATTCAATTTAGCTAGTGGAAAAAATTTGTAACGGCTATTTTTTTCTAATGGAAAAAAAAGTTAAATTTGATTCCTGAAGACAGTAAAAAACATTGGTTAAGACAGTTAAAACAACATTGGTTAAGACAGCTAAAAACAACATTGGTTAAGATGGTTAAAAACAACACTGGTTAAGACGGTTACAAACAACATTAATTATTGGTTAAGACTGTCAAAACAACAATGGTTTAGAGTGGTTTAATAATTAAAAACAACATCGGTTAAGACAGTTAAAAACAACATTGGTTAAGACGGTCTGCAAAATTTCAGTGGCCCAGGTCAAATTTATGGTCTTAGGTTACTAGGTCCATGTTAAGTAGTATCAATGTCACATGTTAAATACTTACTTGATGGACAGTTACCAGTATTACTGTTAAGTTTTATCTCTGTCATATGTTAAATACTTACTTGATGGACAGTTACCAGTATTACTGTTAAGTTTTATCACTGTCATATGTTAAATACTTACTTGATGGACAGTTACCAGTATTACTGTTAAGTTTTATCTCTGTCATATGTTAAATACTTACTTGATGGACAGTAACCAGTATTACTGTTAAGTTTAATCTCTGTCATATGTTAAATACTTACTTGATGGACAGTTACCAGTATTACTGTTAAGTTTTATCACTGTCATATGTTAAATACTTACTTGATGGACAGTTACCAGTATTACTGTTAAGTTTTATCTCTGTCATATGTTAAATACTTACTTGATGGACAGTTACCAGTATTACTGTTAAGTTTTATCACTGTCATATGTTAAATACTTACTTGATGGACAGTTACCAGTATTACTGTTAAGTTTTATCTCTGTCATATGTTAAATACTTACTTGATGGACAGTAACCAGTATTACTGTTAAGTTTTATCTCTGTCATATGTTAAATACTTACTTGATGGACAGTTACCAGTATTACTGTTAAGTTTAATCACTGTCATATGTTAAATACTTACTTGATGGCCAGTTACCAGTATTACTGTTAAGTTTTATCTCTGTCATATGTTAAATACTTACTTGATGGACAGTTACCAGTATTACTGTTAAGTTTTATCTGTCATATGCTAAATACTTACTTGATGGACAGGTACCAGTATTACTGTTAAGTTTTATCACTGGCATATGTTAAATACTTACTTGATGGACAGTTACCAGTATTACTGTTAAGTTTTATCTCTGTCATATGTTAAATACTTACTTGATGGACAGTTACCAGTATTACATCTTATTGTGTCATATTCACGGCTATCCCTGCAAGTACTATCAGTGCTAAAGTAGTTCCGTGACGGGTTGCTACAACTACGAGTACGTGTCTGGTATCCTCCTCCACAAGTTCTTGAGCATGATCCATATCCACTCCATGACGACCAAGCCCCATCTCCTACAAAGTAGTAGTTCGTCACTGTAGTGTAAGCCGCATAATTTACTGGACACATTGTTCTGATTTTGTACTACAAACATTTACCAACATGAAATGACAATATATTAGACTTAACACTAACAACCAACACAGATATCATTTCTGGCATGGAGATTCTCCCAGGTATGAGCAACTATTGCACAGTACTGTTTGATGTGAATGTAACAGCAAAAAGACAAAGAAAACCAGACCGATATGTCTACCAATACAAAAAAAGGGGACATAGGAGGAGTAAAAGATGACATGAAAGAATATAGTGATCAATTCTTGAAAAGTAACCCATAAAACAACACGGTAGAGGAAAACCGGACAAACTTTAAAGATACACTTACTGAAGCTATGAAAAAACATATTCCCCAGAAAAAGATCTCATCTAGGTGGAATCTTCCCTGGATAACAACGGAAATAAAAATGTTAATTAGGAAAAAGAGAAGAGCCTATAATGCAGGAAAGAAAAAGAAAATGGTCACTCTTGGAGACGATATCTAAAACTCAATCAACTAGTAAAGAACTCTATAGAAACAGCACATCGAAATTAGGTTGATAACATGTTGAATACTGACATTAAGGAAAACCTTAAACGATTTCATGGTTACATCAAACATAAAAAATCAGGAACTAGTAATATCCCAGTGCTAAAGCCACATACCATCATATTAAGTGAACCAACAGAAAAAGCTGAAGCTCTAAACAACTAATACACATCAGTTTTTACTAAAGAACCAACAGGAAATTTACCAAACATCGAAGGTAAACCAGAAACACCCATGTCAGACCTTGAATTCACCTCCCATGGAATTGAAAAATTGCTCTCAGACTTAAACCCATCAAAGGCCAGTTGGCCAGACTTACTTCCGACTAGGATCCTTAAACTCGTTGCCAGTGAGATAGCACCTGTGTTAAGTGTAATATTACAGCAATCATATGACACAGGAACCGTACCATCTGATTGGACACAGGCAAACATAACAGCAGTATTTAAGAAAGGTGATAAGACAAAATCGTCTAATTATTAGACCTGTATCTTTGACCTGTATCCTATGCAAAACAATGGAACATATACTATTTAGCCAAATCATGAAACACCTAGACCAACAGAACATCTTAGTAAAATTGCAACATGGCTTTAGAGCAAACCACTATTGTGAAACCCAACTCCTGAACACAGTAGAGGACCTATCCAGACGACTCGATATGCGCACAACAATTGATTTGCTAATCCTTTATTTTAACAAGGCTTTCGACACTGTTCCACATAGACGCTTACTCGGTAAATAAAACCATTATGGTATCGGTGGAAAGACCAACAAGTGGATCAAATCATGGCTTTGCCATCGCAACCAAAAAGTTGTCCTGGATGGTTCATCTTCACCAGATTCTCCGGTGCTGTCTGGTGTACCACATGGAACTGTGCTCAGCCACTAATGTTCTTACTTTATGTGAATGATATTGGGGACAAAACATCACCACAAACAAGCATTAAGCTATTTGCTGACGATTGCCTTCTCTACCGTACCATCAAAACTAGTGAGGATGAAGAACAACTACAAGCTGATCTAAACACGATGATAGAATGGTCCAATACTTAGTTAATGAGTTTCAACGCTGATAAGCGCCACCTACTGAAAATAACAAGACATAGAACCAACATACAAACATCATATCACATCGAGGGTAAGAAGCTGTCCCAAGTTCCTAACCATCCATACTTGGGAGTAGAGTTAACTTCTGATCTAACCTGGAAAATACACATCAGCAACATCACAGGCAAGGCTAATAAGATCTTAAACCTACTGTGAAGACATCTTTACAACTGTTCAACAGAAGTTAAAAGCAAGGCTTTTACATCATTAGTCCGACCACATTTAGAGTATGCATCGTCTGTTTGGGACCCATACTTAAAACAAGATATAAACCAGCTTGAGAAGCTCCATTGAAAAGGTGCCAGATCTGTATGTGGGAAATATCAGTATACAGAAAGCGTACCATCAATGCTTACAGAGCTAGACTGGCAACCTCTACAACAAAGAAGAAAAAACCGCAGATTTACCAATTTCTACAAAGCCATAAACCAACTTACACCAGTTATAATTCCTGACTACATTCAGACTCCAATACGTTTCACCAGAACTCATGATCAAACACTTATTCAGCTACCGGCAAACTACGAGCAGTACAAGAACAGTTTTATTCCATGTACCATCAGAGACTGGAATTCATTACCACCCGAACTTGTACACATCAAAACTGTAGACGAATTCAGCTCCCGTCTACAACTTCTCACAGCCTAGATACTGTGGACCTTTTGTTTTTAATTGTAAATATGATCCATGGATCTTTTAATCGACACCACTTGATGATGTCACCTGTCTGTGATGCGCTTAGCCCTAGGCAGTAAAGAAATAGAACTAGAACTATTGTCACGGTATGTGTTTTCGTATGTCATATGTTTTCGTATCATCCATTTTATTTTGATTTCCAAGGTGCACGCGTTATTTTTGACGTGTCTTCCGGTTTCTATTTCCGGAAAGTAAACAGGACTCCAACGTGACATCTGTCAAAAATGTTCAAGGCTACTTTTAAAGACGTAAGTACCAAAAATAGTGAACCTACCTACTGAACCATACTTTTTGTAATGCTAAAAATTTACTTCATTTATAAAGTAGCTGGAAAAAAATCCAGAAGGGCTATATAAAATTGAACTATATCGTCTGCCTCTCAAACACCGGCTCTTCCTGTCATGGGGTCACTGGTCGTTCTTTTAAACAAAAGAGCTGACTGAAATGTGCCTGTTTCTTAAATAAAATACATGTCACCTTGCAGTGCATGTGGTTTCAGCACTAAAAAAAGCATTAAAAGTAAACACAATTTTGAAAGTGGTTATTTTCAAACATTCTGTTATTTTATTTAGATGTAGTATGATTTGTAGATGGCCAGAACCATGGAATTCTAAAACCAGCCATTTCCGGATTTTATATTCGCTTCCATCCCGTATATCGGCCCTGTTTTTACTTCATACGAAAACATCAATCGGCAAACCTCGGGTGAATCCGCTTCTCTCCCTCAATACCTCGGTTGTAATACGGTATTTGATATGTGTCTACGCGTCACATTTCTTCGCCGGAAGACCGTATCACTTCAATCAAACATAGCGCACTGCGAATAAGTTCTAAAATGGCGACAATAGATGAGTGTATAGAGTTTGCTTTGAAAAATATTCGTCTTTGATGATGGTACGGAATCAGCCGACATTGCGACGAATGAAAATATATTATTATTGGACGAATATTCGTAAGTGAAATTATTTTAATACCTTCTTCATTGAAGATTTTCGAAAGTAGTTCCAATGGGAGCTATCGTAATACGGACGAGGTATGATGAAGGTACGAAATCAGCCGAAGTTGCGACGAGTGACGAAAACATATGACGCCATTTTACTGACAACAAAAGTTGCCAGATAATCGAGTGTATTAAAATACAAGAATGGCTTTTAAAACAATCTTATGACGGTTATGTACAAAGAAATATTTAACTAGACATTCTTTGAAAATTCCAATCCTCATATGAATGAATGGTTAACACTGTTAATTGCTATATCGGAAAATCGATAATAGTACGAAAACCCATCACACGATGCTAGAACTTCCGCACCAAAAAATTGTGCGTTACGTTACGTTACGTCATACTTATAGAAAGTTAAACCTCATTTAGGACATCATTGTCTCGTATGGATCCAAATCAGACAAAAACAAAGTCAACATGGTCGACACTATTAATTCATAACCATACAGAAATATGTGTGGTTAACTTACAGAATTAAAACACTGTGACTGATGTTAGTTTCCATGTGCTTATATAAACCGGAAGTCTTTAAATTAAAATCGTTACATGTCGGAATAGTTATGCAATTTTCCGGATGTTTAATTTGAGG
This sequence comes from Bathymodiolus septemdierum, assembly GCA_963383655.1. NCBI lineage: Eukaryota > Metazoa > Mollusca > Bivalvia > Mytilida > Modiolidae > Bathymodiolus > Bathymodiolus septemdierum. The sequence continues at coordinate 67,002,617 of OY726525.1, forward strand.
AACAATTTCATAAATATAATCAGAAGCGGATACAGACTTTCCTAAAAAGGAAAACACGTTATATGGAGGTTGGATCTAAATTTGTCCCCAAATTGTGTTTATAGATAAATTGGCCCTACCCTCTGGCTCCCTATAACTACCAATTTTCTTTTTACTGGTTCAAGTCAAGTTAACTCACACCTTGAGTAACCAACTTGACGCTATTGGCTTTGATTCGTGAATTTATTAGGCTTAACCCCATTTCTCAAGGACAGGACTTGGATTTTTCTAAATATTTTCCCCTGTCTAGAATGTTTTCTGACATTTCAGCCATATTCTTAATTTTCTGATATTTCAGACATGCATAAGTTCTTTTAGGTTGTTTAGTTATCAATGAATGATCTAGATTTTCTCATCATATTCAATCTGCTATAGGGGTGGTCAATACTTACGAACACAATGATATTGAACTTTCAACCCCGCCACTCCACCGTTTCCACAGGAACTTCCAACATAGGTATTGGTCACTGTGAAGGAGCAACTCGTTCGGTTATCACACTTGTCTTTTATCCCATAGTTCTTTGTGTGTGAACAATCCTCAAAGGTGTACTCGATATCATCCACTACTATATAAGGAGCTGCAGGAGCGACGAACCCAGAATAGGAGGAATATGAGACGACCTCTTTGGAACAAGATAAAGCCATGGTGTCGCCTTCCTTGCTATGTGTGTAATGGTAATCTGCAACAGAAAAAATAAACAAATATATAATTATTTATTGATTTAAGCACAATTTTACACCAAAGGGTGGGGTGAGTGAGTGAGTGAGTGAGTGTTAACTCCGACATGAGCAATATTTCAGCTATACCATAGCCAGAATAAGTTACATTTTGATGAGATGATGATGATGATGTCCGCATTATGCTAGATAAACACCATGTACAGTTGATTTTTTATTTATTACTAGCTCACTGACTCAAGAGTACGTGGGTAGATGTGTCGCTCCATACTAGACAAACACCACAGTACTAGCTCACTGAATCAAGAGTGCGTGGGTAGATGTGTCGCTCCATACTAGACAAACACCACAGTACTAGCTCACTGAATCAAGAGTACGTGGGTAGATGTGTCGCTCCACTCAGACACAATATTCTGATTTCGAGCAAACTAATCTTTACTCTGACTCATTAGTGTTTTGTGCTTAGCTTACCTATTTATTAGTCTTTGTTTTTGTTTGACTCGACCGTGTCTCCAACACACGATCTACCCACACCAGGCGAACACGAAAACCATTACACAACACAATACAATATAATACAAATATACTATTAAAAGTATGATTCAAAAGAAAGGACGCCAGCAAATATGCATCAATAATTCATCATATACATGTACTACAGATTAGTACGAACACAAGTTTTATTACAGAGACCGGGTCCACGATTTCTATTGACCAATACAATTTATCAAAACGGACAACGAACTGCACACATCGTTATGAAGACATCATTATTACTATTTTATTAAGATTATCCAAGTTTATTTTCTGTTCAAGTTTTTTTTCTGGACAAGTTTTTTTTATAAATAATTCATTTCTTATTGCCAGATATTCAGAGGACAATTTAAAAATGACTTTCATCTTCTATCTTTCATTTAAAGAATATTGACAATTTTCCTTTAAAATACGAGAATATAAGTGACAAAATATTATTTTATCCCGACATGTCGCAATTTACTGACAAATTTTATCACATGTTGTATCGAGTACACCTCGCCATGAGCGGGATTCGAACTCACAACATTAATTGTTATAGGCAGTGATTGCATAGGTTGTTGTACAATACAGATAAACGAGACAGTAGTACACTACAGATAAACGAGACAGTAGTATAATACAGATAAACGAGACAGTTGTATAATACAGATAAACGAGACAGTTGTATACTACAGATAAACGAGACAGTTGTATAATACAGATAAACGAGACAGTAGTACACTACAGATAAACGAGACAGTTGTATAATACAGATAAACGAGACAGTTGTATACTACAGATAAACGAGACAGTTGTATAATACAGATAAACGAGACAGTAGTACACTACAGATAAACGAGACAGTAGTACACTACAGATAAACGAGACAGTTGTATACTACAGATAAACGAGACAGTTGTATAATACAGATAAACGAGACAGTAGTACACTACAGATAAACGAGACAGTAGTACACTACAGATAAACGAGACAGTTGTACACTACAGATAAACGAGACAGTTGTACACTACAGATAAACGGCAGTTGTACACTACAGATAAACGACAGTTGTACACTACAGATAAACGAGACAGTAGTACACTACAGATAAACGAGACAGTTGTATACTACAGATAAACGAGACAGTTGTATATTACAGATAAACGAGACAGTTGTACACTACAGATAAACGACAGTAGTACACTACAGATAAACGAGACAGTAGTACAATACAGATAAACGAGACAGTTGTACACTACAGATAAACGAGACAGTAGTACACTACAGATAAACGAGACAGTAGTACACTACAGATAAACGAGACAGTTGTACACTACAGATAAACGAGACAGTTGTACACTACAGATAAACGAGACAGTAGTACACTACAGATAAACGAGACAGTAGTACAATACAGATAAACGAGACAGTAGTATACTACAGATAAACGAGACAGTAGTATAATACAGATAAACGAGACAGTAGTATACTACAGATAAACGAGACAGTAGTATAATACAGATAAAGGAGACAGTAGTATAATACAGATAAACGAGACAGTAGTATACTACAGATAAACGAGACAGTAGTATAATACAGATAAACGAGACAGTAGTATACTACAGATAAACGAGACAGTAGTATAATACAGATAAACGAGACAGTAGTATAATACAGATAAACGAGACAGTAGTATACTACAGATAAACGAGACAGTAGTACACTACAGATAAACGAGACAGTTGTACAATACAGATAAACGAGACAGTAGTATAATACAGATAAACGAGACAGTAGTATAATACAGATAAACGAGACAGTAGTATACTACAGATAAACGAGACAGTAGTACACTACAGATAAACGAGACAGTAGTACACTACAGATAAACGAGACAGTAGTATAATACAGATAAACGAGAGTTGTACAATACAGATAAGCGAGACAGTAGTACACTACAGATAAAGGAGACAGTTGTACACTACAGATAAACGAGACAGTAGTACATTACAGATAAACGAGACAGTTGTACAATACAGATAAACGAGACAGTAGTATAATACAGATAAACGAGACAGTAGTATAATACAGATAAACGAGACAGTAGTATACTACAGATAAACGAGACAGTAGTAAACTACAGATAAACGACAGTTGTACACTACAGATAAACGAGACAGTAGTACACTACAGATAAACGAGACAGTTGTATAATACAGATAAACGAGACAGTAGTATAATACAGATAAACGAGACAGTAGTATAATACAGATAAACGAGACAGTAGTATACTACAGATAAACGAGACAGTAGTATACTACAGATAAACGAGACAGTAGTACACTACAGATAAACGAGACAGTACTACACTACAGATAAACGAGACAGTTGTACAATACAGATAAACGAGACAGTAGTATAATACAGATAAACGAGAGAGTAGTAATATACAGATAAACGAGAGAGTAGTACACTACAGATAAACGAGACAGTTGTATAATACAGATAAACGAGACAGTAGTACACTACAGATAAACGAGACAGTAGTATAATACAGATAAACGAGACAGTAGTATAATACAGATAAACGAGACAGTAGTATACTACAGATAAACGAGAGAGTAGTACACTACAGATAAACGAGACAGTTGTACAATACAGATAAACGAGACAGTAGTATAATACAGATAAACGAGACAGTAGTATAATACAGATAAACGAGTCAGTAGTATACTACAGATAAACGAGACAGTAGTACACTACAGATAAACGAGACAGTAGTACACTACAGATAAACGAGACAGTAGTATAATACAGATAAACGAGACAGTTGTACAATACAGATAAACGAGACAGTAGTACAATACAGATAAAAGAGACAGTAGTACACTACAGATAAACGAGACAGTAGTACAATACAGATAAACGAGACAGTTGTACACTACAGATAAACGAGACAGTAGTACACTACAGATAAACGAGACAGTTGTACACTACAGATAAACGAGACAGTTGTACACTACAGATAAACGAGACAGTAGTACACTACAGATAAACGAGACGGTAGTACAATACAGATAAACGAGACAGTAGCATACTACAGATAAACGAGACAGTAGTATAATACAGATAAACAAGACAGTAGTATACTACAGATAAACGAGACAGTAGTATAATACAGATAAACGAGACAGTAGTATAATACAGATAAACGAGACAGTAGTATACTACAGATAAACGAGACAGTAGTACACTACAGATAAACGAGACAGTTGTACAATACAGATAAACGAGACAGTAGTATAATACAGATAAACGAGACAGTAGTATAATACAGATAAACGAGACAGTAGTATACTACAGATAAACGAGACAGTAGTACACTACAGATAAACGAGACAGTAGTACACTACAGATAAACGAGACAGTAGTATAATACAGATAAACGAGACAGTTGTACAATACAGATAAACGAGACAGTAGTACACTACAGATAAACGAGACAGTTGTACACTACAGATAAACGAGGCAGTAGTACACTACAGATAAACGAGACAGTTGTACAATACAGATAAACGAGACAGTAGTATAATACAGATAAACGAGACAGTAGTACACTACAGATAAACGAGACAGTTGTATAATACAGATAAACGAGACAGTTGTATAATACAGATAAACGAGACAGTAGTACACTACAGATAAACGAGACAGTTGTACAATACAGATAAACGAGACAGTAGTACACTACAGATAACCGAGACAGTAGTACAATACAGATAAACGAGACAGTTGTATAATACAGATAAACGAGACAGTAGTATAATACAGATAAACGAGACAGTTGTATAATACAGATAAACGAGACAGTAGTATAATACAGATAAACGAGACAGTAGTATAGTACAGATAAACGAGACAGTAGTATACTACAGATAAACGAGACAGTTGTATAATACAGATAAACGAGACAGTTGTATATTACAGATAAACGACACAGTTGTATACTACAGATAAACGAGACAGTTGTATAATACAGATAAACGAGACAGTTGTATAATACAGATAAACGAGACAGTAGTACACTACAGATAAACGAGACAGTAGTATACTACAGATAAACGAGACAGTTGTACAATACAGATAAACGAGACAGTAGTACACTACAGATAAACGAGACAGTAGTATACTACAGATAAACGAGACAGTTGTACACTACAGATAAACGAGACCGTAGTACAATACAGATAAACAAGACAGTAGTACACTACAGATAAACGAGACAGTAGTATACTACAGATAAACGAGACAGTTGTACAATACAGATAAACGAGACAGTTGTATATTACAGATAAACGAGACAGTAGTACACTACAGATAAACGAGACAGTAGTATAATACAGATAAACGAGAGAGTTGTATAATACAGATAAACGAGACAGTAGTACACTACAGATAAACGAGACAGTAGTATACTACAGATAAACGAGACAGTTGTATAATACAGATAAACGAGACAGTTGTATATTACAGATAAACGAGACAGTTGTATACTACAGATAAACGAGACAGTAGTATACTACAGATAAACGAGACAGTAGTATACTACAGATAAACGAGACAGTTGTACAATACAGATAAACGAGACAGTAGTACACTACAGATAAACGAGACAGTAGTACACTACAGATAACCGAGACAGTAGTACAATACAGATAAACGAGACAGTTGTATAATACAGATAAACGAGACAGTAGTATAATACAGATAAACGAGACAGTTGTATAATACAGATAAACGAGACAGTAGTATAATACAGATAAACGAGACAGTAGTATACTACAGATAAACGAGACAGTAGTATACTACAGATAAACGAGACAGTTGTATAATACAGATAAACGAGACAGTTGTATATTACAGATAAACGAGACAGTTGTATACTACAGATAAACGAGACAGTTGTATAATACAGATAAACGAGACAGTTGTATAATACAGATAAACGAGACAGTAGTACAATACAGATAAACGAGACAGTAGTATACTACAGATAAACGAGACAGTTGTACAATACAGATAAACGAGACAGTAGTACACTACAGATAAACGAGACAGTAGTATACTACAGATAAACGAGACAGTTGTATAATACAGATAAACGAGACAGTAGTACACTACAGATAAACGAGACAGTAGTATACTACAGATAAACGAGACAGTAGTACACTACAGATAAACGAGACAGTTGTACACTACAGATAAACGAGACCGTAGTACAATACAGATAAACGAGACAGTAGTACACTACAGATAAACGAGACAGTAGTATACTACAGATAAACGAGACAGTTGTACAATACAGATAAACGAGACAGTTGTATATTACAGATAAACGAGACAGTAGTATAATACAGATAAACGAGACAGTAGTATAATACAGATAAACGAGACAGTTGTATAATACAGATAAACGAGACAGTAGTACACTACAGATAAACGAGACAGTAGTATACTACAGATAAACGAGACAGTTGTATAATACAGATAAACGAGACAGTTGTATATTACAGATAAACGAGACAGTTGTATACTACAGATAAACGAGACAGTAGTATACTACAGATAAACGAGACAGTAGTACAATACAGATAAACGAGACAGTAGTATACTACAGATAAACGAGACAGTTGTATAATACAGATAAACGAGACAGTAGTACACTACAGATAAACGAGACAGTTGTATAATACAGAACAACGAGACAGTTGTATACTACAGATAAACGAGACAGTTGTATAATACAGATAAACGAGACAGTTGTATATTACAGATAAACGAGACAGTTGTATACTACAGATAAACGAGACAGTAGTATAATACAGATAAACGAGACAGTTGTATAATACAGATAAACGAGACAGTAGTACACTACAGATAAACGAGACAGTTGTATAATACAGATAAACGAGACAGTTGTATAATACAGATAAACGAGACAGTAGTACCCTACAGATAAACGAGACAGTAGTATACTACAGATAAACGAGACAGTTGTACACGACAGATAAACGAGACAGTAGTACAATACAGATAAACGAGACAGTTGTATAATACAGATAAACGAGACAGTAGTACACTACAGATAAACGAGACAGTAGTATACTACAGATAAACGAGACAGTTGTATAATACAGATAAACGAGACAGTTGTATATTACAGATAAACGAGACAGTTGTATACTACAGATAAACGAGACAGTAGTATACTACAGATAAACGAGACAGTAGTACAATACAGATAAACGAGACAGTAGTATACTACAGATAAACGAGACAGTTGTATAATACAGATAAACGAGACAGTAGTACACTACAGATAAACGAGACAGTTGTATAATACAGATAAACGAGACAGTTGTATACTACAGATAAACGAGACAGTTGTACACTACAGATAAACGAGACAGTTGTATAATACAGATAAACGAGACAGTTGTATACTACAGATAAACGAGACAGTAGTATACTACAGATAAACGAGACAGTTATATAATACAGATAAACGAGACAGTAGTACAATACAGATAAACGAGACAGTAGTATACTACAGATAAACGAGAAAGTTGTATAATACAGATAAACGAGACAGTAGTACACTACAGATAAACGAGACAGTAGTATACTACAGATAAACGAGACAGTTGTACAATACAGATAAACGAGACAGTAGTACACTACAGATAAACGAGACAGTAGTATACTACAGATAAACGAGACAGTTGTACAATACAGATAAACGAGACAGTAGTACACTACAGATAAACGAGACAGTAGTACACTACAGATAAACGAGACAGTTGTACACTACAGATAAACGAGACAGTAGTATACTACAGATAAACGAGACAGTTGTACAATACAGATAAACGAGACAGTAGTACACTACAGATAAACGAGACCGTAGTACACTACAGATAAACGAGACAGTTGTACACTACAGATAAACGAGACAGTTGTATAATACAGATAAACGAGACAGTTGTATATTACAGATAAACGAGACAGTTGTATACTACAGATAAACGAGACCGTAGTATACTACAGATAAACGAGACAGTAGTACACTACAGATAAACGAGACAGTAGTATAATACAGATAAACGAGACAGTTGTATAATACAGATAAACGAGACAGTAGTACACTACAGATAAACGAGACAGTAGTATACTACAGATAAACGAGACAGTTGTATAATACAGATAAACGAGACAGTTGTATATTACAGATAAACGAGACAGTTGTATACTACAGATAAACGAGACAGTAGTATACTACAGATAAACGAGACAGTAGTACACTACAGATAAACGAGACAGTAGTATACTACAGATAAACGAGACAGTAGTACACTACAGATAAACGAGACAGTAGTATACTACAGATAAACGAGACAGTAGTACACTACAGATAAACGAGACAGTAGTACACTAGAGATAAACGAGACAGTAGTACACTACAGATAACCGAGACAGTAGTACAATACAGATAAACGAGACAGTTGTATAATACAGATAAACGAGACAGTAGTATAATACAGATAAACGAGACAGTTGTATAATACAGATAAACGAGACAGTAGTATAATACAGATAAACGAGACAGTAGTATACTAGAGATAAACGAGACAGTAGTATACTACAGATAAACGAGACAGTTGTATAATACAGATAAACGAGACAGTTGTATATTACAGATAAACGAGACAGTTGTATACTACAGATAAACGAGACAGTTGTATAATACAGATAAACGAGACAGTTGTATAATACAGATAAACGAGACAGTAGTACACTACAGATAAACGAGACAGTAGTATACTACAGATAAACGAGACAGTTGTACAATACAGATAAACGAGACAGTAGTACACTACAGATAAACGAGACAGTAGTATACTACAGATAAACGAGACAGTTGTACACTACAGATAAACGAGACCGTAGTACAATACAGATAAACGAGACAGTAGTACACTACAGATAAACGAGACAGTAGTATACTACAGATAAACGAGAAAGTTGTACAATACAGATAAACGAGACATTTGTATATTACAGATAAACGAGACAGTAGTACACTACAGATAAACGAGAGAGTAGTATAATACAGTTAAACGAGACAGTAGTATAATACAGATAAACGAGACAGTAGTACACTACAGATAAACGAGACAGTAGTATACTACAGATAAACGAGACAGTTGTATAATACAGATAAACGAGACAGTTGTATATTACAGATAAACGAGACAGTTGTATACTACAGATAAACGAGACAGTAGTATACTACAGATAAACGAGACAGTAGTACAATACAGATAAACGAGACAGTAGTATACTACAGATAAACGAGACAGTTGTATAATACAGATAAACGAGACAGTAGTACACTACAGATAAACGAGACAGTTGTATAATACAGAAAAACGAGACAGTTGTATACTACAGATAAACGAGACAGTTGTATAATACAGATAAACGAGACAGTTGTATATTACAGATAAACGAGACAGTTGTATACTACAGATAAACGAGACAGTAGTATAATACAGATAAACGAGACAGTTGTATAATACAGATAAACGAGACAGTTGTATAATACAGATAAACGAGACAGTTGTATAATACAGATAAACGAGACAGTTGTATAATACAGATAAACGAGACAGTAGTACACTACAGATAAACGAGACAGTAGTATACTACAGATAAACGAGACAGTTGTACACGACAGATAAACGAGACAGTAGTACAATACAGATAAACGAGACAGTTGTATAATACAGATAAACGAGACAGTAGTACACTACAGATAAACGAGACAGTAGTATACTACAGATAAACGAGACAGTTGTATAATACAGATAAACGAGACAGTTGTATATTACAGATAAACGAGACAGTTGTATACTACAGATAAACGAGACAGTAGTATACTACAGATAAACGAGACAGTAGTACAATACAGATAAACGAGACAGTAGTATACTACAGATAAACGAGACAGTTGTATAATACAGGTAAACGAGACAGTAGTACACTACAGATAAACGAGACAGTTGTATAATACAGATAAACGAGACAGTTGTATAATACAGATAAACGAGACAGTTGTACACTACAGATAAACGAGACAGTTGTATAATACAGATAAACGAGACAGTTGTATACTACAGATAAACGAGACAGTAGTATACTACAGATAAACGAGACAGATATATAATACAGATAAACGAGACAGTAGTACAATACAGATAAACGAGACAGTAGTATACTACAGATAAACGAGAAAGTTGTATAATACAGATAAACGAGACAGTAGTACAATACAGATAAACGAGACAGTAGTACAGTACAGATAAACGAGACAGTTGTATAATACAGATAAACGAGACAGTTGTATAATACAGATAAACGAGACAGTAGTACACTACAGATAAACGAGACAGTAGTACACTACAGATAAACGAGACAGTTGTATACTACAGATAAACGAGACAGTTGTATAATACAGATAAACGAGACAGTAGTACACTACAGATAAACGAGACAGTAGTACACTACAGATAAACGAGACAGTTGTATACTACAGATAAACGACAGTTGTACACTACAGATAAACGAGACAGTTGTACACTACAGATAAACGACAGTTGTACACTAAAGATAAACGAGACAGTTGTATATTACAGATAAACGAGACAGTTGTATATTACAGATAAACGAGACAGTAGTACACTACAGATAAACGAGACAGTAGTACACTACAGATAAACGAGACAGTTGTACAATACAGATAAACGAGACAGTAGTACACTACAGATAAACGAGACAGTAGTATACTACAGATAAACGAGACAGTTGTATAATACAGATAAACGAGACAGTTGTATAATACAGATAAACGAGACAGTAGTACACTATAGATAAACGAGACAGTTGTATAATACAGATAAACGAGACAGTAGTATACTACAGATAAACGACAGATGTACACTACAGATAAACGAGACAGTTGCACACTACAGATAAACGACAGTTGTACACTACAGATAAACGAGACAGTTGTACACTACAGATAAACGACAGTTGTACACTACAGATAAACGAGACAGTTGTACAATACAGATAAACGAGACAGTAGTATAATGTGGATAAAGCTGTTCTTTTATGTTGTATGTATTTATAGACAATATTGTATAAGTATGAACACATTTGCAATAAATGGTTATTGACCATTAATAATATTAAGAGATTATTACATGACATTTTCCATATCGGCCCTGGTATCAGTCCGAGACTCCCATATCAAGCTCGACAGTGAAGCTGGAGGGCTGATACCAGGGACGATAATATGGAACATTTCATGTCATAATTTATTTATCACATATTTTACATTGACTTTACTTATTACTAGCTAATATTGAACATGCAAAAACGAACGTATTGCAACAAAATATGTGATAAAATAGTTTATCACATATATGTATTTATAAGTAATAACGTCAATTTTGCCCATACGTAAACACCGGAAGTGCCACAGCGATATCGGCTGATATCGGGGCAAAAATCTGATAACATGATATTTGGCATTTCCCCATTTTGATATATTTTTCGAAAATACATGCGATCTACGGCATTCATGCACTAATTATTCCGGTGCTTACTGACGACCTGGCACCGATTATGATATTTATTGTCATATTTTTGTCACGAATGTGTTATTATTTTTAAACAATATATAAGAAAACCAGCTAGCATGACAACATTTAATTATTTATTGTTCTATATTCAAGGTCAATGTAATTTCTTTTCAGTATTAGAAAGTCTTTGGTTTCAACTTAATATTACGTGACATTGTTTATTGTACGGCTTTGTCTTATTACCGAAGTGATATTAATATACATCGGACCATGTAACGGAATTTGGTTTTCAAAAAGAAATGGCGATCGAACCAGCTCGTATGTTACTTAAAATGGTCACGTGAGAGTCCTACTTTTCGTACACTCTATTTTCAATATAAGCGGTAGACTGTTACGTCACTATTTTAGTTATGATTGTGGGAATGCCATAGACTACATCATGACATTGTGTTGGTTTGTGGCAGGGCTCTATGAGAGAGGGGTTCAACCGGTTCATTGGTCTGTGGTCCGGAGAGCCTAGAATGGGCCTGTGAATCTCTGAAGGGCCCCATAGCCTTAGCCACAGATGTTTTAGTTTGATTTTTTCTCTCTTTTTTGTTTTTTCAACTATTTTTTAGTTTAGTTAGACGAAAATAATTATGTAAAATTCCCTTAGACTTCTCAGTTCTGGTTATTGATCATATATAGGTTTTATTGGACCTCAAATCCTAAATTTTGACAAAAGTCTCAGTCTGTCCCTGAGGACCCAAAGCAGTCTTGTTCTGCCTTGCCAAATTTCTCTTGGAGGCCCTGGTTTGTGGTATGGATGATTACCGTCACATTACAATGTACAGACTGGTGCCATGTTCCCATAACAAAATGGTACCAGTATAAATTTACGTGATACGAGAATATATCTAGTCAGGGAATGGTGGTCACATGTCATATTTTCGACTTCAATACTAAAGTTATGCGTTTTGCAGAGTTATTTCCCTTTACATATATTTTCCTCATAAATAAACGTTAGAGAATACCGAAGTGGAAATCAAAAAAGGACAATCCAGAGAAACTTGCAACATAGGGTACACAAAAAAATACCTAACACCATTAAATGGCACCATACGCAAACAAGCATAAATAAAGTAAATAAGACATGTGCCCTCCTACAAACAACTGGAGGTAAAGACGAATCGAACATCGTTTTATGCGGAAATCGTAACGGACATTAACAGCATGGATCTCATAATTTATTTAAAATGGTCATGTTGTAAAAACTTGTAACCAAATTTTATATTGGCTATAAACTTATCACAGGCGGTGGTTCTCTCCGGGTACTCCGGCTTCTTCCACCACTAAAACTGGTCGCCATGATATAGCTGAAATATTGCTGAAAGTGGCGTTAAAGCACTAAAAAGTAAAAAAAATCAATCAATCTAATTTAATTACATCTCCCGCACTTCAAATGCGTTATTTGAATATAAAATATATCATTGCATTTGTTCCATATACCTCGTTTGCTTCATTATATATCCTAATTTCGGTGACGTTACGATAGTCCGAAGGTCCCATAGTCTGAAGTTCCGATGGCCCTATAGTCCATCGGACTCTTGGGATTTCGGACTATCGGAATATTCGGCCGATACCTCTAATTTTAATGCATGAAAATAAAATTCACCCCACAATGATCCTCTCAATAATAAATGTACTCTAATCTACAACGCCTACATCTATAGCGAGACATCAATCTTTTTAGGAAAGAATAACCGACGGTCATAGTTAAAATGACCTCTTATTTTTAAATTACAGAATAATTATAACACATATTATTAATATACGTCATAGCCAGAAATGATAGGTGATTTGCTTATTTGCATATTCAAAATGGCGGTTCAAAGATAATTTGGATTTTAACATATAGTTGAACGGGAAACTTTCTGTTAGCTTGGGCCGGACATATTGCCGGGATAGAAAATCAAACTATGCACCGGTTTGAACAATATCTCAAAATATTACAGCTGTACCATGAAAACTCAAGGTTCCCACCCAGTTTCAAATTTTGAAGCGTAAGCACCATTCAAAAGCATTGAGAAGAAGTGAAAAAATGCATCCTGCACGGCTTTCAAGACCTTAAAGCACTTTTCTTGCAATCCCCATTCTAGTTGCCGGGACAAATTCGGTCAGTTCCGGTAACATTGTTGAGGAATCTTTCTTCGATAAATATTTTGCTGAACAATTAAAGGTTCCCACGATAATTTAAAAGAGGGCTTCACAAGTTTGTTTTACCTTTCTAGTAGAGATTCAATAGGGGTTCATGCAAAAAAATCTACTATTTCGTAAAACTGCTTCTGCTAGACATAGCATTATTTGAGTAAGCACCGCATTCCATTGTAAATGTAAATAAACAATTAAAAAAAGGCTCCACAAGGGTATTTTTTTTATTTCGACAAAACAACAGAAGAAGTAACTATAATACAATTGGTAACAATACTGCCTATATATATAAAGTTCAAAAAAATTAACAATATATATACTAAACGATTTCAATGACATACTAATACTTATGTGGGGCAGAAATTGAAAATAAATGCACATTATATTTTTTATTTACATATTTTTATTTCGTGGAAAAAAAAGGGGGAGGGGGGCAGTGCATTAAATATATTTTCGATCTTTTACACACATCATCGGATTCCTAATAAACCTATGATGACAATTAATTTTGATACGATCACAAATAATTATGAAGTTATTTATGTGATCAAAACTGTGATGAAATATCATTTAAAAAAAATAGATACGAGTTTTCATCAGCCTCTTCCAAATATGGTTCAACGTTTATTTGCTGACGTCATAAATGACGCGATTTGGTTTATGAATATTCATGAGCAAAATCACCCATGATTTCTGGCTATGTGCAACTGTGTGTTCTGTACAAAGCTACATCACGAAATGATTTAGAATTTCTATAAGATACTATATGGTTATTGCACTAATATTGAGATATGTTGTCTCGAGCAGTATATCATATTGCACGAGCTTGCGGAAATGTCCTACCTGCATATAATTTTTTATAAATTAATTTTAGAATCACATGTCATTTTATACGTGCTTTGATTGGTTTAAAAGTTCAGGTTATTTGTGAATGTACGGAATCGAAAAATAGACGTCGTTCTCAAGGCGTCGCGTGCCGTTGTCATCGGCTGATTTTCTTTAAATGAGGCACCTTTGGGGTTATTTAAATTTATTTCCGATTATTTGCTTTATTTTGAAAAAATAAATATATTTTTCAATATCATAACAAAAAAAGTTTGAATTAATTTATAAGGATTGATCGAAATCATTTGTTCGGTTCATTCGAAATAACCTCAATCAGGTTGTACACACTCTTACGTAACCCGATACGCGGATTACACGGTGTGTACAACCTGATTGAGGTTATTTCTTCGTGAACCGAACAAAAATTGCGATTAATCCTTAAATATAAAAATTATTAATTTTAGTACATAAAATAATTTTTTAATTAAAAATGATCTTATAGTAGAATATTTATATTTAAATTCATAATAGATGCATTTTGATAAATAATTGATTGATTGATTGATTGGTTGATTGATTGATTGATTGGTGTTTATCGCCAACTTTAGCAATATTTCAGCTATATCGTGACGTGAACAAAATTTTAATTATCTTAAGACACCTACATGACCCTTAGAAATAAAACGTACTTCTCTCTATGAAACAAAATGGTTATATGTACAAATAAAAGAAATATTAAAAAGATAAAACCATAGATTTAGAATATATTTATATGGAATGTATTTCGTGTAATTTATAATGAATGTGCTGGTCCCAGTTGTCTTGCCAGCGTTTTAAAATATATTTCATAATAAAAGGTTTAAAATCAGTATGAGGAATAGAACAATTGGATACAGGATCATCCAATGCGTTCTTGGCTTCCCGGTCAACGACTGTGTTCCTATGGATACCTATATGACTAGGGATCCATGTGAAAATGACATGTTTACCAATAGCAAGAAGGCTTTTATAAATTTCAATTATAATTAAACAGCGATTAGAGGATCAGTTTCTTCAAAATTGGAATTCTTTAGTACAAAATTCACCTAAAGCCATAAATTATAAAACATTTAAAACAGAGTTTAAATATGAAAAATATTTAAATATTTTAGAAATAAAAGATGCAATTTTGCTTTGCAGATTTAGAACAACAAATAATAAACTCCCCATCGAAACAGAGCGATGGCAGAACATTCCAAGAGAAAATCGTAAATGTATATTATGTAATAGATCCCAAATTGGAGATGACTACCATTATATTTTTGAATGTATTTATTTTAACCAAAAACGTAACCAGTCACTGCTAAATTATTTCATATATAGACATAATATTATCAAATTTTCTGAACGTATGTCAAGTAAAAGAAAACCAATACTGAAGAAACTCTGTCATTTTATAAGTGCTATCAATACCGGTGTTTGTCCTCCAGGCTACTGGACCAGGGCTATTAAAAGATTCGCCTTATTCGATCTCTTAAAAAGTTTATATTCCGATACCAAGATCTTGTCGAAATATATTCCGTCTCTGCAGAAAAGATTATAAACGATGGATTTTCATATAGTGAAAATGTATAAAGATAAGGTTTCAACAAAAATGTCAAAAATATTTTTTTATCAATGTGTGACGTAAAAGTGTCTTTGACATTTACTTCACTGAGTTGGTCCTGCTTTGAGAGCTGTTTTACCTGTTTTGTTTAAGTATTGTTATAAATATTGTTATAGTGACAGCCGGAAACTTGAGCCATAATGAATGTGATTGGTGATAATATTTGATTACAGTAATTAATGAATAATATATGTGCCTATAATATCTTAAATTTATTTTCATGAAGTATGATAAAAAAAAATATCTGTGTTTATAATATCCTAATTTATTTTTATGAAGTATGATATAAAAATATATATGCTTATAATATCCTATTTTATTTTCATAATGATGAATGTTAAAATATATGTGGTTATAATATCCTAATTATTTTTATAAAGTTTGATATTAAATATATGTGCTGATATACTGATTTTTTGTTTGTTATTTCCATAAAATATGATTTTAAATACTTATTTCCTACTTAGTTTATTCACTCAATACTCGCACAAAAACAAGACAACCTTACATTAAAAATTAATTGTGGACTTGGAGTACATTGACATCTCCCCCGATTTTACACTAATTAAACATGACTAGTCATGCTTATATAACAATTAACCTATTCAACCTATGCCAACAATCTTTGGCATAGGTTGAATGAACCGTTGTATCGAGTACACCTCGCCATGAGCGGGATTCGAACTCACAACATTAATTGTTATAGGCAGTGATTGCATAGGTTGTTGTACAATACAGATAAACGAGACAGTTGTACACTACAGATAAACGAGACAGTAGTATAATACAGATAAACGAGACAGTTGTACACTACAGATAAACGAGACAGTTGTACACTACAGATAAACGAGACAGTAGTATAATACAGATAAACGAGACAGTAGTACAATACAGATAAACGAGACAGTTGTACAATACAGATAAACGAGATAGTAGTACACTACAGATAAACGAGACAGTAGTATAATACAGATAAACGAGACAGTAGTACAATACAGATAAACGAGACAGTTGTACACTACAGATAAACGAGACAGTAGTATAATGTGGATAAAGCTGTTCTTTTATGTTGTATATATTTATAGACAATATTTTATAAGTATGAACACATTTGCAATAAATGGTTATTGACCATTAATAATATTAAGAGATTATTACATGACATTTTCCATATCGGCCCTGGTATCAGTCCGAGACTCCCATATCAAGTTCGACAGTGAAGCTGAAGGGCTGATACCAGGGACGATAATATGGAATATTTCATGTCATAATCTACTTATCATATATTTTACATTGACCTTTTTTCAAGCATTGACTTTTATATTGCAGAAAAGATCTTTGAACTGACAAATTGCGAAAATAAATCTTTTTACGAGAGTTGCCTTTGTTCAACTTGCAAATATTTTTGCTTCGAGTCTGGTTTCAAAAAGATATCAAACAATGTTGATCTGTAAAATGTCAATGACGTTAGAAAGTGTTTGTAAAGACGTTGACATTTGAATGGAAATTCCTATTCAACACGACGTATACAATTGAGGTAATTATTCCGTTTCAAGTTATTTAAACTTTATTCCAATATTTTGAAATGTGTTGACTTGATTGAAATACGATTTTATGCATATCTTTATGCACCATCTTTCCTTGTACATTGACATAATCTTTGCGACCACTGCTCAGATATAACGGAAGTTGTATTTAAGAAATAATTCTCGTATGCCGGGCTCTATGCTTATTTTAACATGGGTAGGCATTATATTTGTCATTATCTTACACCGAGCGATAGCGAGGTGTAACATCTTGACAAATATAATGCCTACCCATGTTAAAATAAGCATAGAGCCCGGCATCCGAGAATTATATCGATTCTAACAGGGCATTTACGGTAATTTTATGCCTTCAAGCGTACCTAGACAGAGGTTATTTCGGACGCTGTTCCAATTGCCTCCCGCTATTATTTACAAGAATATATAACGCTACAGAAACGTTATAGAAATTGATAACGATGAACAATTATTTTCATCTGATTTAAGAAATAATTATCTCATGTCATGCTTTGTGCTCATTTTATGACCATGGTGAATACAAACATAAACATTCTAGAATTGTTTCTTGACATATGACTTTTTCCGAAAAAAAATACTTAAGACAACCATCTATCGACTTTGACTTTTGTAATTTGTCGTCATCCGGTGACGTACAATGTAGTTTACAAGGAACGCTGGTGACATTGACACAAGCTGGTTACTGATTTATTTTACGATTTTGTGGGCATTTTACTTGTTTAAGCAGCTAAATGCAAAATGCCATCAAATTGGAAAATATCAGTAACTTAATTACATCACCGTCTAGTTATCAATGACAATGTAGGAAAAGTATGACATCATGCATGAAGGTTAGTGGATTTTGTTATCATACTTATGTTATGCATTTCCATTATATTTCCTACTAGAATCGAAATAATTCATGGAAAAGATAGTTTGTATAACAAAGGTAACATTATTTTCGTTTAATTTTGTCATTACTTTTCTGTAATTCATCGTAGAATGCGAAATTGTCATTCGGGGAGGTAATCGGAACAGCCAAATCATTCGGTATCCATAAGGCCGCATTGATTTACAAAATTATTGTAAATGCTCTATTAGAATCGAAATAATTCTCCCATGTCATGTTTTATACTCATTTTGTATATTTATTATTTTTATCCTTTTAATTTAACATACAAAGTACAAATATGCAAAATGCACTGTCAATTAGATATGCCTTCTACGCATGTGCTTAGGGTATTCTGTGCTATTTAGAGCCCACTATTGTTTTCAAAGCTAAAGTAGCACGCCATGTTAGAATCGGGGGCAAATACGGATATTCAGTTTGAGCGCAAATACGGATATATGAGGGCAAATACGGATATTTGCCCTAAGGGCAAATAACCAACACTGATTTCTAGCTATTATTGGACATGCAAAAACGAACGTATTGCAACAAAATATGTGATAAAATAGTTTTATCACATATTTTGTTGCAATATGTTAATTTTTGCATGTCCAATAATAGCTAAAAGTCAGTGTTGGTTATTTGCTCTCAGGGCAAATACGAGACAAATATCCGTATTTGCCCTCTAATATCCGTATTTGCCCTCATATATCCGTATTTGCCCCCGTATTCAACTTCCGGTATCTGCGCAGTGGTCTCAAAGTACAAGGAAAGATGATGCATACAGATATGCATAAAATCGTATTTCAATCAAATTAACATATTTCAACATATTGGAATAAATTTTAAATAACTTGAAACGGAATAATTAGCTCAAATATATACGTCGTGCTGAATAGGAATTTCCATTCAAATGTCAACGTCTTGTGTAGATTTTACAAACAGTTTCTAACGTCATTGTACAGATCGACATTGTTTGGTATATTTTTGAAACCAGATTCGAAACAAAAATATTTGCAAGTTGAACAAAGGCAACTCTCTTAAGAATTTATTTTCGCAATTTGTCTGTTCATAGATCTTTTTTGCAATATAAAAGTCAATGCTTGGAAAAGGTCAATGTAAAATATGTGATAAAAAGATTATGACATGAAATTTTCCATATGATCCCTGGTATCAACCCTCGACCCATATCGGCCCTCCAGCTTCGCTGTCGGGCTTGATATGGGAGTTTCGGGCTAATACCAGGGCCAATATGGAAAATGTCATGTAATAATCTCTTATCACATATTTATAAGTAATAACGTCAATTTTGCCCATACGTAAACACCGGAAGTGCCACAGCGATATCAGCCCATGGGCAGATATCGGGGCAAAAATCTGATAGCATGATATTTGGTATTTCCCCAATTTGATATATTTTTCGAAAATACATGCGATCTACGGCATTTAAGCACTAATATTCCAGTGCTTACGACCTGGCACAGATTATGATATTTATTGTCATATTTTTGTCACGAATGTGTCATTTTTTTAAGCAATATATAAGAAAACCAGCTAGCATGACAACATTTAATTATTTATTGTTCTATATTTAAGGTCAATGTAATTTCTTTTCAGTATTAGAAAGTCTTTAGTTTTAACTTAATATCACGTGACATTTTTTATTGTACAGCTTTGTCTTATTACCGAAGTGATATTAATATACAGCGGACCATGTAACGGAATTTGGTTTTCAAAAAGAAATGGCGATCGAACCTGGTCGTATGTTACTTAAAATGGTCACGTTGTCGTAAGAGTCCTACTTTTTGTACACTCTATTTTCAATATAAGCGGTAGACTGTTACGTCACCATTTCAGTTAGTTCAGCTTTATTGTGATTGTGGTAATGCCATAGACTACATCATGACATTGTGTTGGTTTGTGGCAGGGCCTATGAGAGAGGGATTAAACCGGTTCATCGGTCTGGGGTCCGGAGAGCCGAGAAGGGGCCTGTGAATCTCTGAAGGGCCCCATAGCCTTAGCCACAGATGTTTTATTTTGATTTTTTTCTCTCTTTTTTTTGTTTTTTCAACTATTTTTTAGCTTAGTTAGAAAAATTATTATGTAAAATTCCCTTAGACTTCTCAGTTCTGGTTGTTGATCATATATAGGTTTTATTGGACCTCAAATCCTAAATTTTGACAAAAGTCTCAGTCTGTCCCTGGGGCCCCAAAGCAGTCTTGTTCTGCCTTGCAACATTTCTCTTGGAGGCCCTGGTTTGTGGTATGGATGATTACCGTCACATTACAATGTACATACTGGTGCCATGTTCCCATAACAAAATGGTACCAGTATAAATGTTCATGATACGAAAATATATCTAGTCAGGAAATGGTGGTCACATGTCATATTTCCGACTTCGATACTAAAGCTATGGGTTTTGCAGAAGTTATTTCCCTTTACATATATTTTCCTCATAAATAAACGTTAGAGAATACCGAAGGGGTAATCAAAAAAGGACAATCCAGAGAAACATAGGGTACACAAAACAAACAAAAACAACACCACTAAATGGCACTATACGCAAACAAACATAAATAAAGTAAATAAGACATGCGCCCTCCTACAAACAACTGGAGGTAATGACGAATCGAACATCGTTTTATGCGGAAATCGTAACGGACATCACAACACGGATCTCAGAATTTATTTAAAATGTTCATGTTGTAAAAACTTGTAAATTTTCTATTGGCTATAAACTTATCACAGTTACTTGTTTCTATCAATGGGTATTAAGGTCGACTAGCTAAGTTATGTAAACGAAGGTGGCTATAATGAAGGGCCCGGTGGCTCAATGAGTTAGGTAGTTGGAATACCTAACAACTCATACAAACCTATCACCAATACGGCGTGGGTTCGCTCCCAGCTTTGTAAATTACAAAAAGGGTGCACTCGACTCGCAGCCGCAAGTGATAAAGTTTACCAGTTTCTTGCCCTTGGTCGGTGGTTCTCTCCGGGTACTCCGGCTTCTTCCACCACTAAAACTGGTCACCATGATATAGCTGAAATATTGCTGAAAGTGGCGTTAAAACACTAAAAATTACAAAAATCAATCAATGTAATTTAATTACATCTCCCGCACTTCAAATGCGTTATTTGAATATAAAATATATCATTGCATTTGTTCCATATACCTCGTTTGCTTCATTATATATCCTAATTTCGGTGACGTTCCGATATTCCGAAGGTCCCATAGTCTGAAGTTCCGTTGGTCCGATAGTCCATCGGACTCTTGGGATTTCGGACTATCGGAATATTAGGCCGATACCTCTAATTTTAAATACAACAAAATAAAATTCACCCCACAATGATCCTCTCAATAATAAATATACTCTAATCTACCCCACGCCTACATCTATAACGAGACATCAATTTTTTAGGAAAGAGTAACTGACGGTTATAGTTAAAATGACCTCTTATTTTTAAATTACAGAATAATTATAACACATCAGTATAACCTGTATTGTTAATATACGTACAATTGTTTGTTCTGTACAAAGCTACATAACGAAATGATTTAGAATTTTCTATTAGATACTATAGGGTTATTGCACTAATATTGAGGAATGTTGTACCGAGCAGTATATCATATTGCACGAGCTTGCGGAAATGTCCTACCTGTATATAATTTTTTATATATAAACTATTAATTTTAGTAAATAAAATAATTATTTAATTAGAAATGATCTTATAGTAGGATATTTATATTTAAATTCATAATACATTGTAAATGCATTTTGATAAATAATTGATTGATTGATTTATTTATTGATTGATTGGTGTTTATCGCCAACTTTAGCAATATTTCAGCTATATCGTGACGTGAAAATTTTTTTAATTATCTTAAGACACCTACATGACCCTTAGAAATAAAACGTACTTCTCTCTATGAAACAAAATGGTTATATGTACAAATAAAAGAAATATTAAAAAGATAAAACCATAGATTTAGAACATATTTATATGGAATGTATTTCGTGTAATTTATTATGAATGTGCTGGTCCCAGTTGTCTTGCCAGCGTTTTAAAATATATTTCATAATAAAAGGTTTAAAATCAGTATGAGGAATAGAACAATTGGATACAGGATCATCCAATGCGTTCTTGGCTTCCTGAGCAACGAATGTGTTCCCATGGATACCTATATGACTAGGGATCCATGTGAAAATTACATGTTTACCAATAGCAAGAAGGCATTTATAAATTTCAACAATTTTTAAAATAAAAGGGTTTTGAGTTTTACAACTCTCAATTGTCAATAGGCAAGAAAGAGAATCTGAACATATCATGAATTTACTCTTATCAGATGAGGCAACGAACTTCAACGCAAGAAGTATTGCATTAGCTTCTGCTGGACTGTATCAAGCAACTTGATAAACGATGGACGGGCTGAACCGTAAACGATGCATCCGTAATTCAATTTTGATCGAATGTATATAAATTTAATAAAACTGTGCTATCCGCACCCCAGTCGGTACTGGACACAAATTTTTAAATATTAAGTGCTTTAAGGCTCTTATTTTTAAGAATTTTAATATATATAAATAATTAAATAAATTAGTATGTTGTAAATAAATGCATACATTATATGTAGTTTATAATATTATTGTCGTAATAGATATTTTTATATACAATTAATCTTAAGCAATATTATTTACGTACAAAATGGCTTAATATTAGAATATTTATATTCAAGTGTAATATTAGAAAATTGTATGTTATAATTTCTGAAAATTCACACTGTGAATAGTTAAAATTTCCAATTATTTGGCACAGATAAAAAGTTCAATTTAAAAACTAATTTTAAATTTAATAAATTTCACATTTGACTCGCGAATTTGTGATCGAATTTTTTTGTGTGGAAAATTGGTCAAGAAGTTACAGTGGCGTAGCTTCCATTGAGGCAATGAGGCAACTGCTTCACTAGATTGTTTTGCAGAAAAAAATTGAATGTGATGAATATTATAAAAGTTGATTAAAATACGAGAAATAAAAACCTTTTGTCAAAGTTTGTAATAAAAATGTATATTCTACAACATTAATTGTCACTAGACGCATATCGAAATAGTTTTCTGCGTGTTATTTCGGTTATTATTGAAATCATAAATTATCCATTTAAACTCGGGAAAATGCGTTTCAAGCGCCCATCTTTTTAAGAAATGTAGGGGGGAGCATGCCCCCGGACCCCGCTAGCATTTTTTGCCTCACTAGAAAAAAGACCCAAGCTACGCCAATGAGTTACCTCTGTATATTTTAATTTTAATTGTGGTTTTCTGTGAAACATGGAAATAGCTGAGAGTTAGGGTTAGGGGTTATACTGTTTAACGCCAGTTGTATCATGGTGGTCAGTTTTATTGGTGAAGGACACCGGAGTACCTGAAGAAAACCACCGACCTTCCACAAGTCAATGACAAAGTTTATCACATAATGTTGTATCGAGTACACCTCACCATGAGCGGGATTCGAACTCGCAACTTTAGTAGTGATTATCACTGATTGCATAGGTAGTGGTAAATCCCACTACCAAACGATCACGACCACGACGGCCCCATGCAATTGCTGAGAGTAACAATAAACACACAGCCCTTATTTATTGAGAAAAACTTGAAATTCTGATCGAATTCTGGTTGACAACATCCTGCCATTCGCCTTTTTAATTTCATCGGTCGCCGGTTCGTTACATTTGTCTGGGTTTTCATCCCACATCAAGTCGGTCAGTAATGATACACATGCATACAGTAAGTGGGCATGATTATTGGTTCACCCGAGTTTCCCTATTTATTTCATCTAAAACCAGGCTTTAGTCTTTAGGTATGGTATTGGTTACAATTTTGTTCCACACGTCGGGGATTTGTTGACATCTAAGACAAAAATCAAACAAAGGATATAAAAACATGGCCCAGTTATTCCAAAAGTTTTCAATCAAATCCTTATATGAAGAAAAACTATTATGGTACATATGTTATTTTAGCATTTATAATTTATTAAATTGAGGTTCTTGAAAGGTATGTTACCTGAACATCTACTTTCTTATAATAAAACTCTAAATATATACCGTATATATTAGCGTTTCCCTATTAGGTAAATAAGCAGGACGTCTCCGCTATATTTTTGTCCCTTTTCCGCAATTTTTTTAAGTAGCACTTTTCGGCAAAACAATTTATAAAGAATAAATTTTTTTTAAAGTTACCTCCGCTAGCCATGCATAATACCTATAGTGCCCCTTGCTGATCACAAAGTATTATTGAGCAAAATAGTGTTTTTAAATAAAGGTCATGCACGCTAAAATTTGTTACATTTATTATTATTATCATTATAAGAAATAAATTAAATAGAAGAAAAAAATAATAATTAGTTAAAATTTACATCAAATTGTGTACTACAATCTGCAAAAACTCGCTGATAATATAAACAGCGCAAACTCTAACTCTCTAATTCGGCCATGGCTGCAAATGTGTGGCCCATGCTATTAATAGCGTTAAATGGAATACTGTAACTTTTCTGTTTCATTACGCCATAAAAGAGAAAATGTATTAAGAGACCGGAGTTTGATGAATGTCTTCTACAAAACTGCCATCCACCTCATTCGATGAATGAATACATGACCTTACCTTTACTTCATATTTTAAAGTCTGTGGATAAGACACGAATATATTGCTTTATTTTTCTAAATTTGCAGAAAATGAAAAACAAAATTTGGGGGGAATATCCAAATTATTATTATTTTTTTTTGCGGAAATGTCCTACCTGTATATTTATAAATTATTAATTTTAGTAATTATAGTATATTAGGATATTTATATTTATATTGATAATAAATACATTTTGATAAATGATTAAATAAATTAGTACAAATGTATGTAAATAAATACAAAAAAAAATATTTAACAATTTGTAGAAAAAGGCAACCAAATTTGTGGAAATGTCAAAATTTTATCTTTATTCGCGGAAATGTCTTACAACCGCCGTATATGTATATAAAAACAATTAATTCTAATAAATAAAATAATTATTTAATTAGATATGGTTTCATGTCAGGATATTCATATTTAAATTGATATTAAATGCATTTTGATAATTAATTAAATAAATTAGTATGTTGTAATTAAATACATTATATATAGTTTATCATATTATTGTAGTAAAATAAGGCTTTATATTAGAATAATTATATTTAAATGTCATATCAGAAAATTCTATCTAATAATTACTAAAAATTCACAGTGTGAATAGTTAAATTTCCAATTATTTGGTGCAGATAAAAAGTTCAATTCAAAAACTAATTTTAAATTGCTGAGAGTTAGGGTTATGGGTTATGATGTTTAACGCCACTTTCAACAATGTTTCGGTTATATTGTGGCAGTCAGTATTATTGGTGGAGGACATCGGAGTAACCGGAGAAAACCACTGACCTGTCGAAAGTCACTGACAAACTTTATCACATAATGTTGTATCGAGTACAACTCGCCATGAGTGGGATTGGAACTAACAACTTTAGTGGTGATAGGCACTGATTGCACAGGTAGTTGTAAATCTAATTACCATAGATCACAACCACGACGACCCCGTGGCATTGCTGAGAGTAACAATAAATACACAGCCCTTATTTATTGAGAACAAATGGAAATTCAGATATAATGTGTCTTTATTCGGTTTTTTTTAAATAGTTTAAAACAAATTCATCTCCACCTAATGAATAAATAACTGTTTTGATATATTAAGCAAAACTGTTTTCTGTACACTTTATAAATACCGCGAAAATCATTAAAAGTTTCGAAGATAATATACTGTTATCCGTGATTAGGATGGGGTTATGGTGTTTAACGCCACTTTCAACTATATTTCAGTTATTCCATAATTAGAATTGATATTTAATTCTAGATTTATTAATACATGACCTATAGGCCACTTGCGCATTTCCGATTTGATTCTAAAATTATACGATTATTCATGTTCGTCCCGAATCGAAATCGTGCGTTCGAAAATGGGAATAGTATTCCGATTACAAGATTTCTAATAAAATATCCTGGCTTATTATATTAGAGTTATATTCAGGTTTTGGAATTATTATTTTATATCAAAAACCATATTTGAATATGTATATCACTGAAGTAGAATAATAATGATTGAAACTCTTTTTCTATAAAAAAAAAAAAAAAAAGAAAAAAAAAGAGGGAGAGTTCACAATAAAAAAAATCAAATAAGTGTTAAATACAATAACTTAAACATTTTTTAAGGATAATACTTACTTTGTGCTAATGCAATTTCTAACAAAGCACACAAGACCAGAATCAGAATTTTTAACATTGTCGTCTATAGCCGTACTTAACAAACATGTTCATCTATAAAACAATGAAAGTAAAATGCATTGTTATTTTTATATACAATGTAATTAAGTTTTACCTATGTTGTGTTACAGAACGTGTCATTTCATTTTTAAATTTAGAACTTTATTATGCACCAATATAAATACACCAATACATGTATTGAAAACAGTGAAATTAATATAATGGCAATCGCTCAAAGGGGGTTTTAACTGACATTTGGAAAACATTCAAATTGCAATTAATCTGCATAATAAGAACAAAACATGTTAATTTTGAACAAGTCAGAATAATTTTCTTCACTCGCAATAAAAAATTTCATAACGTCTGATATTGTGAAATGTTATGTCTTTTGATTTGTAAAATATTGTTTCTTCACTTAAAACGAATTAGTGAAATTTGTTTTCTTGACATAAACATTTTCGTAATTTGTAATATTAGATATTTCGTTGATTTGTGAAAGTGTTTTCTTGACATAAAATTTTCGTAATTTGTAATATTAGATATTTCGTTGATTTATGAGTGTTTTCTTGACATAAAACTTTCGTAATTTGTAATATTAGATATTTCGTTGATTTATGAAAGTGTTTTCTTGACATATAAAATTTTCGTAATTTGTAATATTAGATATTTCGTTGAATTATGAAAGTGTTTTCTTGACATATACAAATTTTTCGTAATTTGTAATATTTAATTTATTATATATTTCGTTGATTTGTGAAATGACATTTCTTGCTTTGTAATTTTTTTTTTCGTAATTTGTAATTGTAGGGAGAATGAGTGAGTGTTGTTTAACGTCAATTCAGCAATTGTTCAGCTATATCATGGCCAGAACAAGTTAATTTTCAATGAGACGATGTAATTTTAGATATCATACATGTTTATTTTGGTTGTAAAATGATTTTTAATTCTTCATTTCTTGGAAAAAAAAGTTGGTTAATTTCGTAATTTGTAAAATAACGTTAATCATTTTTGAACGTTACTTTGAAGAAGAGGTGACTCAGTTATCTGAAATAAAAAATAAAACAAAACAGAACCCAGCAGATTTTCGGCAGGTTTAAAGTCATAGCTCCTTTCTAAACCGTTCAATAGAACTAAGAACAGTGGACTCCCAGACTAACAAACCAGCCAGCTCCTTAAATTTGTTATATTTCTTCATGTGTTTATTGTATGTAATGTCACAAGCTGTCTTATTTGCTTATATGACAATACAATTTATTATTATTAATTTTGGTGGCCGTTGTGGTCGTGATCGTAAGGTAGTTGGATTTACAACTACCTGTGTAATCAGTGCCTATCACCACTAAAGTTGTGAGTTCGAATTCCACTAATGATGAGATGTACTTGATACAACATTATGTGATAAAGTTTGTCAGTCACTTGCGGAAGGTCTGTGGTTTTTCTCCGGGAACTCCGATTTCCTCCACCAATAAAACTGACCCCCACGATATAACTGAAACATTGTTGAGAGTGGCGTTAAATATCGTTATCCTAACACTCTGTTCCATGTGTATATTTGCTATGTAATTCAAAGGATTTAATTGGATTTGATTTATTGTGTTTAACGCCACTTTCAGCAATATTTCAGATATATCATGGCGACCAGTTTTAGTGGTGGAAGAAGCCGGAGTACTCGGAAAGAACCATCGACCATGGGCAAGCAACTGATAAACTTTATCACTTGCGGATGTGAGTCGAGTGCACCCTTTTTTGTAATTTACAAAGCCGGGCGCGAACCCACGCCGTATTGGTGATAGGCTTGTATGAGTTGTTAGGTCATCCAACTACCTAACTCATTGAGCCACCCGGGCCCTACAACTACCTAACTCATTGAGCCACCCGGGCCCTAATTCAAAGGAGAATACTTCATACGTTGATAAAATTTGTATCTGATCCTTTTTGTCTCTTTGAGGAAATAAAAAAGAAAAATACCTATATATAGAATAGCAAATTGGGAAACAATAAAAACAGAAATTGACAAACTTGACCATAATATGTGTAGACACAGTTAGTACATGCTCAAGTGAAAATATATGGGTAGACTTCAAAACCAAACTTGAAAATCTAGTGAAACACAATATTGCTTTAAAAAATATTAAGTACAAAAATCAAAACAACATGGATAACGCACGACACAAAGAAACTTATGAAGAAAAGAGATAAAATCTATAAAACAATGAAAAAATCTGGTAACAAACAACAAGGAGACAAATACAAGAAAATAAAACACCAAGTACAGAAACAACTACATCAATTAAAGTTTGTTTTTGCCCGCAAAAACGTATGTCTCCCTCCGTCTCACAAACTGTAGTCAAAAGTAAAAAATCTATTTAGGTAACAAATAAAATTAAGCTTCAATGAATAAAAAAAAAGAAGAAGTTTTTAATCCATGAAACACAAAAAAAAAATTGATCAAAAGTGCTAAAGCAAAGGATACAGGTACTATTCCATATTGTCATGGCAAAGTTCCCCATTCCAGAAAATTGCTCAGCCTATGTTCCAATGATTTTAAAGTTTTGTTCTTCTAAAATCAATGGATTGGTGATGAAAAACTTTTTCATGGAAATAGTGACATTATGATAGACTCTTGTACATATATATATACAAGTTTCAGTAAGGGATATTACACTAGAGTGTTTGCAAATAACAGTGTCCACTTAAAATGAGTAATACCTGAATATATTTATAAAATGATTCTACTGAAGTTGTTGCATATCTACAGAAATATATGTCATATCATGGTAGCTGTAATAAATTGGCACTACACCAGCTTGTTGAGCATTCAAATGTCGAGTGTAAATATGATCTAGGCACGTCAGTTTACGAGTAGTAGAAGATTTTATATTCTGTTCAAAAGCAGAAAATGTGCGTGTGATTACATCATCTTTTCTGGATAAAAGGTCCACATTGAAATCGCCCATGACTATTTGTGGAATGCCAGGTGTCAAGTCTTTCAAGAGACGATTTAGCGCATCACAGAAATATTTCACTGGTAGATCTGGTGGTCTGTAAACATTGATAACGAAGATCTGAGGAGATTTGAAATGCACAGCGACACATTCTATTCCATATTTGATCGTAGTATATTTCGGAAAATTTGTAAGTTCAAAGGGGCATAACTCACACAAAATTCAGGAGATCAAAATTTCCTGGTAATATAAACAACCACATATTGTGTCCTTACTACCTACCAAGTTTCATGAAATTCTGTTAAGTAGTTTCAGAGGAGTTGCCCTGATAAGCTGCTTCAGTAGTATATTTCGGGAAATTTTTAAGTTCAAAGTGGCATAACTCCCACAAAATTCAGGAGATCAAAATGTCCTGGTAATATGCACAACTACATATGATGCCCTTACTACCTACCAAGTTTCATGAAATTCTGTTCTGTAGTTTCAGAGGAGTTGTGCTGACAAGCTTCTTCAGAAGTATATTTCGGGAAATTTCTAAGTTTAAAGGGGCATAACTCCCACAAAATTCAGGCGATCAAAATTTCCTGGTAATATGCACAACTACATATGGTGTCCTTACTACCTACTAAGTTTCATGAAATTCTGTTCTGTAGTTTCAGAAGAGTTGCGCTGACAAACTGTGACGGACAGACGAACAGGACAAAAACAATGTCTCCCACCAAAGTGGGGGGAGACATAATCATACTGGAAATATATAGAAAATTCAGTCACACCAAATGAAGATGGCAGTAGCTTGAACAGCATGAACAATTTTGGTCATACATAAAAAGTAAGGAAATTCACGACAATAGTATAATATCACTAAAACAGGAGGGCAAATTAATAACAGACACCAAGCAGAAAGCCTCTGTAGTAATTCAACAATTTTAGTCAGTCTTCTCACACCCGAGCACAGTAACACCAAACAGAAAGCCTCTGTACTAATTCAACAATTTCAGTCAGTCTTCTCAGACCCGAGCACAGTAACACCAAACAGAAAGCCTCTGTACTAATTCAACAATTTCAGTCAGTCTTCTCAGAACCGAGCACAGTAACACCAAACAGAAAGCCTCTGTACTAATTCAACAATTTCAGTCAGTCTTCTCAGAACCGAGCACAGTAACACCAAACAGAAAGCCTCTGTACTAATTTAACAATTTCAGTCAGTCTTCTCAGAACCGAGCACAGTAACATCAAACAGAAAGCCTCTGTACTAATTCAACAATTTCAGTCAGTCTTCTCAGACCCGAGCACAGTAACAACTAAAAAATTTATAGAAAAAACCCCCACCCCATATCATGCCTGATATTAACATTACTAATCATGTACATGCTGTAAAATCCTGGAGCATGTCGTCGTTAGCCCAATCATGGCCTATGCAGATAAACGCAATATATTGTATCCTCTTCAACACGGTTTTCGAAAGAAGAAAAAAACAGATCATGTGAACACAAAAGTTAGAATTTATTGACGATGTCACAAAAAAAATATGGAAAATTCAGTTCAATCAGATGATAAATTTACATTTGACAAAGTCAGTCAATCACAAACTAAATTATTATGGGATACAGGGTAAAACAAATACATGGATACATTATTTCTGACCTAATCGTACACAGGTTGTTTTACTGGAAGGAGAGGTATCGGACTACATCCCTGTAATGTCTGATGTGTCGCAAGATTCTGTTCTTGGGACTAAATCTGCTTCTGTTTTATATTACTGACATTCTCGACGGTAAAACATCCACTGTTCAATTATTTACAGAGGATACGATTGCCTACTTGACAATACAATCTTTCAGAAATTGCACAACACTTCAAAATGATCTTGATAAACTCAGTAAATGGGAACAAAATGGAAAATGGCCTTCCACCCTGACTAATGTAACGTGCTATCCATCACACGAAATAAAACACCAGTAAAATATAAATATACATATAAATGGACACCAACTTGAACATGCCATGAAAGCCAAATATATGGGCGTCACAATAAAGTCAGATCTTAAATGTGATAGCCATATAAACAATATTACCACAAAGGCAAACAAGACACTTGGGTTCCTCCGCAGAAATATTAACATCGGTTGCACAATAGTTAAAAAACAGGCATACAAATCCCTAGTTCAACCATCACTTGAATATGCCTGTTCTGTGTGGGACTCATATACCAAATGAAAACATACCCCAACTAGAACAAGTACAACGTAGGGCTGCTGGGGCCGTACCATTGCTCCAACGACCCACTACTCCGAGAGCCCGTTATTCCGACGGCCCATTATTCCGACAGCCCGTTATTCCAACGGCCCATTATTCCGACGGCTCATTTTTCCGACAATGTAAAATAGAACTCAATCCACAAATCCATGGTTTGACCAGGTGTATCCAACAGGATGGTCCGTCGGTCTGATCTTGACGGACCATGGCCTAGACAAAATGTTCTGGAAAGGAAAAGGAGCGTTTATCCTAGGCTGTACATCCAAGCTCAAGGAAATTATGATCGACCGATCTGGTATGGGGAAAGAAAAAATTGAAGAAAAAGTTGCATTGCAAAAAGAAAGGAACCAGAAAAGAGGAGTGAAGGAAAAAAGTGTGAACCGGGAGAAGCATGAGAAAGACAAAATGGCGGAAGAGAGCAAGGACAGTTGAGAATTTGAAGAAAGACGTATATAGTAGAAAAGAAAAGAAAGGGAGCACAATGTAATGCAGAAGAATGGAAAAAGCTCCGAAGATAGGGAGACAGTTCCCTTGTTCGGGTCAATAAATAAATCGATCACTTCTGTTGAAGCACGATTGGCAACCAAGATATGCGACTAATAGAACGCCTTCCATATCCATTATGCCGCTTCTACACACGTTCATTTATTCTGCGTTCCCACGTACGCTTAATGCGAATTGAATGCGTATCGAATGCGAATCCATCACGGTTAATGCCTTCACACGTACGTCAAAACGTTTGCGATTTCCATTATTTACGTGAAAATATTTACGTTTTCTCTACATGCAAAACATAGTATTATTGCAGTCATAACTTATGCCAACTGAAAACTCCTTGTCATAGGTGTGAAGCGCTTAGAGCATGCGATACGCATTTAATGGGCATTAAATGTACATGTGAAGGAGGCATTCATCGGTTTACAATGTATCTAAAACGTATTAGAAAACGCAATACGGTTGAACAGCATAAGGCAGTGTCTCTCCGGTCACAAATTGTGGGAGTCTAGACGTGATACTCCCAACAACAACCGAATTTTGCTTAAAATTAAATCTTTATTATATAATTTTAGCCCCCCTCCTAGAGTTTATGGACATTTTTTACTGTATTAATCATAATATACGGTAATGGCAATTTTTTTCTCCAGATCCAGGATAAAACTAGACTAGCTCACTCACAATGGTTACCTCCGCCCCCTGTATCCTAAATGCAACCGTTAATGTCAGAACAAACATTTATAATTATTTCATGCACATCTACATATGGTGTACTCCTTTGTGTAAAGTTTAATAAAAATACTTTGGACGGTTTTGAAGGCTTACGAGGTTGATGGACAGACGGACGGACGGACGGACAGGGCGATTCCTATATACCCCCAAATTTTGTAGGGGTAAGTTATATATATCTTCATAAATATTCGGATCGAAAGATTTTATAAAAAAAAACTTTTACCCCCCGAAAAATCTAAATGGTCTCCCTCCTGATCTCTGGGAAAGCTGTGACTGAGAACCTCCCATACGTGTCAATTAAGACGTCATTACGTCATTAGACGGTAGTACTATGTTTGGCAGTTATTGACATGTGTCAACCTCAGTACCCTGTATGGGTTGAAAACGGAAGTTCTGTCATGATTGACATATTGCAATTCCCTTTAGGGGTATAAAAAGCTCCCAGAGAATCCTTGCCTCCCAGAAAATTGTTTTCTACGCTAAAATGGCTGCAAGAATAATTTCTGGAAGTTGCGGCGGAAAGGTTCTGATTTACCGAGGATTTAAATACCAACAGAATACAGAAAGGGGAGAGATCATACATTGGCGTTGCTGGAAAGAGGAATGCCGGGCTCCTTTAAAAACAAACACATTTGAATTAGAAGATGAGAACGCGCGAATAATTGTCAAAAATTAACCACAGTATACGCACACTGAGGAAGATACCCTTATTGAAAAATCGGAAATAAAGAGCAAGCTCGTTGAGACTGTAAAGCAGGATCCAAGTGGGCCAATCAAAAGGGTTTATAATACTGTAGTGAGAACCCATCAGCAGGGCGGAGGAGATGTGGAATCCATTCCGCGATTTTCAAATATTAGGAGTGCAATGACACGAGCAAGGCAATAATTCTTTCCTATCATACCGCACAGCGTTGACGATGTTGTCATTGAAGATACGTGGGGTGAAACGTGGTCTGGTTTTACACCAAGATAATGGTTGGGGTATTTTGATATTTGCAACGACAGAAAATTTGCGGTGTTTGCGTAAATGCGCAGATGTGTATATGAACGGAACATTCCGCACTTGCCCTGCACCCTATGCACAGTTATTTACAATACATGGTAAACATAGGAATAGAGTTATTCTCTTTGCTAGTTGCTTAACGACGGGGAAGAATATTGGCCAATATAGGCAGATATTACAAACTTTGAAAAGAAGAATTCGCCAAGAAACAGGCCATAGAAGGCGCCCGACAAGAGTCATTTGTGACTATGAACAATCGCTCATAGCTGCAGTGCAAACAGAACTCCCTAATTCTCAAGTAAGTGGATGCTATTTTCATTTTACCAAAGCCCTTTGGCGACACATCCAGACACTTGGAATGTCAGTTTCTTACAGACATCATGCACGTCTTCGCTAATGCGTTAGGAAAGTCATGGCCATTGGATAGCTGCCATTACTCTTGGTAAGACAGAACTTCAACATTCTTAAGAATGCTAACAACACGAGACGCTTAGTACGTCGGTTTCCAGCCCTCAACGACTTTCTTGTGCATGTGCAAAGAAATTATTTAGATGGAAACTTTCCCCCTATAATGTGGAATGTGTTCGAGAGAAACAGGGACAACAGGAGCAACAACATTGTTGAAAGTAAGTTTATCGATCAAGACAATATATGTATATTCTAAATCACGTATATTGTTTTTATACTACATTTTTATTTTAAAATAATTTTTGGTCGAATATTGAATTTTTTTCCCATCATTCTCAAGCGCGGACGTTGACGAAAACGCCATAATATGAACTGGATGCACATCTGTTTTACGTACGCTCATCACACTAAAGGTAACCAGGAAGTATGTTATACTCTTCAGTTTATAAGTACACCTTGCTATGTACAATAAGAATAAAACAGATTCCCCGTTCTACATTTAATTTACTTACTGCGGGTTTTCTCGTCCGTTTCCTCCGGAATTTGTGCTTGATAAGCGACAGAAACATCTATATTTCTTTCATTCCTACTGCAAGAGGGTAAACAAACAAGTTTAATTTTAATTGATATACCCTCAGTCTTTTGCCGAAAAGGCAGATTGCACTTTTTGGAAAAACAACTCTTCCAAATAAATAGGTTTTAGGCTAACCTATTAAATGAGCAAGAACTGACTTGATATTAAATTTCAGATATATATTTGTATAAATTTTGTAGACAATATTTCAGTAAGCTGATCAATTTCGGTTGAATTTTGAACTTTAAATACCAAATTTTAACTGCCCACTCTTACATAAGGGACCTTTGTACCGCCATTTGACATCCGTTGTCGTTTTAAACTTTATTTGGCGTCTATCTATTACAGAAAGAAATAAGTTATAATCGTTGACTTTCAGGTTTCCACAGGGCATGGAATCAGTCCGTTACTGTTCGTCATCTGTCCATATGGAAGTTCCTTAGATGTCTGACAGATAAGCAGGCCAATTCGGAAGTATCTGTCGATGCGGTAAACCAAGGTGAAGCTCCACCAAGAAGAACGCGTAAATGGAGAAACTTGGAAACGCGCATCCAAAGACTTAAAGAAGAATATAACACTGGTGTGAGAAATGTAGATGACTACTGGGAAGCAAACAGCCACCTTATTGCGTCTTTTTTTTATAAATACAAGTGCATGAAGTGACGTTTGATGGTATACCCTGCGCACTATGCCCGACTTGTTGACTTTGATGGACATCGATGTACTATTTAAAAGTTTTGCTCTATTATATATTAAATGTTTCAAGCAAAGCGGGAAAAAAAATTCTGGGTAAAAACCTTAGTCCCCTTCAAGTTAAATGGCCGGACAAATTATTTTTTTCGCACGCTTTGCGGACCAGAATTTTTTTTCTAATATACTTCATACAGTTAAATCTTACTGGTAACATTCTTTTTTTCAATAAGGCAAAGTGGTGGGCCATATTATTTTTTTCAAGGTGTTACCAGGTCAGATTATATTTTTCGGTAAAAATCAGGGCAAGAAATTGTTTTTCAAAATAAATCCCAGCCCTCCCCCCCCCCTCAAAAATCAAATGGTTTGTGCCTTAAGTATCGATCAACAATACCTAAATTAAATTGCAAATTCCCTGCTCCCTCCAATAACTTTTGTCTCGCCTCGCGTAACGGCGGCGGTGTAAACTTTTCATGATTAAATCCAAAATGTAGAAGTCCTAGACTATTCGACATTGGTACTGAGATTCCTCATGATGTAAGCACCATGACATTTGACTTTGACCCCATATTTACCCTTTAGTTTAATACAGAAACAATCCGCCCAGTGAGTATAAAGATTAAAGTCAGCCTTCCGTTAGGTATAGAAGAAAAACAACAGGTTTTAAGATAATTATACTACTTTTGACCATTTTTGACGGAATAATGGGTTGTCGGAGAAATGGGCTGTCGGAATAATGGGCTGTCGGAGCAATGGGCTGTCGGAAGAATGGGTGTCGAAAAAATGGGCTGTCGGAATAATGGGCTGTCGGAATTACGACCTGACCCCAGGGCTGCTAGGTATGTTACTAACCACTATTATAACACATCAAGCGTTAGTTACATGATAGAACGTCTGTCATCTGGTATCAACATCAACTTATTTCCCATGTTTCATTATAATGTGTTAAATATTATTTATATTTGTGTATGTGCTATAGATTTGTTGACATTATTATATGTGTATTATTTGTAGGGAGAGGACAGTTCATAAGTTGTGATAATTTTTTGCACAAAAAAAAATCCCATTGCCGTTTTATTTGCAATAAAATAATTATAAACTAACACGGCCTCTTCTTCCAATGAAGTTCATCCCTCAGTGAGCCTGAGTATTATCGAACTTGTGATATGTACATTCTCCGACAAGGAGGCGTGTGATTAAAAACAAATATGTAATATTCACAGTTAAAACTATGATGTGAATGTTTACACATGAGCCAGCTCCACCTTGAACGCTTCAAGTGTGGGAACACTTATTAATACTGCTGGCAAGTTATTCCATGTTCGGATTGCTGAAGGGAAGTATGAGTTTTTGGTGGCTCTGTATTCTGGAGAATGGTATTTGAAATTTTTGGTCATGGCCTCTTGTTGTTCTGACTTGTACCTTATTATAAGTACAAATATACAAACAATACATGATACGATGTAATTTGACCGTTAAAGTTCAAATCGAAATAAGAACATATTTGTTCAAGATCATTACACGACCCACGAGGCAAGGTCAAATTAAAAAACAAAATGACAGTTTTAGATTGTATCAGTTTCTAAAATATATACATTGGATATCGTATGTCTTGTTACTATTTCAAAGGTTCAAGGTCGTATTTGATTGTTTTAACGATTGTAAGTGTCACACGACGGTAACTTGATTTTAATAGTGCAAATTAAAACAAAATGTCTTGTAAAACATGGGTCCAAATTCGTTTCAGTAATAAAAAGATTTCTAAAACTGATGAAAATTCGTTTCCGCAATAATAAAAAAGTAGATATCTAATTTAGTGTGCACGATACGTTTCTGAAATGAATTTTTATAACGTTCATGTTAATATTTATAATTCCATATATATAGACAATACGTACATATTCTGAATATATAAAACTTCTTTGTACCAGCTTTAGAAACAAGTTCTTTATGGCATCTTTGTCGTTTCGGTGTTACATTGTGTATATACTTCAATATACCAGGGGTCGTGTTAACAAAGGTGTCTTAGGAATAAGACGTGTCTTAGGATGGTCTTATAGCATCTTTGTCGTTTCGGTGTTACATTGTGTATATACTTCAATATACCTGGGGTCGTGTTAACAAAGGTGTCTTAGGACTAAGACGTGTCTTAGGATGGTCTTATAGCATCTTTGTCGTTTCGGTGTTACATTGTGTATATACTTCAATATACCTGGGGTCGTGTTAACAAAGGTGTCTTAGGACTAAGACGTGTCTTAGGATGGTCTTATAGCATCTTTGTCGTTTCGGTGTTACATTGTGTATATACTTCAATATACCTGGGGTCGTGTTAACAAAGGTGTCTTAGGACTAAGACGTGTCTTAGGATGGTCTTATAGCATCTTTGTCGTTTCGGTGTTACATTGTGTATATACTTCAATATACCTGGGGTCGTGTTAACAAAGGTGTCTTAGGACTAAGACGTGTCTTAGGATGGTCTTATAGCATCTTTGTCGTTTCGGTGTTACATTGTGTATATACTTCAATATACCAGGGGTCGTGTTAACAAAGGTGTCTTAGGACTAAGACGTGTCTTAGGATGGTCTTATGACATATCTTAGTCCTAAGTCGGGTTAATGAAAGTGTCCTAAATTGCGATGTCCTAAAATTTATCATAAAGTTAGGATACCAAAATAGGTGTCCTAAGAATGTCTTAGGATAATCCTAAGTTAGGATAGCGTTATGATGTCTTAAATACAACAGACATGGCTGTCATGTATTTACGTTTGAGAAGAAGAGCAGGGAATGTATGTGGGAGTAGGATATTGTCTTGCCTCTTGTCGATTCTCAGAAACTTTTTTCTTGGTGTTACTCATGTAGGTTGTCCACTTTTTTCTGATTTCCTCTACTGTGCGTTTATGGGTGCTTGTATTGACGGCATTTATCCTAGAACAAATGGTATCCCAAGCCCTTTTGATGGCACCGTTTGTGGCGACGTTTGACAGCTTGCTAAATAATAGAGCTTTGTGTTTTTCTACTTCTGTTAACAGCGTCTGTAGTTCGGACTCTGAAAAATTCGGGCTTCTTTTTTCTGCTCATTTTGGTACAGAAGTACAGAATGTATTACATGGAACAGTTATGTACAACATAATGGACAGACAAAGTTTTAGCTTTTATCCTTTAACCCTTTTGAATAACTAATGATGTGACACGTCGACATCTTGAAAACAGCTCACTTGGCTAAAAGTTTAATGTAAAGTACACGTATTGATTAAATTTACCATCACTTTCATTAATACTATATTATTAACTTATTATCAGATTTTATTAGGTTTATATACATTTCTTAACTAAAAATCACAATTAAATCAATGTAATATATAAATAAAATAAAATTTAATCTTATTATTTTATTCTTTATGTGAACTTTTGCGTAACACATTAATGTTTGTAGCATTTATATTTATATTATTCTTTCTTTACACAAATCAGCTCGTATTCATATTTACGATTATGTTTAGGACATCCTAAACGCAGATAGTGCTAAGACAGCTTTGATATACAATCTCAGACATGTTCTAGGATAGCCCTGTCAGTGTCCTAAAATATGTCATAAGATATGTCTTGGGACATATCTTAGGATACTTTCATTAGCACGGCCCCAGATGTGGGGCTATCAACAAAAACAAAAACCCGGATGACTCGGAATCAGGATAATGTGTCCGAGTGGGGCAACATGTATACCCGCGGACTGTTGTTTCAGTGAGCTAGAACTAAGCGTGTTGGTCTAGTACAAAATGGGCATCATCATCTCATTGAAAATTAACTTGTTCTCGACATGACATAGTTGGAAAAATTGCTGAGTTGGCGTTGGGCAACAATCACTCACTGAATGGTGATAATTCTATTTATAAAGGACGAAATCCTTTTAACGGTAGGCTGCCGATGGAAACTCCCGATGGAAGAGCGGCGTAGCCATAACAAATCGGCTACACAATTCATTCAAAATAAAAGATAATAGCTTCACCGGAGGCAATTACGAACGGACACAATAACGAACGAAATAAAAAGTATGTCCCCTAATTGTTCCTTCAAAACATGAATTAAAAAAATGCTTTTATAAATAGATACCCCGCTAAATTACACGTGTTTTGGGAGACAATTATTCATGCGCAGTTGTTGAATGTTGCAGACGACGGGTTTTCATATTTGTACACAGAAAATGATCGACAATTGCACTTGGAATCTATCGCTAAAATTCATTGAGGTACGCATATTTTGTTATCTTATGCCTGTAATTGGAAAGAATATGATCTCCTGGTTCTATGCATATGTAGAACACATTGAAATTAAAACAAAAACAGCCAATATAATACATTTTCCTTACCTTGATCTATCCCAAAATGTCAAAATCCGTGATGTACCTTATTCATTGAAGAGTCCAAGGAATTCCGAATGCAAACTGGTACACATTTATGGTATGAATAAAGGAAAGGTTTTTATATCATGTGTATTATATACAAATGGATATGTGAACGTAAATGAATGAATGCTCTTTCAATTTTAACAGTTGTCATTAAATAATTTACACTAGAAAGATTATTATAAATGTCGTTCGAAATTGTGTCCGGATCTAGGTCACAGAGTGACTAGAACGGGGTCATGAAAATCTGTTTAAAACCCGCAACAATGCATTGAATAATATATGGGCTATGATTCAAAAGGAATATTGGTGTTTAATCTGAAATATGAACATGCAATCAGCTTCATCCGTTTGGTCAAATGTATTATCAAATGCCACTGTCAATATCATCGAAATTGTCCGTAATTGCGTGCGGTGAGGCTAACGTGTACGGATCATCGTATTATTAAAATTTGAGGACTTCGTCCTTCAAACTGGTTGCCTGTCTCATATTATTTAAATATAACAACATTAGAGAAGAAGAATGTCCACTTTCGTTCTCCTTCTATTTGACGACAGGTTTGAATTTCACTTCTATTCACTTCGTCAGCTGATCATATCCAATTCCGAGATGTATCCAACATTTACGGTGTACGGATATGCATAATTATCCCCGTCTTGAAAATTACAACAACTTTTGATTGGTTAAAAACACGGGCATAAAACCCCTATTCCCGGGTGTTGCCCAAGCCATATTACCGCGTGTAACTAGCCATTTAACCAATAAAATGTTGCAATAATTTTTAAAACGGGGATACTATGACGTCAAAGCTCGCGACGTTACGCTCCAAAAGCAAATTTAGCTAATTTTGGCTATATATTGAATATACAGCTGTTAATTTGACCAACTGTAGGGTTCTACCAAAGGTAGTAAACTACCCTACACCGGATAAAAAACACTCGAAACCTTCATATTTTTTACTTACTCTTTTCAAAAACAAAGAAAATGTCACTTTTACGTGGCCAACCGAGGTCCAAAATGTCTTATTTTTTACTATAACCGGGTGTTAAAGTGATATTTTTGACTATTTTATTCTTCCATAATATTCTGTTTTCAATCACTTATCGAACACTCACACCATGTGAACTTTATGTGAACTTTAAGGACAGTACCAGCTGATAACAATAATTAAATACTTTGATTCTGCAGTATGACAGTTTCTATTTCCAATTGGACATGGACAATAAATATAATTTCTATAAACAGTGAAAGTTGCTTGACACGTTTATGTTTTAGAATAGATATAAAGAGTTAGGGACATCCCACACTAGTTAGTTGAGTTTTGAGTGTCTTGCAGACATCCATATTGTATGTTACAAATGTTACACAGTTTTACCACGGAATAAATATTTTAACTTTAATTGACTTCGTGATAATTGGAAGCCAAATTTTGTGTGTAACATTTCTGGTGGCAGCGGTGGGATTTACATATATATACGTTATGTCCGTGGTTGTTGATAATATGGAAGCGTCAGAAATGCAAGAAGACTCTATTGCAAGACACAAGCCTAAAAGAGGGATTGCAGAAAAACT
The DNA here is from genome assembly GCA_963383655.1 of Bathymodiolus septemdierum. Classification (NCBI taxonomy): domain Eukaryota; kingdom Metazoa; phylum Mollusca; class Bivalvia; order Mytilida; family Modiolidae; genus Bathymodiolus; species Bathymodiolus septemdierum. The sequence continues at coordinate 67,045,051 of OY726525.1, forward strand.
GATTAACTTTACGGAAGATGAAGAACAACAATATGAAGAACAATCAGATCCTGAAGAAACTTTTGTTAAGCCTAAAAATCCACCTAGGCGAGTAACTAAAAAAAAGAATACAGAGACATTAAAAATCGAACTGGTATTAGAAAGAGAAAAGATTGCACTGGAAAGAGAAAGACTCAGAGTTGAATTGGAAAAATTAGCCGTAGAAAGAGAAAGAAATCAAATTTCAAGACAATTAAATTCTAGTGAACAAAATAATTCTTTACCGTTCAAAGTTAAGATACAACCGTTTAACCCAAAGTTTGATGACATATTAATATTTCTATCTGAATTTGATGCAGTAGGAAACCAAGCAAAATGGACCGATGAAATAAAAATATTACAACTACGAACATAATTGACCGGTGAAGCCAGACAAGTCTCGTCACAAGCTTCAACATCATATGATCAACTAAACAGAGCGCTAATTGACCGATATGGAAAACGGCCGCATGAGTATTTCTTGGACTTGTGTAACATCAAGAAGGAACATAATGAAACTTATCGAGGTTTAATGGCAATAATCGTCCAGTGTTTAGACAGATGTGTCAAAGGAAAAGACGTGTTAAAATTCTTTCAAGAGAAATATTTTCTTAAAGCCTTATCTTCATCTGAGGCCCAAGGGATACGGAGAAATAAGGGAGGTTCAACTGTAGTTGAAGCAGCAGAAGATTACATTACACCTCCGAAATCAAGTTATCGGGATACAAAAGGAAAGCCATCTCATAATTCGGGAAACAAAAGAAATGAGTCAAAGGAGTCAAATTGCAAAACATCAACTGCTATAATTAGGTGTGGCAAATTAGGGCACTTTGCGAACAAATGCCCAGGCAGAATTAATTTGGCCTCAAGCCTCGTTAATAGGAACAGGAACTATGAATTACTTCATATTCCGGGGAAGGTCAACCAGCAGGAAGTGTCGTTTGTTAAGGACACGGGTGCATCAATGACTTTGTTGCGTGAAAATTTGGTAGATTCGAGTTGTGTTCTTGATGGACAGAAAACAACGCTGTATACAGCTATTGGTCAGCCGTTCGAAGCTAAGTTAGCCGTAGTGAATCTGGATACACCATATTTTAAAGTCGGATTAGTCCCTGATCTTATGGCCGATGCCTTGTTAGGCATGGATGTTATGAATCGTAAACAAGTGAATGTTGTGACAAGAGCTCAGTCTAGAGTAGAGAAATTGCGTGAAGAGGAATCGCAATTGAAAATGGAGGACTGTGAAGTGATACCTCAGAATTGGTTTAATGAAGATGAAAGTAACATTAAACCAGAGGATAATCCGGTCCTTGACACATAATGAAGAAATTCCAGATATAGATGATGAAACTGTTATCGGTTTAGATAATGTGAGCATGGTTAATGCAGAAGTTTTATCACAGATGCAACGAGAGGATGCTTCATTAAAGAACTGTCGTGAAAAGGCATTTTCACATCTAGAAAATGTAGAAGCAATGCCAAAAGCATTTTATTGGGAGAATGATATTCTCAAGAGAAAGTGGACATCCGCAAGCAATGGGAAAGTATGGTATCAAATAGTTGTTCCTGAAAGATTAAGAAGAACTATTATTTCTTTGGCCCATGATCAACCCCTAGCAGGTCACCTAGGTGTAGAAAAAACGAAAGAAAGAATCTTGAGATCATTCTACTGGCCAGGAATTTTCAGAAATGTAAGTGAACATTATAGTACATGTGACACTTGTCAGAAAGTTGCCAAGCGTAGTAACATTAAAGTACCAATGATTAAAACACCAGTAATCAGTGAACCGTTTGCAAAGATCTCAATGGATATTGTTGGACCACTCAGCAGAACAAAAGCAGGAAATAAGTTTATTTTAACTATCGTTGATGACGCAACTTGATTTCCAGAAGCTTATGCGTTGAAAAGTTGTGACGCAGAGAATGTTGCTAATGCTCTGATGGACATGTTTAGCCGAGTGGGCGTGCCAAGGACCATATTAACTGACCAAGGTACCAATTTTACTAGTCAGCTCCTAAAACAGTTATATGACTTTCTTAAAATCAGGGGTATAACGACTTCTCCATATCATCCAGAAGCTAATGGAAAAACAGAACGATTTAATGGAACTTTGAAATCAATGATAAAGAAATTATGTTCAGAGCGAGATGTGGAATGGGATGTTATGTTACCATATGTTTTGTTTGCGTACAGAGAAGTACCACATGAAGAAACAGGATATTCTCCATTTGAACTACTTTATGGATGGCCGGTTCGTGGGCCTACACAGATCTTAAAGGACTACATGACAGGAGATCGTTAAATAAATCAATCTGTAGTTGAACATGTAGTTAATATGAGAAACAGGTTAGTGGAATTTACTAGCATGGTAAAACGTAACCTTGAAAACAGAAAAGAAAAGGTGAAATTGTGGTATGACAAGAAGGCAGTAATGAGAAAGCTTAGTGCCGGGGATGAGGTACTAGTACTTTTGCCTTCAGATACTCACAAAATGTTAGCTCAGTGGAAAGAACCTTTCCGTGTTGTTGAGCGTGTCAACGATGTTAATTATAGAATCAACGTTGGTGGTCGCCGTGGTATTGTTACTTACCACATTAATCTTCTGAAGAAGTATCATCGTACTGCAATGATGGTTTGCAGTGAACAAAATGAAACTCCAATAAGACTAGAGCAAATTTTCCCAAATGATCAAACAGAGACATTGGCAGACTTAGTTTTCGATCAATCATTAAATCAAAAACAAAGAAATCAACTGAAAGACTTATGCGCCAGTTTTGACGACGTTTTTACAACAAAACCAGGAAAATGTACTCTTGTAAAACACAGTATACGTACAATTAGTGACATACCTATATCACAAAAACCATATCGAATACCTGTCGCAAAACGAGATGCAGTTAAACAACAAATCAATGATATGTCTGATCAAGGGATAATTAGGCCTTCTAAAAGTGCATGGAGTTCACCAGTGGTTCTAGTTAACAAACCTGATGGTTCAATAAGGATATGCATTGATTACAGAAAGTTGAACATGATTTCATTGTCTGATGGATATCCTGTCCCACGTATAAGTGAAGTGTTTGAACAAATAGGGAATGCACAATATCTAAGTCGATTTGACCTTACAAAAGGTTATTATCAGGTCCCTTTGTCGGATGATACAAAAGAGAAGTCTGCATTTGCAACTCCTTTTGGACTCTATGAATTTAATGTCATGCCATTCGGTATGAAGACTTCACCAGCCACGTTCATTAGACTCATGGACAAAGTACTGGATGGATGTTCAAACGTGGTAGCTTATTTTGATGACATTATCGTCTATAGTGACACATGGGAAGAACAGTTACATCATGTCAAAGCAGTGTTGGACAAATTGAAAAGTGCTGGACTAACCATTCGACCATCTAAATGTAAGCTTGGTGCAAGCGAAATTGTTTGTCTTGGACATATTATTGGCTCAGGAAAACTAAAACCGGATCCTAGAAAAATCTCTGCAATGAAGGAATTCCCACTTCCGCTTACAAAGAAAGATATGCGTTCCTTCTTAGGGGTCACTGGTTATTATAGACAGTACATAAAGGACTATGCACATATAACAGCGCCCCTTACTGAATTGTTAAAGATGGACAAACCAAATCAAATCGTGTGGGGTCCTGCTGAAAGAGCTTCATTTCAGAAGCTTAAAGATGTCTTAGTTACTTCACCAATATTGATCAATCCCGACTTTACAAGACCGTTCATCTTACAGACGGATGCCAGTAACAACGCTATAGGAGCTGTGTTAAGTCAACAAATGGCCGATGGAGAACATCCAGTTGCGTATCTAAGTAAAAAGCTACTGCCGAGAGAACAGAACTATTCAACGATAGAAAAGGAACTCTTAGCCATCGTTTGGGCAGTTGGATCGTTATCATACTATTTAGATGGCCGTAAATTCATTATCGAAACTGATCACAATCCACTTACTTGGCTCAACAAAATGAAAGATAAGAATCAACGTTTACTGAGATGGGCATTAGCCTTGCAAACTTATACTTTTGAAGTGAAATATCGCAAAGGTTCACAGAATGGAAATGGAGATGGATTATCAAATTTCTGTTAATTTTGATATTGTGAAATGGTCCATAATAATGACCATTATTGATTGCGAAAATAGTGAAATATTATAATGTTTGTGAATCATAGTGATATGGCCCATAATAATGGCCACCTCTGTGAATTGTGAAATTTATTAAAGTGCAAATTTATCCCGTGGATTAATCATAATTATATGTTATCTTTTATTACAGATTATTTCATAAACTGGTTAAAATTTCAACTTTAAGAAGTTAAATTTTTATCTTGTGTGGGAAGGTGTTAAAGTGATATTTTTGACTATTTTATTCTTCCATAATATTCTGTTTTCAATCACTTATCGAACTCATACCATGTGAACTTTATGTGAACTTTAAGGACAGTACCAGCTGATAACAATAATTAAAGACTTTGATTCTGCAGTATGGCAGTTTCTATTTCCAATTGGACATGGACAATAAATATAATTTATATAAACAGTGAAAGTTGCTTGACACGTTTATGTTTTAGAATAGATATAAAGAGTTAGGGACTTCCCACACTAGTTAGTTAAGTTTTGAGTGTCTGGCAGACATCCATATTGTATGTTACAAATGTTACACAGTTTTACCACGGAATAAATATTTTAACTTTAATTGACTTCGTGTTAATTGGAAGCAAAATTTTGTGTGTAACACCGGGGATGAATTCGTTATTTACGTTCCTATCCGTAGATATGGAGATTTTAACACCCTTTAGTAGCCTGTACACCCTTCGGCTGCGTCTCAGGATGTACTTTGCTACTTCAGGGTGTTAAAATCTCCATATCTACGGATAGGAACGTAAATAACTTATAATGATTAACGCATGTAAACGTTAGAGAATGCCGAAAGGGGCAATCAAAAATGGACAATACCGAGAATCCAGAGAAACTGGCAACATAGGGTACACAAAACGAAGAAAAACAAAGCAAAAACACAACACAATATGTGTTTGACACCACTATACGCAAACAACACATATAATGTAAACAAGATGCTTCCTACAAACAAATGGAGGCAAAGACGAACCGAACATCGTAATATGCATTATACGGATATTCATAAATATTAACGCATTATGCGGAATAGTATATACATAATACGTATATGCGTTTATATGCAAGTGACACATATAGCGCACCATAATAGATTAAATATCTAAATTTAAATATATATGTTTACTGTATTATGTAATGTAAGTAGTTTAACTTAGTACTATCAGTACATTTCATATTGTGAGAACCAGCAGGGAGGAGGGGGGGGGGGGGGTGTAATTTTTATATTTGTATTGTGATGGATATTAAGACAAATACCATTAGTTTAATATTATTTTATTGCAAATAAAACAGCAATGGGATTGGACAAAAAGTTATCACAACTTATGGACTGTCCTCTCCCTACAAATAATACACATATAATAATGTCAACAAAAATAGCACATACACAAATATAAATAATATTTAACACAATATAGTGAAACATGGGAAATAAATTGATGTTGATGTAGACCAGATGACCGACCACTGACTAGAATCTTTTTGTTTGTCTAATATATGCTCGAACTTTATTGAAGATATTAGAATTTTCGTTTATACTAATTTCATCGTTTCCAAAGAGTAATGTTTCTATATTTTTGTTGGTTTCTCTTAAGTTTAGATAATGAATTGAATCTTCATACGGTGCACCACATTAACATTTGGGGTCATTTGTAATGTTTATGCGATATAAATCAGAATTCAATGAGCTACATTGATGTCGTAGTCTAGCATGGAGTATGCTTAGTTTTCTGGACCCTTTTTATCATGTCATGTTTGCAAATGCATTGTTGAGTATGAGGAAGTATAACTGTTTGTACCATTTGTACAAAATATGACATAAATATGCTATAACCAATACTTGAATGTATCATTTTTTACCTGTCAGACAGCATTTGCATTATCTTTTTTTTATTTGGTAATATGTTCAGAGAAAATAAGGATAAATTGACTGTTTCACAATTTATTAAAGTAATGGAAATGCAAAATATCCAACTTCTGGAATTGTTAACTTTATCGTAGTTTCACATTTTTCTTTGGAATCATTTTTGTAAACACATGTTCAAATTGCTGTCTGCTAAACATGAAAGTGTGGGAACTGAAGATTGCATAGCTATTATTGTTGAAATGAACTGAATCGCTATATATATATATTGTATGCATTAATTATGCACCTGGTCAGTCCTTTATATATCATTATACGGGATATGTGTTATTTTCATTTGTAAAGTACCTGTAGTCTAGTAAAACTGGCACTGAATACACAGAATTGTCAATTTCAGCTCAGGGGCAATCGCCATGTTTTAACTTGGAAATGTATTTTCTTTACTGATTTTGTCAATAAACATCGTTTTAAGTTTATGTACATCGTAACCCTGGACATATTGTAACTCCTCAGATCATTAGTAATCCATGCATGCATTTTATAGTAGCTGTCATGTGTTTTTACGGGAGAATTTGGCCATATTAGGAGCCCGCTGTCAGTCTCATTCATCAACAACTTGTTGTTTACGATTGTTCACTTCCGGTGTGGCGTCAAGTACAATTTTTAACTTACGATGATTTAGATGTTGTAGAAAAATTCTTTCTTTAACTTTGAGGAGCTACTTTTATAAAATAAGAAATATATTATTAGTTATTGGAGTTTTAAAATTGTAATATGATAATAGGTGTTACCTAACTTGGGACGAAGTCCAATAATTTTTGTTAAACAATAATATGAGACAGGTGCTACCTGTAGTGCCAGCGAAACACAATCCACATTATCCAATATTTAAATCATGTAAATCCTTGGGATGATTGAAAAAGAAATTTTATTTACATTTGTGTACTTTTTTGGAGTGTACTGTAGTACAATGTAAGGATGCTCTTTCCATCTATTGAAGCAGGCACGGCCATGAATGCTCGCGAATCTGAAAATTATCTGCCAATTTCACGCTCATTCAGTGCATCAAAATAGTGTCGAGACTTTTTGGGCCGAGATATATCGGGGATGACTGTTAACATTAATAACCGGAAGTAGTTCCAGATTACTGCGCATTCGATTTTCTGCAGATTTAACCATGTATTGGTTTCCGGTGTATCATTTCCGGAATCAAAATATTGCTATTTCTACCATATTTTTGTTAGTGCGTGTGCACCTTTGGTGATTTCCCCCACCGTTGGTGGAATATTTTTACGTTTCGATGTGACGTCATTGACGCCATATATCGGGAGTTCTGTTTTTGGTTTTGACTGGAACAGTCAGTATTTTTGAGTCTCTGGCTGAAATACATATATTTTTTTACACTTTTGGGATAATATTTTATTTTTGAAAATACATGTTAATCAAAGATATGGAAAGTAAAAGTAACTAAAAATAGTAAAAGTTTAGTTTGGAAACAGATTTATTTTGACAGAACTGTGGAGCTGGTCTCCAAGATATGTTGTTGAGTTGCTATAAAAGCTGTATGATAATTTCTTTATTTAGACAATACTAAACCAACAATTTTAAAAGTATAATTTATCTTAAACATTTTTTTTTTACACAACTTGCTTGTAAAATTTTCATTAATGTTTATTTAAAGATAAAATATTATTAATTAAGTAATGCTCTTGTTGGGAAGTAAAATAAATAGTTAATTAAATTTACTAAACAGGTTTTACTAGTTGTTTAACAAGTTCAAAGTTAACTTAAAATATACTAATTAATAAAACTTAGTATAACTCTAAATTGTATAATTAATTTTTAGTAATTAATTATAGGGATTAAAATTATTATAAATACTTTAATCAACTTTTGACGGTGGAGTATTCCAAAAGGTTGGGATATAATAAACTGATATTCCTTAGGTTGGAATATAATAATACTAAGTATTTCATAAGGTTTGGAATACACTAAACTGATATTCCTAGGGTTGGGAATATAATAAACGGTCATTTAAATATTCCAAAGGTTGAGAATATCATAAAATTGTATTGAAATTATCTACTGAAGTAAAAGTGATAACATTAATTAATACTAATAGTAACATTTGCACAAATAAATGTTAACAACTCAAATAGTGTTGGTAATTATATAATGTGTCTAAATTGTTGAAGTGACTTGTTCTAAGGACAGAAACATTTTCTAGTATATGTGTACATTTGTATATTTTTGAATAATCTCTAGGAAAGAGATTGATTAGCATTTTCTGCCACAAGTACAGTCTAACGGTTCAATTTTTTGTATTAGTCAAAGGGAGAGAAATCTTTCAAATTTAAGTAATTAATCTCTAAGGTAGAGATTAATCTATTAATCTAAGGGAGATAATTCCTTTCATTAGTTAAGGTTCAGAGATTGATTCAAATATTATTGTTAATAAAAGGGGGATAATTCTTTCTAAAATTTGAAGTAATTAATCTCTAAGGTAGAGATTAAACAATTTTTGTTATTGTTAATAGTTTTTAACATTTGTTATTCAAAGTTTCCAGATATTGTAAATTGTCTGGTTTAAATACACTGTGGACTGACCAGGGTTTAATTTTGAACATTTTGATCTTGTAAATTGATCTGATATTGATTTGAACTGAAGTAATATAATAAAACATGGAAACTTATTCACTCTCCATGATCATTATAGACAGCAACCTGGAAATTTAGTCTTCATAGGATAAATACATTGTTATTGTCTTCATTTGAATTGGCTGATTTATCGCTACCGTGGTAATAATTAATATTTGTTGATCTAAGGGTGTACTTTGCCTAGACGGAGATATTTGGTTAGAAGGTAGTTGGGAGAATTAGAACACTCCTATAGTTCAGAGGTTAGAGATTCTACCCCTGGAGCGCTACAATATAATATATTGGTTGTTGTTTAATGTTAAATTAACGGGCTTTCTGTATATTTATGAAACCCTTTAATGACCACCTCCGTTACAAAGGGGTATATTCTAAATAAATAGATTGATTTGATTTATTGTGTTTTACGCCACTTTCAGAAATATTTCAGCTATATCATGGCGACCAGTTTTAGTGGTGGAAGAAGCCAGAGTACCCTGAGAGAAACACCGACCATGGGCAAGCAACTGGTAAACTTTATCACTTGCGGCTGCGAGCCCACACCGTATTGGTGATAGGCTTGTATGAGTTGTTATGTAATCCAACCACCTAACTCATTGAGCCACCCGGGCCCTTCTAAATAAATATATATCATCAAAGCCTTTACTGCTATTTAAAATTACAATATTTTTAGCACTTTTATAAATATATTTATATTCATGTATTTACAAAATGTGTCTACCGTAGGAATGATAAACCACGAAAGTGGGCGTTTCTGTGAAACTAGTTACTTATATTTTGGACATCAAAACATAATTTTTGTTCATCTTTTAACTAAATGTAACGGCAAATTTTATTGGATCAGATTAATGTTTTTCTCCTGTAATGTTTCCGGAAATACGTTATTTCTCCGTCATTGTTTTTATGCTATATATGCAACACATTTTCCGGTTAAGTTTTTTATGGTCGAAGCTTAAACTGATTTTTATATTTTTCTGTAACTGCACGACACCAAAGCGTAAGTTTATGTGATTTTTGCCTATAAATGCATAGTTTTTGAATATATGTTATGGTTCGCCAAAGTGTAAAAAGTTTGAAAGGTGTCAATTTTGGGGTTACATTTAACATTTGAACAAATCCGTTTTATTTCTCATGTCTGTGTTTCATATGTGTTAATAATGTTTAAATACAGTCATGTAATTTTTACAGATCAAATTTACCAGTTATCGAGTTAATTTAAATGCAAATTTTTACTTCTCAAAATATTGGATAGTGCTATCGTCACGTAGCCGTTTGTAACATTACCGTAAATGGTTGTTGATATGTTCACATTTTTATATAACAATTAAACAAAGTAATTTTTGGTTGTACTTCCGTTTTCCTTAAAAACCACAGAAATTTATATATTTTGCATTCACCTAGGTCTAAGGTGCATATTATCTGTAATTTGTGTATTTTTGTGCATTTTATGATATTGATTGTATTTGTATGTGTTTTCATTGTATTGATTAGCTAGTAAGGGTTCTTATTTTTGTATTTTCAGTTTTTCACCCTCTCAGGAGGTATGTTTACTTTGTGCAAGTACAGAGTTTAATTGAACAACACTAGTCTGTCTTGTAACTCATTACATCCCCCTTTGTTTGGCCTAAATACCTTTTTTCTGCAAAAATGACAATTAGATAAAAAAAAACATGCCCCCTTTTTAAAGGTAAATGGTTGCTTAGGCTAAAGAGAGGCATAGTTCACATATAATAAAGAGTACACAAATATAGTTTGGGATGCAAAGTGGGAAGTAGCCATCCTACCCAACTCGCCAAGCAAGAATGTCTATGCAGCAGAAGGTCTGGGCTAAATGTACGTTTTTATTTTATTTTTGTCAATTCTTTTATATATGTATATATAAATACTGTGTTTTGTAGAAATTGTGCTACACCCTTTGATTATGTATTTTTTTCCAAATCATGGCAGTCTTGTTTTCTGTCCGTTTATACAGGGGTTTAAATCCATTAAGTGGCAATCTTGTTGGCTGTCCGTTTATACAGGGGTTTAAATCCACTAAGTGGCAATCTTGTTGTCTGTCCGTGTATACAGGGGCTTAAATCCACTAAGTGGCAATCTTGTTGTCTGTCCATGTATACAGGGGTTTAAATCCACTAAGTGGCAATCTTCTCTGTTCGTTTATACAAGGGTTTAAATCCACTAAGTGGTAATCTTGTATGTCCGTTTATACAGGGGTTTAAATCCACTAAGTGGCAATCTTGTTGTGTCCGTTTACACAGGGGTTTAAATCCACGAAGTGGCAATCTTGTGGTCTGTCCGTTTATACAGAGGTTTAAATCCACTAAGTGGCAATCTTGTCTTCGTTTATACAAGGGTCTAAATCCACTAAGTGGCAATCTTCTTTTCTGTCCGTTTATGCAAGGGTTTATCCACTAAGTGGCAATCTTGTTTGTCCGTTTATACAAGGGCTTAAATCCACTAAGTGGCAATCTTGTTGTCTGTCCATTTATTCAAGGGTTTAAATCCACTAAGTCCATGCAGTCAATGGTGTAAACTGACATAAATAGATATGTTAATTCTCTTTTTATTTGTCTATGTATTATCATCAAGAAAGAGTGAGTGATTGTTGTTTAACGCCAATTCAGCATTGTTCAGCTATATCATGGCGAGAATAAGTTAATTATCAATGAGATGATGAGGTCATGTATTATCAGAAAGAAAAAAATGCAAAAATACATGAACTATACAATATCACATATATGTTCGAATTTGCAATTTACCATGTTTATAATTTTGTAGGTGTGAAAAAAGTAGGCCTACAATTCTAGGCTATGTTGAAACTGAAGTTCCTCATGTTCGAATTTGCAATTTACCATGTTTTTTATTTTATTTTGTAGGTATGAAAAAAGTAGGCCTAAAATTCTAGGCTGTAGTTCCTCTTTACAGTGAACCTTGCTTTAGACGAATGTTCAGGATGTCGCGATCTACATTTGAAATACTTTCCTGAGCTTTAAACGCAAGGAAGATGACAGGAACCAGTGTCAGTAGAGAAGCAAGTACTACTAACATTGCGCCATGTTGGAGAGGCTAAGGATTGATTGCTTGATTGATTTTTTTGTGTGCTTAACGTCACTTCCAGCAATATTTCAGCTATACCATGGCGACCAGTTTTAGTGGTGGAAGAAGCAGTAGTACCCGGAGAGAACCACCAACTATGGGCAAGCAACTGGTAAACCCTTTTTTGTAATTTACAAAGCCGGGCGCGAACCCACACCGTATTTGTGATAGGCTTCTATGAGTTGTTAGGTAATCCATCTACCTTGCTCATTGAGCCACCCGGGCCCTCAAGAGAGGCTAAGGAAGTTAGCTAGTTAGCTAATAAGAACTATGAGGATTTAAGGATAGCTTAAATAGATAGACTTGAACGCCGACCACATCAGTATTTTGCTGACTTATTGGAAGGTAAGCGTGGGGATAACAAAACGTATCTTGGATTATTGGCCAGAATCAGTCAACCATTCCATAGGAAACGAAGATCCGAAAATCTGCTTGTGTGAGAAGAGCTTTCTAAAAGCTCTGTCACCCACACAAGACGGAATAATGATTTGATTTATTATGTTTAACGCCACTTTCAGTAATATTTCAGGTATATCATGGCGGAATAAGGGTTTTAATACTGTTGTAGAGTCTGCTCAAGATTATATCGTACCGACCGGTGATTCGAAAGGATTATTATGGAGGGAGGAGGGGTCCGCGTGACTCAGTGAGTTATAGTTTGATTACTTAAAAACTCATACAAGCCTATCACCAATACGGCATGAATTCGTGCACGGCTTTGTAAATTACAAAAATGTGCGCTCGACTCGCAGCCGCAAATGATAAAGTTTACCAGTTGCTTTCCCATGGTCGGTGGTTCACTCCGGCTTCATCCATCACCAAAACTGGTCGCCATGATATAGCTGAAATATTGTTGAAAGTTGCGTTAAACACAATAAATCAAATCAAATCAAATCGAGGGAGAATGCCGTGTCAAGATTCCACAATAATGTAGATAGTACACATAAGTGTTATAATTGTGATCGTATTGGCCATATTGCAAAGAATTGTCCTTCTCCAATAACCCAGATTTAATGTCAAAAAGCCAAATGGTACTACATAGTCTGTGAAGCCTTCGTGTGGGGGAGACAGGTTAATTAAGGTCTGTAGACAGGTGAATGATCGTGAAATCCTATTTGTGAGGGATACTGGAGCTGAAATGACTAATTCGTGAGGACTATGTAGATTCGAGTAATGTAATTGAGGATTACTCTATACACCACTGCTGGCCAACCATTTACAACAAAGTGTGCAGTTGTGATTTGATTTGATTTTTGGTGCTTAACGCCACCTTCAACAAGATTTCAGCTATATCATGGCGGCCAGTTTTAGTGGTGGAAGAAGCCGGAGTACCCGGAGAGAACCACCGACCAAGGGCAAACTGGTAAACTTTATCACTTGCGGCTGCGAGTCGAGTGCACCCTTTTTGTAATTTACAAATCCGGGCGCGAACCCATGCCGTATTGGTGATCGGATTGTATGAGTTGCTAGGTAAGCCAACTACCTAACTCATTGAACCACCCGGGCCCTAATTCAAAGGAGAATACTTCATACGTTGATAAAATTTGTATCTGATCCTTTTTGTCTCTTTGAGGAAATAAAAAAGAAAGATATCTATATATAGAATAGCAAACTGGGAAACAATAAAAACAGAAATGGACAATCTTGACCATAATATGCTTACACAGTTAGTACATGCTCAGGTGAAAATATATGGGTAGACTTCAAAACCAAACTTGAAAGTCTAGTGAAACACAATATTGCTTTAAAAAATATTAAGTACAAAGATCAAAACAACATGGATAACGCACGACACAAAGATATTTATGAAGAAAAGAGATCAAATCTATAAAACAATGAAAACATCTGGTAACAAACAACAAGGAGACAAATACAAGAAAATAAAACACCAAGTACAGAAACAACTACATCTATCATGCTGGAAATATATAGAAAATTCAGTCAAACCAAATTGATTATTTTGCCTTTAGACCTGAAATCTTTGATAACCTCTCTCAAAACCTGCGGTAGAAATATCAAAAGGGAGAACAAGGGAATACGAAATATCGTATTTTTCCTTAAAAAAAACACGCGAAACCTAAATATTGTTGATGTTCTTCGAAAATCTCCATATGATGGTACGCAGATTTTAAGTCACAACTGAAAATAAAATCGCCTACATCAAACATTTCTCTAGCAACTTTGCCATCTTCATATTTAAATCTATATTTATGTAAATGAGGGTTAATGTGCATACAATCAAGTACTAATCGAGGTTTGCTCGACTTGCTAAACGCTTCCGTAAGTGGATTAACGTTTTGTAGAAACTTCCTTGATACATCCTTTGTTCAGTAAATTTGTAATTTCAGAAGCTACAAAATCTTTGTTCTTAAGCGACGATTTATTGTTATTAATGTATATTTGCTCTGGTTCTGTTTTAAACGGTATTTTGTAACCATTCTCCAAAATATCTAATATGTATTGATTATCTGTAATCAATCTCCATTCATTTAATCTGTTTTTTAAACTCACTGCAGGTGTTATAACATATTTGTGTACTTCAATTGTATTGTTAATAAACTGATCAACCTTGACGGTTTTGTTGTGCGATATGCTATCATTGAAATGACTTGACAATTTAAAAATATTTGTATTGAATAAATTGATTTTGCTTTCAGTCGTATTTATGACTCTGATATAAATTTATCCCACTATTAAAGGGTGACAAGAAGGTACTTATATTTGATTTGTTAGAATATGGACAGCTATCGCTCCAGTGGCCTCTCTTTCCACAGGTATAACACCTCCCTGGTCTGTATTTGCCAGCATTATCATCCGCCGCCGAACGTTCTTTATTATACGGAGTTGTCCTTGGACGCCTTTTCGCCTTCTCCGACTTGGCTTTTATTTTAGCTTTAGACAATGCTCGATTCATCCGCTTCTCGTCTTCCGAGTCATCTGCTATGGGGTTGCTTTCATACTCTTGGACGACTTTCCAGCCTAAATCTGACGAGTCTGCCAGTTTAATCATATTTTGACGCTCCTGTACTATACCAATACCTTTAGATATTTTCTCCTTTGCTGCGACGACCTTCTGTGAGTTCATGTGCGGATTCTTTAGAATTGAACGAGCCTCCTTCAGCTTAGACAAAACTTTAACACTGAGTGTGTACTCATTTTCGTTTCCTTTTCTTTGAAAACGAAAATTGTCAGTGACACTTTCCTCTATTTTTGAAATCTGGAAATCCAAAATGTCTTTCTGCGATTGTTGAATATTGGATTGAAATGCATTCAACCTGGAATCGATTAAAACAGCCATACTGTTCAATAAATCCTGTTTAGTGTTCGAAACGGCTGTTTCAACTTCGTGTATGATAGCATTTCGCATTGGTGAATTCATCCCGGTGTCCATCTTGACAGTACGACTGTCGGGTAGAAAGTGAAATACAAGTGATATTTAAATATCACGTGACAATTAATTCAAACGCACCGTTAATACAAATGTTTCCCGCTATACCTTGAACCGCGGGAAAATTATATATATATAATATAATATCCCAGATGCGGGGCTATCAATAACATAAAAAAAAAACACCGTGATACCGTCATAAAAATGTTTACTATATAAGCATTATTAAATAGTGAGAGCACTGGTGGTGTAAATGATGATTAAAAAAAATGTACAAGCATGTTGCAAATTTTGGTATATTGACTCCAACACGATTTATTTTTAACAATCAGCTTCCAATTACAAAAAAACACTTTTGGTTCCCACACATTAAGGACATGAATAATATGTTTACCCTCCACCCCCAAGTTCAAAAACTATCAAACCATAACTTGTCCCCTTTATTGATTTTTGAATAAAGGAAAGGAACATCCAATTTAAGTACCATGATATAATAATTTCTTTATCAATCATTTCAGCATCTGCCATTTTCAAGTCGTATGATCAGCTCTTTCGACCTAGGATCACTTTGAGGGGGGAAATCAATCCATATCTTTTGCGCCAAATTTTGTTTTCGTAACCCACCTAGACATTACCTTGCTTCCAGTCAATACGGAACTCCTCAGATTGCGTGAATAATTAACTCTCCTGAAGAAACCAAACGGCTACCGTCCTGAACATTTTTTTGACTCGTTTGCGAAAAACAAACTCGATTCTTGTACGACAAACCATTTAACTGCGAAATAATGTATGCTCTAAAATAAGAATGGATAGGTAGAAGACGATCGAGGCACATTTAGACATTACAGGCAGCGATTTAAGGCTGAAAAACGTGGGGATCCCAGTGAGTAAATTTTGTTCTTTTTTTAGCACAACAGGAGTTGCTAGCCTTGTTAGTTAGCTGGTATAGACATTTTTTGGAACATGTCAATATGGCCTAACATAGTAACAAAACATGCCAGGTGCTCTAGAATTAAACATACACTCTAGATAACTTATTTTAATTTTTTTTAAATCCTGGACCCAAGTGCCTGTGGTTTCTCCGCTAAGTAGGCAACATTTAAGGAGGAAGAGTAAAGACTGGTTGGTTCGGAATCGGGATAATATTTACGAGTGTGGCGACATGTCTATCCGGGGACTTGTTTCAGTGAGCTAGCACTTTAATAAACCAACTAAGCGTGTTGGTCTATTTAAAAAAATTGGCGTTAAGCAACAATCATTCACTGAATGGTGACAATTCTATTTATATTTAAATATAACCACATTAGAGAAGAAGAATGTCCACTTTCGTTCTCCTTCTATTTGACGTCAGGTTTGAATTTCACTTCTATTCACCTCCGTCAGTTGATCATATCTAATTCCGGGATGTATCCAACATTTACTGTGTTCCGAAGCGTATTTACGGATATACATAAATATCAACAAATATAAACGTTAGAGAATGCCGAAAGGGGCAATAAAGAATGGACAATACCGAGAATCCAGAGAAACTGGCAACATAACAAGACGAAGAAAAACAAAGCAAAAACACAACACAATATGTGTTTGACACCACTATACGCAAACAACACAAATAATGTAAACAAGATATAATGCTTCCTACAAACAAATGGAGGTAAAGACGAACCGAACATCGTTTTTATGCGGAATCATAATATGCATTATACGGATATTCATAAATATTAACGCATGATGCGAAATAGTATATATATAATACGTATATGGGTTTATATGCAAGTGACACATCTAGCGCACAATACGACTTGATGACCCAATTATGAAAGTTCAAACAATATATCTTGATCGGAGAGAATAAAAGTACCATGTGGTGTCGTTTATGCATGGTAAATTTGTATTTCTTTTATTGTGTAGGGCCGGTAACTCTTTCCTATACTTATTCAATATAGGAAACACTAGGCGTCACTCATAATAGAATAAAAATAGAAATTTAAATATAATCTTATATGTTTACTAACCTAGTACTATCAGTACATTTCATATTATATATTGGTTGTTGTTTAATGTTAAATTAGCGGGCTTTCTGTATTTTTATGAAACCCCTCTAAGACCACCTCCGTTGCAAAGGGGTAGATTCTAAATAAATAGATTGATTTGATTTATTGTGCTTAACGCCACTTTCAGCAATATTTCAGCTATATCATGGCGACCAGTTTTAGTGGTGGAAGAAGCCGGAGTACCCGGAGAGAAACACCGATCATGGGAAAGCAACTGGTAAATTGTATCACTCGCGGCTGCGAGCCCACGCCGTATTGGTGATAGGCTTGTATGAGTTGTTAGGTAATCCAACTACCTAACTCATTGAGCTACCCGGGCCTTTCTAAATAAATTTATATCATCAATGTCTTTACTGCTATTTAAAATTACAATATTTTTAAAACTTTTATAAATATATTTATATGATTGATTGATTGATTGATTGGTGTTTAACGTCCAGCGAGCAATTTTTCAGCTATATTCAGTACGAAAATATATTTATATACATGTATTTACAAAATGTGTCTACCGTAGGAATGATAAACCGCGAAAGTGTGCGTTTTTTTGAAACTAGTTACTTATGTTTTGGAAATCCCGAAACATAATTTTTATTCACCTGTTAGCTAAATGAAACGGCTATTGGATCAGATTAATGTTTTTCCCCCTTTGTCTGGCCTAAATATCTTTTTTCAGCAAAAAATGACAATCAGATAAAAAAAACATGCCCTCTTTTTAAAGGTAAATGGTTGCTTACACTAAAGAGAGGCATAGTTCACCTAAAATAAAGAGTACGCAAATATAGTTTAGGATGCAAAGTGGGAAGTAGCCATCCTACCCAACTCGCAAAGAAAGAATGTCTATGCAGCAGAGGGTCTGGGCTACGTTTTTATTTTATTTTTGTCAATTCTTTTATGTATCTATATATAAATACTGAGTTTTGTAGATATTATGCTACACCCTTTGATTATGTATTTTTTTTCTCCAAATCATGGCAGTCTTGTTGCATGTCGATTTATACTGGGGTTTAAATCCACTAAGTGGCAGTCTTGTATGTCGGTTTATACAGGGGTTTAAATCCACTAAGTGGCAATCTTGTTGTTTGTCCGTTTATACAGGGGTTTAAATCCACTAAGTGGCAATCTTGTTGTCTGTCGGTTTATACAGGGTTTTAAATCCACTAAGTGGCAGTCTTGTCTGTCGGTTTATACAGGGGTTTAAATCCACTAAGTGGCAATCTTGTTGTATGTCCGTTTATACAGTGGTTTAAATCCACTAAGTGGCAATCTTGTTTTCTGTTATAGTGACATGCGGAGCCTTTGAACCGTAATGAGAGCGGGAGGTTTGGCGCTTTAAAATCTGATTCAACCCACCATTTCTTTAGAAATGCCTGTACCAAGTCAGGGTCATTACGGTTTTCACAGTTTTCCAGTTGTTGACTGATTTTGTATGTTTATATAATTATGAGTTTTGACTTTCCCTTTGTAAGTTCGGTAATTTTGTTATTACCCTTATTTATTATACAAGGGTTTAAATCCACTAAGTGGCAATCTTGTTTTCTATCCGTTTATACAAGGGTTTAAATCAACTAAGTGGCAATCTTGTTTTTTGTCCGTTTATACAGGGGTTTAAATCCACTAAGTGGCAATCTTGTTTTCTGTCCGTTTATACAGGGGCTTAAATCCATTAAGTGGCAATCTTGTTTTCTGTCCGTTTATACAAGGGCTTAAATCCACTAAGTGGTAATCTTGTTGTCTCCGTTTACACGGGTTTAAATCCACGAAGTGGCAATCTTATTGTCTGTTCGCTTATACAAGGGTTTAAATCCACTAAGTGGCAATCTTGTTGTCTGTTCGTTGATACAAGGGTGTATCCACTAAGTGGCAATCTTGTTGGCTGTCCGTTTATACAAGGGTTTAAATCCACTAAGTGGCAATCTTGTCTGTTCGTTTATACAAGGGTTTAATCACTAAGTGGTAAACTTGTTGGCTGTCCGTTTATACAGGGGTTTAAATCCACTAAGTGGCAATCTAGTTGTTTGTCCATTTATACAAGGGTTTAAATCCACTAAGTGGCAATCTTGTTGTCTGTCCGTTTATTCAAGGGTTTAAATCTCCTAAGTCCATGAAGTCAATGGTGTAAACTGACATAAATAGATATGTTAATTCTCTTTTTATTTGTCCATGTATTATCATCAAGAATGAGTGAGTGATTGTTGTTTATAACGCCAATTCAGAAATTGTTCAGCTATATCATGGCGAGAATAAGTTAATTATCAATGAGATGATGAGATCATGTAATATCAGATAGAAAAAAATGCAAAAAATACATGAACTATACAATATTACATGTATGTTCGAATTTGCAATTTACCATGTTTAATTATTTTGTAGGTGTGGAAAAAGTCGGCCTAAAATTCTAGGCTATGTTGAGACTGTATTTCCTCATGTTCGAATTTGCAATTTACCATGTTTTATTTTTATTTTGTAGGTGTGAAAAAAGTAGGCCTAAAATTCTAGGCTATGTTGAGACTGTAGTTCCTCTTTACAGTGAACTTTGCTTTAGACGAATGTTCAGGATGTCGCGATCTACATTTGAAATATGTAACTATTTGAAATACTGTCCTGAGCTTTAAACGCAAGGAAGGCGACAGGAACCAGTGACAGTAGAGAATCAAGTACTACTAACATTGCGCCATGTTGGAGAGGCTAAGGATTGATTGATTGAAATTGCCTTACCACGGCCTTCAACAGCTGAACTACCAACATCCGTAGCTGCAACCAACCAAACTAGGAAGGAACGACAAGATTCTCGCACCATCACAGTCTTACTTCAGGAGAAAGTAAAACATTTGAGCATGTTAAGAAAGGTACAGATGAACCATTAAAGAAGAAGAGAAAAACATTTGTACCTCCTTTTGGAGCGGCTATAACAGAGCAGACATTTAGGGATATGATCAAGGAAAGAGAACTTGAAAAACAGAAGACAAAACCACCAAAAACACATACTATTGATATAAATACAGAACAACCGGAACCATCAAAGAAAAAAACAAAATTTCAAACTCCATTCTGTCAGTCTGATTCATCTGGAACTGATAATGCAACCAACACATCATCAAAATCTAGCAAAGGAAAAGAAAAAATAAAGGAAAGGCTC
Organism: Bathymodiolus septemdierum; assembly: GCA_963383655.1. Classification (NCBI taxonomy): domain Eukaryota; kingdom Metazoa; phylum Mollusca; class Bivalvia; order Mytilida; family Modiolidae; genus Bathymodiolus; species Bathymodiolus septemdierum. The sequence goes on from OY726525.1 coordinate 67,065,413, forward strand.
TTGCAAAGAAAGTGAAAAAGTCTGTAACAAGAACAGAAGAGAGTGATGACGAAATTGAAGATAGGGAACTGTGTTGTATTTGTAGTAAATTTCAGCCAGATGGACTCAGACTTGATATGGCCATCAGTTTTGTAGAATGGGCCCAGTGTGACAGTTGTAATGGATGGGTGCATCTGAAATACTGTAGTCCAGTAACAAAGGTTTCAGACAACGATACCTTTCACTGCAGAAATTGCCAAACAAATTAACCTTTAAAACTGTTGCCGATTGTTCCTGTTTGCGTATTAAAAAAAAATAATAATTGGAGTTTACATTTGTGTTGCCGTTAGAAAGTTTTGACTTGTTCACGTTCTTAACCTAAAAGGACTTCTATTGGACTTCAAATCATGAGGCATTTTTATACATGTCAAATGCAAATCACTGGAAAAGTTAAGATGGGGACGACTGCTATGTGAGTATTAATTATAATTATTTTAAAATATAATAAATGTTTTCAAATTTGAGTTTATTTTGAAGGACTATGTATAAACTTCAATTTCGAAAACTTTCAAAATAAAACCTTTCCTTTATTCATTTTAAGAACCATCCAAAGAAGACATGCGCGATATCACCGGACGTTGTAACATTTGTTAAAAATCGAGGTTTTACAGCAATAAATAACTTCCCACTATAAATTCTGAGACGCTCCAACAAGCGACCTTCACCCACAGTAGTTGAAAACCACCATCAAAATAACATTGAGATACTCCCTCAACACCGGATATATCCCAACAATTCACCCATAAACCTCATTCCATTTCCTACTGCGATGCATCACACACGTTAATTTCGTGCAGCAGTGGATTTACAGAAACCAAAGATAACTTTTGTCATTGCTTAAATTTTAATTTGTTGCTTAATACTAAATATACATTAGTATTTAATTTTATTATTACTGCTTTTACCGAGGTAAAATAGTGAGTATTTAACTGGTGAGTTATGGATTTTGATGACTTACAAAGTGTGACTAGTAGTGTAAGTGATACTTTGCCCTTCGAGGCAATTAGTATAACGGGTAGAGATTGTTTTTGGGATGGGTCGGTGCCTAATCCTTTAGTGTCGGTTGGTAGCCCAACCATGTCCGTCTCTTCCATTTTGCCCGAGCCTTCGGGAGCAGGTGCGAGAGTCGGCGGTCTTGCGGGTTCAGTTCCGTCAAGACCAAAGGTGGGTATACCAACCTTGTCCACTGTGACCCATACTGTTTCCAGACCAGTAAACACTACAGGGTCTTTTTCTTCAGCACCTGGTTCTAGACCACCAGTTTTTTTCATATGGATACTGCTTACCGGGTCCTTCCATACCTCCTGTTCAGACTTGGGCTCGTACACCACGGGCTGTACCCACCCAGTCTTATCCTGGCTCTCAGGGTGTTAACGCCTTTGCTTACTGGCCTCATCCAGTTCCTTTCAGTCAGGATACCTTTAGGACTCCGGTTACTTGTAGTCAGTCTAACTCTTCTTCTGTCTTACAGAATTCTGAGTTGGTTAGTTCTGTTAAGGAGGTTTTATCTGTCTTTAAGAAGTCAAGGAGGTTTTATCTGTCTTTAAGAAGTCAATGTCTGTTGATTTGGCTACCATTTCTTCCAGGATTTCTTCTTTGGAAGCTGGCCATCGGGTCTCTCTTCCCACTCCTTGTGAGGAAGTATCCGATCTAATTTCTATGGCACCAGGGAGTCAAGAAGCTACCTTCCTCAGTGAAGATGAACACGAGGAAGGCGAGTCTTCAATGGCTAGAGTTTCTGATAGGTTCCTTTGGCTGGTCAGACTAAGTCTGTTACATCTACGGATGTTGGTTCCCTAGGGAATCGGAGGCAGAGGATTCTTCTGTGTCTTCTAAAGACCAGTTAAGGGCTAGAGTTTACTCTCTTTTGCGAGAAGTTGCTCATGTGCCCCTGTCTTCTCCTCCTAGACTTAAGAAGACTAGCTCTATCTTTGAGAATTCTTGTGGTTTGGTTCAGGATAAACCTAATACTTTTGGCTCTTTTCCTGAATCTAATCATGCTTCTTCTGCACTTCAGTTTGTGAATGACTGTCTTTCAGTGAAGGCTAATGACAAATCTTCTCAGGTTTTTCTTTTTCTGGGTTTGGTGCCAGTTCTTTTCCCGGTAATTTCAAGAGTAAAGATTTTGAAATCCATGACTCCTCTATCGGGAAAACGGCCCCAGTGTGTGACAAGTCTTTTTCACAACTTCTTGGGGCCAAACCAGTTGATGGGCTTCGTCTTTCTCAGTCCGTGTGGGCCAAATCGGAGAACTTGCTCCGTAGTGCTTCACATGTTCTGGGCACTGCTGAGTTCTTTCTTTCAGCAGTCGGTGCTTTGCTTAAGGGCAAGGAAGGTGATGATCTAGCAGAGGTAAAGTATCTTCTTCTGCAAGTAGATCAGGCCCTTGGGTCCTCTCAGTGCCTTCTCATGGGCACACTAGCCAATTTCACTCTTTCTAAACGGCGTGAAATACTTGAGAAGTCTTCTGTCAATGAAATTCTTCAGGACTCCTTACTTCGTTCTCTTTCTGATAAGGTTTTTGGTTTATCTTTACAGAAGGTTCAGGAGGAGGACAATAAGACACCCCAGCCTCTTAGGGTCAATGTGCAATTGACTAATGGTAAGAGGTCAGCTTCTGTTTCATTTTCTGCCCCAACGGGTATTGACAAGAGGAGGAAAACGTTTGTTCCCAAGGCTTCTGGTCCTAAGAAACCCCATCAGAAAGGAGGTTTTAAAGGTGCCAAGAAACCTGGGTCTCGTAAATAGGTTGCTGACACCTCCCTTAGGAAAGGAACAGTTTCCTGTTCCTCTTCCTTCTGTTCCAGTGGGAGGGAGACTTACCCAGTTTCTACATCATTGGGAGAAGTTCACCACAGATGTATGGGTTTTGTCAGTAATTCGAGGGGGATTGGATCTCGTGTTTCAGGAACGCCCTCCTTTGTCGGACAGTTCGATTCCTATGTCTCAGACCTCAGACAAGGAGAAGTTCCGTCTTCTGTCAGAAGAAGTTCAATCTCTATTACTGAAGAGTAATAGAGGAAATTCCTCCAACTCAGTCGACACCAGGGTTTTATTCTCGTCTCTTCTTGGTTCCCAAGAAAACTGGGGGAATGAGACCTGTGATAGATCTCTCTATTCTGAAGTTACCTTTCGGTTCCCCATTTCAAAATGGAGACCAACAGATCTATAAGAGCTTGTATTCTTCCAGGTATGATGACCACCAAACTGGACCTTTCGGATGCTTATTTCCATATCCCAATTTCTTTGGTTTCCAGGAAATTTCTCCGATTTGTCTGGAACAACAAGGTTTACCAATTTCTGGCAGTTGCACCACAGGTTTTTCAGACGGTTATAGCTCACCTGCATACTCTGTCGATTTAAGCTCATTCTTATCTGGACGATTCTCTTCTGAAGGAATTCGATTCAGAAATTCTTTCTCGTCATACTTGCCTGTTTATCAGACTTCTTCTGGACCTAGGCTTCCTTATTTCTTGGAAAAAGTCTCAGATACTTCCTTCCCAAGACTTCCTGTTTTTGGGGGAACATTACAGGACAGATTTAGGTCTGATTTTTCCCCCAGAGGAAAAATTTCAGTCACTTTGCCCGAAAATTCTTATTTTCAGCACCAGTCCTTCAGTCACGGCTCGACAATTCTCTCAACTACTGGGCTTTCTGAATTCTCTAGCCGATGTGGTTCCTCTATAGGTCGCCTTCACATTCGACCTCTCGTTCTTTCTTCAGGAACATTGGGACTCCGCTTTTCAAGCTTGGGAAGCTCTAGTACCTATTCTTCCTGTCTTACTGCCTCACCTAGATTGGTGGACTCGCAGGGAAAATGCTTTGACAGGTGTAGCTTTGCTTCACCCAGTTCCTTCTCTAACTCTGTATACAGATTCCAGTCTTCAAGGATGGGGAGCTTTTCTAGAGGGAAAGTCTGTGTCGGGAGTGTGGTCTCTTGTTCAGCAACAAGAACACATCAATTTGCTAGAGATGAGAGCTGTCCTATTAGCGTTACAACATTTCAAGACTCTTCTAGTTTCGAAAGCAGTAGTGCTAGCGACGGACAATACAACAGTAGTGGCCTACTTGCAGAATCAAGGAGGAACTCGCTGTCATGCTCTCTTTCTTCTTTGCAAAGAAATTCTTCTTCTTTGTCTTCTATCGCACATTCATCTGGTAGTCAGGCATATTCCAGGGACCTTCAATGTACTGGCAGATTGTCTGTCTCGCTTCCACAATCCAGTCAACACAGAATGGCAAGTAGTGTTCGACTCAGTTGTTCTGCGGTGGGATCGTCCTCATGTAGATCTCTTTGCTACCAGTCTGAATCACAAACTGGAAACCTTTGTATCTCCAGTTCCAGACCCTCTGTCCTTTGCAGTAGACGCCATGTCTCTCTCTTGGGACGGAATGTTCGCTTACGCCTTTCCTCCGTTTCGCTTTCTTCTTCTTCATGTGCTTCTCAAGATCAAGCAATCAGACTGCAAGATCATTCTTATTGCACCAGCCTGGCCAAGACAAGCATGGTTTCCAGAACTTCTGCTTCTGTCTTGTGCCAGGCCTCTGGAACTTCCTTTCAGACGAGGTCTTCTGTCTCAGTTCAAGAGAAAAGTGGTACATCCAAGGCCAGAGTCTCTTCATCTTCACGCTTGGCTACTCTCATGGAGGGACTCCGTCAGAAAGGCTTTTCTGAAGGAGCAACCTCGCACATCTCAGTCTGTCAGACACTCTACAGGGATCGTGTATGAAGCCAAGTGGGCAATCTTCTGTGATTGGTGTAGTGGACGGGATATTGATCCAGTCCGAGTCACTGTTCAACAATTAGCTGATTTTCTAGTTTACCTTTTTGAGATTAAACGGTTAGTACCCTCTACTATTAAGGGGTACAGATCAGCTATTGGCAGAACTATTTCTTTACTTGGTGGACCTGATTTTGGGCAAAATGAATACATTTCTTTACTGGTTAGAAGTTTTAGTCTGGAGAGACCTAAACAGAATAAGTTGGTTCCTCAGTGGAATTTAGGGCGTCTTAGCTGCCCTAAACTCTCTCCCTTTTGAACCAGCAGAGGAAGTAGATTTACGTTTTCTCTACCACAAGTGCTGCTTCTTGCTTGCCTTAGCTTCTGGCAGAAGGAGAAGTGAAATTCATGCTTTTTCTGTTTCTGACTCTTGTCTACGTTTCAACAGAAACAAATCTTCTGTAACCCTGTTAACAGATCCTTGTTTCCTTGGAAAGAATCAGATTCCAGATAGGGGTGCTGAACCAGTCATTATTCCAGCGTTGCCAGAAGATGCTTCTTCTAGGTTGTCTTGCCCAATCAGAATCCTGAGGATATATCTAGATAGAACTAAGAATGCTCGTCCTGCCAAGAATACTAGGCTTTTTCTTCCTTTGAAAAAGGGAATTTCTGACATCTCTGCCAAGACTATTTCCTCTTGGATTTGTCGTACTATTCTTCTGGCTTACGAGTCTTCAGGGGAAAAATTTCTTAACCGCCACTCGGTTAAAGCTCATGAAGTTCGTGCCCTTGCTTCTTCCTGAGCACTTTTTAATTCAGCCTCTATTTCAGAGGTTTTGTCGGCTGGGTTTTGGAGATGTCAGAATTCTTTTACTTCCTTTCATCTTAGATCTATGTCTGCACAAGCAGAGTCTTTTTTCACTTGGACCTATAGTTGCTGCTCAACATGTCAGTGTTCCTTTGGTTTCTGAGAGATCGGGGGATTCAGCTGTCTGTTAGATTCTGAGTTTCTCAGAATTTATAGTGGTAAGCTATTTATTGCTATTAAATTATAAATTTTTCTAAGTAAAATTTACTTTTATTAAATAAATACTTACCACTATAAATTATAGGTCCCACCCGTTCCTCCCCTGTTGAGGCTTCTCTTGGGGAAATGGAATGAGGTTTATGGGTGAATTGCTATTTTGATGGTGGTTTTCAACTACTGTGGGTGAAGGTCGCTTGTGGGAGCGTCTCAGAATTTATAGTGGTAAGTATTTATTTAATAAAAGTAAATTTTACTTAGAAAAATTTCTAAGTTTGTTTGTTTACACTTCATTTTCACTGAAATGTTAGAATTTGTAGCGGAATCTGTATAAGGGCCATAAAGATAATACTTTAAAAGTATTTGAGGATGATATAAATTAATTCAATAAAATTTTTGCAAGCAGTGAAATAACCTCCGAACCCTTAGGTGCGCGACCACACCGGACGGCTCTGTACACGTATTTATTAATTTAAATGTTTCTGGTATACATGCAGTTATAAATTTTCCATATTATTAAAACTTAAATAATTTGTTTTTTCGCGGACTATGACAGATATTCCGTGCCTTGTGCAGGTTATCTTAATAATAATGGTTATAAATGTTTGATATAAAACTTAAATAATTTGTTTTTCGCGGACTATGACAGGTATTCCGTGCCTTGTGCAGGTTATCTTAATAGTTATAATTTTTCATATAAAACTTAAATAATAATTTAATTTCTTTCCAAACTATTTAAAATTGTATCGCCTGTGACATGTGTTGCCCCTTTGCAAAATGTTTACAGCCCTAGTCTTTCACATTGAGAAATATAACTTTTATATGCCAAACCATGAACGTGAAAAATCTTCATAGCTTTCTCACATCTTAACTTTTTTGGTCTACTGTGCGGACGCATTGAACAATTACATTTTCATTTGTTACAAAGCACATACCAGGAACATTTATTGACATCAGGTGGGACCGATGTTGTCTCTGTCCTTTCTTGGTACTTTTACGCCAAACGATGAACGTGAAAAATATTGTATTTTAGATAAAATTTTTGACAGTCAATGTTCGCATTTAAAGGAGAAGAGCCAGGAACTCAGTATACGGCCCTGTAAATCAGTCATTTTTAAAGTAGATTTATACATAAAAAAAATTGGTTTGTACACCATTTCAAGACTACAGCATAGTGCCAGAAATGAGTCAACTTTTTTAATGGCCGCCATTTTTTTAAAAGTCACACTTGGTGAATAAAAATGTACGTAAAACTTTTAAATGAAGTGGTATCTACCTAATATTTTGCAATAGTCCCCTTCTGGATGAGTACTGCCCAACATCGTCGTGGCAAACTGGCATAAAGTTTTTGTATATAAAACAAGGGCACTTCATTCCAAGCAGTCATCAACTGAGTCTTGAAGTCGGCAAGATTACGAATCAGAAAAAGTATATTTTTTATTTGGTTTTTCAACAAAAGCCATATATTTTCGATAGGGCTCAAGTCCGGAGATTGAGGTGGCCAACTTATCTGTGGAATTTGATTTCTATGCTTCCAATCCTCAGATTCACGGGACGTATGATAAGGAGCATTGTCATCTTGGAAGTACCATGTATTGTTACCAAAATGTTTAGTTACAACTGGCCAAATATTGTCATCAAGTGTCTGAATATATTTTTGAGAGTTCATATTTCCATCTATGAATGCTAAAGTACCAACACCATACTATGTCAAACAACCCCATACCATTATCTTAATATTTGAAGACTGGCAATATAGCCCAAACATTCCGGTCTCCACTTTTCAGATGTTTTTCTCCAGACCTTCAACTTGCCATCAGGCTTAATAACTATCATAATTTCATCGGAATAGACTACCTTTCTCCACTGATTATTAACAGTCCAATGTAACTTGCCCCTACACCATGCTATGTTCTTCTTTTTGTTTACATTCCGGATTCCTATAGACTTCCTAACTGACCGCCGTGTATAGCCAAGTGAATGAAGTCTTCTTTGAACGGTACGCAGAGAGACTTTTACAGGTGTCCTATTAAATTCACTGGTAATATCCTTCAATGTAGCCCTCCATGAAGTTTTAACGATACGATTTAGTACCCTCCTCCCCTCTTTTGGAACACATTTTGAACGTCCCTTTCGCGGTTTGTTTTCTGTGTCACCACGTTCCCGCCAGCGCTTTAGAAGTTTAGAAATTGTGAACTTGCTTATATTCAAAATATTTGCAACTTCCGATGCTCGGTAACCACCTTCTATAAGTTGTACGATGGTATTTTTTGTGTCGTCTGGTAATTGTTTACCGTGTTTTACCATTTTGTAAACAAGGAAATTGCATAAAAACTGGAATGAATATCGGGTTTAAATTCCGGATTTTAAAAATATGGAAGAGTTACCTCCCGTTGACTACAAATTTAGAATACCGCAATACGTTAGCGCGATCTAAAACACGTTTGAAAGTGTCCAGGCGTTAATAGATGCAGTCCGCCATTAGAAAAGTTGACTCATTTATGGCGCTATGCTGTAAATACGATAGTAAATGAAAAAATGAGGCTCTTTAATTCCACCTATATTAAAGCATAGCGCATCCAAAGTAGCTTCCATTTCAGGTTTGACCTATAATTCCTCGAAATAGTTACCTTTGAAAGAGTTTTACTTATGCGCGCCAGGCCTCGCCCGTCATTATTTTTGTTTTAAAATAAAAAGCTCTTTAAATAAAGACATTTTCAAGCGAAAAATCCATGGGCGAGGCTTGGCGCCGCATTAAACAACAGAAAAAACGGTTGATTTGCGATTTGTTTATCTTTACGGATTACGTAATTTTGGAACCGAATACGGAACGACACTAGACAAACGATTCGGAATGCAAGTTTGATAGAAGAAAACGGAATCATTCGGACCTATGAAAGAGATTTTTTACAACATTTTTCACATCAGAATTTACTTTGAATGCCCTAAATATGACTTAGATAGGATGAGGTAGGTAAAAACAATGTACATTTCCGTGATCAATGTATTGCATGACATGCCTAATCCCCGAGATCCATTCCTTACAAATGAGTGTTTATCCCTGAAGAAATAAGTGAATAAAGATGAGTTATGTATGAAAGTCATGGAGAAATTGTTGGACTATGGTACTCTCCTTTAATGTTTTTAAGAAATCTTTTGAAATATATAACAGTTTTACAAAATTAAGTCCCGTTTTTTTTACCGGCAATGGTCAATGTAGTTACGTATTGGATGCACATAATTCCAAGACTACATGACTTCTAGAAAGAGTATTTTAGTTATCTCAATTGACTTTGTTTTCGATATTTCCAACCCCAATATACCCTTTACAAACAAATCAATTGTTCAGTTTCAAAAGAGCACTTTTTTCACTGAGCAGACGACATGTTAGCGATTTACAATAAACAATTAATAATTGAATGAATTCTTTTGAAGTTTCATTATTGTATGAAAGCGTTGACCGAAGTACATTTTCAATGAAGTGCGGTAGCGCTTCATGTTGAAAATGTAGTTCGATCAACGCTTTCATACCCCCAATGAAACTTCAAAAGAATGCATTCAATTCTTATGATTATATTTAAATCACACCAAAATTTAATATAGTTGAATTTTTCGTTGTGAATTTTATTTGCTGTTGGAAATTACTACGCCATTGATTGTTTACATCTGACGTCGTCATGGAGGCACGTGCACGTTCGGATTTGAGTTTCATTGGGATGTGAAAAATCTCTTTTATAATCATGTGACCACTTCATAACCAATCATATTGTAACATTTCAATGAAAAACGGTAAGTAATGTAATTATTAGAGCTATGAAACTCAACTGCAAAGAAAATAACTGATTGCTTATTTTTGCAAATAAATTTGTATGTTCCTTGTCACATATTTATTTTCAATGTTTTTAACATAATTATATAAAATAAAGAAGAAAAACTTAACATTCTTATACAGAAATAAAAAAAAAATTTAAATTGGAAGATTTCTGATTTAAATGTTGATTTTTTTTATTGTATTTTAGATTTCCAAGAACAATTAAAACCATGAGAGATTTTTCTTCAAGCATGGATATTTCAATACCAAACTTCAAGCAAGAGTACATACAGCTCTGTATATGAATACACATGTTGAAAAACAATGAAAGTAAAATGTACCAATTTCATTCAAGATTAACAAAAGAAACAGATTGTTTTGTCTCTCAATCTAATAAATACATTTTCATCGTAATGGAAGAGGGGGTTGGGGCACCTTAAAATCCGATTTAACTCACCTTTTCCTTTTCCTTTGAAATGCCTGTACCAAGTCAGGGCCATTACACTTCCCCAACATTTCTGTGGTGCATACCGGTATTTGACTTTATCAAATTGTTGGTGATTGATTGTGTCTCTCGCTTTGAAAAGACTGTTGCCTCTGTGCTTGCATGGTAGTTTGTTATTACCATTATTATACAGGATCAATAATTCTCACGGGTGTCGGATTAGACAGATTCCACCACAAAAAATATTGCCAATTTTCTTGAGATCATGAATATTTTAATGCTAAGTAGATTTTTTGTGCAGGACTGTTTATTGTGTGTATTACACACAATACTATATTTTTCAGAGATGCCTGGGAACAAGACTAACTATTTCAACTGTGTTCTATGCTCAAAACGGATGAAAGGAGGGAGGTTTCCAGGGTCATTAAAAAAGTCTCGAAGAAAACTTTTTTAATTGATTCATTTAAGGACAATGTTGTTATATGTAATAGATGTAGGCATTTATGCCGCAAAAATTCAGGCCAGCCAGTAGTATGTGCACGGACACATCAGCATCAGCAGAATGAATCATCCACAAAGACACAGTCTAGTCCTCCATCTATCTCTACCTATACCATCAACCTCAAAATCACACGCGTACTGCTGTATCTGCAAAAAATCAGGCTCAAGAACTAGTAGTAATTTCACAGTTATGCAGAACCACTGCTTTTGTTGAACAGAATGTAATGCTTCCTCCTGGCAAAAGATGTTGTTCGCAACACTTGCAACAAGGAATTTTGACAGGATGCAGCAAAATAATTGCAACTTACAGAATCTTCTTTCGTCAATCGTACATATATTTTAGATATGTTACAACGCATGAGAGAGCTCTGCAAGAAGAATGAAACATGCAGACTTGATTTTGAAAACGCCGGCAGTCTCAGTGAAACAGATTATTGCTCTTTAGTAGGCCTTAGTAAGCAGTCTTTCGACGAATTACGCAAAGAAGTGGAGCCTTACCTTAAAAACACTCCAGCTAGAAGTATTAGAATGCCACTTGCTATATACCTTTGTAAAATGAAATCTGGCATGTCAAACCAATTCCTGTCAACTCTTTTCAACATTTCAAAATCAAGTCTGCGACGGGCAATATCTTCAGTGAGAAAGGCTCTTATGAATCAGTTTGTTCCTTCTAATCTAGGGTTTTCGCATATAACACAAAAAGTCATAAGGAACCACCGTTTCCTGTTATTTTTGTTTGGCATTTTCTCTTTACCAAGAAAAAGCTGTCCCATCTCCCTTATCTTACTCTTTAATCCCTCACCAAGTGTTTCATTAAATAAATCATTACACAAACGATCCCATCTCATACCTGCAGGATCAAGTTTCCGCAATTTGCGAAAATCGTGGTCATACATTAAAGCAGCTGCTTCTGTAGATTTCTATGCTACATTAGACATAATACTTGCATATTTCATTAAACTAGGGGACTCACTTGGAAATATTTCGCAATAGATAGCAACAAAAATATGGAATGCTTCTAACCACTGTGCCATATTCACAATTTTTGTTGTCACAAATTGTTGTTTAACAAAACCTGGGCCACCCTCTCCTTCTCTGTCTTGAAATTTATATTTAATTTCTTTTAAGTTTTTTTTGGGAAGAAGGAGATCGAAACTCACAAATACATTGGCCCATATTTGAGTCTTTGTGTTAGAGTCAATGTCGAGAGTGAGAGGACGGCCACTGTTATTAGCATTGTAATTACATGTAATTGGAGGATTCGTACCTGTCCCCGACATTAAATTGTCTAAAATATGTGTCCCTGGTGAATACGTAGTTGTTCCTGTTTGTAATGGCATGAGTTGAGTTCACTGACGTTGGTTGCTGGTTGACCGAGGTGAGAAATCTGTTCTAGGTATGTCTATAGATCCAGGTAGGTTTATCACCTGTACATTACTAGTATTCACAGTTGATTGGCTGTTCTTGTCTGATTACTGATGTTCGCTGTAGAGATAGGCGGTATAGCAGCTGTCTGTGTGTCATTTTGAGTAGTTGTTAACGATAGCACTGTGTCACCACTCTCAGTTCGACACTGCGGATCAGACTGGGTTTGAATTGTGTTTGAAATGATTCCACTTTGCTGCCATGCTGTAACAACTGACTGAGTAATTGTTGGGATTGCTGCTATTAAAAGCTCATTAAACTGGTATTGTACTGAGTTTTGAACATTTCCAGCAAGAAGTGTTTGTACTGACTCTCTTGTACTCCTATAAGGTAGTCGCCTTGACTTGCGTGGTGGAGGATGAGATTCATCCATGTTACTCGCCATCGCTAGTGTTTAGCTGAAAAATAAACAGTTGTTGTAATTTTGTGCCTGGAATAACCTTTTAATCTATCCAGCCCTATTCAGATTTATCACTTGCATGACAGAAATTAAATGGATATGAAGCAGCCGGCCGCGATACTGGTACTACAATACTGGTACACAATACTGGTAATACCAGTACTTTACCAGTATCTTCCAGTATCTGCAATACTGGTACAGATACTGGTAAATACTAGTTACCCAGTATCTTCCAGTATCTGCAATACTAGAAGATACTGGTCATTGCCAAAATATGAGTATTTTAGATACCGGGAAATACTGGTAATACCAGTATTGCAGATACTGGAAGATTCTGGAAAATACTGGTAATACCAGTATTTCAGATTCTGGAAAATACTGGTTATACCAGTATTGCAGATATTGGAAGATTAGGTAGAATTCCGGTTAACCCGAGTTTTTATGTCTACATTATACTAAAAGAATTGAATATAATTCATACTCATACGTCATTTCTGCTGTACATAACATAAGAGGCAAAAGCCCTGTAATGTCAAAATATTTTGTATGGTCCCTTAGAGTTTGATATATATTGGTAAGGTAATTTGACATGACTGGGCGGAGCCTAATACTAACGGTAATTCTGGAAAATACTGGTTATACCAGTATTGCAGATATTGGAAGATTAGGTAGAATTCCGGTTAACCCGAGTTTTTATGTCTACATTATACTAAAAGAATTGAATATAATTCATACTCATACGTCATTTCTGCTGTACATAACATAAGAGGCAAACGCCCTGTAATGTCAAAGTATGTTGTATGGTCCCTTAGAGTTTGATATATATTGGTAAGGTAATTTGACATGACTGGGCGGAGCCTAATACTAACGGTAAATACAATGAGCTGTGATTTACAGTTAGAATTAGGCTCTGCCCACACGTGTCAAATTACCAGATACTAGAGTTTCCAGTATTGTGTGTTTTACAATACTAGTATTACCAGTATTGCTGGATGAAGAATACTGGAGCTTCCAGTATTGCGTGTTTTACAATACTAGTATTACCAGTATTGTGTGCTTTACAATACTAGTATTACCAGTATTGTTGGATGAAGAATACTGGAGCTTCCAGTATCGTGTGTTTTACAATACTAGTATTACCAGTATTGTTGGATGAAGAATACTGGAGCTTCCGGTATTGTGTATAGATCAACGATTCTGGTATTCCAGTATTGTAAATGCACGATACTGGTATTACCAGTATTGTAACATTACAATACTGGTATTTCTAGTATTGTACAGTGTTACAATACTGGTATTACCAGTATTGTAATATTTACAATACTGGTATTTCCAGTATTGTGAATATTATAATACTGGTAATACCAGTATTGTAAATATTACAATACTGGTAATACCAGTATCGCGGCCGGCTGCTTCATATTATCCAATTAAATTACTGATACACATAAATTGCAACATTAACCGCAGTACACATAGACCACCAAAAACTGCAATGCACATAAACTGCAGAACATACATTGTATCCAATATATGTATCCAATACATTTAACTGCATTAATATCCAGTAGTCACTGAGACTCATAAATTGCCTAAAATAATGACTGCCCACGAATTGTATCAGATAGGCAGTACTCATAAACTGCATTACATAAAACAGTAGCCATACATTGTATAAAAATTCTGTAATACCCATAAACTGCACAAATCGATACAGTACACATAAACTGCACCATTAACCGCAGTACACATAAACTGTGCGAATAATCGCAGTACACATAAACTGCAGAACATGCATGGTATCACAATACACTGTTTGGCATTAAAAAATACAAATTAACAGGAATTCACCATCGATGTACATGTACATTTTTTGTATATTTGTGTCTACCATGCATTAGTTCCGTTAATTTAAATAAAATTATTTGTGCATTCCTTTTCTTTCATTTTAGCATATCATTGATTTTCATATACAATTTACAAACAATAAATAACTGACAGATCATGCATGTTATAATATATATAATGCCAAAAACCATAATAACAGAAAATAAAAAGTTGTTACTTAGATAAATTAATCAATGCTCCCTTTGTGCTTCTGTAGTTTCTCAAATTTCCATCGTCGTTGAAATGTACATCATCCCCGAACAGATTCTCTAAGGTTTCTTTCACTCCTTTAATTTTCCAAAAGTTAATCTTCGATTTAGACACCAGCTCTCTCTTCATGAAATTATTTGCTATCCTCTTAAAATAATTCTACTTTTCTACAGTAATATGACAATACTGGTACAGATACTGGTAAATACTAGTTACCCAGTATCTTCCAGTATCTGCAATACTAGAAGATACTGGTCATTGCCAAAATATGAGTATTTTAGATACCGGGAAATACTGGTAATACCAGTATTGCAGATACTGGAAGATTCTGGAAAATACTGGTAATACCAGTATTTCAGATTCTGGAAAATACTGGTTATACCAGTATTGCAGATATTGGAAGATTAGGTAGAATTCCGGTTAACCCGAGTTTTTATGTCTACATTATACTAAAAGAATTGAATATAATTCATACTCATACGTCATTTCTGCTGTACATAACATAAGAGGCAAAAGCCCTGTAATGTCAAAATATTTTGTATGGTCCCTTAGAGTTTGATATATATTGGTAAGGTAATTTGACATGACTGGGCGGAGCCTAATACTAACGGTAATTCTGGAAAATACTGGTTATACCAGTATTGCAGATATTGGAAGATTAGGTAGAATTCCGGTTAACCCGAGTTTTTATGTCTACATTATACTAAAAGAATTGAATATAATTCATACTCGTACGTCATTTCTGCTGTACATAACATAAGAGGCAAACGCCCTGTAATGTCAAAGTATGTTGTATGGTCCCTTAGAGTTTGATATATATTGGTAAGGTAATTTGACATGACTGGGCGGAGCCTAATACTAACGGTAAATACAATGAGCTGTGATTTACAGTTAGAATTAGGCTCTGCCCACACGTGTCAAATTACCAGATACTAGAGTTTCCAGTATTGTGTGTTTTACAATACTAGTATTACCAGTATTGCTGGATGAAGAATACTGGAGCTTCCAGTATTGCGTGTTTTACAATACTAGTATTACCAGTATTGTGTGCTTTACAATACTAGTATTACCAGTATTGTTGGATGAAGAATACTGGAGCTTCCGGTATTGTGTATAGATCAACGATTCTGGTATTCCAGTATTGTAAATGCACGATACTGGTATTACCAGTATTGTAACATTACAATACTGGTATTTCTAGTATTGTACAGTGTTACAATACTGGTATTACCAGTATTGTAATATTTACAATACTGGTATTTCCAGTATTGTGAATATTATAATACTGGTAATACCAGTATTGTAAATATTACAATACTGGTAATACCAGTATCGCGGCCGGCTGCTTCATATTATCCAATTAAATTACTGATACACATAAATTGCAACATTAACCGCAGTACACATAGACCACCAAAAACTGCAATGCACATAAACTGCAGAACATACATTGTATCCAATACATTTAACTGCATTAATATCCAGTAGTCACTGAGACTCATAAATTGCCTAAAATAATGACTGCCCACGAATTGTATCAGATAGGCAGTACTCATAAACTGCATTACATAAAACAGTAGCCATACATTGTATAACAATTCTGTAATACCCATAAACTGCACAAATCGATACAGTACACATAAACTGCACCATTAACCGCAGTACACATAAACTGTGCGAATAATCGCAGTACACATAAACTGCAGAACATGCATGGTATCACAATACACTGTTTGGCATTAAAAAATACAAATTAACAGGAATTCACCATCGATGTACATGTACATTTTTTGTATATTTGTGTCTACCATGCATTAGTTCCGTTAATTTAAATAAAATTATTTGTGC
Source organism: Bathymodiolus septemdierum (assembly GCA_963383655.1). Lineage (NCBI taxonomy): Eukaryota > Metazoa > Mollusca > Bivalvia > Mytilida > Modiolidae > Bathymodiolus > Bathymodiolus septemdierum. The sequence goes on from OY726525.1 coordinate 67,081,724, forward strand.
ATTCCTTTTCTTTCACTTTCGCATATCATTGATTTTCATATACAATTTACAAACAATAAATAACTGACAGATCATGCATGTTATAATATATATAATGCCAAAAACCATAATAACAGAAAATAAAAAGTTGTTACTTAGATAAATTAATCAATGCTCCCTTTGTGCTTCTGTAGTTTCTCAAATTTCCATCGTCGTTGAAATGTACATCATCCCCGAACAGATTCTCTAAGGTTTCTTTCACTCCTTTAATTTTCCAAAAGTTAATCTTCGATTTAGACACCAGCTCCCTCTTCATGAAATTATTTGCTATCCTCTTAAAATAATTCTACTTTTCTACAGTAATATGACAATACTGGTACAGATACTGGTAAATACTAGTTACCCAGTATCTTCCAGTATCTGCAATACTAGAAGATACTGGTCATTGCCAAAATATGAGTATTTTAGATACCGGGAAATACTGGTAATACCAGTATTGCAGATACTGGAAGATTCTGGAAAATACTGGTAATACCAGTATTTCAGATTCTGGAAAATACTGGTTATACCAGTATTGCAGATATTGGAAGATTAGGTAGAATTCCGGTTAACCCGAGTTTTTATGTCTACATTATACTAAAAGAATTGAATATAATTCATACTCATACGTCATTTCTGCTGTACATAACATAAGAGGCAAAAGCCCTGTAATGTCAAAATATTTTGTATGGTCCCTTAGAGTTTGATATACATTGGTAAGGTAATTTGACATGACTGGGCGGAGCCTAATACTAACGGTAATTCTGGAAAATACTGGTTATACCAGTATTGCAGATATTGGAAGATTAGGTAGAATTCCGGTTAACCCGAGTTTTTATGTCTACATTATACTAAAAGAATTGAATATAATTCATACTCATACGTCATTTCTGCTGTACATAACATAAGAGGCAAACGCCCTGTAATGTCAAAATATTTTGTATGGTCCCTTAGAGTTTGATATACATTGGTAAGGTAATTTGACATGACTGGGCGGAGCCTAATACTAACGGTAATTCTGGAAAATACTGGTTATACCAGTATTGCAGATATTGGAAGATTAGGTAGAATTCCGGTTAACCCGAGTTTTTATGTCTACATTATACTAAAAGAATTGAATATAATTCATACTCATACGTCATTTCTGCTGTACATAACATAAGAGGCAAACGCCCTGTAATGTCAAAGTATGTTGTATGGTCCCTTAGAGTTTGATATATATTGGTAAGGTAATTTGACATGACTGGGCGGAGCCTAATACTAACGGTAAATACAATGAGCTGTGATTTACAGTTAGAATTAGGCTCTGCCCACACGTGTCAAATTACCAGATACTAGAGTTTCCAGTATTGTGTGTTTTACAATACTAGTATTACCAGTATTGCTGGATGAAGAATACTGGAGCTTCCAGTATTGCGTGTTTTACAATACTAGTATTACCAGTATTGTGTGCTTTACAATACTAGTATTACCAGTATTGTTGGATGAAGAATACTGGAGCTTCCAGTATCGTGTGTTTTACAATACTAGTATTACCAGTATTGTTGGATGAAGAATACTGGAGCTTCCGGTATTGTGTATAGATCAACGATTCTGGTATTCCAGTATTGTAAATGCACGATACTGGTATTACCAGTATTGTAACATTACAATACTGGTATTTCTAGTATTGTACAGTGTTACAATACTGGTATTACCAGTATTGTAATATTTACAATACTGGTATTTCCAGTATTGTGAATATTATAATACTGGTAATACCAGTATTGTAAATATTACAATACTGGTAATACCAGTATCGCGGCCGGCTGCTTCATATTATCCAATTAAATTACTGATACACATAAATTGCAACATTAACCGCAGTACACATAGACCACCAAAAACTGCAATGCACATAAACTGCAGAACATACATTGTATCCAATACATTTAACTGCATTAATATCCAGTAGTCACTGAGACTCATAAATTGCCTAAAATAATGACTGCCCACGAATTGCATCAGATAGGCAGTACTCATAAACTGCATTACATAAAACAGTAGCCATACATTGTATAAAAATTCTGCAATACCCATAAACTGCACAAATCGATACAGTACACATAAACTGCACCATTAACCGCAGTACACATAAACTGTGCGAATAATCGCAGTACACATAAACTGCAGAACATGCATGGTATAACAATACACTGTTTGGCATTAAAAAATACAAATTAACAGGAATTCACCATCGATGTACATGTACATTTTTTGTATATTTGTGTCTACCATGCATTAGTTCCGTTAATTTAAATAAAATTATTTGTGCATTCCTTTTCTTTCATTTTAGCATATCATTGATTTTCATATACAATTTACAAACAATAAATAACTGACAGATCATGCATGTTATAATATATATAATGCCAAAAACCATAATAACAGAAAATAAAAAGTTGTTACTGAGATAAATTAATCAATGCTCCCTTTGTGCTTCTGTAGTTTCTCAAATTTCCATCGTCGTTGAAATGTACATCATCCCCGAACAGATTCTCTAAGGTTTCTTTCACTCCTTTAATTTTCCAAAAGTTAATCTTCGATTTAGACACCAGCTCCCTCTTCATGAAATTATTTGCTATCCTCTTAAAATAATTCTACTTTTCTACAGTAATATGACGAGTTTTCTGTCTGGGTAATTGTACTTTTCTACAGTAATATGACGAGTTTTCTGTCTGGGTAATAATTGTACTTTTCTACAGTAATATGACGAGTTTTCTGTCTGGGTAATAATTGTACTTTTCTACAGTAATATGACGAGTTTTCTGTCTGGGTAATAATTGTACTTTTCTACAGTAATATGACGAGTTTTCTGTCTGGGTAATAATTGTACTTTTCTACAGTAATATGACGAGTTTTCTGTCTGGGTAATAATTTACAAATAGTAACTGATTGTAATATATGTCTTGAAATAAATGTTTCTGCTAAAAGTACCAATGTTAACACCAGTTCTACACAGTATTGTTCATTAACTTGTGTAACATCCAGGTCATTTCCACCTATATGTAGTACAACATGGTCTGGCTGGGAAGACTGAATTTTAGAATTTATCTGTGACGTATGAACACTGTTCATAACCTGTCCACCACCAATTCCGTAAAATTCAACATTTATATTGTGTAAATCAAAGTTTTTAAATGCCTGTCTGGCCTCCACATAATCATTTAATCGTCGTACGTGTGAACTCCCCGCTATCAAAACGGACATAATTAAATTCAATTAAAAATACTAAATTGTTCTTCGTACAATTGTTATTTTCCGCTCTGCACTTGTTGACAAATTGTCTTGCAATCACTTAATAATTCAACTATGTATCAATTACACCCAAACCAAATTCTGCAATACACATAATTAGCGATCAAATGTTTACCTTTCTATCGAACTGGTTTCCACATTCAACCCGTAAAACTTAAACACAATTGAAAATCTTGCAATCTTTATTTTTGTACAACTGAAATAAAAATTAAAAAAAACTATCACTTACATAATATCCATTTTTTGTCGGTTAGACAAGACCTACAAGACTATCTGACCGAATGTCAGACAGTGGCTCTGACAATTTGGCACAAACTGAACTTATCCTTGTTTCTGTGAGCTAGCACTTTGTGGACAACCGAACAAAAGGAACCAAAACATACATTTTGAAGAGCACAAATGACTTTTAATTATATACAAGAAAAAGTAATAAATGCCATTTGATAAAAAAAAAAGGAAAATTAATATTATGTTTTGTATTGTATTAGTGAAAATTGTAATGCAGTTGTCTGGTATCGGTACGGTACAGCAATGAATGTTTGTGTAGTGTCAAAACATTTCAGAAAATTAAAAAAAAAAAAAAAAAATACATAATATTAAAAAACAATAAGTTTACACACACGAATGAGATGGTAGCACACATATACAATAAAAACAGTAAAAATTGAAGTTCTTGTTTATTTCCGATAATGCAACAGCAAATTCCGTATATTCTGTGCCGATACTCATGTTCTTATTTATCGTTCATCATCTTTATAGTTGTAACAAATTAACGATTTTTAAATACTTAATAAGTAAAATTCATATATTTCCGTGAGAACTTTATTATTTTTTAACTTAAAGGCCAGGGTCTGGGTATAATGAATGAAATGGTGGGGAATTCAATTTTCTTAGCCACAGTCACACCAGAGACAGTTTTTTGAAAATATCTTGAATAAACAAAATATATTCAATATATATTTTGTTGTGGAGCTGAGAACACTGATGAAGAAGAAATATCATCTAACAATTTTAAAAATAGTTGTATAATGATTTCAAAATTTATTTCTAAAGTCATGAGTATTTTGAATTTGAAATCTCACTATGATTGACAACTAGGCGGATACAACACATGTTATTGTTTACAAAGGAAGTAAATGTTGCCATGCAGCCATGCGTAATCACATGCTCTTACCTTTTTCTTTTCTGCATATTCTTTTTTATAATCCTTACTTTCAGCAATATCACATTTTGTAAAGGTTTTTGACAATAAACTATTTTGATCAAGTTAAATGGTAAAACACAGCTGTCATGTTTGCTTTTTGTATAAAGACTATAAATTGAGCTGAAACAATATTTCCCTCCAAAACTTATTCCTAGTGAAAAGGCGCAAAAAAAAGTTTTCTGAGAACACACAATTATTCCAAAATTGTGTCTTATTCCCACATATGTCCCATATAAGGGAATCCTCCTGGATTGGGAAACCAGTGTCTTACAAGAGACACTACACACTTTGGCATTGTATCCCTTTTGTGCCAGTCATATCTCTGCCTTCTAGGGTCTCGTGACATTGCATCAGCTTTCATTACAACGTATCTGTCATCATTCCATATACCACGATGCAATAACATTGTCCAAAACCGTTTGTAGTGTTCCTTCCTAAGACCTGAATTTCGCAGGTGGGGTTCTTCTGTGTTTGCATGCCACCACAATTGTCTGTTTTGTTCATTTGTAATGCAAGGTTTGCAGAAACAATATGGACATTCATCTTGTGATTGGTCCTGTTCAATCACAAATCCAGGATTTTCATCTTCTTTTTCAGTCTCCATACTTTCTGTTTGTGTACAGTTGTCCTGTGTGTTCCCGCCATTTTCAGAAACAAAGGATTCAGCTTCAATATTAATATCCCAGTTGTAATGTCCAACTAAACTCTTTATAGTCTATAACTGAAGACTATTTAATTCCATTGTAACTTTGTTTTTTTTTCAAATTCAGCCATATATCAGTAATTAAAGCTGTGCTATATTTTTATCAATGTTGTAATCACTCTGGAATGTCTGGGTCATGTATTACACACATACACTGACACTGCATGATTGTTTACCAAAATATCAAGTAGTGAAGGGTCATCTTTGGGATGAAAAAAAATAAAATTATTCAAAGTAAATAGAAAAAATAATGTTATAAATAACTGGTCTAAGAATGTGAGAAATATCAGTGGTTGACTAGTAATTCTGGTTTGTCCTAAACCTGAATAATTACTATGCTATTTTTATAATCTGTTTGTGATTGCAAACTATTCCCCCTGTTGGTCCTTTCGATAATAAATCCTGATCCTTTACCCCATAGTAACAGATGAATAATTTATTTCCAACATGGATTCACTAAAGAGAAAACGTCCACCAAATTTTAGATTAGAAATACCCGGTGATAAACATTTAAAAAATCGTATACAAGAAAAATTTCAAGAAGTAAAACGTTACTTGACAACTTCTCTGGGTAAACCTGTAAACAATGCCAACATTATAAAGGAACTTAGATGTTTGGAAAAAACATCGCCATGAAAACGTCTCCAGTGATGAGATCCATGCTTTTCCATCAACGTATGCGCAAGTGGCAAAAAAGGATGTAAATCAAGATCTTTTTATAACTGCAGAACAATCCATCATTACATATGGTGAAATTTTTGAAGCTCATTCCAGTGTTTGTAGAGGAAAGTTAAAAACAACCAAAAGAACAATGAAAGGACATGTTACATCAGTAAGACTTGCATGTTCCAAAGACAAATCACATTCCTATTTATGGATGAATACTTGGTGAATCACAGGTTGAGCAATGCGTTTTTCAGTTCTGGAATTTTGCCTGTTCATTATACTAGATTTGCTAAAGCAGGCTGGCATAGGATGCATAACCAAGGACAAAAGAAGTAGGATTTTCAGAAAGTACAAAGATCATGCGGAAAGGGAGTCCGAAGATTCAATTCAGGTTGCCATCAATGAAGAGATAGCTTCATATGAGGAATTGGATGGGATAAATATAAAGACTGATGCAAGACATGGATGGCGAAAGAATTCAAAAGACACATCAGCTGTTGCTCTGGGAGAAACAACGCACAAAGTTATGGATTGTGTTCATGTCACTAATACTCGAGATCATGTTACACAAAGACATGAAAGGATTGGAACAGAGACAATTTATGAACATTTGGCCGAAAAAGATGTGTCAGTTAAAATTCATGCACATGACGGAAATCTTTCTATTAACAAGTTTATAAAAGATACACATTTCACAACAAATCAAAATGACCTGTGGCATGCAGTGAAAGCTATAAAGAAAGCTATTACCAATGTTTCAAAGGGGCCAAAATATTCTCATGGAATTACTTGGAGTGAACAACTCGCTGATAAAATGGAGTCGATAGCTACACACATTAAGTGGACAATTCGTAACTGCAATGAAAATCCACAACAGCTGAAGGAATACTTAGAGAATATTGTTCTTTATAATCTTTATTTCTCAAACTGACAGTGCATAGCACATATACAGAGAAGTTACAAATAAATGGACAGATTAAACTATATACAATATATACAAATACAGTAAATCGACAGATGGAATTAGCCGGGAGGACAAACTATCATATTTATATATCTAATAAATTTACATAGTTTTTGCAGGATTGGTTTCCGTTCACTAGTCATTAAATTTTTGAATTTTATTATATTGGAACGTTCAATTAAATGTTTTGGAAGTAGTGAAGTACGTTTTTCGCTTAAATTAGTACATTCAAATATGTAATGATATTCGTCTCCAATTTGATTCTTTTGACAAAGTTCGCAATAGCGATTTTCCCTCGGAATATTACTCCATCTTCCCTTTTCTATGGGCAATTTATGATTTGTAGTTCTAAATTTACATAAAAGAAGGGAATTTTGTTCATCTAAAATATTAAAATATTCTTCAAATTTAAAATCAGTTTTGAAAATTCTATAATTAAATGCTTTAGGGGAATTATGGACTGACGAATTCCAATCCTGTAAAAACTGGTCTAACAATGTTTGTTTTATACTTTGTTTTAGCCACTCGATGCTTTTGAAAGTTTGCGTTTGCCATATATTAGAAAAACCAGTTTCGTTTAATATTTTTTCCAAACATTTTATCCATTTAATATCGAAATTTTGTTGCGAATACAAATGATGTGATAAACTACATAATGCATGATATTTTGGATTGTTTTCCACAAAAAATTTTTGCCCAAAAAGAAATAATTCTAATTTTAATGTCGATTTCGACCGGATATCTACCTAATTCACCATATATCATATAATTCGGAGTAGACGTCTTGAGGTTCAAAATCATTTTACAAAATTTTAAGTGTAATTTTTCTAACACGTCATTGTTTCCAAATCCCCATATTTCGCAGCCATAAAGTAAAATTGGTTTAACCATTTTATCGAAAAGACTTAATAGACATTTTATAGATAAATTGTGTTTTCTTCCTAATTTCAGTACTGCATACATAGAAACAACTGTTTTATCCACTAAACGTTTTTTTGCCAGATTGAAATTGCCAGTTTTGCTAAAAATAATACCGAGATAATTGAAGTTTTTGACTACTTCAATTTCGGAGCCATTATATTTAAAAGATAAATTTTGAGGTGTACGACCACTCCCAAATATGACAATTTTAGTTTTATCAATGTTAACTTTCAGCTTCCAGGTTAAACAGTATTCATGAAAAGCATCGAGCTGTGCCTGTAAATCACTCTCAGATTCTGATAATATAACCGTATAATCAGCATGTAGTATTATAAATAATTTCAAATAAATATTTAACTGGTTTTCGAGATCGCCTGAGATTGATTCTAAGCCTGTAACATTTTTGGCTTCTAGAAAAGTTTCTAAGTCATTTAAGAATAAGGAAAATAAAAACGGCGATAAATTTTCTCCCTGTCTAACTCCATTGTCACATGCAAAATAATCTGATTTGCACTTATAAAACACAATACATGATTTTATATTACAATACATATTAAAAATAACATCGTACATTTTCCCATTTATATTGTTTAGTAACATTTTATGCCATAAACCAGCTCGCCAAACAGTATCAAAGGCCTTCATAAAATCAACGAATGCGCAGTACATTTTTTTTCTTTTTACATTTTAGAATTTCAAAAAAAGATTGCAAAGTGAACATATTATCTGAAGTGGAATATCCTTTGCGGAAGCCAGATTGGTTTTCACTTAAAACAGAAAAAGAGTCAGAAAATTCAATTAATCTCTCATTCAGTATTGCAGTGAAAAGTTTACCGAGGCAACTTACAATTGTAATCGGTCGATAATTTTTGGGGTCAAATTTATCGCCTTTATTTTTATAGATAGGTTTTATCATCCCAATTAACCAACTGCTAGGCATAATACCATTATCAAATATAACATTAAATAATTTTTCATAAGCATTAATAAACTGGTTCACCGTACTTTTGATATACTCGTTTATTATTTCATCTTCACCGCTTGCTTATTCATTTTTAAGTTTTCGGACACATTTAAAAATTTCGTCTTTTGTTATTGGTAAATTAATATGGCTATTGATTTGCTCTAAAGTTCCTTCATCCATATCTAGTTGACCTTCGTAAACGTTACCTTCTGAATCGGAATTTAGATCTCTGAAAAAGTCGAAAAGTTTGTCAATGCCAATATCAGGTTGATTTTTTCTCTTCCCTTTATTTAATAATTTCCAAAAATCCTTTGGGTTTGTCGAATGTAATTCATCTAGATTTTTTGTCATATTTTGAGAATAATCTTTGAATTTTTTATTTAAAAGATTCTAGATTTGAATCGTCTCTTTATTTTCCTATAATTTTTTCGGGCGAATTTACAGTCTAAGTCAAACCATGGTTTACTTAAGAACTGTTTTTCCTTATGGTTTTTATCTGAATTTGAACCAAGGGTTTTCCTGTCAGACGTGATCAAAATAATACATAAATCTCCTGTTAATGAATCTATTATATTTGGGTTAATTCTTTCGTGTGGTAGATTTTCTAGTTTATCTGAAAGTTCGGTCAGTTTAGAAGATTCTATATTGTTTTGGAAATCTAATTGCTTGTTTACATCCCATTTCCTGATTCTGGCTACACCGTTGTTTTCTATGCTTTCCAGATTAGTTTTATCTTTGACGGAGTTGCATGAAAATGAAATAGCAAGCGGACAGTGGACGTCAGGAAAAAGACAATTAAAATCTCGTACAGTGAAGTTTACAAACGATTTAAAAAAATATGGGCTACTAATACAATAATCTACAGTACTGGAATTTCTACATGTTAATCTACCAATACCTTTGTCATCACCAATACGACTATTTACAATAAACAACTGGTTTGCTTTACAAAAATTAAGCAACATATTTCCATATTTATTTTTATTTTTATCAATATTTTTACGTTTTAGTGGTATGTTTAGGTTTTCTAAAATACCAGCATGATTTTCGATAAACTCATCTATGTTATTTTCACCATGTTCAAAATTAACATTTACATAATCATCATCTTCTCCGGTTCTTGAATTAAAATCACCAATTAAGCCAACATATTTAGAATTAGTAGAAAAAGAATGTAATTCATCTTCAATTTGGTTAAAGGCTTCGTCTGAAGAATATCTAGTATATTCTGGTGGTATATATATTGTCCCGAATATAACAGGTTGCTCTAAATTGAATACTTTTCCGTCAATTTTAACCCATAATACAAACTCACATTCATTTTCTAATATCTGGACATGGTTCACTAAATTCTCTCTAAATCCTAATAGTATACCACCTGATCTCATACGAGCTACGTTTTTTCTATGTTTAGATTTGAATACATAACCTGGTAAATCGATTGAATCGAACATATCGGTTTTTGTTTCTACAAAACAAACAAAATCATTCGACCTAATTAAATTTTCGAATTCAGGGTATTTAAGTTTAGATTTGAAACCACAACAATTCAAATAGAGTAATTTTATATTGTGATTATTGACCGGATTTGAGTACAAAGGTGAGTTTAACGATTCAGTCCTATCAGATATATTACTTTGACACGATGATAAATGCTTAGACGAGTCTAATGTATTGTTACAATGATAATCTTTCGTTTTTATACAACTTTCATAATAAAAATTATAAATGATATCAAAATTTCTATTTTCTATTTCAACTACATCAAGATAATCTGATAATACATACATTTCTTTTGAATATTTTTCTGAGTTACAAGTTACATTTTTATTTATATTGCTCTCGATACAGTTAACAACATTATAGCCACGGGTATACGTACATGTTATATTGGTGGCAGTGGTATTTGAAACTATATTTGAGAGACCATCATTAGATATTTCAGATTCATTTCTTAAATCATTAATATATATACATGTATCAGTAGATAAAGTACTAGTATTATTTACTAACACAACTTCATTATTAACATTATTAAATGAAAATTTAATTGATTCATCTACAACAACAGGATCATCATCTACAATCATATGAAAGTCTTGTATTTTATCAGACTTTGAGAAATGTTTATTTATAATATTTGTATGTATAAAACCATAATTTTTACAAACGTTTAAGTCTTTTTCAACATAGTTCGGAGAAAGATTGTGAGAGGGTTCTCCCTGGGGAGGGGAGTTCCACACATTGTCAACATTAACGGGTCTGTCTTCGCGGACAAGCACCACATGACGTCGTTGTTGTTTTGCTTCCCTCATTATCGGATAAAGGTTTTTTCTTCTGTTGTTAATTTCAGCGGGATATTGTTCGCTGATACCGAAAGAGGATCCTTTTAATTTATATGCGTTTTGTAGCACCATTTGTAGATCATTATGATATATAAAGCGAGCTACAATAGGTCGTGCATTATTTGTCCCGCGTCTCCCAAATCGGTGGATGTTCCCGAATTCAATATAGTGATCAATCTCCAATTCCTGTCTGATGAAACCTCTGAGTTTATTTTCACAATTTTCGGACTGAGATTGATATAGACCAGTAAAAACAAGATTGTTTTTCATACTACGACACTGCAAGTCTAGCACCTTACTTTTTAGATCGTGAATGTCTGCTGTGAGAGTTTTAATCTGGCCCGACTCAGTAACTGGTTGAACAACGGGTTTCTCCTCTAGGTTTTTGATCCTTGTATCCTGGTGAATTATGTTCCGTGTATTGTGTTTAATCTGAGAGTCAGCTTGATCAAATAAGTTGCTAACACCCTGACAACTATTTTCGCATTCTGTCAGTGTTTTACGAAAGTTAGTCACTTTATCTTCTAGGGATCTTACTCTAGCGGAAACTGCTAGGAAATCTGCTTTCATGTCGTCTAAACGTTTTCCCATATTTTTCTCCATCTGTATCATTCTATTGTCGATCTTTGTGACGATTTCAAGGATCAAACTGAGTACGGAGTTATCATTGGACGCTTCAACGATTTTCCTACTTTCCTCAATGAGTTTTGACGTATTGCCCAGTGACATCCTTACAAGGAGTTTAATTGGTTAAAAAGACAGGTGAACAGTTCAAATTTACTACGAACAGCTGATTTTACTACGTGGGTCCAACTTCCTATTACACTGTTGTGAGCAGTTTTCTACAGCAAGTTTTTGCCCCGGGATATAAACAAGACGGGTCTCTATGAACTTTTCAATATTAACGAAATATGGATTTTAGGTGCCCAAATGTCAGAATTTAAGAATCGATATACAAATATATGACAATAATATTCACGTTTGTGAAATTTGAGTCCAAACTCCTCAACATATCTATCCGAAATCCATAGTTTTTTACGATATGAAAAATACTTCACAATACATCTAGTCACGTGTTGAACATTACAGTAACAATCACACAACATGTCATCCTACATCTCGATGCAAAACTGATAAGAATTACGAATCTTCAAGAATTGTAATTACAAGTTCAAAAGCAAAGAAGTTGCTAGATTCTGTCATCCGTCGCTCGACTATTTATAACGCTCCTGAGGATTATGTTTTAGCAAAGGACACATTTTATGTCGAAAGCTTTAATAATGTTATAAACATATTTCAAGATAAACGCATTAATTCCGTTCAAACCTTGCTGTACTTCACTGGAATGAAAATGTAGACAGAAAATACACATCGATTTGGAAGTCTAGAAATCCAAATGCCCCCACTTCACAAAGAGGAAAGAAAGTGTACAAAGAATTAACATATAATTATAGGAAAAACATTTGGAAAAGTTATATTGCAAGTTTTTATTAATTGTTTTTGTGATATATATATAACTGAAAATATCTATTGTGCCAATAAGATAAAACTCAACACTGTTCCTATAATCTATTAAAGGGATATTGTCTACCAGCAGCGTAATTTTTTCATGCCCACAATTATTGTCGATTTCCGTACTGACCTTCATAAAATGAAGATTAACACCGACTTATGTTGCAAAAGATACGATTTTTTGACAAAAAAAACCCAAAACTATCGTTGTCAGAATTATTGTCCGGATGACAATATTCAAATCTATTCATATGGCCTTCTATGTGAACACGTCTTGAGCATGCGCACTGTTTAGAAACAATAGTTCTTGGGCAAAAGAGAAACTGTCAACGCGTGGAAGAAAGCGGACTTTGACGGATTCAGAGATAAAGAGGAATAGAAGTGAAGTATCTTCCAAATGGAACAAATGCAGGATATATGTAGGGGACTAGTTGGACCGTTGCCGTTGGATGGAGCGAACTCAAGGAAGTGCTTGATTATTGTTGATAGGTGAGCCGAGCATGTTGCCTTCTTTTCTCAATCGTTTTTCATATTTTATGAATTTATGATGATGCCTATGATCATTTTCGGTAGATATTAATCAATATATGTAATTTTGCACCTGGCAACAGCAAATTATTGTCAATGAGTAGCATAAAACGGCCATATTTGCGAGGTAAACAAACACAAATTTTAAGAGGCCAGCAAAGGGGAAATGGGAGTGCAAAAATGATATCAATGGCAATGCAGTTTATTATTATCAATTTAAAAAAAAAATTGAATCAATTCATTTTTAATGCAAGAATTAAAAATGTACATGGCTTAATGAAAACCGTATAAAGTTCTTTTTATTCAAGCAAATTTATTTCTTTGATATACAACATATAATTAGGGTTTTAATTTTATAAAATTTCAACATCTTGGACATGAAACTTAGTTTTGGGAACCAAAAGTATATACCTTACTTTCTGCGAATTATCACTATAATGGAAAATCAATATGTATTTTTCAAATAAAAGCTTTCTATTTAAAGAAGCTTCATTTCAATTGCACTTTTAGTTTGGATCCTGTAAGTATAATAATATATAATTATAAACAAGATTTTGAAGAAATGATATGAATATCCATTGAAATTTTCAAGTTTCAGAACTTTTTTTATATATGACAACACAATTTTACTGAAAATTTCAGAAATGTCCTAAAATGCATATTTTAGACCATGGCTAAATGAAAATCATTTTCAATTCCTTTATGCAAACAAGTTTATATCTTGGGTACGGGAATTACATTACATAAATAAGGTTAAACGTACTTTTCAACAAGTTTGAACATAACACTTTGCTATGGGAGCCAAAATTGTATCTTCCTGTCTGTGAATTATCACCATAGTGGAACATCAGTATGTATCTTTTATATAAAAAGCTTTCCATTTAAATAAGTGTCATTTCAGTAGCGTTTTTAGTTTGGATCCTGTAAGTATGATATATCAACAAGGTTTTTAAAAAATAATATGAAGATCTATAGAAATTTGCAAGTTTCAGAAACTTTTCTATATATGTGACTATAAAATTTTACTGAAATGTCCTGAACTGCATATTTTAGACTATGACTAAATGAAAATCGTTTTCAATTTCCTTATGCAAACCAAGTTTATTTCTCGACTATTCTAAAAACATTACATTAACTAGTTTTTTACTACATTTCAACAATTTTGGACATAATTTGTAGTTCAGGGAGCCAAAATTATACTTTACTATCTTAGAATTATCAACATAGACATGATAGAGGCAACTCAATATGTATTTTTCATATAAAGGCTTTCTATTTAAAGAATTGTCATTTGAACTGCTTTTTATCCCTTCGCCAACGAAGTTGCGAAGGGATATAGTAACGCTACCGTCCGTCCATCCGTCACATCCTTGTGAACACTCTATAATCAACATCCTTCAATGGATTTTGACCAAACTTGGTACATACTTAGTCCTTAAGAGAATTTGAAACCCTATTGATTTTCAAGGTCAAGGTCACAGGGTCAAATTTTTACTGCGTAACATCATTGTGAACAATCTAGAATCAACATCATTAAATGGATTTTGACCAAACTTGGTACATACTTAGTCCTTAAGAGAATCTGGAACCCTATTGATTTTCAAGGTCAAGGTCACAGGGTCAAATTTTTACTGCGTAACATCATTGTGAACAATCTAGAATCAACATCATTAAATGGATTTTGACCAAACTTGGTACATACTTAGTCCTTAAGAGAATCTGGAACCCTATTGATTTTCAAAGGTCAAGGTCACCGGGTCAAATTTTTAGGCGAGGTGATACGCCACGCTTTGCCCTTGTTTAGTTTGGATCTTGTAAGTATGATTTATAAACAAGATTTTTAAGAAATAATGTGAAGATCCATAGCAATTTACATGTTTCACAGTGTGTGAATTTAACAGTAGACCGATGGCCCATGTCTGTGTTAAAATCATGCAGGTTTTTGTAAAATTATCTTAATCTTTTAGGCAAATTACTACAAAAACTGGTAATTTCAGACAAATGTCATTTTGTAGTGATTGATATTTGTACTTTTGTTTTAGATATTCTGACCAAGGTATTTCTAGAGTAGAAGAAATGAGCAGCCATCACATTTCAACGAAACGAATGAAACTGGAGAAATCGAGTTCATTTGTGAACCCATTTAAGTATGTTCATTTTGTTAAAGATTAGACATATTCTACATTATGTTTATAGGTAACATTGTCAATATTGTTCAACACAGTCACTTGTATAACAGTTTCCTATTAATTATTGTGGCTTGCATAGTGATACTACTAGTAGCTATCGTAGTCATCGTTACATTTTCATCAATCCACAAGCTGAAATGGCCAGTCCTCCTTAGCTACTTACGGGAATGAAACCAAACTGGGACATAATTGACACACGTCTGGCGCACCAATTTTTTTCCTGGAACTTTGATGTAATTTTGTCACTTTATATTGGGTTGTGTAGATGTGTGCTGGATACATGTATATAGATTTAATATTATTTTGAAAAAGCTTTTTCGTTGTACAGCTGCACATCAGAACCATACAACAAAATTTGTTTCGATATTATACACATACACTGTAATAAAAAAAAAATTATTCTTAGTCTCTCAATAGATATTGCTGAAGAGGGCAGTGATGTTGGTGATGATTCTGACGATGGAGATTTTGAACCTAGCCTCAACTTCACTCTAAGGTTTGTCATGTTAATTTCATATGTTTCAGTTGTAACTTACATACTTGAAATTTTGTCCTAATAACAGAACCATGCATGATCATATGTCATAGGAGCTTTATTATACCCCCGTTCCACTGGAAAGGGGGGGGCGGTATACTGTTTTACCTCTGTCCGTCCCAAGATGTTCATAACATTTTTCTCAGTAATTATTTATGGCAGCAATCTGATATTTGATCATAGGCTTCAGAAGGGTCAATCGAAAGTCGCAAACCCGCTGCGTTGTCCATGGTCAAGTCCGGTAGAAGTCCCATCCGATGAAGGGAAAGACATCAACAACAAATGAAGATCAGTTCTGATTTGGGTAACAGACACCCTGTAACCATTGTCCAGCTCGTGATGCCTGCCGTAGAACTTCTTGAGGGATGACCACAACCTAAAATCTGTCTACAAAGCACTCAAATCCTTCATAAAGTGGACTTGTAATGATATGTTTAGTTGCTCATTCACTATACATTCAAGATATTCATCTTGAATTGAAAGTTAGGGCTCCATAGATCATAATCTCAATTCTATTGTTTTATTCTTGTGAATTACATTGTATATATTTTTCTACTTCAGGTGGCAGAGAAGTTACAACAAAAAGACAGCTAGATGGTCTGTGCAGCCTGTTAAAGCTGACAAGTCACATTCCTATGTTCCAAGACTATTAAGGGTCATCATTTGTATGAGACTGCAAGATAATGAAGGAATGAATTAACGTGTGCAGTTGGAAGTAGATGATCCCAGAAGAATTTCGGTCCATCTTGCACCAATTCCACAACCTCCAACTCAGGATAATATTGTAGCATCTCAGAAATCCAGATTTGAAGACCAAGACAAAACAATTGACTATATTGTCGCATAAAATAAATTTAGATTGTCACTCTTTGTTTTTCCTGGTCTAACAGAAGTTCTGCACATTTAGAGCAGAAAAGTACCCAAGTCAGGATAATGGGCATTACAAATTGTCCAATGCACAATAATGATATCACTCAGTGTGTTGGTCTAGTTAGTACAAACCAGGACAACTTTTTAGGACCTCGCAAGAAACATCTCTGCCAAGTTTGGTTAAATTCTGTTCGGCTGTTCTCAAGAAGAAGATGAAAATGTTGTTTCCCATAGGGTTTCAATGCAAACTTTGACCTCCGCTGGTGGCCATTTTGAATTTTCAAATGGCGCAAACAGTAACAACACATGTTAAAGACATTCATAGGAACATATATACCAGATTTCAATTCAATCCCTTGAGCGGTTCTTCAGAAGAATTTCTTGAAAATCGACCAATCAGAATTTTCAAAGTCACATGGTGGCCATGTTTTTTGACGAATCTGCACAAAAGTAACAACTCTTGTGTAGGACCTCATAGATAACATCTCGGCCAAGTTTGGTTTTGAATTATATAAAAGACTGTCAGTCCATTTTAGAAGAAGTTGTCAGTGCTGATAGAACAAAAAAATTATAATAAGATGGCAAAACTTTCAAATTAAATTTACAATTCCAACTGACCAACTTGTGAGATTAACAACTCATTAGAGTTGATTTATTTTTTATTTTTGGTGTTTTAACGCCACTTTCAGCAATATCATGGCGACCAGTTTTAGTGGTGGAGGAAGCCAGAGTATCCGGACAACCAACGACCATAGGTTAGCAAGTGGTAAATTTTATCATTAGGGTATATGGGATAAAATACAAAATATTTCATGAACAAGTTTTAATTAAATCGTCTAGGAATGAAACCCTTGTATTGTCCATATAGATCAGGATACTTGACCCTAATTTTCCAAGTACAACAGCTTGGGATCACACGTCTGACCCCAGCTCCAAGTCGGCCATGTGCCCAAATGGTATACTGGCGGTAGGCTGCATACCTATTGGATCTGTTGTAATCCTCGTCATGGGGCATTACTACAAGTTCCTCTCGAAACATTCTAGCAACCTCCAACACTGCCTCATCAAGGACAATCCGATCAAAGTCCTGTAATAAAGATTTAATAAAAACAGAGTAAAGACAGATGGTTATACATTCATCTAGAAAAATGAGCTCTATTTAAAAAAGAAATATAATTCATTATAAGTGAAAGTTTGCACACATTCAGTTTAGAGAAATAAAAAAAAGTCTTATTTTGGAAGGAAAGATTTTCTCGTGGGACTTTCTTATGACCAGTTTTATTTCGGTTTTTTGTTGGTATATGGGAGAACCATTTTGGTCTTGCAATTTTTTTTTATCAATTTATCAACATATATGCACATTTTTCTCAACAACTATTGATGGCAGAAATCTGGTATTTGGTCACAAGCTTCATATAGGTACCCCATATCACGGGAAGTGGCAGGGGTATCATAAGTGAGCATTAGATCACAGTTCACCTTGTTTTAATTAGATTGGCACTTCGCCGGAAAATAAGAAAATATGATTTCTGTGGCGTTTGAAAAAAAAAAACATTTCTACGGCGAAAAAAACGTGACATAGCCCCTTCAAGGTAAATGGTCAGTCCCATATTATTTTGCAGCAACTGTCTTGTGGAACTAGAAGTAATGTCTCTTTTGTTTCTAATCCAGCCCAAATTTCTCTGAAACATTCCAGTCAATTAACAAATAAAATAACACTGGCTACGTCATTCGTTTTCATCAGACATGTATTTCACTGTGTTCTACATGTATGTCTGTTTTCATATTGTCGGTAAAATTGGCTAAAATAAATTAATTTAACACCTGTATCAAAATCTCGGGGAACAACTTCATAACTTATAAGAAGAAAAAAACTAATTTAGTTATTTTTAACGCCGGCAAAAATTTCCGATCGAAAATACGTAGTTGAGCTTGTCCCCATGGGGTGCCTCCTGGCATGTTTTCAATGGTTATCGTGGAAATATCGGCTGAATCTGTTAAGGCATGTAGTTTTCATCAAAGAAAATCTATTCCTGATACAGAAATTATTTATTCTACGTCTTTTAGATACAATCGGTTCGCAAATAGCTTTTTTCCTCAACTTTTATAGAAACTTACCTCAATATCCATGCTGCAGCATCCGGGCTACTGACATAAAAATAGATAAATAAATAGAGTTGGCCTCACCCAGGTCAGTGCATAATTAATTAGCTTCCGGTAACGATGGTCAGCTTTTTTAGTCGAAAAAACAACGTTTCGGAGAGTATTCATCAATAATTCGGTGTTTAATCTTCATTTTATGAAGGTCAGTACGGAAATCGACAATAATTTTGGGTATGAAAAAATTACGCAGCTGGTAGAAAATATCCCTTTAATTGGAAGTTAATTACATTTATCAACAATATTTGCTGAGAACTTGGATCAGCTATTTATCTATTAACACAAGGTAAATACCACATGTTTTTATTTATATTTTGGCATGCTGACTTCTATTAATAACTGATTACAACAGATAAGCCCCTCCCATTTCCTTATTGGCTTAATTGCTATCCCACCGGATCTGGGTCAGCCCTGGCCTTTAAAATTGAACATGTGGGTCGTTTGTGCTCAATAAATATCTACTTGTTCTCTCAGTTGAAGAGCAGAATCGCAAAAATTCTAATTTTCCGGTCCGTGGAATATTTAAAAATCCAAGGGAGATAATCGTAAATATTTTCCGCTAGATGGCGCTTCACAAACCCAAACAATTATACGTACTTGGAAAACTACGTTTTTCTTCTATTAAACCAATGAAAATGATTGAAATATGATTAAAAATCACATTTATATTTATTAATGGTCATGATTTTCAGTCTGGTATAAAATCGGTCTACGATGAATGTAAAAATAACGTTTTTTTCTTTACCTCGAAAAATCGTAGGTTTTTTTTTGTCGCGTATGTTTACACTTTTTGCATCTGACAGAATAAAGTTCCCGTGGAGGGAAAAATTAAAAAACTGGTTCCTTGGACAGAATAATATCTACACTTCATCGGGTAAAAGGGAATTTACATCACTCTTAACAGTTTAAGAAAAATAGTCAATTTGGCAGCGTCATCCAAAACAGGCAAGATTGAACAATTTTCTCCTACCATTTTGCTCGTATAATCAATATTTACACCAAATTTTCTCGAAATTCGATGCATTTATCCCGTTCTGTCAATCGTGTAGGTTCATAACTACAACCCGAACAATGAAAGAATTTTTGACATGTGATATTAAGAATTTTTTAAAGCATAATGTATTGATGAAATTCATTTTTTTCATTGTACTTCTACTTCTACTTGATTACTGCCTAGGGCTATCGCATCACATTCATTTTTTAGAAGCAAGAAAAACATTATTTGAACTGATCAATAAGTCTAATGTTAATTTTCAATCCTTGTCCTCTTTTGAAAAAAAATTCTGAACTTTTAATTGTGAAAATATAGATATTTTGAATAATCTTTTTTTTTTCTCTTAAGAAACTTAAAAAAAAACAACCTTAAAATAACATGACGGTTTTGATTGTTTTGTTTTTTTTTTATCATTGAATTGTTCATTTTTATTACTGTATATGTCATCGAATCATTTATTGTACTGTCTTTGTCCATTGAGGGCCCCTGATTGGTATATGCACCCCCCTTTTCTGAAATATGCCACCAAAGTCAAACTGTCAACGGGTGCATGAAGGCAGACCACCAGGCCCTTGCATAAACTGTAAACGAGAAGAGGTGACTAAGCGCTACTGGCACCTCTCACAGAGGCGAGATCAACCACTGTTTTATACTTTAGTCAAAAATGCATATGCATTCAAAGATGATGACTGTATTTGTAGAATGTGTGAGGCACGATTTAGAAAATCACTCGAAATGTCCCACGATGCAGAAGAAACATCAAGCAAAAGAAAATTTAGAAAATATGATACAGCCATAGATACAAGCTGTGCATTTGAAACAAATGATTTAAATTTTACAACAGCAAACTTTGACAGCTATGGTAATTTGTCATTTGACCCATGTGAATTTACACTCCATACTGCAGTTAATGCAGAAAATAATGACTGTAGTAAAAAACATGTATGATTTTTGCAACACATGAACATGTGTGAAAAAAATGGTGACCATTCGACATCCATTAATTTTGACTCTTTCCAGTCGTGCTTTCAGATTGAGCTAGATCAGAATAACAACAAAGAAGCATGTATATCTAGTCAATTTTTTCTCTGTATTGATCACTACAAGAAATATAAAAAATTCAAACCCCAACTAGAATGTTGCATTTGTGACAAAAGTATATACAGTAAAAGATTTGTTGGTATTTTGGATGACAAGATTGACATGTTAAACATATACATCAATCAGATATTGGAAATAGAAAAAACTGTAGTAACAAGTACATTTTGCAAAACCTCTGTCTGTCTCTCATGTTACAAACACTTCAATATATTTTTGAGATCTGAAAAATCTGATCTTGCCATGGTTAGAACAGACCAATTTTTAGAAGATTGTTTTTCACAGTATGAAGTAATTCAAACAGATAGTCTAGATTCATCAAATATTGAAATATTCTGCTTTCGTCAGCTTTTGGAATATGTGATTGAAAACTTAGTCATATCGCTCTTTGTTAGTGTCTAGTTTACACTTGAAATACAAACATTTTGTGGACAGTTCAATCCAAGATTTCAGTATCAACATTGATAATGAAAGTATATGTCAAGTACATAAAACAACAAACTGGGTATATCAAATGTTAAAATCTACATTAGGTCCTGCTCTTCTCGTTTACAGTCCCCCCAAGAAAAGCGCAAGTAGAATGGTGTACAGATTTGGCAAAAGCCTTGCACTCTTCCATCTTGCATAACAAATCAAAAATAGACATACTTGAAGAATCAAATCAAGCAATGAAGAAACAAATTGGTCATATGCTATCGGATCAAAACTCATCTTTGAAAAACAAATTTTCTTTAGAAGATTCTTTAAAAAGGTTGAGGGGGTATGTAAAATCCTATGTAAGCGAGAGTATAAAATCCACAAACTCTCAACCTCCTGATATTCACGACTTTGATTTGCAAATAGAAATCAGCAAAATTCATCCTGTTTTGTGGAACTTTATATTTAGGATGACAGCAAGTGAAGATGAAGAAAAAATGTTGAGAAAGGATACTTTTGACTGGGAAAATCATTATGTTAAGTGTAGCCCCACTCAAAGAAATATAGAAAACATCAGATTTTTCCCTCACTTGTTTATTTCCAGTTGTATCTTCAACACTTTTCATTCTCACTGTACTCAACCTCTTCATTTACTTATGATAGATATTGTCGATAAATACAGTGGTTCTTCATCTGATTTACTGCTCATAAATTCCAGAATGGGTGCTGGTGTTTCAAAAGATACACTAAAAAGATACATTAATAACAAATGTATTCAGCTAAATGAGCATGATGATATTCATTCAGAAACTTTTGTTATAGCATCTTTTGATAATCTTGACAAAAATCTAAGCTATGCAATGGTAGGTGCAGGAAAGGACAGATCTGGTTTTGATGGCACAACAATCCAGGCAGTTTATTCAAAGCCAAGTGAAAAAAATTTACAAGTTGAATTAGTTTCAGGAGGCTTTGAAGACACATTTGCTGTGGCCACCATTATTAACTCCGATGCAAAAAATTAGTCTGCTCCAGGTTCAAAATTTGTAAAATCCTCTGAAAGATCAGTGTCATCACAACTTGTCAGTAAACTAAAAGATCCTGAAAACATTATCGGTGATCCATCACAAATAAAAATCAATAAATTTCAGAATTTGCAGATCAGTGACTTTGATGAAACAGAAATGGAAGTTGCAGAATGGGAAAATTTTGCCAATGTTTTGACTGCATTTGGATTTGTTAAGTGTTTTTCAAAAGATAAACAAATTATTTTGCCAAATCTTAAAACATATCTCTTTTCATCAGAAACTGAAAAGTCAAACTTTGTTTCAATTGCTGTTCTTGATGATCCAGCTGACAGTAAGGAAACAGTACTGAACACATTAAATATTCTTGGCGACAAATTCAGAATTGGCAAAAAATTGCATTATTTGGTAGCAGTGGGTGATGGAAAATCTTACGATCACCTGATAAAGTTAAAACATGAATATGGAAATAGTTTAAACTGGGTTTTACCATACCCAGGTGATTTGCATATTTTGAAAAATATTCTCCCAATTTTTGTCAAAATTTATTTTGATGCAGGACTGAAAGAACTTGCTTTGAAATTCCATCGTGGGGCGACTCTCAAAGTTTTGACTGACTGTACAAAATTTCAGATCACCAACAGATTTTTTATTCATGTTTGGGAGGCATTGTTCAGGTACCAGATACAAACATTTATGAAAACTGACAAGTCTCAAAATATACCTGATTTTCAGAGAGATTTTACTGAAATTCTTGAAACTGTCTTGAGTTCTCAGAACTTTGCATGTCATTTTGATGATAACACTGAAGACATTCTTGACTCTAGGTTATGGGAAAATATTTTAGACAGGAAAAGGTCATTTGAAAATCTTTTGAGAGACATTAAAGATGATTTCAATAATTGGCGCAAAGAAAACTGCGAAGTCAGTGAGACATTTCGATTCTGGGATACATTTATTCATACAGATTTTATGTCATACTTAGGCTTGTATCTTGGAATTCGGAGTCGAAATTGGAATTTGCGAAATGTGTCTTTAAAAAAATTGAATTGTCTGTTTTATGCTTTTGATAGACACAATTATCTCCGCATGATACCTTAACACCTTGCTGACTTAAAGACCTTTCCAAAACCAGTTTTAGATCATTTTCAAGCTGGTTGTTTTGCTGTTTCTATATCAGGGGAAAATTACTACTCGGTTGCAGTTGATGAATCCCATGAAATGGTTATAAATGCCAGAACCAAACAGGCAATTCATTCCTTTTCCCCAACTGCTTTAACAGTATTAGCACTTTACCTTCCATACAGAGCTGATACACTTCACAATTTAAAAACACATTTTTATTTGGAAAGCAGTCAAACACATCACAGAGAACACTCAGAAAATCACATGAAAGTTGAAGAAAACACCATTTCTTTTTATATCGATGAGTTGGTTAATTCAACTTTATTTAATGCAGAAGCAAATCTGTGCTTGCATCATATTTTCACCCAAATACTTACATCTAAAGAGCAGACTGATAGCATGTTAAACTACAGACAATATGGACATGAAGATATGAAAAAATACATAGACTGCTACTTGTTAAGGACGAAAGATATGGAGCAAAACAACCAGCTAGAAAAAGACGGAATTTGAAGACTTTCACAGCACCAAAAGTGACTGTGTTCAAACAGAAAAAGGAAACTAAAGATAACCAAACAGTCATATCATGTCTTCGGAAACAAATTGCCTTTTCAAAGTTGACTCAGAAACCTGTGACTGACTTAGACCAGTTTAGTACCCTCCCTAGAGCTATATGTGATGTTAATGGCATACCAGAAAATGGTCAAAAATCTGCTGCATTGCAGATATTCAAATCATTGTACAAGGAGGCATTTGTCTCGTTTTTACCAGACTCCAAAAATGAAAATACATGTACTGCTGTAATCATTGAGGGAATGTTCATTATAAATACCAGTCCCCTTTCCACACACAAAACATTTGATGATTATGCAGGGTTTTTATTTCAGAAGTGGGTTACAAGATCTCAATTTCAGTTTAAAGCTTCAGAGATCCATATAATTTTTGATCACCCAAACAGACATGGAATTAGTCCAATAGATATTGAAAGATCTAGGAGGGACAAAAATTGCAAAATATTTTCCATGGTACATGTATTTCTGACAAGACTGATTTACCAAAGACAAACTGGAGACATTTTCTATCTGACAGAGTACAGAAAAGAAATCTGGTGAATTTTCTTTCCGAGAAGTTTTTAGAATTAGCATAGTCAAAATTTCATGAGAAAAACTGTATAGTTGTGACATCTGGTGGCTTTGAAGGTGAAAATAAAGACAAAGCTTTTGGCAGTTCTCCCGAAAAAGGAATTTTTGTAATTTCCCATCTCTCTGCAAATCATGAAGAAGGGGACACTAGAGTTTGGTTTCATGCTTCTAAGTCAACAGCAAACAGGTTGATAATTTATAGTCCAGACACAGATACTTTCTTTATTGGTTTACCATTGATTAAAAAGTTTTCTGGAAAATCTATCTTTGTTCAGTTGAAAAAATTTTCATTTGACAGCGAGTTCATAGACATGACTGTTTTGACTGATTGCCTCGCCCATGATCTGCTCCTGCAAGGAATTGCAGATGTAGAAAAATGTATGCAAAATGTGTATATAATGAGTGGGTGCGACTTTGTGTCATTTTTCCGAGGTTATGGAAAGAAAAGCTTTTTTGATAGTTTTCGAAAGAATGCAGCTTTTATTTGCAGTAACCCAGCAGGTGATGGTAGTGATTGTCTATGTTCATTTTACAAGTTAATGTTGTGTACTTATTTTTCTAAACATAGAGCAGCATTTCAACCAGCAGTATCAGTTCAAGAGTTAGTAACAAAACTGTCATCTTCAGATAAATCAGAAAATTCCACACTTATTTCTGTTATAAAACATTTCCGTGAAAAAATGTGGGAACGTGTTTCAACAGAAACTGATATGCTTCCAAATGCAGATGCTCTACAACTGCACTGGAAAAGATGTCTTTGGGTGTCAAAATATTGGCAACAGTCAGTAGACAGTGTCATGTCCCTACCACCTCTTACTGACTTTGGTTGGTCAACTGATGATAACATTCTGTCAGTTATCTGGGATACTGAAGCAAATGTAAAAAGGGTAAATGATACCATCCAGTGGTACACTAAAGGATGTTCTTGTAAAAAGGGTTGTTTAACCAACAAATGCAGTTGTCGGCGGAGTAGGGTGGGTGGTCAAATTGGTTACTGTCGTCCTGGTTGCAAGTGCATAAATTGTGAAAATGTTCAACACCCCTGTGTGCCCCACGTTAGACCAGATGAGGATCCTCATTCAGACATTACTGAGTTGAATGATAAGGAGGACAATGACGATGATGACAAATCTGACACTGAAGATGACACAGTGGTTGACAGTGTAGACACTTTACCGAACGACATTTTTACTGAGTATTGGGATGTTTTGGAGGAGGAACAGGATGAAACTGGTTTTAAATAAGTGCCCTCTTTATACAGGATCATGATATGTCTAACGTTCAAAGTTAAGTTGACATATGACAGTACGTGGTGACGACTGACCACTTTAGAAGGGCAATTTATGTTAACAATCATTTGACTAATATACAAAATAGAGCTGTACATTGCACATGTTGTATGCATTTTTACTATTTTTTAAGAGGTTATAACTTTTGTTCAATCTTTTAATTTTCAGATCATATGGCAAAATTTTTTTAAGCGGATATAACTTTTGTTCAATCTTTTAATTTTCAGATCATACGGCAAGAATTTTTTCATATAGATACTACCAGTATGCCTTTGAAAGTACTAGTTTTGGGACACAGTTTTGTTAGAAGGCTGGAGACTGATATAATCAATCAGGTGCACCCTGTCCTTAGTCCTAATTTAGGTTTGGTGAATTCGGATGTTGTAGTTCAGTATTTGGGATTCAGTGGAGGCAACATCTTTAGTCTGTTGGATGATCCCAACAATAGGTTAGATGCAACTCTGAGAGCATTTCCTGCAGATGTCATCGTATTACAGATTGGTGGGAATGATATAGATCAGAATGAGTTCGATATTTTATTGTATAAGGCTAGTGTTCGACATCTTATTTTCAGGTTGCAGGAATTGTATCAGGTTAAAAAGGTGGTCATTCGTGGAATTTTCCCCAGATTTAAACTCAGGAAGGTAAAACTGGATGTGTATCATGAAAAGAAAGAAAAAAATAAATTTAGATTTTTATCTTGAGTTTTTTCATGATCCACAAATCCATTTCTGGCGTCATGGCAGTGGTTTGATGAGCAACAGAGATCTATTCGGGAGAGACGGTGTCCATTTAAACGTGAACGGTACATGCAAGTTTTTTCGCAGTTTAAGGGGAGCAGTCATGTCTTTATTAAAATAAATTTTGAATCTTTATTATTGACGGCAAACAAATTCTGCAGTTGTAATTTGTTGTGGGTCTGTCGTCTGTCTACATGCAGACACATTACTTCCTAATAATTTGTGTTCCAATTAACCGATTTCCATGAAATTTGAATTTAGCTTTAATTGTTACCCTTGTAATAGAAAATAAGGGATATGGTATATTAATTCATGACACAAAATCTATAAACGCTCGCAGTAAATGTTCAAGCAAAGGAATAGCGTTTGTATTGCTGTTCTTCATCTCGAAGTCACAATGTGTTTATTTTATTCACTTTCAGCAATTTTTGTGGAGGAAACCGGTACTTCAAAGGCATGTAATTTTTAGGTTTTGGTCCGATTCCAATGGGATTGTTTTCTTTGAATTATTCTTCCTTGTGAGAACTTTAAATACAGTAGTCGTGAGTAGAGCCTTGGTACCTCAAACTCAAACATTTTTTAAACTTTCCCTTGTTGACATGTAGGGGTCTTGTCATGGTGATGTTAATACAAATTAAATATCCAAGGTTTGTGAAATTTATTACAGGGCGATTAAAATTCTTGCCTTATGTTTTGAACAAATATATCATATATTGAATTGTTTTTCTAAGTGCTTATTTAGCACATGGAAACTGACTCCCGTATGATATGATGGTAAGTGGTCCACATGGGTGGGCAATGCATGGCATGTTATCAGGGCAGGACTTTCCACTTTTTGTTCTCATCCTTTAATGACAATTACTTTTTGTTTCAGATATTCTTTTGTATATGTACATTTTTTATAGCGGAGGTCTAGGAACTGCTCCACTCTTGTCTGCCCTTCTGTTGATCTATAATGTTAATGGGGTACTTGGTTTTTGCAATCTGCAATTGAAAAGGGGGGGGGGGGTGTTAGACATGATTTTTCTCAAAACAAACTAATTTTTAATTGCAGTTACACAGTTTCCAATAAAATTTCCTACATGTACTCATATAGATATCAAATTCCTGTGTATGATGGTGACAAACATTATGTGTATCTTCTCATGTTGGTCATCTTTCTTAGGTTATGTACTACCCGTACCACAAAAATGTATATTTCCGTCCAATTTCAGATATAATCCGTCCAGGACATGTGAAATACATGTAAGTTAACCTGTTTGTCCCCAATGATATGAAGGTGCAGGGAAATTCATGCATTTGTTTTATGGAATGTACATGTATATGTAGTGCTGTAGTCCCAGTATAGTTGAATGTATAGTCTAGTCATTCATTGCTTCTTATTATGAATTATATTGCATGTTATTTTAGAAAATCATTGCATGTTTTTAATCGTTTAGTCATTCTGCATGTTTCTCTAGTTTCTCAAGGATATTTCTAGTCATTCGGGAATTATTCTAGTCAGTGCATGTTTAATATAGTGCATAATACTCATTTTATATTATTACATTTTGTTTCATTTTATTCAATTGTTTTTCTACTTTGTTTCATTTGAGAACTTCATCACATGAATACCAATGATTGAAACCATAATCAAAAGCTGCAGGTTTATTGATGACTTTTGAATTTAATCAAGAAAGATATATGTGCATTTTGTTTAGTTGAATTGAACCATGCATGCAGCTTTGTTCTACTCAAGTACAAAAAAAGGGTGCACTCGACTCGCAACCGCAAGTGGAGAAAGTTTGTCAGTTGCTTGCCCTGGGTCGGTGGTTCTCTCCGGGTACTCCAGCTTCCTCCACCACTAAAACTGGTCGACATGATATAGCTGAAATATTGCTGAAAGTGGCGTTAAAACACCAAAAATCTAATCAAATCAAATCTACTCAAGTAATGAAACTAATTCAGGCATAATTCACATATGTTGCTGTAACTGTATATACATGTTGTCCCTATTCCTCTAAATGTTTAACTGTTTATATGCTTGAATGTTTGTGTTGAATGGTTGTGACTTTATTTGGTGTTGTCATACTTGTATTTGTGCTTTACCCAATCTGGCTTTTGGGTATTGTTTTTCTCATGTATATGTTGAAAGCCAGGAGCAAAACTCTGTGGTTGCCATACAGTTTTTCATCTAAATATTCATGCTTCCCAAATCCCTCTTTTTTTTTTATTAATCTTTTTAAAAAAAATTATCTGATAGGTTTTTTTTTTGTGCTGACAATTAAAATCATGCCGCCTAGATCTTCTAGAAAGAATAAGGTTAATTTTAAATTCTGATACATTTGTGTATGCAAATTTTCTATGGTAATGGCATTGGCATATTCAAGTAGTATTTTAAATTAGAGCTCCATCCAGTTTTCTCCTATTATTCACATGTTTTATTATTTTTAATAAAAAAAAATTTAGTTGAAGTTTCTGTGTAAATTGTGAATTTTATTTTGTAAAAAGTAAATAAATTAATTTGATGTGTTTTAAGAGATTTTGATTGAATAAAAAATTGATGTTATTTTCCATAGACAAAATTTTTAACTGGAAGTTCAAGTCACATGTTGGGGTCTCAATTGGGAATTTTTTATATTTTAATTCTTTTTAAGCAATTATTATCCGACAAAATATTTTTAGAACAAGACAAAAATTAAATAGGAATTAATTTATAAGGATTGATCACAATTTTTTGTTCGGTTCATGAAGAAATAAGCTAAAAAATGTGGTACACACCCTTGCATAACACAGTGTGTACCACATTTTTGAGTTTATTTCTTCATGAACCGAAAGAAAATTGAGATCAATCCTTAATTAAATAATGGATCTTAGTACAGTACAATCTGCTTTTGTTTTAAAAAAAGGTTAAAAACATTACACCCCTCACCCCTTTTTTTAAAGAAACATCTATAAAACAGTAAATATTGGCTAACACGCGTTCTGCTCAAGAGTCATTACGAGGATGTACATGCATGTGATAACATTTTATATTTTTTTCATTATCATCATTTTCATTCATTTGTCTTTTATAAGGTCATTTACATTGAAAAAAGTATAACTTGTATCAAGTACATTGACATCAACATGCTCGTGGTGGGTCGCTAAGGGGCGCTATACATGATTTGTATGGTGAATCCACCAATAAAACCGGTGGACGTGTTTGAATAGCCTTTTATTAAAAAAAAACCAGTTGAAAGTAATTTTTAATATTCCAAGATTTACCATTGCATATGAAAATATGACTGGTTTTTTTTCTCAAGTTCACTCGATAGATTTAGTAGACCATTACAGTTGATTCTTGTTTTGTTATACCTTCATGGAACAACTTTACATGTATTTCGACCGAAAAGTCAGCTTAACAGGATTAATTTTACAGTAATGTAATTGCTCCTTACTGTTGTGGTTCCATAAAAAAATAAAATCTCAAATTTGGACTCATCTGTTAAATTATATTTGATCAATTTAATAGCTGTAGATATAATGGACAATTATTCTGACTAATTTCAATATTTTTAATACAAAATAATATGTTTTATTGAGAAAACATGCATTGACTTACACTCGTTCTATAAATACGAGTATGTGATGATTCTACTTATCTCCCTTGAATCCAACCAAAATATGACACAATCCATCTGACAGAAAAAAGTTCTATTGTATGTTTAATTACAGAAAATGTTTCTTTGAAATACCAATATAGAAATCTATTGAACTATATATATGATTTTCCATCACCCTTTCGGCAAATATTTAAAATTTTAATTTGTCGTGTTTTTTGAAACAACTTCCGCCATTTCCGTGTCGTTTTAATTTCTGCATTACTCCTTTGTTACAAGAAGTTCAAGCACCGGGCTTCAAATTTATATGAAAGAAACAATTTTCTATGTTTTTCTCGCTTCTTCAGTTATATTTGATGCTCACAGCGATTAAAACGAGTGAATGTTCAACACTTGGTCGATGTATTCTAAAACGTGTCCGATTCTGGTAAAAAATGTACGTGACAAATTAATTGAAATGACGCCATTATCGAGTCTGCTCTCCGACTGTCTATGCACATAGAAGTTCCATTGCGGTGTTTCTATGTTGATGTCTCAAGCAAAATTATTTTTGACAACCTTGTACTCCAGTACATAATAAAATATTTTTGTCGTTTTGAGCGCTCGAAAACATACCGTTTTATGTTGGTCCTCTTATTCCTGATATGTATCGATTACATATAGGGGTCCGAGACATGAGAGATGCAACAATACTACTTCATACTGTAACAGCAACAACTCTGCTATGTTTTGGCAAGGGAGAAATAAAATGCTAAAACATATCTCCAGTTAATGTCATTTATTCAAATGACGAAAACAAATATTTACATTTACATGAAAACAAGGAGTGCATGGTGTTACATAATACATTATTACATAACATTATCATTTTATTAATTTTTAACATTGCATAATACAATTTATATGTCCTATGCACTCTCTTTCCTCTTTCAACAAACATATTTCCGAAGACAAAAAGGGGTGGCGCTAAAAACTGCCAAAGCCCGCTTTTGATAAGGAGTGAAATGGAAATATCAAATAGGGGGCAAATGCCAAACCCAGAGTTGCTGCTCAAATTATTTGGATGGGAATACAACTTATACATAACAAATTACAACATATGTTTATAATTAAAACAAAATAATACTACATGTATGAAAAACAAAATGTGAATAGATATCTAACTCGATCAAATGTTGACCTGTACCCTACAAACAGTTGTACGTAAACATGCATTGTTAGTATCATGAGCCACCAGTTACAAATGTCTAATCTAATAATTGTATGTGTAATATGACAATAAGTTGAATAACAAATTTGACTAGATATCAATCGCAATTTAGTAAGAAGGGTACAACAACCAAATGTTGACCTGTACCCTGCAAACACTGTTCTACAAAATGCATTGTTCGTATCATGAGCCACCAGCTACAAATGTCTAAATCCAATAATTGTATGTCAACAATAAAAGCAAATTAATAGAAACAGTAATAATGCAATATAAAACAACATGAGCAGGCAAATCCTGACCTCGTGTAAAAAGGCGAGTGGAAAACACACACCCACAGAAAAATATTTGTGTATAACCATGTGGTTTATAAGTTAAACGAGGAAATGCGGATATATCTCTGAACTGCATTTGAGTTCCATCTTCCTAGTTGTCTTATATATGGTTCCGAAAAACCTAAGGTAGTCGCATGGGTAGCAGCCCCTATACGAAAACTGTGACCTTTGTAAAATTTTGGATCGATGCCTAAAAATTTCAAGATAAAAGTTAATTGTCCTGTTAAGTAGCTGTGTGTAGCTGGAGTTCCCCCAATGTTTTGAAACAGAGGGCCATCTACACGGCTGTGGTTTTCTAGATGAGAGTGTACCGCTGTAACTGGACACAATTGTGAATTATTGTGATTTGCTTCGATCGTGATGGTAACTGGTTGATTATTTTTATAGTGTCTTATGACCAATGTGAGACTCTGTGGACGTCGATTGCAGTATGTAAATGTTACATCCTGTTTTTGGATAACTGAACCGGCCTCTTTAGGTGAACGTACTAATATTTCGCCCAAGCGCAAAAATGCGTTAAAGGCCCAATAGAAAAACTGCTTTAAGTAACGTTTTTGTGAAGTTGTTGTCAATACATTTATCTATACCATCAATAATTTTCTCCAAAATTTGTTTTGTAATAGGTAGACGGGTATCATGTGACTTTCGAAGGTTGCTGCATCTTTTGAGGAGTTTTTTAACTACGAAGGCACTGGTTGGGTCAAAAATTCCTAAAATTTTATGAATGTAGCTAATTGCGGAGACGTGAGAAGTAATAGTGGATGGACTGTATGATTTATCAAACAGAGCACCAATGAAATTGCAAATTTGAATCACAGAAAGGGACAACCTTGTTATAGACTTGTCAAAGATAAAAATTAAATTCCATGAGTGTTTGTATGATTTTCTTGCTGACCATGACAGAGAGGATCTTAATAAAGTCATTGCTGAGCTATTCAAATTGTCAGCAGGTGTTCTTGTATTTCCGCTGGGGTCAGATTCAGCCAAGGAGCAACTTGTCTGGCCTACTGAAAGTGGAAACGAGACAACTTGTCAGCTACTATGTTAGACTTTCCTGCAATATGTTTTGCACGAAACACAATGTTGTATGAAAGGGTGCATAAAACCAATCTCCGTACCAAACGCATTAAAATCTTATCCCTGCAGGACTGTTTATTCAAAACATCTACAACAGCCTGATTATCTAAGAGAAACAAAACTTTTGAATTTACCATATATTTCCCCCATAATTCCAACGCAATAACAATAGGAAAAAGCTCCTTGACTGCTCTTTGGTGGCAGTGTAAAGATTTGGTCCAAGAATTTGCAAACCACCAAATACGGCGGCATAGCCTATATTTCCTGATGCGTCCGTAAATAATTTTAAGTGGTCAGATGAGATCCAATTATCAGATAGGAAAACTGATTTACCATTGAAAGACTGACCAGGCATGTAAATCTGCCCTTGCTTCACAATTTAATTTCACAAAATAAAATGTGTTGGTAATATTTCTGGTCAAATCAATGAGTCGACGTAAAAAGGGACTTCCCGGGCGTACTACTAGACATGCAAAATTAAGTAACCCAATCAAGGATTGTAACTCTCTTAATTTGAGTTTTTTTCTATGTTTAGCTGATGCTAGCACTTTGTTGACTGTCAATTTTTTCTTGTGGGTGGTAGTCGGCATTCCATATTGCAAGAATCTACCTCGATACCGTATATGGTGATAACGGTAGTAGGTTGAACAGTTTTTTCCGCCTTGATAGGAACCCCTAATTTAGAGCATAATGTGAGGAATTTATCCACATCTTGTTGGCATTTATCTGATTTTAGGGGACCCACAAACAAAAAATCATCCAAGATATGTGACATGCCTGCCACCTGATGTTTAGTTTCCATTATCCATTGTAATGCACAGGAAAATTTTTCAAAAATTTGACATGAGCTACTAGCACCCATTGGTAAACATTTGTCATAATAATAAAACCCATTCCAAGTAAAACCTAGTAAATGATAGTCAGATGGGTGAATATCAAAATTTCTAAATGCATCCTCCACATCAGTTTTTCCAAGATATGAATCGCGGCCGAAATATTTGACTAATTTAATTACGTTGTCAATACAGTCATATTTAACTTCTGAATTTTCCGGAGGAATAAGTGAATTTACAGAATTACCTTTTGGGTATGACAGATCATGTATTAGACGGAATTTGCCATTGACTGCTTTAGGCACCAAACATACAAAATTTATGAGAGGGTTTTTTTTAAAAGGACCGGCAATTCTGCTTTTTAGGGATTCTTTAGCCAATTTTTCTAACACTTTATCTGGATTTTCCAGTGCAGATTTGTGGTTTTTTGCATTACAAAAATTACATTGAAGTTTTTCTCCTTCGACCCCTAATTTGAACCCTTCTCGAAAACCTGAAAGCAGGGACTTGTACAAGATGGGATCATAACCGGACAACTTCCTAGCAAAGACTTCACTTTTTATTGGGCTGGGAAGACGGTTGATGTGCGTGTGTTTTGGCTGCTGGGGGGGCCTTGCGTTGTATTTGGTTGTCTGGTACATCTGACTTTGGGATGGGGGCCTCGGCAAAACTTACACACGTGTTTGAATGTACAGTTGGTCCTGTTACACACTTCGTATGTGTTCCAGACGTGACAGGTACCATCCCTGTCTCTGTTGTTAAGAAAGGGCTGGGAACGCCTATTTATGGTGGGTGGTACATATTTGTTTGGGGCATTGTTGGGGAATGTTTGTGGGTAATGCCTTTTGGGAAATACAGACTTTGTAAATAGCTCGTCTATCGGTTTTTGCCATGGAAGATTATTGCTTGCCCGGAGTAAACGAAACGACTGATCATATGTGCGGAAAGCCTGTGTTCCCCTCATTTCATATGCGTCCTTAACTGTGGACATGTATTTCAACATGATAGGGGCTTCTGAGGGGAATATTTCGATATAAATGGCCATGTAAATGTGGAAAGCCTCATTCCACTCATAAAAAGTCAAAGGACCTCTTGATTTTGAGGATTGCTTTGACATGGTTATTAGACTAGGACCGAGGGTAACCGACCAGGGGTCTTCAAAATCAAGTTTGTGTAACAAGTCAGCCAAGTTCATGCATTCATTGTTCCATATTTTTTCCTTTATACGTTGAGAAATATGTGCACCTAAAGGGATCCCCCCGATAAATCTACAATTGGGCCATGACATAATTCTCTACCTGTAAAACTTGTAGCTGGTGACTCTGTGCTCAAAATGTTCTCTAATAAAGTATGGATTTGTGAGTTATCTGTATATGGGGTATTATTGTTCCCTGACATGGCAGATGTGGAATTCCTGGTTAGTTGATTATTGTCTGGAATTGATTGCGGCACTGTAGTTAAAGAATTATGGTATTGAGATCGTAATTGTCCAGATGAAAATTCAGTATCTGAATCCAAAAAGGATGATGTATTTGCTGTTAGGGAATATGCACAAAAGTTTCCAGAGCTACTAGCCGGCTGTACTTCTTCCATGGTGTTTCTGTTTTGTAAGCGGATTATCTCCTCGACTAAGCGAGTATAATCGATGTTTGGTATAGTTCCAGTATTGTTTTCAGCCAATATTGGTATATTTGAATCTGTTGACGGTGTTGTATTGTCATTAAGTGAAACTTGCTGGACTGCGTTGGTATAGAGATCTTGTTGATCGTGGTGTGCGAGGTCTTGATACATGTACAGGTATGTCTGTTGTGGACTCAGTTGTCTTTCTTTTCTTTTTTGGTGGGGCCATTATGGCGTCTCGACACAAGATCCTGAAGAGAAAATGGCAATTAAATGGTACTGAAAGACTTTTAATTGTTGCTCTGTCACAATATCATCTTAACATACAACTATTGTTGAGAAAATAACTCATCTTATCTAACAATAATTTAATTGTGTAATGTTGCTATACTGGTATTTTCGTATTTATAAACCATGATAAATATACCAGTACTTGGTGACTCAACCATGTTGAGTTTAATAGTACTTGACGACTCGACCATGTAGAGCCTGGTCAATATTCCAAGAACTCCACCATGTTGAGTATATAATAGTACTGATGACTAAGCCATGTTGACAAACATACAAACCCAATGTTCAACCATGTTGAGCACGACTAATATTCCAATGACTCAACTATGTTGAGTACAAATTTACTGTTGAAAACATAAAAACCAAATGTTCAACCATGTTGAGCATATTGCAGTCTTGACCATGTATGCATTTTTAGGTGTAAGTTTAACATGGAGATTGTGTCAACACTAACATGTATAAGTGTTTATAAGTGCATATCAAATTGTTTAGTTGTATATTGTATTTACTGACATGTAAGTTGTAGCTAAATAATATAATTATGCCTTATACATCAAATCAAAATCAAAAAGTTTTATTTAAAGTCGGTACATTTTATAACAGTACAACATCACTGATATTAATTATAGATAGATATTGCCAAGGATATTACTGGCATGCAAGACTGCACTCCTGATACTCCGAAAATACTTTTTCATTCCAATATCATTTAGATGAACACCATCATGGCAGATATGGGAAAAGTCTTTCCAGAAACCACGATGTCGCCAGAATATTATATTTGGTATCCCATCTGTTTGAATCATATTGTACAATGCACTATTAGTGTCCATCACATTTTTATTGTATTCGGAATGTACTCTCATAGGGTCACGCCATAAAAGTTCGCCTATTACCACGATATTTATGTGTAATCCATAATGTAAAAAATGTGCAAAAGAAAATATTTCGTTTGCCACAGATAAAGTTGTAGTGTTCTTATCGGATAGATCGTTTCCTCCAATTTGTAGATACACGATATTAGGACATGCATGTGTAAAGTTATACAAGTCTTTACGTTCGTGTATGAGACGAGGGATTGTTAAACCCCCTTGAGCGCGACACGTGATGTCGAACAAAGTCTCATTTAATCGTAATTTGTAATGTTGATCAGAACTATCCATAAAGTCTCGTAATCTGCGTACAAAGCTGTGGCCCAACAAAACCACGTGTTGTTTGTGTACGTTCGCCATTTCCATATAATACCGTGCATGCGCACTAACTACAATAATATAAAATTTTCCACTATTATGTAATGAACGCCATGTGTAATTGTTTTCCTATTGAATGTCAACACAATCAATGAATACTCACGATTGAGAATTTCCACTGTGTGTTGGAATCTACTTATAAAAAGTCACTATAAAATATTATGTTATGCTGTATTCAGATCAAACTGTTGTTTCCTTGATTCCGAGAAAAAGGGAAATTAAACAGCACACCATTTGGCGTGACCCTTGCTCTAAAATATATTGTGATCAGCTGTCACGTGACTGAATTACAAATTCCTATAGGTTGAAATTATGTTGATTGCGATGCAATATTACAATGAAATTCCCCCTCGGCCACCATAAAGTAATTTATCTACTATAAATTCAGTTTTTCTGGGGGGCCAAGTAAACCGCATTTTTTCTTCTTTACATTTCTAGCCGTCCTTCACTACTGAAGATTATTGGCCGAGCACCGTATTAAATTTAGTTAATACATAAATTTATAACATATATACAATAAACAATGAATCAAAGGTTAAAACTATATACATTTGATAACTACTATGAGTGATTATGGTGTGAAAATTGGAATCGAGGCAGATACTGGGATCTAATCTCGTTGAGATTAGGTTTCCGAAGAAATTTTCTGTCTGTTCTTCATCCTAATCTCGTTTCAAGCCATATCAAGGGTATTCTGGAAATTTAAAATTTGACCACCCGGTGCATTCCGATGGATATTTTGGCATGGACGGATTGTGTCAGATCAAGTACAGGTAAGATTTCATAAAGACATATTTTCTAGTTCAAATCTGCAAAAAAATTGATATTTCCTTACCTTTTACAGCGTATATCCACCAAAATAATCCAAAATCCACTTTAAGCTGACCGCCAAAAAATTTAAATATGAGGATTTCAATATTCAGTAACGTACATATCAAATCATTCCAAGAACGATAATTCCAGAGGAATAATAGAGAATCCTTATATTAATGTATTAAAACTACAATAAAAACGTCACAAAAACAGAATAACCACAAGACAATGGTTATTTAGAGGGAATGGTGTCACATCAGTATAATTTCGGTAACGTTCATTTCAATTGTTCAACTGAGAAATTTGTCAAATATGTCTTTGTCCTCCGGAGTTCAAGCATTCTCCCACTTAGGAATGGTTCGGCGAAAATGCTCGAAACGTCTTTTGACGGGATCCACAAGACAAATCCATGCCTTGGCCACTGAAATGTGTCCTTTTTGTTTTCCATAAAAGAAATTTCGATTTCTCCATCATCTGGATCGACGTTCAAGACTTTGCCGACGTAACATCTTTGTAAGTATTTTGCTATGACATACTGATCCTTTTCTACTCTAATTTGTATATCGTTGTTCTCTATTACACCTCGGTTCTCTATAACACTGGGGTCTTCTGTTACACCTGGGTCATTGCCTGGATTAACTCCGGCCACCTTTCCTAACCCTTCTTTTCTCCATCCATCACAGATGCCGCCTTCTAAGCAGACGTAGTAGTAGCAGCTTGTTTCACTAACAAAAACCTCTGATTTCCCTATGCCTGCAACTACATGTAGTTTGAAAGTTCCTTTCACTGGCTTCACATCTCTCGCTTTAAAATCTGATTCAACCCACCATTTCTTTAGAAATGTCTGTACCAAGTCAGGGTCATTACGGTTTTCTCAGTTTTCCGGTTGTTGACTGATTTTGTCTGTTTACATGGTTATGAGATTTGACTTTCCCTTTGTAAGATTGCTCGGAGTTCGGTAATTTTGTTATTACCCTTATTTAGAATGTTGTCCATACTTTTACATTCTTCTGTAGAAACAAAGATGAATGTCACCGCTTTCATATTTGAAGACGTTGCCCATTTAAAAAAGTCATGGGCGTCTTCTGACATCGTACAGCTTCGTTTTCCATTCTTTTTGTTGTACCACCGAGGCCATCGCATGGCCCTTTCTCGTGGCCAACTTCAAAATAATTCCAACGAGCCCCAACACCATACAACTCCCTGTGGTTTGCTACTGTAAAGAAACATTGGCGATTGCGATATTGGCTGGTTGGTCCATCTGTCCAATATTGAATAAATGAGAGTTCCGGTGACAATAACTTCAACTCGGGAATCAGCTTATCAATAAATGCATGCACGGTACTTGGAGAGTGAGACATTTCATCTGACACAACGACATAACTCTTGTGCTGAGTTTCTCCATTTTTCTTATAATACACTACAACCGGGTGAAGAGTTACTCCGATTTGGTTCCAATATGCCGTCTGTATTTCTTCTACACTCTTACATGAGCAATTTTCGGCAAAATCCATTTGTACTAGAAGATGATTAGTAGGCAAATTCTCTTTCAATCTTTTGATTTCCTCGTATTGTTTGTAGACTCCGTTTACGTGATCCTTGAACTCAGCTGTTTGATCAGCTAGAAAATCAATGAAATCTTGTCTGTCCTCAATCTTAACAATTCGTGTGACATCTTTTTTCTTTTCCTTCTCTATAACTTCGATCTTCTTCCATTGAGAAAATTTAACAAGCGCTGGCAATTTGTTCTTCAGATCTTTTGAATCCAAGGCTTCCTCTCTTGCAAATGATTCAGGATTGGCAGATACATTTATTCCTTCTTTTCTTAAGGACTTCAAAGTTAGCGCCATGTTTTGGTGCTTAGTACATAAGCACGTACTTCTACTGATAAAATTGGTTGTCAGGATATGAGTAGGACGCATACGACAGAAAGTTGCACGGGACATTTTAACTGTCGGGTTTTCTGCGACAAATTTCATGTGCAAATTTGCCATATAGTCTTGTCAGTACCCGTGTTTGCTTTTTCGTGTTGTCTGACATTTTCACATCTGATTTTCCCGGATTGCACCTACTGTTGTCATCACGTTCTAGAAAGTCATTTACCTCCTTTGAGTATACTTTTTGTGCTCTTTTTCTAGTATGAACTCTCACCGACTCAAATTTGCTTCTTCTTAAGGATCCTAGGTTTTTCCTTGCTATACCGGTTTGGCTACTCAACCATTTTTTGCCTCGATATTTCTTGATGATTTTACCTGACACTATGCTACTCAACGTAAAGACTTGTCCTTTTCTTTTCCCTTTTATTTCTTGATGAGTAGTTTTAATCTCTTCGATGACTGCACTACCTAAAATTAAATGCTTTCGTACTTTTTGACTCTGTTCTCTTGTTAGCTTTGCTTCTTTCATCAGCTTAGTGGCTTTACTTCTCGGAGAATCTTGACTGCACTCTTTTTCTCATCCTCTCCAATCGTTTTTTGGAGTGTCTTAGATCTTTTGGTAAGTTGATGATTGTCCTTCTTAAGTTTACTTATATTCCTGTGAGCCGTCGAGAGAGCCCTACTTATTCTGACACGAGATGCGTTCTTCTTCCGAGGGTGAAAGTTAAAACGAACTTGGAGAGAGTTGTTCGAACTCGACGATACACTTTCATAACCACTTGTTGAAAGAGCCTCATTTTCTAGCGATTCGTTTTCCAGATCTTGGCGATTTTGGTCGCCTCTTTTCTTTTGGCGCCATGTGCGTAGATATTCACTTTTCATTTCGTGACAATTCGCTACTTGGAGTGTAATAAATCATTCTCCTGTGTCTCTCTTTAGCTCGGTACGATTCACCTTCCTTCTGCATTTTCTTCTCCCGGTATGCCTTTTGGATTGCAGCTCTACACTTCCCCATGACCTGAAAATATAAAACAAATGTTTACTTCTATATTTCCACACATTTCAGCTAAGACACTTTATTTTGAAGCCAATTGAAATGTACGTTACCATTCATTATAAGCGCTTTGTAAGAAGCCTAGATGAATTGTTATTAATTGTATTTGTCGTTAGATATTTGCAATAAATAGAATCAGGATACAAGTTGCTATTCACCACAAACAACATAGTAACTGACTGGTGTAAACAGATTTAATAACAGTTGTGTTGTTGTAGTGTCTTTGATGTTTTCAAGCACGTTTATTTTGAGTGCTTTTTGCATTTTGTTACACTTCTAATATTTTAAATTACCGGACAGATATCCTATTAGGCAAACGTTGTACTTTTTTTGTCTCTGATGTTTTATGAATTCAATAATTTAATGCGTGGAAGTTCTAAAATGTACGTTACATAAAATAACGTACATTTCATTAGATATGTGGCGGGAATTTATACACTATGTATTGTACACACGTAATTACACATATACATTATATGCTTTGTCTTCTACTGTATTCAGATAATTATGGTTATTGTTCATAAGATGTGTTTTATTTCAAATAATATTTATGAAAAGAATATACCATAGTTACATACCTAATCTGCTTATATTCAATTGTATTCCTCTTTTTTTCGTTTTTGTTGCTTCTAATCTTCATACGTTCCCTCCTGTAAACTTTTTTCGGAAGTAATATCCGAATACGGGGACGTAGTGATTGATTCCGGATTCTGCAATATCGTACATTGTTTAAGTTATTCATATTTCCACCAAAAGATGAAAACTTTGGATTGAAGCAAAACATTTAGTTCATATATAATTTGGCTTTTCTGCACATTTTTCTTTTCCTAATACAGACATGCATTTCGGAGAAAATAGCCATATCGTACATTTCATTCTTATCCATACTTTTGGGAGTTCGGATAATTCTTTGTAATTTTTACGGAACTTAGAAAAGAAAATAACCATTGTTATTTTGCTTTGGTTTCCTTAAACCATACTGACGCAAATTACACAATATTTAACCTGCAAATAGGTATTTATAGCATTGCATACGAGATAGAGTTTGGAAAACGCTCTCTCAGTTTTAGCAAATGAGATTCTGCGACAGTGATATCACGCATAAAAATTCAAAAAATATCCATGAAAAAAGAATGCAGATAAGTAAGAATAAGTAAGTTATGGTCAAGGTCTTCCGACAAAAGTTTTAAAAAGTAAATAAAATGTCAAGTTTAAGTTGTGATAGATCATTTTCTAGTGCGAGACTCACGCTGCGTCAGTAACGAACATTTCATTTCAGATGTTTTTGGAGATCGACAAATTGTCATTTATTGCAGCAGACCAATAATTTTCTCATATTTAATGCACAACTATAAGACCAATTAATAGATCATATAAGGCAGCTATATTTATTTCATATATAGTAATTTTTGAATGGGTGACTATGAAACAAAAGAAGTTACCCGTATTGCGGGATATTCAATACGGGTCGCTTCTTTTTTTTTAAATAGTACTGTATCTTATACTTACAACCATTGCGCTGGAACAGTTGACTACAGTACGACATGGATATTAGGTTATTAATTAAATTCCTAACGGTGTATACGTGTATCACATTTCATTTCTTTGCATTAGCATTAGGGGAAAAGGGTGTATTTTACTCTGATGAAAAGATTTCGATGCTACATTTTTGTACCTGAAAAAAAAATGCACTCTGAAACAGAATTTTTGTTCTGTGAAAAAAATTGACCCTGTATGACTAATAATAAAAATCTGGGTATAAGGATAAAAAATCAAAACCATACATGTACAATACACAGGAACACAACAAATTCATCTATACCTTTAGGCAGTAATAACAAATAATAATATAAAAAAAACTGTAACAATGAACAAATAGAATTTCTGTGTGTATAGACACCTTTTCAAGTAGCATAGTTGGTACTTTATATCATTTAAAGGGGTGCTTATTCAAAATAAATCTTAAAACGGCCAATAATAAAAAAAAACAAAAAACTAATAGCAATAACAAATTTATGTTTGCAATTAACAATCCAAAGGGAACACATTTATGATTATTTTCAAAAAATTTCAGCAAAAAATATTCTTCATCTGTATATGTCCAGTTTACGGAAAGGAAAAATTTAATTGACCTTCCCTATCTAGATCAAGGATTTTTATAGTAGTTCTACTATACAAATCCTTGCCTAGATGATCACAGTTTTTATTTTTGAAACATATTTTCCTTTTCTCATTTTTGTTTCAATTTTTTGTTTAAGCCACACCCAAAAAAAAACGTTTTAGATTCTCATCTCCTCCCTTCCCACTTTTTACCATTAAATTCACGATTTTCTATATTCAATCAATTCATTTTCAAAATTTAACAAATTCTTCATTAGGGTATCAGTATACCAAATAAAGTATATATTTTTTTATTATGTAATGTTCTATCACGATAGTTACCATATGTATCTAGTTCTACAATATTTATTGCAGTAGTCCGTAAGGGGCCTTCGTGGTGATCGTTTGATAGCTGGATTTACAACTCCCCATGCAATCTACCTATCACCACTAACGTTACGAGTTCGAATCTCTCCCAGGCGATACAACATTATGTGATAAAGTTTGCCAGTGACTTGTGGCAGGTCCGTGGTTTTTTCTGTGCTCTCCGTTTTACTCCACCAATAAAACTGACCCCCACTGAAATTTGTTGAAAGTGGTGTTGGACACCAAATACAGTAGTCCATACGTTTACATTTTTTTATGTTTTTTTTATTATTGTATAGAACGCTGGGTTTTATGCAAATTCCCGATTTTACTCGTAGCATTACTGAAATTGTAATTTAAATCGTTTGACTGTTCATTTCAATAACAGGTAGCTAACTAAAGTTATCAATAACATTTTCACCTGCATTAGAATGGAATAAACCTAAATAATTGGGATAGCATAGCGGTGCGTGTATAGCTCAACAGATAAGAAAAGTTTGTAGATGCCAATAGGGTTATCGGAAGTAATAAATCGAAGAAGTGCAGGCAATGTAATGGCCAAACGAAAAAGGACAAAATGATAAACTGGTCTACTAAAAACTACACAGAAAACTGAAGATTGAGCAGCACAAAATCCCACTTTAAACCCTGACAGAACTCTGTCGGTGACAACTTGTGTCTTTAGTTTTACATTGTATGGCAGTTCCAGGTTTTTTACGATGATCCGCCAGTCTGATTGTACAAAATATTTGAATGCTACCAAAATCTGTCGAAAATAATTTAAAATAGTAAGAAACAACGAATTTTCTTTATTCTTTAAGTATTTATTATGCCATTCATAATACATCTGCTCAAAATCTTCATAAAATAAATGCTATGATTAACCCGCTTGTTGTCGAATCTTTAACAGTTAATAACACTACACGAAGAAGGAATATATTGTCTATTATTACATTACTTCCCTTTTTCATTGAAATGTTACAATATGATTGGTTATGAAGTGGTCACATCATTATAAAAGAGATGTTTCACATCCCAATGAAACTCAAATCCGAACTTGCACGTGCCTCCACGACGACGTCAGATGTAAACAATCAATGACGTAGTAATTTCCAACAGCAAATAATCTAACACAAACAAAATTCACAACGAAAAATTCAACTATATTAAATTTTGGTGTGATTTAAATATAGTTATAAGAATTGAATGCATTCTTTTGAAGTTTCATTGGGGGTATGAAAGCGTTGATGGAACTACATTTTCAACATAGCGCTTCATTGAAAATGTACTTCGGTCAACGCTTTCAT
Organism: Bathymodiolus septemdierum; assembly: GCA_963383655.1. Classification (NCBI taxonomy): domain Eukaryota; kingdom Metazoa; phylum Mollusca; class Bivalvia; order Mytilida; family Modiolidae; genus Bathymodiolus; species Bathymodiolus septemdierum. The sequence goes on from OY726525.1 coordinate 67,126,138, forward strand.
ACCCCAATGAAACTTCAAAATAATGCATTCAATTCTTAAGTATAATTTTGTACCAAATAATTTTAAAGAGTGTGATTTAGATTTGAAGATTGCCTAAATATAGAGAGACCTAGATATGTTAATTCAAAATTTTGTATATGGAGACAGGGACTTTATTATTCTATTTTGTTCACTTGGAGGTAGTATTGCCCGAAATTCAGGTATACTTTAAAATGTTGGAATGAAGTTCATCAGTATTGCAGTGTGAGTAACCAAACATCATGTACACCTTTTATGAACATGTATAGGCTACACCAGGGTACATGCCGATATGGCTTGTAAACGTCCGTTTTATTTCTTAATATGGTCATAATAAAACTCTTTTCTTGCGACTTAAAGATAATGCTTTTATTTTACATATACTCGTCAACTAAATCTATACTTCTAACAGGTAATATCACCCGCGCTGTACTAGTTAAGCTTCAATGTGTACACCATCCGAGTTTTATAATTCAGTGCCGTCATTAGGTTAACGTTAAGATACAAGCGTCTTTGTGATTCAAAAGTGGTGTAGACCCACCGGACTCAATTACGAATGATTGTTTTCTTATTGTTGATTGCTCTTGTATGAATAAAAATAAATCAATTGCTTATTGATAACTTAAAAGGGCACGTTGAAGCACGCGTTTTTCCTGCTATAGAAATTTCATGCGCATTCAAGAGATTTTGCAGACGACAAAAATATACGACCGCAGCTCTTGTCAAAGCATTTTTTCTCAAGACTACAGTGTTATTTCTTGAAAGGCACGTACCTGATCATGTTCAGACTAATTATGCAGTCGATTAAAAGTCTATTCTTCATAAATAATTCATAAATAACAGGAATTTCACGGAAATTTCACTTCAATGACATTCTTCCCACACCAAGACACTATCATTCATAACGTTCGCCCTCAAGCCTAGAGAACCCCGAGTGAAATTCAGCAAACTTAGGGTTGACTAAAGGAATGATTTTGTATCGCAGCATTTGATTTCTTGGGGATTTTTTTTAAATGAGAAAAAAATAACATTTCCATATAAGATAAGATAAGAATTTTATTTCCAATCAAGATCCAAGCCAGAGGCAAAGTCTTTACAATGATTATAGCATAGAATATACAATATAATTAAAATATAAAGCTACCAAAAAAATCTTAGTTTATTTTTGAAGAAATTTCTATAAACTATATTTTCAGATGTCCAAAAAGAAAAGGCAGAAATATGATAAAACCAATTTGATAGCAGCCATTAGAGCAGTGAATCGGGTCAAAAGGCTATCAGCAACAGCTAGACTCTACAGTATTCCAAAAACTACACTTTTTGATCACGCAAAAGGAAGACTCAAAGGAAGCACAGGAGGTTCAGGGAGAGCATTTGCATTGAAACCGGAGGAAGAGCAGACAATACATGGCGGAACGGGGTAGGCCACTCACAAATGACATTCTCAAGAAATTTGCAACCGCCATCGTCAGAAGAAAAAATTATGACACCCAAATAGACGAGGAGAGAGGCCCTAGCGACATGGTGCCAGCGTTTCAGAAAAAGAGACCCTGAAATCAAACTGAGAAGACCAGACAGAGCATCAAATGCACGCATGGAAGTAACTAGAGAAGATGAGGAAGAATACTTCCAACTTCTGCAGGCCGCAGTTGAAAGGTTTAGCTTACAAGATGAGCCTAAATGTATTTTCAATTGTGATGAGACGGGTATAAACGGGAAAGAATTGATCCGCGGGAAAGTGTTAGTTGCAGATGGCCAGCATCCTTACCAAGAAAAAATTAACACAAGTGGTGGGCATTTAACAATAAATATGGTAATATCTGCAGCTGGACGATGTTTACCTCTGATGCTGATTTTTAGCCATACAATTCCCACAAATATTCATGGCCTACCTAATGACTGGATGTTAGAAAAATCTCAAAAAGGGTACTGTTTGTAAAATGGTTACAGGATTTGTTTATTCCAAATTGTGGCAGAACAAGACCAGTGCTACTTATCATGGATAATTTGGCGTAGCATTTAACACCAGATACAATTGATGTGGCACAGGAAAATCAAGTAGAACATCTGTGTTTGCCTCCGAATTCTACTCATATGATACAGCCTCTCGACGTAGCAGTTTTTCACAATTTTAAGGGAGAGTATAGTAAAATGGCCAACCAGCTAGGATACTCTGTAAGCAGCATTCCAAGAGAAAAAAATCCACATGTCATAAAGTACACATGTAACATTCTTTGTCCACGTGATTTTACAACAGCGTTCAGACCGAGATATAACAATGAATGCAAGCCATTATAAATATACAAATGAGAAAAGAAAATATAAAAGATCGTGTTACGATTTAGGAGTTAGGGATAGGATAATTTATTGTTTGTATGTGTATTTATTGTATGTGTGTATGAATGGACACCCTTTAATCATCGGCAGGGTGATACTCGTGACCAAATAAGGAGCAGACAGTTCATCATATTGTAATCTAACACCAGATCATATTATTGAAGTATTAGATAACTATTGATCACCCCCCTCTGTGTGTATCGCAAAACCATTTCTTAGATTAATCATATATTTATACCATTGACATAAAGTGACGACTCCAGCTTGGGTTTCATTGGACCAGATTTAAAATCTAGTTCATCCCCATTTGAACTTGAAATACAATTTGTTGACGAAGTTTGTGGCATTACACTGGATGATAAGATACGTTTTATTTAAAGTCAGCATTTCATAACAACTAATACAACACAAGCTCTAGTGAGCTTTTGGTCGACATACACAGCACAAAAATAAATAACAGTTAAAACAGCATCAACAGCATGCAAATTGATAGTTTTGAAATCACTCATAATAACAAACAAGTTAAATCGCAATATAGCACGGGCAAGATAAACATATACTACAGTAAAATGAATTAAATCAAGTACACTAATTAAAGCTTATGATCTAAATTAGTAAATGGAGCTCGTGTTATGAGCTAAAAGCATGTTATACTCCTAAAAAATAATTAGAAATAATATATAAAAATTTAAAAGACCTCGAAGATACTAAAGCTGTTAACAGGCGTTACATTTACATTCATTGCCATTCCAGGATTGTAAACTGTTTTTAAAATGATAAAGATTGGCAATGATGCAAAATCTACAATATCAAGATGCTTAATGTCTAGTAATGGAACAGTTTTTAAGCACAGTTGTGGATCTTGCCACGACAGAATGTCATTAATCCCAGGAATACCTTGCCGAGTGGCACTGCACTGTTAGTTTTACCTGATGATCCTGATGTACTGTTCTGCTGGTGTTTCTTCAGTGTTCCATGATATCTCGGATATATGGATCATCACCGAGTTCGGATAATGTTGCCTGCTGATCACTTCTGGTCTGATCCCGCCAGCAATGGCTTCGGTCGCCATTATGATTCTCTCTGTGTTGTCAATTTCACCATCTGTTGCGAACCTCTTGCATATCTTTTCCCCAGCTGATGAATGAGATGCATAAACAATATGTTTAGGTTGACCCTTGAACCCTGACATGGTATTATTATGTTGGTGGAATCTGCGGCTACAAAACACAAGATGCAGAACGTATGTGTCCAATGAAATTTGTGTTGATGTGTACTCATTGTCATAAAATATGACAGGCATGTCATAACAAGTGACCAGTTGATAAATTCGTTTAGTATCTGACATGTAATCACACAACAGTTCTAAATTAAGAGCCATATTTTCCAGCAGTTTATACATAATAGAAATATTGGCCATAGATCATTGACATAAAGTGATCGACTCCAGCTTGGGTTTCATCGAAGTTTGGAACATCACACTGGATGATGTTAAGATAAGACAAGTTTTATTTAAAGTCAGCATTTCAAAACAACACACACAACACCATCTATAGTGAGCTTTTGATCGACATACACATCACAAAAATAAATAACAGTTAAAAACAACATAGGCATTCATGCAAATTAATAGTTTAAAAAACACTCGTAATAGCAAATAAGTTAAAGCTCACATATAGCACAAGCCAGATAAGCATATACAACAGTAAAATAAATTAACTCAAGCATATTAATAAAAGCTTATGATTTTAATAAAAAAAAAAATGGAGCTCGTGTTATCAGAAAAAAGCATGTTATTCTGCTAAAAAATAAATATAAATAATATATAAAAATTGAAAAGACCTAGATGATATTAAAACTGTTTACATGCATTGCATTTACATTCATTGCCATTCCAGGTTTGTAGAATGTTTTTTTAATGATTAAGATTGGCAATGATTCAAAATCTACAATGTCAAGATGTTCATAGTCTATTAATGGTACAGTTTTTAAACACAGTTGTGGTTCTTGTCACGACAGAATGTCATTATTTCCTTGGAATACCTTGCTGAGTGGTACTGCTAGTTTTCCGCGATGGTCCTGGTGTATTGTTCTGCTAGTTTTTCCCGATGGTCCTTGTATATTGTTCTGCTGGTGCTTCTTAAGTTGTTCCATGATATCTCGGATATATGGATCATCACCGGTTTCAGATAATGTTGATTGCTGATCACTTCTGGTCTGAGTCCCACTTGTCGGCCGCCATGTTGATTCCCTCGGTGATGTCAATTTTTACCATCTGTCGCTGACTCCATGGTCTTTTCTTGCACAAAAGTTTTTCTACGCCACGTATTAACATTTTCTGTTGTACTAGAGAGATTTTAAATCTTAATGTGAAACTATTGCGTACGTGCTCCACTGCGTTGTCGTTGTCCAGCTTCATGGTGGCCGTCCATACTTCCATGTAGACGCGTTCAATGTCGTCCATCTTTACCCCAAAAAAATAGTCTGTTCTTATGCAATTCGTAGGAAGGTCACAAATTGTAAATATTTAGCTGGATCTCTGCAACCGGCATATCAAACAAACTGGCACGCATCTAGAAAAGTCACAAAAATGTATTGCATATAACATGCAGCACATTCTAATTTAATTTCCCACAGAGCTCGATGAAAATCGCACTCAGATACTTGTAAATACGTGGATGTTGTTTCTATTTCACTTAGTGTTAACTGGAACCAATTTGGAATTCCAAAAATAGCTTTAAGTTGTTCAATACTGGTATTCATAATTTAAATGATTGATGACTATCGGAACACATATCATGTGTCAGTTCAGAAAGAAATATTCCACTGCACAAAAAATGGCTGCTGCATTAGAGTGTTCAGAGTGACACTCGAAAATGTATAGAATATATAGTGTTTGGTGGTCAGGTTTTATCTCCGACTCCTAAGAACGACCATGTGTTCTATCAGCTATTATTAAAACGAAAATAAACGGGACCGCAAAAAAGGGGAGGGGAGTACCAACAAAATCAATATTGTGTTCAAAATGGAGGCAAATCATACATACTAATTTAGATTGCAAACAAAATTAAAACATTTTCAAAGTAAAATTTACTTTTATTAAATAAATACTTACCACTTTAAATTCTGAGACCTTCACGCAACAGGAACAAATAAACAACTATGAGAAATTCACCATGACCGGAACCCATATAATCTCATTCCATTTCCTTAAGAGTATGGAGAGGAAAGGGTGTGACCTACAATTTATGTATTTTTGCGTCCTGGTGTCCGTTACGATTTCCGCATGAAAACGGTGTTCGGTTCATCTTTACCTCCAGTTGTTGGTAGGAGGGCTCATGTCTTATTTACGTTATTTTTGTTTATTTGAGTATAGTGGTGTTCAACACATTGTGTTGTGTATTTGTTTTGTCTTTCTTCGTCTATGTTGTCAGTTTCTATTGATTGTCCATTTTTTTATTGCCACATCGGTATTCTGTAACCTTTAAGATAGTGGCAAGTATTTATTTAATAAAAGTAAATTTTTCTTTGAATTTTTTAAACAATTTGTATAACAATAAATAGCTTACCACTATAACTTCTGAGAAACTCAGAATCTAACAGAGAGCTGATTTATTTGAATCCAAAGGAAATTTATTCTGTTGAGAAGCAACTATAATTCTAAAAGAAAAAAAGACCATCTGCTTGGGCAGACATAGACCGAAGGTAAAACAGGTGAATGAATTTTGATACCTCTAAAAACCATCGGATAAAACTTCAGAAATAGAAGCTCAATTAAAGAGATTTCACTGAATGAAGGGTCAGATGTTCTTCTCCTGCAGACTCATAAGCAAGAAGGGCCCGGGTGGTTCAATGAGTTAGGTAGTTGGATTACCTAACAACTCATACAAGCCTATCACCAATACGGAGTGGGTTCGCGCCCGGCTTTGTAAATTACAAAAAGGGTGCACTCGACTCGCAGCCGCAAGTGATAAAGTTTAGCAGTTACTTACCCATGAATTGTGGTTCTCCCCGGGTACTCCGGCTTCTTCCACCACTAAAACTGGTCGCCATGATATAGCTGAAAGAGGCGTTAAACACAATTAATCAATCATAAGCAAGAAGAATACGCCACCCGTATTACGGTTATAATCTTATATAACTTCAAGACTAGGGGCATTGTCAATTTGTCCATGCTTATTCCTACGATCTAAGAAAACCTCTGTTGGTTTATGTACGGTTGAAATCAAGTGAATTATACGTTTACCCTTCCATGTACACGTCAACATGTTATTACATATTTTCCATTTGTATCCATTTATATAGTCACGGTCTTTTAGGCTTGCTAGATCCTTTGGAAAACCTTTACATTACAGCGAACAGTTCATACCAAAGCTTGGACTTTGAAGATAATTTGTTACAAGCAATGTTGAAAGGATGATCGGAGTATTAACCATTGGGAATTTTACATTTGTCCGTTTTGCCACTTTGTGACGTGTGTTACATAACATTCAATAGTCACTCACATTTCTAAAAATTCATGGACAGTATAATGCTTTTGAAATCCTCTCCTTGGTCTTCTCACCACAGAAATGACCAACTAACGGTTGATTATGAGCTAATGTTATAACTATCACGTAAGTATCCAGGTACAACTACTTGGTGTAACACATTTACCTTGTCTGCTGAGGTCCACTTCCTGCGTAAAATATCCTTTTCTAATAAAACGCTTTCGAAAAAAGCTCCACTGATCATTCCTCTGCAGTTCGGCTAACATGTCGGCATTACCCCGTGCTGCTGGAGTATTCTGGTTCTCGTTGACACTTTCATTGTTCTCAATAGTGTTGTCCTCTGGTTGTTTATTTTCATTAAGCCAATCCTGAGGAGTGACACCACAGTTTTCCATCAAATTCTTCGAATCCTGTTCCTGGAGTTTCTCCTTCAAGAACTGAGATCTTGTTACTACATTTACAGATTTCCTATTCATGACATCCATACCAAGCAAGAAGAGTTTGAAGATACCAAAGGAGTAATCAGAATCTGTAAATGGAAAAAGAACAGACAACACAATGGCCCAAAGAAAAAGTACAAAAGGACAAACAACGATCTACAAAACATACACATACTTTACAAATCTAGTAACACGAACCCCACTGAAAATCAGGTGTTCCGGAAGGGTCAGCAGTCAGCACTAAGCAAAACATCCGCCATTAAATCTAGAACAAGTACTTGTTCAGGTTCATTGTAGTTGAGTAGTTTTTATTTGTAAACTTTGTTCACGCCACGATATAGCTGATATACTGTTAAAGTTGGCGTTAAACACCAATCAATGATGTACCACCTTGTGTTCGGGTCAACATCACCAATTTATCTTTAGAGACTCCGCCAATTGACAGTGCACGACATGCTTATTTTACTGTGAATTTAGTACTTGGAAATATTAAAGACCACGAGTGTTAGTATGGATGGAATTGGGATTCTCTCTAATCGACAAAATGTCCTTATCTCAAAATAATCAAGAAGGACTCAAGTTTTCTAGATGTTTATTGTTATGAAGCTAAATGCAAATTGATGTGGTTCAGAATAATGAACTTGAAATCTTGAATTCGAATTAGTTTCAGGTTCATCCAATCAAATCTGAAGTATTTCGTAAAAATTAGAAATTGATTATGAATCTGTAATTACATTTAGCGTGGCTCTGTCATATTGTCCCTGCTTCATATAAAATACACACCGTGTTACTTATAATACGAAGTATCTATATTCACAACTGCACACTTTGCTGTGAATGGTTGTCTCACCGCTATGTACAGAGTAACCCTCGATTACATTACTCGAATTAGGTCCGGGTGGCTCAATGAGTTAGATAGTTGGATTACCTAGCAACTCATACAAGCTTATCACCAATACGGCGTGGGTTCGCGCCCGGCTTTGTAAATTACAAAAAAGAGTGCACTCGACTCGCAGCCACAAGTGATAAAGCTTACCAGTTGCTTGCCCATGGTCGGTGGTTCTCTCCGGGTACACCGGCTTCTTCCACCACTAATGGTCACCATGATATAGCTGAAATTGGCGCTAAATATAATAAATCAATAAATCACAACTGCACACTTTGCTGTAAATGGTTGGCCAACAGTTGTGTTCAGAGTAATCCTCAGTTACATTACTCTAACTAACATAGTCCTCACGAATTAGTCATTTCAGCTCCAGTATCCTTCACAAATAGGATTTCACGATCATTCACCTGTCTACAGACATTAATTAACCTGTCTTCCCTACACGAAGGCTTCACACACTATATAGTAGCATTTAGCTTTTTGACATTAAATCTGGGTTTTGGAGAGCGACAATTATTTTCAATATGGCCAATACGATCACAATTATAACACTTCCGTTTACTCACTACATTATTTTCGAATCTTGAAACAACATTCTCCCTCGATTTGATTTGATTTGATTTATTGTGTTTAACGCCACTTTCAGCAATATTTCAGCTATATCATGGCGACCAGTTTTGGTGGTGGAGGAAGCCGGAGAGAACCACCGACCATGGGAAAGCAACTGGTAAACTTTATCATTTGCGGCTGCGAGTCGAGTGCATCTTTTTGTAATTTACAAAGCCGGGCGCGAATCCACGCCGTATTGGTGATAGGCTTGTATGAGTTTTTAAGTAATCAAACTACCTAACTCACTGAGTCACGTGGGCCCCTCCTCCCTCGATAATAATCCTTTCGAATCACCGGTCGGTACGATATAATCTTGAGCAGACTCTACAACAGTTTTAAAACCCTTATTCCGCCATGATATAGCTGAAATATTACTGAAAGTGGCGTTAAACACAATAAATCAAATCATTATTCCGTCTTGTGCGGGTGACAGAGCTTTTAGAAAACTCTTCTCACACAAATAGATTTTCGGATCTTCGTTTCCTATGAAACGGTTGACTGACTTGTATTCTGGCCAGTAATCCACGATACGTTTTGTTATCCCCACGCTTAACTTCCATTAAGTCAGCAAAATACTGATGTGGTCGGCGTTCAAATCTATCTATAAGTTATCCTTAAATCCTCAGTTGTTATTAGCTAACTGTCTAACTTCCTTAGCCTCTCGTGAGCGCCCGGGTGGTTCAATGAGCTAGGTAGTTGGATTACCTAACAACTCATACAAGCCTATCACAAATACGGCGTGGGTTCGCTCACGGCTTTGTAAATTACAAAAAAGGGTTTACCAGTTGCTTGCCCATAGCTGGTGATTCTCTCCGGGTACTACGGCTTCTTCCACCACTAAAACTGGCCGCCATGATATAGCTGAAATATTGCTGGAAGTGGCGTTAAGCACAAAATAAAATCAATCAATCAATTCGTAGCCTCTCCAACATGACACAATCTTAGTAGTACTTGCTTCTCTACTGACACTGGTTCCTGTCGCCTTCCTTGCGTTTAAAGCTCAGGACAGTATTTCAAATAGTTACATATTTCAAATGTAGATCGCGACATCCTGAACATTCGTCTAAAGCAAAGTTCACTGTAAAGAGGAACTACAGTCTTAGCTTTTTTCACACCTACAAAATAAAAATAAAACATGGTAAATTGCAAATTCGAACATGAGGAACTAGTCTCAACATAGCCTAGAATTTTAGGCCTACTTTTTTCACATCTACAAAATATAAAAAAAAACATGGTAAATTGCAAATTTGAACATGAGGAACTACAGTCTCAACATTGTCTAGAATTTTAGACCTACTTTTTTCACACCTACAAAATAATAAACATGGTAAATTGCAAATTCGAACATACATGTAATATTCTATAGTTCATGTATTTTTTGCATTTTTTTCTTTCTGATAATACATGACCTCATAATCTCATTCATAATTTACTTATTCTCGCCATGATATAGCTGAACAATTTCTGAATTGGCGTTAAACAACAATCACTCACTCATTCTTGATGATAATACATGGACAAATAAAAAGAGAATTAACATATCTATTTATGTCAGTTTACACCATTGACTGCATGGACTTAGGTGATTTAAACCCTTGAATAAACGGACAGACAAGATTGTCACTTAGTGGATTTAAACCCTTCTATAAATGGACAAACACGATTGCCACTTGGTGGATAAACTCTTGTATAAACGGACAGAAAAGTAGATTGCCACTTAGTGAATTTAAACCCTTGTATAAACGAACAGACAACAAGATTGCCACTTAGTGGATTTAAACCCTTGTATAAACGGACAGACAACAAGATTGCCACTTAGTGGATTTAAACCCTTGTATAAGGGAACAGACAACAAGATTGCCACTTCGTGGATATATACCCCTGTATAAACGGACAGACAACAATAATGCCACTTGGTAGATTTAAATCCTTGTATAAACGGACAGACAACAAAATTACCACTTAGTGGATTTAAACCCTTGTATAAACGGACAGACAACAAGATTGCCACTTAGTGGATTTAAACCCCTGTTTACACGGATAGAAAACAAGATTGCCACTTCGTGGATTTAAACCCCTGTATAAACGGACAGACAACAAGATTGCCACTTAGTGGATTTAAACCCCTGTATAAACCGACAGAAAACAAGATTGCCACTTAGTGGATTTGAACCCCTGTATAAACGGACAGACAACAAGATTGCTACTTAGTGGATTTAAACCCTTGTATAAACGGATAGAAAGCAAGATTGGCACTTAGTGGATTTAAACCCCTGTATAAACCGACAGACAAGACTGCCACTTAGTGGATTTAAACCCTTGTATAAACGGACAGAGAACAAGATTGCCACTTAGTGGATTTAAACCCTTGTATAAACGGACAGACAACAAGATTGGCACTTAGTGGATTTAAACCCTTGTATAAACGGACAGACAACAAGATTGCCACTTAGTGGATTTAAACCCTTGTATAAACGGACAGACAACAAGATTGCCACTTAGTGGATTTAAACCCCTGTAAAAGACTGCCACTTAGTGGATTCAAACCTCTGTATAAACCGATAGACAACAAGACTGCCGTTATGATTTTGAAAAAAATACATAATCAAAGGGTGTAGCACAATTTCAACAAAGCGCAGTATATATATATATACATACATAAAAGAATTGACAAAGAATAAATAAAAACGCAGCCCAGACCCTCTGCTGCATAGACATTCTTGCTTGGCGAGTTGGGTAGGATGGCTGCATCCCAAACTATATTTGTGTACTCTTTATTTTAGGTGAACTATGCCACTCTTTAGTCTAAGCAACCATTTACCTTTAAAAAGGGGGCATGCTTTTTTTTTATCTGATTGCCATTTTTTGCTGAAAAAAAGGTAATTAGGCCAGACAAAGGGGAAAAAACATTAATCTGATCCAATAAAATTTGCCGTTTCATTTAGCTAAAAGGTGAACAAAAATTATGTTTCTGGATTCCAAAACATAAGTAACTAGTTTCACAGAAACGACCACTTTCGTGGTTTATGATTCCTACGGTAGACACATTTTGTAAATAGATGAATATAAATATATTTAAAAAAGGGTTAAAAATATTGTAATTTTAAATAGCAGTAAAGACTTTGATGATATATATTTATTTAGAAGGGCCCGGGTGGCTCAATGAGTTAGGTAGTTGGATTACCTAACAACTCGTACAAGCCTATCACCAATACGGCGTGGGCTCGCAGCCGCAAGTGATAAAATCTACCAGTTGCTTACCCATTGTCGGTGTTTCTCTCCGGGTACTCCGGCTTCTTCCGCCACTAAAACTGGTCGCCATGATATAGCTGAAATATTGCTGAAAGTGGCGTTAAGCACAATAAATCAAATCAATCTATTTATTTAGAATCTACCCCTTTGTAACGGAGGTGGTCATTAGAGGGTTTCATAAATATACAGAAAGCCCGCTAATTTAACATTAAACAACAACCAATATATAATATGAAATGTACTGATAGTACTAGGTTAAACTACTTAAAAGGCCAGGGAAGGAGTATAAATAGCAGCCAATGAAAGGAAAGGTGGGGAATTCAATTTTTCTGGTCACATTCATATCAGAGACAGGTTTTTTGAAATAACTCCTTTAAACAAGCAATATTCAATAAACTTTTTGTTTTGTATCCTAGAACTGATTTGAAGAACCCAAATAATTATAAAAAATAAAATATATAAAATTATATTTTATGTTTGAACAAGAAAAAGTGGTGAGGCAGAGCAGTTTTGATTTGAAATTCGTTTTGACAGACAGATGGGCGTATACTAAGTATTGGTTTTTGTTTACACAGGAAGTAAATGTTGTCATGCAGTCATGAAAAGTCACATGCTCTTACCTTTATTAAAATTTCATCTCCTAATTAATCCTAAAGACACACAACTTTTAAAGTTTCTATCCTGTTTTCAGAATCTCTTCTTTTTTTTCTAAATCACAATAGTGAATATGGCCTACAATCACCCAATACAAATTATCTGCAGTAATTCTGATCTAATCTTCTACTAGTTGATTTTCCCTCCAAAACTGTTGAACATAACAAAACACAACAATGTGTATTCCTTTATCATTGTTATGTAAATTATTCCCACATGTGTCCCATATAGGGAAACCCACCAGGATTGGGAAACCAATGGCGAACAAGTGTTACGACACATTTTGGCATTATGTCCCTCTTGTACCAGTCAAAGCGCTGTCTTCATTAGCAAATATATATCATCATTCCATGCACCACGGTGGAGTAGCATTGTCCAAAACCTTTTGTAATGTTCCTTCCTCAAACCTGAACTTCTTTGGTGAGGGGCCTCTGTACGATCAGCCACCACATTTCTTTGTTTTGTTATTTCTTTGGTGAGAGGCCTCTGCACGATCATGCCACCACATTTGTTTGTTTTGTTATTTCTTTGGTGAGGGGCCTCTGTACGATCATGCCACCACATTTGTTTGTTTTGTTATTTCTTTGGTGAGGGACCTCTGCACGATCATGCCACCACATTTGTTTGCTTTGTTATTTCTTTGGTGAGAGGCCTCTGCACGATCATGCCACCACATTTGTTTGTTTTGTTATTTCTTTGGTGAGGGGCCTCTGTACGATCAGCCACCACATTTCTTTGTTTTGTTATTTCTTTGGTGAGAGGCCTCTGCACGATCATGCCACCACATTTGTTTGTTTTGTTATTTCTTTGGTGAGGGGCCTCTGTACGATCATGCCACCACATTTGTTTGTTTTGTTATTTCTTTGGTGAGAGGCCTCTGCACGATCATGCCACCACATTTTTTTGTTTTGTTATTTCTTTGGTGAGGGGCCTCTGTACGATCATGCCACCACATTTGTTTGTTTTGTTATTTCTTTGGTGAGGGGCCTCTGTACGATCATGCCACCACATTTGTTTGCTTTGTTATTTCTTTGGTGAGGGACCTCTGTACGATCATGCCACCACATTTGTTTGCTTTGTTATTTCTTTGGTGAGGGACCTCTGTACGATCATGCCACCACATTTGTTTGTTTTGTTATTTCTTTGGTGAGGGGCCTCTGTACGATCATGCCACCACATTTGTTTGTTTTGTTATTTCTTTGGTGAGGGGCCTCTGTACGATCATGCCACCACATTTGTTTGTTTTGTTATTTCTTTGGTGAGGGACCTCTGTACGATCATGCCACCACATTTGTTTGTTTTGTTATTTCTTTGGTGAGGGACCTCTGTACGATCATGCCACCACATTTGTTTGTTTTGTTATTTCTTTGGTGAGGGGCCTCTGTACGATCATGCCACCACATTTGTTTGTTTTGTTATTTCTTTGGTGAGGGACCTCTGTACGATCATGCCACCACATTTGTTTGTTTTGTTATTTCTTTGGTGAGAGGCCTCTGTACGATCATGCCACCACATTTGTTTGCTTTGTTATTTCTTTGGTGAGAGGCCTCTGCACGATCATGCCACCACATTTGTTTGTTTTGTTATTTCTTTGGTGAAGGGCCTCTGTACGATCATGCCACCACATTTGTTTGTTTTGTTATTTCTTTGGTGAGGGGCCTCTGCACGATCATGCCACCACATTTGTTTGTTTTGTTATTTCTTTGGTGAGGGGCCTCTGCACGATCATGCCACCACATTTGTTTGTTTTGTTATTTCTTTGGTGAGGGGCCTCTGTACGATCATGCCACCACATTTGTTTGTTTTGTTATTTCTTTTGTGAAGGGCCTCTGTACGATCATGCCACCACATTTGTTTGTTTTGTTATTTCTTTGGTGAGGGGCCTCTGCACGATCATGCCACCACATTTGTTTGTTTTGTTATTTCTTTGGTGAGGGGCCTCTGTACGATCATGCCACCACATTTGTTTGTTTTGTTATTTCTTTGGTGAGGGACCTCTGTACGATCATGCCACCACATTTCTTTGTTTTGTTATTTCTTTGGTGAGAGGCCTCTGCACGATCATGCCACCACATTTGTTTGTTTTGTTATTTCTTTGGTGAGAGGCCTCTGTACGATCATGCCACCACATTTTTTTGTTTTGTTATTTCTTTGGTGAGAGGCCTCTGTACGATCATGCCACCACATTTGTTTGTTTTAATATTTCTTTGGTGAGAGGCCTCTGTACGATCATGCCACCACATTTTTTTGTTTTGTTATTTCTTTGGTGAGAGGCCTCTGCACGATCATGCCACCACATTTGTTTGTTTTGTTATTTCTTTGGTGAGAGGCCTCTGTACGATCATGCCACCACATTTGTTTGTTTTGTTATTTCTTTGGTGAGGGACCTCTGTACGATCATGCCACCACATTTGTTTGTTTTGTTATTTCTTTGGTGAGGGGCCTCTGCACGATCATGCCACCACATTTGTTTGTTTTGTTATTTCTTTGGTGAGAGGCCTCTGCACGATCATGCCACCACATTTCTTTGTTTTGTTATTTCTTTGGTGAGGGGCCTCTGCACGATCATGCCACCACATTTCTTTGTTTTGTTATTTCTTTGGTGAGAGGCCTCTGTACGATCATGCCACCACATTTGTTTGTTTTGTTATTTCTTTGGTGAGAGGCCTCTGCACGATCATGCCACCACATTTGTTTGTTTTGTTATTTCTTTGGTGAGAGGCCTCTGTACGATCATGCCACCACATTTGTTTGTTTTGTTATTTCTTTGGTGAGAGGCCTCTGTACGATCATGCCACCACATTTGTTTGTTTTGTTATTTCTTTGGTGAGGGGCCTCTGCACGATCATGCCACCACATTTGTTTGTTTTGTTATTTCTTTGGTGAGGGGCCTCTGCACGATCATGCCACCACATTTGTTTGTTTTGTTATTTCTTTGGTGAGGGGCCTCTGCACGATCATGCCACCACATTTGTTTGTTTTGTTATTTCTTTGGTGAGGGACCTCTGCACGATCATGCCACCACATTTCTTTGTTTTGTTATTTCTTTGGTGAGAGGCCTCTGCACGATCATGCCACCACATTTGTTTGTTTTGTTATTTCTTTGGTGAGGGGCCTCTGCACGATCATGCCACCACATTTGTTTGTTTTGTTATTTCTTTGGTGAGGGACCTCTGCACGATCATGCCACCACATTTGTTTGTTTTGTTATTTCTTTGGTGAGGGGCCTCTGTACGATCATGCCACCACATTTGTTTGTTTTGTTATTTCTTTGGTGAGGGACCTCTGCACGATCATGCCACCACATTTGTTTCTTTTGTTATTTCTTTGGTGAGGGGCCTCTGTACGATCATGCCACCACATTTGTTTGTTTTGTTATTTCTTTGGTGAGGGACCTCTGCACGATCATGCCACCACATTTGTTTGTTTTGTTATTTCTTTGGTGAGAGGCCTCTGCACGATCATGCCACCACATTTGTTTGTTTTGTTATTTCTTTGGTGAGGGGCCTCTGTACGATCATGCCACCACATTTGTTTGTTTTGTTATTTCTTTGGTGAGGGACCTCTGCACGATCATGCCACCACATTTCTTTGTTTTGTTATTTCTTTGGTGAGAGGCCTCTGCACGATCATGCCACCACATTTGTTTGTTTTGTTATTTCTTTGGTGAGAGGCCTCTGTACGATCATGCCACCACATTTGTTTGTTTTGTTATTTCTTTGGTGAGAGGCCTCTGCACGATCATGCCACCACATTTGTTTGTTTTGTTATTTCTTTGGTGAGGGGCCTCTGCACGATCATGCCACCACATTTGTTTGTTTTGTTATTTCTTTGGTGAGGGGCCTCTGTACGATCATGCCACCACATTTGTTTGTTTTGTTATTTCTTTGGTGAGGGGCCTCTGCACGATCATGCCACCACATTTGTTTGTTTTGTTATTTCTTTGGTGAGAGGCCTCTGTACGATCATGCCACCACATTTGTTTGTTTTGTTATTTCTTTGGTGAGAGGCCTCTGTACGATCATGCCACCACATTTCTTTGTTTTGTTATTTCTTTGGTGAGGGGCCTCTGTACGATCATGCCACCACATTTGTTTGTTTTGTTATTTCTTTGGTGAGGGGCCTCTGTACGATCATGCCACCACATTTGTTTGTTTTGTTATTTCTTTGGTGAGGGGCCTCTGTACGATCATGCCACCACATTTGTTTGTTTTGTTATTTCTTTGGTGAGAGGCCTCTGTACGATCATGCCACCACATTTCTTTGTTTTGTTATTTCTTTGGTGAGGGGCCTCTGTACGATCATGCCACCACATTTGTTTGTTTTGTTATTTCTTTGGTGAGAGGCCTCTGTACGATCATGCCACCACATTTGTTTGTTTTGTTATTTCTTTGGTGAGAGGCCTCTGTACGATCATGCCACCACATTTGTTTGTTTTGTTATTTCTTTGGTGAGGGGCCTCTGCACGATCATGCCACCACATTTTTTTGTTTTGTTATTTCTTTGGTGAGGGGCCTCTGTACGATCATGCCACCACATTTCTTTGTTTTGTTATTTCTTTGGTGAGGGACCTCTGTACGATCATGCCACCACATTTGTTTGTTTTGTTATTTCTTTGGTGAGGGGCCTCTGCACGATCATGCCACCACATTTCTTTGTTTTGTTATTTCTTTGGTGAGGGGCCTCTGTACGATCATGCCACCACATTTGTTTGTTTTGTTAATTTGTGATGCACGGCCTACAGAAGCAATATTGGCATTCCTCTTGTGAGGTGTCCGGTGGAATAACAAATTCTGGATTGTCATCTTCGTCTGTTTCATTTGCAACATTGTCATTGTTTGTTTGCGTACTTTGATCAGTATTGTTTTGTACATGGAAATTCCCGCCATTTTCCTCTACAACTGCAGGCTGTTCAATAATTTTCATTTCCCAATCATTATGTCCAAACAAACATTTTATAGTTTCTAGTTGAAGGTTATTTAACTCCATTGCAACTGTCTTATTTTGTAATTCACTCATTTTTAAGATTATATAATATATAAACAAAATATAATATTACTAACTTCAGTCGTATCTTGATAATGTCTCTAGGTCATACTACATACACACAGAAAATTACTGACACTGCTGGTTACTGCATGAAATATTTACACTCTTACTGGGGCAATTTAGGGATTATAACATCTTTTCAGAATTAAGTACATGTATTAATAAACAGTGAAAAAATATAATACAAAAACAAACACTGTAACCCATTTATGCAATTTAGAAAGTTCTATTTCAAAGCCCTCGTATATATTACATCTACAGAATTATAAGTTAACCCTTGGGTTTTTATGTGGGTGCTGTAACTTAATACTATGATTCATATATAATTTTCTGATTATGTCTTGTGTCTTATTTCTGGTCATTCTTTCATTTCTATCATGGCTACTCCAAAGCAAGATTCTGTTCGAAAACGACCTTCAAATTTTAGAATAGAAATTCCTGGTGATGACATTTTAAAAAGTAGAATTCTGGAAAAAATTCAGCAAGTTAAAAGTTGTTTAGCATCAAAATATAACAAACCAGTGAACAATTGTATTATTATAGAAGACCTTTTAGATTTTTGGAATAAACATCATCACGAAAATCACAATGATAATGAAAGGCACCCTTTTCCATCCACCTATAGTCAAGTGAAACGTAAGGATGTAGACCAAGGACTGTTTATTGCTACAGAAAGTTCCATCGTTACTTATGGAGAAATATGTGAGGCCCATACAAGCATTTGTAAGGGAAAACTTAAGCTTGCCAAAAGAACAATGAAAGGATATGTAGTATCCATAAGACTGTCATGTACAAAGGAGAAATCCCATTCCTACTTATGGTCATCATCACCCTACCTACCAAATGATGAATATTTAGTAAATCACAGAATTAACCATGCATTTGTTAGCAGTGGACTTTTACCAGTGCCTTAATCCATTATACCAGATTTGCTACTGCAGCAGGCATTGGGTGTATTTCAAAAGAAAGACGATCGAAATTTTTCGGTAAATATAAGGACCATGCTCAAAATGAATGTGTTAATTCCATTGACAATGCTGTAAATGATGAAATAGCCTCTTATGAAGAACTGAATGGAATTAACATTATGACATGCTCGACATGGTTGGAGAAAAAATTCCAAGGACACTTCTGTCGTGGCATTAGGAGAACAAACTCATAAAGTTATGGACTGTGTGCACATAACCAAATCATAGGATAAAGTTGCCCAGAGACACGAAAGACTAGGTACTCAAAACATTTATGAAAATATGGAGAGCAAAAATGTTTCAATAAAGATTCATTCACATGACAGAAATATGACAGTCAACAAATTTGTGAAGGAAACACAGTTCACAACAAATCAAAATGATTTGTGACATGCTGTTAAGGCTGTTAAAAAATCTGTTTCAAAAGTTTCAAAAGGAGCCAAATTGTCAGAAGGATTAAGCTGGAGTCAACAACTAGCGGATAAGGTAGAACATAAAGTTGGTCTGTCCGTAATTGTGATGAAAATCCACAGAAGCTTAAAGAAAGTCTGGACAATGTTATTGAACACTACTGCAATAACCATGCTAACTGTCACAATACTTCTAGATGCAAACGCGATTCAAACTATGAGCCATCCAGGATTGTAATTACTAATGGGAAAGCGAAAAACATGCTTGAAAATGTGATCCGTAAATCGACAGTTTACCAGCATCCCCAGGATTATATTTTGGGCAAAGACACATTCTATGTGGAAAGCTTTAACAATGTTATGAATAGTTTTCAAGATAAGAGAATTTGTTTTGGGGATGAACAATATAAGTTTCGTTCAGACCTGGCTGTGTGCCATTGGAATGAAAATGTGGACAGAGGATATACTTCAATTTGGAAGTCCAGCAATCCTAATGCGCCAGCTACACAAAAAGGGAAAAAGGTGTACAAACAGCTAATATACAATTATCGTCAAAACATTGGAATCGTTATATTTCAAGTTTTTATTGACAATAATATTCTAAATTACTTGGATAAACTGATCAAGTATTAGGTTGTCTAAAATTTGATAAACTAGATAATTATTTATTTAATCATTATTAATTAACTTTTCAACAAACATTGTTTGTCAGTGGGATGTACTATTTATATGTCCAGTGGAAGTTTTAATATCTCAAACTAAAGGTAAATATAAACACATGTGTTTCTTTACTGGCAATCCATGATGTCTGCTATTAATAACTGATAACAAAGATAAGCTCCTCCCACTTTCCATATTGGCTTAATTGCTATCCCACCGGATTTTTATCTGGGTCAGCCTTGGCCTTTAAATTACACAATACAGTAAACATATAAGATATTATATTTAAATTTCTATTTTTATTCTATTATGAGTGACGCCTATTGTTTCCTATATTGAATAAGTATAGGATAGAGTTACCGACCCTACACAATAAAAGAAATACAAATTTACCATGCATAAACGACACCATATGGTACTTTTATTCTCCGATCAAGATATATAGTTTGAATTTTCATAATTGGGTCATGAAGTCGTATTGTGCACTATATGTGTCACTTGCATATAAACGCATATACGTATTATGTATATACTATTCCGCATTATGCGTTAATATTTATGAATATCTGTATAATGCATAATACGATTTCCGCATAAAAACGATGTTCGGTTCGTCTTTGCCTCCATTTGTTTGTAGGAAGCATCTTGTTTACATTATTTGTGTTGTTTGCGTATAGTGGTGTCAAACACATATTGTGTTGTGTTTTTGCTTTGTTTTTCTTCGTCTTGTTATGTTGCCAGTTTCTCTGGATTCTCGGTATTGTCCATTTTTTATTGCCCCTTTCGGCATTCTCTAACGTTTATATGCGTTGATATTTATGTATATCCGGAAATACGCTTCGGAACACAGTAAATGTTGGATACATCCCGGAATTAGATATGATCAAATGACTGAGGTGAATAGAAGTGAAATTCAAACCTGACGTCAAATAGAAGGAGAACGAAAGTGGACATTCTTCTCTAATATGGTTATATTTAAATATAAATAGAATTGTCACCATTCAGTGCGTGATTGTTGCTTAACGCCAACTTTTTTTTACTAGACCAACACGCTTAGTTGGTATATTAAAGTGCTAGCTCACTGAAACAAGTCCCCGGATAGACATGTCGCCACACTCATAAATATTGTCCCGATTCCGAACCAACCAGTCTTTGCTCTTTCTCCTTAAAGGGGCATTAGCTGCGATGTTGACCAAACAAATTGTATGTTTTGGAAATTGGTAAATAGCTTTAAAATGATGAAATAAAGGTAAATATTTCACATTAAACAGCTTATCGTACCACTTTTCTCCTTTTGAGAACGAAAATTGCCATCGATTTATTATTTCCTTGCAAGCAAATAATGTGACCTCGCTTTCTCCGTATGCAACTGACCTTACTAGTGACAGGTAAAAACGAATAATTTGTATTTTGTCGCTTATTAACTGCAAATTTGCATGGTTCTTTGTCCGTAATTAACACCGACTAAAAGCAGATTCACAGAAAATAAGAAATAAGTGCATTGTTGTACTGATTTAATGACGATTCGGCAAACTCCATAAACAATGCCGATAATTAATAAGATGGCGTCCATTTCTTGATCGATCTCAAAACACGAGCAGTTGCACCTTTTTTCCCCGATGCGCGTACATTTCATAACATTTATAAGTTACAGAAACACGTTGTATTAAGGCATTAATCATATCTGATAGTTTTTGTGGGTAACAAAAATTTACGATTTTGGCAGAAATGCCCCTTTAAATGTTGCCTACTTAGCGGAGAAACTACAGGATTATTATTATTTTTTTAATTAAAATAAGTTATCTAGAGTGTATGTTTAATTCTAGAGCACCTGGCATGTTTTATTACTATTTTAGGCCATATTGACATGTTCCAAAAAATTTCTATACCATCTAACTAACACGACTAGCAACTCCTGTTGTGCTAAAAATAGAACAAAATTTACTCACTGGGATCCCCACGTAAAATTATTATTCATGTTCTTAATGTGTGGGAACCAAAAGGTTTTTTTAATTGGAAGCTGATTGTTAAAAATAAATCATGTTGGAGTCAATATACCAAAATTTGCAACATGCTTGTACATTTTCTTTAATCACCATTTACACCACCAGTGCTCTCACTATTCAATAATGCTTATATAGTAAACATTTTTATGACGGTATGACGGAGTTTTTTTTTGGTGTTATTGATAGCCCCGCATTTGGGATATTATATTATATTAAATTTTCCCGCGGTTCAAGGTATAGCGGGAAACATTTGTATTAACGGTGCGTTTGAATTAATTGTCAGGTGTGTTTGAATTAATTGTCACGTGACATTTAAATATCACTTGCATTTCACTTTCTACCTGACAGTCGTACTGTCAAGATGGACACCGGGATGAATTCACCAATGCGAAATGCTATCATACACGAAGTTGAAACAGCCGTTTCGAACACTAAACAGGATTTATTGAACAGTATGGCTGTTTTAATCGATTGCAGGTTGAATGCATTTCAATCCAATATTCAACAATCGCAGAAAGACATTTCAGATTTCCAGATTTCAAAAATAGAGGAAAGTGTCACTGACAATTTTCGTTTTCAACGAAAAGGAAACGAAAATGAGTACAAACTCAGTGTTAAAGTTTTGTCTAAACTGATGGAGGCTCGTTCAATTCTAAAGAATCCGCACATGAACTCACAGAAGGTCGTCGCAGCAAAGGAGAACATATCTAAAGGTATTGGTATAGTACAGGAGCGTCAAAATATGATTAAACTGGCAGACTCGTCAGATTTAGGCTGGAAAGTCGTCCAAGAGTATGAAAGCAACCCCATAGCAGATGACTCGGAAGACGAGAAACGGATGAATCGAGCATTGTCTAAAGCTAAAATAAAAGCCAAGTCGGAGAAGGCGAAAAGGCGTCCAAGGACAACTCCGTATAATAAAGAACGTTCGGCGGCGGATGATAATGCTGGCAAATACAAACCAGGGAGGTGTTATACCTGTGGAAAGAGAGGCCACTGGAGCGATAGCTGTCCATATTCTAACAAATTAAATATAAGTACCTTCTTGTCACCCTTTAATAGTGTGATAAATTTATATCAGTCAGATAAATACGACTGAAAGCAAAATCAATTTATTCAATACAAATATTTTTAAATTGTCAAGTCATTTCAATGATAGCATATCGCACAACAAAACCGTCAAGGTTGATCAGTTTGTTATAGACAATACAATTGAAGTACACAAATCTGTTATAACACCTGCAGTGAGTTTAAAAAACAGGTTAAATGAATGGAGATTGATTACAGATAATCAATACATATTAGATATTTTGGAGAATGGTTACAAAATACCGTTTAAAACAGAACCAGAGCAAATATACATTAATAACAATAAATCGTCGCTTAAGAACAAAGATTTTGTAGCTTCTGAAATTACAAATTTACTGAACAAAGGATGTATCAAGGAAGTTTCTACGAAACGTTATTCGTTAATCCACTTACGGTAGCGTTTAGCAATTCGAGCAAACCTCGATTAGTACTTGATTGTAGACACATTAACCCTCATTTACATCAATATAGATTTAAATATGAAGATGGCAAAGTTGCTAGAGAAATGTTTGATGTAGGCGATTTTATTTTCATATCGAAATTTTCGAAGAACAACAACAATATTTAGGTTTTGCGTGGTTTTTTGAAGGAAAAATACGATATTTCGTATTCGCTGTTCTCCCTTTTGATATTTCTATCGCAGGTTATATTTTTTCAAATGTTTTGAGAGAGGTTGTCAAGGATTTCAGGTCTAACGGCAAAAGAATCAATTTGGTGTGACTGAATTTTCTTTATATTTCCAGCATGATTGATGTAGTTGTTTCTGTACTTGGTGCCATTTTATTTTCTTGTATTTGTCTCGTTGTTTGTTTCCAGATGTTTTCATTGTTTTCTTCATAAGTTTCTTTGTGTCGTGCGTTATCCATGTTGTTTTGATTTTTGTACTTAGTATTTTTTAAAACAAAACAATATTGTGTTTCACTAGACTTTCAAGTTTGGTTTTGAAGTAGATTTTCACCTAAGCATGTACTAACTGTGTCTACATATATTATGGTCAAGTTTGTCAATTTCTGTTTTTATTGTTTCCCAATTTGCTATTCTATATATAGGTATTTTTCTTTTTTATTTCCTCAGAGACAAAAAGGATCAGATACAAATTTTATCAACGTATGAAGTATTCTCCTTTGAATTAGGGCCCGGGTGGCTCAATGAGTTAGGTAGTTGTAGGGGGCCCGGGTGGCTCAATGAGTTAGGTAGTTGTAGGGGGCCCGGGTGGCTCAATGAGTTAGGTAGTTGTAGGGGGCCCGGGTGGCTCAATGAGTTAGGTAGTTGTAGGGCCCGGGTGGCTCAATGAGTCAGGTAGTTGTAGGGGGCCCGGGTGGCTCAATGAGTCAGGTAGTTGTAGGGGGCCCGTGTGGCTCAATGAGTTAGGTAGTTGTAGGGGGCCCGGGTGGCTCAATGAGTTAGGTAGTTGTAGGGCCCGGGTGGCTCAATGAGTCAGGTAGTTGTAGGGGGCCCGGGTGGCTCAATGAGTTAGGTAGTTGTAGGGCCCGGGTGGCTCAATGAGTTAGGTAGTTGTAGGGCCCGGGTGGCTCAATGAGTCAGGTAGTTGTAGGGGGCCCGGGTGGCTCAATGAGTTAGGTAGTTGTAGGGGGCCCGTGTGGCTCAATGAGTTAGGTAGTTGTAGGGGGCCCGGGTGGCTCAATGAGTTAGGTAGTTGTAGGGGGCCCGGGTGGCTCAATGAGTTAGGTAGTTGTAGGGGGCCCGGGTGGCTCAATGAGTTAGGTAGTTGTAGGGGGCCCGGGTGGCTCAATGAGTTAGGTAGTTGTAGGGGGCCCGGGTGGCTCAATGAGTTAGGTAGTTGTAGGGGGCCCGGGTGGCTCAATGAGTTAGGTAGTTGTAGGGGGCCCGGGTGGCTCAATGAGTTAGGTAGTTGTAGGGGGCCCGGGTGGTTCAATGAGTTAGGTAGTTGGATGACCTAACAACTCATACAAGCCGATCATCAATACGGCGTGGGTTCGCGCCCGGCTTTATAAATTACAAAAAGGGTCCACTCGACTCGCAGCCGCAAGTGATAAAGTTTATCAGTTGCTTGCCCATGGTCGATGGTTCTCTCCGGGTACTCCGGCTTCCTCCACCACTAAAACTGGTCGCCATGATATATCTGAAATATTGCTGAAAGTGGCGTTAAACACAATAAATCCAATCCAATCAAATCCTTTGAATAACATAACAAATATACACATGGAACAGAGTGTTAGGATAACGATATTTAACGCCACTCTCAACAATGTTTCAGTTATATCGTGGGGGTCAGTTTTATTGGTGGAGGAAATCGGAGTTCCCGGAGAAAAACCACAGACCTTCCGCAAGTGACTGACAAACTTTATCACATAATGTTGTATCAAGTACATCTCATCATTAGTGGAATTCGAACTCACAACTTTAGTGGTGATAGGCACTGATTACACAGGTAGTTGTAAATCCAACTACCTTACGATCACGACCACAACGGCCACCAAAATTAATAATAATAAATTGTATTATCATATAAGCAAATAAGACAGCTTGTGACATTACATACAATAAACACATGAAGAAATATAACAAATTTAAGGAGCTGGTTCGTTAGTCTGGGAGTCCACTGTCCTTAGTTCTATTGAACGGTTTAGAAAGGAGTTATGACTTTAAACCTGCCGAAAATTTGTTGGGTTCTGCTTTGTGTTTTTTTTTATTTCAGATATCTGAGTCACCTCTTTTTCAAAGTAACGTTCAAAAAATCATTAACGTTATTTTACAAATTACGAAATTAACCAACCTTTTTTTTTCCAAGAAATAAAGAATTAAAAATCACATTTTACAACCAAAATAAACATATATGATATCTAAAATTACATCGTCTCATTGAAAATTAACTTGTTCTGGCCATGATATAGCTGAACAACTGCTGAATTGACGTTAAACAACAATCACCCATTCTCCCTAAAATTACAAATTACGAAAAAAAAATTACAAAGCAAGAAATGCCATTTCACAAATTAACGAAATAGATAATAAATTCAAGAAAACACTTTCATAAATCAACGAAATATCTAATATTACAAATTGCGAAAATGTTATATGTCAAGAAAGCACTTTCACAAATCAACGAAATATCTAATATTACAAATTACGAAAATGTTTATATCAAGAAAACAAATTTCACTAATTCGTTTTAAGTGAAGAAACAATATTTTACAAATCAAAAGACATAACATTTCACAATATCAGACGTTATGAAATTTTATATTGCGAGTGAAGAAAATTATTCTGACTTATTCAAAATTAACATGTTTTGTTCTTATTATGCAGATTAATTGCAATTTAAAAGTTTTCCAAATGTCAGCGGTTAAACCCCTCCCCCGTTGAGAGTTTGCCTTCAGATTAATTTCACTGCTTTCAATACCTTGCATTGGTGTATTTATATTGGTGCATAATAAAGTTCTAAATTTAAAAATGAAATGATACGTTCTGTCACACAACATAAGTAAAACTTAATTACATTGTATATAAAAATAACAATGCATTTTACTTTCATTGTTTTATAGATGAACATGTTTGTTAAGTGCGGCTATAGACGACAATGTTAAAAATTCTGATTCTATTTTTGTGTGTATTATTAGAAAATTCAGTAGCCCAAAGTAAGTATTATCCTTTATTTTTTTTAAAGTTGTTGTATTTAACACTTATTTGATTTATTTATGGTGAACTCCCCCCTTTTTCAATCATTATTATTCTTCTTCAGTGATATACATATTCAAATATTTTTTTTGTTATGAACAAAAAAATCCAAGACCTGAATATAACTCTAATATGATAAGCCAGGATATTTTATTAGAAGTCTTGTCATCGGAATACTATTCCCATTTTGGGACGCGCGATTCCGAGTCGGGACGAACATGAAAATCCGTATAATCTTAGAATCAAATCGGAAATGCGCAAGTGGCCTATAGGTCATATATTAATAATTTAATTTGATTTGAATATTTCAATCTGATTGGCTAATTCACCTGGAGGAAATGTTGGTTATACTCGATAACCTGGGTTGGTATTGTGACGTCACCAACGTGTTCATCCGCCAACGACAAATTCAAATAGTCACATGAAATAATCGTAATTAAAATCGAAGAATGATTAAATTTTGTTGTAAAAATTAAATTATAAGGAATATTTGAAATTGTTGAACAGGTTATACTTGCATAACCTTGTTTGGGTCAATTTACGCTTTTCACCAATTGTAACCAATTCCATACCTAAAGACTAAAACCTGGTTTTAGATGAAATAAATAGGGAAACTCGGGTGAACCAATAATCATGCCCACTTACTGTATGCATGTGTATCATTACTGACAGATTTTACGTGGGATGAAAACCCAGACAAATGTAACGAACCGGCGACCGATGAAATTAAAAAGGCGAATGGCAGGATGTTATCAACCAGAATTCGATCAGAATTTCAAGTTTTCTCAATATATAAGGGCTGTGTTTATTGTTACTCTCAGCAATTGCATGGGGCCGTCGTGGTCGTGATCGTTTGGTAGTGGGATTTACAACTACCTATGCAATCAGTGATAATCACTACTAAAGTTGCGAGTTCGAATCCCGCTCATGGCGAGGTGTACTCGATACAACATTATGTGATAAACTTTGTCATTGACTTGTGGAAGGTCGGTGGTTTTCTTCGGGTACTCCGGTGTCCTTCACCAATAAAACTGACCACCATGATATAACTGACGTTAAACATTATAACTCCTAACTCTAACTCTCAGCTATTTCCATGTTTCACAGAAAATCACAATTAAAATTAAAATATACAGAAGTAACTTCTTGACCAATTTTCTTTAAAAAAAATTCGGTGACAAATTCGTGAGTCAAATGTGAAATTTATTAAATTTAAAATTAGTTTTTAAATTGAACTTTTAATCTGTGCCAAATAATTGGAAATTTTAACTATTCACACTGTGAATTTTCAGAAATTATAACATATAATTTTCTAATATTACATTTGAATATAAATATTCTAATATTAAGCCATTTTGTACGTAAATAATATTGCTTAAAATTAATTGTATATAAAAATATCTATTACGACAATAATATGATAAACTATATATAATGTATGTATTTACAACATAATAATTTATTTAATTAATTATATATATCAAAATTCTTAAAAATAAGAGCCTTAAAGCACTTAATATTTTAAAATGTGTGTCCAGTACCGACTGGAGTGCGGATAGCACAGTTTTATTAAATTTATATACATTCGATCAAAATTGAATTACGGATGCATCGTTTACGTTCAGCCCGTCCATCGTATATCAAGTTGCTTGATACAGTCCATCATCAAGGATTACGACTCTCACTTGGTGTGTTCAGAACGTCTCCAATTGAGAGTTTGCATGTTGAAGCAAACGAGCCTTCCCTTGAAGACAGAGGTATCAACCTTGGTATGCAGTATGCAACCAAATTGAAGGCTTATCCTTCAAATGCTGCATACGACTGTGTTTTTAATCCTTTATATGAAAACGTCTACGATAAACAACCCAATACAATTCAACCTTCTGATATAAATTTGATGACATCGCACCTATTGTAATTCCTGAAAACCCTCCATGGTTAAATCCAAAACCTACTTTTAATTTTGAACTTACACAATGTAAAAAATATGAAACAAACCCTTTATTAATTCAGCAACATTTTTGCTGAAATTAGATCGGTAACATCTGAATACTCTACAATATATACTGCTGGTTCAAAAGATGGTGATAGAGTAGCATCGGCAGCTGTTTTCGGACAGCAGGTTTACTCTGCTCGATTACCATCTGGCAGTTCCATCTTCAGTGCAGAAGCTAATGCAATACTTCTTGCTTTGAAGTTCGTTGCTTCTTCTGATAAGAGTAAATTCATGATTTGTTCAGATTCCCTTTCTGGCCTATTGACAATTGAGAGTTGTAAAACTCAAAACCCTTTTATTTTAAAAATTGTTGAAATTTATAAAAGCCTTCTTGCTATTGGTAAACATGTAATTTTCACATGGATTCCTAGTCATATAGGTATCCATGGGAACACATTCGTTGCTCAGGAAGCCAAGAACGCATTGGATGATCCTGTATCCAATTGTTCTATTCCTGATACTGATTTTAAACCTTTTATAATGAAATATATTTTAAAACGCTGGCAAGACAACTGGGACCAGCACATTCATAATAAATTACACGAAATACATTCCATATAAATATGTTCTAAATATATGGTTTCATCTTTTTAATATTTCTTTCATTTGTACATATAACCATTTTGTTTTATAGAGAAGTACGTTTTATTTCTAAGGGTCATCAGGGGCGGATTTAGAGGGGGCGTGCGGGGCGTGCGCCCCCCCTCCCCCCTCCTAAAATTCGCAAAGCATATGTTATACAACGTTAATTAAGCAGTTCAACAAACAACTTTTTCATGAATGGTTAACTCGTGACCTGTGGTAAAATATACCTACACATTGTAAATACACGTTAGGTGTGTTCGTTGATTCATATATGGATTCGCCGACAATTTCCGTTTTTGTTTGTCTATAAACAAGAACGGTCGAATCATATGTTTTCAATGAATGAATCAAACGACGAAAAGAAAAGCTCCATCCAGACGGGCAGTATTAACTAGAACCACCCGAAAGGACCAGCACCGAAAGTACAGACCAATTAGTGAAATGAGGAATGCGTTAAAACTAAACCAATAGTTCTTTGAAGGGTTAAAATATCGTGATCGATCAGTCATGAGTTGAACAATTCGCATCACGGTTGTTCAAAAAAAGTTTTACTTTAGGTTCTTATAATCTGACAAAAATATACTGTTAACAATTATCCGACAAAATTAAGACTCAAAATCAAGTTTTTTTGGTCTGATAAAAATGGTGTGGTTGGTTCAAAATTGTCGTTCAAATAAATGTCTGTAATTCCTAAAATCCCCAGAGCTTCAGGGGGCCCCCTACCAGGGTTCTACCCTGGACCAGCTGGGGACCTTAAGCGGTCCCCAGACCCCTCGCCTACTCACGCCCCCCTAACCACAAATCCTGGATCCGCACCTGGTCATGTATGTGTCTTAAACTAATTAAAAATTTGTTCACGCCACGATATAGCTGAAATATTGCTAAAGTTGGCGATAAACACCAATCAATCAATCAATTAATTATCAAAATGCATTTATTATTAATTTAAATATAAATATTCTACTATAAGATCATTTGTAATTAAATAATTATTTTATGTACTAAAATTAATAATTCTATATTTAAGGATTAATCGCAATTTTGGTCTGTTCACGAAGAAATAACCTCAATCAGGTTGTACACACCGTGTAATCCGCGTATCGGGTTACGTAAGGGTGTGTACAACCTGATTGAGGCTATTTCGAATGAACCGAACAAATAATTTCGATCAATCCTTATAAATTGATTCAAACTTTTTTTGTTATAATATTGAAAAATTTATTTAGTTTTTCAAGATAAAGCAAATAATCGGAAATAAATTTAAATAACCCCAAAGGTGCCTCATTTAAAGAAAATCACCCGATGACAACGGCACGCAACGCCTTGAAAACGACGTCTATTTTTCGATTCCGTACATTCACAAATAACCTGAACTTTTTAAACCAATCAAAGCACGTATAAAATGACATGCGACTCTAAAATTAATTTATAAAAAATGATATACAGGTAGGACATTTCCGCAAGCTCGTGCAATATGATATACTGCTCGAGACAACATTCCTCAATATTAGTGCAATAACCCTATAGTATCTTATAGAAATTCTAAATCATTTCGTGATGTAGCTTTGCACAGAACACACAGTTGCACGTATATTAACAATATGTGTTATAATTATTCTGTAATTTAAAAATAAGAGGTCATTTTAACTATGACCGTCGGTTATTCTTTCCTAAAAAGATTGACGTCTCGTTATAGATGTAGGCGTGGGGTAGATTGGAGTACATTTATTATTGAGAGGATCATTGTGGGGTGAATTTTATTTTCATGCATTAAAATTAGAGGTATCGGCCCAATATTCCGATAGTCCGAAATCCCAATAGTCCGACGGACTATCGGACCAACGGAACTTCAGACTATGGAACCTTCGGAATATCGGAACGTCACCGAAATTAGGATATATATATATATACTGTAATGAAGCAAACGAGGTATATGGAACAAATGCAATGATATATTTTATATTCAAATAACGCATTTGAAGTGCGGGAGATGTAATTAAATTAGATTGATTGATTTGTTTTTTATTTTTAGTGTTTTAACGCCACTTTCAACAATATTTCAGCTATATCATGGCGACCAGTTTTAGTGGTGGAAGAAGCCGGAGTTCCCGGAGAGAACTACCGACCATGGGCAAGCAACTGGTAAACTTTATCACTTGCGGCTGCGAACCCACGCCGTGTTGGTGATAGGCTTGTATGAGTTGTTAGGTAATCCAACTACCTAACTCATTGAGCCACTGGGCCCTTCAATACAATTAGTTAGCCACCTTCGTTTACATTACTTAGCTAGTCGACCTTTATACCTATTGATATAAACAAGTGCCTGTGATAAGTTTATAGCCAATAGAAAATTTTGTTACAAGTTTTTACAGCATGAACATTTTAAATAAATTATGAGATCCGTGCTGTTGATGTCCGTTACGATTTCCGCATAAAGCGATGTTCAATTCGTCTTTACCTCCAGTTGTTTGTAGGAGGGCGCATGTCTTATTTACTTTATTTATGTTTGTTTGCGTATAGTGCCATTTAATGGTGCTAGGTTTTTTTTGTGTACCCTATGTTGCAAGGTTCTCTGGATTGTCATTTTTTGATTGCCACTTCGGTATTCTCTAACGTTTATTTATGAGGAAAACATATGCAAAGGGAAATAACTCTGCAAAACACATAACTTTAGTATCGAAGTTAACCCGAATAATCCAGTCGTTATATTACGCTTTGCTATATTAACGCCTGAACGACTTTCTCGATAAAACGCGTCAATCGGAAGTTTCAAATTAGCAATGCATTCTGGGTATAAACTGTTTGTAAACATAGGTCAATGGAGCGTCCAGGTGTCAAATGTTTTCATTGTACCCACGTGTTTGACCTTACTAATCTAAAAGGTGAAAAGAGAAGAAATGTAGGAAAACTAAATAATGAATTAAACATCGTTAATCAACTTGTCGATCTCCATTTCTTGTTGTTTGTAAACATTACCGGAAATTGAAAGAACCGCCTTGCGCATACTCGGCAAATAATCATCGCTGATTGGCTCTCTCTTTCAGAGAGCAGCTGACACGTTTTTATGACAAGGAGAGTTCAAGCCCTCATCCAGCGATAGTGCCGAAAGAGGGCGCAGTATTATTCGAGTTATATCGAAGTTGGAAATATGACATGTGACCACCATTCCCTGACTAGATATATTCTCGTTGAAACTTTGAAACTTTTATTTCTCAAAGACCCCAACTCGGGTATGTGAATACAAACAGTACAACAATATAAACACAATACAGTGGCATGGAAATGATACATATATATAAACAATACATATTATTGGCGGAAGGCAAAGTCATTATACAAAGTAGCAAACTTTTAGTTGATTGCTATTAAGATTATTTTACAGAATTTAGTAATTTTAATACAATTTTTTATATAATTATCGTTAAACAAATCATGATATATTAGAACATTTGATTTTTGTATATTTGGTAATAATTGTTTCCTCTCTCTTTCAAAATACTTGCACTCAAAAAGATAATGGAATTCATCACCTATATGTTCGAGATCACATTAATCACAAATACGATCATCCCTTTTTACACCCCAAAAACGACTTTTCTCTATTAGCAATCTATGATTTAAACACCTGTAATTACAATAAGCTTTTCTTAAATCATATGGCAGTTGTACAAGATAACCTTCAAACTGATGAAGGCATTTAAAGATCCTATAATTTAAACATTTTGCCGATGTAAATACACTCTCAGACCAAGACTGTTTAAACTGATCACATAATCTTTGTTTAACAATTTTTGACAATATGACATTTTTAGGTACATTTTGTGTCAGCCAATATTCTGACAAACCACAATCATTTAATAATTTCTCAATACAACATACTCATTTCGAGTGAAAAAAACTGCTGAATATGCATATTATACAATAATTTATACAAAACTGCAGCTATTTTATCTTGCCTATTACAAACAATTCGTTGCCAAAAAGCAATCATTCTGCATTTAATAAAAATATCTATTGGATAACGACCCAATTCACCATATAAAATACAATTTGGTGTCCTTTTTTTCAAACCTAACAATATTTTATAGAACTGTAAACAAAATGATTGAAGTATATTATTTTTCTCGAAGCTCCAGACTTCACAACCATACATAACAACAGGTAATACCATAGTATCAAATAACTCTAACTGTATATCAACTGACAAATTTAAATCATCCATACCACAAACCAGGGCCTCCAAGAGAAATGTTGCAAGGCAGAACAAGACTGCTTTGGGACAGACTGAGACCTTTGTCAAAATTTAGGATTTGAGGTCCAATAAAAACCTATATATGATCAACAACCAGAACTGAGAAGTCTAAGGGAATTTTACATAATTATTTTTCTAACTAAGCTAAAAAATAGTTGAAAAAAACAAAAAAGAGAGAAAAAAATCAAAATAAAACGTCTGTGGCTAAGGCTATGGGACCCTTCAGGGATTCACAGGCCCCTTTTCGGCTCTCTGGACCCCAGACCGATGAACCGGTTGAACCCCTCTCTCATAGGCCCTGCCACAAACCAATACAATGTCATGATGTAGTCTATGACATTCCCACAATCAGAATAAAGCTGAAATAACTAAAAGTGACGTAACAGTCTACCGCTTATATTGAAAATAGAGTGTACAAAAAGTAGGACTCTCACGTGACCATTTTAAGTAACATACGATCGTCATTTCTTTTTGAAAACCAAATTCCGTTACATGGTCCGATGTATATTAATATACATGGTCCGATGTATATTAATATCACTTCGGTAATAAGACAAAGCCGTACAATAAACAATGTCACGTGATATTTAAGTTGAAACCAAAGACTTTCTAATACTGAAAAGAAATTACATTGACCTTAAATATAGAATAATAAATAATTAAATGTTGTCATGCTAGCTGATTTTCTTATATATTGTTTAAAAAAAATAACATTCGTGCCAAAAATATGACAATAAATATCATAATCTGTGCCAGGTCGTCAGTAATCACCGGAATATTTAGTGCATGAATGCCGTAGATCGCATGTATTTTCGAAAAAATATATCAAATTGGGGAAATGCCAAATATCATGTTATCACCCCCCCCCCCCCCCCCCCCCCCCCCCCCTGATATTGCTGTGGCACTACCGGTGTTTACGTATGAGCAAAATTGACGTTATTACTTATAAATACATGTATGTGATAAACTATTTTATCACATATTTTGTTGCAATACGTTCGTTTTTGCATGTCCAATAATAGCTAGAAATCAGTGTTGGTTATTTTCCCTCAGGCAAATATTGCCCTCATATATCCGTATTTGCCCTCAAATATCCGTATTTGCCCCCGAATACAACTTCCGTTATCTGGGCAGTGGTTGCAAAGATTATGTCAATGTACAAGGAAAGATGGTGCATAAAGATCTGCATAAAGTCGTATTTCAATCAAATTAACACATTTCAAAATATTGGAATAAAGTTTAAATAACTTGAAACGGAATAATTAGCTCAAATGTATACGTTGTGTTGAATAGGAATTTCCATTCAAATGTCAACGTCTTTACAAACATGTTCTAACGTCATTGACATTGTACAGATCGACATTGTTTGATATCTTTTTGAAACCAGACTCGAAACAAAAATATTTGCAAGTTGAACAAAGGCAACTCTCTTAAAAAGATTTATTTTCGCAATTTGTCATTTCAAAGATCTTTTCTGCAATATAAGTCAATGCTTGAAAAAAGTCAATGTAAAATATGTGATAAATAGGTTATGACATGAAATGTTCCATATTATCGTCCCTGATATCAGCTCTCGACCCATGTCAGCCCTCCAGCTTCGCTGTCTGGCTTGATATGCGAGTCTCGGACTGATACCAGGGCCGATATGGAAAATGTCATGTAATAATCTCTTAATATTATTAATGGTCAATAACCATTTATTGCAAATGTGTTCATACTTATAAAATATTGTCTATAAATACATACAACATAAAAGAACAGCTTTATCCACATTATACTACTGTCTCGTTTATCTGTAGTGTACAACTGTCTCGTTTATCTGTAGTGTACAACTGTCTCGTTTATCTGTATTATACTACTGTCTCGTTTATCTGTAGTGTACAACTGTCTCGTTTATCTGTAGTGTACTACTGTCTCGTTTATCTGTATTGTACAACAACCTATGCAATCACTGCCTATAACAATTAATGTTGTGAGTTCGAATCCCGCTCATGGCGAGGTGTACTTGATACCTGTAACTGTCATTAATTCTTATATAAACACCTGTAATATAATGTTTGTTGGCATACCTTAAATATGATATTTCAAAATGTTGGCGTAGGTTGAAGACACCGATACAACATGTGATAACATTTGTCAGTAAATTGCGACAGGTCGGGACAAAATAATATGTTGTCATGTATATTCTCGTAAATTAAAGGAAAATTGTCAATATTCTTTAAATGAAAGATAGAAGATGAAAGTCAATTTTAAATTGTCCTCTGAATATTTGGCAATAAGAAATGACTTATTTATAAAAAATGAACAAACTTGTCCAGAAAAAAACTTGGATAATCTTAATAAAATAGTAATAATGTTGTCTTCATAACGACGTTGTCCGTTTTGATCAATTATATTGGTCATTGGAAATCGTGGACCCGGTCTCTGTAATAAAACTTGTTTTCGTACTAATCTGTAGTACATGTATATGATGAATTATTGATGCATATTTGCTGGCGCCCTTT
This sequence comes from Bathymodiolus septemdierum, assembly GCA_963383655.1. Lineage (NCBI taxonomy): Eukaryota > Metazoa > Mollusca > Bivalvia > Mytilida > Modiolidae > Bathymodiolus > Bathymodiolus septemdierum. The sequence continues at coordinate 67,162,003 of OY726525.1, forward strand.
CTTTTGAATCATACTTTTAATAGTACATTTGTATTATATTGCATTGTGTTGTGTAATGGTTTTCGTGTTCGCCTGGTGTGGGTAGATCGTGGGTTGGAGACACGGTCGAGTCAAACAAAAACAAAGACTAATAAATAGGTAAGCTAAGCACAAAACACTAATGAGTTAGAGCAAAGACTAGTTTGCTCGGAATCAGAATATTGTGTCTGAGTGGAGCGACACATCTACCCACGCACTGTTGATTCAGTGAGCTAGTACTGTGGTGTTTGTCAAGTATAATGCGGACATCATCATCTCATCAAAATGTAACTTATTCTCGCTGTGGTATAGCTGAAATATTGCTCATTCGGAATTACGCCATTATCACTCACTCACTCACCCCCTTTGGTGTAAAATTATGCTTAAATCAATACATAATTATATATTTGTTCATTTTTTCTGTTGCAGATTACCATTACACACATGGCAAGGAAGGCGACACCATGTCTTTATCTTGTTCCAAAGAGGTCGTCTCATATTCCTCCTATTCTGGGTTCGTCGCTCCTGCGGCTCCTTATATAGTAGTGGATGATATCGAGTACACCTTTGAGGATTGTTCACACACAAAGAACTTTGGGATAAAAGACAAATGTGATAACCGAACGAGTTGCTCCTTCACAGTGGCTAATGCCTATGTTGGAAGTTCCTGTGGAAAGGGTGGAGTGGCGGGGTTGAAAGTGCAGTATCACTGTGTTCGTAAGTATTGACCACACATATAACAGATTAAATATAATGAGAAAATCTAGAACATTCCTTGATAGATTATATGATTATTTCATTTATCAGACCTTTAATGGTGGATTGGCGTTAAACAACAATCATTTACCACTTTAATGATGAACGCTGGTGTTATATATGGGATAATTAAACACAGAATTTAATAAACAAATGAGAGAATATTCAATTAGATGTAGTAAGAATAGTAATTGGGGGGGGGGGGGGGGGGTGGGGGGGGGTGGGGGGTGGGGGGGTGGATATAGACATCTCATGACAGCCTGTATGTAGAAAGTAATCAAATGGGAAAAACTGAAAGATAGAAGAAGTAATCACAAACTTGTTCTTTCATAAAATGAATTATGATAATACACCCGCATATTTAGCCGAGTTAATAAAATAAAACTGTAGGTACTAGGCATAGACATTAAACAATATTGTTAATACTTATAATCGTGTCCAGAAATTATAAATGTCTGAAATATCAGAAAATTTAGAATATGGCTGAAATGTCAGAAAACATTCTAGACAGGGGAAAATATTTAGAAAAATCAAAATCCTTTCATTGAGAAATGGGGTTAAGCCTAATTAATTCACGAATCATAATCAATAGCATCAAGCTGGTTACCCACCAGTAAAAAGAAAATACGGTTGTTTCGAATCTTTTCCATTCCGTGAAAATTTTGTTATTTTCGTCCGCATAGCCAGAAATGATGGGTACTTTGCTCATTTGCATATCTAAGATGGCGACGCCGTGACGTCTGCAATTTTCATATGATCTATATAGACGATATCATTCATAATTGCATGTGTGTCATTTTCTGAACTTGAAAATGATACATTGAATCAAGCTGAATTAAATGAAAGAAAAATTAATGAAAACAATTAAATATTCGAGGTTCCTGGACTAAATGAAAATCCGAGGCGACGAACCCTTTTTTGGCCTTAAGAGTCTATGTAAAAATGTCTGAAATACATGAAACTGGTGGCGTGTGACACAAAATTTAACAATGAATGACATTTGGCGACATATTTTCTGAAATTAATTTAGATTCCTCGATAATATATGTAATTATATTGACTAACCTTATATTTCTAGCTTCTAAACTCGGGGTTCCCACATTAAATATAATATGAACATTTTTCCATGATCGCGATATCAAAGACATGTCTAAAATCGTTACAAAACAAAAATATTTGAATTTTGACAGAAGAAAAACTTTGCGGAAATAAACAATAACTCTTAATTTTCGAATCATTGACGGACACATTGAATTTTCGTACTGTATGCTATTTTTTGACAAATCTAATCAACGATCCATCAAGCTTGAAACTGCAGTCACGTGATCAAAATCTAATTTAAATATGATGAATATTTATGAGGAAAGTACCATTAATTTCTGGATATGGCCAGATCACGTGATTTCGATGGACCACTTGTCGCAACTTCGGCTGATTCCGTACCTTCATCATACCTCGTCCGTATTACGATAGCTCCCATTGGAACTACTTTCGGAAATCTTCAATAAAGGAGGTATTACAATAATTTCACTTTCTAATATTCGTCCAATAATAATATATTTTCATTCGTCGCAATGTCGGCTGATTCCGTACCTTCATCAAAGACCAATATTTTTCAAAGCAATCTTATCTATTGTCGCCATTTTAGAACTTATTCGCGGTGCGCAATGTTTGATTGAAGTGATACGGTCTTCCGGCGAAGAAATGTGGCGCGTAAACGCATATCAAATACCGTATTACAGCCGAGGTATTGAGGGAGAGAAGCGGACTCACCCGAGGTTTGTCGATTGTTCGATGGACTAATCGGCATTGAACTTCCGGTGTCAATGTACACAACAAAAACTCCAATCGATTTGTGCCGTTTTAACGTTCGATCCTCAACTTAAAAAAATCTTAACATTTTCTGTAAAAGACAGATATCAATTAAATTATTTTATTTGTATCAAAGACTTCAATGCAGAGACAATTACTTTTTTAAAATTAAATTTGTTTTCTTTCTTTATTTGCGACTGTCAGCATCATGAAAGGAAAACGATCTGCCTTTATGTATATATTTCTGATATAAGACAGATAGTGGGGTACCGAACACCAGTATTTATTCAGCCGTTTCTTTGGCGTCTCCATATTACAATTACTTATAATCTACCGCACCTATGACTATGATATGCTGACGTTGTCACAGTAATAAAGGACGAAGTCCTTCTAACGGTAAGCTGTCCGATTTTTTCTTCTATATTGATAACCAAAAATCTGCTCACCGGAAGTTTAAAAAATAGATCAATTGATAATTTAGAAACGCAAAAGAAATCTATTTCAATGAAAAATTCCCAATTCTTTGGTTATTTACTCTGTGCAAAATCGAAATAAACTTGAAATAAAATTCTAATAAAAAAATCTCTTTCTACGAAACTCCCGATGGAAGAGCGGCGTAGCCATAACAAATCGGCTACATAATTCATTCAAAGTAAAAGATAATAGCCTCACCGGACGCAATTACGAACGGACGCAATTACGAACGAAATAAAAAGTATGTCCCCTAATTGTTCCTTCAAAACATGAATTATAAAAATGCTTTTATAAATAGATACAACGCTAAATTACTCGTGTTTTGGGAGAAAATTATTCATGCGCAGTTGTTGAATGTTTCAGACGACGGGTTTTCATATTTGTAAACAGAAAACGATCGACAATTGCACTTGGAATCTATCGCTAAAATTCATTGAGGTATGCATATTTTGTTATCTTATGCCTGTAATTGGAAAGAATATGATCTCCTGGTTCTATGCATATGTAGAACACATTGAAATTAAAACAAAAACAGTCAATATAATACATTTTCCTTACCCTGATCTATCCCAAAATGTCAAAATCCGTGATGTACCTTATTCATTGAAGAGTCCAAGGAATTCCGAATGCAAACTGGCACACATTTATGGTATGAATAAAGGAAAGGTTTTTATGTCATGTGTATTATATACAAATGGATATGTGAACGTAAATGAATGAATGCTCTTTCAATTTTAACAGTTGTCATTAAATAATTGACACTAGAAAGGTTATTATGATGTCGTTCGAAATTGTGTCCGGATCTAGGTCACAGAGTGACTAGAACGGGGTCATGAAAATCTGTTCCAAGTTAAAACCCGTAACAATGCATTGAATAATATATGGGCTATGATTCAAAATCAATATTGGTGCTTAATCTGAAATATGAACATGCAATCAGCTTCATCAATTTGGTCAAATTTATTATCAAATGTCACGGTCAATATCATCGAAATTGTTCGTAATTGCGTCCGGTGAGGCTAACGTGTACGGATCATCGTATTACTGAAATTTGAGGACTTCGTAGCAGGTCTCCCCTTTTTTGAAAAGTCTGGATATTGTTATATTCATAAAATTGTTCCTCAAATTAAGCATCCGGAAAATTACATAACTATTCCGACATGTAACGATTTTAATTTAAAGATTTCCGGTTTATGTAGATGTAAACACGTGGAAACTAACGTCAGTGTTTTATGTGTACCCGTTTAATATATGTTATCCACACATATTTCTGTTTTGTTATGAATTACTAGTGTCGACAATGCCGATTTTTTCGGGGGTCAAATTTGGATCCATGCGAGACAATGATGTCCTAAGCGAGGTATGATACTTTCTATAGGCTATAGTATAGCGTAACCTAACGCACAATTCATCATATCAAAGCCAAAGGAAAAGACCTGAGGCTGATATATTAAACTGGGTAGAGCAAATACCCAGTAAATTTCACCATTTTATGAGGTAGTAGCACACACAGGGGCTAGATGCGTCCGAATTTTGTTTTACTATATAATACAACAAGCCTTAACTTTAAGTGGTCGTGTTAAATTGATCGTAACTTCGGAACGCCTTAATATTTTCAAAAAATGTTTTCACCAGTCGAAACCCAAGTAATTTTGCTTTCCAAAGAGACCCCAATTGTTAGTGTAGGCCTCCGGACTGCTGAGGTACCTAACACGAATCAAAACAAAACGGTGTGAAAATCGAAGTCTGACAAATGATGGCGTCAATACTATACAATTAATGCACTTGGACGAGATCAATATGAGGTTTTATATTGTTGTACTCTGCTCCATAAAACCTCATATTGATCAAGTACAAGTGTAGTAATTGTTTTATTACATACGACTCGATTTTACTCTAATTTTATGAAATTTTTGAAACTTTTTGAAAATTTTATCATTTTGAAATCTTATGAAATTTTTAAAAGTTCTGAAATTTTATTTAAAATTTTGAATTTAAAAAAAGAAAAATGAAATTTTAAGAAATTTTTGAAATTTTCAAATTTAAAAAAAAATTGGACTTTAAATTTTTTGAAAATTTTCAAATTTTATGAAATTTTCTAACATATTGATTAGCAAAAAGCAATTTCTGTGCAATAATAAGAGATTAAAAATGTTTTTTAAAACGAGATGACAGAAACGTCCTCGAGTTTTAAAAAGCATCTTTAATTATTTTATCGCTATTTTGTATTCATAATTAAATAATTTTTGTTGAGATGCTGACATTTTTTTTAAACACAATTAATATTTTATATGGTTAATCACTTAATTATCAAGAATTTGGTAATGTGACGTCATTATAACGTCATATTAGAAAACAAGATAATACTACGTGTATCCTTGACAATGCTTAGCGATTAGCGATAATTGGAATCATCTCATGCGCCCACATGATATGAAATATATCCTGTTTTAAACATCAAAGGGAAAATAAACAAAATAGCGATAACAAACCATATTGCACTCTCGTGCCACGTAATTTCATTCATTGATTTTGCACGAGAGTGCAATATGATTATTTATTGCACAGAAATTGCTTTTTGCTAATCAATATGTTAGAAAATGGAATGTCACGTGTATTGTTTCTGGCCAATAGAAAAACAGTAAAATAGAGCCTTATGTAATAAAATAAAATATTATATTTATATTTGTTACACAAGACTGAAGCTGGTCATGTTGGTCTGTCTAGCTTTCTTAGCTGCAGGCTCTGGTATAGAAGCTGATTCAGTCTTACTGGGAGTGCTAGTTTTTGGTGCTGGCTCTGGATCAAGGTCTGCTAACGGTCGCTTTGCAAGGTCTAGCTGCTGATGAGCATTTCTCTCTATGACTCCTCATTCTCAACACCTTGGCACTTACTGTTGCGTTACAGTCTTTGTATCTGGTAGTGAGTTTGTTGATGTCATCATCTATTTGGTAAAAATTCCAAATAGGGTCTTGGCTTCATCGTGGTATAATTAATTAGTGATGCTTTCAATATAAGTTTAAAACTGAGAATGAAAGTGTCTAATTTAGACTTCATTATAAATCATTTAGTAAGAAGCCATACATAAGAGAAGTCATGAAGAGTAAACCCCCTATAAACTTTCCATTTCCTCTATTCTTCTTCATATGAATGAACTTTAAACATTGTATTGTTTCAAGCTGGCCACTTTTATTACCCTTTTCCTTCTTACACATTTATTGGGGTTATGTTGTTTTAGCAATTTAAATTTCTTAATTGACCACCTGTCGGCCAGATGTACAGTTACCTGTCCAGCACTTTAATTAAGCTACCTTATGTAACATACCTGTTGCAATCACACATTTTGAATTAAATAAATCTATATGTAATTATGAATGTATTTAGTACTGCACCTGAAAACCTGAAAATGTGCCTTAAATAGATTTCAATAGTAATTCAGTGATGTTTTAAGATATTCAACAGATTAATACAGCAATAAAAATTTAAATTGGGACTTCAAATGAAAATGTTCATCATTTTAGATATGAAAAAGAACAAAATTGACCATTTTTCACTTAAAATAATAGTATTGACCAGTATTGACCACTTAAGGAGTATTGACCGGGACGGTTAAAACTGGTTAAAACCGGAACCGCCCAACCCTGAATGTTATCCTTTTTTCCAAACCCTCCCCTGCCTAATCCTAGAAAGGGAAAATACATAGAATTAACATTTACTGGTGTGTAATATACCAAAATGAGTGATTGAATGATTACATGATGGGAATGTTTCTTATATTAATTTAAACTTCTTATTTTATTATTAGAAATAATCAAACCTGCCCATGAGGTCATCTCTATTAAGCAGTCACCTGTATTGAAAGCCTTTTAAGGTCACCTTTTTATTGTCCTGTCATAGAATATTTCATATGAATTTAACCTCTTTTAAGAGGTCACCTGTCTTATAAGGCCATTTTTTTTCTTTTTCCCAAAGGTGTCCTCTTAATACAGGTTTGATTGTACACAAGGGCTGAAGGAGCTGTCATGGTTGTAATCATATTGTACAATTGGTACCAATCACAACTAAAGTAGACACTGAAAGGAACATGTATAAATAATTTTTCCAAAATATATATACAGTCAAACCTGTATTATAGTTATGATAGATGAAGTACAAGTTTGGTTCTCATACTCTAAATCGTCCAGTCAGAGCACTGCATATACTGGATACATGAGTACAAATATTATACAAATAACCAAAGTTGTATGGTCAGGTGAGTAATACAGGCTATATATAACAAAGTTTAATCTTTCCATTCTGAGGGTACCTTATGAAGGTTATTCCAGAAACATGTAGTACGCACTAAATTCGATATCTATTTTTTTTTAATTAAACCTTGATAGAAAAATAAATTATACGGCTTACACTACAGTGACGAACTACTACTTTGTAGGGGATGGGGCTTGGTCGTCATGGAGTGGATATGGATCATGCTCTAGATCTTGTGGAGGAGGATATCGGACACGTACTCGTAGTTGTAGCAACCCGTCACGGAACTACTTTAGCACTGATAGTACCTGTAGAGATAGCCGTGAATATGACACAATAAGATGTAATACTGGTAGATGTCCATCAAGTAAGTATTTAACATATAACAGTGATAAAACTTAACAGTAATACTGGTAACTGTCCATCAAGTAAGTATTTAACATATGACAGTGATAAAACTTAACAGTAATACTGGTAACTGTCCATCAAGTAAGTATTTAACATATGACAGAGATAAAACTTAACAGTAATACTGGTAACTGTCCATCAAGTAAGTATTTAACATTTGACAGAGATAAAACTTAACAGTAATACTGGTAACTGTCCATCAAGTAAGTATTTAACATATGACAGTGATAAAACTTAACAGTAATACTGGTAATTGTCCATCAAGTAAGTATTTAACATATGACAGAGATAAAACTTAACAGTAATACTGGTATATAATTGTCCATCAAGTAAGTATTTAACATATGACAGAGATAAAACTTAACAGTAATACTGGTTACTGTCCATCAAGTAAGTATTTAACATATGACAGAGATTAAACTTAACAGTAATACTGGTAACTGTCCATCAAGTAAGTATTTAACATTTGACAGAGATTAAACTTAACAGTAATACTGGTAACTGGCCATCAAGTAAGTATTTAACATATGACAGAGATAAAACTTAACAGTAATACTGGTAACTGTCCATCAAGTAAGTATTTAACATTTGACAGAGATTAAACTTAACAGTAATACTGGTAACTGGCCATCAAGTAAGTATTTAACATATGACAGAGATAAACTTAACAGTAATACTGGTAACTGTCCATCAAGTAAGTATTTAACATATGACAGAGATAAAATTTAACAGTAATACTGGTAACTGTCCATCAAGTAAGTATTTAACATATGACAGTGATAAAACTTTACAGTAATACTGGTAACTGTCCATCAAGTAAGTATTTAACATATGACAGTGATAAAACTTTACAGTAATACTGGTAACTGTCCATCAAGTAAGTATTTAACATATGACAGAGATAAAACTTAACAGTAATACTGGTAACTGTCCATCAAGTAAGTATTTAACATATGACAGAGATAAAACTTAACAGTAATACTGGTAACTGTCCATCAAGTAAGTATTTAACATATGACAGAGATAAAACTTAACAGTAATACTGGTAACTGTCCATCAAGTAAGTATTTAACATATGACAGAGATAAAACTTAACAGTAATACTGGTTACTGTCCATCAAGTAAGTATTTAACATATGACAGAGATAAAACTTAACAGTAATACTGGTAACTGTCCATCAAGTAAGTATTTAACATATGACAGAGATAAAACTTAACAGTAATACTGGTAACTGTCCATCAAGTAAGTATTTAACATATGACAGAAATAAAACTTAAAAGTAATACTGGTAACTGTCCATCAAGTAAGTATTTAACATATGACAGAAATAAAACTTAACAGTAATACTGGTATCTGCCCATCAAGTAAGTATTTAACATATGACAGAGATAAAACTTAACAGTAATACTGGTAACTGTCCATCAAGTAAGTATTTAAAACATGACAGAGATAAAACTTAACAGTAATACTGGTAACTGTCCATCAAGTAAGTATTTAACATATGACAGAGATAAAATTTAACAGTAATACTGGTAACTGTCCATCAAGTAAGTATTTAACATATGACAGAGATAAAACTTAACAGTAATACTGGTAACTGTCCATCAAGTAAGTATTTAACATATGACAGAGATAAAACTTAACAGTAATACTGGTAACTGTCCATCAAGTAAGTATTTAACATATGACAATGATAAAACTTAACAGTAATACTGGTAACTGTCCATCAAGTAAGTATTTAACATATGACAGTGATAAAACTTTACAGTAATACTGGTAACTGTCCATCAAGTAAGTATTTAACATATGACAGAGATAAAACTTAACAGTAATACTGGTAACTGTCCATCAAGTAAGTATTTAACATATGACAGAGATAAAACTTAACAGTAATACTGGTAACTGTCCATCAAGTAAGTATTTAACATATGACAGAGATAAAACTTAACAGTAATACTGGTAACTGTCCATCAAGTAAGTATTTAACATATGACAGAGATAAAACTTAACAGTAATACTGGTAACTGTCCATCAAGTAAGTATTTAACATATGACAGAGATAAAACTTAACGGTAATACTGGTAACTGGCGATCAAGTAAGTATTTAACATATGACAGAGATAAAACTTAACAGTAATACTGGTAACTGTCCATCAAGTAAGTATTTAACATATGACAGAGATAAAACTTAACAGTAATACTGGTAACTGTCCATCAATTAAGTATTTAACATGTGACAGTGATAAAACTTAACAGTAATACTGGTAACTGTCCATCAATTAAGTATTTAACATATGACAGAGATAAAACTTAACAGTAATACTGGTAACTGTCCATCAAGTAAGTATTTAACATATGACAGAGATAAAACTTAACAGTAATACTGGTAACTGTCCATCAAGTAAGTATTTAACATATGACAGAGATAAAACTTAACAGTAATACTGGTAACTGTCCATCAAGTAAGTATTTAACATATGACAGTGATAAAACTTAACAGTAATACTGGTAACTGTCCATCAAGTAAGTATTTAACATATGACAGTGATAAAACTTAACAGTAATACTGGTAACTGTCCATCAAGTAAGTATTTAACATATGACAGTGATAAAACTTAACAGTAATACTGGTAACTGTCCATCAAGTAAGTATTTAACATATGACAGAGATAAAACTTAACAGTAATACTGGTAACTGTCCATCAAGTAAGTATTTAACATATGACAGTGATAAAACTTAACAGTAATACTGGTAACTGTCCATCAAGTAAGTATTTAACATATGACAGAGATAAAACTTAACAGTAATACTGGTAACTGTCCATCAATTAAGTATTTAACATGTGACAGTGATAAAACTTAACAGTAATACTGGTAACTGTCCATCAAGTAAGTATTTAACATATGACAGAGATAAAACTTAACGGTAATACTGGTAACTGTCCATCAATTAAGTATTTAACATATGACAGAGATAAAACTTAACAGTAATACTGATAACTGTCCATCAAGTAAGTATTTAACATATGACAGAGATAAAACTTAACAGTAATACTGGTAACTGTCCATCAAGTAAGTATTTAACATATGACAGAGATAAAACTTAACAGTAATACTGGTAACTGTCCATCAAGTAAGTATTTAACATATGACAGTGATTAAACTGTCCATCAAGTAAGTATTTAACATATGACAGAGATAAAACTTAACAGTAATACTGGTAACTGTCCATCAAGTAAGTATTTAACATATGACAGAGATAAAACTTAACAGTAATACTGGTAACTGTCCATCAAGTAAGTATTTAACATATGATAGTGATAAAACTTTACAGTAATACAGGTAATTGTCCATCAAGTAAGTATTTAACATATGACAGAGATAAAACTTAACAGTAATACTGGTAACTGTCCATCAAGTAAGTATTTAACATATGACAGAGATAAAACTTAACAGTAATACTGGTATATAATTGTCCATCAAGTAAGTATTTAACATATGACAGAGATAAAGCTTAAAAGTAATACTGGTAACTGTCCATCAAGTAAGTATTTAACATATGACAGAGATAAAACTTAACAGTAATACTGGTAACTGTCCATCAAGTAAGTATTTAACATGTGACAGAGATAAAACTTAACAGTAATACTGGTAACTGTCCATCAAGTAAGTATTTAACATATGACAGAGATAAAACTTAACAGTAATACTGGTAACTGTCCATCAAGTAAGTATTTAACATATGACAGTGATTAAACTTAATAGTAATACTGGTAACTGTCCATCAAGTAAGTATTTAACATATGACAGAGATAAAACTTAACAGTAATACTGGTAACTGTCCATCAAGTAAGTATTTAACAGATGACAGTGATTAAACTTAACAGTAATACTGGTAACTGTCCATCAAGTAAGTATTTAACATATGACAGTGATTAAACTGTCCATCAAGTAAGTATTTAACATATGACAGAGATAAAACTTAACAGTAATACTGGTAACTGTCCATCAAGTAAGTATTTAACATATGACAGTGATTAAACTTAACAGTAATACTGGTAACTGTCCATCAAGTAAGTATTTAACATATGACAGAGATAAAACTTAACAGTAATACTGGTAACTGTCCATCAAGTAAGTATTTAACATATGACAGTGATTAAACTTAACAGTAATACTGGTAACTGTCCATCAAGTAAGTATTTAACATATGACAGAGATAAAACTTAACAGTAATACTGGTAACTGTCCATCAAGTAAGTATTTAACATATGACAGTGATTAAACTTAACAGTAATACTGGTAACTGTCCATCAAGTAAGTATTTAACATATGACAGTGATTAAACTTAACAGTAATACTGGTAACTGTCCATCAAGTAAGTATTTAACACATGACAGTGATACAACTTAACAGAAACCTAGTAACCCAAGACTACCAGTTTGACCACTGACATTTTGCAGACCATCTTAGCCAATGTTGTTTCTAACTGTCTTAACCGATGTTGTTTTAAGCCATCTAAACCAATGTTATTTTTAATTGTCCTAACTAATGTTGTTTTTAACTGTCTTTACCAATGTTGTTTTTAACTGTCTTAACCAATGTTGATATATTTTGTAGAATCTGGAAGTACATGCAGAAATAGTTACTTTCAACCAACATGTTCTATGTACAACACCAAAGGTTATATGACTATTACCAGTGCTGTATGGAGGGAAGGATGTTCCTGGAATTCAAATACAAATAACCCGTACCATACTGTGACCTCTAAAATGCAAAGTCATTGTAACAATCGCTACTATTGTTCTGTTAAAGTGACAGATTCAACCCTGGTGTCATGTAATACACTGTACTACTACAAAGTGTACTATACATACACAAGTTATTATTACATAAAGACGTCTTACAGGTAAGATTATCAGTGTCCATGTATAGTAGATTCTGGGATCAAATGAAATTGAGACATGTTTTAGTTAATGAAACAACAATACCTCTGTTTAGCTCATCTGGCTGAAAGGTCATGTGAGCTTTTGCCATCACTTGGCTTTCGTTGTATTGTTAACATTTCACATTTAAATCTTCTCCTGTTGGGTAAGATTATTTTAGTACCAACTGCATCTGTGGTGTAATTGTTAGCTTGCTCACCTAGTGTATGGTAGATCGTAGTTTCGAGGCCTGGTCAGGTAAAACCAAAGACTATGAAATTGTTATTTGTTGTTGCTCTGCTATGCATGCAGCATTAAGTAGTAAGAACAAAGACTGGTTTGCTCAGAATCAGGATGATGTGTCTGGGGCGACATGTCAAACGGCAGACTATTGATTCAGTGAGCTAACCCTATGGAAATACAACTAAGTGTGTTGGTCTAGTACAAAGTGGATCTCATCATCAACTCATTGAAAATTAGCTTATTCTCAACATGACATAGCAGAAAAATTTCTGAGTTGGCATTAAACAACAATCACTCACTCACTCTTTCACTTAGTACCATAGTTGTCCATGTATAATAAATATGGATTCTGGGGTCAATTGAAATGGAGAAATGAAAACAACAAAACCTGTTTTTTAACTCACCTAGCCAAAGGTCATGTGAGCTTTTTCCATCACTTGTCTGGTGTATGTTGTAACCTTTCTCTGAAATGGCTGAATCAAATTAAACTGGAGGGCCACAAGGAAGATTAGCTTATTGTTGCTAACTGTGTTACCCTATTGAAATAAAGTCATTACTGACTTATTTACTTACCTACCAAATTTGGCTGGGATGGTCCTTGGGTGGTCCCTTTTCAAAATTTTGTCCAACAGCCCCTCCCTCCATTCAAGATGGTGGCTGTTACTACAAATAGAAATTGCTTTAATTGTCCTTTCCTGCTTAATTATAAGTCATTTTATAAACCATAGAATCATTAAAATATATTAGAAATAACATTTTCCTTAGATTTACCCTGTCATTTATGTCAATATACCAGAAGATGTCACCAATAAGCTTGTTAATGTCGCTCGTATTACTATTTTTAGTGTCTGGCTGGTGCTCCCATCATGTCAATCCTGCATCACTTTAAACTTAAATGAGAACAAAAATGTTTCTTAGTAACCACACATTTTTCGTCCATATTAGGTCCACACATTGATCTGAACATTTACTTTGTCAGTGAGCAATACACATCCCATTCTTGACCTCATGTCTGTTTGTCAGTAAGCTTGCTCCATCCATCATTATTGGGTTTTTTCTGTACATACCTTCTTTATTTTTGTTTTCAGGTGTGGATGGCCTGGTTGGTGGACCTGTTATAAAAAGAAACTCACATCAACGACTAAATCAACTTATTACACGGCTACTTATAGATCAATATGTGGTATCATGTACTGGACCTATTATTGTACTAGTAAGTATATGTCAGCATTTTGATTGATTGATTAATTGGGTTTTAACGCCACTTTCAGCAGTATTTCAGCTATGTCACGGTGACCAGTCATTACCTGAGTACCCAGAGAGAACCACCAACCCTGGGCAAGCAACTGGTAAACTTTATCACTTGCGGCTGCAAGTTGAGTGCACCCTCAGCATTTTGAGTGGTAGCTTCAACTCTCAACAATATTTCAATTTTACGTTGGATTTTTACACACAATGATATCTATTATATTCTACCACAATATTTTCATCCAAAGATAAATCAATTATTATAACATGACGTCCTTCATCAATGGCTATATAATAATACTGTGATAAAACTCCAGATATATTTTAATTCGCACATGCATATTGTCGGACAAATTATTAACATCATTCCCAAGTGATTTCATGTATTCACACAGGACCATGGTGCATGCAAAATTCTCATATTGTTATTTTACATGATTGTAATTGTCTTTCTGGAAAAAATGCTAAAAACAACCATCTATCGACTTTGACTTTAGTAATTTTGTCGTCTTTCAGTGAAATATTTTACAAGGAACGCTGGTGACAATGATACACCCTGGGTACTTATCTTATGTGTAACCTTATCTAATAAGAGAGTGGAACACGAACATTGTGCAACCTTATCTTATAAGAGAGTGGAAGACGAAAATTGTGCAACCTTATTTTATAAGAGAGTGGAAGACGAAAGTTGTGCAACCTTGTCTTATGAGAGAGTGGAACAGGAAAATTGTGCAACCTTATCTTATAGGAGAGTGGAACAGGAAAATTGTGCAACCTTATCTTATAAGAGAGTGAAACAGAAAAATTGTGCAACCTTATCTTATAGGAGAGTGGAACACGAAAATTGTGCAACCTTGTCTTATAAGAGAGTGGAACAGGAAAATTGTGCAACCTTATCTTATAGGAGAGTGGAACAGGAAAATTGTGCAACCTTATCTTATAAGAGAGTGGAACAGGAAAATTGTGCAACCTTATATTATAGGAGAGTGGAACAAGAAAATTGTGCAACCTTGTCTTATAAGAGAGTGAAACAGGAAAATTGTGCAACCTTATCTTATAAGAGAGTGGAACAGGAAAATTGTGCAACCTTGTCTTATAAGAGAGTGGAACAGGAAAATTGTGCAACCTTATCTTATAAGAGAGTGAAACAGGAAAATTGTGCAACCTTATCTTATAAGAGAGTGGAACACAAAAATTGTGCAACCTTGTCTTATAAGAGAGTGGAACATGAAAATTGTGCAACCTTATCTTATAAGTGAGTTGAACAAGAAAATTGTGCAACCTTGTCTTATAAGAGAGTGGAACAGGAAAATTGTGCGACCTCAACTTATAAGAGAGTGGAACGCGAAAATTGTGCAACCTTATCTTATAAGAGAGTCGAACAGGAAAATTGTGCAACCTTATCTTATAGGAGAGTGAAACAGGAAAATTGTGCAACCTTGTCTTATAAGAGAGTGGAACAGGAAAATTGTGCAACCTTGTCTTATAAGAGAGTGAAACAGGAAAATTGTGCAACCTTGTCTTATAAGAGAGTAGAACAGGAAAATTGTGCAACCTTATCTTATAAGAGAGTGGAACAGGAAAATTGTGCAACCTTGTCTTATAAGAGAGTGAAACAGGAAAATTGTGCAACCTTATCTTATAAGAGAGTAGAACAGGAAAATTGTGCAACCTTATCTTATAAGAGAGTGGAACAGGAAAATTGTGCAACCTTGTCTTATAAGAGAGTGAAGCAGGAAAATTGTGCAACCTTATCTTATAAGAGAGTAGAACAGGAAAATTGTGCAACCTTATCTTATAAGAGAGTGGAACAGGAAAATTGTGCAACCTTATCTTATAAGAGAGTGGAACATGAAAATTGTGCAACCTTATCTTATAAGAGAGTGAAACACGAAAATTGTGCAACCTTGTTTTATAAGAGAGTAGAACAGGAAAATTGTGCAACCTTATCTTATAAGAGAGTGGAACAGGAAAATTGTGCAACCTTATCTTATAAGAGAGTGAAACAGGAAAATTGTGCAACCTTATCTTATAAGAGAGTGAAACAGGAAAATTGTGCAACCTTGTCTTATAAGAGAGTAGAACAGGAAAATTGTGCAACCTTATCTTATAGGAGAGTGGAACAGGAAAATTGTGCAACCTTATCTTATAAGAGAGTGGAACACGAAAATTGTGCAACCTTATCTTATAAGAGAGTGGAACAGGAAAATTGTGCAACCTTGTCTTATAAGAGAGTCGAACAGGAAAATTGTGCAACCTTATCTTATAAGAGAGTGGAACAGGAAAATTGTGCAACCTTGTCTTATAAGAGAGTGGAACAGGAAAATTGTGCAACCTTGTCTTATAAGAGAGTGAAGCAGGAAAATTGTGCAACCTTGTCTTATAAGAGAGTAGAACAGGAAAATTGTGCAACCTTATCTTATAAGAGAGTGGAACAGGAAAATTGTGCAACCTTATCTTATAAGAGAGTGGAACATGAAAATTGTGCAACCTTATCTTATAAGAGAGTGAAACACGAAAATTGTGCAACCTTGTCTTATAAGAGAGTAGAACAGGAAAATTGTGCAACCTTATCTTATAAGAGAGTGGAACAGGAAAATTGTGCAACCTTATCTTATAAGAGAGTGAAACAGGAAAATTGTGCAACCTTATCTTATAAGAGAGTGAAACAGGAAAATTGTGCAACCTTGTCTTATAAGAGAGTAGAACAGGAAAATTGTGCAACCTTATCTTATAGGAGAGTGGAACAGGAAAATTGTGCAACCTTATCTTATAAGAGAGTGGAACACGAAAATTGTGCAACCTTATCTTATAAGAGAGTGGAACAGGAAAATTGTGCAACCTTGTCTTATAAGAGAGTCGAACAGGAAAATTGTGCAACCTTATCTTATAAGAGAGTTGAACATGAAAATTGTGCAACCTTATCTTATAAGAGAGTGGAACAGGAAAATTGTGCAACCTTATCTTATAAGAGAGTGGAACAGGAAAATTGTGCAACCTTATCTTATAAGAGAGTGGAACATGAAAATTGTGCAACCTTATCTTATAAGAGAGTGGAACAGGAAAATTGTGCAACCTTATCTTATAAGAGAGTTGAACATGAAAATTGTGCAACCTTATCTTATAAGAGAGTGGAACAGGAAAATTGTGCAACCTTATCTTATAAGAGAGTGGAACAGGAAAATTGTGCAACCATGTCTTATAAGAGAATAGAACAGGAAAATTGTGCAACCTTACCTTATAGGAGAGTGGAACAGGAAAATTGTGCAACCTTATCTTATAAGAGAGTGAAACAGGAAAATTGTGCAACCTTGTCTTATAGGAGAGTGGAACAGGAAAATTGTGCAACCTTATCTTATAAGAGAGTGAAACAGGAAAATTGTGCAACCTTATCTTATAAGAGAGTGGAACAGGAAAATTGTGCAACCTTATCTTATAAGAGAGTGGAACAGGAAAATTGTGCAACTTTATCTTATAAGAGAGTCGAACAGGAAAATTGTGCAACCTTGTCTTATAAGAGAGTAGAACAGGAAAATTGTGCAACCTTATCTTATAGGAGAGTGGAACAGAAAAATTGTGCAACCTTATCTTATAAGAGAGTGAAACAGGAAATTGTGCAACCTTGTCTTATAGGAGAGTGGAACAGGAAAATTGTGCAACCTTATCTTATAAGAGAGTGAAACAGGAAAATTGTGCAACCTTGTCTTATAAGAGAGTGGAACAGGAAAATTGTGCAACCTTGTCTTATAAGAGAGTGAAACAGGAAAATTGTGCAACCTTATCTTATAGGAGAGTGGAACAGGAAAATTGTGCAACCTTATCTTATAAGAGAGTGGAACACGAAAATTGTGCAACCTTGTCTTATAAGAGAGTGGAACAGGAAAATTTTGCAACCTTGTCTTATAAGAGAGTAGAACAGGAAAATTGTGCAACCTTGTCTTATAAGAGAGTGGAACAGGAAAATTGTGCAACCTTATCTTATAAGAGAGTGAAACAGGAAAATTGTGCAACCTTATCTTATAAGAGAGTGGAACAGGAAAATTGTGCAACCTTGTCTTATAAGAGAGTAGAACAGGAAAATTGTGCAACCTATCTTATAAGAGAGTGGAACATGAAAACTGTGCAACCTTAACTTATAAGAGAGTGGAACAGGAAAATTATGCAACCTTATCTTATAAGAGAGTGGAACAGGAAAATTGTGCAACCTTGTCTTATAAGAGAGTGGAACAGGAAAATTGTGCAACCTTATCTTATAAGAGAGTGGAACATGAAAACTGTGCAACCTTATCTTATAAGAGAGTGGAACAGGAAAATTGTGCAACCTTGTCTTATAAGAGAGTGGAACAGGAAAATTGTGCAACCTTATCTTATAAGAGAGTGAAACAGGAAAATTGTGCAACCTTATCTTATAAGAGAGTGGAACAGGAAAATTGTGCAACCTTGTCTTATAAGAGAGTAGAACAGGAAAATTGTGCAACCTATCTTATAAGAGAGTGGAACATGAAAACTGTGCAACCTTAACTTATAAGAGAGTGGAACAGGAAAATTATGCAACCTTATCTTATAAGAGAGTGGAACAGGAAAATTGTGCAACCTTGTCTTATAAGAGAGTGGAACAGGACAATTGTGCAACCTTATCTTATAAGAGAGTGGAACACATGATAAAAGACAATAGTCTGATAAGTCATGAATACTCATGTGGCTTAAGCAAAAATAATTTTAAATATCAAGTGACAACCCCATGTTTGATACCAAAAAGTGTCGTTGATTTCTGTGTGTAACTAAAAGGATGTTATATTTACATCACTGGCACTGCCGTAACAAATCTGCACTAAACATATTACAGCTGATTAGTCTTCCTCTAATTGTACATCTCATTACTTATTTACTGAAATATTGTTAAAAGTAGCGTTAAACACCATAACCCTAACCCTAAGACGCTTATTTGTTTGAGAAAATTAAGGATATGGTGTTTGACGCCAGTTATATCGTGGCGGTCAGTTTTATTTGAGGAGAAAACCAGAGTACCCGGAGACAACCACAGATCTTTCACAAGTCACTGACAAACTTTATCGCATAATGTTGTATCGAGTACACCTCGCCATGAAAAGGATTCAAACTGACAATGTTAGTGAAGATAGGCACTAATTGCATAGGTAGTCGGGCCTCTACATTAACATATTTTTCAACTTGTCCCTTCGAACAACTAACTAAAAAAAGTACTTGTCCGACTCAATCTTTACAAAAACTAGAGAATAATTATCCAGGGCTCCCACTACTTTCAAATTAGAGGGAGAAGTGACTTCTTTTTCAGAGAGCTCACAGGGAGAAGTGGGAGACAACAGAGAGAAGTGGGGAGACTTCTGGAAGAAGTCTATTGCGATTAATCGAAACATTGTTTCGCGACCCCTCTGACGTTACCCTGCCCAAATTTAGTGAATAGTTAAAGCTGCCTGAACTGATTTGTTCTGGGTTTTTTTTTTATTCATAACTACCTTAAGGACATATATTCATTTTTATTTCTGTCTACCTTGATTGGAGTCTTGCATACCAGTGATTTTTATATGTACCCCCCACCCTTTTTCCTTTTGAAATATTACTGTGTTGTGATCCAATACCACACAAATTGTAATAACTTATATTTGTGTTATATAAATCCTTGCTTCTGGTAAAAAAAATATACCTACATACTATATATACCAGTATCTAGGTAATTTTTTTTTACCAGAAACAAGTGCCTGTGATATAAATAAAGCAAAGTATTTTATTTAAAGGGATATTGTCTACCAGCTGCGTAATTTTTTCATACCCAAAATATTGCCGATTTCCATACTGACCTTCATAAAATGAAGATTAAACACCGAATTATTGATGAATACGCTCCGAAACGTTGTTTTTTCGACTAAAAAAGCTCGCCATCGTTACTGGAAGCTAATTAATTATGCACTGACCTGGGCGAGGCCAACTCTATTTATTTATCTATTTTTATGTCAGTAGCCCGGATGCTGCAGCATGGATATTGAGGTAAGTTTCTATAAAAGTTGAGGAAAAAAACTATTTGCCAACCCATTGTATCTAAAAGACGTAGAATAAATAATTTCTGTATCAGGAATAGATTTTCTTTGATGAAAACTACATGCCTTAACAGATTCAGCCGATATTTCCACGATAACCATTGAAAACATGCCAGGAGGCACCCCATGGGGACAAGCTCAACTACGTATTTTCGATTGAAAATTTTTGCCGGCGTTAAAAATAATTAAATTAGTTTTTTTCTTCTTATAAGTTATGAAGTTGTTCCCCCGAGATTTTGATACACGTGTTAAATTAATTTATTTTAGCCAGTTTTACCGACAATATGAAAACAGAGACATACATGTAGAACACAGCGAAATACATGTCTGATGAAAACGAATGACGTAGCCAGTGTTGTTTTATTTGTTAATTGACTGGAATGTTTCAGAGAAATTTGGGCTGGATTAGAAACAAAAGAGACCTTACTTCTAGTTCCACAAGACAGTTGCTGCAAAATAATATGGGACTGACCATTTACCTTGAAGGGGGCTATGTCACGTTTTTTCGCCGTAGAAATGTTTTTTTTCAGACGCCACAGAAATCATATTTTCTTATTTTCTGGCAAAGTGCCAATCTAATTAAAACAAGGTGAACTGTGATCTAATGCTCACTTATGATACCCCTGCCACTTCCCATGATATGGGGTACCTATATGAAGCGTGTGACCAAATACCAGATTTCTGCCATCAATAGTTGTTGAGAAAAATGTGCATATATGTTCAATGTGGATAAAAACCAACTAAGTCGGCAAACAGGAAGTAGGAATCTGATGGTTCCAAAAACGCTTCCCACGATATGGCATACCTACGTGAAGCTTGTGACCAAATATCAGATTTCTGCCATCAATAGTTGCTGAGAAAAATGTGACGAAAAATATTTTGGAAGGACGGACGGACAGAGGTCAAACAGTATACCCCCCTCCCCCTGTGGGGAGCGGGGGTATAATTAGATCTAAAATAGGGAGCAAGTGCGTAGATCTAATTTTAATTAGATTGGCGAAGTGCTGGAATAATTTTTTTTCTTCAAAATTTTGTATATGATTATACTGTGAAAATGTCGGAATATATTTTTTTCTCCTGTCCAGCCAAATTTTTTTCTTCAAGATTCAGAATCAAAATAATGTTTTAGGAAAAAAAACATAAAATTAAAATTGAATAGCTTGAAGGGTAAATTGATAAAAAAAAAATTGCAAGACCAAAATGGTTCTCCCATATACCAACAATAAAACGAAATAAAACTGTGGTCATAAGAAAGTCCCACGAGAAAATCTTTCCTTCGAAAATAAGACTTTTTTTTATTTCTCTAAACTGAATTTGTGCAAACTATTTCACTTATAATGAATTATATTTCTTTTTTAAATAGAGCTCATTTTTCTAGATGAATGTATAACCATCTGTCTTTACTCTGTTTCTATTAAATCTCTTGTCTTTATTACAGGACTTTGATCAGATTGTCCTTGAAGAGGCAGTGTTGGGGGTTGCTAGAATGTTTCGAGAGGAACTTGTAGTAATGCCCCATGATGAGGATTACAACAGATCCAATAGGCATGCAGCCTACCACCAGTATACCATTTGGGCACATGGCCGACTTGGAGCTGAGGTCAGACGTGTGATCCCAAGCTGTTGTACTTGGAAAATTAGGGACAAGTATCCTGATCTATATGGACAATACAAGGGTTTCATTCCTAGATGATTTAATTAAAACTTGTTCATGAAATATTTTGTATTTTATCCCATACACAGGGGCTAGGTGCGTCCGAAAAAAAAAAAAAAAAAAATACTATATAATACTACAAGGGGGCAAACTCACTTGCTTCCATTTTTTTAAGTCGTCGTGTTAAATTGATCGTAACTTTGGAACGCCTTAATATTTTCAAAAAATGTTTCCACCAGTCGAAAGTCAAGTAATTTTCCTTTCCAAAGAGACCCCAATTGTTAGTGTAGACCTCCGAACTGCTGAGGTATCATACACGAACCACAACAAAACGGCGTGAAAATCCGAAGTCGTACAAACGCTGGGTTGACCACTTCCCATCTGTGTACAGACTTTCCCATGCGTAAACGAGTCATTTTGACTGGCTAAATACTTTCATCCATTCAAATTATGATAAAATTTCTTACCTTACGCCAATTTATATGTCCTTTAAGTCTGTTTTTGAAAGAAATCCCATTTGCATCCTTGACAAACGCCATAGACGTGAAAATTGAGAGAGTTCTAACGGGCTTTTTGATTGGCTGAAAGTCTGTACACAGATGGGAAGTGGTCATCCCGGCGTTTGTACGACTTCGGATTTTCACGCCGTTTTGTTGTGGTTCGTGTATGATACCTCAGCAGTTCGGAGGTCTACACTAACAATTGGGGTCTCTTTGGAAAGGAAAATTACTTGACTTTCGACTGGTGGAAACATTTTTTGAAAATATTAAGGCGTTCCAAAGTTACGATCAATTTAACACGACGACTTAAAAAAATGGAAGCAAGTGAGTTCGCCCCCTTGTAGTATTATATAGTATTTTTTTTTTTTTTTTCTTTTTCGGACGCACCTAGCCCCTGTGATCCCATATACCCTAATGATAAAGTTTACCACTTGCTTCCCTATGGTTGGTGGTTGTCCGGGTACTCTGGCTTCCTCCACCACTAAAACTGGTCGCCATGATATAGCTGAAATATTGCTGAAAGTGGCGTTAAAACACCAAAAATAAAAAATAAATCAACCCTAATGAGTTGTTAATTTCACACAAGTTGGTCAGTTGGAATTGTAAATTTAATTTGAAAGTTTTGCCATCTTATTATTATTTTTTGTTCTATCAGCACTGACAACTTCTTCTAAAATGGACTGACAGTCTTTTATATAATTCAAAACCAAACTTGGCAGAGATGTTTTCTATGAGGTCCTACACAAGAGTTGTTACTTTTGTGCAGATTCGTCAAAAAACATGGCCACCATGTGACTTTGAAAATTCTGATTGGTCGATTTTCAAGAAACTTGTTCTCAAGAACCGCTGAAGGGATTGAATTGAAATCTGGTATATATGTTCCTATGAATGTCTTTAACATGTGTTGTTACTGTTTGCGCCATTTGAAAATTCAAAATGGCCACCAGCGGAGGTCAAAGTTTGCATTGAAACCCTATGGGAAACAACATTTTCATCTTCTTCTTGAGAACAGCCGAACAGAATTTAACCAAACTTGGCAGAGATGTTTCTTGTGAGGTCCTAAAAAGTTGTCCGGTTTGTACTATCTAGATCAACACACTGAGTGCTATCATTATTGTGCATTGGACAATTTATAATGCCCATTATCCTGACTTGGGTACTTTTCTGCTCTAAAGGTGCAGAACTTCTGTTAGACCAGGAAAAACAAAGAGTTATTTTATGCGACAATATAGTCAATTGTTTTGTCTTGGTCTTCAAATCTGGATTTCTGAGATGCTACAATATTATCCCGAGTTGGAGGTTGTGGAATTGGTGCAAGATGGACCGAGATTCTTCTGGGATCATCTACTTCCAACTGCACACGTTAATTCATTCCTTCATTATCTTGCAGTCTCATACAAATGATGACCCTTAATAGTCTTGGAACATAGGAATATGACTTGTCAGCTTTAACAGGCTGCACAGACCATCTAGCTGTCTTTTTGTTGTAACTTCTCTGCCACCTGAAGTAGAAAAATACATACAATGTAATTCACAAGAATAAAACAATAGAATTGAGATTATGATCTATGGAGCTCTAACTTTCAATTCAAGATGAATATCTCGAATGTATAGTGAATGAGCAACTAAACATATCATTACAAGTCCACTTTATGAAGGATTTGAGTGATTTGTAGACAGATTTTAGGTTGTGGTCATCCCTCAAGAAGTTCTACGGCAGGCATCATGAACTGGTCAATGGTTACAGAGTGTCTGTTACCCAAATCAGAACTGATCTTCATTTGTTGTTGATGTCTTTCCCTTCATCGGATGGGACTTCTACCGGACTTGACCATGGACAATGCAGTGGGTTTGCGACTTTCGATTGACCCTTCTGAAGCCTATGATCAAATATCAGATTGCTGCCATAAATAATTACTGAGAAAAATGTTATGAACATCTTGGGACGAACGGACGGACAGAGGTAAAACAGTATACCCCCTTTCCAGTGGAGCGGGGGTATAATAAAGCTCCTATGACATATGATCATGCATGGTTCTGTTATTAGGACAAAATTTCAAGTATGTATGTTACAACTGAAACATATGAAATTAACATGACAAACCTTAGAGTGAAGCTGAGGCTAGGTTCAAAATCTTCATCGTCAGAATCATCACCAACATCACTGCCCTCTTCAGTAATATCTATTGAGAGACTAAGAATAAAAAATAATTGTTTATTACAGTGTATGTGTATAATATCGAAACAAATTTTGTTATATGGTTCTGATGTGCAGCTGTATAGCGGAAAAGCTTTTCAAAATAATATTAAATCTATATACATGTATCCAGCACACATCTACACAACCCAATATAAAGAGACAAAATTACATCAAAGTTCCAGCAAAAAATTTGGTGGGCCAGACGTGCGTCAATTCTGTCCCAGTTTGGTTTCATTCCCGTAAGTAGCTAAGGAGGACTGGCCATTTCAGCTTGTGGATTGATGAAAATGTAACGATGACGCAGAAGCCAACATGATCCCTATATAATATAGCTACTAGTAGTATCACTATGCAAGCCACAATAATTAATAGGAAACTGTTATACAAGTGACTGTGTTGAACAATATTGACAATGTTACCTATAAACATAATGTAGAATATGTCTAAT
Organism: Bathymodiolus septemdierum; assembly: GCA_963383655.1. Taxonomy (NCBI): domain Eukaryota; kingdom Metazoa; phylum Mollusca; class Bivalvia; order Mytilida; family Modiolidae; genus Bathymodiolus; species Bathymodiolus septemdierum. The sequence continues at coordinate 67,187,012 of OY726525.1, forward strand.
CTTTAACAAAATGAACATACTCAAATGGGTTCACAAATGAACTCGATTTCTCCAGTTTCATCCGTTTCGTTGAAATGTGATGGCTGCTCATTTCTTCTACTCTAGAAATACCTTTGGTCAGAATATCTAAATCAAAAGTACAAATATCAATCGCTACAAAATCACATTTGTCTGAAATTACTAGTTTTTGTAGTAATTTGCCTAAAAAATTAAGATAATTTTACAAAAACCTGCATGATTTTAACACAGACATGGTCCATCGGTCTACTGTTAAATTCACACACTGAAACATGCAAATTGCTATGGATTTTCACATTATTTCTTAAAAATCTTGTTTATAAATCATACTTACAAGATCCAAACTAAACAAGGGCAAATCGTGGCATATCCCCTCGCCTAAAAATTTGACCCGGTGACCTTGACCTTTGACTTTGAAAATCAATAGGGTTCCAGATTCTCTTAAGGACTAAGTATGTACCAAGCTTGGTCAAAATCCATTGAAGGATGTTGATTCTAGAGTGTTCACAAGGATGTTATGTGGTAAAATTTTGACCCAGTTATCTTGACCTTTGACCTATGAGGCTATGACCTTGAAAATCAATAGGGTTTCGGTTATCTTTAGGACTAAGTATGTACCAAGTTTTGTCAAAAATCCATTGAAGGATGTTGATTCTAGTGTTCACAAGGATGTTATGCTGTAAAAATTTGAGCCTGTGACCTTGATCTTTGACATACGACCTTGAAAATCAATAGGGTGCCAGATTCTCTTAAGGACTAAGTATGTACCAAGTTTGGTCAATATCCATTGAAGGATGTTGATTCTAGAGTGTTCACAAGAATGTTACGCAGTAAAAATTTGACCCTGTGACCTTGACCTTTGACCTTGAAAATCAATAGGGTTTCAAATTCTCTTAAGGACTAAGTATGTACCAAGTTTGGTCAAAATCCATTGAAGGATGTTGATTCTAGAGTGTTCACAAGGATGTGACGGACGGACAGTAACGTTACTATATCCCTTCGCAACTTCCTTGGCGAGGGGATAAAAAGCAGTTCAAATGACAATTCTTTAAATAGAAAGCCTTTATATGAAAAATACATATTGATTTCCCTCTATCATGTCTATGTTGATAATTCTAAGATAGTAAAGTATAATTTTGGCTCCCTGAACTAAAAATTATGTCCAAAATTGTTGAAATGTAGTAAAAAACTAGTTAATGTAATGTTTTTAGAATAGTCAAGAAATAAACTTGGTTTGCATAAGGAAATTGAAAACGATTTTCATTTAGTCATAGTCTAAAATATGCAGTTCAGGACATTTCAGTAAAATTTTATAGTCACATACATGTATATAGAAAAGTTTCTGAAACTTGCAAATGTCTTTGGATCTTCATAATATTTTTTAAAAACCTTGTTTATGTATCATACTTACAGGATTCAAACTAAAAATGCTACTGAAATGACACTTATTTAAATGGAAAGCTTTTTATATAAAAGATACATACTGATTTTCCACTATGGTGATAATTCACAGACAGGAAGATATAATTTTGGCTCCCATAACAAAGTTTTATGTTCAAACTTGTTGAAAAGTACTTTTAACCTTATTTATGTAATGTATTTCCAGTACCCAAGATATAAACTTGTTTGCCTAAAGGAATTGAAAATGATTTTCATTTAGCCATGGTCTAAAATATGCATTTTAGGACATTTCTGAAATTTTCAGTAAAATTTTGTTGTCATATATAAAAAAAGTTCTGAAACTTAAAAATGCTACTGAAATGACACTTATTTAAATGGAAAGCTTTTTATATAAAAGATACATACTGATTTTCCACTATGGTGATAATTCACAGACAGGAAGATATAATTTTGGCTCCCATAACAAAGTTTTATGTTCAAACTTGTTGAAAAGTACTTTTAACCTTATTTATGTAATGTATTTCCAGTACCCAAGATATAAACTTGTTTGCCTAAAGGAATTGAAAATGATTTTCATTTAGCCATGGTCTAAAATATGCATTTTAGGACATTTCTGAAATTTTCAGTAAAATTTTGTTGTCATATATAAAAAAAGTTCTGAAACTTAAAAATGCTACTGAAATGACACTTATTTAAATGGAAAGCTTTTTATATAAAAGATACATACTGATTTTCCACTATGGTGATAATTCACAGACAGGAAGATATAATTTTGGCTCCCATAACAAAGTTTTATGTTCAAACTTGTTGAAAAGTACTTTTAACCTTATTTATGTAATGTATTTCCAGTACCCAAGATATAAACTTGTTTGCCTAAAGGAATTGAAAATGATTTTCATTTAGCCATGGTCTAAAATATGCATTTTAGGACATTTCTGAAATTTTCAGTAAAATTTTGTTGTCATATATAAAAAAAGTTCTGAAACTTGAAAATTTCAATGGATATTCATATCATTTCTTCAAAACCTTGTTTATAATTATATATTATACTTACAGGATCCAAACTAAAAGTGCAATTGAAATGAAGCTTCTTTAAATAGAAAGCTTTTATTTGAAAAATACATAATGATTTTCCATTATAGTGATAATTCGCAGAAAGTAAGGTATATACTTTTGGTTCCCAAAACTAAGTTTTGTGTCCAAGTTGTTGAAATTTGATAAAATTAAAAGCCTAATTATATGTTGTATATCAAAGAAAGAAATTTGCTTGAATAAAAAGAACTTTATAGGGTTTTCATTAAGCCATGTACAGTTTTAATTCTTGCATTAAAAATGAATTGATTCGATATTTTTTTCTAAATTGATAATAATAAACTGCATTGCCATTGATATCATTTTTGCACCCCCATTTTCCCTTTGCTGGCCTCTTTAAATTTATGTTTGTTTACCTCGCAAATACGGCCGTTTTATGCTACTCATTGACAATAATTTTCTGTTGCCAGGTGCAAAATTACATATATTGATTAATATCTACCGAAAATGATCATAGGCATCATCATAAATTCATAAAATATGAAAAACGATTGAGAAAAGAAGGCAACATGCTCGGCTTACCTATCAACAATAATCAAGCACTTCCTTGAGTTCGCTCCATCCAACGGCAACGGTCCAACTGATCCCCTACATATATCCTGCATTTGTTCCATTTGGAAGATACTTCACTTCTATTCCTCTTTATCTCTGAATCCGTCAAAGTCCGCTTTCTTCCACGCATTGACAGTTTCTCGTTTGCCCAAGAACTATTGTTTCTAAACAGTGTGCATGCTCAAGACGTGTTCACATAGAAGGCCATATGAATAGATTTGAATATTGTCATCTAGACAATAATTCTGATAACGATAGTTTTGGGTCTTTTTTGTCAAAAAATCGTATCTTTTGCAACATAACTCGGTGTTAAACTTCATTTTATGAAGGTCAGTACGGAAATCGACAATAATTTTTGGTATGAAAAAATTACGCAGCTGGTAGACAATATCCCTTTAAATTCACAGAGAAATAAAAATTTTAGTGGATCTTTTCAACCAGATCAGGAAAAAGATTGTAATATTTGTCCATTTCAAAGGTTTCAATATTTCTCCAAAGCCTAAATCAAGTCCTCTATCGTATTTTGCACAAAAGACAAGTTTAAATTTGGCACCAAATTGATATCCGATAATTTTTACGTGTCCATTCCGGAGTGATTCTTGTTCTTATATTTCAAATATTGATATTTCCGTTCATTAAAGCGTTTCTGAGATTGTGACTTTAATTTTGTCAATGTCCTTGAACTTCATCAAAGCATGGAGGAACGAAAAAATTATACAATAAAAGAGTTTTGATCTGGTGTTTCACTTTAGTTTTAATCAAAATAAATTATGGACAAATTGGAGATCAAACAAGGCTCTTTTATACAACAAACCCAGTATTTTATACCAGTGGAAATAGATTTGTCCGTCGTACCGGCACGTTTGGGAATCTCTGATTTTTTCACTTGTCCCGTCGGACAACCGTAATACAAGATCTACTTGTTCGACGTTACTTTTCACTGGTATCGGACAAACATTAATGTCAAGGCCTGGTAGTTATAAATCCATCTATCATACTATCACGACCACGATGACCTCTTCTCCAATTAGATAAATTACACATATTTTGAGAAAATTATATAACATTTCAAATAGAATACAATTTTAGAATGAAATTATTTGATGTTTTTAGTTCCACAGTGGTCGTCTTGGGGAAGTTGGTCTGGATGTTCACAGACATGTGGTCGAGGGACACAAACCAGAACTAGGGGATGCAACTATGGAAGAACAACCGTTGATGGCCAATCAGCCCATTGTGCACAGTCGAACTCAGAGCTACAATCCACAGAAACTAGAGAATGTTTGTTGAAAGGCACTCAACCTTATTGTACCTGTATGTACTCTACATTATTAAGACATTATCAAGTCAACATGTTTCATTCAAATATGAAACACTAAAATATCAATAAAATGATGATTTGTAAATGTACAAATGGAAAAAAACCATTAATTATACATAGGTGCCAAATTGACCAAAGCAAGTGTCGATTGAGCTAGGGGCCGAAATGACTACATTTTTGTGGGTGCTGAAGTGACTTGAATTCATTTTCACTTTGGATTGAACCTCAGAAATGGGTCAGAATGCAGGATTTTGCATCTAACGTTCGAAAATTTTGGGGCCCGTTCAATTTGAATAATATCCTATTCAAATAAAATAAGGTGAAAACCCTGTACATATTACACAACTTCTGTAGCATATAACTACAATATAACTACAATATAACTACATATAACACATAAACACATATAACTACAATATAACTACATATAACACATAAACACATATAACTACGATGAATTGATTAAAAGACTTACTTGTAGTCAAAGGTCACCATTGAAATAAGAAAAAATGGTGGGATGCAGGGATTGAAATTGGTGGAAGTCCGGGGGCCCGAGACCTGTTGTTTTTTGGATGTGCCTGTAAAATTTCTGAAACTTTAAACGGAAAAGGTGCAGATTTTAAGGAAATGTATGTTCGGGCCTGCTTACGCATTGCTGTAATTTCGTACACTGGCGGGATAAGACAAATGTTCGCTTATTCAAGATTGGTTGGTTCGCATTTCCTTTTCCGGTCTATGATGATTGGCATATTACTGTTATTGTTATTATATTATTTTAGTGTTTTAAATTTTTTTGTAAATGTTCAACAAAATACATGACAGTTTACATCCAAAGACTGTACTTTTGCATAGCGGTACACATTTTTTTTGTTCTCAACAAAAACAAAAGCAAAATTTATTTTTGCTATCAATTTTTGCCTGTCATCCTGTCATCCATCCATTTGTTGTGTGCTAACTATTCACAGTTAGATTTTTTCTTCAAAGATTGAAAAGTTATTTAAAAAAAAAATTCAAGCGATTTATAATACACAAAACTTTCTTTTCATGATCAAAAATAAAACCTCATACAATTCTTTTATGGCTTTCACAGTCATCATTTTTTTCTGATTGACTTAAATCCGCAAAAAAAAATAATCTCTTACAAAACAACGGGATGTTTTGATTCTCAGTTAACTTGAAAGATGCATAGCCGATCTTAAGAAATATTCCTTATTTTGTTTTCATCCCACGTCCAATAAAGCTGTTGTGTAATATGCAGGTAGGTTTTTATTGGTGGGGGAAAGTAGAGTGCTTGCCTCAGGCCATACAGAAGTTCTTCATGATGGTACAATCTCAATGGCCATGGTTACATATGTAGATAACTGATAATATCCATTAAATATGCAAATACGTTGTAAGTTCTGTTTTTGTTACTTCCTTAGAAACCATGCATCCGTAACTAACGTAACTAACTAGGTAAGGAATTACAGGCTCAGTAACTAAGGTAACGAACTAGGTAAGGAATTACAGGCTCAGTAACAAAGGTAACGAACTAGGTAAGGGATGACAGGCTCAGTAACAAAAGTAACTAACTAGTTAAGGAATTACAGGCTTAGTAGCTAAGGTAACTAACTAGGTAAGGAATTTATATTACAGGCTCAGTAACTAAGGTAACCACCTAGGCTAGGTATTACAGGCTCAGTAACTAAGGTAACTAACTAGGTAAGGAATGACAGGCCCAGTAACTAAGGTAAATAGCTAAGTAAGGAATGACAGGCTCAGTAACTAAGGTAACTAAATAAGTAAGGAATGACAGGCTCAGTAACTAAGGTAACTAACTAGATAAGGAATTACAGGCTCAGTAACTAAGGTAACTAACTAGGTAAGACATTACAGGCTCAGTATCTAAGGTAACTAACTAAGTAAGGAATGACAGGCTCAGTAACTAAGGTAACCAACTAGGTAAGACATTACAGGCTCCGTATCTAAGGTAACTAAGTAAGGAATGACAGGCTCAGTAACTAAGGTAACTAACTAAGTAAGGAATGACAGGCTCAGTAACTAAGGTAACTAACTAGATAAGGAATTACAGGCTTAGTAACTAACCATCCATCAGTAACTAAGGTAACTAGCTAGGTAAGGAAATACAGGCTCAGTAACTAAGGTAACTAACTAGGTAAGGAATTACAGGCTCAGTAACTATGGTAACTAACTAGGTAAGGAATTACAGGCTCAGTAACTAAGGTAACTAACTAGGTAAGGAATTACAGGCTCAGTAACTAACCATCCATCAGTAACTAAGGTAACTAACTAGGTAAGGAAATATAGGCTCAGTTACTATGGTAACTAACTAGGTAAGGCATTACAGGCTCAGTAACTAAGGTTACTAACTAGATAAAGAATTACAGGCTCAGTAGCTAAGGTAACTAACTAGGTAAGGAGAATGAAATACAGGCTCAGTAACTATGGTAACTAACTAGGTAAGGAATGACATGCTCTATGGTTTACATGTCCTAATTGTATTGATTTTATAATTACAGATTGTGAGACTACACCCTATAGATACAGAGATGTTAGTTCCATGGCACACTCTACTGACTCAAAGTCAGGTACATTTTTTCACGATTTCAAAAATTTGTTGTCATATTATTATTACCCCCAGTTTTTAGTGGGGTTCGTTTTACTCAATCATTTGTTTCATGTGTAATCTTTTGTAGATCGTTGTTTGTCCTTTTGTACTGTTTCTTTTGGCCATTGTGTTGGCTGTCCTTTGATTTATGGATTCTGATTATCCCTTTGGTATCTTCAAACTCTTCTTATGTGTAGTCATTAGCATGATATGTAGTATGATACTGTCTGTCACCAGCATCGTCAACGACCGACCTCGTCATGATTGTAGACAGTTCATTTCTAGATGATAGCTTTAGTTCTAGTTAAATGAATCTTTTGAGATTTTAACACTGTGATCCTTTGAACGTAGTTAATGACCATGTTGATATAGTATCTCAGTGAGACAAAATGGGGATAGAGTTATGGTGTTTAATGCCACTTTTAGTAATATTTCAATTATTTCGTGGCAGTCAGTTTTATTGGTGGAGGAAACCATAGTACCTGGATAAAACTTCAACACAGACCTTCCACAAGTCACTGACAAACTTTATCGCATTATGCTGTATCGAGTACACCTCGCCATGAGCAGGATTCAAACTCACAACTTTTTTCAATCCGTATGACATGAAAACCCATATTTACTGTGTATGGATAAAACAAAGAGGGACCACAACCATACGGTGAGGGTTATGAGTTATGGCGTTTCATACAACTTTCAACAACATTTCAGTTATATTGTGGCGACCAGTTTTATTGTTGGAAGAAACTGGGGTACCCGGAAAAACCCACAACAGTATGATATTTAGGAGATAACTGTAAATTTCACGGTATCGATTGGAGATTTGATTGTCACAAATTGAGTTTACAGAGTTTTTAGTGGGTATTGTATTCATCCAGAGAATGTTTTGAAAATAAATGGTTTGATATGAAATATATAGGAAAATATTTTAGTATGGAAATACTTTTGACCCTTCAATTTCTTAGTTTTCGGGATATACGACTGTTATTATCATATTTTTTTTACAGGAAGTGGAGTGATATTAGAAAGTGACGGTGATATTATTAGATGTTGTGGTTTGATTAAGGAATGGGAAATCTACGCAAAGAAAACTGGAACGTTGAAAATTATTGTCTGGCGTCCTACAAACAAAGCTGGAGAGGAAAGTAAAAGAACTATTGTAGGAATCAATACTTTTACAGTTTCAGGTAAGTTATTGAGTGAGTGAGTGATTGATGTTTAACACCAATTCAGCGGTTATTGAAATACATTTGTAACTACCGATATTTTTTTTTGACAATTACATAATTTCAATAAAAAATGTGATGGGAGAGTAATTAATATGTTTTAAAAGTTTTCATGTTTAATGGGTTAACTTTTATTGAACACATCAAAATATCAAAAAAGTTGTGAAATTTGTAATGATGAACACAGCGAATACAACAAGCTCAAATAAACAATGTTCAGATGTCATATACTGGACCACGCCTTACTGTCATAAAACTCAAATAAACAATGTTCACATGTCATATAATGGACCACGCCTTACTATCATAAAACTCAAATAAACAATGTTCACATGTCATATACTGGACCACGCCTTACTGTCAAAAAAGTCAAATAAACAATGTTCACATGTTATATACTGGACCACGCCTTAATGTCATAAAACTAAAATAAACAATGTTCACATGTCATATACTGGACCACGCCTTACTATCATAAAACTAAAATAAACAATGTTCACATGTCATATACTGGACCACGCCTTACTGTCATAAAACTCAAATAAACAATGTTCACATGTCATATACTGGACCACGCCTTACTGTCATAAAACTCAAATAAACAATGTTCACATGTCATATACTGGACCACGCCTTACTGTCATAAAACTCAAATAAACAATGTACACATGTCATATACTGGACCACGCCTTACTGTCAAAAAAGTCAAATAAACAATGTTCACATGTTATATACTGGACCACGCCTTAATGTCATAAAACTAAAATAAACAATGTTCACATGTCATATACTGGACCACGCCTTACTGTCATAAAACTCAAATAAACAATGTTCACATGTCATATACTGGACCATGCCTTACTGTCAAAAAAGTCAAATAAACAATGTTCACATGTTATATACTGGACCACGCCTTAATGTCATAAAACTAAAATAAACAATGTTCAGATGTCATATACTGGACCACGCCTTACTGTCATAAAACTCAAATAAACAATGTTCACATGTCATATACTGGACCACGCCTTACTGTCATAAAACTCAAATAAACAATGTTCACATGTTATATACTGGACCACGCCTTAATGTCATAAAACTCAAATAAACAATGTTCACATGTCATATACTGGACCACGCCTTACTGTCATAAAACTCAAATAAACAATGTTCACATGTCATATACTGGACCACGCCTTACTGTCATAAAACTCAAATAAACAATGTTCACATGTTATATACTGGACCACGCCTTAATGTCATAAAACTAAAATAAACAATGTTCACATGTCATATACTGGACCACGCCTTACTGTCATAAAACTCAAATAAACAATGTTCACATGTCATATACTGGACCAAGCCTTACTGTCATAAAACTCAAATAAACAATGTTCACATGTTATATACTGGACCACGCCTTAATGTCATAAAACTAAAATAAACAATGTTCACATGTCATATACTGGACCACGCCTTACTGTCATAAAACTCAAATAAACAATGTACACATGTCATATACTGGACCACGCCTTACTGTCATAAAACTCAAATAAACAATGTTCACATGTTATATACTGGACCACGCCTTACTGTCATAAAACTCAAATAAACAATGTTCATATGTCATATACTGGACCACGCCTTACTGTCATAAAACTAAAATAAACAATGTTCACATGTCATATACTGGACCACGCCTTACTGTCATAAAACTCAAATAAACAATGTTCACATGTCATATACTGGACCACGCCTTACTGTCATAAAACTCAAATAAACAATGTTCACATGTCATATACTGGACCACGCCTTACTGTCATAAAACTCAAATAAACAATGTACACATGTCATATACTGGACCACGCCTTACTGTCAAAAAAGTCAAATAAACAATGTTCACATGTTATATACTGGACCACGCCTTAATGTCATAAAACTAAAATAAACAATGTTCACATGTCATATACTGGACCACGCCTTACTGTCATAAAACTCAAATAAACAATGTTCACATGTCATATACTGGACCATGCCTTACTGTCAAAAAAGTCAAATAAACAATGTTCACATGTTATATACTGGACCACGCCTTAATGTCATAAAACTAAAATAAACAATGTTCAGATGTCATATACTGGACCACGCCTTACTGTCATAAAACTCAAATAAACAATGTTCACATGTCATATACTGGACCACGCCTTACTGTCATAAAACTCAAATAAACAATGTTCACATGTTATATACTGGACCACGCCTTAATGTCATAAAACTAAAATAAACAATGTTCACATGTCATATACTGGACCACGCCTTACTGTCATAAAACTCAAATAAACAATGTTCACATGTCATATACTGGACCACGCCTTACTGTCATAAAACTCAAATAAACAATGTTCACATGTTATATACTGGACCACGCCTTACTGTCATAAAACTAAAATAAACAATGTTCACATGTCATATACTGGACCACGCCTTACTGTCATAAAACTCAAATAAATAATGTTCACATGTCATATACTGGACCAAGCCTTACTGTCATAAAGCTCAAATAAACAATGTTCACATGTTATATACTGGACCACGCCTTAATGTCATAAAACTAAAATAAACAATGTTCACATGTCATATACTGGACCACGCCTTACTGTCATAAAACTCAAATAAACAATGTACACATGTCATATACTGGACCACGCCTTACTGTCATAAAACTCAAATAAACAATGTTCACATGTTATATACTGGACCACGCCTTACTGTCATAAAACTCAAATAAACAATGTTCATATGTCATATACTGGACCACGCCTTACTGTCATAAAACTAAAATAAACAATGTTCACATGTCTTATACTGGACCACGCCTTACTGTCATAAAACTCAAATAAACAATGTTCACATGTCATATACTGGACCACGCCTTACTGTCATAAAACTCAAATAAACAATGTTCACATGTGATATACTGGACCACGCCTTAATGTCATAAAACTAAAATAAACAATGTTCATATGTCATATACTGGACCACGCCTTACTGTCATAAAACTCAAATAAACAATGTACACATGTCATATACTGGACCACGCCTTACTGTCATAAAACTCAAATAAACAATGTTCACATGTCATATACTGGACCACGCCTTACTGTCATAAAACTCAAATAAACAATGTACACATGTCATATACTGGACCACGCCTTACTGTCATAAAACTAAAATAAACAATGTTCACATGTCATATACTGGACCATGCCTTACTGTCATAAAACTCAAATAAACAATGTACACATGTCATATACTGGACCACGCCTTACTGTCATAAAACTCAAATAAACAATGTTCACATGTCATATACTGGACCACGCCTTACTGTCATAAAACTCAAATAAACAATGTTCACATGTTATATACTGGACCACGCCTTACTGTCATAAAACTCAAATAAACAATGTACACATGTCATATACTGGACCATGCCTTACTGTCATAAAACTCAAATAAACAATGTACACATGTCATATACTGGACCACGCCTTACTGTCATAAAACTCAAATAAACAATGTTCACATGTCATATACTGGACCACGCCTTACTGTCATAAAACTCAAATAAACAATGTTCACATGTCATATACTGGACCACACCTTACTGTCATAAAACTCAAATAAACAATGTACACATGTCATATACTGGACCACGCCTTACTGTCATAAAACTAAAATAAACAATGTTCACATGTCATATACTGGACCATGCCTTACTGTCATAAAACTAAAATAAACAATGTTCACATGTCATATACTGGACCACGCCTTACTGTCATAAAACTCAAATAAACAATGTACACATGTCATATACTGGACCACGCCTTACTGTCATAAAACTCAAATAAACAATGTTCACATGTCATATACTGGACCACGTCTTACTGTCATAAAACTCAAATAAACAATGTACACATGTCATATACTGGACCACGCCTTACTGTCATAAAACTAAAATAAACAATGTTCACATGTCATATACTGGACCAAGCCTTACTGTCATAAAACTCAAATAAACAATGTTCACATGTGATATACTGGACCACGCCTTACCGTCATAAAACTAACATAAACAATGTTCACATGTCATATACTGGACCACACCTTACTGTCATAAAACTCAAATAAACAATGTTCACATGTCATATACTGGACCACGCCTTACCGTCATAAAACTAACGTAAACAATGTTCACATGTCATATACTGGACCACACCTTACTGTCATAAAACTCAAATAAACAATGTTCACATGTCATATACTGGACCACACCTTACTGTCATAAAACAAAAATAAACAATGTTCACATGTCATATACTGGACCACGCCTTACTGTCATAAAACTCAAATAAACAATGTACACATGTCATATACTGGACCACGCCTTACTGTCATAAAACTCAAATAAACAATGTTCACATGTCATATACTGGACCACGCCTTACTGTCATAAAACTCAAATAAACAATGTTCACATGTCATATACTGGACCATGCCTTACTGTCATAAAACTAAAATAAACAATGTTCACATGTCATATACTGGACCATGCCTTACTGTCATAAAACTCAAATAAACAATGTTCACATGTTATATACTGGACCACGCCTTACTGTCATAAAACTCAAATAAACAATGTACACATGTCATATACTGGACCATGCCTTACTGTCATAAAACTCAAATAAACAATGTACACATGTCATATACTGGACCACGCCTTACTGTCATAAAACTCAAATAAACAATGTTCACATGTCATATACTGGACCACGCCTTACTGTCATAAAGCTCAAATAAACAATGTTCACATGTCATATACTGGACCACGCCTTACTGTCATAAAACTCAAATAAACAATGTTCACATGTCATATACTGGACCACGCCTTACTGTCATAAAACTCAAATAAACAATGTTCACATGTCATATACTGGACCACGCCTTAATGTCATAAAACTAAAATAAACAATGTACACATGTCATATACTGGACCACGCCTTACTGTCATAAAACTTTTGAACATGAGCACTGTACCAAAAATACTTTGTTCTCCTTGGTGATTAATGCCACTTTCAACAACATTTAAGTTATATCCTAACAGTCAGTTTTATTGGTGGAAGAAACAGGAAAACCAGGAGAAAACCACCGTCCTGACACAAGACACTGACAAACATTATCACTGAGTGCATAGATAGTTTGTATCAAGTACAAACTTCATCACATAATGTTGTATCGAGTACACCTTACCTGAGTGGGATTCGAGCTCTCAATGTTAGTGGTGATAGGGACTGATTGCATAGGTAGTTGTAAATCCAACTACCATACGATCAAGACCACGACAGCCTCTAGAGTACAGTAATTTAAGGTGACATAAGATAGGAAAAAGAAAGTGAGAATTGGGACAAAGGGTGGAGGATGGTCATTAAAACAGTTTTAACTACAGTAATGAAATATCTGTTTTAGGTTCTCACATTAATAAGATAAAGACGTATACTCCATCTGATAGTCAACGTATAGCTGTACAAGCAGGAGATATGATTGGATGGTAGGTATATTTTAAAAGGAGATAAATCTGTCATGTACAACTTCATATACCTTGCATGCAATATACTTGCTGGAAATTTTTATTTTTGATTGGCTTAAGGATGTAGGCCTGGGATATGGGAGATATTTAGAATCTAACACCGGCAAAAGTGCAAGACAGGGAAATCTCCGACACCCGAGGGTAAGATTTCAATCGTTCGCTGACTATAGAGCAAATTCATTTTATGGTAGTTAAAAAAATTGAAAGCTATGTTTGGGAAAAAAATTGTAATATCTGATCCTCTCTTATACCGCTGCCCCCTTCTCCTAAGACAACTAAAGAATAACAGAATCAAACGAATACAGCTGGAGCACAGAATTTGAAGGAATTTAACAATACAGCTGGATGCTGTCTGTTTTTGTTGTTTTTTTTTTGTAATGAATTAATCAAGTAGAGTCACCCTCAAACCACTCCTCCCACTCCCCAGCTGACCTGAAAATAAGAAAGACAAATACAGTCCTTTGGTAATTTGGACATCCACTGACTGTCAATTATAAGAATTCAAAAGCTTTTTGTTATTGGTAACCACAGGTACTCTGGGATAGGATCCCAAAAAAATTACGAACGTCTTTTTGGCGGATTTTACGACTTCCGTTGATCGAGGTTCAAATGGAGCGACTTGCGAGTGAATTCTGATTAAATTCAAGGACGAAATCGCCTATCAAGACTGAAAAGCAAGTTGATTCTAACAGGATTAATGCCCACTTTTCGATTGGTAAGTGTTTGATTGTTATTATATAGATAGGATTCCACGAATTTTTCCTCGGAAAAATGTAGGTCAGCCCAGAGAAGCTAGTTACCTTCTAGTATATTAATATTGATCGTGGCAGAGGCTGGATAGTAAATTGGAAGAAATAGTGAGATTTCTCTGATGATATAGCACAAGTTAATCACAAAAATACCAAAAAGAAAGAAAAAAACGGGGAATTTTTTTTTCACGAAAAAAGGGGGGATCCTATCCCCGAGTACCTGTGTTGGTAACTAGTTATTTTTTTATCTCACAAACAAAGAAACTAGCAAAGGATGGGTGTGTGATAAATTTCCTTGACAATTTCATTTTTTTTTGGGTGCCATCCATGAAAAACATAAATTTAAATATTTTAAAAATCTGATGGTAAAAGTTTGTGAAATTTGGTGCAATGATGTCTATATGTCTATTCTTCAGCGTGACATTTTTTGGTGGAAATTGATCGACAGGAATTTTTTTAATCCGATTTTTAATACCAAGGTGGTCCTCAGGGCATCACCCTTTTTTTGCAGTTTCCTCTGTGTTGCACGTGATTATCTCCAAACAGGATATTCAGATATGCTAGATATTTTATATTTATTCAACGACAACACTCTAAAGTGTATTAAAGCCAAAATATTCCCTTTCAATCAGAAATAAATGTGCAAATCTATTAGAATCTTCTGAAACTAGTATTACCACCAATAATACGCCCTAAATTGCTATATTTAGGATGTGCTATGGAGAAAACGGCACAGTGAAATTTTTTGAAACTTTGACAGATAATGTATTTAAACATAACTATCCCATGATGCAAATTAAAAAAAAATTGAACGATGGGAAAATTTAGGGGTTACCCAGGCCTACACCCTTAAATGGAAAAAAAGTTTTCTGCTCCGAAATCACATGTGTGGTGAAAATGTATGTCCCATATATGACGCTCATAAGTTTGTTTTTGTTTGTTTTTTTTTTTTAGGTTGCCATAGCAAGTCCTTGCTATTACTAAGTTTGATTTTGGTTTGGTTTATGGTGTTTAATGCCACTTTCAACAATATTTCAGTTATATCGTGGCAGTCAATTTTATTGGTGGAGGAAACCTGAGTACCTGGAGAAAACCACAAACCTGACACATGTCCCTAGAAAACTTGATCACATATTGTTGTATGAGTACACCTCTCCATGAATGGGGTTCAAACCCTCAACTTTAGTGGAGATAGGCACTGATTGCTCAGATAGCTGTAAACACAACTAACATACGATCATGACCACGATGGCCCCACTATTACGAAGAATAGGAATTAATCATCTCAAATTTTAACTGTTAAGTGTATAATTAGGAGCCTTTAACATATATTCTGATTTTTTGTCATAAAGTTTACAATTTTGCCGATTTTTGCTGAATACAGAAATACATCTTATTTAAACCAAAAATCATTAAAAAATCTTCTTCTTAGAAACCACTTGAAGTACAAAGCGTACATTGAATGTACATGTAGCTAGTTCTCGACATGATATAGTTGAAATACTGCTCATTTAGTGTTAAACAACTATCAGTCACTCACTCATTTTAGAACACTATAGATCAGACTCTTTGAAAATCAATAATTAATCTCATTGTAAACAACAATTTATCTATTCACTTGTTATGTATTATAATTGAATTGTGTTTATTTCAGGTATGACAGAGGTGCCAAAATCTTGGCATATGACACATGCTCCATAACCTTAAACCCATCAGCAAGCTCATCTACTTCTTCAGATTATCGACCACAGTCATTTATTCACTCGTGTCATATCATACTTTACTTATTTTTACTTCAGGTATGATGGAAGTGCCAACATCTTGGCATATGACACCTGCTCGATGACGTTTAACCCATCAGCAAGCTCGTCTTATTCTTTAGATTATCGACCAAATTATTGTCCAACCAAAACCTACAAGAAGAATATCGCCTCACCAACTGTCGGGGGTACAGAAAATTGGACAGGGACACTGATACAAGGAAGAGTGTATGCCATTCAGTATAAAACTACCTCTAGTAAGTTTTCATGATCTAACACATTATTATTGTGTATTTTCAGCGGTGTATTGGTATAACAGTATAAAACTACTCCTAGTAAGTGTTCATGATCTAACACATTATTATTGTGTATTTTCGGCCGTGTATTGGTACTACCCCTAGTAAGTGTTCATGCTCTAATACATTATTGTAACATGAATGCGTTGTTTTCCTGTGATCTTTTTTATGGTTTATATACCAGAATGTAAGCAACAGCTAAGAACTATGAAATAATACACACAGATACGAGATATTGCACACTTTAAATCTTGGCTGTAGTTTTATTACTATCAGAAAGCCGTGCAATAATCAATGACCTAGATGTGATGTGATGACTGGCTTCATGTTACAAATCATTGATACCACTGTTAAGCAGCATTGTGATATGAAGATTCAATTTTATGCGAAAGAATATCCAAGAGTCGATTGAATTAAAGTCTTGGGAAATCAATGTTTTACATATGCTACTATTAGTCAGTAAAAAGAGGAGGTGAAAGGTATTGCAGTAATCTTCCTCTCATAAGACCCCTCTCACCAAAGAAAATTCTTATCAGACCAGCCAGTGACTTAGACAGGTCGGTGGTTTTCTCCGGGTACTCTGGTTTCCTCCACCAATCAAGCTGATTGCCACGATATATCTGAAATATTGTTGAAAGTGCTGTTGAACACCATAACCCTAGCCCTTACCCTTATCAGGCCAGATTTTAGATGAGCTGAGATATTAAAATACTTGTAAATTGTCTCCGCCAAGAGAGATCATCCATCTTTTAATGACACTTTTTCATTGCAGATAAGGTGGCCTTACAAGAGGTGGACTACTCTATGAAAAAAGTGAACAAGTTTTGTTGGCATTTTTAAGTTCTGTACAACAATTAGAATTGAAGGGCTTTCCACAACCCCTGTTTCAATTTCTAGTCGTTTAAGTGGATAAGTGACAAGTTGATACCCTTTCCAAGTTTTCCTGCTCTTTTGCCACTGGGAATCCAATAATTAAGTATTGGGAGCCCATGAACTGGTCTAAACCTGCCACATTTTTTGTGCAGCTGTCCCAACACAGGGACTGTATTTTCGACATTATATGTTCATTGAGTTGAGGTGAGAGGGGATTGTTTGTTTTGTTGATATTGGTGGAAATATTTTACTATCATGGTTTAATAAGTTTTTTTCTTTTCACGCTACAATATTTCTGATTCAGATAAGGCGCCAACGTTCACAGTGGCTATATATTGTATGTTTTGGTCTTTTTTATGTTCAATGCGTTTAGGTGAGAGGTGATTGTTGGTTTTGTTGGTTGAATATTTTTCCATCACTGTTTCTTTTTCTTATTCTTATTCAGATAAGGCACCAACGTTCACGATGCCTACGGTGAAAGCATCGGTACCAGATCACACAGTTGTAGATACCAGCATCATAGATTTCTATTTCACCGATGCTGACTATGCTGATTACTATGTGGACTATGGACCAGACTATAGCTCTGCCTACTTCTACTTTGATACAAGCAAATGTAAGGCCAATCTTAACGAATATAAATATTTTTTGTTTAAATGCTGTATAAGAAGAGTTTGAAGATACCAAAGGGGCAATCAGAATCCATAAAAGGACCGACAATGCAATGGCCAAAAGAAAAAGGACAAAAGGACAAATAACGATCTACAAAACATACACACAAAACTAAAGATTGAGTAACACGATCCGCTCTAAAAACCAGGAGTGGAAGAAGAGTTTGAAGATACCAAAGGGAGGTAATCCGAATCTGTAAATCAAAGAAGGACAGACAAACAATGGCCATGGATAGAGGACAAAAGGTCAAACAACGATCTACAAAACATACACATACAACTAAAAATCGAGTAACACGAACCCTAGTAAAAACCAGGGTGAACTAGTATTAAAATAGTAGGGTATATGACAAGGGAGATAATTTATCCTAATATGAAGTTACATAAATTTATATTGGTGCAACTGCAAAATATTTTGGAGATATTTTCATTTGGTGTGCATGTATTTCACTTTGGCATTTTCAGCATAGGAAGGGGTCAATTTAACAAATATTACCAGTGCCAAATGTACAGTATTTAATGCACGAAATCAATCTTGGTATTGAAAACTGTCTAGATCAAACCCTAAGACTGATTAATACAGAATGTATAAGCCAAACTATAAATTAAGTCCTAATGTAGGAACACCTGTCCATTCTGAACACAAAAGTTGGTTCCAAGGAGGTTAAGTTTAGACAGGTTTCACTGTATAATACGGTATTGATGGTTTTCATGAAGTAAGTGAGTGATTGTTGTTTAATGCTAAGTGAGCAATTTTTCATGTATATCATGGAGAGAACAAGTTATATTTTGATGAAATGAATGGTGATGAGGTTCACTTTGTACTAGACCAACACGCTTAGTTGGATTTTAATAGTGCTAGCTCACTGAAATATTAGTTTGCGGGTAGACATGTCGTTCCACTCATTATCCTGATTCCAAGTCAACCAGTCTGCTCTTACTCCTAAATACCGTGTGCCTAGTGGAGAAGCAGCAAATACCTACTTTATAGTCTTTGGTTTGACCGATATCAAACCCACAATCTAACGTAGTCAAGGAGAGCATGCTATTAACCATAACACAACCGATGCGGTTGGTTTTCATTTTAGTTTCCAAAATAACACAATAAGTAAAATGTCATCTAAACTTTGACCTTCTGTTTTATTTTAAATAGTATCAGTTCATGTCAAGACAGACCTTCCACACTCAGTAGGACGACATGAAAGAACTCACACATTTACTGTCTGGGCTGAAGATTCCTGTTATCACAGAGTTACTGGAACTGTTACCATAACAACATACAATGTGGTAAGTTACCATAGAAATACATATTTACTGTCTGGGCTGAGGATTCCTGTTATCACAGAGTTACTGGAACTGTTACCATAACAACATATAATGTGGTAAGTTACCATAGAAATACATATTTACTGTCTGGGCTGAGGATTCCTGTTATCACAGAATTACTGGAACTGTTACCATAACAACATACAATGTGGTAAGTTACCATAGAAATACATATTTACTGTCTGGGCTGAGGATTCCTGTTATCACAGAGTTACTGGAACTGTTACCATAACAACATATAATGTGGTAAGTTACCATAGAAACACATATTTACTGTCTGGGCTGAGGATTCCTGTTATCACAGAGTTACTGGAACTGTTACCATAACAACATACAATGTGGTAAGTTACCATAGAAATACATATTTACTGTCTGGGCTGAGGATTCCTGTTATCACAGAGTTACTGGAACTGTTACCATAACAACATACAATGTGGTAAGTTACCATAGAAATACATATTTACTGTCTGGGCTGAGGATTCCTGTTATCACAGAGTTACTGGAACTGTTACCACAACAACATACAATGTGGTAAGTTACCATAGAAATACATATTTACTGTCTGGGCTGAGGATTCCTGTTATCACAGAGTTACAGGAACTGTTACCATAACAACATACAATATGGTAAGTTACCATAGAAACACATATTCACTGTCTGGGCTGAGGATTGTTGTTATAACAGAGTTACTGGAACTGTTGCCATAACAACATATAATATGGTAAGTTACCATGGAAACACATTTACTGTCTGGGCTTAGGATTCCTGTTATCAGAGTTACTTGAACTGTTTCCATAACAACATACAATGTGGTAGGTTACCATAGAAAGACATATTTACTCTTTATATGGAGATATCTTGCTCTACCAGACTTACTAGATATGCTACAATAAGAAGATACAATCGGCTTAAGCACATTTTTCTTTTGTAGTTATAATGGTTGGATATAGCAGAATCCCAGGTTTTTGGTGGAGTTTTTGTTTCTTGATCTTTAGTTTTCTGTGGAATATTTTGTAGTAGTTGTTTCTCCTTTTGTCGTGTTTCTTTTGGCCATTGTATTACCTGTTCTTCTTCAATTTACAGCTTCTGATTAACCATTCATACTTTTCTTTTTTTTCTACAATTTTTGGAATTAGTTGTCAAGTGTTGTTCCATTAACACATACATGCTACCTTAGTGATGGCACTTTAAAATCGCTTCCATCGGTGGGTGTCTTGTGTAAAAATGCAGCAGCATTTCTAAAATTGTTTCTATGGTAGGTCACCCAGTTTTCAAATTGCCATTCCTGAATATCATGTATGTTTAAATTGAACAGCCCTAAGAGCTTAGAATTATTTTTAGTTAAGGGTATCCATGTATTGAACCTCAGTTTACATTGATATTTGACTTTTAAATGGAGTTGCACCACGTGATGCGGGAACTGCTTAATCTTCCGGAACACGTGAGTTCAACCCCGGTTTAGGGGTTCGTGTGGCTTGATCTCTAGTTTTCTGTGTAATGTTTTGTGGCTCGTTGTTTGTCCTTTGTCTTTTTTCATTTGGCCATCAATTTACGATTTCTGATTACCTAATTGGCATCTTCAAACTCTTCTTACATTTGCTGTTTGTATATTATAAAGACATTTTCTTGTAAAGCTTGAGTAAAGCATCTCATATATATCTATCTAATATGTTGTTTTATCAACATTTATTTTATATAGGGTCCGTCTTATCCAGACTTTCCTACAACAGTTACAGTAGATGATGTTGACACTGGTTCCCTGTACACCTTTTCTGTCGAGGATCCATCAAACAATGATCCAATAACATGTGCTTTCAAACGTACCAGTCCAGCTAGCTCATTGTTTTATGTCAGCGGTTTGTATTCAAATTAAGAACATTTTTTATTCTTTATTTGTTTAATGAGAATAACATACAACCAAGGGCTACTAGTAGCTCTTCTTAAAAGTTCTTTTTTCATTTGCTTGTTTGACGTAAAAAAATAAGGGGCAGATTTTGCTCTCACGTGGCATCTGACGTCCGTCGTCTGTTAACCTTTTCACTTCTAATGTGAAACCAATAGGCCAAATAATTCAAACTTAAAGGAAAAGGCCAGTCAGTTGAACAATTGTTATAATTCAATACATTGTAACTTTTTAGTTACGGAATCAGATCATGTTAGTTGAATAAATAAATAAATTTGGACTCTTCCCAACATCGTGCCCTTTTGGTTATGTTTTGATATCAGATCAACTGCAATGCAATGTTTACAATTGTATATCATCCTAATTTTTTTCTTAATATTCCCATCCCATGTTACATTTTCATAAAACAAATGAGTTTATTTGTAGTTGGGGGGGGGGATCTACGTATAATTTCATGTTTTACGTGAGTGAATGTCCGTAGGTTAAATAACTCGGTTTCAACTTATTTTATGCGTATGCATGCTTTTTTCATTTTTGTCGTCAATGCTATCATACTTTCCCATGTTTTTCGTGGTCACTGGTCGATGTGTTGACAAGGATAATCCTGACCGGTAATTACAAAAAAAAATTCTTCTCACACTTTCCCTTTACGTGCTTTAGTGCAATAAAATGCTTCACATGAAGCCATAATGATATTGTAAATATTATAAGATAAATATACGATGTTATTTTACGATTTACATAATTTTTAATGATAAAATTGCACCTGATCAATGCTGATATATTATACCATACCGGTTGTACGATGTCACGGGCAGGATAAATCCGAGAATGGATTATGCCTTTTGTTTCCTCCACATTGAAGAGTTTTGAAAAATGGTGATCCCCATTATTTGGTGCTACAGGCTACTTCAATTACCAAATTCTACCTTACGGTATACTATTTTTAACATTCATTGGCACAAATGCCTTTTATTTACTGTCATTTAAATGTTCACGCTAACTTGTTAAGACCATGGCCTTTTCCTTTAACAGGGAAGGTCCTTGTATGGATTCCATTCTATATTGAATCTCCAAACTCCATCCAAGATGGCTACCATTACTAAATATAGAAAATTCTTAAATGTGCTCAAATTTTTAAGTCTGAGGTCATAATTATGAGCTCTTTAATTTATAAGATGGGTTTTCATAAAAATTCTCTTTTGCCGATTGTTGCTGATTATAGAATTATTTCATATATAAGAAATGCAATCATTGAAAATGTTTTCCTTTGAAACTACTAAACAGATATGCACCAAACTTAGCAGGAATAATCCTTGCATGGTTCCTAGTATAAACTGTATCTGATAGGTCTAAATTCCACAGCAGATTCCCACCAATAATAAATTAGAACATCCTTTAAAATGGCCAAAAATAATTAGATCAGATTTGTAATGAAAACACATGAACGACCAGTTGAGCAATTGAGTTATTAACTGTTATAGATTATGGTAATGGTGTTTAATGCCACTTTCAACAATATTTCAGTTTTACTGTAGCATCAGTTTTATTGGTGATGGAAACTGTAGTTCCTGGAGAAAACCACGGACTTGTCCATACATGTGATAGCACCCGCATTGCACGGGAGTCTCACGCAAATGAGCCCACAAAAAACTACTCCCGGATACAAGCCATTTTCTCCCGCATATCCATGAAAAGCAAAAAATCTAAATTCAATGTGTAAACATCGTAAATTATTGGAAATCCCCTAGGTGATATAATTAGATTATGATCACATGTTTCCTATGTTGAAGTGTGTATCTCAGGTGCAGTCAGTCAACGACACGGTCGATTGAGCTAATTAGATAGTCTGTTTTGACAAGAATAATAAAAGTTGTAAGATCTAATCACTTTGTTTATGTGGCAATAAAATGCAAGTTAGTTTGAGGCCATTTTAAAAATTGCAGAAATATGGCTTCTCGGAAGCGTCATTTTTCGTTTCCCGAATATTCATTCAGAAAGAAAACAAAATATGCTTCAAAGTTTCAGGAAAAATGGAAAACGGAATTTGATTTGATTGAAAGTGATAATGTTTTAATGAGGTTTTAAAGTGTTCTAAGGGACCGACCATTTAACTTGAAGGGGGGGTGGTTATGGTTTTTTGTTTTGTTCAGAATTTTTTTTTCGGACAAAACAAGAGTTAGAATATTTTTTTTTTGTCGCGCAAAGCACGAATTTTTTTTCCAGAATTTAACATTAGGTTATATGACAAAAACTCTGAATCAGACTATTTTGTTTTTTCCCCCAGCAACATTGGGAAACAGAATATTTTTTTAGAAAAAATCCATAACCCCCTTCAAGTTAAATGGTCCGTCCCTAAGATAACATTTTATTCATCAAATTTTTTTTTAAATAGTGTATTTTTTACTTGTGTATATTGCTTAAGCTGTATTTTATGATATGCCAACAAATATTTACTTACTTACTTCGATAAAAATGTTGATAAAATATCTCCCTGATATCAATCTCATAATTGCCTAATCTCCCTGACATTCAAGACAATCTCCAGGATGAGCTCCAGAACCTTATCACATGTATGCCTGTCTTAAGTCACTGACAAACTTTATCACATAATTTTGCATCAAGTACACCTCATTATCAGCGGGTTAGGGTTATGGTGTTTAACACCACTTTCAACAATATTTCAGTTATATCATGGAAGTAAGTTTTACTGGTGTAGGAAACCGTAGTTCCTGGAGAAAACCACTGACCTGCCTTTTGAGTGATTGACAAACTTTATCACATAATGTTGTATTGAATACACCTTGCCATGAGCAGGATTCGAACTCACAACTTTAGTGGTGATAGACACTGATTACATAATGGTTATTTTAGAGTTGTTCCGACAGTGTGGTAATTGTTTTTCTTTTTATCATCATATTTACTCTTATTTATGCAGGATATACTCTAAAGCTAAACAATGGAGGATCCCTTATGGCAGCAGCAGATTCTTATCAGATCACTGTACAATGTAATGATGGTACGGACACAACTGAAGGGTCCTTTACTTTAAATGTCAGGAGAAATGAAACAATAGGACCAACACAGATCAGTAAGATATTTAAAAAGTAGCAAACATTGAATCCTCCGTGTGTTAGCATCATTTTCAAACCTTTGATCGATCAATTTCAACACATAAACAATATGGTTAGGGTTATGGTGTTTAACGCCACTTTCAACAATATTTCAGTTATATCGTAGCTGTCAGTTTTATTGGTGGCGGAGAAAACCACCGACCTGCCTCAAGTCACTGACAAACTTAATCTCATAATGTTGTATCGAGTACACCTTACCATGTAAAGTAGTGATTGGCACTGATTGCATAGGTCGTTGTAACTACCATACGATCATGACCCAGAGTTCAGCTAAGCTGTACACGTAATTTGATTGCCAAATTTCATTAAGCCAATGACATAAATACATGAAGGATCAGTATTATAAATTTTGTGCAGTTTTCTATCAAGGTCAGTCTCAATGTCTTAGGTCAAAGTTCACTTAAAGATAAATTTGAATACATGATAACTTAAAAGTATTTCGATAAAGAAAGGGTTGTGTTGAAATAAATATAATGACAACTGAAGTTATGTGTCAGTAGGAGATTTTTATCAAGTTCAAGGTCATAGGAAAAATCAAATGTTTATACTGTGAAACCATGGAAAAAAAGCCATTTGTCTGATTCACAACCTTTACACCAAAATGGTAGTATTAATCCTTTAGACATTATATAAACTAGGGTCTAATTTGCATACTTATCAACCTCTGTAAAGTCAAAAATCAGGTCATGACCTGCATTGGACAAAAAAAAGCAGGTCATAATGAGTAACATACTTTTTCTCCCTTTTTTAGATGACCTTGCCAAAGGCAATGTGAGTTTTTGCTATCAATTGGCGTCCGTCGTCTGTCGTCCGTTAGCTTTTCTCATTTTAATCTTCTCCTCTGAAACCACTCGGCCAAATGAACTGAAACTTGATAGGAAGCATCTATAGAAGGTCCTCTATAAAGATTGCACATTTTGTCCCGATCCATTAACAAACATGGCCCCCACAGGCAATTCTTGTTTCTATTTTTAAAAATCTTCTCCTCTGAAACCGCTTGGCCAAATGAACCGAAACTTGGTAGGCAGCATCTATGGAAGGTCTTCTATGAAGATTGCTCATTTTGTCCCGAATGATTAACAAACATGGCCACCACAGGCAATTCTTGTTTCTGATTGGTTGATTTCTAAAAAATCTTCTCCTCTGTTAAAAGAAAGATAACTCTTGCCTAAGTTGTTAGAAGAAAGATAACTCTTGCCATTATCTCCCTTAGAAATTAACTAATGCTGATATAGTGTAACTTGTTTATTCTATGCATTACAAGTAGCTATTCACATTATAAAATTCATTTTTGCAAACATTGCCTAAGGCAATATGAGCTTTTGCCATCACTTGGTGTCCATCGTCTGTCATCCGTTTACTTTTCACGTTTTTAATCTTCTCCTCTGAAAACCCTCAGCCAAACAAACTGAAACTTGGTAGGAAGCATCTATGGAAGGTCCTCTTTAAAGAGTGCACATTGTTTTATGATCCATTACCAAACATGGCTGCCACAGGCAATTCTTGTTTCTGATTGGCCGATTTAAACTAATCTTCTACTCTGAAACCGCTTGGCCAAATGAACCGAAACTTGGTAGGAAGCATCTATGGAATGTCATCTATGGAAAATGCTCATTTCGTCCTGACCGGTTAGCAAACATGGCTACCACTAAAACTTGATAGGAAGCATCTATGGAATGTCCTCTATGAAGATTGCTCATTTCGTTCCGATCGGTTAGCAAACATGGCCACCACATGCAATTCTTGTTTCTGATTGGTCGATTTCTAAAAAATCTTCTCCTTTGAAACTGCTTAGCCATATGAACCGAAACTTGGTAGGAAGCATCTACATGTATGGAAGGATTGACAATAAATGTCTTGTTATCCCCTCGCCAACGAAGTTGCGAAGGAATATAGTAATGCTACCGTCCGTCCGTCCTTCCGTAGCATCCTTGTGAACACTCTAGAATCAACATCCTTCAATGGATTTTGACCAAACTTGGTACATACTTAGTCCTTAAGAAAATCTGGAACCCTATTGATTTTCAAGGTCATAGTGTTGAACCTAGGGGGCTCAGTGTACGATGTGTGAGTTTTGATGATCAAGCTCAATCTAACTTGGTAGCAGTTTACACCATTGGTAGCATGGTTGGTCTAAGGCACTGGTTTTATCCAAAGGATAAATGTTTATCATGACAAAAATAATATAGGTTCTTAAACAAAGCAATTTATTATGTTCAAGTGTAATAATATATTCAAGTACAACAATGATATAACTTCCCCGTGAGCGATAATAATGAATATGAGGTCCCTCCTATGAAATTGTCGGTCGTAGTAAAATCGTAGTGAAACATCTAGGTCAAGTCGAAGTATGTGTAAATAAAATGAAAACGTACTGGTAATGTACAAATATCCTGGTTACGGATTTAACAACGTCTCATTTGGTATAAACTGGTCGTTCTGAGTCTATGGTAGTTTCATGGTCTAATTGAGTCTCTGCTCTGTCTATGATAGTCGCTGCTGTGGAGTGCAGACGATGTCCTTATATATATATACGCAGACTCCACACTTTCAGCTGTGGCGTGAATCGTCGTCGTTGATTGATCTGTTTTTATGGAAGTTCCCATGGTAATTATAACCGTTAACGGGGCTGCAAACCGGACCACATAAAGTGTGAGGTAACACACATGCGCACTATAAATTACACACAGAATACATGGCGGAAAATATAAACATAGTTTGTCATGTCAAGATGAAAGGGAAAACAGGTTTATAAAAGCTTACCCTTATAGAAAACAAGCCCAAGTACAATATATAAACCAAACGTGAATGAATGAAATAGGTAAGAGAATGTTACACAAGGCTTATAAGGAGAACAGAACATTGGGAAGTTGTTGTAGGCGGGTGTGACTTTTTACCCAAATACACCCAAATATACCCAAATACACCATAAAATCGTATTTATTGTATTAGTTAAAGGTTCTATATGAATTATTTTTCATAAAAAAATTCAAATTTCATTTTTTCACAAGAGTAATCAAAATGATCAATTTTATAACTATTATAAACATCAATACACCAACATGGCCGCTTCCAACAAATACAAATCTAATGTACCCAAACACACTCAAAATTCATATGGTACTTACATACAACAAATATATTTCTTCCAACACTCTTTTAGTTATTTTATTTATTTATCTTATTTTGTTTAAAAAAAAACCAAAATAAGAGTAAAACCTGGCCACTTGCACAACAAATAAAAAAAAATTATGGGTCTGTCATTTTCTGTAAAGCGTCATTTATATTTAACTGGAAACCCTTTAATACATTATGGGTATATTTTTTTTATCTGTACATAAACGAAGTTGAGTTATTTATTTCCCATTCTTGATTGCAATGCAGGGAGAAACTTGGTAGCAAAAACTGGTTTGTCTGGTAACCAAAAAAGAGGAGGATGTACATCTTCCTAAAATAAACAGTTTTGTCTCATTGCATATTTTGACAATTAAGGCAAAGGTACAGAATACTAAGCTTTATATTACTATTATTCCCTCTTTTCAAGAACCGGGATTCATTTTTGTAAGGGTTGTCTCTCTTTAGAAAAGGTAAATCAATATAGCTATAGCAGGGAAATTCTTAATCTTGTTATTTTTCGCCAAACCCGTAATATTTAAGCAGAGAAAAAAAATATACTGATGGGCACTTACGAAATACATACAAATTTTGGTGTTTGCAATAAATCGGAGGGTATATTTGTGATTGTAAGCGACTCGACCGAGATCTGGATCGTTTGATATTGTTTGTAAAAACTGACTATTTTGTTGAAATTCATGAAAAAATAACGATAGAGGAGCTAATAAATCATTAATTATTCATAAAACATCTCAAAATAATAAAAATAATATAATTTGAATCTGTATTTGTGTATATTTGGGTGTATTTGGGTAAAAAGTCACACCGACGGTCGTAAGCCCCCTTTTGGTCAAACAATGAGAACGAACTCCGTCCTAACTACATATTTCCCATATAAAATAACAACAATTTACATACAATAAATATTCGCGATCACGATACCTGAAACAAGAATATTGTTCATTCAATCATATCACAGTCACGACAGTTACTCAAGGCACCGGAATAGGGCACGGTATCAACAACAACAAGAACAAAGTGAAAATGTGCCAGAATAACAAGAATAAATAAAAGTGTCATATATACATACATACAAACAATATTATCTCCTATGCCTTACACCCTATTCGTTACGATAGGTCAAAGGTCAAGGTCACCGGGTCAAATTTTAGGCAAGGGGATATGCCACGCTTTGCGTTGCCCTTGTTTTTTTGTTTTTTTGTTTTTTTTCACAATCTAGTTGGTCCAACAGCAAGTAGCTACATCATTTACATCATTTGGTAGTTGGTTGTGCCATTTCAGGTGGGGAATTCCACATGATTCATCTGATATATTCTTGCTTATTCTAGCTCATGCAGTATCCCAATCTTTTGGGCATTCACCTAAGAATAGTAACAAATATATTCAAATGTTTATTCTAACTCAATTCCATAATCACTTGTACTATTAAATAGTATTGGAACACATTTTGTCACATGACGTACAAAATAAACCATAATTAAATTATTTTTGAAATTTTCTATTTTTAGATTATTTCTACAATACTTATATCGAGGGTGACGAGGCGTCCTTGTCATGTGACGGTGAGATCCAATCAGGACTTGTATCTTACAGTGGTTACATAAAACCAGTGAGTCCGTACATTATTATTGATGACGTACGTTATACATATAATGATTGCAACCACACGAAAACATATGGGGTAAAGGATATGTGTGAGAACAAGACAGAGTGTACATTTGACGTAACTAATGCTAATATTGGCAGTTCTTGTGGAGTCGATACTGGCGTTGGTGGCTTGTTTATTACCTGGCATTGTGTCCGTAAGTATTGTTTCACATTCAGCACTGCCACGAA
Organism: Bathymodiolus septemdierum; assembly: GCA_963383655.1. Classification (NCBI taxonomy): domain Eukaryota; kingdom Metazoa; phylum Mollusca; class Bivalvia; order Mytilida; family Modiolidae; genus Bathymodiolus; species Bathymodiolus septemdierum. Next base: position 67,216,557 of record OY726525.1, read on the forward strand.
ATAACTGAAATATTGTTGAAAATGGCATTAAACACCATAATCCAAACCTATATAGCACAGGCGACTGAAACTTCAGCTGGGCGACTAAAATAATACCTCAAAGGAGCCCAGCTGGCGACTAATAATTTTATATTTCCCTGTCGCAAGTTTGACGTTTGAAGCGAGTTGTTTACAATACGACCACATAGAATATAGCATAAACATTTCACTGGTTCTGGTTCTTTCTACCTCTTGTCTACTGTAATTTGCGTAATAATTCTCGGGAACCAGTATGGAAATTAGTAAAATGATGATTTCATTTCTTAAATTTCTTGACCAATTTTTCCCCTAGTTTCATTGAAAGAAGGCCTTTAATTTTGGGTGTTTTACAAAATAGGTACTTCTCCTCAATCCCCAATCAACGGCCTATGTCACAAATTTGTCTCTTGGTGCTGTTAAACTATCTCAAGTGTGGAATATTGTCACTACGTACTCTATGTACTTGAATGCATTACGTACTTTGATCAAGGTTGAGGTTATTCAAAGCGACCCGTTGCATCTATGAAATTCGCAACTGCGACTAGCTTTTCTCTAGTCTCTTCTGGATTTTCCTCCTCTATATATTGTCTAATTTATATAAATAAGACACAAGCACTGAAAAAAGCGTAGGGTAAGTATAGATTAAATGTACCATATACGGGATTTTCCCATACCTTCTCCGTTAACAGACAATTAATGAAATTTATGAATTTCCGGAATGTTTCGTATAAAATAAGAGTAAAAAAATGCTCTCTTTTTTAGCTAGTTCTACCTTCTTCAAATAGCTCAGAATGAAGGATTTGCCTTTAAAAAATTCAAAATTTTCATGGGGGGGGGGGGGGGGGGGGGCATGCCCCCGAACCCCCCTAGCATGTTCGGACCGCTTTGCGGTCCTCACCGGTGATACCTGGGCCCCTACATTTACACCTGGGCTACCAGATTTTTTAATTTAGGGGCTCAGATGGCTACTGCCTATAAAAGTTAATTTCTGTCCCTGTAACATATAGCCTCTCCCTTTATGATAAAAACATAGACATCAAATTTAGTGTACACATCACATTTCTAGAATAACCACCATCAGGTACGCTCAATATCATAAAATTGGAAAACCAAATAATTTAAAAGTGTTTGGGAGCAATAAAACCATAGGGCCAAAAAAGGATGGCCAAAAATGGTGAAGGTCACTTATGCCATATAGATGCAGACAATTCACAATCAAAGAGGTTGTATTGTAGTCATTTGTTTTGAAATTCAATAAGATATCAGATATTTTTAAAATTAATTATTGAGCATAAACTTAAAGGGGCATTATCTGCCAAAATCGTAAATTTTTGTTACCCATAAAAACTATCAGATATGATTGATGTCTTAATAAAACATGTTTCTGTAACTTATAAATGTTATGAAATGTACGCGCATCGGGGAAAAAAGGTGCAACTGCTCGTGTTTTGAGATAGATCAAGAAATGGATGCCATCTTATTAATTATCGACATTGTTTACAGGGTTTGCCGAATCGTCATTAAATCAGTACAACAATGCACTTATTTCTTATTTTCTGTGAATCTGCTTTTAGTCGACATTAATTACAGACTAAGAACCATGCAAGTTTGCAGTTAATAAGTGACAAAATGCAAATTATTTGTTTTTACCTGTCACTAGTAAGGTCAGTTGCATACGGAGAAAGCGAAGTCAAATTATTTGTTTGCAAGGAAATATTAAATCAATGGTAATTTTCGTTCTCAAAAGGCGAAAAGTGGTACGATAAGCTGTTTAATGTGAAATATTTACCTTTATTTCATCATTTTAAAGCTATTTTCCAATTTCCAAAACATATAATTTTTTTGGTCAAAATCGTAGCTAATGCCTCTTTAAATTACATGATATATATTTTGCATTTACCGTGAAATTGTAATTTTATATATAAAGAGTCATGATATCATATGTTTGGCCACTCGTGGCGAAATATACTCGAAACATTAATATGTAATAAAGTTTGTCGGTGACTTGCGACAGGTCTGTGGTTTTCTCGAGATCAAAGGAAAATATTTCTAAATTACCGATAAAGTTGAAATATTATTGACAGTAGTGTTAAACACAGATCAATCAATAAACCACATTACTAATTCTACTGCCGATATTTCCAACAGGTGATGGCGGATGGACATCTTGGAGTTCTTGGGGTGATTGTTCTAGGACCTGTGCTGGAGGATACAGAGAAAGGACACGAAATTGTACAAATCCAATACCAAATTACTTCAGTAAGAATGAGAAGTGTCGAGACAGCAGAGATTATGAGAAAGAGAGATGCAACACACAACACTGTACTTGTAAGTCCTATACTGTGAAGTTAATTAATTTCGTGGATTCCAATTTTCGTGGTTTGAGTACAAATTCGATATCCATGGATCACCTGCTGTAGTGAGTACTAACAGAGTGACAAATATTCGTACAACTATTGATACTATCCACGAAATCCGAGAAAATTGAAATACCGCGAGTAATAGTGAATTGACAGTAACCTAGATTAGACCGCGAGTAATAGTGAATTGACGGTAACCTAAATTAGACCGCGAGTAATAGTGAATTGACAAGTAGCCTAAATTAGACCGCAAGTAATAGTGAATTGACAGTAACCTAGGTTAGACCTCAAGTAATAGTGAATTGACAAGTAACCTAGATTAGACTGCGAGTACTAGTGAATTGACAAGTAACCTAGATTAGACTGCGAGTAATAGTGAATTGACAAGTAACCTAGATTAGACCGCGAGTAATAGTGAATTGACAAGTAACCTAGATTAGACCGCGAGTTATAGTGAATTGACAGTAACCTAGATTAGACCTTGAGTAATAGTGAATTGACAGTAACCTAGATTAGACGGCGAGTACTAGTGAATTGACAGTAACCTAGGTTAGACCTCAAGTAATAGTGAATTGACAAGTAACCTAGATTAGACTGCGAGTAATAGTGAATTGACAAGTAACCTAGATTTGACAGCGAGTAATAGTGAATTGACAGTAACCTAGATTAGACTGCGAGTAATAGTGAATTGACAAGTAACCTAGATTAGACCGTGAGTAATAGTGAATTGACAAGTAACCTAGATTAGACTGTGAGTAATAGTGAATTGACAAGTAACCTAGATTAGACCGTGAGTAATAGTGAATTGACAATAACCTAGATTAGACCGCGAGTAATAGTGAATTGACAGTAACCTAGATTTGACCGCAAGTAATAGTGAATTGACAGTAACCTAGATTAGACCATGAGTAATAGTGAATTGACAAGTAACCTAGATTAGACCTTGAGTAACAGTGAATTGACAGTAACCTAGATTAGACCGCAAGTAAAAGTGAATTGACAAGTAACCTAGATTTGACCGCGAGTAATAGTGAATTGACAGTAACCTAGATTAGACCGTGAGTAATAGTGAATTGACAAGTAACCTAGATTAGACCTTGAGTAATAGTGAATTGACAGTAACCTAGATTAGACCGCGAGTAATAGTGAATTGACAGTAACCTAGATTTGACAGCGAGTAATAGTGAATTGACAGTAACCTAGATTAGACCGCGAGTAATAGTGAATTGACAAGTAACCTAGATTAGACCTCGAGTAATAGTGAATTGACAGTAGCCTAGATTAGACCGCAAGTAATAGTGAATTGACAAGTAACCTAGATTAGACCACAATTAATAGTGAATTGACAAGTAACCTAGATTAGACCTCGAGTAATAGTGAATTGACAGTAACCTAGATTAGACTGCGAGTAATAGTGAAATGACAGTAACCTAGATTAGACCGTGAGTAATAGTGAATTGACAAGTAACCTAGATTAGACCTCGAGTAATAGTGAATTGACAGTAACCTAGATTAGACTGCGAGTAATAGTGAAATGACAGTAACCTAGATTAGACCGTGAGTAATAGTGAATTGACAAGTAACCTAGATTAGACCACGAGTAATAGTGAATTGACAAGTAACCTAGATTAGACTGCGAGTAATAGTGAATTAACAGTAACCTAGATTAGACTGTGAATAATAGTGAATTGACAGTAACCTAGATTAGAACGTGAGTAATAATGAATTGACAGTAACCTAGATTAGACCGCGAGTAATAGTGAATTGACAGTAACCTAGATTAGACCGTAGGTAATAGTAAATTGACAGTAACCTAGATTAGACTGCGAGTAATAGTGAATTGATAGTAACCTAGATTAGACCGCGAGTAATAGTGAATTGACAGTAACCTAGATTAGACCATGAGTAATAGTGAATTGACAGTAACCTCGATTAGACCTCGAGTAATAGTGAATTGACAGTAAGCTAAATTAGACCGTGAGTAATAGTGAATTGACAGTAACCTAGATTACACCGTGAGTAATAGTGAATTGACAGTAACCTAGATTAGACTGTAGGTAATAGTGAATTGACAGTAACCTAGATTAGACCGTAGGTAATAGTGAATTAACAGTAACCTAGATTACACCGCGAGTAATAGTGAATTGACAGTAACCTAGATTAGACCGTGAGTAATAGTGAATTGACAGTAACCTAGATTAGACCTCGAGTAATAGTGAATTGACTGTAAGCTAAATTAGACCATGAGTAATAGTGAATTGACAGTAACCTAGATTTGACCACGAGTAATAGTGAATTGACAGTAACCTAGGTTAGACTGCGAGTAATACTGAATTGACAGTAATCTAGATTAGACCACGAGTAATAGTGAATTGACAGTAACTTAGATTAGACCTCGAGTAATAGTGAATTGACAGTAACCTAGTTTAGACCTAGAGTAATAGCGAATTGACAGTAACCTAGATTAGACCACGAGTAATAGTGAATTGACAGTAACCTAGATTAGACCGCGAGTAATAGTGAATTGACAGTAACCTAGATTAGACCGCGAGTAATAGTGAATTGACAGTAACCTAGATTAGACCGTAGGTAATAGTGAATTGACAGTAACCTAGATTACACCGCAAGTAATAGTGAATTGACAGTAACCTAGATTAGACCGCGATTAATAGTGAATTGACAGTAACCTAGATTAGACCTCGAGTAATAGTGAATTGACTGTAAGCTAAATTAGACAGTGAGTAATAGTGAATTGACAGTAACCTAGATTAGACCGCAAGTAATAGTGAATTGACAGTAACCTAGATTAGACCGTAGGTAATAGTGAATTGACAGTAAAATAGATTTGACCACGAGTAATAGTGAATTGACAGTAACCCAGGTTAGACTGCGAGTAATACTGAATTGACAGTAACCTAGATTAGACCACGAGTAATAGTGAATTGACAGTAACCTAGATTAGACCTAGAGTAATAGCGAATTGACAGTAACCTAGATTAGACCACGAGTAATAGTGAATTGACAGTAACCTAGATTAGACCTTGAGTAATAGTGAATTGACTGTAACCTAGATTAGACCGTGAGTAATAGTGAATTGACAAGTAACCTAGATTAGACCACGAGTAATAGTGAATTGACAAGTAACCTAGATTAGACTGCGAGTAATAGTGAATTAACAGTAACCTAGATTAGACTGTGAATAATAGTGAATTGACAGTAACCTAGATTAGAACGTGAGTAATAGTGAATTGACAGTAACCTAGATTAGACCGCGAGTAATAGTGAATTGACAGTAACCTAGATTAGACCGTAGGTAATAGTAAATTGACAGTAACCTAGATTAGACTGCGAGTAATAGTGAATTGATAGTAACCTAGATTAGACCGCGAGTAATAGTGAATTGACAGTAACCTAGATTAGACCATGAGTAATAGTGAATTGACAGTAACCTCGATTAGACCTCGAGTAATAGTGAATTGACAGTAAGCTAAATTAGACCGTGAGTAATAGTGAATTGACAGTAACCTAGATTACACCGTGAGTAATAGTGAATTGACAGTAACCTAGATTAGACTGTAGGTAATAGTGAATTGACAGTAACCTAGATTAGACCGTAGGTAATAGTGAATTAACAGTAACCTAGATTACACCGCGAGTAATAGTGAATTGACAGTAACCTAGATTAGACCGTGAGTAATAGTGAATTGACAGTAACCTAGATTAGACCTCGAGTAATAGTGAATTGACTGTAAGCTAAATTAGACCATGAGTAATAGTGAATTGACAGTAACCTAGATTTGACCACGAGTAATAGTGAATTGACAGTAACCTAGGTTAGACTGCGAGTAATACTGAATTGACAGTAATCTAGATTAGACCACGAGTAATAGTGAATTGACAGTAACTTAGATTAGACCTCGAGTAATAGTGAATTGACAGTAACCTAGTTTAGACCTAGAGTAATAGCGAATTGACAGTAACCTAGATTAGACCACGAGTAATAGTGAATTGACAGTAACCTAGATTAGACCGCGAGTAATAGTGAATTGACAGTAACCTAGATTAGACCGCGAGTAATAGTGAATTGACAGTAACCTAGATTAGACCGTAGGTAATAGTGAATTGACAGTAACCTAGATTACACCGCAAGTAATAGTGAATTGACAGTAACCTAGATTAGACCGCGATTAATAGTGAATTGACAGTAACCTAGATTAGACCTCGAGTAATAGTGAATTGACTGTAAGCTAAATTAGACAGTGAGTAATAGTGAATTGACAGTAACCTAGATTAGACCGCAAGTAATAGTGAATTGACAGTAACCTAGATTAGACCGTAGGTAATAGTGAATTGACAGTAAAATAGATTTGACCACGAGTAATAGTGAATTGACAGTAACCCAGGTTAGACTGCGAGTAATACTGAATTGACAGTAACCTAGATTAGACCACGAGTAATAGTGAATTGACAGTAACCTAGATTAGACCTAGAGTAATAGCGAATTGACAGTAACCTAGATTAGACCACGAGTAATAGTGAATTGACAGTAACCTAGATTAGACCTTGAGTAATAGTGAATTGACTGTAACCTAGATTAGACCGCGAGTAATAGTGAATTGACAGTAACCTAGATTAGACCACGAGTAATAGTGAATTGACAGTAACCTAGATTAGACCTTGAGTAATAGTGAATTGACAGTAACCTAGATTAGACCACGAGTAATAGTGAATTGACAGTAACCTAGATTAGACCGTGAGTAATAGTGTATTGACAGTAACCTAGATTAGACCGTGAGTAATAGTGAATTGACAGTAACCTAGATTAGACCTCGAGTAATAGTGAATTGACAAGTAACCTAGATTAGACCGCGAGTAATAGTGAATTAACAGTAACCTAGATTAGACATTACGGCCATAAAACTATTTTCGTACTCATGCTCCAAAAATGGGCCTTTGTGGTCGTGTTTGTATGGTAGTTGGATTTACAACTATCTAGGTAATCAGCTCCTATCAAGAATATTTTAATAACAACATTTGACATTATTGACAAACATGGCTGATGGAATGAGCATGACTAGAAGCAAAATTAATGAGATTTAGTGTCAGCTTGAATGTCAAACCTGGTGTATTTCTACTTTTGACAAGACATTAATCAGTACACCTCAGAGAATAAGTGTTTATGCTTCCTCTGTGTTAAGATTGACCTATGTCCTTCTTCTCTATTAAGATTGACCTATGTCCTTCTTCTCTATTAAGATTGACCTATGACCTTCTTCTCTATTAAGATTGACCTATGTCCTTCTTCTCTATTAAGATTGACCTATGTCCTTCTCCTCTATTAAGATTGACCTATGTCCTTCTTCTCTATTAAGATTGACCTATGTCCTTCTCCTCTATTAAGATTGACCTATGTCCTTCTTCTCTATTAAGATTGACCTGTGTCCTTCTTCTCTATTAAGATTGACCTATGTCCTTCTCTATTAAGATTGACCTATGTCCTTCTTCTCTATTAAGATTGACCTATGTCCTTCTTCTCTATTAAGATTGACCTATGTCCTTCTTCTCTATTAAGATTGACCTATGGCCTTCTTCTCTATTAAGATTGACCTATGTCCTTCTCTATTAAGATTGACCTATATCCTTCTTCTCTATTAAGATTGACCTATGTCCTTCTTCTCTATTAAGATTGACCTATGTCCTTCTTCTCTATTAAGATTGACCTATATCCTTCTTCTCTATTAAGATTGACCTATGTCCTTCTTCTCTATTAAGATTGACCTATGGCCTTCTTCTCTATTAAGATTGACCTATGTCCTTCTCTATTAACATTGACCTATGACCTTCTCTTAAGGTTGACCTATGTCCTTCTCTATTAAGATTGACCTATATCCTTCTTCTGTATTAAGATTGACCTATGGCCTTCTTCTCTATTAAGATTGACCTATGTCCTTCTTCTCTATTAAGGTTGACCTATGTCCTTCTTCTCTATAAAGATTGACCTATATCCTTCTTCTCTATTAAGATTGACCTATGTCCTTCTTCTCTATTAAGATTGACCTATGTCCTTCTCTATTAAGATTGACCTATGTCCTTCTTCTCTATTAAGATTGACCTATGACCTTCTTCTCTATTAAGATTGACCTATGTCCTTCTTCTCTATTAAGATTGACCTATGTCCTTCTCCTCTATTAAGATTGACCTATGTCCTTCTTCTCTATTAAGATTGACCTATGACCTTCTTCTCTATTAAGATTGACCTATGTCCTTCTTCTCTATTAAGATTGACCTATGTCCTTCTTCTCTATTAAGATTGACCTATGTCCTTCTTCTCTATTAAGATTGACCTATGACCTTCTTCTCTATTAAGATTGACCTATGTCCTTCTTCTCTATTAAGATTGACCTATGTCCTTCTCCTCTATTAAGATTGACCTATGTCCTTCTTCTCTATTAAGATTGACCTATGTCCTTCTCCTCTATTAAGATTGACCTATGTCCTTCTTCTCTATTAAGATTGACCTGTGTCCTTCTTCTCTATTAAGATTGACCTATGTCCTTCTCTATTAAGATTGACCTATGTCCTTCTTCTCTATTAAGATTGACCTATGTCCTTCTTCTCTATTAAGATTGACCTATGTCCTTCTTCTCTATTAAGATTGACCTATGGCCTTCTTCTCTATTAAGATTGACCTATGTCCTTCTCTATTAAGATTGACCTATATCCTTCTTCTCTATTAAGATTGACCTATGTCCTTCTTCTCTATTAAGATTGACCTATGTCCTTCTTCTCTATTAAGATTGACCTATATCCTTCTTCTCTATTAAGATTGACCTATGTCCTTCTTCTCTATTAAGATTGACCTATGGCCTTCTTCTCTATTAAGATTGACCTATGTCCTTCTCTATTAACATTGACCTATGACCTTCTCTTAAGGTTGACCTATGTCCTTCTCTATTAAGATTGACCTATATCCTTCTTCTGTATTAAGATTGACCTATGGCCTTCTTCTCTATTAAGATTGACCTATGTCCTTCTTCTCTATTAAGGTTGACCTATGTCCTTCTTCTCTATAAAGATTGACCTATATCCTTCTTCTCTATTAAGATTGACCTATGTCCTTCTTCTCTATTAAGATTGACCTATGTCCTTCTTCTCTATTAAGATTGACCTATGTCCTTCTTTTCTATTAAGATTGACCTATGTCCTTCTTCTCTATTAAGATTGACCTATGTCCTTCTTCTCTATTAAGATTGACCTATATCCTTCTTCTCTATTAAGATTGACCTATGTCCTTCTTCTGTGTAACTGTTTACGTTAACTGGAAATGGGGGCATCCATGTTATATGGACACATTATTTCATATTTATTTTTATGTTAAGACCATTGCTTTGCTTTTGTAATCAAATTATTAAAACATTGATGAGAACCATTTGAAAGTAACCAATTTCAATATTTGGAGTGGCCGTCGTGGTCATGATCGTTTGGTAGTTGGATTTACAACTACATATGGAATCAGTGTGTATCACCACTAAAGCTGTGAGTTCGAACCCTGTTCATGGCAAGGTGTACTTGATACAACATTGTGATAAAAATTGTCATTGACTTAGGGCAGGTCAGTGGTTTTCTCTGGGTACACCGATTTCCTCCACCAATAAAACTGATCCCCACGATATAACTGAATTATTATTGAAAGTGGCATTAAACACCATAAACTAACCAATCTATATCTTGATATTGACAAGATTTTAATTGATTATATTATCTCATCTTACATGCATACTCAACTTAAATTATATAAGTGAGTTATAAACGGTACATTCAATGTTAATTTCTCTCGCTGTATTTTATTAATTTATTAATTTATTTTTTTTAGATTCTGGAACAACATGTAGAAATGACAATGTTGAAATCCAATGTTATGATTACAACACCTACGGCACAATTTCTGTAACAAGCGCCACCTGGAAGAAAGGCTGTGGTTGGAACTTCAACACGGTTAATCCAAGTGACCAAAATGTGATGAGTGCTCTATCTGGCCACTGTACAAACTATAACAGGTGTAGTCCCACGGTCAACGATGGTAATATTGGATCTTGTAACACTTCGTATACATATAGTGGAAGTTATTACTCGTACCCGGACACTTATTGGTGTAATCATTATGGATGGTACTCGTGTGATCTCTCTGTGTCATCTTATAACACCTTGCCATATTACTCCATTTGTGGAAAGTTGGACTGGGGTTATACATGTAAAAGTAAGTGATTGTTGATTTTTTTAACTTAATACATATTTTAATCCTGTATTAAGAGGTCACCTTTGGTTAATTAATGTTGAATGAAGTCAAAAACCTGTATTAAGAGGTCACCTTTGGTTATTTATTATTGAATACAGTCAAACCTGTATTAAGAGGTCACCTTTGGTTAATTATTGTTGAATAGTCAAGCCTGTATTAAGAGGTCACCTTTGGTTAATTATTGTTGAATACAGTCATACCTGTATTAAGAGGTCACCTTTGGTTAATTATTGTTGAATACAGTCAAACCTGTATTAAGAGGTCACCTTTGGTTAATTATTGTTGAATAAAGTCAAACCTGTATTAAGAGGTCATCTTTGGTTTATTATTGTAGTATAGTCAAACCTGTATTAAGAGGTCACCTTTGGGTAATTATTGTTGAATAAAGTCAAACCTGTATTAAGAGGTCATCTTTGGTTAGTTATTGTTGAATACGGTCAAACCTGTATTAAGAGGTCACCTTTGGTTAATTATTATTGAATAGAGTCAAACCTGTATTAAGAGGTCACCTTTGGTTAATTATTATTGAATACAATCAAACCTGTATTAAGAGGTCACCTTTGGTTGATTATTGTTGAATAGTCAAACCTGTATTAAGAGGCCACCTATGGGTAATTATTGAATACAGTCAAACCTGTATTAAGAGGTAACCTTTAGGTAATTATTGTGCAACCTTATCTTATAAGAGAGTGGAACACGAAAATTGTGCGACATAAACTTATAAGAGAGTGGAACACGACATTTGTGCAACCTGATCTTATAAGAGAGTGGAACAGGAAAATTGTGCAACCTTATTTTATAAGAGAGTGGAACATGACATTTGTGCAACCTTATCTTATAGGAGAGTGGAACACGAAAATTGTGCGACCTAAACTTATAAAAGAGTGGAACACGAAAATTGTGCGACCTAAACTTACAAGAGAGTGGAACATGGAAATCGGAAATTTTGCAACCTTATCTTATAAGAGAGCGGAACACGAAAATTGTGCGACCTAAACTTATAAGAGAGTGGAACACGAAAATTGTGCGACCTAAACTTACAAGATAGTGGAACACGGAAATTTTGCAACCTTATCTTATAAGAGAGCGGAACACGAAAATTGTGCAACCTTATCTTATGAGAGAGTGGAACACGAAAATTGTGCGACCTAAACTTACAAGAGAGTGGAACACGGAAATTTTGCAACCTTATCTTATAAGAGAGCGGAACACGAAAATTGTGCAACCTTATCTTATGAGAGAGTGGAACACGAAAATTTTGCAACCTTATCTTATGAGAGAGTGGAACACGAAAATTGTGCGACCTAAACTTATAAAAGAGTGGAAGACGAAAATTGTGCAACCTTATCTTATAAGAAAGTGGAACACGAAAATTGTGTGACCTTATCTTATAAGAGAGTGGAGCACGAACATTGTGCAACATTACCTTATAAGAGAGTGGAACACGAACATTATGCAATCTTATCTTACAAGAGAGTGGAACATGAAAATTGTGTGACCTAAGCTTATAAGAGAGTGGAACACGAAAATTGTGCAAGCTTATATATCTTATAAGAGAGTGGAACACGAAAATTGTGCGACCTAAATTTATAAGAGAGTGGAACACGAAAATTGTGCTACCTAAACTTATAAGAGAGTGGAACACGAAAATTGTGCGACATAAACTTATAAGTTAGTGGAACATTTTCAACCTTATCTTATAAGAGAGTGGAACACGAAAATTGTGCGACATAAACTTATAAGTTAGTGGAACATTTTCAACCTTATCTTATAAGAGAGTGGAACATTTGATAAAAGAAAATGGACAATAGTCCATCATAAATATTCATGAGGCGTAAGCAAGAATAATTTTATTTATCAAGTGACAACCCAGTGCTTGATACGAAAAAATATCGTTGATTTCTTTGTGTAACTAAAAGGATGTTATATTTTAAATCACTGGCGCTGCCATAACAAATCTGCAGTAAACATACTATAGCTGACAAGTCCTCCTATGATTGGACGTATCATTACTTATTATGTGTACAGGGAATAATTTCTGTTTAGATATTTTTTTTTATTTAAATTACTTATTTACTAAAACGCTTGTTTGTTTGAAAAAAACTATGGTTAGGTTTATGGTGTTTAATGCCACTTTCAACAATACATGTATTTCAGTTATATTATGGCAGTAAGTTTATTTGAAGGAGGAAACCAGAGTATCAGGAGAAAACCACAGACTTTATCACATAATATTATATTGAGTACCCCTCGCCATGCACAGGATTAAAACTCACAATGTTAGTGGTGATAGCCACTGATTGCATAGGTAGTTGTAAATCCAATTACCATACGAACATGATGACGATGACCGCTTCTCCAATTAGATAAATTACACATAATTTGAGAAAATTATATAATATTTCAAATAGAATACAATTTTAGAATGAAATTATTTGATGTTTTTAGCTCCACAATGGGCTTCGTGGGGAAGTTGGTCTGGATGTTCACAGACATGTGGTCGAGGGACACAAACCAGAACTAGGGGATGCAACTATGGAAGAACAACCGTTGATGGCCAGTCAGCCCAATGTGCACAGTCGAATTCAGAGCTACAATCCACAGAAACTAGAGAATGTTTGTTGAAGGGCACTCAACCTTATTGTACATGTAGGTACTCTTATGTATTACAAAACTTCTGTAGCATCTAAACACATATAACTGTAATGAATTGGTTAAAAGACTTACTTGTATTCAACGGTTACCATTGAAGCAAGAAAAAATGGTGGGATTAGTCCGGATAAGACAAATGACTGCTAAAACAAGATCGATTGGTCCGCATTTCCAATTTTTTTTGTTAATGTTCAACAAAATACACGACAGTCTACATCCAATGACTTTTCCATAGCTGTGCATTTTTTATTTTATTCTCTACAAAAACAAAAGCAAAATTAATTTATTTGCTATCAATTTTTCCGTCATCCTGTCATCCATCCATTTGTTGTTTGCTAACTATTCCCAGTTAAATTTTCTCCTCAAAGATCGAAAAGTTATTAAAAAAAAATTCTAACGAATTGTAATACACAAAACTATCTTTTCATAATCAAAAATAAAATAAAACCTTTCTTTTATGATTCTCACAGTCATTTTTTTTTCTGATTTACTTAAATCCGCAAAAAAAATAATCTCTTACAAAACAACGGGACGGTTTGATTCTCAGTTAACTTGAAAGATGCATAGCCGATCTTAAGAAATATTCCTTATTTTGTTTTCATCCCACATCAAATAAAGCTGTGGTGTAATATACAAGTCAGTTTTTATTGGTGGGGGAAAAAAGAGCGCTCACTTCAGGCCATACAGAAGTTCTTCAATCTCAATGGCCACGGGTACATACGTAGATAACTGATAATTTCCATTAAATAAGCAAATACTTTGTCAATCCTGTTTTTAATACTTCCTTAGAAACCATGCATCAGTTAAAAAACTAATGTATCTAACTAGGTAAGGAATTACAGGCTTAGTAACTAAGGTAAGTAACTAGGTAAGGAATGACAGGCTCTGTAACTAAGGTAATAAACTAGGTAAGGAATTAGTGGCTCAGTAACTACAGTAACCAACTAGTTTACTCTAGGTAAGGCATTACAGGCTCAGTAACTAAGGTTACTAACTAGGTAAAGAATTACAGGCTCAGTAACTAAGGTAACTAACTAGGTAAGGAATGACAGGCTGAGTAACTAAGGTAACTAACTAGATAAGGAATTACAGGCTCATTAACTAAGGTAACCAACTAAGTAAGGAATGACAGGCTCAGTAACTAAGGTAACTAACTAGATAAGGAATCACAGGCTCATTAACTAAGGTAACCAACTAAGTAAGGAATGACAGGCTCAGTAACTAAGGTAACTAACTAGGTAAGGAATTAGTGGCTCAGTAACTACGGTAACCAACTAGTCTACTCTAGGTAAGGCATTACAGGTTCAGTAACTAAGGTTACTAACTAGGTAAAGAATTACAGGCTCAGTAACAAAGGTAACTAACTAGGTAAGGAAATACAGGCTCAGTTACTATGGTAACTATGATAACTAACTAGGTAAAGAATTACAGGCTCAGTAGCTAAGGTAACTAACTAGGTAAAGAAGCACAGGCTCAGTATCTAAGGTAACTAACTAGGTAAAGAAGCACAGGCTCAGTAGCTAATGTAACTAACTAGGTAAAGAATCACAGGTTCAGTAACTAACCATCCATCAGTAACTAAGGTAACTAACTAGGTAAGGAATTACAGGCTCAGTAACTAAGGTAACTAACTAGGTAAGGAATTACAGGCTCAGTAACTAAGATAACTAACTAGGTAAGGAATGACAGGCTCGGTAACTAAGGTAACTAACTAGGTAAGGAATTGCATGCTCTGTGATTTACATGTCCTAATTGTATTGATTTTATAATTACAGATTGTGAGACTACACCCTATAGATACAGAGATGTTAGTTCCATGGTACACTCTACTGACTCAAAGTCAGGTACATTTATTTACGATTTCAAAAATTTGTTGTCATATTATTATTACCCCCAGTTTTTAGTGGGGTTCGTGTTACTCAATCTTTTGTTTCATGTGTAATCCTTTGTAGATCGTTGTTTGTCCTTTTGTACTTTTTCTTTTGGCCATTTTGTTTGCTGTCCTTTGATTTATGGATTCTGATTATTCCTTTGGTATCTTCAAACTCTTCTTAGATGTAGTCATCAGCATCATCAACGACCGACCTCGTCATGATTGTAGACAGTTCATTTCTAAATGATAGCTTTAGTTCTAGTTAAATGAATCTTTTGAGCTTTTGACACTGTGATCCTTTGAACGTAGTTAATGATCATGTTGATGCAGTATCTCAGTGAGACAAAATGGGGATAGAGTTATGGTGTTTAACGCCACTTTTAGTAATATTTCAGTTATTTCGTGGCAGTCAGTTTTATTGGTGGAGGAAACCATAGTACCTGGATAAAACTTCAACACAGACCTTCCACAAGTCTCTGACAAACTTTATAGCGTTATGCTGTATCGAGTACACCTCGCCATGAGCAGGATTCAAACTCACAACTTTTTTCAATCCGTATGACATGAAAACCCATATTTACTGTGTATGGATAAAATAAAGAGGGACCACAACCATACTGTGAGGGTTATGAGTTATGGCGTTTAATACAACTTTCAACAACATTTCAGTTATATTGTGCTGGACAGTTTTATTGTTGGAAGAAACTGGGGTACCCGGAAAAACCCACAACAGTATGGTTTTTAGGAGATAACTGTAAATTTCACGGTATAGATTGGAGATTTGATCGTCGCAAATTGAGTTTACTGGTGACGCGTTAGCGGAACCAGTAAATGGATATTTACGACCATTAAAACGACAATTGATGCCATGAAATTTTCAAATACAATACAGTTATCTCCATTCTAATGTAATCATGTGTATAGATGTGTATTGCTACATTATTGACAAGATGACGTAAGTGGTAATCAGCTAATATTTAAAAAATATATCATGATATTTCAACCATGGAATTGATACCGTGAAAATTACGGCATTGTCCAATCACAAACCAGGAATATTAAATAACTACATTAGAATTAGATTTGTATCTATACAATCAGTGTCTATCAGAACTAGAGTATATTTTTTTTTATACCTATGTCCATTTAAACTAAAAAAATTAACACTTTTACAAAAATCAGCAAAATTAAATCAGATTTTTTAGTGGGGATTGTATTCACCCCGAGAATGTTTTGAAAATAAATGGTTTGATATGAAATATATAGGAAATATTTTAGTATGGAAATACTTTTGACCCTTGAATTTCTTATTTTTCGAGATATACGACTGTTATCATATTTTGTTTACAGGAAGTGGAGTGATATTAGAAAGTGACGGTGATATTATTAGATGTTGTGGTTTGATTAAGGAATGGGAAATCTACGCAAAGAAAACTGGAACCTTGAAAATTATTGTCTGGCGTCCTACAAACAAAGCTGGAGAGGAAAGTAAAAGAACTATTGTAGGAATCAATACTTTTACAGTTTCAAGTAAGTTATTGAGCACTGTACCAAAAATACTTTGTTCTCGTTGGTGTTTAACACCACTTTCAACAATATTTCAGTCATATCCTGACAGTCAGTTTTATTGGTGG
Organism: Bathymodiolus septemdierum; assembly: GCA_963383655.1. NCBI lineage: Eukaryota > Metazoa > Mollusca > Bivalvia > Mytilida > Modiolidae > Bathymodiolus > Bathymodiolus septemdierum. The sequence continues at coordinate 67,233,390 of OY726525.1, forward strand.
AAGAAACAGGAGAACCAGGAGAAAACCACCGACCTGCCAGAAGACACTGACAAACCTTATCACTGAGTGCATAGATAGTTTGTATCAAGTACAAACTTCATCACATAATGTTGTATCGAGTACACCTGACCTGAGTGGGATTCGAGGTCTCAATGTTAGTGGTGATAGGCACTGATTGCATAGGTAGTTGTAAATCCAACTTCCATACGACCACGACAACATCTAGAGTACAGTAATTTAAGGTGACATAAGATAGGAAAAAGAGAGTGAGAATTGGGACAAAGGGGGGAGGATGGTAGTTAAAACAGTTTTAACTACAGTAATGAAATATCTGTTTTAGGTTCTCACATTAATAAGGTAAAGACGTATACTCCATCTGATAGTCAACGTATAGCTGTACAAGCAGGAGATATGATTGGATGGTATGTATATTTTAAAGGGAGATAAATCTGTCATGTACAACTTCATATATCTTTTATGCAAAATACTTGCTGGAAATTTTTATTTTTGAATTGCTTAAATGGAAAAAAAAGTTTTCTGCTCCGAAATCATATATGTGGTGAAAATGTATGTCCCATATATGACACTCAAAAGATTGTTTTTGTTTGTTTTTTTTTTTTAGGCTGCCATAGCAAGGGTGTGTACAACCTGATTGAGGTTATTTCGAATGAACCAAACAAATAATTTCAATCAATCCTTATAAATTAATTCAAACTTTTTTTGTTATGATATTGAAAAATATATTTATTTTTTCAATATAAGACAAATAATCGGACATAAATTTAAATAACCCGAAAGGTGCATCATATAAAGAAAATCGCCTGATGACAACGGCATGTGACGCCTTGGAAACGACGTCTATTTTCAGTACATACGAAAATGATCTCATCTTTTTAAACCAATCAAAACACGTATTTAATGACATGTGACTCTAAAGTCTAATATTAATTTATTATAGATCAGACTCTTTGAAAATCAATAATTCATCTCATTGTGAACAACAATTTATCTATTCACTTGTGTCATATCATAATTTACTTATTTTAACTTCAGGTATGACGGAGGTGCTAAAATCCTGGTGTATGATACATGCTCCACGACCTTTAGCCCATCAGCAAGCTCATCTACTTCTTTAGATTATCGACCAAATTATTGTCCAACCAAAACCTACAAGAAGAATATCGCCTCACCAACTGTCGGGGGTACAGAGAATTGGACAGGGACGCTGATCCAAGGAAGAGTGTATGCCATTCAGTATAAAACTACTCCTAGTAAGTGTTCATGGTCTAACACATTATTATTGTGTATTTTTAGCCGTGTATTGGTATAACAGTATAAAACTACCCCTAGTAAGTGTTCATGGTCTAACACATTATTATTATGTATTTTTAGACTTGTATTGGTATAGCAGTATAAAACTACCCCTAGTAAGTGTTCATGGTCTAACACATTATTATTGTGTATTTTCAACCTTGTATTGGTACCACCCCTAGTAAGTGTTCATGGTCTAATACATTATTATGTCTCCCCTTCGAACGAAGGGAGACATATTGTTTTAGTCTGATTTTTTCTTCTTCTTCCGCTTCTTCTTCTTCTGCTTTTTCTCAGCAAAGCTTGTCCGGACCATAACTTTTTTGTCTTTCCAGATAGGTCAATGATATTTGGTATGTGGGTGCATGACCATAAGGCGGTGTGTCGCGTACCGTAATGACCTTCGTGGGACTTTGACCTTTGACCTCAAGGAAGGTCAAATAATTGTTTTTTAAATAGTATTTTCTTGTTTGGGCCATAACATTTTTTTCTTTCGAAATAGGTCAATGATATTTGTTATGTGGGTGCATGACCATAAGGCAGTGTGTCGAGTACCGTAATGACCTTCGTGGGACCTTGACTGTTGACCTCAAGGTCAAATAATTGTTTTTTAAATAGTATTTATTTGGTATGTGGGTGCATGACCATAAGGCAGTGTGTCACATACCGTAATGACCTTCGTGGGACCTTGACCTTTGATCTCAAGGTCAAATAGTTGTTTTTTGAATAGTATTTTCTTGTCTGGGCCATAACATGTTTGTCTTTCGAGATAGGTCAATGATATTTGGTATGTGGGTGCATGACCATAAGGTGGTGTGTCATGTACCATAATGACCTTCGTGGGACCTTGACCTTTGACCTCAAGGTCAAATAATTGTTTTTTAAAAAGTTTTTTTTTTGCCCGGGCCATAACATTTTTGTCTTTCGAGATAGGTTGTTGTACAGATGGCAGCATTAAGGGGAGACATAAGTTTAAGGTATCTAAAACAGTTCATCCTAGTTATTGTGTATTTTCAGCCGTGTATTGGTACTACCCCTAGTAAGTGTTGATGGTCTAACACATTATTATTGTGTATTTTTGGCCATGTATTGGTACTACCCCTAGTAAGTGTTCATGGTCTAACACATTATTATTGTGTATTTTTGACCGTGTATTGATACCACCCCTAGTAAGTGTTCATGATCTAACACATTATTATTGTGTATTTTTGACCGTGTATTGATACCACCCCTAGTAAGTATTCATGATCTAACACATTATTATTGTGTATTTTTGGCCGTGTATTGGTACTACCCCTAGTAAGTATTCATGAAATTGGTGGAAATTTTTACTATCACTGTTTAATAAGCTTTTTTCTTTTCACGCTACAATATTTCTGATTCAGATAAGGCACCAACGTTCACAATGGCTATATATTGTATGTTTTGGTCTTATTTATGTTCAGTGAGTTGAGGTGAGAGGTGGTTGTTCGTTTTGTTGATTGAATATATTACCATCACTGTTTCTTTTTCTTATTCTTATTTAGATGAGGCACCAACGTTCACAATGCCTACGGTGAAGGCATCGATACCAGATCACACAGCTGTAGATACCAGTGTCATGGATTTTTATTTCACCGATGCTGACTATGCTGATTACTATGTGGACTATGGACCAGACTATAGCTCGGCCTACTTCTACTTTGATACAAGCAAATGTAAGGCCAATCTTAACGAATATAAATATTTTCTGTTTGACTACTGTATAAGAAGAGTTTGAAGATACCAAAGGGAGGTAATCAGAATCTGTAAATCAAAGAAGGACAGACAAACAATGGCCATGGATAGAGGACAAAAGGTCAAATAACGATCTAGGGAAAACTTAAATGTGTACTATATACATTGAAACCTGTCTTAAACCAATCCCTAACCGTAACCCCTAATCGTAACCCCTAACCGTAACCCCTAACCATAACCCCTAACCATAACCCCTAATTATAACCCCTAACTGTAACCCTTAACCGTAACCTCTAACCGTAACCCCTAACCATAACCCCTAACCCTAACCCCTAACCGTATCCCCTAACCCATAACCCTAACCCCTAACCGTATCCCCTAACCCATAACCCTAACCCCTAACCCTGAATAAAACAGAATCATGTAAATATACAGGGAAATCTGTCTAAATAACAAAATTACCGAACACCGAGCAATCTTCCAAAGGGAAAGGTAAAACTCATAAGTATATAAACAGACAAAATCAGTCAAAAACCGGAAAACTGGGAAAACCGCAATGGCCCTGACTTGGTACAGGCATTTCCAAAGAAATTGTGGGGTGAATCAGATTTTACGGCACCAAACCTCCCGCCTCCATTACGGTTAAAATGTTCCAGTTGTCACTATAACAGCATTTTTAACAATACTGGGACAAAATAGGTATAATAGTAGTCAACGCAGTACTTTATGAAAATCCATCGTTTATTATTGTCTCTGCAGACCCTGAATAAAATGTAGGAAATCTTTGTTAATTTAACCTGTATAAACGGAACACCTGTTCATTCTGAACACAAAAGTTGGTTCCAAGGAGGTTCAGTTTAGACAGGTTTCACTGTATAATACGGTATTGATGGTTTTCATGAAGTAAGTGAGTGATTGTTGTTTAACGCTAAGTGGGCAATTTTTCATGTACATCATGGAGAGAACAAGTTATATTTTGATGAAATGATGAGGTTCACTTTGTACTAGACCAACACGCTTAGTTGGATTTTAATAGTGCTAGCTCACTGAAATATTAGTTTGCGGGTAGACATGTTGTTCCACTCATTATCCTGATTCCAAGTCAACCAGTCTTTGCTCTTACTCCTAAATACCGTGTACCTAGCGGAGAAGCAACAAATACCTACTTTATAGTCTTTGGTTTGACCGATATCAAGCCTACAATCTACCGCAGTCAAGGAGAGCATGCTAACCATGACACAACCAATGCGGTTGGTTTTCATTGAAGTTTCCAAAATAACACAATAATAAGATGTCATCTAAACTTTGTCCTTCTGTTTTATTTTAAATAGTATCAGTTCATGTCAAGACAGACCTTCCACACTCAGTAGGACGACATGAAAGAACTCGCACATTTACTGTCTGGGCTGAAGATTCCTGTTATCACAGAGTTACTGGAACTGCTACCATAACAACGTATAATGTGGTAAGTTACCATAGAAACACATATTTACTGTCTGGGCTGAGGATTCTTGTTATAACAGAGTTACTGGAACTGTTACCATAACAACATATAATGTGGTAAGTTACCATGAAAACACATTTACTGTCTGGGCTTAGGATTCCTGTTTTCAGAGTTACTTGAACTGTTACCATTATAAACAACATACAATGTGATAAGTTACCATAGAAAGACATATTTACTCTTTATATGGAGATATCTTGCTCTACCAGACTTACTAGATATGCTACAATAAGAAGATACAATCGGCTTAAGCACATTTTTCTTTTGTAGTTATAATGGTTGGATATAGCAGAATCCCTGGTTTTTGGTGGAGTTTGTGCTTCTTGATCTTTAGTTTTCTGTGGAATATTTTGTAGTAGTTGTTTCTCCTTTTGTCGTGTTTCTTTTGGCCATTGTATTACCTGTTCTTCTTCGATTTACGGCTTCTGATTAACCATTCATACTTTTCTTTTTTTCCTACAATTTTTCCTACAAGTGTTGTTCAATTAAAACATACATGATACCTTAGTGATGGCACTTTAAAATCACTTCCATTGGTGGGTGTCTTGTGTAAAAATGCAGCAGCATTTCTAAAATTGTTTCTATGGTAGGTCACCCAGTTTTCAAATTGCCATTCCTGAATATCATGTATGTTTAAATTGAACAGCCCTAAGAGCTTAGAATTATTTTTAGTTAAGGGTATCTATGTATTGAACCTGAGTTTACATTGATATTTGACTTTTAAATGGAGTTACGCCATGTGGTGCAGGAACTGCTTAATCTTCCGGAACACATGAGTTCAACCCCGGTTTTTAGTGGGGTTCGTGTGGCTTGATCTCTAGTTTTCTGTGTAATGTTTTGTGGCTCGTTGTTTGTCCTTTTGTCCTTTTTCATTTGGTCATTGTATTGTCTGTCCTTCAAGTTACGATTTCTGATTACCTAATTGGCATCTTCAAACTCTTCTTACATTTGCTGTTTGTTATCTCAAGCTTGTATATTATAAAGACATTTTCTTGTAAAGCTGGAGTAAAGTATCTCAGATGTATATCTAATATATACCCATTATATACATAGTGTGGTGGTACAAGACTATGTATCAGGTTGAGTCTGTTGTGTGAACCAGTATCACTACGAGTCGCGAAAGCGACGAGTTGTGATGCGGTTAGTTCACGCAACAAACAAGACTTGATACACAGTCTTGTACCACCACACTATATATGTAATAGGTTTATCTAAGATTTCAATAAAAACAAATTTTAAACAAATAGCAAGAGTTAAAATGTGTACAATACTCTGAGGGAGACTACATTTTGTGTATGACGTTTATTCACCAACATCAGGTTACTGTGTTTTGTCTCACATTCCAATGGTATGACGTCATGTCAAAGTAGTTCGGCAGAGAACGTTTCGTGCAACGTCGCACCATTCTTTTATCACCACAGTGTGGTGATACAACATCTTGTATCAGACACCTTGTATCAGACAGGCGACATTCGTTAATTTCAAAGGAAAACGTATATAATGTTAGATAAGTTGTTTTATCAACATTTTTTTTATATAGGGTCCATCTTATCCAGACTTTCCTACAACAGTTACAGTGGATGATTTTGACACTGATTCCCTGTACACCTTTTCTGTCGAGGACCCATCAAACAATGATCCAATAACATGTGCTTTCAAAAGTACCAGTCCAGCTAGCTCATTGTTTTATGTCAGCGGTTTGTATATAAATTAAGAACATTTTTTATTCTTTATTTATTTAATGAGGATAACATACAACCAAGGGCTACTAGTAGCTCTTCTTAAAAGTTCTTTTTTCATTTGCTTGTTTGACTTAAAAAAATAAGGGTGAGATTTTGCTCTCAGATGGCATCTGACGTCCGTCGTCTGTTAACCTTATCACTTATTAATCTTCTAATGTGAAACCAATAGGCCAAATAATTCAAACTTAACAGGGAAGGTCCTTGTGTGGACCCCATTCTATATTGAATCTCCAAACTCCATCCAAGATGTCTACCATTACTAAATATAGAAAATTCTTAAATGTGCTCAAATTTTTACATCTAAGGTCATAATTATGAGCTCTTTAACATATTATATGGGTTTTCATCAAAATTCTCTTTTGCCGATTGTTGCTGATTATAGAATTATTTCATATCTAAGCAATGCAATCATTGAAAATCTTTTCCTTTGAAACTACTAAACGTATATGCACCAAACTTAGCAGGAATAATCCTTGCATGGTTCCTAGTATAAACTGTATCTAATAGGTCTAAGTTCCACAGCAGATTCCCACCAATAATAAATTAGAACATCCTTTAAAATGGCTAAATATGTTTTATTTAAAACTATAATTAGATCAGATTTGTAATGAAGACACATGAACGACCAGTTGAGCTCAGGTGAGTTACTAACTGTTATAGATTATGGTAATGGTGTTTAATGCCACTTTCAACAATATTTCAGTTTTACTGTAGCATCAGTTTTATTGGTGATGGAAACTGTAGTTCCTGGAGAAAACCACTGACAAACTTTATCACATAATTTTGCATCAAGTACACCTAATTATCAGCGGGTTAGGGTTATGGTGTTTAACACCACTTTCAACAATATTTCAGTTATATCATGGCAGTAAGTTTTACTGGTGTAGGAAACAGTAGTTCCTGGAGAAAACCACCGACCTGCCTTTTGAGTCATTGACAAACTTTATCACATAATGTTGTATTGAATGCACCTTGCCATGAGCAGGATTCGAACTCACAACTTTAGTGGTGATAGGCACTGATTACATAATGGTTATTTTAGAGTTGTTCCGACAGTGTGGTAATTGTTTTTCTTTTTATCATCATATTTACTCTTATTTATGCAGGATATACTCTAAAGCTAAACAATGGAGGATCCCTTATGGCAGCAGCAGATTCTTATCAGATCACTGTACAATGTAATGATGGTACGGACACAACTGAAGGGTCCTTTACTTTAAATGTCAGGAGAAATGAAACAATAGAACCAACACAGATCAGTAAGATATTTAAAAAGTAGCAAACATTGTGTGTTAGCATCATTTTCAAACCTTTGATCGATCAATTTCAACACATAAACAATATGGTTACGGTTATGGTGTTTAACGCCACTTTCAACAATATTTCAGTTATATCCTAGCGGTCAGTTTTATTGGTGGCGGAGAAAACCACCGACCTGCCTCAAGTCACTGACAAACTTAATCTCATAATGTTGTATCGAGTACACCTTACCATGTAAAGTAGTGATTGGTGCTGATTGAATAGGTCGTTGTAACTACCATACGATCACGACCCAGAGTTCAGGTAAACTGTACATGTAATTTGATTGCCAAATTTCATTAAGCCAATGACATAAATACATGAAGGATCAGTAATATAAATTTTGTGCAGTTTTCTATCAAGGTCAGAGTCAATGTCTTAGGTCAAAGTTCACTTAAGGATAAATTTGAATACATGTAACTTCAAAGCATTTGGATAAAGAAAGGGTTGTGTTGAAATAAATATAATGACAACTGAAGTTATGTGTCAGTAGGGGATTTCTTATCAAGTTCAAAGTCATAGGAAAAATCAAATGTTTATACTGTGAGAAAAAAAACATTTGTCTGATTCACAACCTTTACACCAAAATGATAGTATTAATCCTTTAGACATTATGTAAATTAGGGTCTAATTTGCATACCTGTCAAAAATCAGGTCATGACCTGCATTGGACAAAAAAAAAGCAGGTCATAATGAGTAGCAGACTTTTTCTCCCTTTTTTAGCTCACCTTGCCAAAGGGAATGTGAGTTTTTGCCATCACTTGGCATCCATTAACTTTTCTCATTTTAATCTTCTCCTCTTAAACCACTCAGCCAAATGAACTAACTTGGTAGGAAGCATCTATAGAAGGTCCTCTCTAAAGATTGCACATTTTGTCCCGATCCATTAACAAACATGGCCGCCACAGGCAATTCTTGTTTCTATTTTTAAAAATCTTCTCCTCTGAAACCACTTGGTAGGAAGCATCTATGGAATGTCCTCTATGAAGAATGCTCATTTCGTCCTTACCGGTTAACAAACAGGGCTAACACTGAAACTTAGCAGGAAGCATCTATGGAATGTCCTCTATGAAAATTGCTCATTTCGTCCCGATCGGTTAGCAAACAAGGCCACCACACATTCTCTATCCAGAGTTGTCGTTCCAGCTACGCTCCCACTCTATCTCTGTCAACGCTCATTTTACAAGATTTTTGGAAAATTTAGAAACAGTAAAAAAAATGTACTTAAAATTGTTTTAATTATTGTAAATATCAATAAAGATGAAAATATATCACTCATTTCAAATCAATTCTCTCATAAAAATGATTTCCCCCCCCACTTCTTGGAGAAATATTTTGCGGAGGTAAAAATTTAAAACGATTACAAATCATTTTTAAGAGAGAATAGATTTGAAATGAGTGATTTATTTTCATCTTTATTGATATATACAATAATTAAAACAATTTTAAGTACATTTTTTTTACTGTTTCTAAATTTTTCAAAATTCTTGTAAAATGGGCGTTGACAGAGATAGAGTGGAGCGCAGCGGGAACAACAACTCTGGATAGAGAATGGACCACCACATGCAGTTCTTGTTTCTGATTGGTCGATTTCTGAAAAAATCTTCTCCTTAGAAACTGCTTAGCCATATGAACCAAAACTTGGTAGGAAACATCTACATGTATGGAAGGTTCTGTATTAAGTTTCCTCAAAGCAGAATGAAAGGTGAGTGACACAGCCTCTAGTTTTTCAAAACAAAGATAATATTTGACATTTTAATGTTATCAATAATAATGTTTTATTACATGCTGTAGAAATGCATTAAAAAAGATTGACAATAAATTTCTTGTTATCCCCTTGCCAACGAAGTTGTGAAGGGATATAGTAACGCTACCGTCCTTCCTTCCGTCCTCCGTAACATCCTTGTGAACACTCTAGAATCATCATCCTTCAATGGATTTTGACCAAACTTGGAACATACTTAGTCCTTAAGAGTATCTGAAATCCTATTGATTTTCAAGGTCAAAGGTCAAGGTTCATCGGGTCAAATTTTAGGCAAGGGGATAGTCGCCACGCTTTGCATTGCCCTTGTCGTTTCTTTTTTTTTTTTTTTATCACAATCGGGTTGGTCCAACAGTAAGTAGGCTACATCATTTGAATCATTTGGTAGTTGGTTGTGCCATTTCAGGTGGGGAATTCCACATGATTCATCTGATATATTCTTGCTCATTCTAGCTCATACAATATCCCAATCTTTTGGGCATTCACCTAAAAAAGTACCAAATATATTCAATTGTTTATTCTAACTCAATTCCATAATCACTTGTACTATTAAATAGTATTGGAACACATTTTGTCACATGACGTACAAAATGAACCATAATTAAATTATTTTTGAAATTTTCTATTTTTAGATTATTTCTACAATACTTATGTTGAGGGTGACGAGGCGTCCTTGTCATGTGATAGAGAGATCCAATCAGGACTTGTATCTTACAGTGGTTACATAAAACCAGTGAGTCCGTACATTATTATTGATGACGTACGTTATACATATAATGATTGCAACCACACGAAAACATATGGGGTAAAGGATATGTGTGAGAACATAACAGAGTGTACTTTTAGCGTAACTAATGCTAATATTGGCAGTTCTTGTGGAGTCGATACTGATGTTGGTGGCTTGTTTATTACCTGGCATTGTGTCCGTAAGTATTGTTTCACATTCAGCATTGCCACAACATAACTGAAATATTGTTGAAAGTGGTGTTAAACACCATAAACCAAACCTATATAACATATAGCCTCTCCCTTTATGATAAAAACGTAGACATCAAATTTAGTGTACACGTCACATTTCTAGAATAACCACTGTTAGGTACGCTCAATATCAAAATATTGGAAAGCCAAGTAATTTAAAAGTGTTCGGGAGCAATAAAACCAAAGGGCCAAAACAGGATAGACAAAAATGGTGAAGGTCACTTATGCCATATAGATGCAGACAATTAACAATCAAAGAGGTTGTATTGAAGTCATTTGTTTTGAAATTCAAGAAGATATCAAATATTTTTAAAATTAATTATTGAGCATAAACTTAAATTATATGATATATATTTTGCATTTACCATGACATTGTAATTTTATATATAAAGAGTCATGATGTCATATGTTTGGCCGCTCGTGGCGAAATGTACTCGAAACTTTACTATGTAATAAAATTTGTCAGTGAAATGTGCGACAGGTCTGGTTTTCTCGAGATCAAAGGAAAATATTTCCAAATTACTGATAAAGCTGAAATATTATTGACAGTAGTGTTAAACATAGATCAATCAATAAACCACATTGCTAATTCTACTGCCGATATTTCTCACAGGTGATGGCGGATGGACATCTTGGAGTTCTTGGGGTGATTGTTCTAGGACATGTGCTGGAGGATACAGAGAAAGGACACGAAATTGTACAAATCCAATGCCAAATTACTTCAGTAAGAATGAGAAGTGTCGAGACAGCAGAGATTATGAGAAAGAGAGATGCAACACACAACACTGTACTTGTAAGTCCTATACTGTGAAGTTAATTACTTTCGTGGATTCCAATTTTCGTGGTTTGAGTACAGTGATTTTCCTACTGCGTTTTTGGGGCCGAATTTTTTTCCCAATTTTATGGGGGAAAATTCCCAATAGCGTGGTGATAAAATTATTTATAAAAATTGTTAATGAAAGCTTTTTCAAATGAAATTGAATTGTTGAACATTTTCGAGTCTATGATCGTCCGTCTTTATCTCTTCTGGTACCTGTTTATTTTGATGAATGTAAGTGAAAAATTACTGAGAATGTATTGGGAACCAGTGCAGGGTCGCTTGATTTGATGAAAGTGGCATGTAATGAACTGCACGAAAAACGTCGGGGGAAAAATGAAAGCAGAAATTGTAATATTTGGAATAAATTTTATATTAAAGATGTTTACTGAAATAAATTTTATATAAAAATAGTAAATATGTCCTATGATTTACATTGTTTGATATTTTGTCGATTCATTGGGAATTAAAAATGGAAAACAGCGGAAGAAGTGGAATATGCAAATTTTGTCAAATTGAGCATTGAAGTTAAAAATAAAATGTTGATGAGGATTCACAATCTGACTGATTCGGACAGTTGCTCTCCAGATGTCATGGTGCCAGATGCCAGGGTATTCAGTTCAATAAAGTATGAACAAAAATACCCTTGGCTATATTACAGTGTGGTGCACCAAGTGTATTTATGTAAGTTTTGTGAACTGTTTGGTGGCCATTCTTCTTCGTCACAAGAAAGTTTTACCGTTGGGATTAGCCTTGGTACTCACCCAACCTGAAAGCTGGAAAAACATGGTGCAAGTGTGAAAGATGTCCTTCTTCTCTATTAAGATTGACCTATGGCCTTCTTCTCTATTAAGATTGACCTATGTCCTTCTTCTCTATTAAGATTGACCTATGTCCTTCTTCTCTATTAAGATTGACCTATGTCCTTCTTCTCTATTAAGATTGACCTATATCCTTCTTCTCTATTAAGATTGACCTATGTCCTTCTTCTCTATTAAGATTGACCTATGTCCTTCTTCTCTATTAAGATTGACCTATGTCCTTCTCTATTAAGATTGACCTATATCCTTCTTCTCTATTAAGATTGACCTATGTCCTTCTTCTCTATTAAGATTGACCTATGGCCTTCTTCTCTATTAAGATTGACCTATGTCCTTCTTCTCTATTAAGATTGACCTATATCCTTCTTCTCTATTAAGATTGACCTATGTCCTTCTTCTCTATTAAGATTGACCTATATCCTTCTTCTCTATTAAGATTGACCTATGTCCTTCTTCTCTATTAAGATTGACCTATGTCCTTCTTCTCTATTAAGATTGACCTATGTCCTTCTCTATTAAGATTGACCTATGTCCTTCTCTATTAAGACTGACCTATGTCCTTCTCTATTAAGATTGACCTATGTCCTTCTTCTCTATTAAGATTGACCTATGTCCTTCTTCTCTATTAAGATTGACCTATATCCTTCTTCTCTATTAAGATTGACCTATGTCCTTCTTCTCTATTAAGATTGACCTATGTCCTTCTTCTCTATTAAGATTGACCTATGTCCTTCTCTATTAAGATTGACCTATATCCTTCTTCTCTATTAAGATTGACCTATGTCCTTCTTCTCTATTAAGATTGACCTATGGCCTTCTTCTCTATTAAGATTGACCTATGTCCTTCTTCTCTATTAAGATTGACCTATATCCTTCTTCTCTATTAAGATTGACCTATGTCCTTCTTCTCTATTAAGATTGACCTATATCCTTCTTCTCTATTAAGATTGACCTATGTCCTTCTTCTCTATTAAGATTGACCTATGTCCTTCTTCTCTATTAAGATTGACCTATGTCCTTCTCTATTAAGATTGACCTATATCCTTCTTCTCTATTAAGATTGACCTATGTCCTTCTTCTCTATTAAGATTGACCTATGTCCTTCTCTATTAAGATTGACCTATATCCTTCTTCTCTATTAAGATTGACCTATGTCCTTCTTCTCTATTAAGATTGACCTATGTCCTTCTCTATTAAGATTGACCTATGTCCTTCTTCTCTATTAAGATTGACCTATGTCCTTCTCTACTAAGATTGACCTATATCCTTCTTCTCTATTAAGATTGACCTATGTCCTTCTTCTCTATTAAGATTGACCTATGTCCTTCTTCTCTATTAAGATTGACCTATGTCCTTCTCTATTAAGATTGACCTATGTCCTTCTTCTCTATTAAGATTGACCTATGTCCTTCTCCTCTATTAAGATTGGCCTATGTCTTTCTTCTCTATTAAGATTGACCTATGTCCTTCTTCTCTAATAAGATTGACCTATGTCCTTCTTCTCTATTAAGATTGACCTATGTCCTTCTTCTTTATTAAAATTGAGCTATGACCTTCTCTATTAAGATTGACCTATGTCCGTCTCTATTAAGATTGACCTATATCCTTCTTCTCTATTAAGATTGACCTATGTCCTTCTTCTCTATTAAGATTGACCTATGGCCTTCTTCTCTATTAAGATTGACCTATGTCCTTCTCTATTAAGATTGACCTATGTCCTTCTTCTCTATTAAGATTGACCTATGTCCTTCTCTATTAAGATTGACCTATGTCCTTCTTCTCTATTAAGATTGACCTATGTCCTTCTTCTCTATTAAGATTGACCTATGACCTTCTCTATTAAGATTGACCTATGTCCTTCTCTATTAAGATTGACCTATGTCCTTCTTCTCTATTAAGATTGACCTATGTCCTTCTCTATTAAGATTGACCTATGACCTTCTCTATTAAGATTGACCTATGTCCTTCTCTATTAAGATTGACCTATGTCCTTCTTCTCCATTAAGATTGACCTATGTCCTTCTCTATTAAGGTTGACCTATGTCCTTCTTCTCTATTATGATTGACCTATGTCCTTCTTCTCTATTAAGATTGACCTATGTCCTTCTCTATTAAGATTGACCTATGTCCTACTTCTCTATTAAGATTGACCTATGTCCTTCTTCTCTATTAAGATTGACCTATGTCCTTCTTCTCTATTAAGATTGACCTATGACCTTCTCTATTAAGATTGACCTATGTCCTTCTCAATTAAGATTGACCTATGTCCTTCTTCTCTATTAAGATTGACCTATGTCCTTCTTCTCTATTAAGATTGACCTATGGCCTTCTTCTCTATTAAGATTGACCTATGACCTTCTCTATTAAGATTGACCTATGTCCTTCTCTATTAAGATTGACCTATGTCCTTCTTCTCTATTAAGATTGACCTATGGCCTTCTCTATTAAGATTGACCTATGTCCTTCTTCTCTATTAAGATTGACCTATGACCTTCTCTATTAAGATTGACCTATGTCCCTCTTCTCTATTAACATTGACCTATGTCCTTCCCTATTAACATTGACCTATGACCTTCTCTTTTAAGATTGACCTATGTCCTTCTTCTCTATTAAGATTGACCTATGTCCTTCTTCTCTATTAAGATTGACCTATGTCCTTCTTCTCTATTAAGATTGACCTATGTATGTCCATCCCTGATATTGGTCACTGAAGCAAATCATTTTAAATTTATACAGAAAGTCAGGGTTTATACAAATTTTGGACTTGATCGTTTGGTAGTTGGATTTACAACTACCTATGCAATCAGTGTATATCACCACTAAAGTTGTGAGTTCGAACCCCGTTCAAGGCAAGGTGTACTTGATACAACATTGTGATAAAAATTGTCATTGACTTAGGGCAGGTCAGTGGTTTTCTCTGGGTACACCGATTTCCTCCACCAATAAAACTGATCCCCACGATATAACTGAATTATTATTGAAAGTGGCATTAAATACCATAAACTAACCAATCAATATCTTGATATTGACAAGATTTTAATTGATTATAAGTACATTCAATGTTAATTCCTTACGCTGTAATTCATTAATTTTTTTTTTTTTTTTTTTAGATTCTGGAACAACATGTAGAAATGACAATGTTGAAATCCAATGTTATGATTACAACACCTACGGCACAATTTCTGTAACAAGTGCCACCTGGAAGAACGGCTGTGGTTGGAACTTCAACACGGTAAATCCAAGCAACCAAAATGTGATGAGTGCTCTATCTCGCCACTGTACAAACTATAACAGGTGTAGTCCCACAGTCAACGATGGTAATATTGGATCTTGTAACACTTCGTATACATATAGTGGAAGTAATTACTCGTACCCGGACACTTATTGGTGTAATCATTATGGATGGTACTCGTGTGATCGCTCTGTGTCATCTTATAACACCTTGCCATATTACTCCATTTGTGGAAAGTTGGATTGGGGTTATACATGTAAAAGTAAGTGATTGTTGATTTTTTTAAATTAATGCATATTTTAAACTTGTATTAAGAGGTCACCTTTGGGTAATTACCGTTGAATAAAGTCAAAAACCTGTATTAAGAGGTCACCTTTGGTTAATTACCGTTGAATAAAGTCAAAAACCTGTATTAAGAGTTCACCTTTGGTTAATTATTATTGAATACAGTCAAACCTGTATTAAGAGGTCACCTTTGGTTGATTATTGTTGAATAAAGTCAAACCTGTATTAAGAGGTCACCTTTGGTTGATTATTGTTGAATAAAGTCAAACCTGTATTAAGAGGTCACCTTTGGGTAATTACCGTTGAATAAAGTCAAAAACCTGTATTAAGAGGTCACCTTTGGTTAATTATTATTGAATACATTCAAACCTGTATTAAGAGGTCACCTTTGGTTGATTATTGTTGAATAAAGTCAAACCTGTATTAAGAGGTCACCTTTGGGTAATTACCGTTGAATAAAGTCAAAAACCTGTATTAAGAGTTCACCTTTGGTTAATTATTATTGAATACATTCAAACCTGTATTAAGAGGTCACCTTTGGTTGATTATTGTTGAATAAATTCAAACCTGTATTAAGAGGTCACCTTTGGGTAATTACCGTTGAATAAAGTCAAAAACCTGTATTAAGAGTTCACCTTTGGTTAATTATTATTGAATACATTCAAACCTGTATTAAGAGGTCACCTTTGGTTGATTATTGTTGAATAAAGTCAAACCTGTATTAAGAGGTCACCTTTGGGTAATTACCGTTGAATAAAGTCAAAAACCTGTATTAAGAGTTCACCTTTAGTTAATTATTATTGAATACAGTCAAACCTGTATTAAGAGGTCACCTTCAGTTAATTAATTTAAATTACAGTCAAACCTGTATTAAGAAGTCACCTTTGGGTAATTAATGTTGATTACAGTCAAACCTGTATTAAGAGGTCACCTTTGATTAATTAATGTTGAATAGTCAAACTTGTATTAAGAGGTCACCTTCGATTAATTAATTTAAAATACAGTCGGGCCTATATTAAGAGGTCACCTTTGGGTAATTAATGTTGAATACAGTCAAACCTGTATTAAGAGGTCACCTTTGGGTTATTATTGAATACAGTCAAACCTGTATTAAGAGGTCACCTTTGGATAATTATTGTTTAATATTACATATGGTGTGGTGTTCGTACAATTTCATTGGCTAATCAGTCATGTGATATACAGAATATTTAATGTATTTTTTGCACTGTGAAGAAACCAGTTTCAATTTTTACTTATATTGACACTATGTTTCTATTTTTACGTATATTGATGCTATGTTACTAAATTTAGAAGCGCCAGTTCCTCAGCAGACGAAAAGAAAATTTGTTAATTTATCAGTATTCAAAAATTTCATAAAATTTCAAATTTTTCAACAAATTTCAAAATTTTAGAAAAAATTCAAAATTTACATAAGATTTCTAAATTTTCCTCAGATTTCATTTAAAAAATTTTCAAAAATTTCAGTTTTCATAAAATTTCATATTTGAAAATTTTCAAAATTGTAAAATTAATTTTTGTTTTTGAAGTTAAAAATTTCAAAATTTTCATAAGATTTCAAAATGTTCATAACATTTCAAAATTAACAAAAAAAATTGAAAAATTTCAGTTTTCATAAAATTTCAAAATTTTAATATTTAAATAATAATATTAAAAAACATGTAATATAAAAATTAAGGACTTTTTAACTCTGTCAATATAAAATATTGACCTCATAAAAAGTCCATAATTGATAAATAGAGTCAAACCTGTATTAAGAGGTCACCTTTGGTTAAGTATTGTTGAATACAGTCAACCTGTGTTAAGAGGTCACCTTTGGTTAATTATTGTTGAATAGTCAAACCTGAATTAAGAGGTCACCTTTGGGTAATTATTATTGTATACAGTCAAGCCTGTATTAAAAGGTCACCTTAGGTTAATTATTGTAGCATAGTCAAACCTGTATTAAGAGGTCACCTTTGGGTAATTATTGTGCAACCTTATCTTATAAGAGAGTGGAACATGAAAATTGTGCAATCTTATCTTATAAGAGAGTGGAACACGAAAATTGTGCAATCTTATCTTATAAGAGATTGGAACATGAAAATTGTGCAACCTTATCTTATAAGAGAGTGGAACACGAAAATTGTGCAATCTTATCTTATAAGAGAGTGGAACATGAAAATTGTGCAATCTTATCTTATAGTAGAGTGGAATACAAAAATTGTGCAACCTTAACTTATAAGAGAGTGGAACACTTGATAAAAGAAAGTGGACAATAGTCCATCATAAATATTCATGAGTCTTAAGCAAGAATAATTTTAATTATCAAGTGACAACCCAGTGCTTGATACGAAAAAGTATCGTTGATTTCTGTGTGTAGCTAAAAGGATGTTATATTGTACAGGGAATAATTTCTGTTTAGATATTTTTTTTAATTTAAATTACTTATTTACTAAAACGCTTGTTTGTTTGAAAAAACTATGGTTAGGTTTATGGTGTTTAACGCCACTTTCAACAATACATGTATTTCAGTTATATTACAGCAGTAAGTTTATTTGAAGGAGAAAACCACAAACTTTATCACATAATATTTTATCGAGTACACCTCGCCATGCACAGGATTAAAACTCACAATGTTAGTGGTGATAGTCACTGATTGCATAGGTAGTTGTAGATCCAATTACCATAAGAACATGATGACAATGACCCCTTCTCCAATTAGATAAATTACACATATTTTGAGAAAATTATATAATATTTCAAATAGAATACCATTTTAGAATGAAATAATTTGATGTTTTTAGTTGCACAATGGGCTTCATGGGGAAGTTGGTCCGGATGTTCACAGACATGTGGTCGAGGGACACAAAGCAGAACTAGGGGATGCAACTATGGAAGAACAACCGTTGATGGCCAGTCAGCCCAATGTGCACAGTCAAATTCAGAGCTACAATCCACAGAATCTAGAGAGTGTTTGTTGAAGGGCACTCAACCTTATTGTACATGTAGGTACTCTTATGTATTACAAAACTTCTGTAGCGTCTAAGCACATATAACTGTAATGAATTGGTTAAAAGACTTACTTGTATTCAACGGTCACCATTGAAACAAGAAAAAATGGTGGGGTTAGTCGGGATAAGAGCAATGACTGCTTATACAAGATCGATTGGTCCGCATTTCCATTTATGGTCTGTAGCGATTCGCATATTACTGTTATTGTTATTTGATTATTTTAGTGTTTTAATTTTTTTTGTTAATGTTCAACAAAATACATGACAGTTTACATCCAAAGACTCTACTTTTTCATAGCTGTACATTTTTTTTATATTCTCAACAAAAACAAAAGCAAAATTATCCTGTCATCCATCCATTTGTTGTGTGCTAACTATTCACAGTTAAATTTTTTCTTCAAAGATCGAAAAGTTATTTAAAAACATTTCTAGCGAATTGTAATGCACAAAACTATCTTTTCATAATCAAAAATAAAATAAAACTTCATAACATTCTTTTATGGTTCTCACAGACATATTTTTTTCTGATTTACTTAAATCCGCAAAAAAAATTAATCTCTTACAAAACAATGGAACGGTTTGATTCTCAGTTAACTTGAAAGATGCATAGCCGATCTTAAGAAATATTCCTCATTTTGTTTTCATCCCACATCAAATAAAGCTGTGGTGTAATATACAAGACAGTTTTTATTGGTGGGGGAAAATAGAGTGCTCGCCTCAGGCCATACAGAAGTTCTTCAATCTCAATGGCCACGGGTACATATGTAGATAACTGATAATTTCCATTAAATAAGCAAATACTTTGTCAATCCTGTTTTTAATACTTCCTTAGAAACCATGCATCTGTGAAAAAAAACTAACGTATCTAACTAGGTAAGGAATTACAGGCTTAGTAACAAAGGTAAGTAACTAGGTAAGGAATGACAGGCTTAGTAACTAAGTTAACTAACTAGGAAAGGAATGACAGGCTTAGTAACTAAGGTAACTAACTAGTTAAGGAATTACAGGCTTAGTAACTAAGGTAACTAACTAGGTAAGGAATTACAGGCTCAGTAACTATGGTAACTAACTAGGTAAGGAATTGCATGCTCTGTGGTTTACATGTCCTAATTGTATTGATTTTATAATTACAGATTGTGAGACTACACCCTATAGATACAGAGATGTTAGTTCCATGGTACACTCTACTGACTCAAAGTCAGGTACATTTATTTATGATTTCAAAAAATTGTTGTCATATTATTATTACCCCCAATTTTTAGTGGGGTTCGTATTGCTCAATCTTTTGTTTCATGTGTAATCTTTGGCCTTTTGTACTTTTTCTTTTGGCCATTGTGTTGGCTGTCCTTCGATTTATGGATTCTGATTATCCCTTTGGTATCTTCAAACTCTTCTTAAATGTAGTATGATACTCTCTGTCACTAGCATCGTCAACGACCGACCTCGTCATGATTGTAGACAGTTCATTTCTAGATGATGGCTTTAGTTCTAGTTAAATGAATCTTTTACGATTTTAACACTGATCCTTTGAATGTAGTTATTGACCATGTTGATACAATATCTCAGTGAGACAAAATGGGGATAGAGTTATGGTGTTTAACGCCACTTTTAGTAATATTTCAGTTATTTCGTGGCAGTCAGTTTTATTGGTGGAGGAAACCGTAGTACCTGGATAAAACTTCAACACAGACCTTCCACAAGTCACTGACTAACTTTATCGCGTTATGCTGTATGGAGTACACTTCGGGATTCAAACTCACAACTCTTCAATCTTTATGACATGAAAACCCATATTTACTGTGTATGAATAAAACAAAGAGGGGCCACATACGGTGAGGGTTATGAGTTATGGCGTTTAATGCAACTTTCAACAACATTTCAGCTATAGTGTGGTGACCAGTTTTATTGTTGGAAGAAACTGGGATACCCGGAAAAACCCACAACAGTATGATATTTAGGAGATAACTGTAAATTTCACGGTATCGATTGGAGATTTGATCGTAGCAAATTGAGTTTACTGGTGACGCGTTAGCGGAACCAGTAAATGGATATTTGCGACCATTAAATCGACAATTGATTCCGTGAAATTTTCGAATACAATACATTTATCTCCATTCTAATGTAATCGTGTGTAAAGATGTGTATTGCCACATTATTGACAAGATGACGTAAACGGTAATCACATAAATTCTAAAAATATCTCGCGCTATTTCAACTGTGGAATTGATACCGTGAAAATTACACCATTAAATCGACCAATTGATGCCATGAAATTTTCAAATACAATACATTTATCTCCATTCTAATGTAATCGTGTATATAGATGTGTATTGCTACATTATTGACAAGATGGCATAAGTGGTAATCAGCTAAAATTGAAAAAATATATCATGATATTTCAACCGTGGAATTGATTCCGTGAAAATTACGACATTTTCCAATCACAAACCAGGAATATTCAATAACTACATTAGAATTATATGTGTATCTATACAATCAGTGTATATCACAACTAAAGTACAATTATGAAGAGAAAATTTAAACAGTAATGATCATCAATTCCACCAATATCAACAAAACAATCACCTCTCGTCTTAACTCACTGAACACAAATTATTAAAAGAAAGTTTAAACAGTAATTGTCATTAATTCCACCAATATCAACAAAACCAACAATCACCTCTCATCTTAACTCTACTCGCTGAATATAAAAAAGACCATGACATACAATGTTGGTAATCTAGGTCCTGGCATAGGACAGAAAGACCATGACATACAATGTTGGTAATCTAGGTCCTGGCATGGGACAGAAAGACCATGACATACAATGTTGGTAATCTAGGTCCTGGCATGGGACAGAAAGACCATGACATACAATGTTGATAATCTAGGTCCTGGCATGGGACAGAAAGACCATGACATACAATGTTGATAATCTAGGTCCTGGCATGGGACAGAAAGACCATGACATACAATGTTGGTAATCTAGGTCCTGGCATAGGACAGAAAGACCATGACATACAATGTTGGTAATCTAGGTCCTGGCATGGGACAGAAAGACCATGACATACAATGTTGGTAATCTAGGTCCTGGCATGGGACAGAAAGACCATGACATACAATGTTGGTAATCTAGGTCCTGGCATAGGACAGAAAGACCATGACATACAATGTTGGTAATCTAGGTCCTGGCATGGGACAGAAAGACCATGACATACAATGTTGGTAATCTAGGTCCTGGCATGGGACAGAAAGACCATGACATACAATGTTGGTAATCTAGGTCCTGGCATGGGACAGAAAGACCATGACATACAATGTTGGTAATCTAGGTCCTGGCATGGGACAGAAAGACCATGACATACAATGTTGGTAATCCAGGTCCTGGCATGGGACAGAAAGACCATGACATACAATGTTGGTAATCCAGGTCCTGGCATGGGACAGAAAGACCATGACATACAATGTTGGTAATCTAGGTCCTGGCATGGGACAAAAAGACCATAACATACAATGTTGGTAATCTAGGTCCTGGCATGGGACAGAAAGACCATGACATACAATGTTGGTAATCTAGGTCCTGGCATGGGACAGAAAGACCATGACATACAATGTTGATAATCTAGGTCCTGGCATGGGACAGAAAGACCATGACATACAATGTTGGTAATCTAGGTCCTGGCATGGGACAAAAAGACCATAACATACAATGTTGGTAATCTAGGTCCTGGCATGGGACAGAAAGACCATGACATACAATGTTGGTAATCTAGGTCCTGACATGGGACAGAAAGACCATGACATACAATGTTGGTAATCTAGGTCCTGGCATGGGACAAAAAGACCATAACATACAATGTTGGTAATCTAGGTCCTGGCATGGGACAGAAAGACCATGACATACAATGTTGGTAATCTAGGTCCTGGCATAGGACAGAAAGACCATGACATACAATGTTGGTAATCTAGGTCCTGGCATGGGACAGAAAGACCATGACATACAATGTTGGTAATCTAGGTCCTGGCATAGGACAGAAAGACCATGACATACAATGTTGGTAATCTAGGTCCTGGCATGGGACAAAAAGACCATGACATACAATGTTGGTAATCTAGGTCCTGGCATGGGACAGAAAGACTATGATATACAATGTTGGTAATCCAGGTCCTGGCATGGGACAGAAAGACCATGACATACAATGTTGGTAATCTAGGTCCTGGCATGGGACAAAAAGACCATAACATACAATGTTGGTAATCTAGGTCCTGGCATGGGACAAAAAGACCATAACATACAATGTTGGTAATCTAGGTCCTGGCATGGGACAGAAAGACCATGACATACAATGTTGGTAATCTAGGTCCTGGCATAGGACAGAAAGACCATGACATACAATGTTGGTAATCTAGGTCCTGGCATGGAACAGAAAGACCATGACATACAATGTTGGTAATCTAGGTCCTGGCATGGGACAAAAAGACCATGACATACAATGTTGGTAATCTAGGTCCTGGCATGGGACAGAAAGACCATGACATACAATGTTGGTAATCTAGGTCCTGGCATAGGACAGAAAGACCATGACATACAATGTTGGTAATCTAGGTCCTGGCATGGAACAGAAAGACCATGACATACAATGTTGGTAATCTAGGTCCTGGCATGGGACAAAAAGACCATGACATACAATGTTGGTAATCTAGGTCCTGGCATGGGACAGAAAGACCATGACATACAATGTTGGTAATCTAGGTCCTGGCATAGGACAGAAAGACCATGACATACAATGTTGGTAATCTAGGTCCTGGCATGGGACAGAAAGACCATGACATACAATGTTGGTAATCTAGGTCCTGGCATGGGACAGAAAGACCATGACATACAATGTTGGTAATCTAGGTCCTGGCATAGGACAGAAAGACCATGACATACAATGTTGGTAATCTAGGTCCTGGCATGGGACAGAAAGACCATGACATACAATGTTGGTAATCTAGGTCCTGGCATGGGACAGAAAGACCATGACATACAATGTTGGTAATCTAGGTCCTGGCATGGGACAGAAAGACCATAACATACAATGTTGGTAATCTAGGTCCTGGCATGGGACAAAAAGACCATGACATACAATGTTGGTAATCTAGGTCCTGGCATGGGACAGAAAGACCATGACATACAATGTTGGTAATCTAGGTCCTGGCATGGGACAGAAAGACCATGACATACAATGTTGGTAATCCAGGTCCTGGCATGGGACAGAAAGACCATAACATACAATGTTGGTAATCTAGGTCCTGGCATGGGACAGAAAGACCATGACATACAATGTTGGTAATCCAGGTCCTGGCATGGGACAGAAAGACCATGACATACAATGTTGGTAATCCAGGTCCTGGCATGGGACAGAAAGACCATGACATACAATGTTGGTAATCTAGGTCCTGGCATGGGACAGAAAGACCATGACATACAATGTTGGTAATCTAGGTCCTGGCATGGGACAAAAAGACCATGACATACAATGTTGGTAATCTAGGTCCTGGCATGGGACAAAAAGACCATGACATACAATGTTGGTAATCTAGGTCCTGGCATGGGACAGAAAGACCATGACATACAATGTTGGTAATCCAGGTCCTGGCATGGGACAGAAAGACCATAACATACAATGTTGGTAATCTAGGTCCTGGCATGGGACAGAAAGACCATGACATACAATGTTGGTAATCCAGGTCCTGGCATGGGACAGAAAGACCATGACATACAATGTTGGTAATCCAGGTCCTGGCATGGGACAGAAAGACCATGACATACAATGTTGGTAATCTAGGTCCTGGCATGGGACAGAAAGACCATGACATACAATGTTGGTAATCCAGGTCCTGGCATGGGACAGAAAGACCATGACATACAATGTTGGTAATCCAGGTCCTGGCATGGGACAGAAAGACCATGACATACAATGTTGGTAATCTAGGTCCTGGCATGGGACAGAAAGACCATGATATACAATGTTGGTAATCCAGGTCCTGGCATGGGACAGAAAGACCATGACATACAATGTTGGTAATCCAGGTCCTGGCATGGGACAGAAAGACCATGACATACAATGTTGGTAATCTAGGTCCTGGCATGGGACAGAAAGACCATGATATACAATGTTGGTAATCCAGGTCCTGGCATGGGACAGAAAGACCATGACATACAATGTTGGTAATCTAGGTCCTGGCATAGGACAGAAAGACCATGACATACAATGTTGGTAATCTAGGTCCTGGCATGGGACAGAAAGACCATGACATACAATGTTGGTAATCTAGGTCCTGGCATAGGACAGAAAGACCATGACATACAATGTTGGTAATCTAGGTCCTGGCATGGGACAGAAAGACCATGACATACAATGTTGGTAATCTAGGTCCTGGCATGGGACAGAAAGACCATGACATACAATGTTGGTAATCTAGGTCCTGGCATGGGACAGAAAGACCATAACATACAATGTTGGTAATCTAGGTCCTGGCATGGGACAAAAAGACCATGACATACAATGTTGGTAATCTAGGTCCTGGCATGGGACAAAAAGACCATGACATACAATGTTGGTAATCTAGGTCCTGGCATGGGACAGAAAGACCATGACATACAATGTTGGTAATCCAGGTCCTGGCATGGGACAGAAAGACCATAACATACAATGTTGGTAATCTAGGTCCTGGCATGGGACAGAAAGACCATGACATACAATGTTGGTAATCCAGGTCCTGGCATGGGACAGAAAGACCATGACATACAATGTTGGTAATCCAGGTCCTGGCATGGGACAGAAAGACCATGACATACAATGTTGGTAATCTAGGTCCTGGCATGGGACAGAAAGACCATGACATACAATGTTGGTAATCTAGGTCCTGGCATGGGACAAAAAGACCATGACATACAATGTTGGTAATCTAGGTCCTGGCATGGGACAAAAAGACCATGACATACAATGTTGGTAATCTAGGTCCTGGCATGGGACAGAAAGACCATGACATACAATGTTGGTAATCCAGGTCCTGGCATGGGACAGAAAGACCATAACATACAATGTTGGTAATCTAGGTCCTGGCATGGGACAGAAAGACCATGACATACAATGTTGGTAATCCAGGTCCTGGCATGGGACAGAAAGACCATGACATACAATGTTGGTAATCCAGGTCCTGGCATGGGACAGAAAGACCATGACATACAATGTTGGTAATCTAGGTCCTGGCATGGGACAGAAAGACCATGACATACAATGTTGGTAATCCAGGTCCTGGCATGGGACAGAAAGACCATGACATACAATGTTGGTAATCCAGGTCCTGGCATGGGACAGAAAGACCATGACATACAATGTTGGTAATCTAGGTCCTGGCATGGGACAGAAAGACCATGATATACAATGTTGGTAATCCAGGTCCTGGCATGGGACAGAAAGACCATGACATACAATGTTGGTAATCCAGGTCCTGGCATGGGACAGAAAGACCATGACATACAATGTTGGTAATCTAGGTCCTGGCATAGGACAGAAAGACCATGACATACAATGTTGGTAATCTAGGTCCTGGCATGGGACAGAAAGACCATGACATACAATGTTGGTAATCTAGGTCCTGGCATAGGACAGAAAGACCATGACATATAATGTTGGTAATCTAGGTCCTGGCATGGGACAGAAAGACCATGACATACAATGTTGGTAATCTAGGTCCTGGCATGGGACAGAAAGACCATGACATACAATGTTGGTAATCTAGGTCCTGGCATGGGACAGAAAGACCATAACATACAATGTTGGTAATCTAGGTCCTGGCATGGGACAAAAAGACCATGACATACAATGTTGGTAATCTAGGTCCTGGCATGGGACAAAAAGACCATGACATACAATGTTGGTAATCTAGGTCCTGGCATGGGACAGAAAGACCATGACATACAATGTTGGTAATCCAGGTCCTGGCATGGGACAGAAAGACCATAACATACAATGTTGGTAATCTAGGTCCTGGCATGGGACAGAAAGACCATGACATACAATGTTGGTAATCCAGGTCCTGGCATGGGACAGAAAGACCATGACATACAATGTTGGTAATCCAGGTCCTGGCATGGGACAGAAAGACCATGACATACAATGTTGGTAATCTAGGTCCTGGCATGGGACAGAAAGACCATGACATACAATGTTGGTAATCTAGGTCCTGGCATGGGACAAAAAGACCATGACATACAATGTTGGTAATCTAGGTCCTGGCATGGGACAAAAAGACCATGACATACAATGTTGGTAATCTAGGTCCTGGCATGGGACAGAAAGACCATGACACACAATGTTGGTAATCCAGGTCCTGGCATGGGACAGAAAGACCATAACATACAATGTTGGTAATCTAGGTCCTGGCATGGGACAGAAAGACCATGACATACAATGTTGGTAATCCAGGTCCTGGCATGGGACAGAAAGACCATGACATACAATGTTGGTAATCCAGGTCCTGGCATGGGACAGAAAGACCATGACATACAATGTTGGTAATCTAGGTCCTGGCATGGGACAGAAAGACCATGACATACAATGTTGGTAATCCAGGTCCTGGCATGGGACAGAAAGACCATGACATACAATGTTGGTAATCCAGGTCCTGGCATGGGACAGAAAGACCATGACATACAATGTTGGTAATCTAGGTCCTGGCATGGGACAGAAAGACCATGATATACAATGTTGGTAATCCAGGTCCTGGCATGGGACAGAAAGACCATGACATACAATGTTGGTAATCTAGGTCCTGGCATGGGACAGAAAGACCATGACATACAATGTTGGTAATCTAGGTCCTGGCATGGGACAGAAAGACCATGACATACAATGTTGGTAATCTAGGTCCTGGCATGGGACAGAAAGACCATGACATACAATGTTGGTAATCCAGGTCCTGGCATGGGACAGAAAGACCATGACATACAATGTTGGTAATCCAGGTCCTGGCATGGGACAGAAAGACCATGACATACAATGTTGGTAATCTAGGTCCTGGCATGGGACAGAAAGACCATGATATACAATGTTGGTAATCCAGGTCCTGGCATGGGACAGAAAGACCATGACATACAATGTTGGTAATCCAGGTCCTGGCATGGGACAGAAAGACCATGATATACAATGTTGGTAATCTAGGTCCTGGCATGGGACAGAAAGACCATGACATACAATGTTGGTAATCCTGGTCCTGGCATGGGACAGAAAGACCATGACATACAATGTTGGTAATCCAGGTCCTGGCATGGGACAGAAAGACCATGACATACAATGTTGGTAATCTAGGTCCTGGCATGGGACAGAAAGACCATGATATACAATGTTGGTAATCCAGGTCCTGGCATGGGACAGAAAGACCATGACATACAATGTTGGTAATCTAGGTCCTGGCATGGGACAAAAAGACCATGATATACAATGTTGGTAATCTAGGTCCTGGCATGGGACAGAAAGACCATGACATACAATGTTGGTAATCTAGGTCCTGGCATGGGACAGAAAGACCATGACATACAATGTTGGTAATCCAGGTCCTGGCATGGGACAGAAAGACCATGACATACAATGTTGGTAATCTAGGTCCTGGCATGGGACAGAAAGACCATGATATACAATGTTGGTAATCCAGGTCCTGGCATGGGACAAAAAGACCATGATATACAATGTTGGTAATCTAGGTCCTGGCATGGGACAGAAAGACCATGACATACAATGTTGGTAATCTAGGTCCTGGCATGGGACAGAAAGACCATGACATACAATGTTGGTAATCCAGGTCCTGGCATGGGACAGAAAGACCATGATATACAATGTTGGTAATCTAGGTCCTGGCATGGGACAGAAAGACCATGATATACAATGTTGGTAATCCAGGTCCTGGCATGGGACAGAAAGACCATGACATACAATGTTGGTAATCCAGGTCCTGGCATGGGACAGAAAGACCATGACATACAATGTTGGTAATCCAGGTCCTGGCATGGGACAGAAAGACCATGATATACAATGTTGGTAATCTAGGTCCTGGCATGGGACAGAAAGACCATGACATACAATGTTGGTAATCCAGGTCCTGGCATGGGACAGAAAGACCATGATATACAATGTTGGTAATCTAGGTCCTGGCATGGGACAGAAAGACCATGACATACAATGTTGGTAATCTAGGTCCTGGCATGGGACAGAAAGACCATGACATACAATGTTGGTAATCTAGGTCCTGGCATGGGACAGAAAGACCATGACATACAATGTTGGTAATCCAGGTCCTGGCATGGGACAGAAAGACCATGACATACAATGTTGGTAATCTAGGTCCTGGCATGGGACAGAAAGACCATGACATACAATGTTGATAATCTAGGTCCTGGCATGGGACAGAAAGACCATGACATACAATGTTGGTAATCTAGGTCCTGGCATGGGACAGAAAGACCATGACATACAATGTTGGTAATCTAGGTCCTGGCATGGGACAGAAAGACCATGACATACAATGTTGGTAATCCAGGTCCTGGCATGGGACAGAAAGACCATGACATACAATGTTGGTAATCTAGGTCCTGGCATGGGACAGAAAGACCATGACATACAATGTTGATAATCTAGGTCCTGGCATGGGACAGAAAGACCATGACATACAATGTTGGTAATCTAGGTCCTGGCATGGGACAGAAAGACCATGACATACAATGTTGGTAATCTAGGTCCTGGCATGGGACAGAAAGACCATGACATACAATGTTGATAATCTAGGTCCTGGCATGGGACAGAAAGACCATGACATACAATGTTGGTAATCTAGGTCCTGGCATGGGACAGAAAGACCATGACATACAATGTTGGTAATCTAGGTCCTGGCATGGGACAGAAAGACCATGACATACAATGTTGGTAATCTAGGTCCTGGCATGGGACAGAAAGACCATGACATACAATGTTGGTAATCTAGGTCCTGGCATGGGACAGAAAGACCATGACATACAATGTTGGTAATCTAGGTCCTGGCATGGGACAGAAAGACCATGACATACAATGTTGGTAATCTAGGTTCTGGCATGGGACAGAAAGACCATGACATACAATGTTGGTAATCTAGGTCATGGACAGGCACAAAAATGTGGCAGGATTATCCCAACCATAAATAATATACTTTTTTTTTTATACCTATGTCCATTTAAATTAAAAATTTTAACACTTACAAAAATCAGAAAAATTAAATCAAGAGTTTTTAGTGGGGATTGCATTTGTAACATTTTATTTTATCCTCCATAGTATTCTTTCCGGCGGATTATTTTTAGTCTCCTACCGGCGAAAGCCGAAGGGGACTATAGTTTTAGGTTCCGTCCGTCACATTAAAATTTTAAGTTGTCCGGACTATTTTTTGACGCCCTTTGATATATTGACTTGGTATGTGGCTATATCTAAATGAGTTGCAGTTTAAGTTCGAATTTTGTTCCGGTCGAATGATTTTTGGCTGAGTTATAGCCCTTGAACTTGTATTTTAAAATCTAGTCACTGCAAGGTGATACTTCTAATATTTTAGTTCCTCTGATTTTTGCGGCCAGTAGGGGACAATGTATTGCTATGTGCAATACTATCAGAATTCTTGTTATTTTGAAATCGTTATCTTTGGATAATATTTCAATATTCAATTTCTTACAATGCTATTGTATATTTTCCAGATGAGGTGGAAGAAATTTAATATCAAAATATATCCGTGGATAACATTCCACATTATAACTTTTCAATCGGAAAAAATATAATAGAGGAAATAATCTGATTTTATAAGTTACTAATTTTCTCAATTAATTAATTAACATTGCTGCAAATAAATATGTACTTAATACTAGTGAAATACTTCTTTACTGCAGTATTTTTTTTAATAAATATATAAATCTTTACAATTACAAAGTTTTAATAATATTCATAAGACTTTCTCTTGTAACTTTTCCTCAGGCGGTTTGGTTTAGGAGTAGACAAAATTTCATTTTCACTCGCTGTTTCATTATAAATTATTATACTTCATGTAAGTTTCTGTAGTGATATTTGGTACTGTAATATTTTGGCATATTACCTGGACAATTAGATACTCAGTATAATAATGATATTAATGTGGGCATATTATCTGAACAAGACCACATTATTATATAAATATTTTCTGGATGGGTCAGGTGATTTATTAATCGGCGTCGGAAATAATATTACAGAGCTGTCCAGTGTGTTCGCGCACCTAAGGGTTCAGTAGTTAGTTTCACAGCTTACCAAAATTTTATTGAATTAATTTAAATCATCCTCAAATACATTGAAGTATTATCTTTATGGTCTTTATCCGGATTCCGCTAGAATTTTTAACATTTCAGTGAAAACGAAGTGTAAACAAACCAACCCTTGATTTTTGACAAATGTTGCAACATCCGGTGATATCGAGTATGCATACTTTGGATGATTCTTAAAATGAATAAAGGAAAGATTTTATTTTGAAAGTTTTCGAAATTGAAGTTTATACCTATTCCTTCAAAATAAGCTCAAATTTGAAAACATTTGATATCTTTTAATATAATTATTAATAAGAGTTAATCCTCACATACCAGTAATCTCCATCTTGACTTTTCCAATGATTTTGCAATTTTGACATGAACAATACGTATACGCGAACTCACCGGATGTGTGAACACCGGTGCCAAGACAGTACATAAAATATATAGAGTCATTCTAAGAGTATAAAATATTATCCGGATTAGCTCATTTGGTGGATCGGTGATTTATCAATGAGCGTCGGAAATAATATTACAGATGCGTCTCGTGATTTAATAATCGGCGTCGGACATAATATTATATACCTTAGTATAAAATTGTATCCGGATTATCTCATTTGATGGTTCAGTTGATTTATCATTAATCGTCGGAAATAATATTACAGATGCGTCTCATGATTTAATAATCAGTGTTCAAAATAATATTATGTACCTGTTTATTGTACACTAGGATACTTTTTAATAGCAATGGAAAGAATTTTATTATAAAATATTTACCGTAATATAAAATTTAATATTAAATTCTTTCCACCGGAAAAAATTATGTCTTACATATTCACCCCGTTTTTAATGGGGTTTGTATTTTTCACTCTTTAGTTTTCTGTAGTGTTTTGTAGATCATTGTTTGTTTTTTTGTACTTTGCCTTTTGCCTTTGTTTTGTCTGTCTTTTTGTACTTTGCCCTTCACCTTTGTTTTGTTTGTCTTTTTGTACTTTGCCCTTCACCTTTGTTTTGTCTGTCTTTTTGTACTTTGCCCTTCACCTTTGTTTTGTCTGTCTTTTTGTACTTTGACCTTCACCTTTGTTTTGTCTGTCTTTTTGTACTTTGCCCTTCACCTTTGTTTTGTTTGTCTTTTTGCACTTTGCCCTTCACCTTTGTTTTGTTTGTCTTTTTGTACTTTGCCTTTCACCTTTGTTTTGTTTGTCTTTTTGTACTTTGCCTTTCACCTTTGTTTTGTTTGTCTTTTTGTACTTTGCCTTTCACCTTTGTTTTGTCTGTCTTTTTGTACTTTGCCTTTCACCTTTGTTTTGTTTGTCTTTTTGTACTTTGCCTTTCACCTTTGTTTTGTCTGTCTTTTTGTACTTTGCCTTTCACCTTTGTTTTGTTTGTCTTTTTGTACTTTGCCTTTCACCTTTGTTTTGTTTGTTTTGTTTGTCTTAGGATGGAAATTCTTTTGACCCTTGAATTTCTTAGGTTTCGGGATATACGACTGTTGTTATCATATTTTTTTACAGGAAGTGGTGTGATATTAGAAAGTGATGGTGATATTATTAGATGTTGTGGTTTGATTAAGGAATGGGAAATCTACGCAAAAAAAACTGGAACGTTGAAAATTATTGTCTGGCGTCCTACAAACAAAGCTGGAGAGGAAAGTAAAAGAACTATTGTAGGAATCAATACTTTTACAGTTTCAAGTAAGTTATTGAGTTGAGTGAGTCATTGATGTTTAACGCCAATTCAGCAGTTATTGAAATACATTTGTAACTACCGATATTTTTTTGGACAATTACATAATTTCACTAAAAAATTTGATGCGAGAGTAATTAATATGTTTTAAAAGTTTTTATATTTAATGGGTTAACTTTTATTGAATGCATCAAAATATCAAAAAGTTGTGAAATT
This sequence comes from Bathymodiolus septemdierum, assembly GCA_963383655.1. Lineage (NCBI taxonomy): Eukaryota > Metazoa > Mollusca > Bivalvia > Mytilida > Modiolidae > Bathymodiolus > Bathymodiolus septemdierum. The sequence goes on from OY726525.1 coordinate 67,266,101, forward strand.
TTCAATGATGAACACAGCGAATACAACAAGCTCAAATAAACAATGTTCACATGTCATATACTGGACCACGCCTTACTGTCATAAAACATTTGAGCATGAGCACTGTACCAAAAATACTTTGTTCTTGTTGGTGTTTAACACCACTTTCAACAATATTTCAGTTATATCTTGACAGTCAGATTTATTGGTGGAAGAAACAGAAGAACCAGGAGAAAACCACCGTCCTGCCACAAGACACTGACAAACATTATCACATGATGTTGAATCGAGTACACCTCACCCTGAGCGGGATTCAAACTCACAACTTTAGTGGTGGTAGGCACTGAGTACATAGACAGTTTGAATCAAGTACACCTCACCATGAGTGGGATTCGAACCCACAATTTTAATAGTGATAGGTTGTTGTAAATCCAACTACCATACAAACACGACCATGGCAGCCCCTTTTTGGTCGAGTACGAAAAGGGAACTCAAAAGTTTTCTGATCGTAATAGAGGTGAACATATGGGCAGGTTTATATGTAAATGTTTTGCAGAATAATTAGATTCTTAGTCCATCTTTTAAAACATACTTGTTTTTCTGTAACCCATCTTATAATTTTTTAAGAAGTTAGGTATATAAGGATTTGATTTGATTTATTGTGCTTAACGCCACTTTCAGCAATATTTCAGCTATATCATGGCGACCAGTTTTAGTGGTGGAAGAAGCTGGAGTACACAGAGAGAACCACCGACCATGGGCAAGCAACTGGTAAACTTTATCACTTGCAGCTGTGAGTTGAGTGCACCCATTTTTCTAATTTACAAAGCCGGGTGCGAACCCACGCCGTATTGGTGATGGGCTTGTATGAGTTGTTAGGTAAGCCAACTACCTATCTCATTGAGCCACCCGAGCCCTAAGTAGATAGGGGAAATTATTTTGTCTTGTCAAACCTGTCTATGTGACCTTTCATGGGAACCTTTGAAATATGGTCACATAAGGCAGGTGGTCACTAAATACAGGTTTACTTAAATATGAAATGCAGTGTCATGGGAGAATTAAAATTTAAGGTCACATTACACAAGTTATTGCAGGTTTGAATGTCAGACTAGAAGAATTTGTAGATTTAAGGTTTGGTTAAATTTAATTAAAAGTATTTTATGGATGGCCTACTCCATATATTAGTTATGTGGAATTTCTGTTGCTATAGTAAAAATCAAAACACTGCAGATCTATAGATAAGCTTTGGCTTCCATGCTAACATTTCAGCTTTTTCTAAATGCTTACCCAAAAAGGTGGGGGGACAAAAACATTGTGACCCCCCTTTACCAGCTCCTACACTCCTGCAAAGTAACTGTACTTTGACTGGTTATATAAATACATGTATACCCTGGGATTTTCTCTTCTGGTAGAATGAGGCACAACAGTAGATAACTTTTGTTGATAAACGGAAGTGAGGTCCGGTAATGGTTCCAAGTTACCGCGATTTGGAGCCTATGTTTAACGTAATTTTGTGAAGTTATTTCTTATTGGATGGGATTTTAGGAATGACCAATGGAAAGATCGAATTCAAAACAACAAACACCTTTTTCATTTTCTGTGACCAAAACAGAAGAACAAGCAGAACTCCATTTGGAAACGTTGAAATTGTTGGTAAATTATGTCTCCCCTTCGAATGAAGGGAGACATATTGTTTTAGTCTGATTTTTTCTTCCACTTCTTCTTCCGCTTCCGCTTCTTCTTCTGCTTCTTCTCGGAGAAGATTGTCCTGACCGTAACTTTTTTGTCTTTCCAGATAGGTCAATGATATTTGGTATGTGGGTGCATGACCATAAGGCGGTGTGTGTTGCATACCGTAATGACCTTCGTGGGACCTTGACCTTTGACCTCAAGGAAGATCAAATAATTGTTTTTTAAATAGTATTTTCTTGTCTGGGCTATAACATTTTTGTCTTTCGAGATAGGTCAATGATATTTGGTATGTGGGTGCATGACCATAAGGTGGTGTGTCGCGTACCGTAATGACCTTCGTGGGGCCTTGATCTTTGACCTCAAGGTCAAATAATTGTTTTTAAATAGTATTTTCTTGCCCGGGCCATAACATTTTTGTTTTTCGAGATAGGTTCTTGTACAGATGGCCGCATTAAGGGGAGACATAAGTTTTAGGTATCTAAAACAGTTCATCCTAGGTTTTATTAAGAATGGTGTATCTCCCATATTTGGACAAGACATTGACATATTAACTCTTAATGAAAGAACAAACATTTTTATGTAAAAAGAACAATTTTCATAAATGATCAGAGTTATTTCCCTTTTCCCGGTTTTTGGTTTCCGAGTCATAAATTAATTTTGCCTTTTTCAGTTGTTTTCAAATTTTAATATGATGTTTAGAATTACAGTACACAGGTCAAGTTCCATATTCAGCACAATCCTATGTACAGTTTCTGAGTTATGTTGTGATAAAAAATTTCCATCCCCCCTTTTTTTTGAGTTTCGAAGGGGCCCGTCATGACGTGTCAGTTTTCTAGTTTTGTCTAACATTGATCTTCTAGTATCTGCAGTACAACATGGCATAATTGTCAACAACACCATTCCCAATTAAATATTATGTAGTATTAGTGATTTATTAAGGAAAAAAGACTGAAAATGTACATTTTTTAGACAAAATACATAGGACCTATGCGAGATTTGACCTTAAAGCACAGAATTTTTGTATATTTTATTATATTATTGATGCATATACAAAAAATGTATAAGTAGACTTTGATTTCTGATGTGTAAATAATGTTTTAATGCAAAAAGACTTTTTTAATCTATGAAAATGTCTTTATGAAGCACAAACCAGATATTAAAAAAAACATTCGAAAAAAAAATCACCAGATTTAATAGATAAAAAAATTCATAAAAAATCAATGCTTTCAGCTAGAATTAAAATTTAAACTGTATTTTACTTCTATGACACAGCAAAATATGATAGAACAAGTTATTTGTTGCTATTTTTCATTTAAAAAAATGGCTGCCTCATCCTACTTCTGGTTTTTATATATTCTATTGAAAATTACTACAGACGAGAGTACAGTAGGGGGTGTTTAATGCCACTTTCAACAATATTTCAGTTATATCGTGGTGGTCAGTTTTGTTGGTGGAGGAAACTGGAGTACCTGGAGAAAACCAACGACCTGCCTCAAGTCACTGACAAACTTTATCACATAATGTTGTATCGAGTAGACCTCACCTGAGAGGGATTCGAGCTCTCAACGTTTGTGGTGATATGCACTGATTGCATAGGTAGTTGTAAATCCAACTATCATACTATCGCAACCACAGCAGCCCCTAGACTACCGTAATTTAAGTTCACATAAGATAGGAAAAAAGAGTTAGAATTGGGGATAAAGGGGGAGGAGGGTCACTAGTGACTATAGTAATGAAATTATATCTATGTTTTAGGTTCTGACATAAATAAGATAAAGAAGTATACTCCATCTGATAGTCAACGTATAGCTGTACAAGCAGGAGATATGATTGGATGGTATGTATATGTTAAAGGGAGATAAATCTGTCATATACAACTTCATACCTTGCATGCAAAATATTTACTGGGGAAAAAAATGTTTTCCGATTGGTTTAAAAAAAAAAATTAATCTTTTTCTCCAAAACCAGTGTGTGGTGAAATTGGTACTTGGTAGAAATGTATGTCCCATATATGACGCTGAAAAGTTTGTTTTTGTCATTACTAAGGAATTAATCTGTAAGTGTATAATTTGGTCAAATAATTCAAACTTAGCAGGGAAGGCCCTTGGGTGAGCCCCATTCTATATTTAATCTGATAGGTCCGAACTCCATCCAAGATGGCTACCATTACTAAGAATAGGAATTAATCAGCTCACATTTAACTGTAGGTGTATAATTAGGTGCCTTTTACATATATTTGGGATTTGTTTTTCATAAAGTTTACAATTTTGGCAATTTTTACTGAATACAGAAATACATCTTATTTAAACCTAAGATCATTAAGAAAAATCTTCTTCTCAGAAACCACTACAAATATAAAGTGGACATCATCATCTCATTGTATGTACATGTAGCTTGTTCTCTCCATCATATAGCTGTAAAATTGCTCATTTGGCATTAAACAACAATCACTCATTTAAAAAAAAATGTATTGCAGACTCTTTGAAAATCAATATTTAATATCATTTTAAACAACAATTCACACCTCAGATATGACGGAGGTGCCAAAATCTTGGCATATGACACCTGCTCCATGACATGTAACCTATCAGCAAGCTCGTCTACTTCTTCAGATTATCGAGAACAATCAATTATTCACTTGTGTTGTATTATAATTGTATTGTTTTTGCTTCAGGTATGACGGAGGTGCCAATATCCTGGCGTACGACATGTGCTCCATGACGTTAAACCCATCAGCAAGCTCGTCTAGTTCTTTAGATTATCGACCAAATTATTGTCCAACCAAAACCTACAAGAAGAATATAGCCTCACCAGCTGTTGGGGGTACAGAAAATTGGACAGGGACACTGATCCAAGGAAGAGTGTATGCCATTCAGTATAAAACTACCCCTAGTAAGTGTTCATGGTCTAACACATTATAAAGTCTCACAAACAACATTTGGAGACTTATTGTTTTTGCTCCATTTCTTATTATTATTATTATTATTATTCTCCTTTCTTTCTTTGGCAGATCTCGGGAACTACTGGACAGAATTTCATGAAACTTGTTGGAGTTATAGATATATGTTTCTAGTTGGTCCTAAAGTTTTCAGCTTTGTGATAAAGAGGGTCAAAGTTATATTTTGAGGGGTTCAAAGGGGGTTACTATTGAATCCTATGGGAAAGTTGAAATTTCGTACATTAATGTTGATAACTTCTAAATGGATAATGATAGAGACATAAAATTTGACATAGTGATAGGTCACCATTAGAGGAGCAATTCTGTGTTTTCAAAATTTTCAAGATGTCTGCCATTTTCAAAATGGCTGCCAAAACACGGCATAAAAAATGGACGGTAAAAATTCAACATTGTCCGATATCATCAAAATTTGATATGTGAGTAGATAATGATGTCCTGACATTGAAAAATTTCTACCGGTCGCCATTTTCGAATTGGCCACCACAATACCTCACAAATTCAACATTTTCCGATTTCAACGACATTTCATATGTAGGTAGATTATGATGTCCCGAATTGATTCCTGACATCGCCATAATGCAAAGTGTTCATTTAAACCTGTTGTCTGTGGCCGGTATGGGAGACTTCATAATCATTAGATTATAATCATCTCTTATTTGTTTTGATGATATTGGTGGAATTTTTTGCTATCACTGTTTAAACTTTTTTTTCATTTCATGCTACAATATTTCTTATTTAGATGAGGCACCAACGTTCACAATGCCTACGGTGAAGGCATCGATACCAGATCACACAGCTGTAGATACCAGCGTCATAGATTTCTATTTCACCGATGCTGACTATGCTGATTACTATGTGGACTATGGACCAGATTATAACTCAGCCTACTTCTACTTTGATACAAGCAAATGTAAGGCCAATCTTAACGAATATAAATATTTTCTGTTTGACTACTGTATAAGAAGAGTTTGTAGATACCAAAGGGGGGTAATCAGAATCTGTAAATCAAAGAAGGACAGACAACACAATAGCCAAAAGAAAAAGGACAAACAACGATCTACAAAACATACACATAATACTAAAAATCGAGTAACACGAACCCCACTAAAAACCTGGAGTGAAAGAAGAGTTTGAAGATACCAAAGGGATAATCAGAATCTGTAAATCAAAGAAGGACAGACAACACAATGGCCAAAAGAAAAAGGACAAACAACGATCTACAAAACATACACATAATACTAAAAATCGAGTAACACGAACCCCACTAAAAACCTGGAGTGAAAGAAGAGTTTGTAGATACCAAAGGGAGGTAATCAGAATCTGTAAATCAAAGAAGGACAGACAACACAATGGCCAAAAGAAAAAGGACAAACAACGATCTACAAAACATACACATAATACTAAAAATCGAGTAACACGAACCCCACTAAAAACCTGGAGTGAAAGAAGAGTTTGAAGATACCAAAGGGAGGTAATCAGAATCTGTAAATCAAAGAAGGACAGACAACACAATTGCCAAAAGAAAAAGGACAAACAACGATCTACAAAACATACACATAATACTAAAAATCGAGTAACACGAACCCCACTAAAAACCAGGGTGAACTAGTATTAAGGGGATATGACAAGGGTGATAATTTATCCCTATATGTTATATTGGAGCAACTGCAAAATATTTTGGAGTTATTTTATTTTGGTATACATGTTTTTCATTTTGTCATTTTCAACATAGGGGTAAATTTAACCAAATACTACCAGTGCCAAATTTACAGTCTTTAATGCACTAAATCAATTTACTATTATAGTTTATCATATTATCTTTACTTTTGTACAACATATATTAAATCTGGAATATGGGATTGGGATTATGGTGCTTATATTTCAGTTATATCGTGGCAGTCAGTTTAATTGATGGAGGAAACCAGTGTACCCGGAGAAAACCACCGACCTGTCGCAAGTCACTGACAAACTTTATCACATAATGTTGTATTGAGTACACCTCGCCATGAGCAGGATTCAAAGTCACAACTTTAGTGGTGATAGGCACTTAATGCATAGGTAGTTGTAAATCCAACTACCATTCGATCATGACCACGATGGCCCCTGTATCAAGTACACCTTTCCTTAGTGGGATTTAAACTCCAAAAACAACACAATAAGTAAGATGTGACCTAAACTTTGACCTTCTGTTTTATTTTATATAGTATCAGTTCATGTCAAGACAGATCTTCCACATACAGTAGCAAGGCATGAAAGAACTCACACATTTACTGTCTGGGCTGAAGATTCCTGTTATAACAGAGTTACTGGAACTGTTACCATAACAACATACAATGTGGTAAGTTACCATAGAAATGCACTTACTGTCTGGGCTCAGGATTCCTGTTATCACAGAGTTACTGGAACGGTTACCATAACAACATACAATGTGGTAAGCTACCATAGAAACACATATTTACTGTCTGGGCTGAGGATTCCTGTTATAACAGAGTTACTGGAACTGTTACCATAACAACATACAATGTGGTAAGTTACCATAGAAATGCACTTACTGTCTGGGCTCAGGATTCCTGTTATCACAGAGTTACTGGAACTGTTACCATAACAACATACAATGTGGTAAGTTTCCATAGAAACACATATTTACTGTCTGGGCTGAAGATTCTTGTTATCACAGAGTTACTGGAACTGTTACCATAACAACATACAATGTGGTAAGTTACCATAGAAATGCACTTACTGTCTGGGCTCAGGATTCCTGTTATAACAGAGTTACTGGAACTGTTACCATGACAATATACAATGTGGTAAGTTACCATGGAAACACATATCTACTGTCTGGGATCAGGACTCCTGTTATAACAGAGTTACTGAAACTGTTGCCATAAGTTAACAACATACAATGTGTTAAGTTACCATGGACACACATATCTACAATCTGGGCCGACGACGTTTGTTATGACAGTTACTGAAACGTTTAACATAACAACATATATTGTGGTATGTTACCATAGAAACACACATTTACTGTCTGGGCTCAGGACTTCTGTTATAACAGAGTTACTGGAACTGTTACCATAACAATATATCATGTGATAAGTTACCATAGAAACACATATTTGTTGTCTGGGCTGCAGACTCTTGTTAATACAGAGTTACTGGAACTGTTACCATAGGATCATACAATGTGGTAGGTTACCATAGAAACACATTAGTTCTCTTTATATGGAGATATCTTGCTCTACCGAACTGTTGCTGGATATGCTACAATAAGAAGATACAAGTAGCTTAAACACATTTCTCTTTTGTACTATTATTATAGTTAAATAGAAGGCCATCAGAGGTCACCCCCAGTTGTTGGTGGGGTTGTGTTACTTGATCTTCAGTTTTCTGTGTAATGTTTTGTAGATCGTTGTTTGTCCTTTTGTCCTTTTCTTTTGGCCATTGTATTGTTTGTCCTTCTTTGATTTACGGTTTCTGATTAACCCTTTGGTATCTTAAATTAAACAAGCCTGCAAGCTTGGAATTATTCAAATTAATGGGTACCGATAAATCGAACCTTAGTCCACATTGTTTTTTTAATTTTTTTTACACTTGCTGCTTATGATCTCAAATTTGTATATTATAAAGACATTTTCTTGTAAAGCATCTCATATATATCTATCTAATATGTTGTTTTATCAACATTTATTATATGTAGGGTCCGTCTTATCCAGACTTTCCTACAACAGTTACAGTAGATGATGTTGACACTGGTTCCCTGTACACATTTTCTGTCAAGGACCCATCAATGAATGATCCAACAACATGTTCTTTGAACAGTTCCAGTCCAGCTAGCTCATTGTTTTATGTCAGCGGTTTGTATAAAAATTAATTGTTTATTTAACAAGGTTAACATACAATCAAGGGGTACTAGTAGCTCTTCTTAACCATTTTTTTTTATTTGCTTGTTTGACTTAAAAAAGTAAGGATGAGCTTTTGTTATCATATGGCATCTGGCGTCCGTCGTCTGCTACCTTTTCACATTTTAATCTTCTCATGTGAAACCAATAGGCCAAATAATTCAAACTTGGCAAGGAAGGTTTTGTGTATATTGAATCTGATAAATCCCCAGTCGATTCAAGATGGCTGCCATTACTAAGAATAGGAATTAATCAGCTCACATTTCACTGTAAGTATATAATTAGGTGCCTTTAACATATATTCTGAATATTTTGTCATAAAGTTTACACTTTTGATGATTTTTGCTGAATACATGAATACAGAAATGCATCTTATTTAAACAAAAATCATTAAAAAATCTTCTTCTCAGAAACTACTGTACCAGTATGAACCAAACCTGACAGGAATGGTCCTTGAGTGGTACACATGCCAAATTATATCTAATAGGTCTGAACTTCATTCAAGATGGCTGCCATTACTAAATATAGAAATTTCTTAAATGTGTCAAATCAGCTTTAGATGTATTACCAGAATCAGCTCAAATTTTTAAGTGTAAGGTCATAATCATGAGCTCTTTAACATATATTACGGATTTTCATCAAAACTCTCTTTTCCCGATTATTGTTGATTATGGAATTACTGCATATAAAAGCAAAGCAATCATTGGAAATCTTTTCCTCTGAAACTACTTAACCGACATGTATCAAACTTGGCTGAAATAATCCTTACATGATTCCTATTCCAAACTGCATCTGATAGGTCTAAATTCCACAGCAGATTACCACCAATAATAAATTAGAGCATCCTTTAAAATGGCCAAATATGTCTTAGTTCAAGCTTTAATTAGATCAGATTTGTTATGAAAATTTTTTATTGGTGTGGAAACCGTTGTTCCTGGAGAAAACCACTGACCTGCCGCAAGTCATTGACAAACTTGATCACATAATGTTGTACTGAGTACACCTCACCTTCAGCGGATTAGGATAAGAGTTAGAGTTGTTACGACAGTATGATATTATTTATTTTACATTTTAATCATCATGTTTACTCTTATTTATACAGGATATACTCTAAAGTTAAACAATGGAGGATCCCTTATGGCAGCAGCAGATTCATATCAGATCACTGTACAATGTAGCGATGGTACAGACACGACTCAAGGATCCTTTACTTTAAATGTCAGGAGAAATGAAACAGAAACAGGACAAACACAGAGTAAGACATTTAAATAGTAGCCATCATTGATTCCTCCATGTGTTAGCGTCATTTTAAAACCTTTGGTTGATCTTTTTTAAGACATAAGGAATAGAAATATATGTAAATAAACGTAAGAGTATACCGGAGGAGCAATCAAAAATAGACAATCCAGAAAAACTGGAAACAAGACAGAAAAACACAACACAATATGTGTTTCAAACCTTTCGTTGATTGCCAAGCAACAGAAGTATACAGAAAATACAAATTTTCCAGTAATTTTCAATATTAAAACAGACTTTTAAAAGACATTTTTTCAATGTGTCAGTAGGCGATTTCTTATCAAGTTCAAGATCATAGGAAAAATCAAATGTTTATTCTGTCAAATCGTCAAATTTTTTTTTGTCTGATTCACAACTGGTAGTATTAATCCTTTAGACATTATGTAAATTAGGGTCAAATGTCGACCTATCTAATAGTATTGAAACACATTTTGTCACATGATGAACCATAATTAAATGATTTTTGAATTTTTGTATTTTTAGATTATTTCTACAATACTTATGCCGAGGGTGACGAGGCTTCCTTGTCATGTGACAGCGAGATCCAATCAGGACTTGTATCTTACAGTGATTACATAAAACCAGCGAGTCCGTACATTATTATTGATGACGTACGTTATACATATTATGATTGCGACCACACGGAAGTGTATGGGGTAAAGGATATGTGTGAGAACAAAACAGAGTGTACTTTTGACGTAACTAATGCTAATATTGGCAGTTCTTGTGGAGTCGATACTGGCGTTGGTGGCTTGTTTATTACATGGCATTGTGTCCGTAAGTAAATATTATATAACATATAGCCTCTGCATTTATGATAAAAAAAAATGTAGATATCAAATTTATTGCCTGAGATGATTGTTTTGGGTTATTTAACTGATTCAAGCTAATGACCATTTTTAAAGGGGGTGTAGATGGCTTCAGATATTTTTCATTGATTTCAGCTAATGTTTTATTTTCTTACCTGGATCATCCCTATAGTGTACATGACACTTTCCTAGAATAACATTCATCAAAATATTGGAAAACCAAATAATTTAAAAGTGTTTGGGAGCAATAAAACCATAGGGCCAAAACAGGATGGCCAAAAATGGTGAAGGTCACTTATGCCATATAGATGCAGACAATTCACAATCAAAGAGGTCACCTATGCTTGATGGATGAACACAATTAACAATCAAAGAGGTCACCTATGCTTGATGGATGAACACAATTAACAATCAAAGAGGTCACCTATGCTTGATGGATGAACACAATTAACAATCAAAGAGGTCACCTATGCTTGATGGATGAACACAATTAACAATCAAAGAGGTCACCTATGCTTGATGGATGAACACAATTAACAATCAAAGAGGTCACCTATGCTTGATGGATGAACACAATTAACAATCAAAGAGGTCACCTATGCTTGATGGATGAACACAATTAATGATCAAAGAGGTCACCTATGCTTGATGGATGAACACAATTAACAATCAAAGAGGTCACCTATACTTGATGGATGAACACAATTAACGATCAAAGAGGTTGAACCGCTTCAGTGGTGTAATGGTGTTAGTGTGCTCGCCTCGTGGGTTCGAGCCCATATCAGGTCAATAAGATTGGTTTTTGTTGCTTTTCCGCTAATCACACAGCATTAAGGAGAAACTGGATGGCGTGTAATTAGGGTAAGGTGTCGGAGTGAGGCGACATGTCTACCCGCGGACTTGTTTCAGTGAGCTAGCACTATAAAAATCCAAGGAAGTGTTTTGGTCTTGTACAAAGCTGAACTCACCTTTATCTCATCGAAAATTAACTTGTTCTTGACATGATATAGCTGAAACATTTCTGAGTTGGCATTAAATAACAATCAATCAATCACTCAAAGTGTTTGTATTGAAGAAATTTGAATTGAAAGTCAAGAAGATATCAAATATTTATAAAGTTCATTATTTAGCATGAACTTAAATTCCATGATATATATTTGACGCCTTTACCGTGAAATAGTAAAGAATCATGATGTAATATGTTGGCTGTGATAAAGTTTATTAGTCACTTGTGACAGTTCTGTGATTTTCCCGAAATCAAAGGAAAAAATGTCAAAATTACCGATAAAGCTGAAATATTGTTGAAAGTGACGTTAAACACATATCAATCAATAAACCACATTACTAATTCTACTGCCGATATTTCTGACAGGTGATGGCGGATGGACATCTTGGAGTGGTTGGGGTGATTGTTCCAGGACGTGCGCTGGAGGATACAGAGAAAGGACACGAAATTGTACAAATCCAATACCAAATTACTTCAGTAAGAATGAGAAGTGTCGAGACAGCAGAGATTATGAGAAAGAGAGATGCAACACACAACACTGTACTTGTAAGTCTTTGTAGAGCCAGGCATTATTGTCAGAAAACTTTTGAGTAATTTTCGTACTCATACTCCAAAAAAGGGTTGTCTTGATCGTGATCATATGGTAGTTGGATTTACAACTACCTATGCAATCAGTTTCTATCGCCTCTAAAGTTGTGAGTTTGAATTTCGCACATGGCAAGGGGTGCTCGATACAACATTATGTGATAAAGTTTGTCAGTGACTTTCGGCAGGTCGGTGGTTTTCTCCAGACACTCTGATAAATCTGACCATCACAATGTAACTGAGATATTGTTGAAAGTGGCATTAATCACAGAGAACAAAGTATTTATTGGTGCAGTATTCTGATTGGCTGTTTATGCTGATTATACAAAAAAAAGTTCATCGAGTTATGAACGGATCAAAAACGCAAAAGTTCATTAAGTTATGAACGGATCAAAAACGCAAAAGTTCATTAAGTTATGAACGAATCAAAAACGCAAAAGTTCATTAAGTTATGAACGAATCAAAAACAAACAGGTGACAGTGCTCTTGTACAATCAAAAGGCACAAAAATGATATACATTAATTCCAGAAGAATTATTCTATGTTGTAATTTATTTATTTTAGATATACATTAATTCTATAAGAATTATTCAATGTTACTTTCTCTCTCGCTGTAATTTATTTATTTTAGATTCTGGAACAACGTGCAGAAATGACAATGTTGAAATCCAATGTTACGATTACAACACCTACGGCAGAATTTCTGTAACAAGCGCCACCTGGAAGAAAGGCTGTGGTTGGAACTTCAACACGGTTAATCCAAGCGACCAAAATGTGATGAGTGCTCTATCTGGCCACTGTACAAACTATAACAGGTGTAGTCCCACGGTCAACGATGGTAATATTGGATCTTGTAACACTTCGTATACATATAGTGGAAGTTCTTACTCGTACCCGGACTCTTATTGGTGTAATCATTATGGATGGTATTCGTGTGATCGCTCTTTGTCATCTTATAACACCTTGCCATATTATTCCATTTGTGGAAAGTTGGATTGGGGTTATACATGCAAAAGTAAGTGATTGTTGATTTTTGGGTAATTAATGTTGAATGAAGTAAAAAACCTGTATTAAGAGGTCACCTTTGGTTAATTGTTGTTGAATACAGTCAAACCTGTATTAAGAGGTCACCTTTGGGTAATTAATGTTGAATACAGTCAAACCTGTATTAAGAGGTCACCTTTGGGTAATTATTGTTGAATACAGTCACACCTGTATTAAGAGGTCACCTTTGGGTAATTATTGTTGAATACAGTCAAACCTGTATTAAGAGGTCACCTTTGGGTAATTATTGTTGAATACAGTCACACCTGTATTAAGAGGTCACCTTTGGGTAATTAATGTTGAATACTGTCAAACCTGTATTAAGAGGCCACCTTTGGTTAATTGTTGTTGAATACAGTCAAACCTGTATTAAGAGGTCACCTTTGGGTAATTATTGTTGAATACAGTCAAGCCTGTATTAAGAGTTCACCTTTGGGTAATTATTGTTGAATACAGTCAAACCTGTATTAAGAGGTCACCTTTGGGTAATTGTTGTTGAATACAGTCAAACCTGTATTAAGAGGTCACCTTTAGGTAATTATTGTTGAATAGTCAAACCTGTATGAAGAGGTCACCTTTGGGTAATTATTGTTGAATAGTCAAACCTGTATTAAGAGGCCACCTTTGGGTAATTATTGTTGAATACAGTCAAACCTGTATTAAGAGGTCACCTTTGGGTAATTATTGTTGAATACAGTCAAACCTGTATTAAGAGGTCACCTTTGGGTAATTAATGTTGAATACAGTCAAACCTGTATTAAGAGGTCACCTTTGGGTAATTATTGTTGAATACAGTCACACCTGTATTAAGAGGTCACCTTTGGGTAATTATTGTTGAATACAGTCAAACCTGTATTAAGAGGTCACCTTTGGGTAATTATTGTTGAATACAGTCACACCTGTATTAAGAGGTCACCTTTGGGTAATTAATGTTGAATACTGTCAAACCTGTATTAAGAGGCCACCTTTGGTTAATTGTTGTTGAATACAGTCAAACCTGTATTAAGAGGTCACCTTTGGGTAATTATTGTTGAATACAGTCAAGCCTGTATTAAGAGTTCACCTTTGGGTAATTATTGTTGAATACAGTCAAACCTGTATTAAGAGGTCACCTTTGGGTAATTGTTGTTGAATACAGTCAAACCTGTATTAAGAGGTCACCTTTAGGTAATTATTGTTGAATAGTCAAACCTGTATGAAGAGGTCACCTTTGGGTAATTATTGTTGAATAGTCAAACCTGTATTAAGAGGCCACCTTTGGGTAATTATTGTTGAATACAGTCAAACCTGTATTAAGAGGTCACCTTTGGGTAATTATTGTTGAATACAGTCAAACCTGTATTAAGAGGTCACCTTTGGGTAATTATTGTTGAATACAGTCAAACCTGTATTAAGAGGCCACCTTTGGGTAATTATTGTTGAATACAGTCAAACCTGTATTAAGAGGTCACCTTTGGGTAATTATTGTTGAATACAGTCAAACCTGTATTAAGAGGTCACCTTTGGGTAATTATTGTTGAATACAGTCAAACCTGTATTAAGAGGCCACCTTTGGGTAATTATTGTTGAATACAGTCAAACCTGTATTAAGAGGTCACCTTTGGGTAATTATTATTGAATAGCCACGCCTGTATTAAGAGGTCACCTTTGGTTAATTATTGTTGAATACAGTCAAACCTGTATTAAGAGGCCACCTTTGGGTAATTATTATTGAATACAGTCAAACCTGTATTAAGAGGTCACCTTTGGGTAATTATTATTGAATACAGTCAAGCTTGTATTAAGAGGTCACCTTTGGGTAATTATTGTTGAATACAGTCAAACCTGTATTAAGAGGTCACCTTTGGGTAATTATTGTTGAATACAGTCAAACCTGTATTAAGAGGTCACCTTTGGGTAATTATTATTGAATACAGTCAAACCTGTATTAAGAGGTCACATTTGGTTAATTAATGTTGAATACAGTCAAACCTGTATTAAGAGGTCACCTTTGGGTAATTGTTGTTGAATACAGTCAAACCTGTATTAAGAGGTCACCTTTGGGTAATTATTGTTGAATACAGTCAAACCTGTATTAAGAGGTCACCTTTGGTTAATTATTGTTGAATACAGTCTAACCTGTATTAAGAGGTCATATTTAGGACAAAGAAAAAGTGTTTTTTTAAGACAGGTGATCTCTTCCATCGTATGACATTTTCTATGACAAGATGAGAAAAAAGTGACCTCTTCATACAGGTGACTGCTTAATAGAGGTTATGGTATGGACAGATTTGACTCTCTTATGTGCAGTATTATTTGAGCTATTTGTATGACATATATTTTTTTTACATCTTTACAAGTTTGACTAAATAGGCATTTATGATCAAAAGTCTTGAATAAATACAGATTTAAGAGAAAAGAGTCAGATGCTAAATTACTGGTAAAAGTTTAGTTTCTCGTAAAAAAAATTATCTTGAGATTTGTTTTTATAGAATGGATTATGCCTATTTTGAGTTTTTTGCTTTTTCAATTTTATTTTTCTTCAGAAATTTAGTCATCCTGAATATGCATGAAATATTGACACTGAACGTTAAGCAACAATCAGTCAATCAATCAGTCAATCAATCAATCAATCAATCAATCAGTCAAAACTATTTCATTCTGGCCAGTCTTTTATAAAAAAAATAAAAGTTTCAAAAATTTATTTACAAACTGATCTGTAGTATTTTGTTATTTTAAAATTTGAGGCGTTAGAAAACATTGGCCAGATGATTATTTTGTGAAATCTAATAAAAGGGCTCACCAAACGAAGGAAAGTGAATGAATTTCTCGTTTTTGTACGTCCAATGTTTTTTTACAGCTCCCCAATGGGCCTCTTGGACAAATTGGTCAGGTTGTTCAGTCGCCTGTGGACAAGGTACACAGACAAGGACAAGGTCATGTGACAATGAGTATACAACTAAAGATGGAACAAGGAGAACCTGCGCCCAAAGTGGATCAGAATTACAAAGTTATGAAACAAGAGAATGTTTATATAATGGCACACATCCTTATTGTACTTGTAAGTATCTAACAATAGAGTGTTTAATTGTATAATTTTTCAGCAATGCCATGGCGACAAAGAGAGATTGATTTTATACTTAAAAAATGGCCCATATGTGTTTGTTTTATATATTTAATACAGGTATTTTTCCATTTAAAATATGTAGGTTGAAAAAAGCACCAAACCTTAATTCACATTTTAAGATTTTGTATTCTTCCTTAAATGGAGTTTTTCCATTGGAGGTGGAGTCACGTCTCAGTTGAGTAAATGTCCAATTGAGCATACAGATTTGTTCAACGTCACGGTTAGAACCATAGTAAGCGTCATGAATGATTTGATGTCACAATGGCAAACGTCCCAAAGAAATGGAAGTTTTGCCTTCTATCCTGAGATCTGTGGAGTTTACCATCTTATTTTACAAAATTAAAGATTAGAATATTCTCCACTCAGGGAAAATACAGAATTTCTTACTCTTGTAGAGTAGTAAGTGAGTGAGTGATTGTTGTTTAATGCCATTTCAGCAATTTTTCAGCTATATCATGGCGAGAACAAGTTAAGTTTCAATGAGATGATGAAGAGGTTTGCTTTTGTACTAGACCAATATGCTGAGTTGGATTTTTATAGTGCTAGCTCACTGAAACAACAGTCTACGGGTAGACATGTCGCTCCACTCAAACACATTATTCTGATTCCGATCGCGAGCCAACCAGTCTTCGCTCTTTCTCCTTAATGCTGCGTGCTTAACGGAGAAGCAACAAATACCAATTTTATAGTCTTTGGTTTGACCTGATCGGGTCAGGAACCCACGATCTATCGCACTAGAGGTGAGCATGCTAACCATTACATCACCGATGTGTTTTACTCTTGTATAAGATATCCCTGACCTTCTTTATGCTAAAAATTACTTGCTTTAAATCAATTGATCAGTTCTACATTTGACCATCATTTTGTTTTAATTGTTTTGTAGATTGTGGATCTAATACATACAACTATATAGATATTGCTGGATTTTCTAGTTATATTGTTCCTACCTATTATGGTAAGTTAATATTTATTATAGGAAGTTTCCTATAAAAATATTTAACACAGCCCAGTATCCTTTAGGGATCCAGTAGCTTAGATACATTGTATGAATAAAATCTATAAAAAAACAACGTTATATTTTGTTTTGGGCATTTCAACAGAACACAGCTTTTCTCAGCAGAAACCGCCAAAGCAAAATGTTATGTTTATATATATATATATAGAAGTCTAGAAGATTGTGCAACAATACCGATAAAGATGTTACAAAAAATATATTGACAAAAGTTTGTAGAGTTTGTAAAGATTAGATGGTATAATTACAACTCTCTAAATAGTCAGGTGACAAAGTGTGACGTATTAAATATCTTTAACTCCTTCATTTCACTGTAAATTTTGTCAATATATATTTTGTAACATCTTTATTGGTATCGTTGCACAATCTTCTAGACTTCTATAATTTATTTTGTTTGTGCTGCATCGTCATGTCTCGACGATCCGTTACTCATTAAGTTCTCTGGTTGGTAGATTCCCTTAGACTTTATATATATATATATATATATATATTGTTTCCCCCCTTTGCTCTTCAATATTTGATTTTTAGATTTTGTTTTCCGAATGTTTGGGTCTGAACTCCACTGAAGAAATTAAATGAAGAAATAAACATCTACACTCTAGTAATAGGTACAACTGAACCTGGTTATGTCAAAGTCAAATACACATACTATTTTATTATTCAAGTTATCGGGGCAAATTAAGCTAACAATTAAATTATCCCTTGCCAGCTCGTATAAATTATTATTGTTTCCTTTCTAAATCCATTTGGCAAAATTAAGAGACAACACATAATTTAGGCTTGGCTGCTCACAGTAACTTCTTTTTTTTCCTTGCAAAACAACTTTTATTATATAAACATTATCATTCATTCAAAATAAACTATGCAGCCAATAAACTGTAGTGTACGTAACATAGTTACTGTGAACACCTTCGTTAATAAGATTATCAACAATCGTGTATATATCAATCTCAACACCCAACCCTGAATACTGCAAAAACTTTTCTACTCATGTTGGAAATAATGAGGTATGACTAATTTTATCAGTAATTTTGACATTTTTCTTTTGGACTCTCCTAATGATATTGTCAAGTTTCAACGAAATGACTCTCCTACTGAAAGTTATAGGATGGTGTGACCGAAATGACTCTCCTACTGAAAGTTATAGGATGGTGTGAACGAAATGACTCTCCTACTGAAAGTTGTAGGATGGTGTGATGTAAAACACATTATGACGTTACAGATAAAAACAATAATGTCAGTTTTGAAGGTCTCAACAAACATTCAGACTCGTTTACAATACTGTGATAATGTCTGTCTCGACCATCAAAACTGACAATATTCTGTATATATTTGATTGTTTTTTTCAGGTCAATTGTACATACAGGAAAGTGATGTCCATATTGTAAGGTGTTGTGGACTGATAGCTTCATGGCAGTTCTATGCCAGGAGAACTGGAACCTTGTATTTTATTGTGTGGAGAAAGACCGGGAAGGATTTCAATAACACCAGAAACGTTGTGGGTGTTAACACAATATCTGTGTCTAGTAAGTAATTATAAAAGCAAGGGAAATAAGTGTGGCTATTATCAAAAACAGTTGAGTGAGTGAGTGATCATTGTTTAACACCAACTGAGCAATTTTCAACCATATCAAGGCAAGAATTAGTTACATTTGGATGAGATGATGAATATATTATTATTATTGTAGCCCTTACTCTGACCAACAATAAAAGCTCTATTCCTTTGCTTTGATAGGTGTCTAAGTGTAAGGTTGAATAGTATCTCATGTTCATTTACATCCATATCCTTTCTTATTAAAATGTGACGTTTTGCTTCAAAAATTGCAATGTAATATTGTATTGTTGTTAACTTTGATCTTTGTAGGTAGCATGCTGAACAAAGTCAGTACGTACACAGTTCTAGTTGTTAACTTTGATCTTTGTAGGTAGCATGCTGAACAAAGTCAGTACGTACACAGTTCTAGTTGTTAATGTTGATCTTTGTAGGTAGCATGCTGAACAAAGTCAGTACGTACACAGTTCTAGTTGTTAACTTTGATCTTTGTAGGTAGCATGCTGAACAAAGTCAGTACGTACACAGTTCTAGTTGTTAATGTTGATCTTTGTAGGTAGCATGCTGAACAAAGTCAGTACGTACACAGTTCTAGTTGTTAATGTTGATCTTTGTAGGTAGCATGCTGAACAAAGTCAGTACGTACACAGTTCTAGTTGTTAATGTTGATCTTTGTAGGTAGCATGCTGAACAAAGTCAGTACGTACACAGTTCTAGTTGTTAATGTTGATCTTTGTAGGTAGCATGCTGAACACAGTCAGTACGTACACAGTTCTAGTTGTTAACTTTGATCTTTGTAGGTAGCATGCTGAACAAAGTCAGTACGTACACAGTTCTAGTTGTTAATGTTGATCTTTGTAGGTAGCATGCTGAACAAAGTCAGTACGTACACAGTTCTAGTTGTTAACTTTGATCTTTGTAGGTAGCATGCTGAACAAAGTCAGTACGTACACAGTTCTAGTTGTTAATGTTGATCTTTGTAGGTAGCATGCTGAACAAAGTCAGTACGTACACAGTTCTAGTTGTTAATGTTGATCTTTGTAGGTAGCATGCTGAACAAAGTCAGTACGTACACAGTTCTAGTTGTTAATGTTGATCTTTGTAGGTAGCATGCTGAACAAAGTCAGTACGTACACAGTTCTAGTTGTTAATGTTGATCTTTGTAGGTAGCATGCTGAACAAAGTCAGTACGTACACAGTTCTAGTTGTTAATGTTGATCTTTGTAGGTAGCATGCTGAACAAAGTCAGTACGTACACAGTTCTAGTTGTTAACTTTGATCTTTGTAGGTAGCATGCTGAACAAAGTCAGTACGTACACAGTTCCTACACATTTACGTATAGCCATTACTGCTGGTGATATGATTGGTTGGTAGGTATCATAATTAAGCTGGATATTATAGAAGGTAACAATGACAACAAGAAGAGTGTGAAGATATCAGAATCTGTAAATCAAAGGACAGACAACACAATGGACAAAAGGGACAAACAGCAATCTACAAAGATTGAGTAACACGATCCCCACTTAAAATCGGAATGAACATCGGAAGTGTTAGCAGTTCCTGCTCCACTAGTGGCATCCATCGTGTTAATCTAGTTACAAACCCTGTGATAAGTCATGAATGAAGAAAGAACTGGAAAGTGTTTATGACAAGTGGAACATATCTGTGGAAGGAACATTTCTACGTTATGTGGAGAATGCGCTACTTGTCACTGGACTGTGGCATGAAATCATTATTGTAGCCCAGGGTTTTAGTTTAATTCGCTCAAATTTGCATCACATATTTTATTTGGTGTTACTAGCAGCAACTAAAACACATATCTGACAGTATATTAGTGAACATTGTTGTTAAATCATTAGAGCCACTTTGAAGAAAATGCTGGATGGCTCCTTTAATCTCAATTTTAAACAAGGACATATTTTTATGTCCCTGTTGCTAGGCATCAGGATTATTTAGTTTTTCTCATGTCTGTGCATCCCGCATTTGACTCCTGCTCAGGATCATTTAGTTTTTCTCATGTCTATGCATCCCCCATTTGGCTCCCGCTCAATAACTGAAGTTACTAAAAGGAGGTCCGGGGAAATAGAATTTGATGGTTTTTGCACATATTAACGGTAAATGATGTTTTTACATTATCATTTTGCTGTTTCATTAGAGTGTGTAACAGTGCGTACATATTTAACACATTAATTATTTATACTTCTCAGGTATGATAGTAACAGAATTATTGCCTACGGCATGTGTGATTCATCTTACGATTCGTCAACGTCCAGTCACCATGATTACAGGCCCAACTACTGTCCAACACAGACTTTAGTTCAGGAAGGGAATGTTCCTGCAGTGAACAATGTCGTAGATTGGAGCAGTCGTGTAACAGTTTTCTCTAATAAAGCTTTTGCTCTTCAGTATACTACCACAGCAAGTAAGACTCTAGAATGTTTTTTTTATGTATAAAAGTAAATAATTGTGTTTGTTTACATGATGTGGATGCTATAGACAGGTACAGTGAGCCAAAAATAAACCAATATCATTCATACTCCAAACATCTAAATTAATAAACAAAAAAGGAAATATTAAATCTGATTGAAATCAGGTGTTAAAATAAGCTACAGTCTCCTTATCATTTGTCAGATAGAACACGATTGGAGGTCATATCCAGATGAACTTACGTATATGAATACTTATTAAAAAATCAACCATTCAGAGAACTTTATGCCTTTTCATTGGCTGATCACAAGTTCATCTGGACATGACTTCTGATCGGGTTTCGTCAGATATTGGGGGCGTAGCGTATTATAACTGCTAATTATACCCCCGCAAACATAGTTTGGGGGGGGGTAAATAGGAATCGGCCTGTCTGTCTGTCTGTCTGTCCGTCCGTCTGTCGGACCAACTTCCACAACTTTTGTTCGATTTCCACCAAACTTTGTGGAATTTAAGATCATGATGTGTAAACATTGCAGTATAAAGGATTTGATTGTCCATTGAGTTTTACCCCTGTTATGCCTCTTTGGACTTAGACATTTTGAGACAATTCAGTATGCACTTTGTCATCGCAAATTCTCCTACATGATTAATCAGAAGTTCATGAAACTTTGTACATTGCAAGATCCTAATATGAAGATGTGCACATTAGTAGTATATCCTGGTCCATCAAGTTTTCCTAGAATTATGAGTCTAAAAGTTGTGTTCCAAATATGTTTTGGCTCAATTAAGATGATGGGGACGCGGGGGGTATTAGTCCCGCGTAGCAGACAGTTAAGTTATTTTATTTATGTATCAATACGGGACTCCTACGTCCAGCAGTACCTCTAGTTTTAATCATATTGTGAAATATTAAATGTAGAAAATATTTTTGTTTTTGAATTTGTTAAGGAAATATTTTTGATTTTGTTTTTTGAAAACAAATTTCCTGATGCCAATTATTGAACACAAATATATTCATATTTTCTCTGACCTATATTATCAAGGTCGATTATAAATTCTACAGATAGAATAGACTTAATAATATTTCACTATCTAGAGCATTTGAAATCTGGCCTGATAAGAGGGGTGGCCTTTTGGGGGGAAGTGACTTGATAAGATAGGTGGCCTTGGGGGGGGGGGGGGGAGTGGCCTTATAAGAGGTACATGTTTGACGTCTCTTCTACCTCAAGAAAGGCCACTTCTGTTATAAGGACACAATTTCATTGCAGAAGTGGTGGTCTTATTAGAGGGGGGACTGTATTTGGGAATAAATAAACTATCAGGGACTGACCATTTAACTTTTATGGTGATGGTGGTGGGGGTATGAGGGGGCTATGTTTTATTGCCTCACATGAAATAATTTTATTTTTATTTATTTTTTCAAATTTTACTGACTTCTCATTATTTCTGTATTTTTCAGACACAGCTCCAGTTTTCTCTCTGCCAAGATATAGTGTGTCTATACCAGACTATAGTTCAGTAGATTCTAGTGTTATAGCTTTTTATTTTACTGACTCTGATTACTCAGACTTCTATATGGACTATCAACCAGAATATGACAACGATGAATTATTCTACTTCGATACTCAGTCTCGTAAGTTTATTTATAGATCAGGGGAAGTAACTGTTGACTACATTGTTTAGCTCTGTGTAGAGTATGATACTTCTATAATTATAGATCAGTGGAATTAAGGGGATGTAACTGTCAATTACAATATCTAATTGTGTGTAGAGTATGATAATGATCTATTCTACTGTAGTTATAGATTAGTTTATTCTTTAGTTTATGATTATTTTATTTGATCAATGATACAAAGAGGATCAGACACAAGTTTTACTAACTTATGGAGTCTTCTCCTATATTTACAATCATTATTACATTATATTGAGAATGCACAAGAAAACAAGAAAAATACAATTTTATCATATAATATAGCTGAATATAGTAAACGAGTAAAAAGAAATGAGGAAAAAGTATGTGTGTTTGGATGCCGGATGGTGTTTGGTTAGTACATTAAACGATTAGAAATCGTTTAGACCTTTTTATGAATCAAAAAACTGAATAAAAAATAAAGCAATTATCTGCATAGCTTAAGGTTTCGCTTCCTGATGTGAGAAGTGAAGTATTGATCAATTGAGACAAATCGCTTATGCTGAGAAACAGATCATTTCTTATTTCAGAATATTTGGTACAAACAAAAAAGAAGTGGTTCGCATCTTCTTGGGGGGGCACCGCAGCTACACGCTGGGCTAGATAAAATATGAACCTTGTATAGATCATGGTTGAGGAAAGAAGCTGTACATCTAAGTTGTGTTAGCATCACGTTTAACTTTCTATTAATAAAGTTTGGGAACTGAGGTCTTGTATGATTGGCTGTTAAGACGGATAGCGTTTTTGAATTTGGATAATGAATCTAATTTTCTGATTCATTATAGATCACTGGAAGGGGAGATAACTAGATCTAAATATTTTACTTTTATAATGCAAATTCTTAATTAAATGTGGATTTAGCCAGAGGATTATAGAGGATGACCTTGCCACTACTAAATATATATTAGGAGAAGGAGAGGTAGCCTAGTCATATATCTGGAGAAAGGGAGGCAACTGATTCCTCTTGCATTGATTTCTATATTTCTATTCTGATTACTCTTTATTGTTTTTGTGGATTATTAAGCAAGGTATGACAGTGACTCACAACCAACAGTGCATAGTTATGAGTTGTTCACTTGAAACAATTAAGACTGATGTCATCTTTTATCAAATACTAATTTATGAAACCTTTCTCAATTGCCATGTGCAACTTTTGACATAATCTTCAACTTGTTTAAGGCTGTCAAGTATTTGGTATTTGTTAAGAGGTCATGAAAGCCCCATAGATAGATCAAACTACGATACAGACTGCAATCACGGTCCCAATAGCCCCTGACAGTCATAACAAATTTTTCCTGTTTTTTTTTAACAGACACAGTGAATGTGAAGACAACTCTTCCACATGTAGTAGGAGATGCTAACCATGTTTATAAATTTGTTGTCTGGGCTGAAGATTCATGTTACAACAGAGCTACAGGGACTGTTACCATAACAACTTATAATGGGGTATGTATTAAGTAGAGTCACAGGGACTGTTACCATAACAACTTATAATGAGGTATGTATTAAGTAGAGTCACAGGGACTGTTACCATAACAACTTATAATGGGGTATGTATTAAGTAGTCACAGGGACTGTTACCATAACAACTTATAATGGGGTATGTATTAAGTAGAGTCACAGGAACTGTTACCATAACAACTTATAATGGGGTATGTATTATGTAGAATCACAGGAACTCTTACCATAACCACTTATAATGGGGTATGTATTATGTAGAATCACAGGAACTCTTACCATAACCACTTATAATGGGGTATGTATTAAGTAGAGTCACAGGGACTGTTACCATAACAACTTATAATGAGGTATGTATTAAGTAGAGTCACAGGGGCTGTTACCATAACAACTTATAATGGGGTATGTATTATGTAGAATCACAGGAACTCTTACCATAACCACTTATAAAGGGGTATGTATTATGTAGAATCACAGGAACTGTTACCATAACAACTTATAATGGGGTATGTATTATGTAGAATCACAGGAACTGTTACCATAACAACTTATAATGGGGTATGTATTATGTGGTGTCCTCAACCAATAAACCTGACCACCACTATACAGTTATTCAGCTAGGCACCTGTCTTAGGACATATGCCCACCTATTTCTCAAATTGTCCTGAAGAACTTTATAAAAATTAGTTAATTATTAAAGAATGTTCTGAAGAAATTTTTTATAAAACTGGCAATTGTCCTGAAGATTTCAATGTTTAGCTGAAACACTGCTATACTGCTGATACTTTGTTGAAAGTGGCGTTTAACATAATAAATGTGTACGTATAAACCTTTGCTTTATACGTCTACTAGATGTATAAAGTCTCCTGGTACCCTACGTCTTATGTAGAATGAAACACTATCAACACTGATCCAACATGAACTACGCTGTTCAACTTTTATGAGTAAATTATTTTTTTTTGCATATATGACGTTTGAGGATAAACACAATATATGTCCATTGTTCATTGAAAATATAATATTTAATTATAAACGCCCCTCGACAGGAAAGAAAACCATACCACAGACTCTTCCTGTTTCTAAAGCTCGTACAAATAGTTTTTATATTTGCTGACAATGTACATACATTATCTATTTACAGTTAAACCTGTATTAAGAGATCGCCTTGGTGACCAAGAAAAAGTGGTCTTATAAGACAGGTGACCTCTTAATATAATGTAATATGTATTTATTATAAAAACAAATAGACCTCTGCGGTAGATAGTGGGATCGAACCCATCAGGTCAATCCAAACACTATAAAATTGTTATTTGTTACTTCTCCACTATGCATGTAGCAAAGACTGGTTGGCTCAGAATCATGATAATGTGTCCAAGTGGGGCGACATGTCTATCCGTGGTCTGTTGTTTTAGTGAACTAGCACTATAAAAATCCAACTAAGCATGTTGGTCTAGTACAAAGCGTGCCTCATCATCATTTCATTGACAATTAACTTGTTCTTGCCATGATATGGCTGAAAAAATGCTGAACAATCACTCACTCACTATAAAAACAAATCCTTTCTTTATTACAGCCACCAGTATTTACAAACTTACTTTCTTAATTACAGCCACCAGTATTTACAAACTTACCCACCACAGTAGAACTGTCAGAGAACAGAACAGCCGGTGATGTGTTTATGTTTGGTATAACAGACCCTGATAATGATGTGTATTCCTGGAGTATATCAAGTATGGTGCCAGCAAACGACATCTTCTATCTTAATGGTATGATAATGAATTCCGGGCTTTTTAATATCTGTTTCTTTGGATCTTTGTATAAATTATAATATTTACAAATTTCAAAATTAGGAAATGCGGCAGAGGATGTAGTCAAAAGTTCATCATTAACCCTAAAACCTCCTGACTTTTTAATATCTGTTTTGTTTTTTTATCTTTGCATAAATTATAATACTTTCAGATTTCAAAGTTTTCACAGGTGGCAGATGGAGCTATATTTAACTCAGAGACGTTGGCAGATTCCTACAAGATTTATATCACAGCTGATGACGACACGAACACTACTACATGCGGCATGGAAAATAGTGAAAAATGAATCATTAACCCTTAAACCTCCTGACTTTTTAATATCTGTTTTGTTTTTTTTATTCTTTGCATACTCATTATCACATTTACTTAATGATAAGGATACAGTAGTTAAAGTTCATCATTAACTCTCTACAGCCTCCTGGCCTCCTCCTATAATGTCCCTCATCCTTCACATCACATGTCCTTAGATGAGGATTAATTTCTGTATTAATTGTTATTAATTATTTTTTTTAAATGAAACGAGTTCTATATTGTATTACTTATCAGTTAAAAATTGAAAAAATAATCGGATTAAAATTGTTCAATTTGTTTGAAATTTACCTAAAATTATTTATCTTATTTAATTACGTATTTGATAAAATTTAGAATTTTTGGCTACCATAAACAGCCTTGTAATATCTGCAGAAATTTACCCTTAAGGAGATTTACATGTATGTGGGTGGGGATTAAAAACATATACTACATAGGTTCTGAGAAACTTTTCCCAAGATGTCGGATACAAATTTTTCTTGCTAAATTTTAAACTTTATTCACACATTTGGTCTCCACATGAACAGGTTTAAAGTTGATGAGGATTAGATACCGGAACTATAATTTTTCTCTTGAGATTTTGGGAGTGCGGATAATGCACCAATGCGGGTAATATTACGTTACTATGGATACATTATCTTCATTACAGGTAAAACAGTCGTTCAGAAAGATGGAGCTATATTTAACACAGAGACATTGACAGATTCCTACAAGATTTATATCACAGCTGATGACGACACGGACACTACTACTTCTTATCTCATTGTAAACATACTACGACAGACACGGATACCCATGAGTAAGTTTCTTTGGATTAGGATTATGGTGTTTAACGCCACTTTCAATGATATTTCAGTTATATAGTAAGTGTTTTGAAGAAAGAACAAAATTAAGAAATAAATCACGGAAGCCAGAATGTGTTTTGAGTTTTAACATGGGTAAATAACCACATTGGTGGTGTAATGGTTAGCGTACTTGCCTCGAGTGTAGTAGATCGTGGGTTCGAGACCCGATCTTCTCAAGCCAAAGACTATAAAATTGGTATTTGTTGCTTCTCTGCATTGCACGCCTCGTTAAGGAGAAAGAGCAAAGACTAGTTGACTCAGATGTAGAATAATGTGTCCCAATGAGGCTACTTGTCTATCTGCTATTAAAATCCAGCTAAGAGTGTTGGTCTAGTGCAAAGCAGACCTCATCATCATCTCATTGAAAATTAACTTATTCTCACCATGATATAGCTAAAAAATTGCAGAGTTGGCATTAAACAACAATCACTCCCTCACTCACTCCCAATGAGTAAGTTTCTCTGAACTGTACTTTTTATCTATAACTCATAGCAATGAAACACACTCAAACAAAATTATTTCTCACTTTATTGTACAAGCCAATTCTATGTTAGATTGATTGATTGATTGATTGATTGATTGATTGGTGTTTAGATAAATGCATCTCACATCACAATCATTTAAGGCATCACAACAAGAAAACGTTACATGTTGATCTTATACAATGCAGACACCAACGTCCTTTAAAAAAAACTTCTTCTGGCTTTGATATTTAGCTCAACATCTCTCACTTTGTATTAAAACAACAATCAATCACTCATTTAAAAGTAATGTAGTTGTTCAATAGATTGACCACCAAAAACTTTTTAAGCAGCCATACCTTGAACAACAATGGTTTTTTGAACTTGTAAGGTTGCCATATTGGTTTGACATTAGACATTGAAAAAGTCTCTCGGTGAGACAAAATTTTGTCATTCAACAACGTGTTTAATTCTTTATCATTTTGTTTTGTGTACTTGGTGTTGTTTTACAAACCATTAATATTGGCGATGTTTTTTATACTTAAGTTATATTTTTATTTACAGCTTATTATTACTATGACAGACTAGAGGGACAGACAGCCTCACTGTCATGTAATGGTGAAAAAGCCAGCTACAATACTTATGTTGGTTTTGTCCGTCCTCCCGACCCCTATATCATTATTGACGATGTTCGTTACACATACAGAGAGTGTAATCATACTGACATACATGGGGTCGCAGACATGTGTGAAAATAAGACGTCGTGTTCTTTTGAAGTTACAAATGCCAATGTTGGGAGTTCGTGTGGTACAAATGGCGTAGGTGGACTTTACATCATATACCACTGTATCAGTAAGTAATATGGATCAATATCAGTAATTTGGACATTTTATCTTTGATATTGTCAGGTATCAACTTACTGAGTCTGATACTGAAAATTGTTGGTCAGTGTGACGTCAAACCTATTGTGAAAACAATAACGTCAGTTAGATCTTGATATACATTATCACTAGTATCACAGCTCGTCCTATCTGTCTGGCTATTCCAATAATAAGGGCTTATGGTGTTTAAGCCACTTTCAACAATAGTTCATTTATATGGAGAAAACCATCGACCTGCTGCAAATCAGTACATCTCACTGACAAACTTTATCACATAATGTTGTATCGAGTACATCTCACTGACAAACTTTATCACATAATCTTGTATCGAGTACATCTCACTGACAAACTTTATCACATAATGTTGTATCGAGTACATCTCACTGACAAACTTTATCACATAATGTTTTATCGAGTACATCTCACTGACAAACTTTATCACATAATCATGTATCGAGTACATCTCACTGACAAACTTTATCACATAATGTTGTATCGAGTACATCTCACTGACAAACTTTATCACATAATGTTTTATCGAGTACATCTCACTGACAAACTTTATCACATAATGTTATATCGAGTACATCTCACTGACAAACTTTATCACATAATCTTGTATCGAGTACATCTCACTGACAAACTTTATCACATAATGTTTTATCGAGTACATCTCACTGACAAACTTTATCACATAATGTTGTATCGAGTACATCTCACTGACAAACTTTATCACATAATCTTGTATCGAGTACATCTCACTGACAAACTTTATCACATA
Source organism: Bathymodiolus septemdierum (assembly GCA_963383655.1). Lineage (NCBI taxonomy): Eukaryota > Metazoa > Mollusca > Bivalvia > Mytilida > Modiolidae > Bathymodiolus > Bathymodiolus septemdierum. The sequence goes on from OY726525.1 coordinate 67,295,703, forward strand.
ATGTTTTATCGAGTACATCTCACTGACAAACTTTATCACATAATGTTGTATCGAGTACATCTCACTGACAAACTTTATCACATAATCTTGTATCGAGTACATCTCACTGACAAACTTTATCACATAATGTTGTATCGAGTACATCTTGCCATGTTCCAATAATAATTGTGATGTTAAGGGATTGATTGGTAAAATAAGCACATATTTTTAGTCCAAGCAATATGGAACATTACTTGCATAAAGTTAAGTACCTCTTATTTTATATTATCAAACCTCGTTATGTGGAAGTGGAATGAGCTGATGATTCAAATTTGTCCAAGTATTCAAATTTTCTGTAATTAATCAATTAAAGGTAATTATAAAATTTATGTTTCAAGTTACTCAAGAAAACAAATGATCAAAATTCCAAGTTTCGAGACTTGACTATATTTAAATAATTAATACATTTTTAATATTTCTATTTATTTTAAAATTCAACACACCATTATGTATGTTCATTATGTTGAAAGTTCACACATATTCAATTAATGTCTTGCAGAAGATGGAGCGTGGACAACATGGGGCCAATGGGATTCTTGTACCAGATCATGTGACGGAGGGTACCAAACCAGAACTAGGACATGTACCAATCCATCGGCTAACTACTTCAGTAAAAATCAGATCTGTAGTGATAGCCGTGACTATGAGACACGGAGATGTAACACAAAGAGTTGTACATGTAAGATTTAGTTAACAAATCTAAATTCTAAGGAATATCAGCCATTGTTAGAATGGTTTTTAATTAACATACAATCAGAATAGTAAACAATGAATTTTGGAGCTCCTGTAGTCTCCTCAAATATTGTAGATTGTGGGAATCAGTGTCTGGTCAAAACAAAAACAATAACATTGGTATTTACTGCTTCTCTGTTAAGAATTGGGGAGAAGGAGCTGGTTGGTTTGGAATCAGGATGATGTGTCTGAGTGGAACGACATGTCCACCCATAAACTGTTGTTACTATGAGCTAGAACTATAAAAATCCAACTAAAAAGTGTTGTTCGACAATGCCACCAATATCAACAAAATGAACAATTACTTCTTATCTAAGCATGTTGGTTTATTACAAAAGGAAATTCTCATCATCTCATTGAAAATGTAACTGATGTAGCTGAACCATTGTTCACATCACTCAGTCACTAAGGTATCGTTGACTGGGTTTAAACCTATTGAATCATTATTAAGGGACCTCAGTGATATATATTGCTTCAAAATTGCATTAAACACCAAAAATCATAAATTAAAAATTGTGTATCTTTTGCTTCAAAGTGACGTTAACACCAAAAATCATAATTTAAAATTTTGTATCTTTTGGTTCAAAGTGGCATTAAACACAAAAAAGGGGGCTGTCGTGGCCGTGATCATATGGTAGTTGGATTTACAACTACCTATGCAATCAGTGCCTATAACACTGATGTTGTGAGTTTGAATATCGATCAGGGCGAGGTGTACAACATTAAGTGATAAAGTTTGTCAGTGACTTGCGACAAGTCAGTGGTTTTCTCCGGGTCCTCCCGTTTCCTCCACCAACAAAACTGACCGCCATGATATAACTGAAATATTGTTGAAAGTGGCATTAAACACCACAAACCAAAGCAAAAATCATAAGTTAAATTTTTTTTATTTTTACAGTTTCTGGCAGTACTTGTAGAAATGACAAGTTCAAACCAGTGTGTACTAATTTTGACACCAACGGCAGACTACAAATAAGTAAAGGCATGTGGAAACAAGGATGTCAGTGGAACTATAATGATGCTGATCCTTCACATGACATATTGTCTGTCGTTCAGGGCATGTGTCACAACCACTTTAATTGTTCCGTTCCTATAGACGATGGACTGTTATCGTGCAACACAGACTACACATCTAATACAGCGTTTAACTACACAGAGACGTACTGGTGTCATGATAAAGGGTGGTATTCGTGTAATAAGTTACTACCATCACAACATACTGGACGTTACTTCTCTATATGTGGAGCTTTGTACTGGGGATACACATGTGTCAGTAAGTAAGGTGTTGTGATAAAGAATGCCAGCCAAGCACTGAGTATATAGTTTTTGTTCGTCCATATGCACCTTCAATTTTTTACTCCTCTGAAACTAGTGATTGGGATCAATGAAGGTTTTAGGGATAAGTAACTTATGCCATTGTGCACCTCCTGTTTCATTTTTTTGTCCAAGCGATTTTTGGGCTTTCCCACATACAATGGACTTTATTTCCTTTATATGAGAGGGTAGTCATATCCTGTCCACAAATGCTCTTTATATCGTTAAATGGATTTCAATGAAACTTTGAGAGATTCTTTAGTAACTGATGACATTGTGCACCTCCTGTTTCATATTTTGATGCAAATGATTTTTGGGATTTCCTATATCATACAATGGACTTGGCTATTTTAGTTATAATTTTCAATGGCATTTCATATCTTTTTCTCTCAATTTTTATTCAACAGAATATTGAGTCCTTCTTATGGTATGGGTGTGTCGCCATTGTCATTGTTGCTTTCTGTCTATAGGCACAATGTTTTTTGTAGTCGTGTTGTATGTTAGTTGTAACAAGTGCCTATCAACCCTACAGGTATGAATTTGAATCTCACTCATGGTGAGGTGTACTCAATACAATATTATCTGATAGAGTTTGTCAGTGACTTGTGGCAGGTCTGTGGTTATTTTCGGGTACTCCAGTTTCCTCCATCAATAAAACTGACTGCCACGATATAACTGAAATATTGTTGAAAGTGGCATTTAACACTATAACCCACAATGTTTTTTCACAAAAACTTACGATCTGGGATACATTTTGGGGATTCTAGCCCTACCCTTTCCAAACAAGAGGCCCAAAAAGATCTCATATATGGTTGACTAGCTGTAGTATTAAGCCACCGGCGGTAATTCCTCCAAAGTGGAAGTAGAACATGTTTATTTCAGTAAGTACTGACTTTTGATTATTTCACATTCTGATTGGTTGATTTAATGAAGTCTAACATAGAACAACTTCTGACAACCAATCACATGTGCCCACAGTTCTCAGTGGCCATAAGAAAAGTTTGAAGATACCAAAGGGGTAATCAGAAGCCGTAAATCTAAGATACCAAAAGGGTAATCAGAAGCCGTAAATCAAAGGACAAACAATACAATGGCTAAATGAAAAAGGACAAACAATTATTTACAAAACATTACACAGAAAACTAAGATTAAGCAACACGAACCCCATTAAAAACCGGTGGTGAATTCGGGTGCTCTGGTACGGTAAGCAGATCCTGCTCCACATGTTGCACCATAATTAATGTAAACAGTCATGGTAAAGATGGGGTTTTTTCCAAGAAAACAAAATATCCTAAAGGTTCACATTTTTCTTGTGAAAATTTCTATTTTATTTTATTATCTTCCTGTCATAATAATTAAATTTGAATATTTCATTTGAATTTCAGTTCCACAATGGGCTATCTGGTCTGATTGGTCATCCTGTTCTCAAACATGTGGGCGTGGCTATCAAACGAGGACGAGGTCATGTGATAATGAATACACAACAGAGGATGGGCATGTACAGACATGTGCTCAGGCTAATTCTGAATTACAAAGCAGCGAAACAAGAGAATGTCTCCTCAACGGAACACATCCACATTGTACATGTGAGTTATTATCACAAACAATATTTAATAAAAATGAAAAGCAAAAATCTCCTCAACGGGACTCGTCCACATTGTACCTGTGAGTTATTATCACAAACAATATTGTCAAACCTGTATATAAAGGCCACTCAAGGGAACCTGAAAATGTGGCCTTTATGAGCAGTTACCATTTATATACAGTGATTATATGCACTATTCATTTATGGGGAATATGAGGCTGCCTTTTATAGACAGTGATTATATACACTATTCATTAACAGGGAATATGAGGCTGCCCTTTATATACAGTGATTATATGCACTATACATTAAAAGGGAATATGAGGCTGCCCTTTATAGACTGATTTGTTATATAGAGGTGCCCTTTAAGGCAGATTTGACTGTATTTAATCAAATAAAATACCACACCGTTAAAACATTTCCAAATTCAAATATCAAAATCGTAGAAACATAGGTTAAGTTGATATCCCTAACAACTGCATCTGTGGTGTAATGGTTAGCATGTCTCACTCCATTGCAGTTAAGATTATGGGTTTGATCCCTTGTCAAGTCAAACCAGAGATTGTGAAATTGGTATTTGCTGCTTCTCTGCAAAGCATGCGGAATTAAGGAGCAAGAGTGAAGACTGATTTGCTCAGAATCAAGATAAAGTGGAGAGACACGTCTACCAGAGCTATTAAAATTGTACTAATGAGAATATTGATATAATACAAAACGTATTGTCATTTAATTGAAATGTATCTTGTATATCGCCATGGTAATAAGCTGAAAAATTAATCATTTGGCATTAAACACAATCACTCAGTGATTCTTACTATTCAGTACAGTTGAACTCTCAGAAGATACGCTGTGCACATATAAATCATCGTTGGTCAACATACCTTAAAATTGATGGATGAACCTCCTTTTGTCCGAGTTGAAGAGACCAATGAAATAGCAGAGTATTTGAATAAGCCTTGTTAAATCAAAGTTAAGGTTGCAAACTTTGATCTATGACCTATCAAGGGAAACAACTCATCAGAGTTGAAGATAATGATGTGAAAGTTTCACCCATGATGTTGTATTATTTCTACCCTGGAACTACTTTATGCTTCTCAAGGGGAGTAATTCATTACTACAAGTCGTATAAAGTGAAAAATTCTATCTGATCATTATCATGAATTACAAAACAAAATTACATTTTTAACATGAGAATTGAAAATACAGACCAACAGTTGATTGGTGGGCCTCCCCTTTAAAGGGGTTTATGGTGTTTAATGCCACTTTCAACAACTTCCAGTTATACTGTGGCGGTCAGTTTTATTGGTGGAGGAAACCAGAGTACCCGGATAAATCACCGACCTGTCGCAAGTCACTGACAAACTTTATCACATAATGTTGTATTGACATAAACCATGAGTGGGATTCGAACTCACAATTTTAGTGGCATTGATTGGACAGGTAAATCCAACTATCATACAATGATGACCATGAAGCCTTTAAAACAGGATATAATATGATGTAAAGACATATTAAAAAAATGTTTGGTTTTTTTTTTCAGATTGTGGGGAACAGACATATAATTACCTTGATATTGGTACATTGACACCTGTGGCTGACACAAGTCCAGGTATGTAAAATTACAGGCAAACCTGTATTAAGAGGTCACCTTTGGGACCAAGAAAAAGTGGCCTTATAAAACAGGTGACCTATTAAAAGAGGTTGATTCATTTGAAATTTACTATGACGGGACAGGACAAGAAAAAAGTGGTCTTTAAAAACAAGTGATCCTTTATAGAGGGGATCACATGGACACTTTTGACTGTAATTTGGAAAATAGCTATCTGTATATTGCCACATTGTCATTTGGATATTATTACTTTTAGTATTTTGGTCTCCATGTTATAACTACTGATCATTAAGAACTATCGTGTTCGTGATCGTATGGTATTTGGATTTACAACTACCAGTGCAATCAGTGCCATTTGTGAGTTAGGATCCTGCTCATGGTGTACTCAATACAACATTATAGTTTGTGACTTGTGGCATATCAGTGGATTTCTCCAGGTACCCTGGTTTCCTCAACCAATAAAACTGAGCACCATGATATAATTGAAATATTGTTGAAAGTGGAGTTAAACACCATAACCCTAACCCATTATATAAAACCATAACCATTCATATAAATACAAAAACTTATCTTTTTAGCAGGAAATGCTTACCTGCTTGAAAGTGACATAAACATTGTGTCCTGCTGTGGCTTAATAAAACAATGGAAAATATATCCTGTGAAAACTGGTACCCTAAAATTAATTATTTGGAGACCAGTACAGTGGAGCAGAGAAATGTGGAATCAAGCTGGTGTCTATGGTTACCGTGAACTAAGAAAAGTGGTGGGAATAAATACAGTGAAAATAACACGTAGGTTTTTATAGATTTATCATTAGCATTAATGTGATAGCTTTTGCATATGTGTATCGACTGGAAGTGTTATTTGTACACTGAGAGTTTATTTTTCATTTTTCATATGATTTTGATGTTTTTTTTTGTAATGAATTCATCAGGTAAATCCTTTTATTGTGTAACTATTGCCCTTTTGGAGATAAAAGGGGCCCGAAAGTGGATATTTCAAATTTTTAACTTTAATTTTTCATCCAATTTCAATGCAGTTTTTTGTGTGCAAAATTGTCAACTTAATGTGTTATTGATGGGCCATAAAAAAGTCAAAGTCAAAACAAAAAAGAAAAGTCAAATATTTTAAAAGTGTTTGGGAGCAAAGAAATCAAAATGATCCTAATGGAACCTAAACATTGTTTGACAACTGTTGTTTATGTTTATTATACAGAAGGAGATATAAATAGTGTGTTTACGTACATGCCTCCAGACAAGGATCGTATAACTGTTGTAGCAGGAGATAGAATTGGATGGTATGTTATTTAGACGATTTCACTTCAAACTAGCCTAGTATTTGAGTAATCTGGGGTAAAAAAAGCTGAACCTACTGTGAACAAGTCCAAATTTTACTTCAAGCTTACCAAGCAAATGCTATACCCAATTTTGAGATGACCACTGTCGACTAATTGGTTATCAATAATGTATAAGAATTTGAAATAGAATAGTCTTCTAACTTATACAGGACAAATTTGCAGATGTTATTTGCAGCAACATATAAGTATAAATGTATATAAAATTTTGCATTGTATAGAGAACCTTTTGTTGATTTTGAGGATAATTTTTAAGGAATTGATCATTTTGAAGAGATTGATGATTTATCTTTGAAATACATGTGTTTTTAAATGCAAATTGTCAAGGATTATCATAATCAACTGAAAATTGGGATCTGTGGGTAAATGATTAAAAGATAAGAAAATCATCGTATTCAATTAGCAAAAATTAATTTAATCAGTCTAAGAAATAGTTGTATTATGTAGGTATGACGGAGGAGATGATATTATTGGATACGACTCGTGTAATTCTTCTGCCGGCCAATCAACTGATGACCACACAGATTACAGACCAAATTATTGTCCTACGAAGACACGTAAAATATCAACAACAGACCCTAATGATGGAGACCTTGTAGATTGGACTGCTAACTCTATTGCTGATCAAGTTTATGCAATTGAAATTTCGACAACAGATAGTAAGTAAATTTTTAGCTCACCAGAGCCGAATGCTCAAATGAATTTTTCCCTTCACTTGGCGTCTGGCGTCTTCATATTTATCATATTTATACCCTCACTCCTCCGGAGGGGGGGCGGACGCAGGGGGGGGGGGGTATACTGTTTTACCTCTGTTCGTTCTTCCGTCTGTCCGTCCGTCCGCTTTCCGTCTGTCCAAGACATTTTTCATCGCATTTTTATCAGTAATTATTGATGGCAGAAATCTGATATTTGGTCACAAGCTTCATATAGGTATGCCATATTGTGGGAAGCGTTTTTGGACCCGTCAGTTTCCTACTTCCTGTTTGCCGACTTAGTTGGTTATACACATTGAACATATATGCGGGGGTATCATAAGTGAGCATTATCTCACAGTTCATCTTGTTTGATCTTCTTTTCAAGATCCACTGGGCCAAATTGAACCACATTTGGATATGATACTCCCTTGGAAGGTCCTCTTCCAAAATTGTGTCGGGTGACATTGCCTTGATTTAGAGATATCTGACTTCAGATTAGGTCCATTTCCCCATTACTATTCTACCTAGATATATATATAGTCTCGCTATTCTTGGTTCATACTTTGATCATTATGGCTATATATTAGTCAGATATATGACACCTGACCTTCAACTCATTTGCATGGTCTACTGACTTTGTTAAATCTCTGTCGAGTTTTCGTGATTAGACCAGTTTCTCCATTGCCAACAACCCAGGCTCACCATAATTGGTCTACACTTTGATCATGGAGGGTACATGTCAGTTAGACATTTGTCCCCTGATCTTTTATGGTCTACTGGCTTTGATAAATTTTTGTCAAGTTTTCGTGATCGGATCAGTTTCTCCATTATCATATACTATGAACTAACCATACTTGGTCCACACTTTGACCCTAATGGCTATATATTACCCAGATATGTGTCACCTGACCTTCACCTCAATGCATGTTCTACAGACCTTGTTAAATTTATGATACGTTTTCGTGATAAAATCAGTTTCTCCAAATTTGGTCCATCCTAACTTAACTTGAGTTTCATCACACATTTTGTAGAGAGCAGGCGAGACATAGATCTGTATTTACACTTGTTGGTTTCTGTATGTGATTTAGAGTTCAGCTGAATGTTGCATCAATTTAGAATTTGAAAAGTAGTTTTAAATAGATAAGATACAGATCAAGTTTGTTCTTGCAATATACTTTCTAAAAACAACATTTCTCCTAATATTTCTAGTAAGTGACTACATTTTATGTCCTGATTGAGTTAATATGTCATGTCATGTCAAGTCTAATTTAAACTTTATTTCTATGTGACCAAGTTAATGATATTAAAGAGGGTTATGGTGTTTAACGCCACTTTCAAAAATATTTCAGTTATATAATGGCGGTCAATTTTATTTGTGGAGGAAACCGGGGTACCCAATGAAAACCTCTGACCTGTCATAAGTCACTGACAAACTGTATTACATAATAATGTATCGAGTACACCTCACTATGAGCAGGATTGGAACTCACAACTTTAGTGGTGATAGGCACTGATTGCATAGGTAGTTGTACATCCAACTACCATACGATCACAACTACTACAGCCCCCTGATATTAACATTAGGAATAGGTATTAAATTTTGATATTGTGTACTAAAACTGTACTAAAAGTGAACATTCCATTATACTGCCTTTGTCTCAGGTTAAAATGTTTCATCATCTATTTTTAGATACTGCTCCCTACTTTACTATGGTAGCATACAGTGAGAGGATACCAGATCATTCTGCCATAGACACATGGGTGATTGATTTATACTTTAACGACACAGATTATGGTGACTGGTTTGTCAACTATCAGCCTGAATATGATAATGAGGACTATTTTTATTATGATACTAGATCAAGTATGTATTATTAGGTTATTAGGGTACCTAAATTTTCTGGGGTGGGGTGGGGGTGGTTGTTGTTAAATGTTAAATATGCAATTTTTAATTTATGATGTAACAGGAAAGCTCCCCAGCCTAAGGTTATTGGAACTGTAGTAGGTTCATAGCCACCTCTACTGTAACAGGAAGGCTCCCCAACCTAAGGTTATAGGAACTATAGTAGGTTCATAGCCACCTCTACTGTAACGGGAATGCCCCCAACCTAAGGTTATAGGAACTGTGGTAGGTTCATAGCCACCTCTTTTGTAACGGGAAGGCTCCCCATCCTAAGGTCATAGGAACCGGAGTAGATTCATAGCCACCTCTGCTTACTGTGTTAGTGGAAATCTCCTTTAGCTCAGTTGGTAGAGAGGTGGCTTACAATGTGAGAGGTCCCTGGGTCGAATCCCATCAGGGGACATTGCATTTTTTGGAGATAAAATATACTCTACTGTTACAATATCATGACAAGATAAAGTTACATTTAATGAGATGATGATGATGTTAGTACTAGACCAACACACTGTGATGGGTTTATACAGTGTTAGTGTAACATTATAAAAAAGTCCTGGTGTGATATTGGTACAGACAGAATAAAGATACTTAACTAGTAAGGTACATGCTGGCCCATAGACTATTTCAGCTAGTAAAATGTATGACCTTGTGTTGACAGCCCAGCCCTCAGACTAATAATAGGCTAATTTTAAGCTTTTTCAACAAATATTCGACATTTAAAAAAAAAAAGTTTAGAGGTCAAATTGAAATCCAGGTAAGTGAAGCCAGCAGCGGAGTTGCTAGCTGGTTGGCAACATAAAATTGATATGTGGTGTGTGATTTCTTTTCAATTTTCTCTTTATACCAATAGTAAATTCAATATTTTAGATAAGCCATATCAGTATTGACACGTCTTTATATTCTGGTATATGTTATTTTTTGTACATAGTTTGTTGTATTTGTCATAGTTAATTATCTGTTCTTGTTTGTAGAGGGCGTCTATGTGAAATCTACATTACCTCATGTGATAGGTAGACATGAACATACACATTTATTTGTTGTCTGGGCCGAAGATTCCTGTTATAACAGAGTTACTGGAACTGTTACCATAACAACGTACAATGTGGTAAGTTACCATAGAAACACATATTTATTGTCATGCAATATTTAAAGTTTAAAATTAAGGACATGTTTACTGTTGCAGTTAAAGGCCAAATTCCATCCAATCAAATAGTTAAATGGCAATTAAAATTTGTTAGTATAAGATAGTTGAATAATCTCAGAAAATATTTATATACTGCCAAGAAAATGTGTAATAATTGATGGTAAAACTTTCTGTTGATAATTATTATGTATGCCATCTACACTACATTATATTGTAAATGTTATTATTGTATACTGTAAAATATATGTGTATTCTTATAGTCCCATAAGCTGTATTTGCTTAAAGAATAAAGAATTATTATTATTATTGTAATAGTGTTTTAGAAAATTTACCATAACTTTGCTTTAAGTGACAATTTCATTTTCTTGTTGTGTCATCATAATCGACTGATAAATATCAAGCAGATGCTCAACATGAAATGTCTGTTAAAACACAACATGACTGTTTATGATATAATAGTTAGTTTGTATTTAATAGAAGATTTTTTTAACATTTTCTTGGTTAATTTCTTTGAGTAAAACAGAGAATATAGTTATTTTATTACTTAAATGTTGAGGTTTTATGTATTGTAGCCCCCTCAGTACCCAGACTTACCAGAGGATGTAATTATTTTATTACTTAAATGTTGAGGTTTTGTGTATTGTAGCCCCCTCAGTACCCAGACTTACCAGAGGATGTAGAAATCTATGAGGACTGGGAAGGAGGTTTATATACATTTACCAGAGAAGATCCATCTAATGGAGCAGACCCTATCAGCTGTTCTATATCAAACATAGAACCAACAACGAACATATTCTACCTGAATGGTAAAGGCAGTTATGAAATATTGTTGAAAGTGGCGTTAAACACCATAACCCTAACCCTTAAGGTTTCTACTTGAATGGTAAAGGCAGTTATGAAATATTGTTGAAAGTGGCGTTAAACACCATAACCCTAACCCTTAAGGTTTCTACTTGAATTTTTAGTCTGATTAGAAAAATAATGATTTAGAATTTACTTCGACTTTTATGAAAGTTTACCAGTGGTTTTATTGAACAGAAAATCCCCAATTTTGAGAGAAATATCTGCAGCCTGTCCACGGAGCTCCAAAGCAGTCTAGTTCCGCCTTGCAAGATTTCTCTTTGAGGCCCTGAATATTTTAATTGGGAAACATTTAGGGTTAGAGTTATGGTGTTTAACACTATACTTTCAGCAATATTTCAGTTATATTGTGGCAGTAGGGATAACTGAAATATTGTTGAAAGTGTCATTGAACACCATAACCCCATACCCTTAATGTTTCTCAACTTAAATATTTCATAACATTAAGCATTAAACAATGACAAGGAAAGTTTCTTCTACTAAAACAGCTACTCACTGCATCCTGTGTTCAGCTGTTTGATATGAGAGGTGGGTGTTTGTTTTGCTGATATTGGTGGAATTGTTGACAACCATTTCTGTTTATACTCACTTTTCATCATAAGATGTTGTTGCTGTCTGTCAAACATTCTACAAAGTCAACACTTTATCTCATTTATTTACGAATGTTGCAGGTGACACAATTTTGGAAAATTTAATAGAAAATTAATATATATACTAAAATATAATTAGATAACATGCATTCTAAATATATGTTTTTATCCTTTTATTTTTTTCATTTTAATTTGTACATATAGCCTAATTGTTTTATACACAAACATGTTTTATTTCTAAGTGTTTTGTAGAAGAAGAAATTAATTTGTAATATTTGTTCAAACCACAATATAGCTGAAAAACTGCAAAAGTTGATGTTAAGCAACAATCAATCAATCAATCTTTTCATAATGTAAATTGTCAAAGCATTCAAATGAAAATTTAAAAAGCTGATTGGAATCTTGGAATCTTGGAATCAATTGTACATGGAATCTTGGAATCAATTGTACATGGAATCTTGGAATCAATTGTACATGGAATCTTAGAATCAATTGTACATGGAATCTTAGAATCAATTGTACATGGAATCTTAGAATCAATTGTACATGGAATCTTAGAATCAATTGTACATGGAATCTTAGAATCAATTGTACATGGAATCTTGGAATCAAATGTACAGTTTGGTATTTGTTGTTTTTTATTTGATTATATTTGGGTTTGATTAACAAGCATCTCAACTTTGTCAGAAATTGTAAAATCTTGCTGAAGAGATCTAGAGATAGAAACATCAAACTTTAAATGAATTTGAAATGATCAAATTAGGACTAGCTACTCTGTATTTTAACATTGTACTGTATGAAATCATGACTTGTAAGTACTTAATAAACTTTATTGAAAGATAGGAATTTTACAGTCCTCGAAATGAAAATTTGAATTTACTGCTCTGAAGAAGATTCTTGAATTTATTTTTATATAGTTCTAAATAAAAACTGAAAAAATGTACTGGTCCAAACAAAGTTTTATTGGTCTTGGGCCAGAGGACCGGTGCTCATCGTGAGGACTGATTTGAAATGGCCTCCTTAGGACCAGCTATATACAATACAGGATCATGTGACTTTCTGATTTCTGTTCATGGAAACAAATTTTTTTTAAAACAGTAAAAAAAAAAGCAAAGCAAAAACAAAAATAATATGCCAGCTAAGTTGAGAGACAAAAATGACATGATCCTAAAACCAATGTTTTTGTGTTTTTTTGTAGGTGAAACGATTACTTTGAGATCAGACGGAGTGATGAATATTGGTGAATACCTGATTCATCTGTCTTGTTACGATGACACAGATTATGGCACCAGTAATGTTACATTTATAATCAACCGTAACATCACAGCGGAGGGAGATCATGAGGGTAAGGTCTTATGTATTATGTCACAGCTGAATGCCCCCATTTTTCCCAATCCAGAGGGTTAGGCCTTATGTATTATGTAAGAGATGAATATCCCCCCCCCCTTTCCCACAAATACCTTTCGAGGAAAAAATCCTGACAAAATTGAAATTTTAAAGAACAGTGGTATTATTGCTCCACTTAACTATTAACCAATACCCTAAACCCAGACTCTTTAAGCATGCATAAAAGTAATATCTACTCTGATGGAATTTCATTCTACACTTATATTGCTAAAATATCAGTACACAGTAAACATGCAGAATTTATGTGAATTTGTTTTTTTAGCTTAAAAAAATTCCTGATTTTTTTGCCTGTACCATGCCAGGAAAGTGAGCGGTCATGTATCTGTGTTAGGGGTATCGATTTTGCCTTTTTCTACGATTTTGATATTTGATTTTGGAATTGTTCCGACAGTGTGGTATTTTTTATTTTTCATTTTTTTACTCAATATTTTTTTTTTTTTCAGTATATTATTACTACAACACTACAGAGGAACTAGAAGCTACACTGACGTGTGTCCCAGAAAAAGAACCCTATTCTAGTTACCGTGGTTACACTGCACCTATGGACCCTTATATCAAAATCGATGGGGTCCGTTACGTTTTTTACAATCACAAGTGTAATCACTCCGACCCGTATGGAGTCAGAGACATGTGTGAAAGTAAGACAGAGTGTACGTTCAACGTGACGAATGCAAACGTTGGCAGTTCGTGTGGAAGTACGGAGTATGGTCTAAATGGTCTGGCTGGGTTATATATAGTTTACCATTGTGTCAGTAAGTATTTCTTATTTTTTCTGTAAAATGTATAGTAAACAAGTTGTGGAAGATGAATATCATTTTATTTTAGAATGTGAAAAAATATAAGCTTATAAGAGAAAAGTATTTAAAACTGTATGAATGGAAACAACCCTCATATCTCAAACTCGTACAGTTACTCTCAGCACAAAATGTTGAGGAACTTAATAATTTTAGAAAATGTCTTTGTATTTCTATTTTTTATTTTGTTTATTGTTATTTGTCATCTATAATGTTTGTCATCCTCCACTGTTGTTGTTGATTTTGTGTGTAATTTATGTATTTATGCTTGATTATTGGTGCATTTAAGATATTTGTTTATGACCTGTCTAAACTGAACAAATGTGCGACCAACCTGTTCAAAATAGGCAGGTTTTCAGATAAGAGACATGTTAAATTTACAGATATTTCAGGCATTGGGGCTAAATCTAATGGACACTGTCATATAGTATTTTTAACCCCTGAAAAATTAACCCTGTGTTCAAAATTACCATATGGTATTTTGACCCTAGGGTAAAATTTCAGTCATAGTCTTTTAAACCCCATCATATGATAAATTGAACCCCCTTATGTTCACAAAAGAGGGGTTCATAATAACATTGGCAGGGGGTTCGATATACCATGGACAGGAGGTTAATTATTTTAATGATAATGTTTTTGTAACTATGATGGCTATTGATATAAGAGCAATGTTTTTATTTATCCTGCAATTTAGTTAGTTTTTGTCATAATAAATAGGTTGAAATAAACTTGCTTTATTATGACAGTGTCATAATAACACTTTTCATATTAGCCTAATAAAGCTATTAAGCCACACCCCTGTCATAATAACACTTTCACATTAGCCTAATAAACTATTAAGCAACACCCCTGTCATAATAACACTTTTCACATTAGCCTAATAAAGCTATTAAGCCACACCCCTGTCATAATAACACTTTTCACATTAGCCTAATAAAGCTATTAAGCCACACCCCTGTCATAATAACACTTTTCTCATTAGCCTAATAAAGCTATTAAGCCACACCCCTGTCATAATAATACTTTTCTCATTAGCCTAATAAAGCTATTAAGCCACACCCCTGTCATAATAACACTTTTCACATTAGCCTAATAAAGCTATTAAGCCACGCCCCTTACCGGAACTACTATTGCGATATCGATGAGGTTTCCGTTATCTTTTTTTTTTTATCAATAAATTAAATAACTTTTTTTGGTGCAAATTTTTTTGCAGGATTAATACAATATTTATTTTACAGAGGATGGTGGGTGGACAACATGGGGAGAATGGGATGAATGCTCCAGAACTTGTGGAGGTGGATGGCATAGAAGAGAGAGAAACTTTACCAACCCTGAACCTAATTACTTCAGTGCGAGGGAAGTCTACGAGGATAATATTTATTATGACATGGAACGTTGCAAAACACAAGACTGTCCATGTAGGTATACCTGTGATATTTCTCAATGGCTCCATCAGGTTATGGTCATGGTGTTTAACACCACTTACAACAATATTTTACTTATTTCTAATGGTTAGTTTTATTGGTGGAGGAAACAGGAGTACCAGGAGAAAACCACAGACCTGCTGCAAGTCACTGACAAACTTTATCACAGAATGTTGTATCAAGTACACCTCGCCATGAGTGGGATTCGAGTTGACAACTTTAGTGGTGATAGGCACTGATTGCATAGGTAGTTGTAAATCCAACTACCATAAGATCACGGCCACAAAAGCCCTCCAGTTTTCATATAAGATTTTCTGTGAGGGGGTGGTGGTATGAATTTATTCTCTTTTTGTAGCTCAGATTAAATTACTAACTGCATAAGTTATTTTATTGAAGAAAGTTAGGCATTATTTCATTGAGGACATAAAATTAGGTCATTATTCAACCCACAAATCGTAGATTTAAATAGTGAAAATCTCTCTTGAATTTATGAAAGTCTAAACAAGAGTTGTCCATCCTGTGATATGTCGTTGAACGGTTTTAGGAATATAAAAATCTTCAGCATTATTATACCTTACATATTTTTTTTACTATATAGAATTAATAAGACAATGTGGAAGTTTTACGGAAAATTTGCTGTCAAGGGAGACAACCCAGCCAACAATCCAAATAGATATATTTCTGTCCTGTTCATTAATTGCATTTTCTATACGAGAAATTATTTTGTTGTCTTCTTTTAAACAAAATATTCACGTTTTAAACATCGTAGAGTAGTTTTTGTATATTAAATCGGTTATTGCCTTCATATGATGTGAATATCCAGTTGTCAACCCTCAAGAAGTACAGTATTTTAAATTGCTTGTATGAAAACAAAATATTGATTGATTGATTGATTGATTGATTGGTGTTTAACGTCCAGCGAGCAATTTTTCAGCTATGTTCAGGACGATATCGTTTATATATATATATATATATTATTATGTGTATTGCATGTTTTGAAATTCATTTGTATGTAGCACTTTTTATACCCCCCGCAGCAAAGTTGTAGGGGGTATACTGGTTTCACCATGTCCGTCTGTCCGTCCGTCTGTAGACAAATCCTATGTCGTATGATAATTGAGTTGTGTTTCTTAGAATCTTTTAAAATTTTATCAGCAGCTTACCGATGAAGAGAGGAGGATCTCTTTCACTTTTGATGATTTTCACTTGGACTTGATATGACGGAAAATAGGATTTTTACCCTATGTCATATGATAACTTGAGTAGTGTTTCTCAGAATGTTTTGAAATTTTATCAGCAGCTTACCGGTGAAGAGAGGAGGGTCCCTTTCATTTTTGGTCGGAACAATCAGTAATGTTTTGGTTATGGAAATAGGTTGGACAGATGTGGGGAGCGGGGAGTATATCTTAGTGAGCTGTGCTCACGGTAATACTAGTCTATTTTTAAAATAAAAAATTAAAAAAAAAAAAATTACAGATTTTCTTCTGGGAAAACAACCATCCTCTGGTTGACAACTTTCGATGTTCCCTTCATATGAAGGCAATAATTGTATCTTGTTACTTTTTATTTCTAGACAGTGGGAGTACCTGTAAGATGAATAACTTTGAACCAGTGTGTAACAGTTACAACACAAAAGGCTACCTGACCATTACACAGGCTAACTGGACGCATGGATGTGCCTGGAATTACAACACAGTGGACGTGTGGCATGATGTCACGTCTATATTACAAGGTTACTGTGGCAACCATTACGACTGTGTGGAGATGATGAGTGACAGCAATATTTTATCATGTAGTACCGATTACTACCACTATTCCTACCATAATTTTAGTGATACGTTCATGTGTAAACAGACGGGATGGCAGATGTGTGAACGCACAAATACGTCAGTTCTAAACCATAGGTTCATGTCGTACTGTGGAATAGTTTACTGGGATTATAACTGTACAAGTAAGTAGGAATTATCCTGTAGAGTGTGTGAGTGATTGTTGTTTTAACGCCAAATGAGCAATTTGCCAGCTATATCGTGATGAGAACAAGTTACATTCAATGAAATAGTGATACTAGACCAACACCCTTAGCTGGATCTTTATAGCTCTAGCTCACAGAAACAACAATCCACAGATAGACATGTTGCTCCACTCAGACACACTATCTTTATTCCATGCCAACCAATCTTTGCTCTTACTCCTTAATGCTTCATGCTCATTAGAGAAGCAACAAATACCAATTATATAGTCTTTGGTTTGACTTGCCGGGGCTCGAACATATGATCTACAATACTTGTCTCTGGTTTGACTTGCCGGGGCTCGAACACATGATCTACCATACTTGTCTTTGGTTTGACCTGCCGGGGCTCGAACACATGATCTACCATACTTGTCTTTGGTTTGACCTGCCGGGGCTCGAACACATGATCTACCATACTTATCTTTGGTTTGACCTGCCGGGGCTCGAACACATGATCTACCATACTTGTGACGAGCGCTCTATTGTCCACCACCGACAACAGGTTTATTGGAAGAAGTAACAAATACCAGTTATAGTCTACCCACGATCTACTGCACTCGAGGTGAGCATGCTAACCATTACACCACAGATGGGGTTATTATAGATGATGTGTTAAATTCTAATTGTACATGTAAGTGGTCCTACTCTTTTAGAGTTTAGATGACTTTTTAATAATCAGTCATAATCTAGAATGTTAGGTGGGACAATCCCGCACAAGGGTTCACATTTTCACATCAGAAATGAGTTTCAGATGAAAGACAATGTGAATCAGAGGGTGGAATCTCACATTATTGAACATCGCTGATTATTTTTCTTGCATCATTTGGCAAATTATATTTATGTTCAACTAAAAAATTCTGCATGAAATGGTTTGTTTTTGCAACATTTTTTACATTAAGATGCAATGTTTTTCATATTTCAATACCAAAATGGGGTCTTGTGATGCGAGATGCACAAATTTCACTTAGGTATGAAACCAGTGTACAATGCATATATGAGATGATAACAAATGTATCTGTCATCCAGTAAAGCTGTTCAAAGTCTTATGGATGGAAGTTTCAGGCTTGTTACAGGGTCTATTATTGTCAATGATATGAATATTGTCTTTTTTTTTAAGTTCCACAGTGGGCAGACTGGACAGAATGGTCTGGCTGCCCTGTTACATGTGGAAGAGGCTCTCAGACTCGTACCAGGATGTGTTTTATTATGAACATGATATAAATATTGTCTTTTTGTTTCCGTTCTGGACAGAATGGTCTGTGTGCTCTGTTACATGTTGAAGAGGCTCTCAGATTCGTACTAGGATGTTTATTATTGTGAACATGATATAGATATTGTCTGTTTTTTCAGTTCCACAGTGGGCAGATTGGACAGAATGGTCTGGGTGCTCTGTTACTTGTGGAAGAGGCTCTCAGACTCGTACCAGGATGTGTGACAATGAATTTGATACTACAGATGGCTATCAACAAAGATGTAACCAAGCTGGATCAGAACTACATAACCTGGAAACAAGAGAGTGTCCACTTAAAGGAGCTCATGATTTCTGTACATGTAAGATTTATCAGGCTGCGCCACTCATTTGGGTTAAAGTTATCGGTGTTCACCGTTACTTTTCAGCCCTATAATGACTACATGAGTTATTAGTGGTAGAGGTGTACAATGAAATCTCATGATATAGCAAGTTGTACAATGAAATCTCCGGTCATGATATAACAAGTTGTACAATGAAATCTCTGGTCATGATATAACAAGTTGTACAATGAAATCTCATGATATAGCAAGTTGTACAATGAAATCTCATGATATAGCAAGTTGTACAATGAAATCTCATGATATAACAAGTTGTACAATGAAATCTCCGGTCATGATATAACAAGTTGTACAATTAAATCTCTGGTCATGATATAACAAGTTGTACAATGAAATCTCTGGTCATGATATAACAAGTTGTACAATGAAATCTCTGGTCATGATATAACAAGTTGTACAATGAAATCTCATGATATAACAAGTTGTACAATGAAATCTCTGGTCATGATATAACAAGTTGTACAATGAAATCTCCAGTCATGATATAACAAGTTGTACAATGAAATCTCCAGTCATGATATAACAAGTTGTACAATGAAATCTCTGGTCATGATATAACAAGTTGTACAATGAAATCTCTGGTCATGATATAACAAGTTGTACAATGAAATCTCTGGTCATGATATAACAAGTTGTACAATGAAATCTCTGGTCATGATATAACAAGTTGTACAATGAAATCTCAGGTCATGATATAACAAGTTGTACAATGAAATCTCTGGTCATGATATAACAAGTTGTACAATGAAATCTCTGGTCATGATATAATTTCCGTTCTTAGGAAGATGTCTGTAAACTGTGATATTAAGGTGGGTATTCAGGGTCACAATCTACATCAGTAGTGTTAGTCTTGAGGTCAAGAGTCAACGATCTTAGCCACTCGGCCACCCATGCACCTCCAGCTATTTAAGAGACTATTATTGACACAATTTATCCTTTATTTCATATGTTAATTAGTTTCATACCACATTAAAGCTCACATAGCTCAAAGAGGAGAACAAGGGTTCAAAATGTTGAAGGTCCAAGAAAGATCCTTGACCTTAAGCTACTGACTTCAGACTTTCATATATGGTATTAGCTGTGCCTGAAGTGTGTTATCATCTTTTTGACACTTTAAATTACTTGAAATGTACATGAAATGAATTTGCACATAAGGTATTATTGGGACTTAAATTTAATTGTGTTTCGTGCCAGTCCAGGTTTATTCTTAATAACGAGTTCTATGTGGTTTGGTTGTTGATTTACAGTAGTCCCCCACTTATAGCCCCACGGCCACTAATGGCCACCTTATGAATAGGCCAGATCTCAGATGTATTGATTTACAGTATTCCCCCACTTATAGCCCCACGGCCACTAATGGCCACCTTATGAATAGGCCAGATCTCAGATGTATTGATTTACAGTATTCCCCCACTTATAGCCCCATGGCCACTAATGGCCACCTTATGAATAGGCCAGATCTCAGATGTATTGATTTACAGTATTCCCCCACTTATAGCCCCACGGCCACTAATGGCCACCTTATGAATAGGCCAGATCTCAGATGTATTGATTTACAGTATTCCCCCACTTATAGCCCCACGGCCACTAATGGCCACCTTATGAATAGGTCAGATCTCAGATGTATTGATTTACAGTATTCCCCCACTAATAGCCCCATGGCCACTAATGGCCACCTTATGAATAGGCCAGATCTCAGATGTATTGATTTACAGTATTCCCCCACTAATAGCCCCATGGCCACTAATGGCCACCTTATGAATAGGCCAGATCTCAGATGTATTGATTTACAGTAGTCCCCCACTTATAGCCCCACGGCCACTAATGGCCACCTTATGAATAGGCCAGATCTCAGATGTATTGATTTACAGTATTCCCCCACTTATAGCCCCACGGCCACTAAAGGCCACCTTATGAATAGGCCAGATCTCAGATGTATTGATTTACAGTATTCCCCCACTTATAGCCGCACGGCCACTAATGGCCACCTTATGAATAGGCCAGATCTCAGATGTATTGATTTACAGTATTCCCCCACTTATAGCCCCACGGCCACTAATGGCCACCTTATGAATAGGCCAGATCTCGGATGTATTGATTTACAGTATTCCCCCACTTATAGCCCCACGGCCACTAAAGGCCACCTTATGAATAGGCCAGATCTCAGATGTATTGATTTACAGTATTCCCCCACTTATAGCCCCACGGCCACTAAAGGCCACCCTATGAATAGGCCAGATCTCAGATGTATTGATTTACAGTATTCCCCCACTTATAGCCCCACGGCCACTAAAGGCCACCTTATGAATAGGCCAGATCTCAGATGTATTGAGATAGTCAAATACTACTAATCTGTCCCCTCAAGAGAGACCACCGTTCTTATAAGGCCACTCCCACCTGATGCCACCGTCTTATCAGGCCAGATTTCAAATGCATTGAGAGTGAAATACTACAAAATTGTCCCCTTCAAGAGAGGACACTCCTCTTATAAGGGCACTTTCTTCATCACAGAAGGAATGGCCTTATAAGAGGGGTGGGGGGCTACTGTTTAACAGATAAAATATGGCCTTATAAGGGGAGACAACTGTTTAACAGATAATACATATTTATATTGTAGACTGTGGTAATGGAGCATACAGTAACTACCATACCTTGTCAACGACGGTATCTTCTTATAATAATGACACCATGTCAGGTAGGTCTGTTAACAAATACTGACACCTTGTCCACTAGGGCATCTTCTTATAATACTGACACCATGTCAGGTAGGTCTGTTAACAAATACTGACACCTTGTCAACGACGGTATCTTCTTATAATACTGACACCATGTCAGGTAGGTCTGTTAACAAGTACTGACACCTTGTCCACGAGGACATCTTCTTATAATAATGACATCATGTCAGGTAGGTCTGTTAACAAATACTGACACCTTGTCCACTAGGGCATCTTCTTATAATACTGACATCATGTCTGGTAGGTCTGTTAACAAATACTGACACCTTGTCAACGACGGTATCTTCTTATAATACTGACACCATGTCAGGTAGGTCTGTTAACAAGTACTGACACCTTGTCCACGAGGACATCTTCTTATAATAATGACATCATGTCAGGTAGGTCTGTTAACAAATACTGACACCTTGTCAACGACGGTATCTTCTTATAATACTGACATCATGTCGGGTAGGTCTGTTTACATATACAGATACAACATAATGTGATTTTTGTGGATCAGTTGTGCCATGCCGATGTTTTTTTTTCTGCTAATCCACTACCTCAGTTTCCAATGCAAATAAAATGGATCACAGTGGTATAGATAGAATATTGTTTAATGCAGCGCTTAAAACACCTGTAACCATAAGTCTATCAGCTACTGCATATTCGTGAAATTAAACCTGGATATGCATTAATCCTCGATCTCCAAAACATTGGCTATTTTATTGCTTTGTCAGAATTTCACATCTACCATTCGTCGTCCACCATTTTGAATAATCTCCACATTTTTGTTTGTTTGTTTGTTTGATGGTGTTTAACACCACTTTCAACAATATTTCAGTTATATCATGGCGGTCAGTTTTATTGGTAGAGGAAACTGGAGGATCCAGAGAAAATCATCGACCTGTCGCAAGCAACTGGGAAACTTTATCACATAATGTTGTACACCTCGCCCTGATGGAGATTCGACCTCACAACATCAGTGGTGATAGGCACTGATTGCATAGGCAGTTGTAAATCCAACTACCATATGATCACGGCCACGACGGCCCCACCTTTTTATGTAAATGAGGTTCTACTTTCTTTTCTCCCTGTCTTAAAAGATCTAAAATTTGTAGTTTGTTTGGTCTCAGTTGAAGATTATCAACCACATCAGCAGTGTAAATATTATTGTGTGGTAGATTGTGGGTTCAAGATCCAATCGGGTCGATCCAAAGACGATAAAATTGGTATTTGTTGGTTCTTCCCTAAGCATGCATCATTAAGGAGAAAGAGCAAAGACTAATTGGCTCGGAATCAGTATAATGTGGACAAGTGGGTCGACATTATCACATGTCTAACTGCGAATTATTGTTTCAGTGCGATAGCACTATAAAAATTCAGCCAAACGTTTTGATCTAGTACAAAGCGGACCTAATTATCATCTCACTGAAAATTAACTTGTTCTCGCCATGATATAGCTGAAAATTGCTGAGTTGGCATTAAACAACAATCACACACTCACTCAAAATATAGTTTAGTGAAAAATCTTACACCAATGTATGCTGAGAGGGAAATATCTTCTTCTGATATGACAGAAGTGATATTCTGTTCTCTAAAGAGAGGTAATATAGCCTCTGTTTCAGATCTTGATTAATTCTGTCTTTTTTTTTACACAGGAAATGCTTACCTGTTGGAGAACGAGATTGATGAGGTTACCTGTTGTGGCAAGATTAAACAATGGAAATTTATGGCAAAAAATACTGGATCATTAAAATTTATTGTCTGGAGAAAAACTACTCATCCTGGGATTAATTATAACCGAGTAGTCATTGGTACATACAAAGTGTATGTCTCTTGTAAGTTTTACTCAATCAACGTACATGTAAGAAGTTTACTCAATTTTGTGCTCATTTGTTTTTATAATACAGTAGTCCCTCCTGTTATATGGCCTCTCCCACCAAAGGCCACGCCTCTATATCAGACCAGATTTCAGATGCACAGAGATAGTAAAATACTACTGATTAATCCCCCTCAAGAGAGGCCACCCCTATTTAACAACCACAATTTTACTGCCGTTGGTGTGGCTTAATAAGAGGGAGACCGCTGTTCTGATTTAAACAAAATATGTTTCTGCTACACAGATTATAATCCATTTTGCCCTAATTATTGCTATAACATCCAGTAACTTAATTTCTCTTATAGTTTATTGTTGTTTATCAACATTTTAATAAACCACATGTACACTGGCAGAGATAGATTAGGACTATAAAAGTCCAGTGCAGGATGTTGGTATGGTAAAAAAATGTTCTGACGGCTTTATCAACAATCACTCAAATTTTACAATCATATTTTGTTGTCTTGGAGTTATTTCCCTTTGTATAGTATACACTCTATGTAAATTCGGCTACAACAAATGTACTCGGACGAAGTCCTAGAAACAAGGCCAGGCATATCTGCCATATGTCAGGTTAGTAATACAGACTCTTGAGAGCCTCTTTTTGTTTGTTTTAGCATCTGGATATAAAACGTACACACCGGCAACATCAGAACAAATAACTGTCATTCCTGGTGATTTGATTGGATGGTAAGTATTATTAAAGTTTCAGTTGTTAGATTTTTTAGAAGTTTTTTAAGATTTGTGGAGTCATAAAATCTTGCATTCATACATACTTTGCAATTTTGTGTATTATATTTACTTATAAGGAGTATTATACTCACTTTTAAGTAGCATTTATAAAGAAGTATTATACTCACTTTTGAGTAGCATAAAGAAGTATTATACTCACTTTTGAGTAGCCTTAATGGGTATTGTACTCACTTTTGAGTAAAAAAATACCCCTTTGTCGGAATAATTCCAATATCAAATATCAGAATCGTAGAAAGAGGTAAAATCAATACCCCTAGCACACAAATACAGTCAAACCTGTATTAAGAGGTCACCTTTGGGACAAAGAAAATGTGGCCTTATAAGACAGGTGACCTCTTAAAAGACGATCAATTCATATGAAACTTTCTATGACAGGGCAAGAAAAAGGTGACCTTTTAAAACAGGTGGCTGCTTAATAGAGGTGACCTCATGGGCAGGTTTTACTGTACATGACTGCTCTGGCTTGGAGCAGGCACTGCAATAAAAAGTGGCAGGGTTTAGATAGTTTTAGGGACCCAAACCTTTTAATGAAATGATGGAAGTCAAGTATTTTCCATGTGTGAGTAAAATGCCAACCCTAAATGTTATAAATCTTGAACATTATACACAATATATTTAATCTTCACGAGAAAAAAGTTGTCACAGGAATATACTATTGGTTCTATCTAAGTGAGCCTATAGCCTCAACCATTCATTGTAATTTTAATGCCTTGGTGTGTATTATGCATGACTTATTACGGTATCTTGATGCATCTCTATGATACAGGTATGAACCACATAGGTAATGTAATGGTTAGCGTGCTTGCCGTGAGTGTGGTAGATCTGGGTTCGAGCTCCAGTCGGGTCAGACGAAAGACTATACAATTAGTGTTTGTTCTTCTCTGCCAAGCATGCAGTACTAAGGAGTAAGAACAGTTGGCTCAGAATCAGAATAATGTGTCCGCTTGGTGTGATATGTCTAGCCGCGGACTGTTGTTTCAGTGAGCTAGCACTATAAAAATCAAGACTTCATCATCATCATCATCTCATCAAAATGTAACTTGTTCTCGCCATGATATGGCTGAAATATTGCTCATTTGGCGTTAAGCAACAATCACTAACTCACTCAAATGATTGATTTGTTGATTGGTGTTTAATGCCAACTTAACAGTATTTCACTCAAATAAAAATAAAACATGTCGATATTTTTGAAGTTACGTCTTCAATAAATTACTGTAAAATGAAACTCATGATTCTGTTACAGTATTTGTGGGGTGAGGGTTATGGTGTTTAGCACCACTTTTAACAATATTTCAGTTATATCCTTGCGGTCAGTTTTATAAGAGGGGGAAACCAGAGTACCAGGAGAAAACTACTGACGTGCCATGCCGCAAGTCACTGACAAACTTTATCACATAATGTTGTATCAAGTACACCAATTGCTCATTTGTCATTATTTGTTGTTAAGCAATAACTCACTCACTCACTCACTAACTTACTCATCACAGGTATGATGGAGGAAGGAATATCATTGGATATACCAGCTGTGACTCCATGTACAATCCATCAACAAATGACCACATCGACTTCCGTCCAAATTATTGTCCCACAAAAACTTACAAGATCACTACCCCTGAGCCTGTGGATAATAATATGGTGGACTGGAATACAACAGCTATCATTGATAGAGACTATGCTATAGAATATATAACCACACCAAGTAAGCTTTAAACATTGTACTTTTCAGTGTGTTTGACTTGTATAATCTTCAAAGACAAAGGGAATAAACCCAATCGTAACTACTCGGCCATTCTCGCTACCCTGCAAATAACCTCGTACGTAGGTGGCGGATAAATAGAACTACTTTGCGGATAAATATAACTACTTTTCACATGTCAATTACATGAAAGTTTGATAAAGTTATATTTTAAACAATTTTCTATATTTCAATTATTTTCATGGATAAAAGTTAAAGTTTTAATTAGTTTTGCAGGATTAGATTTTACTTAGTATGTCTTCCATATTGGATTTTCGTGGACTATATTCTTGTGCGGCTTAACTTCCGGCAAACAATTTAAGAAGAATTTCTACTATCTATGTACAAGGTTATTTGTAGGGTAGCGAGAATGGCCGAGTAGTTACGATTGGGAATATATCCTCTTCCCCCTTTTTTTTGTCCATGATGATTTTCGTTCTCCACAAGAATTCAATGAATATGTGAAATTCATGTTTTCTGCTGAAACTTGACATCTCTTCTATATTTGGTTACAATTTTTTTTTTATTATGAAAAATAGAAATGTAAATTTGTATATTTCTAATTTAGTGTGTGTGACAGACACATGTCTGGAATAATCTACATCAGGTTCAGTCAAAATAAAAAATAATTGTGACAGACACGTGTCTGGTATAATCTACATCAGGTACAGTCAAGATAAAAATAATTGAACGTCAAATGATTTGAAAGTCTTTGGGAGCAAGTAAACAGGATAGCCAAAATAAACTAAGATTATTTTTGATTTGTTTGTTTGATGATGTTTAACGCCACTTTCAACAATATTTCAGTTATATCGTGGAGGTCAGTTTTATTGGTGAAGGAAACCGGAGGACCCATAGAAAGCCACCGACCATAATGTTGTACATCTCGCCCTGATCGTGATTAGAATTCTCAACTTTAGTGGTGATAGGCACTGATTGCACAGGTAGTTGTTAATCCAACTACCATACAATAACGACCATGACGGTCCCCCAGCAACATTGAAATTATATCTATTTTTTTCATATAGACACATACTTCCATTATTTTTTTCATATAGACGTATACTTCCATTATTTTTTTCATATAGACGCATACTTCCATTATTTTTTTCAGATACTGATCCATATTTTAGTTTACCCAAGTATAAGGTGTTAATACCAGATTACACAGAGGTTGACACCAGTGTCATAGGTTTCTACTTCACTGATGATGACTATGCAGATTTTTATAATGATTACAATCCTGAGTATGACAACAACCCATACTTCTACCTGGATACCACAAAAGGTAAAACAAAAATATTGATATCTTTTTTTATTTAGTTTTTAATTTTTATTAAAAAAAATATTTTTAGTTCATGTGGCCAAAGGTCATGTAGGCTTTTGCCATCTCTTGGTGTTTGTCGTCTGTCCGTCATATGTCATAAACTTTGATAAATTTTGATAAAAGATCACTTTTAAAGGCTGTCAGAATTGAATTTTTTTTATATATTAAAAGTTGCCAATATTCAATGTTTTATACTAATTGCAGTTGAAATTTTTCATAATATCATACGTAAATAGCCTAGAACGAAGGAAATACGTCGCTATTTGATTCTCTTGCATCCAGTAAAGCATTCAGTGTTTACACGCGCAATATTCATACGACCTGACAGTGAACTCATTCGGGAAAGCGTTTGCGCATGTGCGAAATTGTTTGTTGATGAAAGAAATGTGCACATGGCACAAGTTGAATCATAGAAGAATAAAAACATTGACGGATTCTATACGAAAACGACACAAAAAGGAGGATTCAGCAAGCTTTGTGTAAAAATTAAAAAAAGATGTTATACCGACCTACTCCATTTTTCAACACGTAAGCATAATTTAGTATATTTTTTCGGCTGGATCACATTTTGACAGTAGAATTGCATCGTAGTTTTTTATATATTCTTTTTTTCAGGAGAAAACGCTAAGTGATATCTATTTTAAATTAGAGACTAAAATAATGAACTTCACGTCTGGTTTTTTTCTAAAAAAATTTAATCAAGGCACCTCAAGTGTTGTCAATATTATGCAATACAATTTATTTACAATTTTCCCTTTATCGGGCCCCTTTGCAGAGTTTGGTTTTGTTTTTATTGATTTCATCACGTATTTCCGATTTTAAGTGTCACTCTTACTAAATACCATTATATAATATTAACTGATTACCCCAGGATCCAATTTCATAGATATATTTCTTAAATTATATTAATTCTAACGAATTTACATGCACCATGGTTCCTTGGTTATTTGTAGCAGTTATCAGTGTTCGGCAAACCTCGGAAAAGCAGCCGACTTATAATTAGGTGTGTTAATGGCGATTCTACCGACAGACATTCAAATTCTTTTCACTAATTACGACATTATAACATACTTTTTTAAACCTGGCTTCTTGTTCAGAACATTTTAATAGTATAAAACGTCGAATATTTGCAACTTTTAATATAAACAAAATCTTCTCTGAAATTCCTGTAGTGAATTAAACCTATTTTGGTTGGGATGGTCCATGGTTGGTGCCCTTTCAAAACTGTGTCAGACATCCCCATCCTCTATTTAAGATGGCAGCCATTACTAAGAATAGAGCTTGTCTATTGCTGCTTTTTTATAAGTCAAAATGAACTTGAATTTTGAATGCAATTACGCTGCAATGAGTTGTTTCAAGATAAATAATCCTGTTTTTTTTGGTGATTATGCAAATTAGCCTTATTTTGAAAAAAAAATCACATTTAAATCTTCTTCTGTGAAACCGTGTAACCAAATTAAACCAGATTTGACTGGGATGGTCCTTGGCTGCTCCTCTTTAAAAGACCCTCCCTTCATCCAAGATGGTGACTGTTACTAAAAATAGAATTTTTAAATTAGTTTATTGTTGCTGTATTATAAGTCAAAATGAGCTCAAATATTTACTGCAGCTGCGTGTTAATGATTTGTTCAGCATATCTTCCTGGTTTTCCTATGAAATATTTCTTTCAAACGATTTATGCTGATTATGCATATTTTGATCCAAAATGGCTGCAATTACTGCCATTGTTGTAAATTCATTAATTGACAGAAGAATCTTGTAGATGTACCTTGTAGATGTACCTTATAGATGTACCTTGTAGATTTACCTTGTAGATGTACCTTGTAGATTTACCTTGTAGATGTCCCTTGTAGATGTACCTTGCAGATGTACCTTATAGATGTACCTTGTAGATGTATCTTGTAGATGTACCTTATAGATGTACCATGTAGATGTACCTTGTAGATGTACCATGTAGATGGACCTTATAGATGTACCTTGTAGATGTATCTTGTAGATGTACCTTATAGATGTACCATGTAGATGTATCTTGTAGATGTACCTTATAGATGTACCATGTAGATTTACCTTGTAGATGTACCTTGTAGATGTACCTTATAGATGTACCTTGTAGATGTACCTTATAGATGTACCATGTAGATGTACCTTGTAGATGTATCTTGTAGATTTACCTTGCAGATGTACCTTATAGATGTACCTTGTAGATGTATCTTGTAGATGTACCTTATAGATGTACCATGTAGATGTATCTTGTAGATGTACCTTATAGATGTACCATGTAGATGTACCTTATAGATGTACCTTGTAGATGTATCTTGTAGATGTACCTTATAGATGTACCATGTAGATGTATCTTTTAGATGTACCTTATAGATGTACCATGTAGATGTACCTTATAGATGTACCTTGTAGATGTACCTTATAGATGTACCATGTAGATGTACCTTGTAGATGTACCTTGCAGATGTACCTTGTAGATGTACCTTGTAGATGTATCTTGTAGATGTTCCTTGTAGATTTACCTTGTAGATGTATCTTGTAGATGTACCTTGTAGATTTACCTTGTAGATGTATCTTGTAGATGTACCTTGTAGATTTACCTTGTAGATGTACCTTGTAGATGTGTCTTGTAGATGTACCTTATAGATGTACCATGTAGATGTATCTTGTAGATGTATCTTGTAGATTTACCTTGTAGATGTACCTCGTAAATTTACCTTGTAGATGTGTACCTTGTAGATATACTTTGTAGATTTACCTTATAGATGTACCTTAAGGCTTGTAGATGCTATTTTTGCTTTACAGGAAGTATACATGTTAAAACAAAGTTGCCACACGACGTTGGAACAAAATATCAGACCTACTATTACACTGTATCAGCGGAAGACTCCTGCCACAACAAGGTCACAGGAACAGTTACCATAACAACATATAGCTCGGTATGACTTATTATTCTGAACAATTCTGTCCAGTATAAGAAACAAACTATCTCGCTCACTGTGTTGTGTGTGAGGGTTGGCATTTTACTCTCATGTGGAAAACACTAACATAACCTCATCAAAGTGTTATTACAAGCCAGGAAATTGAGATATCATGTATACATGTATGTGTGTTAAGGGTATCAATTCTTCCTCTTGTTTCTACGATTTTTTTATTGGATTTTGAAATTGTTCCGACAATGTGGTATTTATACCCCCACTCCACTGGAGAGGGGGGGGTGGGTATACTGTTTTACCTCTGTCCGTCCTTCCGCCCGTCCAAGATATCTTTCGTCACATTTTTCTCAGCAACTATTGATGGCAGAAATCTGATATTTGGTCAGAAGCTTCATATAGGTATGCCATATTGTGGGAAGCGTTTTTGAAAACCCGTCGGATTCCTATTTCCTGTTTGCCAACTTAATTGGTTTTTATTCACATTGAACATATATGCAGGGGTATCATAAGTGAGCATTAGCTCACAGTTCATCTTGTTTTTATTGGATTTTGAAATTGTTCTGACAATGTGGTATTTTTTGTTAGATTTTGAAACTGTTCAACAATGTGGTATTTTTTATTGGATTTTGAAACTGTTTGACAATGTGGTATTTTTTGTTAGATTTTGAGACTGTTCAACAATGTGGTATTTTTTATAGGATTTTGAAGCTGTTCAACAATGTGGTATTTTTTATTAGATTTTGAAACTGTTCAACAATGTGGTATTGTTTGTTAGATTATGAAACTGTTCAACAATGTGGTATTTTTTGTTAGATTTTGAAACTGTTCAACAATGTTGTATTTTTTATTGGATTTTGAAACTGTTCGACAATGTGGTATTTTTTATTGGATTTTGAAACTGTTCGACAATGTGGTATTTTTTGTTGGATTTGGAAACTGTTTGACAATGTGGTATTATTTATTGGATTTTGAAACTGTTCGATAATGTGGTATTTTTTGTTGGATTTTGAAACTGTTCAACAATATGGTATTTTTTTTATTGGATTTTGAAGCTGTTCAACAATGTGGTATTTTTTGTTGGATTTCGAAACTGTTCAACAATGTGGTATTTTTTGTTGGATTTTGAAACTGTTCGACAATGTGATATTTTTTATTGGATTTTGAAACTGTTCGACAATGTGGTATTTTTTATTAGATTTTGAAACTGTTCGACAATGTGATATTTTTTATTATATTTTGTGGTATTTTTTGTTTTTTATTTTATTGTTTGTCCTAATCTCAGATATAAAAACAAGAGGTCCACTGTAGTCTGGATTTTAGTTGGGACATTATTATTTCAGAATAAGATAATAAAATTTTATATATAAAGGGTATAACTCTTTGAAGTATGCTTTACTTTGATAACAAAATATATAGACAATCTGCTAATACAACTAGTAGGTCGAACTAGTAATTATTAATTTTATATTTCATTCCATATTATATTACTATTGTTTGTTCAATATTTGATTCCAGTAGTTTGATGACCTAGTTATTCTGGTCTCCCACGATAACCACTAATTTGTTTTGATGTTCATGACTAATTGATATTAAATCTGTTAGAAGTATTGGCTATGATTTTTTTGTTGAGGGGCCACCGTGGTCGTGATTGTATAGTAGTTGGATTTTTAATTACCTATCCAATCAGGTCCTATCACCGCTAACGTTGGGAGTTTGAATCCCACTCATGGCGAGGTGTACTCTTTACAACTTTATGTGATAAAGTTTGTCAATGACTTGTGACAGGTCGGTGGTTTTCTCCGGGTCCTCCAATTTACTTCACCAATAAAACTGACTTCCCTGATATTGTTGAAAGTGATGTTAAATACCATAAACCTCTAACCCCTTTTTTGTGTTAATAACCTGTTTTATATATTTTTAGCCTCCTGTGTGGTCAGATTTGCCTGGAGCTGTAAATATATCAGAGCTGCAGTGGGGAGGCGAGGTCTACACGTTTGGACTAGAGGACCCTGATAATGATACTATGACATGGGGTGTAACAAGTTATAGTCCAGCGACAGATTTCTTTTACCTTCAAAGTATGTAATACAGTGGAACTTGTGCAATCTGACACCTGAGTTTTCCCACATCCTGTGACATCCAACAAAAATGTATGGTCCCAAAGTATTTCTGTTAGCTAAAATAAAACCTGAGTATTCCAACATCCTGTACAATCTGACACATTTCCCTGGTCCCTTATTGTGTCAGATTAGACAGGTTCTGACATCCTGTACAATCTGACACATTTCCCTGGTCCCTTGTTGTGTCAGATTAGACAGGTTCTGACATCCTGTACAATCTGACACATTTCCCTGGTCCCTTGTTGTGTCAGAATAGACAGGTTCTGACATCCTGTACAATCTGACACATTTCCCTGGTCCTTTGTTGTGTCAGATTAGACAGGTTCTGACATCCTGTACAATCTGACACATTTCCCTGGTCCCTTGTTGTGTCAGATTAGACAGGTTCTGACATCCTGTACAATCTGACACATTTCCCTGGTCCCTTGTTGTGTCAGATTAGACAGGTTCTGACATCCTGTACAATCTGACACATTTCCCTGGTCCCTTGTTGTGTCAGATTAGACAGGTTCTGACATCCTGTACAATCTGATACATTTCCCTGGTCCCTTGTTGTGTCAGATTAGACAGGTTCTGACATCCTGTACAATCTGACACATTTCTCTGGTCCCTTGTTGTGTCAGATTAGACAGGTTCTGACATCCTGTACAATCTGACACATTTCCCTGGTCCCTTGTTGTGTCAGATTAGACAGGTTCTGACATCCTGTACAATCTGACACATTTCTCTGGTCCCTTGTTGTGTCAGATTAGACAGGTTCTGACATCCTGTACAATCTGATACATTTCCCTGGTCCCTTGTTGTGTCAGATTAGACAGGTTCTGACATCCTGTACAATCTGACACATTTCCCTGGTCCCTTGTTGTGTCAGAATAGACAGGTTCTGACATCCTGTACAATCTGACACATTTCCCTGGTCCTTTGTTGTATCAGATTAGACAGGTTCTGACATCCTGTACAATCTGACACATTTCCCTGGTCCCTTGTTGTGTCAGATTAGACAGGTTCTGACATCCTGTACAATCTGACACATTTCCCTGGTCCCTTGTTGTATCAGATTAGACAGGTTCTGACATCCTGTACAATCTGACACATTTCCCTGGTCCCTTGTTGTGTCAGATTAGACAGGTTCTGACATCCTGTACAATCTGACACATTTCCCTGGTCCCTTGTTGTGTCAGATTAGACAGGTTCTGACATCCTGTACAATCTGACACATTTCCCTGGTCCCTTGTTGTGTCAGATTAGACAGGTTCTGACATCCTGTACAATCTGACACATTTCCCTGGTCCCTTGTTGTATCAGATTAGACAGGTTCTGACATCCTGTACAATCTGACACATTTCCCTGGTCCCTTGTTGTGTCAGATTAGACAGGTTCTGACATCCTGTACAATCTGACACATTTCCCTGGTCCTTTGTTGTATCAGATTAGACAGGTTCTGACATCCTGTACAATCTGACACATTTCCCTGGTCCCTTGTTGTATCAGATTAGACAGGTTCCACTGTACAATAAACAATAATTTATATCATGTTTTGACTGGATTAACCTTTGACCTTTCGTCAACAATATTTGAGTTATATCGTGGCAGTCATTTTCATTGGTTAATCTAATGTTCACTTAAATGCTCATAATATAACTACTCTTGTATTCCGAGCAATTAAGTAATTTATGAATGTGTGTTAGAGTATTAGTGAACAATCATCGTTGTTTGGTTACAATTGATTTTAACATTTAACATTGTTAAAAAAGGTGAAAATTAAAGGAAAGAAAATAAGACAAAAGGTGAAAATTTATTGATATTCGGAATGCAAAACAGTAATTATTTAAGTGGAGTGTAGATTTACCATTTTTGTAAAAAAAAAAATGATAAAGGAATTAATTAGCAGAAATGGCTATGCTTCATTGACCTCTGACACTGTTTGAGGGTTAGGTTTATGGTATTTAACGTCTTTTTCAACAATATTTCAGTTATATTGTGGCAGACAGTTTTATTGGTGGAGGAAACCGGAGAAAACCACCACAAGTCACTGACAAACTTTATTACATAATGTTGTATCCAGTACACCTTGCCATGAACAGGATTCAAACTCACAACTTTAGTGGTGATAGGCAGTGATTGCATAGGTAGTTGTAAATACAATCACGACCATGACAGCCCCAAAAATGAATATGATATTAAAATATATATTATATATACATAAACAAATTTACCTGGTAGATTTCTATGTTTTAGATAAGACAATATATCTACATGGTTGGGCAGATTTAGATTATGATACAGTTAATAGTTATGTTGTCACTTTATGGGCCAACGATGGAACAGAAACTACAACTACAACTCTAACTATAGATCTGATAGAACATATTGTTCTTCTTCCAAGTATGTTAAATAATAGAGTCAAACCTGTATTAAGAGGTCACCCTTTGGACAAAGAGAAAGTGGCCTTATGACACAGGTATTTTCTATGACAGGACAAGATAACAGTGATCTTTTAATACAGGTGACTGCTTAATAGCAGGTTTGACTTAATAGAGGTGACCTCATGAGCAGGTTTGACTTAATAGAGGTGACCTTGACCTCATGAGCAGGTTTTACTGTATATATTATAAGTTACAAAACCCGTTAATTTAGGGTAAGGGTTATGGTGTTTAACACCACATTCAGCAATATTACAGTTATATCATGGCGGTCAGTTTTATTGGTGGAGGAAACCAGAGTACCCGGAGAAAACCACAGACCTGCCATAAGTCACTGACAAACTTTATCATGTAAAGCTATATCGAGTACACCTCGCCATGAGCAAGATTCAAACTCACAACTTTAGTGGTGATAGGCATTGATTGTACAGTTAGTTGGAAATCCAGCTACGATACGACCACAACAAACACCTGGTTAATTCAGTGTGAAAGGAGAATAACAAGGATATACAGTTGAAAAACTTTTTTACGTTGAATAAAAACGTAGATATTTAATTTAGTGCACGTGTTTCTGGAATAAACTTCATTAAATTCTCTCGTAGTGAAAACATTGTAAAGTCAGATGATTTAACACAAATTGTTCTGTGCAGGATCAGCATCCTTGTAAAAAATTTAATTGACCAATCAAAATTGTCATGAAAAACATTTGCATAATAATGTAATTACAAGTTACAATTTGTTGGTTATTTTATTTCCTAATTTTGTTTTTGACGGAAAAAGATGAAAGAATAAAATGTAAAACAACAAATATAAAACTGTCGGAAAATTCTTAAAATAAAATATCAAAATCGTAGAAAGAGGTGAAATTAATACCTCTAACACACAAATACATGACTGCTTACTTTCACCAGCTTTACACAGGCACTTCAATATAAAGTGGGGTTTAGCTAGTTTTAAGGGTCCAAACCTCCGTCTGTGAAATGGTAAACACAAAATACCACACAACCCAAACTATTCCAAAATCAAATATCAAAATCCATACCTCTAACACACAAATTCACGACCGCTTACTTTCCTGGCTTGGTACAGGCACTTCAATAAAAAGTGGCGGAGTCAAACTAGTTTTATGGGCCCAACCTTAAAGAAACTGTTATGTCGTGCTTTTTATAGGCCCAACCTTAAAGAAACTGTTATGTCGTGCTCTTTATAGGCCCAACCTTAAAGAAACTGTTATGTCGTGCTCTTTATAGGCCCAACCTTAAAGAAACTGTTATGTCGTGCTCTTTATAGGCCCAACCTTAAAGAAACTGTTATGTCGTGCTCTTTATAGGCCCAACCTTAAAGAAACTGTTATGTCGTGCTCTTTATAGGCCCAACCTTAAAGAAACTGTTATGTCGTGCTCTTTATAGGCCCAACCTTAAAGAAACTGTTATGTCGTGCTCTTTATAGGCCCAACCTTAAAGAAACTGTTATGTCACGCTCTTTATAGGCCCAACCTTAAAGAAACTGTTATGTCACGCTCTTTATAGGCCCAACCTTAAAGAAACTGTTATGTCGTGCTCTTTATAGGCCCAACCTTAAAGAAACTGTTATGTCGTGCTCTTTATAGGCCCAACCTTAAAGAAACTGTTATGTCGTGCTCTTTATAGGCCCAACCTTAAAGAAACTGTTATGTCGTGCTCTTTATAGGCCCAACCTTAAAGAAACTGTTATGTCGTGCTCTTTATAGGCCCAACCTTAAAGAAACTGTTATGTCACGCTCTTTATAGGCCCAACCTTAAAGAAACTGTTATGTCACGCTCTTTATAGGCCCAACCTTAAAGAAACTGTTATGTCGTGCTCTTTATAGGCCCAACCTTAAAGAAACTGTTATGTCGTGCTCTTTATAGGCCCAATCTTAAAGAAACTGTTATGTCACACTCTTTATAGGCCCAACCTTAAAGAAACTGTTATGTCGTGCTCTTTATAGGCCCAACCTTAAAGAAACTGTTATGTCACGCTCTTTATAGGCCCAACCTTAAAGAAACTGTAATGTCACGCTCTTTATAGGCCCAACCTTAAAGAAACTGTTATGTCGTGCTCTTTATAGGTCCAACCTTAAAGAAACTGTTATGTCGTGCTCTTTATAGGCCCAACCTTAAAGAAACTGTTATGTCGTGCTCTTTATAGGCCCAACCTTAAAGAAACTTATGTCGTGCTCTTTATAGGCCCAACCTTAAAGAAACTGTTATGTCGTGCTCTTTATAGGCCCAACCTTAAAGAAACTGTTATGTCACGCTCTTTATAGGCCCAACCTTAAAGAAACTTATGTCGTGCTCTTTATAGGCCCAACCTTAAAGAAACTGTTATGTCGTGCTCTTTATAGGCCCAACCTTAAAGAAACTGTTATGTCATGCTCTTTATAGGCCCAACCTTAAAGAAACTGTTATGTCACGCTCTTTATAGGCCCAACCTTAAAGAAACTGTTATGTCATGCTCTTTATCGGCCCAACCTTAAAAAAACTGTTATGTCGTGCTCTTTATAGGCCCAACCTTAAAGAAACTGTTATGTCACGCTCTTTATAGGCCCAACCTTAAAGAAACTGTTATGTCGTGCTCTTTATAGGCCCAACCTTAAAGAAACTGTTATGTCGTGCTCTTTATAGGCCCAACCTTAAAGAAACTGTTATGTCGTGCTCTTTATAGGCCCAACCTTAAAGAAACTGTTATGTCACGCTCTTTATAGGTCCAACCTTAAAGAAACTGTTATGTCACGCTCTTTATAGGCCCAACCTTAAAGAAACTGTTATGTCGTGCTCTTTATAGGCCCAACCTTAAAGAAACTGTTATGT
Source organism: Bathymodiolus septemdierum (assembly GCA_963383655.1). Classification (NCBI taxonomy): domain Eukaryota; kingdom Metazoa; phylum Mollusca; class Bivalvia; order Mytilida; family Modiolidae; genus Bathymodiolus; species Bathymodiolus septemdierum. Next base: position 67,333,471 of record OY726525.1, read on the forward strand.
CGTGCTCTTTATAGGCCCAACCTTAAAGAAACTGTTATGTCGTGCTCTTTATAGGCCCAACCTTAAAGAAACTGTTATGTCGTGCTCTTTCTGTGTTTTTTCTGTTACTGATGCATTAAACTGTATTATATTTTTAGCTTACTATGAACACGCCTCCAGAGAAGGACAGACTGCCGTTCTGTCATGTATGCCAGAATACGAAGAATCGTACACATACACTGACTATAAAGCTCCGATGCATGTCCATATCATTGTTGACAACGTCACGTACACGCTCGCGTCTCATTACGGATGCCTCCATAATTTGACCTACGGGGTCAAGGATAGATGTGACAACTTGACGACTTGTAGCTTTGAAGTGACCAATGCTAACGTGGCTAGCCAGTGTGGTACAGAAGGAGAGGCTGATCTGTGGGTTAGGTACCATTGTGTCAGTAAGTATAAAATGACGAGGATTGAGGGGTTAGGATTATGATGTTTAATGTCACTTTCAATAACATTTCTGTGGGTTAGATACCATTGTGTCAGTGAGTATTATAGTGTATGATCCATGTAAAATGACGAGCTTAGGATTGAGGGATTAGGTTTATGATGTTTAATGTGTAGATGAAAGTTTTCCTCTGATCAGCTGATTTCTTCTTTTTTTAACAAAATATTTGGAAATAAAATGTTTCAAACTTGGTCCAAACAGCTAGAAAATGAAGTTATTTGGGCACTATTTTGGGGGGGTTTCCTCTTTTTTCATCAGGGGACACTTTCTTCTCTGTAATAACAGTCAAGGAAATTAAGAATTTGAATCCACAGGTGCCAATTTCCTTGACTGTAATAACACCACTTTCAACAATATTACAGTTATATCATGGCAGTCAGTTTTATAAGTGGAGGAAACTGGAGTACCCGTAGAAAACCTCCGACCTGCCACAGTTTACTGACAAACTTTATCACATAATGTATCCAGTACGCCTCGCCTGAGTGAGAATCAAGCTCACAACTTTAGTGGTGATAGGCACTGATTGTACAGGTAGTTATAAATCCAACTACCATACAATTACCACCACGATGACCCAGGTTTTAAAATTTTACACAGATTAAGATTTTATCATGATTTAAGTTCTGGTATCACAGATTAAGATTTTATCATGATTTAAGTTCTGGTATCACAGATTAAGATTTTATCATGATTTAAGTTCTGGTATCACAGATTAAGATTTTATCATGATTTAAGTTCTGGTATCACAGATTAAGATTTTATCATGATTTAAGTACTGGTATCACAGAATAAGATTTTATCACGATTTAAGTACTGGTATCACAGATTAAGATTGTATCACGATTTAAGTACTGGTATCACAGATTAAGATTGTATCACGATTTAAGTACTGGTATCACAGATTAAGATTGTATCATGATTTAAGTACTGGTATCACAGATTAAGATTTTATCACGATTTAAGTACTGGTATCACAGATTAAGATTTTATCACGATTTAAGTACTGGTATCACAGATTAAGATTTTATCACGATTTAAGTACTGGTATCACAGATTAAGATTTTATTACGATTTAAGTACTGGTATCACAGATTAAGATTTTATCATGATTTAAATACGGGTATCACAGATTAAGATTTTATCATGATTTAAGTACTGGTATCACAGATTAAGATTTTATCATGATTTAAGTACTGGTATCACAGATTAAGATTTTATCATGATTTAAGTACTGGTATCACAGATTAAGATTTTATCACGATTTAAGTACTGGTATCACAGATTAAGATTTTATCACGATTTATGTACTGGTATCACAGATTAAGATTTTATCATGATTTAAGTACTGGTATCACAGATTAAGATTTTATCACGATTTAAGTACTGGTATCACAGATTAAGATTTTATCATGATTTAAGTACTGGTATCACAGATTAAGATTTTATCATGATTTAAGTACTGGTATCACAGATTAAGATTTTATCACGATTTAAGTACTGGTATCACAGATTAAGATTGTATCATGATTTAAGTACTGGTATCACAGATTAAGATTGTATCATGATTTAAGTACTGGTATCACAGATTAAGATTGTATCATGATTTAAGTACTGGTATCACAGATTAAGATTTTATCATGATTTAAGTACTGGTATCACAGATTAAGAGATTTTATCATGATTTAAGTACTGGTATCACAGATTAAGATTTTATCATGATTTAAGTACTGGTATCACAGATTAAGATTTTATCATGATTTCAGTACTGGTGTCACAGATTAAGCTTAAATCATGATTTAAGTACTGGTATCACAGATTAAGATTTTATCATGATTTAAGTACTGGTATCACAGATTAAGATTTTATCAGGATTTAAGAACTGGTATCACAGATTAAGATTGTATCATGATTTAAGTACTGGTATCACAGATTAAGATTTTATCATGATTTAAGTACTGGTATCACAGATTAAGATTTTATCATGATTTAAGTACTGGTATCACAGATTAAGATTTTATCATGATTTCAGTACTGGTATCACAGATTAAGCTTAAATCATGATTTAAGTACTGGTATCACAGATTAAGATTTGATGATGATTTAAGTACTGGTATCACATATTAAGATTTTATCAGGATTTAAGTACTGGTATCACAGATTAAGATTTTATCATGATTTAAGTACTGGTATCACAGATTAAGATTGTATCATGATTTAAGTACTGGTATCACAGATTAAGATTGTATCATGATTTAAGTACTGGTATCACAGATTAAGATTTTATCAGGATTTAAGTACTGGTATCACAGATTAAGATTGTATCATGATTTAAGTACTGGTATCACAGATTAAGATTTTATCATGATTTAAGTACTGGTATCACAGATTAAGATTGTATCATGATTTAAGTACTGGTATCACAGATTAAGATTTTATCATGATTTAAGTACTGGTATCACAGATTAAGATTTTATCATGATTTCAGTACTGGTATCACAGATTAAGCTTAAATCATGATTTAAGTACTGGTATCACAGATTAAGATTTTATCATGATTTAAGTACTGGTATCACAGATTAAGATTTTATCAGGATTTAAGAACTGGTATCACAGATTAAGATTGTATCATGATTTAAGTACTGGTATCACAGATTAAGATTTTATCATGATTTAAGTACTGGTATCACAGATTAAGATTTTATCATGATTTAAGTACTGGTATCACAGATTAAGATTTTATCATGATTTAAGTACTGGTATCACAGATTAAGCTTAAATCATGATTTAAGTACTGGTATCACAGATTAAGATTTGATGATGATTTAAGTACTGGTATCACATATTAAGATTTTATCAGGATTTAAGTACTGGTATCACAGATTAAGATTTTATCAGGATTTAAGTACTGGTATCACAGATTAAGATTGTATCATGATTTAAGTACTGGTATCACAGATTAAGATTGTATCATGATTTAAGTACTGGTATCACAGATTAAGATTTTATCAGGATTTAAGTACTGGTATCACAGATTAAGATTGTATCATGATTTAAGTACTGGTATCACAGATTAAGATTTTATCATGATTTAAGTACTGGTATCACAGATTAAGATTGTATCATGATTTAAGTACTGGTATCACAGATTAAGATTTTATCATGATTTAAGTACTGGTATCACAGATTAAGATTGTATCATGATTTAAGTACTGGTATCACAGATTAAGATTTTATCAGGATTTAAGTACTGGTATCACAGATTAAGATTTGATCATGATTTAAGTACTGGTATCACAGATTAAGATTTTATCAGGATTTAAGTACTGGTATCACAGATTAAGATTTTATCATGATTTAAGTACTGGTATCACAGATTAAGATTTTATCATGATTTAAGTACTGGTATCACAGATTAAGATTTTATCATGATTTCAGTACTGGTATCACAGATTAAGCTTAAATCATGATTTAAGTACTGGTATCACAGATTAAGATTTTATCAGGATTTAAGAACTGGTATCACAGATTAAGATTTGATCATGATTTAAGTACTGGTATCACAGATTAAGATTTTATCATGATTTAAGTACTGGTATCACAGATTAAGATTTTATCATGATTTCAGTACTGGTATCACAGATTAAGCTTAAATCATGATTTAAGTACTGGTATCACAGATTAAGATTTTATCATGATTTAAGTACTGGTATCACAGATTAAGATTTTATCAGGATTTAAGAACTGGTATCACAGATTAAGATTTTATCATGATTTAAGTACTGGTATCACAGATTAAGATTTTTGAATTGTTGAGGTTTTGATGACTTTACAAATGTAAAATTAGCTTGAAATAGCTAAAGAAAAGGAATGATAATTTTGATTTTTTACAGGGTATGCTGGCTGGACAGCGTAGAACAATTGGCATGATAATGATAATATATTCTTTTTAACAGGGGATGCTGGATGGACAACATGGAACAATTGGCATGATTGTACCCGTACTTGTGGTGGAGGTTACCGTGTACGTAATAGAAACTGTAGTAATCCAACATGGAACTATTTTGGTAGTGATCGTGACTGTCAGGACAGTAAAGACTATCAATGGGAAAGATGTAACACACAGACGTGTCTCTGTACGTAAAGTTTTATGTAGATCTCTAGATTGTTGTTAAAGTGTTGATAGAGGGGGAGGTTCCACTACGGGGCGACACTTTTATGGGTGTGGCACTTTTTGGTTTTGCTGTATAAGCATGTAAAGGCTGTATTGAAATAAAAGTGGTTTTAATATCTGGACAATACTCCCAGTTGAAGTTTTGAAATTGTACTTCTAAATTAAGTTCAAAATCACAAAAAAAATTGTAATAGCCAAAATATAAAAAAATGGACATTTCCACGAAAAATTGATCTTCAGTGAATATGAAGCATTTACAGTATTATATTAAATATATTTTAAGCATGTAGTTGGCCCTGATAGTAATGTTTTTATTGTCCAAATACATGGTAAACATTTTAGTTGGAGTATTCATCTTTATATGTTATATTGCAATATTCTATAAAAAAAACACTTAGAAACCTCAATTGTGAAATGGATAAAGTAGGTTCACCATGAGTATGGTAGATTGTGGCTGCAATCCCTAGTTGGGTCAAGCAAAACACTATAAATAAACATTGGAGAAAACTGAAAGGGCAATCAATAAAGGACAAAACAGGGACATCATTTTTATTATTATTATTATTATTATTATTATAAAATGATCATTTATTTTCAGATAACGGGGACACCTGTAGAAATGACTACTTCTCTCCCGTCTGTTATATCTACGACACTAACGGAACATTAGACATTACCAGGAGTAGCTGGACACACGGCTGTGCCTGGGATTACAACACCGACGATTATTGGTACTTTAATCCTGAGGATGCAACACACAATGGATTAGCACACGTGGAATCACAGTGTGATAATCATTTTGACTGTGACGTCATGATAAATGATAGTTTGACGTGGTGCTTTACGAGTAATGATTACGATGTACAGTTGACGTACACGGAATACTACAGATGTGGATGGGGATGGTTGACGTGTTCCCGTATTAAAGAGCGCTACTATACAAACCGTTTAATATCATTCTGTGGAGTCATGTACTGGGACTATTCATGCACAAGTAAGTTTCTGTACAATTTTTAGACATTGATATGGAAACAATTCTTCTTTTTTTTTTTAGCTCACCTTGCCAAAGGCAAAGTGAGCTTTTGCCATCACTTGGCGTCTGTCGTCCGTTAACTTTTCACATTTTAATCTTCTCCTCTGAAACCCCTCAGCCAAATGAACTGAAACTTGGTAGGAGGCATCTATGGAAGGTCCTTTATAAAGATTGCTCATTTTGTCCCGATCCATTGACAAACATGGCCGCCACAGGCAATTCTTGTTTCTGATTGGCCAATTTTTTTTAAATCTTCTCCTCTGAAGCCGCTTGGTCAAATGAACTGAAACTTGGTAGGAAGCATCTATGGAAGGTCCTCTATAACGATTGCTCATTTCGTCCCGATCCGTTAAAAAACATGGCCACCACAAGTCATTCTTGTTTCTGATTGGTTGATTTCTAAAAATTCTTCTACTCTGAAACCGCCTGGCCAAATTAATAAAAACTTGGTAGGAAGCATCCTTGGAAGGTTCTCTATAAAGAATGCTCATTTAGTTCCGATCCGATAACAAACATGGCCACCATAGGCCATTCTTGTTTTTGATTGGTTGATTTTTAAAAATATTATAATGCCTGCTTTTGATTTTTGTTCTTTTATAGTTCCACAATGGGCTCAGTGGATGCAGTGGTCAGACTGTTCGATGACCTGTGACAGAGGTATCCAGACTAGGACTCGTTCATGCGTATCAAACACAAAATCTAATACTGAAGATGGTTATGTTAACACGTGTGGACAGCTGAATGACGAAACACACGCATTAGAAACCAGAGAATGTCTTCTGTTGGGAAACCATCGCTATTGTCCTTGTAAGTAAAAATATAAATACAGTCTTTGTGCTAACCCACTTGCCCGAAGCCCGGAAAGTAAAACTGGATTCGGACAAGTGAAAATTATGAAAGAATTTGTTTGAATAAATATAAAATTGTTCTAAATAAAAAATGATGGCAAGGACTGTAAGTAAAGATATAAGTGCAGTCAAACCTGCCTTATGTGATCTTACAAGGAAACATTGAAATAGGGCCACATAAGACAGATGGTATCTAAATACAGGTTTAAGTAATCTGAAATAAAAAGTCAAGGGAAATTAAATTTAAGGTTACATATTAGAAGTTATTGCTTAATAGAGGTGGTCACTAAAGGGGCCATCGTGATCGTACGGAAGTTGGATTTACAACTACCTATGCAATCACCACTAACATTGTGAGTTCGAATCCTGCTCATGGGCAAAGTGTACTCGATACAACATTATGTGATAAAGTTTGTCAGTTACTTGCGGCAGGTTGATGGTTTTCTCCAGTGACTGGTTTCCTCCACCAATAAAACTGACTGCCACTATATACCAGGTAACTGAAATATTCTTGAAAGTGGAGTTAAACTCCATAATCCCCCCTCCTAAAGCAGGATAGACTATAATGATTGTTCTTAGCTTGTATCTTCACCTTCAAAATACATACCACTCAACTCACCTGTTTATCACAGTCTACTGTTACAACTCATGTTACCATTATACCACCGATGTGTTTTCTTGTGACAGGTAACTGACAAGCGTAATCACATAAATTTGTTTTGAGCATACCTGTCTAAGGGAAAGAATCAAACTCACAAGCAGGTATAGCAATCCAACCCCCATAGTTCTATACAACACAACACATTTACAAACGTTGATACAAAAAGCATTAAGATTAAATTCACTGATATTATACACTGCTGTGTTTTGTGACATACAGTAGTGATATTTGACTGTTCAAAACAGGTATAGCAAACCAACCCCATAGTATATACAACACAACACATTTACAAGTGTTAATACAAAAAGCATTAAATTCACTGATATTATGTACCTTGCATGTTGTGTAGCAGACATGTGTAGCATTTATTAACAAAAGTAAAGAGTAGCACTCAACTGCAGACTATGTCAGTTTATTTCACTATCTATACTTACCTCCATCAACTTGTCATTTCACATTCATTTTAGAATATGAGTTATTATCATTGTTGACAACTGTGACTGAAATATAGAACATCAATACAATTAATGTTTCATTACTTTAATTTATGTCCTAAGTGTAATGTTCTCATAGTCTCATGTTCATTACTTTAATTTATGTCCTAAGTGTAATGTTCTCATAGTCTCATGTTCATTACTTTAATTTATGTCCTAAGTGTAATGTTCTCATAGTCTCATGTTCATTACTTTAATTTATGTCCTAAGTGTAATGTTCTCATAGTCTCATGTTCATTACTTTAATTTATGTCCTAAGTGTAATGTTCTCATAGTCTCATGTTCATTACTTTAATTTATGTCTAAGTGTAATGTTCTCATAGTCTCATGTTCATTACTTTAATTTATGTCCTAAGTGTAATATTCTCATCGTCTCATGTTCATTACTTTAATTTATGTCCTAAGTGTAATGTTCTCATAGTCTCATGTTCATTACTTTAATTTATGTTCTAAGTGTAATGTTCTCATAGTCTCATGTTCTTTACTTTAATTTATGTCTAAGTGTAATGTTCTCATAGTCTCATGTTCATTACTTTAATTTATGTCTAAGTGTAATGTTCTCATAGTCTCATGTTCATTACTTAAATTTATGTCCTAAGTGTAATGTTCTCATCGTCTCATGTTCATTACTTTAATTTATGTCCTAAGTGTAATGTTCTCATAGTCTCATGTTCATTACTTTAATTTATGTTCTAAGTGTAATGTTCTCATAGTCTCATGTTCTTTACTTTAATTTATGTCTAAGTGTAATGTTCTCATGTTCATTACTTTAATTTATGTCTAAGTGTAATGTTCTCATAGTCTCATGTTCATTACTTTAATTTATGTCCTAAGTGTAATGTTCTCATCGTCTCATGTTCATTACTTTAATTTATGTCCTAAGTGTAATGTTCTCATAGTCTCATGTTCATTACTTTAATTTATGTTCTAAGTGTAATGTTCTCATAGTCTCATGTTCTTTACTTTAATTTATGTCTAAGTGTAATGTTCTCATGTTCATTACTTTAATTTATGTCTAAGTGTAATGTTCTCATAGTCTCATGTTCATTACTTTAATTTATGTCCCAAGTGTAATGTTCTCATAGTCTCATGTTCTTTACTTTAATTTATGTCTAAGTGTAATGTTCTCATGTTCATTACTTTAATTTATGTCTAAGTGTAATGTTCTCATAGTCTCATGTTCATTACTTTAATTTATGTTCTAAGTGTAATGTTCTCATAGTCTCATGTTCTTTACTTTAATTTATGTCTAAGTGTAATGTTCTCATGTTCATTACTTTAATTTATGTCTAAGTGTAATGTTCTCATAGTCTCATGTTCATTACTTTAATTTATGTCCTAAGTGTAATGTTCTCATAGTCTCATGTTCTTTACTTTAATTTATGTCTAAGTGTAATGTTCTCATAGTCTCATGTTCATTACTTTAATTTATGTCCTAAGTGTAATGTTCTCATAGTCTCATGTTCATTACTTTAATTTATGTTCTAAGTGTAATGTTCTCATAGTCTCATGTTCTTTACTTTAATTTATGTCTAAGTGTAATGTTCTCATGTTCATTACTTTAATTTATGTCTAAGTGTAATGTTCTCATAGTCTCATGTTCTTTACTTTAATTTATGTCCTAAGTGTAATGTTCTCATAGTCTCATGTTCTTTACTTTAATTTATGTCTAAGTGTAATGTTCTCATAGTCTCTTGTTCATTACTTTAATCTATGTCTAAGTGTAATGTTCTCATAGTCTCATGTTCTTTACTTTAATTTATGTCCTAAGTGTAATGTTCTCATGTTCATTACTTTAATTTATGTCTAAGTGTAATGTTCTCATAGTCTCATGTTCATTACTTTAATTTCTGTTCTAAGTGTAATGTTCTCATAGTCTCATGTTCTTTACTTTAATTTATGTCTAAGTGTAATGTTCTCATGTTCATTACTTTAATTTATGTCTAAGTGTAATGTTCTCATAGTCTCATGTTCATTACTTTAATTTATGTCTAAGTGTAATGTTCTCATAGTCTCATGTTCATTACTTTAATTTATGTCTAAGTGTAATGTTCTCATAGTCTCATGTTCATTTCTTTAATTTATGTCTAAGTGTAATGTTCTCATGTTCATTACTTTAATTTATGTCTAAGTGTAATGCTCTCATAGTCTCATGTTCATTTCTTTAATTTATGTCTAAGTGTAATGTTCTCATAGTCTCATGTTCATTACTTTAATTTATGTCTAAGTGTAATGTTCTCATAGTCTCATGTTCATTTCTTTAATTTATGTCTAAGTGTAATGTTCTCATGTTCATTACTTTAATTTATGTCTAAGTGTAATGTTCTCATAGTCTCATGTTCATTTCTTTAATTTATGTCTGCTATGTACAACTACATCATAGTATGATCACATCCTGTACAAAATGATAAATCCTGATTTCCAATTCCATGTCACTGTAAAATTGTGAGTTCGAATTCTGCTCATGGCGAGGTGTACTCTATACAACATTATGTGATAAAGTTAGTCAGTGACTTGCGACAGGTCAGAAGTTTCCACCACCACCTGACTGCCACAAAGTAACTGCAATAATGTTGAAAGTGGTTTTAAACACCATAACCCTAATCCCTTCATGGCAACATAAATAAATAATTCAGAATTAAATCTTCTTTTGTTTCAGATTGTGAAGAGAGAGGTTTCAGTTATCTACCTTTGGAAAATTTAACACTAGGAGCAGTCAATGACACAGCAGAAGGTAGTTTGTTTATTTAATTATTAAACAAATTACTAGTAAAACTCAGTGAGAAAGGTTAGAATGGGTAACCCAAAGCCATAAAGAGGGGAAAGTATTTTTTTGATTTAATGAAAAAATTTATGCTGGGAGCAATCCATAAAACAGGAAAATATAAAACATATACCAATCTTGAAATCATCCTAAAGTGATATACCTTTATAAGACTTTTCTTGCTTGTCGGAGGGTCATTGTGGTCGTGATCGTGTGCAATCAGTGCCTATCACCACTAAGGTTGTGAGTTCAAATCCCACTCATGGCGAAGTGTACTCAATACAACATTATGTGGTAAAGTTTGTCAGTGACTTGCGGCAGGTCGATGGTTTTCTCCGGGTACATCTGGTTTCCTCCACCAATATAACTGACCACTACGCTATAGCTGAAATATTATTGAAGGTGGTGTTAAACACCATAACTCTAATCCTTACTTGCTGTTAGCGCACTTGACCAAAAGAGTGGAGTGTAAGCCTGTCCCTCATTTGGAAGATTTGCAGCTATCATATTTGTCATAAAGAGATGTTTCATTTTCTATGCGATTTGATGTGGGTATAATAGTCCCCCTCTAATAAGACCCTCACAAAAAGGCCACACACCTTATCAGGCCAGATTTCAGATGCACTGAGATAATAAAATACTAGTAAATTGTCTTCCTCAAGAGAGGCCACCTCTATTATAATGCCACTTTTTAATTTTAGAAGGGGATGGCATTATAGAAGGGAGGCTACTGTATTAAAATGACATTTTAGGGTTTTGTTGATGGTGCTTAGCGCCACTTTCAACAATATTTCAATTTTATCATGATGGTCATCTTTATTGGTGGAGGAAACTGGAAAAACATACAGACCTACCGCAAGTCACTGACAAACTTTATCACATGATGTATCGAATACACCTCGGAATGAGCGGGAATCGAACTCAAAACTTTAGTGGTGATAGACACTGATTGCACAGGTAGTTGTAAATTCAACTGCCATACGATCACGGCCCCTCAAAATGACATTTTGTCCATTGCCTACATAAGCATAAGAATTGCATTTGTTTTATGTTTTAGGAAATGCCTACATACTAGAAAGTGATATTGATATAGTAAGATGTTGTGGATTGATTTCTACGTGGACGTTTTATCCAATCAATAAAGGAAGACTGAAATTTGTTGTGTGGAGGTCTATTGGTGTGGACGGTTACAGAGAGGTCGTAGGCACTAACTTTGTCAATGTATTAGGTAAGAGCATCCAAAATAGTTGCCACGGTTACAGAGAGGTCATAGGCACTAACTTTGTCAATGTATCAGGTAAGATCATCCAAAATAGTTACCACGGTTACAAAATGGTTGTCGGCACTAACTCTGTCAATGTATCAGGTAAAGATCGTACAAAATAGTTACCACGGTTACAGAAAGGTTGTCTGCCTTAAAGCTGTCAATGTGTCAGGTAAAACCATGCAATATAGTTACCATGGTTACAAAAAGGTTGTTGGCACTAACTAAGGTCAAACCTGTCAAATGTGATCTTCCAAAGGAACGCTGAAATAGGGTCACATAAGACAGGTAGTTGCTTAATACAGGTTTAATTAATATGAAATGTACGGTGAAGGGAAATTAATATGAAAGTCACACAATACAAGTAATTGCTTTTTTATAGAAAGTGTTTGACTGTAGTTACCATAGTTTCATGTGTTTTCTTGGTGTCAATTATTGAGGATTGGCCGAAACATTTAAAATCGTGATTTTGATACTAACATAAATTATTTCTCTTGTTATTAAGTCTCCCAAGCAAAGTTTGGGAGAAATCTCCCAAACAAAGTTTGGGAGACTTATTGTTTTTGCTCCGTTTCTTATTATTATTCTCTTTCTCCTTTCTTTCCGCGGACCATGAACTTGTCCACGGCAGATCTCAGGAACTAGAGGACAGAATTTCATGAAACTTGGTGGAGTTATAGATATATGTTTCTAGTTGATCCTAAAGTTTTCTGCTTTGTGGTAAAGGGAGTCAAAGTCATATTTTGAGGGGTTCAAAGGGGGTGGGGGTTACTATAAAATCCTATGGGAAAGTTGAAATTTCGTACATTAATGTTGATAACTTCTAAATAAATAATGATAGAGACATAAAATTTGACCTAGTGATAGGTCACCATTAGAGGAGCAATTTTGTGTTTTCAAAATTTTCGAGATGTATGCCATTTTCAAAATGGCTGCCAAAACACGGTATAAAAAATGGGCAGTAAAAATTCAACATTGCCCGATATCATCAAAATTTGATATTTGGGTAGATAATGATGTCCCGAATTGATTCCCAACATTGAAAATTTTCTACCAGTCACCATTTTCAAAATGGCCACCACAATACCGCACAAATTCAACATTGTCCGATTTCAACGATATTACATATGTGAGTAGATAATGATGTCTCGAAATGATTCCTGACATCGAAAAATTTCTACCGATCGCCATTTTCAAAATGGCCGTCACAATGCCGCACAAATTCAACATTGTCCGATTTCAACGACATTTCGTATGTAGGTAGATTATGATGTCCCGAAATGATTCCTGACATCGAAAAATTTCTACCGGTCTCCATTTTAAAAATTGCCGCCACAATACCGCAAAAATTCCGCATTGTTCGATTTCAAAGGTAGCTTTTAATTTATTTTTTAAACCGGTTGTCAGTGGCCGGTTTGGGAGACTTCATAATCGTTAGATTATAATCATATCTTGTTTATTACTTTCGTTGTGCACTAAATTTCATGCTTTGATGGAATCCACGAAAAATACAAAAATTGATATTCATCGAATAAAAAAAGAAATTAAAAATGTAAATATGCTGAGATTGTAAAAAGAAAATTTAAACAGTGATTGCCAACAATTCCACCTATATCAACCCTCCCCTATTGATAATTGGATCTCCAACACCGAACCAGCTATTATATAAATGATAAAAATTCTCCACTCAAATGGACGACATACTATTATATTTACTATTTCTATGTAATATTTACTGATATTTTACAGGTACTGACCTGAATAAGATGATGACATACACGCCCCCTGATGCTAAACGTATTACCATTGTTGCTGGAGATATGATTGGATGGTAAGATTTATAGACATTCAATTATTTAAATTTACAACCATGATGTATGATCTTTGTCACCATGATCATTGTGTGGCACATGAAATTACATAAATGTAGGCATGACACAAGAAATGACACAAATATTAGTATGACACATGAAATGACATAAATGTATGTATGACACAAGAAATGACATAAATGTTAGTATGACACAGGAAATGACATAAATGTTAGTATGACACAAGAAATGACACAAATATTAGTATAACACATGAATGACATACATGTACATATGACACGTGTACAGAAAATGACATACATGTTTGTATGACACATGTACAGAAAATGACAAATGTAAGTATGACACCAGAAATGACATAGATGTAAGTATGACACAAGAAATGACATAGATATAAGTATGACATAGGAAATGACATAGATGTAAGTATGACATAGAAAATGACATAAATGTATGTTTGACACAGGAAATGACAATTAGCAGTTGTCTCTAACCAACAGATTCTACCTTCCTAGCTAGTAGTCGGTTAACTACAAGCATTCACAGACTCTGATATTGTACTGTCCATGTTTATGTTGTCATTCATTTTTATGATGGTGTGTGATCTCTGTGAGTAGAAGTGAATTTGCACAGGTTTTTTTTTTCCGTTGGATATACTATTATTAAGAAGGGGTAGGTTTGGGACCCATTAACCTGTTTGATCCAACCACTTTGTTATGCCTGTCCAGAACCAGGATTTGAATTTCCAATGTCATATGGCAAGGTCTTTTTTTTTGTTTAATGATTTGAGGTGAGAGGTGATTGTTCATTTTGATAATATTGATGAATTGTTGACCATCACTGTTTAAGAAGAGTTTGAAGATACCAAAGGGGTAATCAGAATCCATATATCGAAGAAGAACAGACAACATAATGGCCAAAAGGAAAAGTACAAAAGGACAAACAATGATCTACAAAACATACACATAAAAATAAACTTTCTTTTGTTTTATTGATATTTTTTAAATTGTTGACCATCACTGTTTAAGCTTTCTTTTCATAATATGTAGGTATGACGGAGGAGACAATATCCTGTCATATGATTGGTGTAATGCTGCATACAATGCTTCGTCACCTGACCATCGAGATCTACGTCCAGTCTATTGTCCTACAGACACGTACAAGATAACAACAGAAGAACCTCAGGATGGCGATGTCGTTAACTGGAATGGAACCAAAGAAATCTTGACACAACAAGTCTATGCTTTGCGATATACAACGGTTGAAAGTAAGAAATACAACTTAGAAGTAGATGGGGGGGGGGGGGGGTTTCAGACTAAACACATGTGTGGTTAGGGGTAAGAAATATAACTTAGAAGTAGATGGGGGGGGGGGGTTTCAGACTAAACACATGCGTGGATAGGGGTAAGAAATATAACTTAGAAGTAGATGGGGGGGGGGGTTTCAGACTAAACACATGCATGGTTAGGGGTAAGAGTGTTTTCACTGCCACTTTCAGCAATGTTTAAGTTATATCATTGTGGCTTGTTATGTCCCCCAAACGAAGTTTGGCAGACATATTGTGTTTGCTCCGTTTCTTATTATTATTATTATTTTTATTATTATTATTCTTCTTCTTTCTTTCTTCTGCCAAAAATTTTTCCGACACATTTCTCAGAGATTTATGAAACCTTACAGGAATATCATATGCCATGTGAAGTTGTGCCTTTCAAAATGGCTGCTGTTGCCATGGAAGCAGCCAAAATGCTAAAAAAAGGAAAAACACAAAAATAATCATAGCAGGTTATTCGCCAAACAGAAATGATGAAACTTGATAAGAATAACATCCACATCTGGTGGAACGAGATAAGCCAAAAAAAATCGGAATCAGTTGGACAAACTTTGCCGCAGTTGCCATGGAAACAAAAAAGGGGGGATTTAAAAAAATTGTTAAATTCACTCCAAACAGCGGATCCTTTTGAAACTTGACACAGAAATAGATCATCACTCAAAGTTGTGCTCTTTGTTTTTAAAATTTTCAAAATGGCCACCAGTGCCATTTCAAAATGACCGCTAATATAAAAATAAAAAAAATCATTAAAAATTCAAAAATTCAAAAATTTCAATGGAAATGGATATTTACAGGGAGTAAGACATGCTGCACCATATTGCGACCATTTCGGTTTGCTATGGCGGTCATTTTGAATTCAAAATGACTGCCAAAATACAAAAATCCTCCGATTTGAGCGAAATTTGGTTTCCAAGTAGATTATGATGTTGCGAATTGATATCCAAACTTCACAGGAATGTTAAGCACTATGAGTAGATGTGCAGACTACTTTTTCAAAATGGTCGCCGTTACCATGGAAACCACCAAAAAACACGAAAAATTTAAAGTGTTCGGAATTGGATGAAACTTAATAGAAATGTTGTATGGCATGTGTATAAATGGTTTTGAGGCTTGGAAATTTCAAAATGCCTGCCGTTGCCATGGAAACCGCAAAAACACTCAATTTAGCACAAAGGTGAATGACAACCTTTTGAGGCTTAGAAATTTCAAAATGGCCACCACTGCCATGGAAATTATTTTTGAATTTACAGCATAAATCATTTTCACTAAAGTCACCAACATCCTATAGTGTATGACAAAAATCTTTTGCATTTGATTTCATGCTAATAATATAGTCTTCTATCATCTCCATTACTGGTGTTGTAGATGATGGCAGACAATTGAAGCCATTTTTTTCTTGCTTTGCTTACTAGTTTATTGTAGCACATTGTAGGGTAACATAACAAAGAAGCCCTACTACAGACATGATAGAGTCAAAAACTGGGCTTTAATTTCTTGCTATGTTCTCACACTATTCTTCATTCATACCACTAGTACTTGTATTGTTCATTTGGGGGACATTTGTAACACTCTGCGTTACAGTAACCAATATTTTTATTTGTGAAAAAAACTGAAGAAAATTACTCAGTGGTGTAATGGGTAGCAGGCTTGACTAGATTGTGGTAGATCATGGGTTCAGGACCAGGTCACAGGTCAAACAAATGACTATATAATTGGTATTTGTTGCTTTTTCGCTAAGAACCTAGCTTTAAGTAGTAAGAGCAAAGACTAGTGGCTCCGAATCAGGATAACGTTTAAGTGGGAGGATATGTCTATCTGTGGACTGTTGTTTCAGTGAATCAGGATAACGTTTAAGTGGGAGGATATGTCTATCTGTGGACTGTTGTTTCAGTGAATCAGGATAACGTTTAAGTGGGAGGATATGTCTATCTGTGGACTGTTGTTTCAGTGAATCAGGATAACGTTTAAGTGGGAGGATATGTCTATCTGTGGACTGTTGTTTCAGTGAATCAGGATAACGTTTAAGTGGGAGGATATGTCTATCTGTGGACTGTTGTTTCAATGAATCAGGATAACGTTTAAGTGGGAGGATATGTCTATCTGTGGACTGTTGTTTCAGTGAATCAGGATAACGTTTAAGTGGGAGGATATGTCTATCTGTGGACTGTTGTTTCAGTGAATCAGGATAACATTTAAGTGGGAGGATATGTCTATCTGTGGACTGTTGTTTCAGTGAATCAGGATAACGTTTTAAGTGGGAGGATATGTCTATCTGTGGACTGTTGTTTCAGTGAATCAGGATAACGTTTAAGTGGGAGGATATGTCTATCTATGGACTGTTGTTTCAGTGAATCAGGATAACGTTTAAGTGGGAGGATATGTCTATCTGTGGACTGTTGTTTCAGTGAATCAGGATAGCGTTTAAGTGGGAGGATATGTCTATCTGTGGACTGTTGTTTCAGTGAATCAGGATAGCGTTTAAGTGGGAGGATATGTCTATCTGTGGACTGTTGTTTCAGTGAATCAGGATAACGTTTAACTGGGAGGATATGTCTATCTGTGGACTGTTATTTCAGTTAATCAGGATAACGTTTAAGTGGGAGGATATGTCTATCTGTGGACTGTTGTTTCAGTGAATCAGGATAACGTTTAAGTGGGAGGATATGTCTATCTATGGACTGTTGTTTCAGTGAATCAGGATAACGTTTAAGTGGGAGGATATGTCTATCTGTGGACTGTTGTTTCAGTGAATCAGGATAATGTTTAGGTGGGAGGATATGTCTATCTGTGGACTGTTGTTTCAGTGAATCAGGATAACATTTAAGTAGGAGGATATGTCTATCTGTGGACTGTTGTTTCAGTGAATCAGGATAACATTTAAGTGGGAGGATATGTCTATCTGTGGACTGTTGTTTCAGTGAATCAGGATAACGTTTAAGTAGGAGGATATGTCTATCTGTGGACTGATGTTTCAGTGAATCAGGATAACGTTTAAGTGGGAGGATATGTTATCCATGGACTGTTGTTTCAGTGAGCTAACACTAATATTTCAAATGTGTACTGTTGGTCTAGTAGAAAGCAATTGAAAATTAACTTGTTTTGGCCATGATATAGATTGAAAATTGCTGAGATGACATTAAGCAACAATCACTCACTCAAAAACTACAAACTTGCTTGAACACAAACTTCCATAAATAACCAGTTAGGTGAATATCTATTATTTTTGTTGTCATATTTTTTTTTCATTTTGCTATAGCATCTAGTTTTTACATCATCTCTCGTCTATCAAAGAATTTCATGAAAAATTATATTCAATAATATGATTTACATGATTGGACAACCTGATTAGACCATGAGTAGGAACACAGGGGGAGATAATTCAATTCAACTTACACTTAATGTGAAATTTTATAATATTATGTAGTATGATAATATATTTTTTTTAATTTTAGATACACCGCCATACTTCAACATGTCTCGTTATGATAAAACCATACCAGATCATGCTTCTATTGATTTTAGTATTATTGACTTCTTCTTCAACGACACAGATTATGCTGATTGGTTCGTGGATTATGAACCAGAATATGGCGATCTATACTTCTACTTTGATACTTTTGCAAGTATGTAGGATTATAGTGGGGTTAGGGGTTTTGGGTTTATGGTGTTTAACCCCAATCTCTGTAATTTTGTTATTTCATTTGTTGAAAGAAAGAAATTGCAATTTTCATTTATAGTAGAGTTTACTCGATAACTGAACAAAATTTGTAAATAAAAATGTACTACAAGTATGAATTTTTCTCGATCTTATAAATAAGCATACTCACACCCGAAGCACAGAGGTAAACGTTTTTGACGTTAAGCGACGTCAAACGCTCAAACCAATTTAACTTTTTTCGACGTAGTCACCTTTAAGTTCCACACATTTCTTGTGTCGTCTTGCCCAGTCATCAAAAATTTGCTCAAACTGATCAGTTTTCATGTGAAATATTACATTCATTACGGCTTGTCTTAATTCACTTAAATTGTCAAACCTCATTCCCCGTAAGAAGGATTTGATGTAGGGGAAAACTGCAAAGTCCATTGGTGCTAAGTCCGGGCTGTACGGTGGATGTTTTAAACACTAAAATTCAAGTAAATCTATTTCAAGTTGAGTTTTCTGAGAGGTATGTGCTGGTGCATTGTCTTGGTGGAGTATCACATGGTCTAAACTTGAAGCTAGTTGTGGTCGTTTCTTCCGTAAAGCTTGCACTAAATCTCGCCTCAGGACCTATGGAACAAAAAACGAGCGGAAAATAAAACTTTTATTGAAAGGCTTTAAAAATCCATCAATAAAATATTTTTTCGCGTTTGTTTATAAATATTAATATCATAGTAGACTTAAAGTACGAATTATATTCGAATTATATTTTATTATAATTTTACATACCTTACAATAGTAATCTGCATTAACTGTTTGACCACGGGGAACAGCATGTGTAAGAATCATTCCTTTCCTATCCATAAAAAGAATAAACATATTTTTTCCTAAAGATTTTGTCACTTTTGCTTTTTTTGGTCGAGGAGAGTCGATATTTTTCCATTGACTTGATTGTTGCTTTGTTTCCGGGTCATAGTAGTGAAACCATGTTTCATCTGTGGTTATTATTCTATCCAGAAATCCAATTCCGCTCTGGCTAAACTTTCTAAGAAATTGTCTTGATGCCTTAGTTCTGTTTGTCATATTTTCTTCCAATAACAATCTGGGTACCCATCGCGCACAAATGCGATTCATGTGTAGTTCTTGAACTAAAATTTCATGTACCGTTGCAGGCCTTGACATTAACGTTTGTCCGATTGTCCGGTACCAGTGAAAACTGAAGTCGGACAAGTAGATCTTGTATTACGGTTGTCCGACGGGACAAGTGAAAAAATCAGATTCCCAAACGTGCCTGTATGACAGACAAATATATTTCCACTGGTATAAAATACTGGGTTTGTTGTATAAAAGAGCCCTGTTTGATCTCCAATTTGTCCATAATTTATTTTGATTAAAACTAAAGTGAAACGCCAGATCAAAACTCTTTAATTGTATCATTTATCGCCAAGACCTGCTTTGATGAAGTTCAAGGACAATGACAAAATTAAAGTTGCAATCTCAGAAACGCTTTAATGAACTGAAATATAAATATTTGAAATATAAGAACAAGAATCACTCTGGAACGGACACGTAAAAATTATCAGATATCAATTTGGCAAAAAATTTAAACTTGTCTTTTGTGCAAAATACAATAGAGGACTTGATTTAGGCTTTTGGGAAATATTGAAACCTTTGAAATGGACAAACATTACAAGCTTTTTCCTGATCTGGTTGAAAAGATCCACTAAAATTTTTTTTTCTCTGTGAATTTAAATAAAATACTTTGCTTTATTTATATCACAGGCACTTGTTTCTGGTAAAAAAGAAATACCTAGATACTGGTATTTATAGTATCTAGGTATATTTTTTTTTACCAGAAACAAGGATTTATACAACACAAATATGAGTTATTACAATTTGTGTGGTATTGGATCACTACACAGTAATATTTCAAAAGGAAAAGGGGGGGGGGGGGCACATATAAAAATCACTGGTATGCAAGATTCCAATCAAGGTAGACAGAAATAAAAATGTGACATTGAATATATGTCCTTAAGGTAGTTATGAATAAAAAAAAAAACAGAAAAAAATCAGTTCAGGCAGCTTTAACTATTTACTAAATTTGGGCAGGGTAACGTCGGAGGGGTCGCGAAACAATGTTTTGATTAATCGCAATTGACTTCTCCCAGAAGTCTCACCACTTCTCCCTGTGAGCTCTCTGAAAGTAGTAGGAGCCCTGGATAATTATTCTCTAGTTTTTTGTAATTTTTATTAATTTTTTCGGACAACTAAAAGATTGAGTTGGACAAGTACTTTTTTTAGTTATTTGTCCGAAGGGACAAGTTGAAAAATATGTTAATGTAGAGGCCTGCGTTGTCTTTGATATAACGCACTTGTCTGCAACTTCACGCACAGTAAAATGTCTGTCACCGTCAATAACGTTGCATACTTCATTTTTCACAACATCTGAAGTCTTAAAAGACGGTCTCCCCTCGCGTTTATCGTCCATTAAACTACCTCTACCGTCAGAAAATCTCTTATGCCACTTAAACACTAACGAGCGACTAACATTGGAATGTGTTACTGACTGTTTGATGAATTTATGCGTTTCAGTTGGCGTTTTTCCTATGTCGGCACAAAATTTTATAACGGCCTTCTGCTCCACCTTATTTGAAAACGTAGTTTTTTCCGATGAAGAAGGTTTTATCTTCAAGGTTTGAAAACTGGACTCCGCAGCCATCTGAGAGTACTTCCTATTCAAATTTTACAGATGTGACGTCGAGAGCACTAGCAACGTCATAGTACAAGATTCATTCAAATTTGTGCGATAAAATAAAAAAAAAATCATGGCCAACCACAAGTAACTACATAGAAGTTACCCGTAATTTATACTGTGCTCCAGGTGCCCTATGACAGACATTACAAAGTCGATTTAATTAAGTTAGGAAATTAAAATCTGATACAGATTTTTTATATCTAACATCGCATTTAATTCAGGAATACAGGTATCACTAACATTTTTGAAAAACAAGTTGTTTTTTAGGAAAATTGGGATCTGTCCACAAACTTTACTTTAGTCTAATTTCGAACACTTCAAATTTTTTCAACAATCCTATGAACTTCGAGATAACGAGATTCGACTGTTTTATTAAAATCATTCATTGTTAAATCTTACACATGTTGACTTTGTATGTTTCTATTTATAGAAATTGTTGACTTTGTATATTTCTATTTATAGAATCTCAGACCTGTTTACAACTACGATTTTAGTGTAGTTTCTACGATTTTTGACCCCTAAATTATGCTCTACGCCCTCATAAATTATTTCTACGCCAACTAGTTGCAAAACTGAAGAAAAAAATCACCAGAAAGTACTTTTGTTTCTTATGGTAGATAACCGAACGCAACACTGACTCTTTGTCGTTTAAGCGCTTTATAATGAGTGTATGTCCATGCTCCTTACAAACACTTTGATGATCTTTGTCTTTGTCTTTGTACAGGTAAAATTCCTCCGGGATTCGGAGCACTCCAATTATGGATAAAATTATAAAACCTAACTTAACGGGCACATACTTAAAAAGATACGTATTTACAGTTATGATAAAATATACGTAGTAGTTAAAAGTTCATCATTTCTATGATCTAGTAACATGTGTCTGAAAATGAATGGCAGCATGCCAAGCGCAAGCAGGGGACTGAGCTTGAAGAAGTCACTGCCAGTGATAAGAGAAAGGTGTATACATGAATATACAGAAATTTTGAATGGTCTCAAACCCTCAACAAAGGGGGATACATTTGTACGGTGTTCTACTTGTCAGACTGACTTCTCATGTCTGGTTAACGAAGTGATTACCGCCATATTTGAAATTTGTCAATGAAGTTGAGAGTAAAGAAAAAATCAGATTTATCGAATATTTTAGGTTTGCAAATATATAGAGATTGTACAATCTTATTTAGCAATGAATTATCTTTACAAATTGTCAGTTAGTTCCATATTATGCTTTTATGCTAACCTATAAATCCTTACACTTAGACAGTACACACAGGTATAAACAAACAATTATATTCAACAAGAGACTGTATGATATATACATTGTAGGAAACGATACCTAATTTTTCAAACTTTTTTAGGGAGGGGGTGCCCTCAAACTTCTTAGCAAATTAGACTAAAACTACTCTTAAAAGTAGAAAACTACTCTCACTCAAGGAAGAAAACTACTCATATGGGTCAACAGGGGTAAATAGGTCTGGAATCTGTTCGACTGTATGTTTCTTTTTATAGAATCTGTTGACTTTGTGTATTTCTATTGATAGAATCTGTTGACTTTGTATATTTATATTTATAGAATCTGTTAGAATCTGTTGACTTTGTATATTTATATTTATAGAATCTGTTCATGTGATGTGTTGACTTTGTATATTTTTATTTGTAGAATCTGTTCATGTGATGTGTTGACTTTGTATATTTCTATTTATAGAATGTGTTCATGTGATGTGTTGACTTTGTATGTTTCTATTTATAGAATCTGTCCATGTGATGTGTTGACTTTGTCTGATTCTATTTATGGAATCTGTTGACTGTATATTTCTATTTATAGAATCTGCCCATGTTGTATATTTCTATTTATAGAATCTGTCCATGTTGTATATTTCTATTTATAGAATCTGTTGACTTTGTATATTTCTATTTATAGAATCTCTTGACTTTGTGTATTTCTATTTATAGAATCTGTCCATGTGATGTGTTGACGTTGTATCTTTCTATTTATAGAATCTGTCCATGTGATGTGTTAACTTTGTATATTTCTATTTTTAGAATCTGTCCACGTGAAGGATGATCTGTTACATATTATTGGTGAGAGGAATCAGTATCATCACTACATAATGTGGGCCGAGGACTCCTGCTATAATAGAGTCACAGGAACTGTTACCGTGACAACCTTTAATGGGGTAGGTCCTAGCCTTAATTATTTACACCTACTAAAATTTTCTATTTATTCAAAGAAATTCTTTCGTAATTTTCACGAATCCAGTTTGACTTGTCCCGGGCTTCGGGCAAGTGGGTTAGAGTGAAGACTGTGGGGTACATTTGATATGTGAAACAAAAGACGAGCATTAACTAACTTCATATTTGAGTAGGGTAAAGATTATGGTGTTTAACACCACTTTCAACAATATTTCTGTTATATCATGGCAGTCAGTTTTATTGGTGGAGGAAGCTGGAGTACCCGGAGAAAACCACTGACCTGCCGCAATTCACTGGGAAACTTTATCACATAATGTTGTACACCTCGCCCTGATCGGGATTCGAACTCACAACATCAGTGGTGATAGGCACTGATTGCATAGGTAGTTGTAAATCCAACTACGATACGATCATGACCACAACAGGCCCAACTTTATATTTGAGTAGGGTTAGTGCTGTGGTATTGAACACAATATTTCAGTTATATCATGGCAGTTAGTTTTATTGGAGGAGGTAACCGAAGCACCTGGAGAAAACCACTGACCTGCCGCAAGTCGCTGACAAACTTTTTCACATAATGTTGTATCAAGTACACCTCGCCATGAGCGATATTCGAACTCACAATTTTAGTGGTGACAGTCACTGAATGCACATGTACTTGTAAATCCAACTACCATACGATCACTACCACAATGGCCCCTGTCAATTATATAAAATATGTCCATCCACACTTATTATCTGTTACTAACCACCTTTAGCTGTGCAAAGAACTGAAACAAGACTTATACAGACTTAATGGTGTTAAATGCTTTTTTTTCTAACATTTTCGTTGTTTTAAAAATTAAGGCAATTTTTACTTCGGGTTTCTCATGCAGACCATTAATTTATTTGAATGATATCACTTCTTTGAAAGCTACAATATAGCTGAAATACTGCTAATGTTGACTTTAAACACCAATCAATCAATCAATCATGTTATTGATATTAAATCTAATAGAAATATTGTTTATTTTTCATTGTTAAAGTTATGATCTGCAACCTACAGATTGCACCTTCTTAAGCTAGTAATTAAATAACCAACCATTCCTATTTATCGGTAATTTATACATATTTTCTTTCATTTCACCGAGTGATATTGTTATTATCAACAAACTGACACTGATACTAGAAATTATCGGTCAGTTTGAAATTGAACACATTATAATATTATAGGTAAAAACAATAACGTCAGTTTTGAAGGTCTTAATATACATTATCACAGCATCGCAGCTCGACCTTTCAGACTCTCTATGATACTAGTGATAATGTCAGTCTCGACCTTCATAACAGCTGTTACTCTATAGGTTTGGTTTTATGGTGCTTAATGCCACTTTCAGTAATATTTCAGTTATATATCATGGCGGTCAGTTTTATTGGTGGAGGAAACTGGAGGATCCGGAGAAAACCACTGACCTGTCGCAAGTTACTGACTTTGTCACATAAATGTTGTACACCTCACCCTGATCGATATTCAAACTCACAACATCAGTGGTGATATGCACTGATGGCATAGGTAGTTGTAAATCCAATCATGGCCACGACTGCCCCTGTTATTCTATATGTATGGTCAATATTTATCATGTTTATGTTGTTATCATTTCAGTGAAATGTTTGATACACATGAAAGTTTTGATATATTTACAGCCACCTACATTTCCTGATATGAACAAAGTAATACAGATAGCCGAGACGGCCACGGGAGAATTGTGTACATTTTCGGTAGAAGATCCATCTAAAGGTCCAGATCCAATCACATGTTCCTTCTTAAAAACCATACCAAAAACAGAAGGAGTCTTCTATCTTTTAGGTATGGTGATGTAGATAAATAGATATTGTATTTTACCTTGTAAACAGGGAGTTTTCATTGTATTTTACAAGGTAAACGGAACTTTCATTGTATTTTACCTGGTAAACAGGGAGCCTTTGTTGTATTTTACCTGGTAAACAGGGAGCTTTCATTGTAATTTACCTGGTAAATGGAGTTTTCATTGTATTTTACGTTGTAAACAGGGAGCTTTCATTGTATTTTATCTGGTGAACAGGGAGCTTTCATTGTATTTTATCTGGTAAACAGGGTGCTTTCATTGAATTTTACCTTGTAAACAGGGAGCTTTCATTGTATTTTATCTGGTGAACAGGGAGCTTTCATTGAATTTAACCTGGTAAACAAGGAGCTTTCATTGTATTTTACCTTGTAAACAGGGGGCTTTCATTGTATTTTATCTTTTAAACGGAGCTTTCATTGTATTTTACCTGGTAAACAGGGAGGTTTCATTGTATTTTACCTGTTAAGAGGGAGCTTTCATTGTATTTTACCCAGTAAACAGGGAGCTTTCATTGTATTTTACCTGGTAACCAGGGAGCTTTCATTGTATTTTACCTGGTAAACGGAGCTTTCATTGTATTTTACCTGATAAACAAGGAGCTTTCATTGTATTTTACATGGTAAACAGGGAGCTTTCATTGTATATTACCTGGTAAACATGGTTTATATTTTTGTGTATTACAGGGAAATCTATCTACCTAAATGACACAGCTGAGTTAGATGCTGATACAAATAATGAATATGAACTGTACGTGGAATGTACTGACGGAACTGATACTACACAAGCTTTTCTACGTGTAGAGATTACAAAGGATCAGATCGACAATGAAGAGCCTGTAGGTTAGTATGTTGTTTGTTTGGTGGTGTTTAACGCCACTTTCAACAATATTTCAGTTATATTGTGGCGGTCAGTTTTATTGGTGGAAAAAACCGGATTACTCGGAGAAAACCACCGACCTGTCACTGACAAATTTATCACATAATGTTGTACACCTCACCCTGATCGAGATAGGTGATATGCACTGATTCCATAAGTAGTTGTAAATCCAACTACCATATGATCATGGCCATGACAGCCGCTAAGGTCAGTATTAATTGCCGAATTGTATCTGTCCTGCTACACCTTATTTACCAGTTTTTCCGCTTATTTTGAGTTCACCTGAAGTGAGGAACTGCATTGGTTGTGTAATGGTTAGCGTGCTCGCCACTTCGAGTATAGTAGATCATGGATTCGAGTTCAGGTCGGGTCACACCGAAGATTATGAAATTGGTACTTGTTGTTCAGCATGCAGCTTTAAGGAGAAAAGACTAGTTGATCTGCAATTAGGATAATGTGTCAATAGAGCCACAAGGGCCCGGGTGGCTCAATGAGTTAGGTAGTTGGATTACCTAGCAACTCGTACAAGCCTATCACCAATACGGCGTGGGTTCGCGTCCGGCTTTGTAAATTACAAAAAAGGGTGCAGTCGCAAGTGATAAAGATTACCAGTTGCTTGCCCATGGTCGGTGGTTCTCTTCAGGTACTCCGGTTTCTTCCACCACTAAAACTGGTCGCCATGATATAGCTGAAATATTGCTGAAAGTGGCATTAAACACCAAATATCAATCAATCAATCAATCCTTTGAACCAAATAAGTGATATTTTCAGTATGAATGGGGGGAGTTGTTATTTCAACAATATTTTGGTTATATTGTAACGGTCAATTTTATTGGTGAAGGAAACCGGAGAACCCAGAGAAACCCACTGACCTGCCGCAAGTCACTGACAAACTTTATTACATAAATGTGTATCGAGTACACCTCGCGATGAGTGGGATTCAAAATCACAACTTTAGTGGTGATAAGCACTGATTGCATAGGAAGTTGTAAATCCAACTACCATATGATCACGACCACTTCTTATGTGTGCTAAAATAATGACTATTTTAAAGCTGTTATTGTACATGTGATATAGTTGCTATGCTACAACTGAAGATTTGGTCTCGTAACTGGAGATTTTTTATCGACGTATTTGATGCGTGTTTTTATTGTTTATTGATGTTTTCCTTTTGTTTGTTTCAGTATTGAACCAACTGTATCCCATTTCAATATGTATTGTTTACATTTTTCTGTCTTAAGTAGTGTTTCATATGATGAATGAAGAATAAAAACTGTATTTATAATTTATTCATAATCATTCATAATCATAAGGTTATAACAAAGCAATAACAATGAAGACAGAATGTTCTGAACAATAAAGTCATAGAGCACTAAAATTAAAAAGTCACTATTCATCAAGGTACTTGGTCTTCTTTGCTGCTGGTGCGTTGGGTGATAGCATACGTTTCGTCATTTTTGTGGTTTATCAATTCCATCCTGGAACTTAGTCCTTAAATAATACTTTGATCGGCTTTGGTCCCAAACAAGCCATAACAACTCAATCCAAGATGAATTCATTGCACGTTTGATCGAAATAAGAAGTTTTCCTCGGCATCGAAGATTGTCCGACTCGTGTTTGCACAACGGTTTATAACTATTTTTAATTGCCACTATCACACTTCTAATCATCTAAGCGTGTGCCACAAACACACTTCCTTATCCCCAATTAACTGTCAATCAGTGGATAATTGCATAATCATCAACACCTTAATTAATCAACATGAACCAATTTACCTGTAAAGGTGTCAAACAGATCAATAACCAGATATCATTAAATATGACATTCACCTTTACCCTTCGTATCTCTCGGTGTTTTTCGTCAGCACGGGAATTCCAAATGGGGAATTTCCAGAAATATTGATCGCAAAATGTAGGTCAAGATTTGTTGGTACTGTACTTGATTTTTTTCACGGGCGGAAGATTTTGAAAGTTGACGGGAGGGACGGAAGGGACCCTCAAAATCAGGAGAAAAATGCTCCCGCCGGAAGGTTCACATGTATGCTTATTATTTTTATTAATTTATTTTTAACTTATATTTCAGAGTGGATCCAGTATGAGTCCTACACCATGGCAGCTGTTGGCGTAGTGTCCTTAACCATTTCAACGTTTACAATATATACTGTCATTCACAATGGACTTTCTGCCTTCATAGGATTATAATAGACCTTTAGTATTGTTTATATTGTGTAAAGAAAACTGTAATGGACTTCATTTTGTTAAAAAAGGACATGAAATACTTTGCTGCTGAACATGTATATTGCAGTGTTTCAGCTAGACATTGAAATTGCCAGTTTTATCAAAATTTCTTCTGGACATTCTTTAATAATTAAACTAATTTTTATAAAGTTCTTCAAGTAAATTTTAGAAATAGGTGGGCAAATGTCCTGAGACTGATGCCTAGTTGAATCAATGATATTAGGGTCCTATGGTACTGTTGTAGTTAAATTAAAAAGATGGAGCAGAAAATTGGTTGAAATAGCACATGAATACATGCTATCATAGAACCCACGGTACCATAGTGTTCACTTTACTTCCAAATACAGATATGTACATTCGGCTATACTATAGGCTAATTTCAATCGGGGAAATTACAACGACACTTTGTAAATTTAGTGTTTCTACTTTTTACCGACTCCTTTTTATGCTTATTTTTTTACTCCCATTGTTAAATAGTCAGTATTATTTACACACACCCCTTTTCATGCTTATTTTTCAACTCCCCTGTTCCAAAGTCCAGTAACAACCTTTTGTCTGTCTTCTGTCATGCTTTATAGTCGACAAGACCTCATTTGGGACATTTCTCATATTTTATTTTTTTTTTGGACCATAAGACTCTGAACATACATATATGACTTCACTGTACAGCAACATTGATTTAAAATATATTTTAAGCCATCTAAAAAAAATGTTCTGGTTCTCAGACAATGGATTTCAAAAAAAGGGCAAGGTAGGTAGGGTTTTTATTTGATCATTTGGAAGTAGTTTTATTTTATTATGTAAGTTGAAAACAAAAAATTTGACAATAAAATATTTGTTTTTAAAATGAAAAAATTGTAATAGTTGCACATCATTATTTGTTATGTTGTTTTCTTTTTTTCATCTGTGGATTTGACGGAGCCTATATATACGGCAAAACAAATGTTTTAAAATGTTGTAACAATCCACATGTCTATTGTGTAAATTGTCATACTTCATAGTTCTTAGAATAGATAATTCTAATATTAAACATACACAATGCTATCTATTACTATTTCTGATCCATGGTAATACTTCTAGAATTATTTGTCACACTCAAATTTTAAAGTTTAGAATATGTGACCATAATTTGGAAATCAAATAGGGCAGATATTAAAAAGTGCCCTGAAATCTCAGAGTTGGTCATTTTTGCA
Organism: Bathymodiolus septemdierum; assembly: GCA_963383655.1. Lineage (NCBI taxonomy): Eukaryota > Metazoa > Mollusca > Bivalvia > Mytilida > Modiolidae > Bathymodiolus > Bathymodiolus septemdierum. The sequence continues at coordinate 67,363,114 of OY726525.1, forward strand.
AATATAGCAATATTGATGATGAATTTCATTTCTTTTTCCATTGTGAAAGAAACTGTAATGTTAGAAGAAGAAAAAAGTTTTTGTCTGAGTTTGACTCTGAAATAGAGGTGACTCAATTATCTGAAATCGAAAAATTTTAATTAATTAACTCTGAACCCAACAGATTTTCGGTAGGTTCAAAGTCTTTGCTCCTTTCTGAGGAGTTCAATGGAACTGAGGACAAGCAAATCAGCTCCAGACAAATAACCCAGCTCCTTAAGTTTGTTGTATTTCCTTATATGTTTATTGTATTATTTTTTTTGTCACAAGGTGTCTTACTTGCTTCTATGACAATAAAATTTATTAATACACTCTAAATTAACAAATTAATATGAAAAATGTGAAGGGGACCCATAATAAATTATTTAAACCTCCCATCTGTAAATACAATAGAACTTTTGTAAAGTCTCGATTTGATTCTAAAATCATACGTTTTTATGGAAGTTATTTTCCTTACAACAGACAAAAATGGTAGTACGTTGTTCTTGCAAGAGCAACAGAAAGGACAAACAATTTGAGTATAATTTTCTAACAATTTGTAAAAAAAAATTCAGTGGATTATTTATTAGCAACTAGAAGAAATTTCACAAGTGTAGTCATAACATTAAAATTCTGTATACATTATGGGGAAAAGATATATTATTTTTATTGAACTTATGAAATATGACCTTGAAAGGAAATAACCCCTGTCAAAACAAAATGTTTAAATAGTCTTGTACTGAACATTTTACAACAGCAACAATTTATCTGATTTGTTTACAAATGTCGCAGACGACACAATTTTGGATTTTTTTTTAAAGAAATTAATATATATATACTAAAATATAATTAGATGTAGCATACCTTCTAAATATATGGTTTTATTGATTTAATTTTTATTTGATTTATACATATAACCCGAATTGTTATATAACCCATACATTTGGAATGTTTTAGAATTCATTATTATCCCCTCGCCAACGAAGTTGCGAAGAAATATAGTAACCTACCGTCCGTCCTTCCGTAACATCCTTGTGAACACTCTAGAATCAACATCCTTCAATAGATTTTGACCAAACTTGGTACATGTACATATTTAGTCCTTAAGAGAATCTGGAACCCTATTGATTTTCAAGGTCATAGGTCAAATGTCAAGGTCACCGGGTAAAATTTTTAGGCAAGGGGATATGCCACGCTTTGCGTTGCCCTTGTTAAAAATACAGTTTATGCTATGTTGTATATATATTTTAACATAGACAAATAAATTTATAATAGATGGGAAATTGTATAATTGATCAAAGAAAATCTTGAGTGGTTATTTATTTATTTATCTCATTGTCTGAGGATTAATGTCACTCAAGATTAAAGAAGGTGTAAAGATTAAGAGAAGTGTTAATGGGAATTAGAGGATACAAAAATTTACATGTATTATGTATTAATGAGTAATAGAAAAATTGGTATTTAATAACTTTGAAAAATGTTGTAAAAACAGTCATACATTGTATGTCAAGCTAAAACCATATATAATAAATTTATTGGAAACTTCGTGTTTAGGAAATGTTATTTTAGAAACTTTGTATTAATGAAATGTTATTGTTAATTAATAAACTATATATTTGTGAGAACTTAGTATCTTTATGAGTGATTGACAGTGATGCCATATCAAGGAATGTGTACGTGAATAAAGCTAGTTCTCCTACGAAAACAATTGCGATAGCCAGGCCACAATGAAGAGTACATTTGGCCTTGGTTATAGTTATCTGGAAATATTTTTTTTATTTCTAAGGGTATTGTGGATAATGAATTTAATATATAAAATTTCTTCATGCCACGATACGGCTGAAATACTGCTAATGTTGGCGTCAAACACCCTTCAGTTCACCCCATGATATAGCTGAAATACTGCTAAAGTTGGCGTCAAACCACCCTTCAGTTCACCCCATGATATAGCTGAAATATAGCTAAAGTTGGCGTCAAACACCCTTCAGTTCACCCCATGATATAGCTGAAATACTGCTAAAGTTGGCGTCAAACACCCTTCAGTTCACCCCATGATATAGCTGAAATACTGCTAAAGTTGGAGTCAAACCACCCTTCACCACCCCATGATATAGCTGAAATACTGCTAAAGTTGGCATCAAACATCCTTCAGTTCACCCCACGAAATAGCTGAAATACAGCTAAAGTTGACATCAAACACCCTTCAGTTCATGCCACGATATAGCTGAAATACTGCTAAAGGTGGCATCAAACACCCTTCAGTTCACTCCACGATGTAGCTGAAATACTGCTAAAGTTGGCGTCAAACACCCTTCAGTTCACGCCACGATATAGCTGAAATACTGCTAAAGTTGGCATCAAACACCCTTCAGTTCATCCCACGATATAGCTGAAATACTGCTAAAGTTGGCATCAAACACCCTTCAGTTCATGCCATGATATGGCTGAAATACTGCTAAAGTTGGCATCAAACACCCTTCAGTTCATGCCATGATATAGCTGAAATACTGCTAAAGTTGGCGACAAACACCCTTCAGTTCATGCCATGATATAGCTGAAATACTGCTAAAGTTGGCGTCAAACACCCTTCAGTTCATGCCATGATATGGCTGAAATACTGCTAAAGTTGGCATCAAACACCCTTCAGTTCACCCCATGATATAGCTGAAATACAGCTAAAGTTGGCGTCAAACACCCTTCAGTTCATGCCATGATATAGCTGAAATACTGCTAAAGTTGGCGTCAAACACCCTTCAGTTCATGCCATGATATAGCTGAAATACAGCTAAAGTTGGCATCAAACACCCTTCAGTTCATGGCATGATATAGCTGAAATACTGCTAAAGTTGGCGTCAAACACCCTTCAGTTCATGCCATGATATAGCTGAAATACTGCTAAAGTTGGCGTCAAACACCCTTCAGTTCATGCCATGATATAGCTGAAATACTGCTAAAGTTGGCGTCAAACACCCTTCAGTTCACGCCACGATATAGCTGAAATACTGCTAAAGTTGACGTCAAACACCCTTCAGTTCATGCCATGATAAAGCTGAAATACTGCTAAAGTTGGCATCAAACACCCTTCAGTTCACACCACGATGTAGCTGAAATACTGCTAAAGTTGGCGTCAAACACCCTTCAGTTCACGCCACGATATAGCTGAAATACTGCTAAAGTTGGCATCAAACACCCTTCAGTTCACGCCACGATGTAGCTGGAATACTGCTAAAAGTCCACTGAATAAGAGCAATTATGATGAAGCAAAACGATCTGCAAACTACGACGTAAGACAGGCAAAATATGAATATGAACGCTCAATCGCAACAAATATGAAAAAAGACAAGAAGATATTCTTGAAATTTATACAATCAAAAACAAAATCCAAAGAAAATATCCCATGCATAATGGATGAAAACGGAGAACTACAAACAGATAACAAAATAAAAGCGGAACTGCTCAACAAATTTTTCCAGAGTGTATTTACAATTGAAGACACTACTCAAGGCATTCCAATATTCCCACCAAGAACTGATCAAAAACTTGAAACAATAGAATTCGATATCCAAAAAGTACAAGAACACCTATAAAAGTTGAAAGAAACAAAGTCATCGGGACCTGATCAAATGCATCCAAAATTTCTGAAAGAGACTGCCAAAAACATAGCTGAACCACTGACTTAAGATATTCCAAAAATCAATAGAAACCAGGAAAATACCAAATACTTGGAAACTAACAAATGTAACCCCTTTACATAAGAAAGGACCAAAACAGCAGGTGACCAATTATCGCCCAATAATTTTGACATCCATTATATGTAAATCAATGGAGAAATTTGCTAAGGACAGTCTTATGAACCATATGGAAACAAACCAGTTATTCACAAATGGTCAACATGGGTTTAGGAAAGGGAGGTCATGTATACTCTGGAACACATTCAAAAATGACATAATTAATTCTATAGAATCAAACATCCCACATAAACTATTTACTTACAAACAAAGACTTTCCTGGATAAACAACAATTTACGCAAACTTATAAATAAAAAGAACAAATACCACAGGAAGAAAAACCAAAATCCTTCAATGTATAAAAAACGGAAACATACAGTACAAAAAGAACAACGCAAAGCTTACTGGAAATATATTGAGAACATCATATTTGACCTACCCATTAAAGACTCCGATCAACATCAGTACTCTGATTTTAAACCAAAAAAGCTTTTTAGCTACTTCAAAAGCATTAGAAAGGACAACTTCGGGCATAAGCCCACTGAAAAAAGATGGTATACTCTATACTGATACAGTAGAAAAAACGAACATTCTTAACCAACAGTTCCAATCAGTATTTACACACGATCCACCACATGACATACCTGACAAAGGACCTAGTCCTCATCCTATAATGGAACAAATCCACATAAACGATAAAGGTGTACTGAACCTCTTAAACAACCTTAACCCTCACAAAGCATGCGGTCCAGACAACATAAACAGTAGAGTAATGAAAGACCTAAAAGATCAAGTTGCTCCAATCTTGACCAAAATATATACAAAATCAATAGAAACTGGCACCATACCCAAAGACTGAAAACACGCAAATGTTGCACCAGCATTCAAAAAGGGCGAAAGATACAAAGCAGAAAATTACAGACCAATATCACTAACATGCATCTGCTGTAAACTGATGGAACATATAATAACCAGCAACATTATGAAACACCTCGACTCAAACAATATTTTATATGATTTACAACATGGTTTCAGAAAAGCAAGATCATGGGAGTCGCAACTCCTTCCTTTCATACAAGAATTAAATGCCAGCAATAACAAAAACATACAAACAGACTTGATTATTATGGATTTTGCCAAAGCCTTCGATAAAGTTTCCCACCGTAGATTATTATACAAACTGGAATATTACGGAATACAAACCCATACTCTAAACTGGATTCAGGCATTTTTATCAGATAGAACACAAACAGTAGTAATCGATGGAGTAACATCTAACACAGTGCCAGTAACATCAGGCGTTCCACAGGGTACAGTACTCGGCCCAATTCTTTTTCTAATTTATATCAATGACTCCGGAATATCTTACACGCAGCAAACTAAGACTCTTTGCAGATGACAGTATCATTTATAAAGAAATAACATGTCAGGACGACTGCAAGAAACTACAATCTGACCTTGATGCAGCTGCAAGGTAGGAAGCCGATTGGCTTATAGCTTTCCACCCAGATAAATGTACAGTACTCACCACCACTCAAAAGAAAACACCCTTCAATCATGACTATATACTTCACAATCACATTCTCGAACCAGTAACTTCAGCAAAATACCTTGGAGTTACACTACAATCTAACCTTAAATGGAACACCCACATCGACAATATCACTTCAAATGGAAATAAATCTCTCGGATACTTAAAAAGAAATTTACAGATATCAAACCCTGAAGTAAAATCTCGGGCATATCAAGCACTAGTGAGGCCAAAACTTGAATACAGCTGTAGTATCTGGGACCCTTATACACATGACGACATAAACAAACTAGAAATGGTTCAAAGACGAGCTGCTCGCTATGTTCAAAACAATTACCATAATACTAGCAGTGTCACTTCAATGATTGACACTCTAGGTTGGCCAACTTTAGCTGAGCGCCGTCTTAAAACCAGATTGATCATGTTGTTTAAAATAACACACGCTTTAATTGCTATCCCAAACATCATACTGATCCCAACTGACAGCAGAACTAGAAAATCACACAATCAGACATTTGGGCATATAACAACACAAAAAGATATATACAAATGGTCATTTTTTCCACACACTATAGTACAACGGAACATCTTACCACAGACAATTATCTCAAGTCCATCTATAGACTCTTTCAGAGAACAGCTAACACCCGCTGTTCTCTTAAACATTTAAATTTCAAATACAATTGTACATAGTTTAAAAATTTTTGTTTTGTTTTATTCACACTTTTGATTTCACTTTATTTCACTTTATGAAATTTATGTAAATATTTTTGTAAATACCCACGCATGCAACAGTACGTAATCTTCAACGTCTTGAAGGAGTATTGTATACCTAAAGATAACTCGGCTTATAGAAGTTATGGAGGATTGGACAGAACATCTCGATAACCACAACTCTGTAGATGCTATATACCTAGATTTCCAAAAGGCATTTGACACTGTGCCCCACCATCGGCTAATTACAAAATTGAAAGGTTATGGAATATCTGGAAATATCCTTGAGTGGATCAAAAACTTCTTATCGGAACGAAAACAAAAAGTGGTGCTTAATGGATCCAACTCGAAATGGACTGATGTGACTAGCGGAATACCCCAAGGGAGCGTTCTTGGGCCAATACTATTGACAATATATATTAACGACTTGCCTGACATAGTAACAAATGTAGCTAAGCTCTTCGCAGACGATACAAAGCTGGGAAGCAGGTCAAATCGGCCGCAAACCAAATCGGCCCCAAGTCAAATCAGCCCTAGTCAAATCGGCCCCAAGTCAAATCGGCCCCATTTTTGTTGTTTACTATTGTCAACATGCAAAGTTAAATAGTTTGAACACTATTCAGCAAAATATTTAAATATATCCAATACGTTTTAATTATTGAAGAATTAAAACTGTCTAGTAAGTACAGTTGTGTTTTGTACCAGTAAATGTTTACCATTGATACGAAAATAAACAAAATATAAATGTCTGACTATATCTAGCCATGCTTAAAATAATCAATAATCTTGCCGATAAAAGTTCAGTGTCTGCATATATATGATGCACATTTCCTCCATGTACATTGTCCATGAGGAGGACTTTAATTTCGTTTTGTTTAAACATTTCCAGTCTAAATGTCCTTTAGGCACCGACCCTTGATGACCTCTGTATATGAATGGTTGATTTCTATTTCGGTGTTCAGAAGAAGTTAATAACTTGTTAAATATCTACAAATGATATATACCACAGTGTATAACCGGACAGTTTTGAAAAACGGAAGTTGCTGTACTGTCCGACCAGGTAAGGTTAGTTGCTTGCAGAAATTTCGACATTTTTGGATGATTATCCGTGATTTATTCTTTGAAAGTGGATCAACTGAAGCAACAAAAATAAAAAAAATACTGCACAGATGTGTCATTTATATTTCTGATCAAATAACTGCCCTATTTGAACACTGAAACTGGAAATCGTCGTTTAAACATCGTGGATGGTATGTTTTCGCTCGAAGAAAGAGGGTAAAAATCTAATTTTTCTCCACTTATTCTTTAAATTATGTCAAATATGTTCTCACTATCTGATGAAATAGACATCGACGTTTTCAATGCAAGGAAAATATGACCGTAAACGCACTCATTTTCCTTACGACGGGTGCATTTAACAAGAGTTATGACTCGCTAACACTGTTCTGGGATGTTGGTACCGCAGTTGCGTAAATATTGCTAACACTTCTTAGAAAGTCTGAAGTCTTGGCTTCATATTTGTCCCACAACTCTGCCAATCTGCCCTGAGATTTCTTGAAGGTGATCCTTTGGTATCTACGCAACGAGTGCTCTTCAACTAGACGGACAGTTACCCCGACGGATCTGGAACCAACTTATAAAAGTGCAGGTTTGACCCACCAGCTTTGCCTATGAAGCGGCGATGCCAACCTGAAATGTAAAAATGAGTTATTATATTGATGTATAAAATTTGTTAAAGAGGCATTAGCTACGATTTTGATAAAAAAAAATTATGTTTTGAAAATTGGTAAATAGCTTTAAAATGATGAAATAAAGGTAAATATTTCAAATTAAACAGCTTATAGTACCAAGCAAATAATTTGACCTCGCTTTCTCCGTTGGCGACAAACACCCTTCAGTTCATGCCACGATATAGCTGAAATACTGCTAATGTTGGCGTCAAACACCCTTCAGTTCACGCCACGATATAGCTGAAATACTGCTAATGTTGGCATCAAACACCCTTCAGTTCATGCCACGACATGACTGAAATACTGCTAAAGTTGGCATCAAACACCCTTCAGTTCATGCCATGATATGGCTGAAATACTGTTAAAGTTGGCGTCAAACACCCTTCAGTTCACGCCACGATATAGCTGAAATACTGCTATCTGTATCTGTATGAGTACGTTGTAGAATCCCTGCTGGGCTTTAATACAACCGGTAGAGAGAGCGCTGATTTAGTCGCGCTGACAGCTAAAAATTGCTGTGTTGAAGTCTTCAGTTGTTTTAGACTGCACTATGTTGTCTTCTAGATAGTTCCAATCTACCTAAGTCTGTTCCAAACGCAGGAGATCAGCTTGTTCCTCTATATTTACTCTGATTCATCGTCACTTCCGGTGTAGCAGGCAATATTGTCCGGCCCGCCAGATTGTCTAGGCTAAATCGTCCGGTCGGACATTTGAGACTAGGCGGAATAGTCCGGGTCCAGGCAATATGGTCCGGTCTGTTATCACAAAATGTAAGCTAAAAATACAAAACAAATTTATGACAAATACATTTGTTGTACTATGTATTTTATACTATATTTACACAAGGAAACAAAAAGTTATTGTAAAGTTTATTTTATTTCCTGCAAATGCAACACAACAAAGTTTTTGCATTGGGCAGTTCTTCTTGGATCCCCAAGCATTGTAAATGGAACCATTCCATGCATCTGTCACAACCTATGACTTCCGTTACCGATGGTTGTTGACAGATGGGACAGTTGTATGCACGATCAACATCATCTACTTTCATCTTTACTAAAAAATATATATAAGCAATTAATAATGACAAGATAAGCATACTTGTTTTGCAGATACATAGTTGCAAATAAATAAAGTAAAGCTTGTTATATAGGTTTCGTCCTTTTCTCAAGGAATTCATTGGTAGATACATGTGTACCAAGACCTTATGGACAAATATTCAGTCCCAGTTTCGGATAACATACAGAGATATATATTTTGGGAACTATTTGACTACTGAATTTTCTCGACATTTTTAATTATGATTATTGCTTCCATCGGCAATTGCCCCGTTAATATGTGTAACACAATCGAAAACCACTGGGTATTTGAATATAGTTTTATTAATTAATATACAGAAATTAAGTTAGTATTTCGCAACATCCATCTGCGTTGTGTAATCAGCGTTGTATATAGTCCATAATCATATTTAAATACACTTCAATAAAGTTCTAAGACATTGTGTTTTCCGCTAGTGAGTACATCTCCTTAACGTTATAGAAGTAGAAGCGAAAAGTCTAAAGTAAAGAATAATAATAAATGTTACCCGTTACCTATTCTGTATCTCCCTCCTATGGCAGGAGCACCGCCGTCCCGCTCAGGAATAGCGTGGGCTGAGCACTCGCATACATTTGAATACTCCACAATTATATTGGCATGCACATATGAATTGGTCCATTTAACGATTAAAACAGTACTTATCGCGATCGGCAGTCAATAAAACGGTTAAAACAACACATATCAATAGTCCGTAGACCGGATAAAATAATAGCTATGTCAATATTCCATAAAACGGATAATATAACACCTATGTCAATATTCCATAAAACGGATCAAAATGGTAAGTCATATTACCTAAAATGGATAAAACATTGAATTAAATTAGCTCCTACCCCGATTCACACTGAAGTAACAAGAACAGTTCAAAAATAATAGTAATCAGTTATCACTTCAATCCTCCTTGCAGTCAGTACTGTTAGTTACACACGGCAGACTCTCTACTCCACTGTCTTGTTTCCACTCCGACTCCGAATGTTCGGGAAAACATGAAGCATTTTTGTTATTGAGGCAAGACAGATTTTTTTCATATTTTTACAATGTACATGCATTAAATAATGTAATTTCATATTCAATGCAACCTGAATATCATATTCTTTACATGGATAGCTTTTTAGTCTCAAAAACATGCAATAATTTGATAAATCGATTGTTTTACTGGCAAATGATAGAATGTCGTGGTTCAAAATGCCTTTCAGAGCTGAAATCGTCACAAACCCGTACAATATTGAACGAGGCAAAATATTTATTAAAAATTTATTACTTTCCCATGCCTTTCATAAAAACAATAACGTAACATACGTTTAAAATAGTCGTCCAGGTTTCGGTAAACATGTCAGGGTGTGGAACATTGTGTACGGTATGGATTTGATAATTATGTGTACGGTTTGGAAATAATTTCATTGATTTAGTGTACGGTTTTCAAATACTTTAAACCATCTTATTTTGTTTTTTGCAGATGGATTTCCACCCATTTTTATGCTACTACTGAGATGGATATCCACCACTTTTTCGGCTATTACTGAGATGGATTTCCACCAATTTTTATGCTAGTACTGAGATGGATATCCACCACTTTTTCGGCTATTACTGAGATGGATTTCCACCAATTTTTATGCTAGTACTGAGATGGATTTCCACCTAATTTTATGCTACTACTATGGAGTAGAGTTCGATTCATTTCAAAGTGTTTTGGACCATACCTGTGACTTTCATGGATATATGGTTTTAAAAGTAAAAAGCCTGGAACTCAATATTACTACAGGACAATTTGGATACAGATCTCACAATTTTGGCGTTTTTCCATTTGCAATTAAAAATAAACAACAAATTATTTCTGTGAAAAATGACGAGCCTGGAAGCTTAGCTATAACAATTTTGCCACAAAAAGGCATCGGTTTAGTCCAGAATACTTTTGATGTATTAAAAAGTCCATTGACCAAGAAAGCAAAAACAAATAGTTAAATATGTACATGTTGTGAAAGGACGCGGACATTTAGATTCATCTAACGTCTACAAACAAAAAAGGTTATATTAGAGAAATAAAAAAAAAACACATTCATTCATTCAGCGTAGTCAACAATATCATTTGAACAGTTTATTACGGAAATGTGGATATTAAAGTTGATCTGGTCTTATAATCATTCTTTTTTCACAAATAAGATAGTGGAAAAAAACAACTTGAGATTTAGATTATTACTTTTATGTGGACATAATTTGTTCTTATAGATAATAAATGTCGGGTTTTTTTCAAGTATGAACAACACTGGTTATAAATTCGATATATATTTTTTTTATTTATTCACTTTAAACATCAGGATATTTTGTTAGAAAGATTTCTAGACAATCGAGCGCATTATTTTTTTCTTTCTCTTTTTTTTGGGTATATTATACCTCTGCTCTGAACTGTGTATTCTTCGCTAACCCTGGGTCGCTCGGATGGACATGTGGGTAGGGTCCTGGTATAAACTGGTTCCATCTCTGCACAACGGTCGCTTTACACCATAGGCTTTTGCTGCGTACACTACACCTCCAGTTGGTTACACGAGTTGATACTCTCTACAATTAAAAAAAAAAAGAGTTAAATATATATTCAATTCAATATTTTATTAGAAGGCACAGAAGATGTGTGATCCAAATCATACAATAGTATACATGCAATACATGTCAATGAACAAAAGATGACAACTTGGTTGTATTCAACGATTGGTCGACAGTATATACAGCAGATGATTTTTTTTCTCAAATATTTGAAGAAAAAAAACAGGTATCTATTTTCAGAACATATATACATAGTTCTGTTGGCATATTGTTAAAGAAACCACTATCAGTTTATACAATTGTTCTGTATTGTTTTCCATTACTGGAATGTTAATAAATTTACCTTGACAGTGTATGCGAACTCATCACTGCTTATGATGCAGACGATAGATAAACGTGCAGCTACGAAACGATGTCAGTGGGCGGTGCTTAATTTTGACTAGTGACCATTACGTCTTTAGCCTTAGAACTTCAAGAAAGTCCGTCAAACATAGTTCGTGGAAAAAACTGAGTTACTGTTTCAAGTTATAGATCAGCAACATCGTACACAAATGTTCTAAGCTCCCGTGACCGACTATGATTATTTGGACGGTCAGTAAATAGTTGAAGGGTTCGCGCCAAAGCGCTCACCCTTCAACAATTTACTGACATTCCAAATAACGATAGACGGTCACTAGGGAGCTTAGAACTTATAATATCGATACAACAATCTTGTTAACCAATGGGGTCTATTTTTTATACATAACTTTCATGATAACATATAACGACTCTACATCTGTGTTATTCTTCTCATTGCATTGACGGTCACTTACGAATTTTCAACCACGTTTATTTTTTTCTTTATTTTGTCAGATTAAGGTTTATATGTAATTGGAAATAGCACGATAAGACTCGAAAAATGTGAGCGATTTCCATCACATCCGCCAGCTGGGTCATAATTTAGGTCATAGGCGGCGGAACAGGCCATTTTCCTTGATTAACCCAGGTGGCAGCTTTTTGCCATCAAAGCATAAAACGTATGTTTTGGTTTCATGTCAATAGCCTGTTCAATCAATCCTGGTTGAATCTGTTTGAGAATATCAATTTGATGAGACTCATAATTGCTTACGGTTTTAATGTCGGGAACAGCAAAATTAATGTTAGTATTCTGGGGGTCAAATTGACCTCTGGATGAAGATTTGTCCAAAATCTGACCAGCTGATTTTACCCCCATCATAAATCGCAATGCCTTTCCATGGAACAATCTGTAAAGAACTTTCCAAAATTGCATACACTGGTCAGAGTAAAAAAATTCAGTCGTATTATCAAGACTATCCCATCGTGCAACCTCTAACAAAAGCAGGAATGAAATATTATGCAAAGGAAATTTGTCTATGGCTATCAGTCTGAGAAGGTTACTAAAGTCAGTTAGATGTCCAGCCTTTTTTAACTTGCTAATCACTGTTGGTATTAAGCTTAGGATTTCCTCTATACATGAGCATCGAGGAGTAATTTTCTTCAAACAAGCATTGAGGAGTCATTTTCTTCAAACAACCTTTTCCTGCTTCTTTGTGGCTTTCTGGTTTTGCTTGTTTTCTTTGGCGCAGCTATTAGGCAGTCTGTTACTGGAACAACAGTGTCTGTCTTGTCAATAGCTGGGGTAGTTTTGTCACCTGAAATGAATAAAATGTTATGATACTCTGTGCAAGATACAAATGTTTTAATCACAAGAAAAATGTCCGAAAATAAAAAAAATTCTAGGAAAAAAAACCAACTGTAATTTGGTGTCTGCAAATAATGACTATTTAATTACGTTATCGGGACCGGGTCATCATGTTTTTGGTATGTTCCCACACACTATAAACTATATGGAAAAGCACTAAAATGACAATAAAATCATCATTTCTTAACCAATTTACACAAAATGTTTGTAATAATATAATGTTTATTGTCAAATAAACATCCATACATGTTTGCGACCAGAAAAAAAAACAAGAACCAAAAAAAACCAATGTATATCTCAATTTATCATGAACAAATTAAGAGACTTCTGTCCTCAGTTCTAATGACCTTATTATGTAGAAGCCTATAATTTTGACATGAGCTGTAGTTGTAGGATTAAGAAGATAAATTAGTTTTTGCTCACTGGAAAATTGCATAAAATTTGGGTTTTCATTTGCAAGAATTGCAAATAGATCAGTTCTCAATTTACTGTTTATAGTACATTCCAATATAAAGTGCTCTTCATTCTCAATTTTATTACAGGTTTTACAAAGTCTGAGTATTCTAGGTATTTTGAAATATAGTCCTTTCTCTATTTCAAGATTATGGTCCATAATTCTAATTTCAGTAAAGCCTCTTCTGATATCAGAATTATTATATGATAAATAAAATTATCTTTCCAAATTTAAGTTGAGTTTTTTATACAAGAACATTTTACTATTTTCATTAACACTTTTGATTTTATTTTCGCACGTTTGTTTATATTTGTTTTTTAATTCCCTTTTAATAAAAAGTGAAGTCGCTACTTCACTTCCTTCAAATTTTTACAGTTAGAAGTTTTATCAAAAATATTTTGGTCCGAAGTTATATTTTTGACAAATGTAAACCATGAATAAGCGCCCTGTGAATCAAGAGATTTTGATAATATTAAAGCTTCTTTTAACATAGGATTTACATTATTAGTGTGGAGCCGAGCTAGATATAAAATTGACTGTGTCATTATGAAAAGCTCCATGGGTAACCTTTCTAGCTCTGCTCTTACTCCAATATTTGAATATAACACACCTAATTCCGGGGTATTGCATTTTTCCATTGGGCATTTCGATAACTTTGAAGGGCATTTCGGTAATTCCGGGGCAACAAGCCTGACTCGACGAAATATCGAAGCGTATGGAATACAAACTTATTTTTTCACATAAAGTTATATTAAGTTAATATTTTATCATTTCATACAAAAATAAATCTATAAAAAGGTTATTTCGGTGCCATTTAGGTTTATTTTGGTTATTAACAGGTTATTTCGACTTCTTTGCTCTTCTTTTGGAACCATATTTTGCTTAGATTTAAACTTTTTTTTTTTAAAAACCACTCAACCTATGTAGTTCAAAACTTGGTATTAATATACAAATGAAAGTCGTTGATGGTTTGTGCTTTAATTTATTTTTCCGTACTCATAAAATGGCCATCGTTACTTAAAAATAGAACATAAAAGATATAGCTGAAACTGATATTTTTCAAGAGAATGTGCAAATGTTTAAACAAAAACATTTGTGCAAGTTGCTAATCATGTATTTCTGTTTTTCCACCCGAAAAAAGTTTGGTACTTCAACTAAATATAGAGAATATAATAAATTGCTTTAAATATCCTCACAAGAAACAGAGTAATGTAATGTATATCCAACTATGCATGTTCTGTCCATAAGCTAAAAAAAAACCGCCAATACAACTAGATATATGTTTTATATCTAAATAATAATTAAAGTGGTAAATTTTTTGCTGTTGACAAAATTACAATCTAAAGCATTACCTGTATTACAGAGACGATGCTGCCAACGGAAGCAGAACTCACACTCAAGAGCATGCTGACGTGGGCGAACTGGCTGGCTGCAAGATACACAAGGAAACGACATGCCGAATAGCTTTTTTTGGAATGAATACAATTCATTTTCAAATCCTTTATAAAGGCATGTCGGCAAAAATAAAAAGTGTTCCCATAGACGTCTACAATACAGACCAAGGCATAGCCTGATAAATGCCAGGTATGTCTCCAATACCTAATATGAAGTCATAAAACTGGACCTCTGTGGTTATCTAATATACAACTCTTTCATTTCATTAACTGTTGTAACTAATTACTGCTGATATGCATTGTCCAGTATAGGAAACGCTAGAATAAACAGTTATATATTTTTTTCCTTAAATAGACATACTGCCAAGCCAAGAACGTTAACATGGCTTCAAATTAAGTGACATTAGAGGAAAAGTATGGCTTCACATTCTTCAACAAAAATAACTTTTCCTGCGACTTTCTGTTATTCGTATCAAAAAACTTTTGTCTGCCACCATCTCAAGAAGACCTGTGGATATATACATGTAAAATATGATTTTGAAAAAAAAAAGAACAAGAATTGTATGAAAATAAGATGAGAACCAAATAAATATCAATCGTACAATTTTCATTTCTCTCCTTTTCAATTCACTGACCGGTCTTTTTGTTGCTTTAATTTTCTTTTGGCTGTATTTTTTCCTGCCTGCATTATTTTCATAGGAATTTTTTTCTTTTTAAAATTCAGAAATCATGATCACCAAAGTAAAAGGTCCAACTTCTATATGCATCCAATACCATTTGACGGCAACACTTTTCCAAGCGCAGAACACCACTACCAATTGCTCAAAGCCTCAACAACCGACAAGAGTAACCACAGTTTTGCATATCTCAGTATTTTCATCGCATGTCCCAAAAATGACGGTATGTTTTCGACAGCTCAAAACGCCAAAAATATTTTATTATGTACATGGTTGTCAAAAATATTTTTGTTTGAAACACACGTGATATTCCCTCAACCAATAAGGCGCACTTTTTTTCACGCCTGTAAACGACTACCAATTTCGGGCATTCTTATGCTCACAACAGCACTATTTTAGTTTAACAAGTATTAGTCATTAACTTAAACATGAGAAAGAATAAACTTTAGTATTACGCTGTATCCAAAGGAAGCATCATGTCAAACGGTCTATCATTTGGCATATATACAAAATGGGCGGACTGCTTTCAACATGTAACAGGCTTCCGCGGTGCAATATACCTGAAGGCAGTGTCAACGTCGTAGGCAAACACTAACAACCCTTACAAAGTCGGTGACGGGTCTATAGTTATTCCGGATTTCCCCCGCTATCGTTATGAATGATGATGTGCATGTTTTAATAAAATAAAATGCAGGTGCGGATCCAACAGTTCTTAAAGGGGGGATTTCCAGGAGGTTAAAAAAGGGGGTTCCGGAACAGGGTTAATTGGTTTAATAATTGTATGTCTTCATGCAGTAAAAAATGTGTGTTACTATATCCTCGTCTGACAATAAGTCGGTCAGTCATTGGATAATGTTTGATTATTTTTTTCATGTTTGAAAAGTAAACATTTTTTTCTTTTTAATTATGTTCCTCATCTATTCTTGCTCACATGTGTAAAGTTCCATGGAAAAAAGATCGATGATAATAACACACGGACCTGTATTTGTTTACCATCCATTTTCCAAATGGCGTCGTATGACGTCACATAAAGCCGGTCAAAGTTCAATAAAGCACATGATTTTGTCATAGGCTAACCAAACTTAAAAAGTAAACCAGATTAAGAAAGTACAGTATTTTAGCTTTTTCAGTGTAATTGATTTGTCTGAAAAATTTCAAAAGATGTTTTTTTTTAAATAGTTTGAAATTGAAGTATTAAAAATTAATTATTTGATGCAAAAATTAAATTTGTTTACCCACATAAAAAGTATTTAATTCAGTGAATTTTGTGTTTTTGCTTTTGTCAATACAATCTATTAGACCGACATATTTTGGTAAAACAATTAATGACTGATTTCAATTTATTTTAATCACATTTATTATCACAGAGTGGTAACAATACAGTTTTGTTGATGCTATTTGTAATAATGACAGGTTTTTGTTTAACCCAGATAATCTAATTTTTCTGTCTGGTTTAATTTAATTCTCTGTTCAATTTATGCTATAAATTTTGATTATTGCTGTTAAATTAATTCTTTTTCTATCTTCTCTGTGAATTTCATTTCAATACCCCAAGAAGTAAGGGGTATATTTGTTATTAAAGCAGCAGTGGAAATGCAAAATAATCTGCCATTTTGTGACTAATGGAGAGCACTTGCATGTATTTTCCCGGTAAAATCGGCCATTTTCTAGAAAATGGTGGAATCTGAATGATCAATCATCATATTTTCAAAGTATTTTAAAATACAATTTGCTTGGCCTACATTCCAGAAACGGTCATGAACTGGGATGACGATTATGTCAACAAACCGGAAAAATACAAATGATCTTTTTCACTTGCATGGAATTTATTCAATTCAAATTGTAAATCGAAACAAGTGATCGACTTTATTGCATGACCGAGCAGATGTCACGGTAGGATACATATACCCGTTGTTATTGCTATTTATATGTACATCACTACATGTCTGACAAATTGTTTATATTTGTAAAATTTAGTTGGACTAAATTGGCAAAATTTATGATCAAACAATATTATAAATGTAATTGTTCAAAGCTAATCGTAAATTCACTAACCAACTTGTGTGAATCGCCATAGGTACATTTTATTACCTAAATGTGCAATAGGTAGGGATTTCATGTGATTTTTTCTTTAATGTAACATATTAGAATTTCAAATAGAATTTGAAAGAGCACATAATTCTGAATGCAATGCAAAAAGAATTTTGAAAATCCATCAAGGGATTCAAAAGTTATGAGATTTTTTGGGGCTCGAAACATGTTCTATTTTGTGACATTGATTTGTTTTTATTGTATAATAATTATATAATAATATAATTTAATTTGATTTGAATACTGCAATCTGATTGTCTAATACGCCTGGAGAACATTTTGGTTATACTCAATAACTTGGATTGGTATTGTGACGTCACCAACATGTTCATCCGCCAACGACAAATTCAAATAGTCACACGAAATAATCGTAATTAAAATTGAGGAATCATTAAATGTTGTTGTAAAAATAAAATTATAAGGAATATTTGAAATTGTTGAACAGGTGGGTCAGTTTACGCTTTTCATAAACCGCTTCTTAAGCATAAACTGACCCAAACCAGGTTGTATCGTATAACCTGTTCAACAATTTCAAATTATTGTTCCTTAAATAAAGATCATAATGTGGCGCCAACTGATGCTGAAAATACACCATTTTTTGTCACATCTTTTAATGTAAAATCAATTTTAATGAACATATCTTAAATTTTTTTTCACACGAACGTTAAGTACAAATGGCAGATTCAATTCAACATTTGATAGCAAGTTACCTTGACAACGGCGGCCATATCGGAAATCAAAATGGCTGCCGAATTCTGACCATTTTAACAAAAATTGCATTTCTTGCTCCATTATATTCAAAATAATGCTGATATTTATTAAGTAATTACACAAAATTGACGTGTAATAAGTTGCTGAATCAATTTCTACAAAAAAAAAGGGATTTAGGTGTATATTTTTATGTCGGTTCGCTACGGCGGCCGTTTTGAAAAGCACCGATAGGGAAAAATAAAGCTGAAGGTAACCGGCGTGTAATACATCATTTGAAAGCTTAGAAAAAGCCTAATTCTAATAAACCAATTTCAGTGTCTGTAAATCAATGTTGACATGGTTGAAGCCAATATTCGTATATTTGTATATTTATTTCAGTTGTTATCAATTCGTGTGTTTATCCATTTCATTGGCAATGGCTATAAATGATAAATAATATGAACAAACCAATTTATTAATTTTGTAAAATCATGTGAACATAAAATTGGTATTGATATTTATTTGTACAACCTAAATAAGACCATCAGTTGTCTGTATAATATCAATAAATATGATATAAGTAATTTTCACAGATCTGAGAATCATACCACGGTTTTTATATTGTAAGCAATAAAATCTATAAATATATATTTATGTTTGATATTTTAGTGCTTAAATGCTTCAAATGAATTTTGTTATATCATCCATGTTATTTTAGAAGATAACCAATCAATTTAGTAGTAATATTTGAATATACTAGATTCGAAAATATTCTTTCTTTTTGTATGAAAATCTTAAAAGTAGAACAAGACACTCAATACTGTGAAAATGTACTTCATAAACAAATAAGATTGAACATGGTCACTTTTTTGGATTACCTACATTCTATTCAACAATAATTAAGTCACCCTTTTACAAGTCTTTCAACAAATTCATAGAATATAGCTCATCTTCACCTGTTTCTTCAAAGTGTACCTCATATTTTACTTTCAAAGGATCCTTATTTGCAGTATCAATTAAATTTACTGTTGCTGTATACCACTGTTGAATATGGTTGTCGTCAAAACATTTACGTTTAATTGTTTTTCCTACAAGTAATTCAGGATCAGATTGGAATTCTGGCAACAGATTTCTTTGTTGTTCAATTATTCTTTTTTTCACGCTGTACCTGTATTTTTGTTGCAACAGATTGTTTAAAAGTAGTTATTTCCCCTGATTTCATTTATTTCTTTTAATGCTAAAATGTTAGCCCATGTTTCACGACCAGAATCTTCAGATTGATTTAATTTCAGAATTTGTTTTAAGTTTTGAATTAACTGATACAGTGTAATTTTTTCTATTTGCAGATTTTTGAAAAAGTTCTTTTGGACCTTTACTGTGTAACACCTCTTTATGAAATTTTATTTGACAAAACAATGCATTTAAAACCTTATTTAAACCATGATTTCTTAATTCTTCAACTTTCTCATCAATTTGATCAATATTCCAAACACCACTGACTTCTTAAATTTGATTTACTATATCAGTAATCATTACTCTTTGCTTAGTTTCCTTTTGCTCTCTTTTTTTGTTTGTTTTTCTTTTAGTTTTTTTAGCTTTAGTTTTTTTTATTGTTTCTCTCTTATCATTGAACATTCTTTTTACTTCGGGTGCTCTAACCCTGGCATTATCTAATAATTTGTTCTTTATATCATGATCTAATGAGTTTAGCCATTCACTTGTCTTATTATTTGTCCATAGAATCATCGATGCATAGCATAATGTTGTTGCTGCAGGTTTCATACGGATCAATAGATCTAAACTGCCAAAGTCTCGTTCTGAAACAGTATTAGTTTTTGGGACACTTTTTGCCTGAACAGAAAATTCTTCTGTTGGATTTGAATATTTTCCACCTGAAAGTTGGTCTTTTGCCTGTCTATCTAAGATAAGCATTATGCTATGAGTCAGTAATTCTATACACATTTGAGTTAATGAATCCAACTCTGGATCTGCATCAGCAAAAAGTGATTCATAAATGTCGTCCTTGTTGATTTGAATATCCATAAATAGCTGATCTCCTTCAAAAATAGGAGATGCATCATTACCAACTTTGCAATTTCTCAAGAGCAGTCTTCAAGTAAGGATTAATTGATAAAATTCCACCCTCTGATTCAAATAGGCGCCACATTGGTGCAGTGATCAATTTATCAATGATTCCCAAAGCCCTGACTTAAGCAATATATATTTTTTCATTTATGTCATATTCAATGGACTTAAGCAGCTCATTTGGTGATATCCACTGATTTAAGAAATCTTGTAAATGACTTTTGTGGTAAAACAAAGCTGCTGCATCATAAAATAGAATATTAAACCTATTTGACCGAAAGGTGGCAATTTTATTAGTTTCACCCTTTTCCTCCAGAAAAGAATTCCAGTAAGAAGCCACACCTGCCTTTTCAGATCCATGGGTCGTTAATGCCTTTGCTGCCGTACGTACCAATCTACATGCACCAGATTCAGATTTGCTAAAGGAATGAGGGTTTCTACCAGATACAATTATATTCTGCTCAAACTCTTTTAAGGCCTTGTCACATTCTGTCGCAAAATTGACAAGCAAATGCATTTTACAAAAGAAATTACCCATGGACCTGAGATTAGTTTGTGATTCTTTGGTCTGACATTGTGTTTGTTAAAGAGGCTATAAGTTTGGCAACTTTAGCATCTCTATCAATTTCATTGAATTTACAAGTTTCAGCTAGTTTATTTATCAATGTTTTAAAACTATTCATCAATGTGTCAGCATCACCAGATCCAACTTCAGAAAGACCAATTGACATGGAGTTGACATCCGGCAAAGTTACTTGGAAGGACTCGTAATGTTTAAAAAATGTACTTGTAGCATCACTGTAAAGTATGTCCTGTCATAGTTGTAGGATCGTAATCCTTAAGCATAGCATCAACAATTTGCTGTTGTGCAACTGGTTTTGCTTCTAGTAGTAACCTTGACATAACAGCCAATCTTGGAAGTCACTGGGGGTATCTTTCCAGTCAATGTTTGTAAGACTACATATAACATTGTTTACTTTGTTCATACTGACATTACATTTAGTAAGCAATGCCATAATACACTCGCGTACTTCATTAATGTACCTTCCATTTTCAAACGTGAGAACTTGGTCACTCTCTAGGAGAATGTTTAATTGTTCAAGTTCTGAAATTTTGTTGTTCATATGTACCTACTCTTTTAATGTTGCTATTTCTTCCTCGTGTTTATTTACCAATGAACATTTTGATCAACGACAGTTTATTTTCAAACTACAAATTCTTTTCTGAAGTTTATGTTTTTCTGATTTTATCTGAGATATTGCCTGATTTGAAGAATCTATAGTATCTCAATTATCATCAATTACTGTTTATCCTCTAAAGATTCTTGCAAATCATTTATTTCATTATCCTTTGATTTTTTAATTCCTGTATTTCTGTTAATGTTGTTAAAAATTTGTTCTCAAGCCTTTTTTTGCCTTTTGTTAACGTTTCGGGCATTATACTTTGAAAGCTTTGATTTTGCTTCATCCAGTTTAACTGTTGTCTCATCAAGTGTCTTATATACACTTTCAAATTTGTTCTGCCCTTTGTTCGTTTCCTTTTCTAATTTCATCTTGTCAGAAGATAATTTGGCAATTGCATTCCTATGCTTTAATTGAATTTGGTTTATAACATTTAAGGAAGTTCTAATAAAACTTTCAAAGTTATCAATTTGAATGTTTAACTCATTTATTTTATTTTATTTATTTTCAATGCCTCTTTAGTGAAACATTTTCCTTTTTGACATCTTTGACGACCTCTTGCATGGACTTTATAACACCTACATCTACATTTAATAAACCCGAGATGCAAGCTCGGTTTTGCAAAAACTATATATCTTATCTTGGTTTCCTTTCGTTTTCAGCAACTTGATCAACAACAGCTAAAATTATTCAGAATATGTTTTCGGACCATCCTTATATAATATAATAAATTGTTAAAAAAAAAAATAATAATTTTTTTAATAAATTTTTGTGCTATTTTTAAAGAAAGTCCGTGCAAATGTTTGAAATAAGTGATCAAACTGTCAACAACACAAATTCCCGTTCGGCAAAATGTCGTCAATTTTGACTTCGACACCACCTGGTTTTGCTTCAATTCCGCTAAATATTTGTATTAGACAGCATATCAAAATCTTCAGAAATGAATATACTTTTAAAATTTTAGCACGCGAAATTTTTTCTTACCCAATAAAACTAAATTTTACTAGTTTTGTTTTCGTTTTGACATCTCAGGGCCTAGAAATGATAGAAATCCCGCGCAAACTCGTACATATTCATAAGACCGCCCTCTTTCACCCTATATGGATAAAAAGGCGGGTAATAATCATAATTCCAGCAGAGAGCCGTCCAATCAGCGCTACCGTCGCCGAAAATTGACAGATTTTGGTGCCGTCACTTGGCGGCACTACGATATTTATGCTTCGTCAACTTCAACCGGTCAAATCCAGATCAATACACATTGAACGACAGGAAAAAGTACACACGCTTGTAAACAAAGGATATTTGTGGAATTTAAAAGTAGATTTATTACAAAATACTGATCCATTAAACTAAATTAATTAAATTTCACCAAGTGGATACGTTTATTTCAGCTTCCCGACGCCATGTCACGATAAAAATCACGTGACCTGAAATCCCTAGAATAGGAAGGTTTCACCTTAGAGTGACAATGCACATGTATGATAAGGGCATTTAAGTCAAGCATGCATTCAAAGGTAAGTGTTGACACATGAGGAAAGCTGAGCACAAAAGTCCTGGAACACACAATCCAGCAGCTCCGGCTTATGAAAATTTAATCTCTCAACTGACTACTCTTTCCTTAGGTTGGCAAGTAATGATACACTAATTGACATTTAAAAGTAATCAATATTTCAATTTATTAAATTATCAATTGAATCAGATGACAACTGGATATAGCTACTGAATGGACAAATTAAATCTACAGCTTATTTAAATCAATATGTCAAAGTTCTATCAACTGTTTTACCATTTCTGTGACAAACATAGGAGTAGGTTTTTTCTCCTTTTTTATTCACCTGATGTTTAGATTTCTTGACAAATCTAGTATTTGAAACAATCTCCTCACGTTTTCGAAATTCTGAAAATAGACTAGATTGATCAAATGTAAGGTGTTCAATGTTAATGTCTGCCTTCTGTACATTAATTGCATGTTTTATCAGCTTGTCCACCGTTCTAAGCTTTAATGAACAAGTAGATACCATGCATGCCCGTAGTTTACTGTTGGGGTTCTCTGCTAGACCTTGACCTTGACCAGCATGAAACTTGGACACATGGTTCTTCAAATTAGCAGGGTTCTTAAATGAAATTCAGCAAACCGGGCAAACATGTTTGCCAAATTTCATGTTTGAATCGTCATGAGGACTAATGCTGATACCCTGTCTAGCATATGTATGCATGGGGGGTATTGATGACTGCATTTGTAGCAATATTCTCCATCTGCACAGGGCGAGAAAACTGACTTAACCTTTTGCCATAGCTTTGTCCTGCTATTATCTCTATTGCCAATTGTATCATTCCTTGGGTAAAAAGATAAACTCTGTTGTTGTTCTGTCACAGACTCATAATGACCACCACCAGCTCGACGCCATATGATATGAATATGGGGGTGTGCCTGATCAGGCGTGAATGAGTTCTCGTAAGTGGCAACACGATTATTTAAATCACTACCGACGGTAACCATGATGTTTCTATTCAAAGCCATGGCTAGTGCAAGAATGCATTCCTGTCCTGCATAAGTACTCGGTTGACCAAAATGGTCAATTTGTTCTTCTGCAGTATCAGGGCCATCAATAAAGTAATCCCTAAGATATCTATATTACCTCTAAGTGTCTCTACTGCCATATTCCTAAGTTGGAGGTGATTGTCCTGGTGGCCAAACAGGGAAAAGCTGATTGCTCTAAAGAGACAATTTCCATCTTCAACAATTGGATTACGCTGTAAACCAAAAGTTGCCAAATACCTGTTCTGTTGTTCATATTCGTCATCAAGTATATTATATTGTTGCAGAATTCTAGAAAAATCTTTAGTCTGGAAGAAACAAATGGTGTTACAGTATAAACGGAATAACCATGCATTGTCCCAAAATATTAAAATTATTCGTGCTCGGTGCGAAGCAGGATAGAAATGCTCTGCGAGATTTGCATTTCAGCCTGTTTCTAAGCCTTGCACAAATAAATGTTATATTTTGAGACAATGCTTGGTTATTCCAATTATATTAAAAAAAAAAAGTCGTTTGACAGATGGACAGTCATCTCGAGCAATAATTTTTTTCTTGAGGGGTATATATAAATTTAGGAGAAATACTTTATCCTGATTGGTTAAAAAGTTACATTTATTTTCCATTCACACCCACCCAGCTTATCAGTAAAAATGGAAAAAAAAAACAGAAAATTTTGTGATATGAACTGGTACACAACTACTTTCCCTTTCTTTTCAAAATATCAAAAGGTACCAGAAACTTCATTAGGTCAATGACTTTATATGTCTCAATGTTATTCTACCCCCTTTATGAGGTTGTAAAAAGGTGTGATTGCAAGATAAAATTATTTCATGATCCAACAGTCTTACTTCTTTGACATCCAATACAGCCTCCTCCAAAACAACATTTTCAAGCTGGAAATAAAATTATATTTGTTCTGGTCGTTTTTTTAATTCCGGTTCGATCGCGCATGCTCCGCATAAAATAATTAACACAGCTACCACTGTTTATTCAACCTCTTACATTGAAAGACGTTTTTTTTTACATTGTTTATCTGTCTATCCGTTCCTCCGTTAAGCGAAGTGTTTCAGAAGTTTAACTTCTCGTTTTATGCCCATATTTCAGGATATATGAATGAGGAGGCATAGGTCAAACAAATATTATGTCCATCGTAAATGCGACGAGGCGTCAAATCGCCCACGGTCGACATCCTACAGCTCAATTTTAAAAACGAAACGTATTGTCACTGGGTGCTGCCATTTTCTTTAAAATTCAACAGTAACTTCTTGGGTATTTTTAGCTATAATCCAGGATTTCCGAACGGATTCCCAAATACCGAAGATTATGGAGGCAGCTTTCTCATTGGTTAACTCCAAAGGTCATATGATTTGACGGGACTTACAATCTTACAATTGTGACATTTTTGTTCATTTGAACTCAATTGTCTTCTCAAAGCATTGTATCCAATAAAAATCTTTCTGATCTCCAACAACCTAAAATAAAGAAAAAAATATATTTCGAACATTATACTACATTCTGTCACAATACGTAGCCTCCTTATACGTACACCTAATATTACATTAACACTGATGCTTAAATAAAGTTCAATGTCATTGAAGCCTCATCATAAAATGATAGTTTGGAGAAAGAATGTCGAACATAACAGTTGTTCGATATATGGGAATTTGTAGCTAAAGTGTGTCATTTGATTTTTTCTCTTCCACAATTTGAAAGGAATGGTAGTATGATTACACTTTCAGAGTACATGAGTTCACCCCTGGTTTTCAGTGGGGTTCGTGTTACTCGATCTTTAGTTTTATATGTATGTTTTGTTGATCGTTGTTTGTCCTTTTTCTTTTGGCCATTGTGTTGTCTGTTCTTCTTCGATATACAGATTCTGATTACCTCTTTGATATCTTCAAACTCTTCAAAGGAAAGGTAGTGTGATTACCCTTTATTGGCATTGTTTTATTCTCTGATAAAAGTAACAAAAATAGTTACGTTCGTACGTTAT
Organism: Bathymodiolus septemdierum; assembly: GCA_963383655.1. NCBI lineage: Eukaryota > Metazoa > Mollusca > Bivalvia > Mytilida > Modiolidae > Bathymodiolus > Bathymodiolus septemdierum. The sequence continues at coordinate 67,389,275 of OY726525.1, forward strand.
AAAGTAAGTATTTGGGTAGTCTGACAATAATGGCCTTTCACGAGGTAATTGTCAAATGGTGACAGACGAACATATTTTTCTTGTTGCCATAAAACATTACACTTTATGTAACAAATATTGTCCATTACTGTTATGACATAGATGAAAATATAACCATAAGGTGTTTGTTCTTATGTATTGGTGTCGCATTTAAAACCTTATTGCGGAATCTTTGAAAATTTTAAATATACACATACATTTTGCTTCAATATATGTACTGTGTATCTTACTTTCTTTGTTATTTTGAGAATATTTTATTTCTTGTGTAGCTATAATAAAAAAAAAAAACAATATATGAAACAATAAGGAAGTGTGGATGTGGGACGGTAATTACATGTGTACAATACTACATATTTTTTTTGTTACTAATAAGGTATGACTGGTACTGTTGATAGCGATATTTTTATCAAATGATATTTTATTTGGAATGACAGGGTTTTCCCTACCTACTTTAAAAAAGGACTGGCGCCCCTAAAATTTTGGGAATTCCAGAGATAAAATGGTGAAACAAAGTGTGTATTGGGAACACAAAATTCAGGGGTAAACTACATATTTTGAGAAATCTTCATGATTTTGAAGAATTTTCCCAATTGGGAATGGGGCCCATATTTGGCGCCAGATATATAGGTAGGAAAATCCCTGTAATGAAGTCAAATAATCTAGAAATTTAATAAAGATGTGAATTCTTTCAAACAAAGACAAACAGTAAAAGATCAACTTTAGTTATATGAAATTGTGTCTACTGTACATGTATCATATTGTTGAACCTAGGGGGCTCAATGTACGGTGTGTGAGTTTTGGTTAACAAACTCAATCTATATAACTTGGTAGCAGTTTACACTATTGGTAGCATGGCTGGTCTAATTACTAAGGCACTGGTTTTATCCAAAGGATAAAAGTTTATTATGATAAAATTTATATATGTTCTTAAACAAAGCAATTTATTATGTTCAAGTGTAATAATATATTCAAATACAAAATGTACAACAATAATATAACTTCCCCGTGAGCGATAATAATAAATATGAGGTCCCCCTATGGAATTGTCGGTCGTCGTAAAGTCGTAGTAAAACATCTAGGTCAAGTCGAAATGTGTGTAAACAAAATGAAAACGTACTGGTAATGTACAGATATCCCTGTTACGGATTTAATGTCTCTTTTTGGTATAAACTGGTCGTTCTGAGTCTATGGTGTCAATATTAGCTGCTGTGGGATATGTTCGCTGCCGTCTATGATTGTTGCGGGTCGCTTCTGTGGAGTGCAGACGATGCCCTGTTGGCTGTGGCATGAATCGTCGTCGTTGATTGGTCCGTTCTTACGGAAGTTCCCACGGTAATTATAACGTTAGCAGGGCCGCAAACCGGGCCACATAAAGTGTGAGGTAGCACACATGCGCTCTAAATTACACACAGGATACATGGCGGAAAGTATAAACATAGTTTGTCATGTCAAGATGAAAGGGAAAACGGGCTTAATAAAGCTTACCCTTATTGAAACCAAGCCCAAGTACAATATATATACATAGCATGAATGAATGAAATAGGTAAGAGAATGTGACACAAGGTTTATAAGGAGAACAAAACATTGGGAAGTTGTCGTAGGCCGCCCTTTTGGTCTAACAATGAGAACGAACTCTGTCCTAACTACATATTTCCCATATAAAATAACAACAATTTACATGCAATAAATATTCGCGATCACGATACCTGAAACAAGAATATTATTCATGCAATCACATCACAGTCGCGACAGTTACTCAAGGCACCGGAATACGGCACGGTATCAACAACAAGAACAAAGTGAAAATGTGCCAGAGTAACAAGAATAAATAAAAGTATCATATATGCATACATACAAACAATATTATCTCCTATGTCTTGCACCCTATTCGTTACACCACCCCTCACTCAGGGAAAAAGAGTTCGCCCTCGAACTAAAAATAAAGGCCATCTATTTATAACAAACCTACCTAACATACCTTACAAAAAAAATGACCTACTCCTCGGTGGTTGAATCGGCAGTCCAGATGTTCCTCAGTTCATAAATTGTCCCGTCCGGCAGGTAACATCTTTCTTCCTTGATAATGGTTCTAACACCAACAGGGGTCAAGTGCCTCTGGTATTGAGACTTTTGGTTCCTTTTGTAAAGGTTGGCTTTCTCCTGAAGGGTACTGGCTAGAGGGTGCTCCAGTAAAGAACCACCTTGGATCATGGCACATGTGATTGTTACTCTTATCTCTTGGATCAACCTCTATGCTTGTTGGATTCAATGATCCTCTGGAGATGGTAGTGGTAGAGTCTATGACGTTGGTGAATGACTGTGATGGGATGACCCTGGTAGTGGGTCTTCCCCTGACGGATAAGTCCAAGGGTTCATCCTGGAATGCTGTCTCGTTACTGACATACGTTCCTTTCTTCTCAAGTCCATTGGTGCGTTGATTGCACTGCTGGTGACTGGTACACTGGTGTGACCGGGGGTTCCACTGGTCATTGCCGCTCTGGACACTTGTATACTAGCTATGGCTTGACTGCTAGTAAGATCGAGCGCTTGTGCAGTCACTGGTCTGGCTTGTGGTTCCTGTGGCCATCGCCGCACTGGTCACTGGTGTACTGGCTTGCCTGCTGAAGAGGTCGAGCACTGGTACGCTGGTCTGTCCAGTGTTTCCACTGGATACTGGTGTACTACTGAAACTGCTGGTGGCACTGATCTCTGGCGTTCTGGTCTGGCTGCCGGCTCCTTCGGTCAGGGGTGAAATGTTGGTGACATTGGCTGTAACTGGTTCATCAGAGTAAGTACCTTCCGGTGATGTCACCGGAGATAAATACCTGGAGAACAACTGGTCTGAGGGGACGACTGCCTCAGAGGGAGGACTAACTACAGCTGATGTTCCTATCAGGTCCCTCATCGGTGATGGTGTACGGGGCTCGGTCCCCAGCAGGTCAGCAAAATCCGGCATGCTGGCATCTAACTCCCGCATCAGCTGCCTGCAGCTATCATCAATGTCGGGAACCTGCACCACTGACGCTACCTGGCCGCTGGTATAGCTTGGCGTAGCCATGGACTCGAAGTTCAGGTGCTTCTGGTGGGTGAGCTCGTGTTTCCTAACACGGTACGCATCTGTAACTGGCTGGCTGTAGTGGCACCACCTGCATTGGACCCTCTCAGTTGGATGTGTCCTCCTGGTGTGTCTCTTAAGTTGGTCTTTTCTTGGAAACCTCTTCCCATAATCCTCACATTGGTAGGGGTAGACATATCGGTTCATTTCTAAAAAAATACCAATGGTAAAGGAAAATTTAGTTTCCTTGTTTGTTACACACAAATTAAAAAAATGTATAAATCAGATACCATCTGGAAAACAACTGCTCATCTTTTCATGGTTTCTATATCTAAAAAATCATGGTCATTTATAGAATACAATTCCACTTCCTTATGCTGCATATAATTTGATTATCATAAAACATAATGCATAATCAACACTGCATAGACATTGGGGAAATCAAAACCTCTTGCCTTTCCCCTAGCATTAACAGATACATCTACTAAGCAATAAATAATACTATTATGTCACTGGTAACATGACCACAAATAGATGTTCTGGTTCAACTTCATAAACCAGATAAAATAAAACTTCACTACCATAACAAGATACGTGCATCTCTGGTAGTTTGGTATCAAAATACACATCATATTTTGATGCGCAACACTTACTTAGTGTCACCGTGTTTTTGGGCCTCCTTGATGTAATGTGGGCATTAGGATATATGGCGTGACTTTACATAAAATAACCATCTACATTTTGTTTGATTCACACTGAAAATACATTATAAAAAGAATTTACTATAATGCAAAACAAATTATTATTTACTGAAATGAACCGCTGAATAATTTAGAAAAGCTGGACAACCCGTAATTAATGAAAGTATACAAAAGCATAAATGCCTACCTGAAAATAGGGAACAAGTTATCAATCCCAACCAGCCGTGTACTGTACTGAAGTGTGAATGTCCATCAGTGGACAAGTTAGCGCATATATAGATCCAAAACCAGGGCGGGAATACATGCATGTGATATTCGTGCAAAAAGGTAGAAAGGTGTAGTCATTTCTCCGTCCGTCTTTATGAATGAAATATATTAATGATGCAAGATATTACTTATATGCGTTAAAATGCTGGTTATTTGGCCAGGGCTGTGAATAGGAAGAGAAAATAATCCTTTTTCCAAAAAAATTAAAAGTATTTTATAAAATAATTTCATATCAAATTTTATCTATATTATTGCCAAGTAAGCAGAAACTTATTAAACAGTACGGTATGCATGGAATGCCAAGCTAACTGATACTGTCGGATAACAAAAGTGTAGGCCTTGGCAGGCATCGTCTACAGATATATATTATTGTAATTAACTTTTCTACGAACATTTAAAGGAGTGTTCAACACTATTGTATATATTAACACTTGTTCGTCTGCGTTTTATTAAAGCATCTCAGCAACTTTTAAATGTAGATATATTATATTTAATCGTCGCACCTTATTTTTAAACATTCGGGTGTACATAATCGTAAAAGTATTAAGGAATTTTAATCCCAAGTGGGAGTTCTCCGTAGTCACCGGAGGTTCATACCTGTACAGAACAGATGATGAAGGATAATTAAGAAAATGAGTATCGGCACAAACCCGAATATACGGAATTTGGCCAATAGATAAATCACTTCAGTCGTTCATTTAAAACTACAGAACAGAAAGTTTTAGACACTGTTGATTTAGACACCTTAGATCTCTATATGTCAAATCTTGAATAGATAAGTTTAATCCAAGTCGTATGAGAACAAGAACATACTTCTCAAATTTAGCAAGACCAAGTGAACTTCTACTACTTTCAGAAATGTACATTTCATCGAATCCTGTGGACAAAATATTTTCTGTCCACATATATCAAATTTGTTTCTCCTTCTGCACATTGAGTTACATCTTCAATTTCCAGATGTCTGCCCGTAACAAGAACCATCTGCAGTTTTCGCAGAATTTTAGTTGGGTTGTTAACATTTTCTTTTTGCAGTTCTTCTACTGCGCACTGTACTATATCAAGTACAGTGGGTGGTTCTTCAAGATTGTTATTAACCTGCTGTTATTAACCTGCTTTACATGTACATCAGTCTCAATCACAGGGGCGTCGGCCAAAATGCCTTCCCCGTCGTCATTTTCAGTTTGCATGTTTATACTTGTAATGCTTTCAGCAGTAAACACTAAATGGGTAGTTACTTTTTCGTTTGTTTCGATACATGCAGAACTTGTAGGTCCAGGACATTCTTCAACATGTTTTCTTAATTCTCAGAGTTTGAAATTCTTCTTGCATCCTGAACATGTTGATTCTACCTGAACAGTAGACTGTATTCGTTAAATATATGCTAATGTATTTAACATTTTCAAATTTGAACTCAGTTCATTGGATAATAAAAAAAGATATAGGCCTTTATGTACTTTTCAGGACATTTCAGGTCAATTTTCAGGACATTAGTGTAACCCAATTTACCAGCCAGTATACAGATATAAAGACACACAAAAAAACAGATTGAAAATCTGTTAATATTTGACAAAGTTATGACAATTTAAAGCTGCGATGAAAGGCCCTATGTTTGGAAAAAGCTGGCATTATAGCATACAAAAGGCCTGAAGTTAGATATTCTAGTTAATTTATTTCAAATTCAACAATATGAATATCTTTTAATCATAATTACAATCAATAACAAAGAACATTTAATAAAAATAACATGCAATTAGATTTATAAGGTCCATAGAAAAAAAAAATCAATTCTGAAAATCAAAGAAAATTGTGTGGACTTATTTTTTTTTTCGACGGCACCTTCTCAAAACAGCATAAATGTCAGATTTTAGGGAATTACTCCGCAAACAATTGAAAATAAACCCAGAAAGTGTATACATTAATTGAAAGGTTGGTCAGAGATCTTTTGAAATAAAAGCTCAATTTTAGTTTACTGTAATCCTAAATCCAATATGGCCACCATAAAATGGCCGCCGAGCCAATTTTGACAAGAAGAAAATATAGTTTTTTTTTATATTTTAGTTGTGATATGGCTTAAAAAATTTAATTTGGTCAATTTTTGGTAATGTCTATGAATTTGTAAAAATTAAAGCAAAAATAGGTTATTAAAGTAAAAATTAACCAATTTTGTTATAATTTTTAGTCATTATATGAATTAAAGTTGAAAAATTGCCCCTTTCTCATCAAATATGAACAAAAATCCAATAGTATAAAATCTTCCTTAATTATTGACTTCTATCAAGCAATAAATTGTATCATTTAATTATTTCTATGTTATCACACTGTGTAAGCAGTGTCCTCTATGAAATGTGCCTTCGGTTCATTTTTGCAGCAGTGTGAGACACAGACGCAACCTGTTGGGTATGCTTATTTTGTTTTCTATCAGGATTACTTTTAAAATGTTACAATCTGTTACTGAATGAAACCACTATAGATTAATTTTATATTAACATAAAAGCAGTCTTAATTTGAAAGTTATCAGCAATTGTGGTCTGCAGTCGATCACGTTTCACGATTTTTGACAATTTACACAGCAAAGTATCGGTAAAATGGAACAAAATTAATTAAACCCTTTGTCACTGTCATTTATCTATCTTATCAAACATGTTGCGATGCTTTATACGTATATACAGTTGTATAGTGTTTTATAGCTCAAGTTTATATGGTCTGTTTTGTGTGCAAGTGTACTGTGACTTCGCGTTCATTTTAATTATGTGTACTGTGACTTCGCGTGCAAAGCAAGGGAGAGTGTGGCTCCTATATCTTTCTTTAGAAATGCCTGTACCAAGTCAGGGTCATTACGGTTTTCCGGTTGTTGACTGATTTTGTCTGTTTATATAATTTTGAGTTTTGACTTTCCCTTTGTAAAATTGTTCGGAGTTCGGTAATTTTGTTATTACCCTTATTTGGCGAACTATTGAGAACCAGATGTATACATGTCACTTATTCTTATTTTAGTTAAGGATATGTTTGTTTTCCTTACACCAGTTACTGCTGTAGATCATATTTTACTTACCTTCTTTCCCTATATGTCATTGTAATCGACTACGATTGATATATACTAGAATACATGTATATTATACCTATTTCATCCATTTTACCGATTAATCCATTTATCACCCTAGACCTCAATATGAAACCGGAGTATCATGAATTATATGATAAATTCATTCACGTTTCTCTTTTGTAGGAGTCATTATGTGATGGACCCATTTACTTGCTATTACTGTGATGAAAGGTCATCAACATAAAAAGGAATACTCGAACACACCACTGCCACCGAACAAGGGAGCTGAAATGCAAATCACTCGAACTGTCGCCTACTACTGGGCGTTTTGGCCACCGAACTTTGAATTTCAAGCTTTTTCCAAGTGAGATTGAACAAATGGGCAAATTAATATGTATAGATATCAATGGGAATGTAATAACGAAAGCTTCAGCCAGTCCAGTTCAAAAGGATAAAACAAGATGAAAATTCATCACCACAATCCTGATTCTGAAAATACTATTTTAGAGGACATGGGAACTCTTGACGTATCTGATCTTATTGACGGAAAAGATTGTGATATGTTTGTAGACGATGACCACCAAAATATAATTGAAATGCTGCCATCGGTCATAAATTTTTTTTAAAGAAAATGGTCAGTTTGAAACCTTAAATCGGTTTTTCAAGTTAATCCAGGATAACAAATTTCCTCTGAACCAAATTTCATATCTTGTTTTTAGACGTAGTTAAACTACTTAGTTCAGAAAATGTTAGACAAATCAGATATTCCGATGAAATTAAACAGTTCTGGCAGGTTGGAAGTAAATTGTTCCATGGAATTTTATTTAGGTTCATGTCCGGAGAAAAATCCACGGCTATTTTTCTGGATGGAGGCGCAAAGCAGTTTAACTTTGCCGGCCCATCAAGATCAATTTTACAATCCCAACAGCTATATCGAAGTGATGATGGATTAAAAAGTTTCAAGCTTTGTTTAGACGGTAAAAAAGTGAACATTTCATCTAAATCATTGTTGGGTGGAGTTGACCTCTTTGGGTTTGAAGATAAGCCCACAGCACAGGACAGGAAAGACAGATTGAAAAAAGAGGAATCTATGATATATCTAATTAATAACGTTTTGAAGAAGTTCTTTGAAAAGGATTTGCTTGATTTAAATGGGTGTCCAGATAAGTATTCCAATGATTGCACTGAACTTCTTGGTCTCATGAAAGATGTAATGAGATTATTGAACTTACGCATTTCGTATTTACGACAAATGAGGGTAAAGAAATTCATAACCTTACAAAAGCTGAAAGAAAGCAGTGGTTCAAACTGGAGAAAGTCTTAAGTATTCATTTGCAATCAGTGCTGTTCATACTGGTTTATATCAGATTGATAAGACTCGGGATGACTGTTTGAGAGCAATTGACGACATTGGATTAGCATGTAGCGTTGTACAGAAGTCTGATAAGTTGTTTGCAAAAGGAGACATTTTAGGCATGCAAAGCCAGTACAATCATGTGTGCTTAATGGGAGTTGAGGATATTTTGTCGGTGAATGATGATTTGCTTGACTTTTCGCCTGTCATACGTCAAAGAACCAACGCTTGGCATAAGATCAGGAGCGGTGGAAAGGTGACTGGTAGCACCATAAACAAATCATTGGGTCTTGAATCGTTAAAGAAACAAAACTGTTATATAGAAAATCGTTTTTATGGTAAACCCATTTCTGATCTTACGTCCGTCGATTCTGGAAGAATGAAATATGGGTCAGGAAATGAAATAAATGCAATCAGTACACTAATTGGGAAAATACTACCTGCTCTCTTTCCAGACTATACATTCTTTGAGGAAGGGTGTTGCGTAGTAAAGCACAAAGCATCTTCGCTAGCCAAGGGTTACGATTCGGGTCCCCCTTCTTTCCACCCTTGGCAGATCTAGAATACATTTTGAAGATTCGCGCTTTAATATTTTATTGGTTACGGCTTACCTCAAGAGCAAACTGTACAGCAGTCGGAGTAGCTTAAGTTCAAATACACAATCACATGTAGTAGACCGAAAATATAGACCTGATCTAAGTAGAAATGGTTATGTAAAAGAAAGAGAAATGGTATACAAGAGGGTTTGATAAAAAAAAACACCAGTATGAGTTTAGGTTACAGTGATTATATTGATACGAGCAGATAATATCCCGATTATGGGGATAGGTTTTCACAGGTTGCAAATCAAAAAAGCTACGACTCAAAGAAGAGTAATAATGGGTTTATGTCTGATGGTCCAAGCTACAATGATAAATACATGTATGATAGACACAATGTTAACAAAGACAAAGAGAATATGCTAAGAGTTTTTAGGCAAATGTCAAGTATTATGTAAAATACAACAAAATGTATTTACATACTGTTTATATTTCTGTATTTTCATTTGTACATACAGCAATACGATTGTTTTATACATTTGTACGTGTATGCTTAATGTGTAAATAGAGAACTCCTGGTTCATTGTAATGCATTTTCCCCCCCTTGAAATGGGTAACTAAGAAAAAAAAAATCCCACTAACACATCAAAAAAGCCTAGTTGATGTTTAATCTAGATTATAACAAAAATGAAAATAAATAGATGCATTGCTTAGCTAATTAGAAATGTACATGTACAAATGTATAAATATGTTTGTTTCTTTAAGATGATGCCATATGATATTTACTGTTAACACATTACTTCAGAGAGAAGAGAAGTTAAGTTTTTTTTATGTATACTGTCACTGATGATGTGTCTTACGAGTTACTATTGCAACTAGAAATTCACATCTGGTTTTCATACTTTGTATGTTAAATTTGTTTACAACTCAAGTAGAGTTATCCTTCTTTGTATGGTGTAAACTATAGCATAATGAACATTTTACATATAAATGTTAGCATAATGAACATTTTCCATATAATTGTTGTTTCACATAAAAAAAATAATCAAATTATTGGGATATATTCCTGACTCAAATTTTAAGAGAGAAAGAACAAATAAATACCCCCTTTTTTTCCCTTTTTTTTTTAAAAGATAATAATAGTAATGATATATGAATAAATTATATACGTATGTATACCTATTTTGCAGTGACTCGTCAGAACATATCACCCGATATTTTATTACTTATGATAAATAACTTTTCACTATCATCTTGGAATGTTCAGGGATTGGGAAGCAAGTACAGAGATGAAGACTTTTTGTCTAATTTAAAATACGATATAAATATTTTACTTGAAACTTGGAAAGGTGCCGATTCTGATTTGCTATACCAAATTTTAGCATTTTTCAAACAAGTAAGACAGAAAAAGAAATGTTCGAAACGTTACAGTGGTGGAATAATTGTTCTTTATAAATCTGAACCACAAGAGCGGAATTTCCGAAATAACAAATATTACAACATCAGAGAATAGACTATGGTTCAAGCTGGATGCTAGATATTTTGGTTTCAAAAATGATTTGTTTGTGTGCGCTTGTTACACGCCTCCGACAAATTCCTTATATAATAATGATGATTTTACAGATTTAGAAAATGAAATTTCAAGTTTAAATGGAAAGAGAAATATATTGATCATAGATGATTTGAACGCCAGAGTTGGTGACAGTTAGATTTTATTGAAAATGAGCCCGGACCTTCTGACTCTACAAAATTTACTTCCCGATAATTACAATGAAGATAAGTATTTACACAGAAATTGCATAGATAAAGTTTGTAATACACAAGGCCAGGGTCTACTAAATCTTTGTGTTGCTTCCCAGCTCCGTATTCTTAATGACCGTTTCATGGGAGATTTCTTAGGAAATTTTACATGTCATAAATCATATGGTGCTAGTACAGTAGATTACGCTTTGGCCGACTTGGACCTCATTTAGTCTATTAATTATTTTGAAGTAAATAATGCAACTTATTTATCAGATCACTTTCAAATTTCTGTTCATTTATATTGTAATATAGATGATGAATCTATTCACAAATCTAAATATTTTAAAGAAATACAGTACACATATAAATGGACTACTACATCCAAAGATAAATTATTCAATGTTCTATCAGAAAGAGAAACAATATATGAAATAGTGTCCTTTGAGAATTTTAAATTTGAAAACACTTCTGATGATGCTAAGTGCTACTGAAAAGTATCAAATATTTTTGAAAAAATGACAAAAAGATCATGTAAATTTGTTAAGATAAGCAGGAACAAAAAGATAAAGTGGAAGAATCCATGGTCTGATGCAGAAATTAAGGACCTGAAGAAAACTGTAATTGATCTTGGTAAACGGATGAAACAACATTTTTGTGTTAAGTTATTGTTATGTAAGGGGCCCGGGTGGCTCAATGCGTTAGGTCGCTGGATCTAACAGCTCATACAAGCCTACCACCAATACGGCGTGGGTTCGCACCCAGCTTTGTAAATTACAAAAAAGTATGCACTCGACTCGCAGCCGCAAGTGATAAAGTTTATCAGTTGCTTGTCCAGCAGGGTCGGTGGTTCTCTCCGAGTACTCCAGCTTCCTCCACCACTAAAACTGGTTGCCATAATATAGCTAAGTGGCGTTAAACACCAACAATCAATTCAAATATTACTATGTAAGATTATTGATCTATTTAAACTGGTTTACAATTAGGATTTTTTTCACCGTAATGCACAATTAATATTCTTACTTGATTAGTTGAAACATATTTTATTGATTAATAAATATTGTACAATAAGGTCAATTTCAATATGATATAATACACATAATTAAAGTGATTCGAAAACAAGTTTAATTAGAAATATACATACATACTATTTCTAAATACTATAATATATACATTTGTTCAGAACATTAATGAGCATAAAATGTATTTTAAAATAGTTCTTCAAACAAGGGAGATAAGCGAACGTCGTCATCAGTGTCTGTCGATCACCTGATATGGGTGGAAATGTGCGCACGAAAGTCAACTTGTCAGTCATATGGTACCAGACATGTCTTTACAGTGAATAACACAAAGGTAACGGAATTTACTTATTATAAACATCATTTATTTATGATAAAATGTGTTATGTCAACTTTTACAAGATGTTGAATTTTCACAACATTGTACGCAATGGAAAACGAAAGTGAAAAAAATATGACATGAATTGACTTCAGAATAATTTTTTTAAAATTCATAGTTTAATATGAAATAGGATAGAGAAAAATGGAAGCGTCCGAATACTTTTGTCCATTGTCTATTGTAGTTTTGTCATTATTCATTTTCATAAATTGCATATATCCAATTGTTACATAATATACCATAATCATGAATGAAATTATATAATAATTACACATCATCAAATGAATAAATGACATTACCTAGCAAAGGTGGGGACAAAAAAGTACCACCAATCCCCTTGAAAAGAGGGATCATCCACCCACGACTCTGTCCTTAAGCCGAGTTTACTAAGGGAAATATTAGAAGGCTGAAAATGGAACAATTATTTGCATGGATTCCTTGAAGTGGCTATATGTTGATAGATAAAAATATAAGTCAGGATACAGTTTCAGTCTACTTTATGTAGATATTGATAGTAATAGTACTATATTTACACAATAATATTAGCAAACAAATATTTAGTAATCCATCTAGACATATGAAGGCTGATTTCAGTCTTTTAAAATATTAATTAAATCATTACATTAAAACGTTTCTTTAACTTTGCAAAATATGACTTTCCCGTCAAATAGAACGTAAATAGGATTCTAGGTCGAAGGAGGATTGTTAGCGAATCAGGAAGGCTGACCTCAAGAGCAAACTGTACAGCAGTCAGAGTAACTTAAGTTCAAATACACAATCACATGTAGTAGACAGAAAATATAGACCTGATCTAAGTAGAAATGGTTATGTAAAAGAAAGAGAAATGGTATACAAGAGGGTTTGATAAAAACACCAGTATGAGTTTAGGTTACAGTGATTATATTGATACGAGCAGATAATATCCCGATTATGGGGATAGGTTTTCACAGGTTGCAAATCAAAAAAGCTACAACTCAAAGAAGAGTAATAATGGGTTTATGTCTGATGGTCCAAGGTACAATGATAAATACATGTATGATAGACGCAATGTTAACAAAGACAAAGATAATATGCTAAGAGTTTTTAGGCAAATGTCAAGTATTATGTAAAATACAACAAAATGTATTTACAGACTGTTTATATTTCTGTATTTTCATTTGTACATACAGCAATACGATCGTTTTATACATTTGTACGTGTATGCTTAATGTGTAAATAGAAAACTCCTGGTTCATTTTAATGCATTTTTTCCCCCTTGAAATGGGTAACTAAGAAAAAAAATCCCACTAACACATCAAAAAAGCCTAGTTGATGTTTAATCTAGATTATAACAAAAATGAAAATAAATAGATGCATTGCTTAGCTAATTAGAAATGTAGATGTACAAATGTATAAATATGTTTGTTTCTTTAAGATGATGCCATATGATATTTACTGTTAACACATTACTTCAGAGAGAAGAGAAGTTAAGTTTTTTTTTATGTATACTGTCACTGATGATGTGTCTTACGAGTTACTATTGCAACTAGAAATTCACATCTGGTTTTCATACTTTGTATGTTAAATTTGTTTACAACTCAAGTAGAGTTATCCTTCTTTGTATGGTGTAAACTATAGCATAATGAACATTTTCCATATAATTGTTGTTTCACATAAAAAAAATAATCAAATTATTGGGATATATTCCCGACTCAAATTTTAAGAGAGAAAGAACAAATAAATACCCCCTTTTTTTCCCTTTTTTTTTGTAAAGATAATAATAGTAATGATACATGAATAAATTATATACGTATGTATACCTATTTTGCAGTGACTCGTCAGAACATATCACCAGATATTTTATTACTTATGATAAATAACTTTTCAATATCATCTTGGAATGTTCAGGGATTGGGAAGCAAGTACAGAGATGAAGACTTTTTGTCTAATTTAAAATACGATATAAATATTTTACTTGGAAAGGTGCCGATTCTGATTTGCTATACCAAATTTTAGCATTTTTCAAACAAGTAGACAGAAAAAGAAACGTTCGAAACGTTACAGTGGTGGAATAATTGTTCTTTATAAATCTGAACCACAAGAGCGGAATTTCCGAAATAACAAATATTACATCAGAGAATAGACTATGGTTCAAGCTGGATGCTAGATATTTTGGTTTCAAAAATGATTTGTTTGTGTGCGCTTGTTACACGCCTCCGACAAATTCCTTATATAATAATGATGATTTTACAGATTTAGAAAATGAAATTTCAAGTTTAAATGGAGAGGGAAATATATTGATCATAGATGATTTGAACGCCAGAGTTGGTGACAGTTAGATTTTATTGAAAATGAGCCCGGACCTTCTGACTCTACAAAATTTACTTCCCGATAATTACAATGAAGATAAGTATTTACACAGAAATTGCATAGATAAAGTTTGTAATACACAAGGCCAGGGTCTACTAAATCTGTGTGTTGCTTCCCAGCTCCGTATTCTTAATGACCGTTTCATGGGAGATTTCTTAGGAAATTTTACATGTCATAAATCATATGGTGCTAGTACAGTAGATTACGCTTTGGCCGACTTGGACCTCATTTAGTCTATTAATTATTTTGAAGTAAATAATGCAACTTATTTATCAGATCACTTTCAAATTTCTGTTCATTTATATTGTAATATAGATGATGAATCTATTCACAAATCTAAATATTTTAAAGAAATACAGTACACATATAAATGGACTACTACATCCAAAGATAAATTATTCAATGTTCTATCAGAAAGAGAAACAATATATGAAATAGTGTCCTTTGAGAATTTTAAATTTGAAAACACTTCTGATGATGCTAATAGTACTACTGAAAAAGTATCAAATATTTTTGAAAAAATGGCAAAAAGATCATGTAAATTTGTTAAGATAAGCAGGAACAAAAAGATAAAGTGGAAGAATCCATGGTCTGATGCAGAAATTAAGGACCTGACGAAAACTGTAATTGATCTTGGTAAACGGATGAAACAACATTTTTGTGTTAAGTTATTGTTATGTAAGGGGCCCGGGTGGCTCAATGCGTTAGGTCGCTGGATCTAACAGCTCATACAAGCCTACCACCAATACGGCGTGGGTTCGCACCCAGCTTTGTAAATTACAAAAAAGTATGCACTCGACTCGCAGCCGCAAGTGATAAAGTTTATCAGTTGCTTGTCCAGCAGGGTCGGTGGTTCTCTCCGAGTACTCCAGCTTCCTCCACCACTAAAACTGGTTGCCATAGTATAGCTAAGTGGCGTTAAACACCAACAATCAATTCAAATATTACTATGTAAGATTATTGATCTATTTAAACTGGTTTACAATTAGGACTTTTTTCACCGTAATGCACAATTAATATTCTTACTTGATTAGTTGAAACATATTTTATTGATTAATAAATATTGTACAATAAGGTCAATTTCAATATGATATAATACACATAATTAAAGTGATTCGAAAACAAGTTTAATTAGAAATATACATACATACTATTTCTAAATACTATAATATATACATTTGTTCAGAACATTAATGAGCATAAAATGTATTTTAAAATAGTTCTTCAAACAAGGGAGATAAGCGAACGTCGTCATCAGTGTCTGTCGATCACCTGATATGGGTGGAAATGTGCGCACGAAAGTCAACTTGTCAGTCATATGGTACCAGACATGTCTTTACAGTGAATAACACAAAGGTAACGGAATTTACTTATTATAAACATCATTTATTTATGATAAAATGTGTTATGTCAACTTTTACAAGATGTTGAATTTTCACAACATTGTACGCAATGGAAAACGAAAGTGAAAAAAATATGACATGAATTGACTTCAGAATAATTTTTTTAAAATTCATAGTTTAATATGAAATAGGATAGAGAAAAATGGAAGCGTCCGAATACTTTTGTCCATTGTCTATTGTAGTTTTGTCATTATTCATTTTCATAAATTGCATATATCCAATTGTTACATAATATACCATAATCATGAATGAAATTATATAATAATTACACATCATCAAATGAATAAATGACATTATATAGCAAAGGTGGGGACAAAAAAGTACCACCAATCCCCTTGAAAAGAGGGATCATCCACCCACGACTCTGTCCTTAAGCCGAGTTTACTAAGGGAAATATTAGAAGGCTGAAAATGGAACAATTATTTGCATGGATTCCTTGAAGTGGCTATATGTTGATAGATAAAAATATAAGTCAGGATAAAGTTTCAGTCTACTTTATGTAGATATTGATAGTAATAGTACTATATTTACACAATAATATTAGCAAACAAATATTTAGTAATCCATCTAGACATATGAAGGCTGATTTCAGTCTTTTAAAATATTAATTAAATCATTACATTAAAACGTTTCTTTAACTTTGCAAAATATGACTTTCCCGTCAAATAGAACGTAAATAGGATTCTAGGTCGAAGGAGGATTGTTAGCGAATCAAGAAGGCTGACCTCAAGAGCAAACTGTACAGCAGTCAGAGTAACTTAAGTTCAAATACACAATCACATGTAGTAGACCGAAAATATAGACCTGATCTAAGTAGAAATGGTTATGTAAAAGAAAGAGAAATGGTATACAAGAGGGTTTGATAAAAACACCAGTATGAGTTTAGGTTACAGTGATTATATTGATACGAGCAGATAATATCCCGATTATGGGGATAGGTTTTCACAGGTTGCAAATCAAAAAAGCTACAACTCAAAGAAGAGTAATAATGGGTTTATGTCTGATGGTCCAAGGTACAATGATAAATACATGTATGATAGACGCAATGTTAACAAAGACAAAGATAATATGCTAAGAGTTTTTAGGCAAATGTCAAGTATTATGTAAAATACAACAAAATGTATTTACAGACTGTTTATATTTCTGTATTTTCATTTGTACATACAGCAATACGATCGTTTTATACATTTGTACGTGTATGCTTAATGTGTAAATAGAAAACTCCTGGTTCATTTTAATGCATTTTTTCCCCCTTGAAATGGGTAACTAAGAAAAAAAATCCCACTAACATCAAAAAAGCCTAGTTGATGTTTAATCTAGATTATAACAAAAATGAAAATAAATAGATGCATTGCTTAGCTAATTAGAAATGTAGATGTACAAATGTATAAATATGTTTGTTTCTTTAAGATGATGCCATATGATATTTACTGTTAACACATTACTTCAGAGAGAAGAGAAGTTAAGTTTTTTTTTATGTATACTGTCACTGATGATGTGTCTTACGAGTTACTATTGCAACTAGAAATTCACATCTGGTTTTCATACTTTGTATGTTAAATTTGTTTACAACTCAAGTAGAGTTATCCTTCTTTGTATGGTGTAAACTATAGCATAATGAACATTTTCCATATAATTGTTGTTTCACATAAAAAAAATAATCAAATTATTGGGATATATTCCCGACTCAAATTTTAAGAGAGAAAGAACAAATAAATACCCCCTTTTTTCCCCTTTTTTTTTGTAAAGATAATAATAGTAATGATACATGAATAAATTATATACGTATGTATACCTATTTTGCAGTGACTCGTCAGAACATATCACCAGATATTTTATTACTTATGATAAATAACTTTTCAATATCATCTTGGAATGTTCAGGGATTGGGAAGCAAGTACAGAGGTGAAGACTTTTTGTCTAATTTAAAATACGATATAAATATTTTACTTGGAAAGGTGCCGATTCTGATTTGCTATACCAAATTTTAGCATTTTTCAAACAAGTAGACAGAAAAAGAAACGTTCGAAACGTTACAGTGGTGGAATAATTGTTCTTTATAAATCTGAACCACAAGAGCGGAATTTCCGAAATAACAAATATTACATCAGAGAATAGACTATGGTTCAAGCTGGATGCTAGATATTTTGGTTTCAAAAATGATTTGTTTGTGTGCGCTTGTTACACGCCTCCGACAAATTCCTTATATAATAATGATGATTTTACAGATTTAGAAAATGAAATTTCAAGTTTAAATGGAGAGGGAAATATATTGATCATAGATGATTTGAACGCCAGAGTTGGTGACAGTTAGATTTTATTGAAAATGAGCCCGGACCTTCTGACTCTACAAAATTTACTTCCCGATAATTACAATGAAGATAAGTATTTACACAGAAATTGCATAGATAAAGTTTGTAATACACAAGGCCAGGGTCTACTAAATCTGTGTGTTGCTTCCCAGCTCCGTATTCTTAATGACCGTTTCATGGGAGATTTCTTAGGAAATTTTACATGTCATAAATCATATGGTGCTAGTACAGTAGATTACGCTTTGGCCGACTTGGACCTCATTTAGTCTATTAATTATTTTGAAGTAAATAATGCAACTTATTTATCAGATCACTTTCAAATTTCTGTTCATTTATATTGTAATATAGATGATGAATCTATTCACAAATCTAAATATTTTAAAGAAATACAGTACACATATAAATGGACTACTACATCCAAAGATAAATTATTCAATGTTCTATCAGAAAGAGAAACAATATATGAAATAGTGTCCTTTGAGAATTTTAAATTTGAAAACACTTCTGATGATGCTAATAGTACTAATGAAAAAGTATCAAATATTTTTGAAAAAATGGCAAAAAGATCATGTAAATTTGTTAAGATAAGCAGGAACAAAAAGATAAAGTGGAAGAATCCATGGTCTGATGCAGAAATTAAGGAACTGACGAAAACTGTAATTGATCTTGGTAAACGGATGAAACAACATGTTTGTGTTAAGTTATTGTTATGTAAGGGGCCCGGGTGGCTCAATGCGTTAGGTCGCTGGATCTAACAGCTCATAAAAGCCTACCACCAATACGGCGTGGGTTCGCACCGAGCTTTGTAAATTACAAAAAAGTATGCACTCGACTCGCAGCCGCAAGTGATAAAGTTTATCAGTTGCTTGTCCAGCAGGGTCGGTGGTTCTCTCCGAGTACTCCAGCTTCCTCCACCACTAAAACTGGTTGCCATAGTATAGCTAAGTGGCGTTAAACACCAACAATCAATTCAAATATTACTATGTAAGATTATTGATCTATTTAAACTGGTTTACAATTAGGATTTTTTTCACCGTAATGCACAATTAATATTCTTACTTGATTAGTTGAAACATATTTTATTGATTAATAAATATTGTACAATAAGGTCAATTTCAATATGATATAATACACATAATTAAAGTGATTCGAAAACAAGTTTAATTAGAAATATACATACATACTATTTCTAAATACTATAATATATACATTTGTTCAGAACATTAATGAGCATAAAATGTATTTTAAAATAGTTCTTCAAACAAGGGAGATAAGCGAACGTCGTCATCAGTGTCTGTCGATCACCTGATATGGGTGGAAATGTGCGCACGAAAGTCAACTTGTCAGTCATATGGTACCAGACATGTCTTTACAGTGAATAACACAAAGGTAACGGAATTTACTTATTATAAACATCATTTATTTATGATAAAATGTGTTATGTCAACTTTTACAAGATGTTGAATTTTCACAACATTGTACGCAATGGAAAACGAAAGTGAAAAAAATATGACATGAATTGACTTCAGAATAATTTTTTTTAAATTCATAGTTTAATATGAAATAGGATAGAGAAAAATGGAAGCGTCCGAATACTTTTGTCCATTGTCTATTGTAGTTTTGTCATTATTCATTTTCATAAATTGCATATATCCAATTGTTACATAATATACCATAATCATGAATGAAATTATATAATAATTACACATCATCAAATGAATAAATGACATTATATAGCAAAGGTGGGGACAAAAAAGTACCACCAATCCCCTTGAAAAGAGGGATCATCCACCCACGACTCTGTCCTTAAGCCGAGTTTACTAAGGGAAATATTAGAAGGCTGAAAATGGAACAATTATTTGCATGGATTCCTTGAAGTGGCTATATGTTGATAGATAAAAATATAAGTCAGGATAAAGTTTCAGTCTACTTTATGTAGATATTGATAGTAATAGTACTATATTTACACAATAATATTAGCAAACAAATATTTAGTAATCCATCTAGACATATGAAGGCTGATTTCAGTCTTTTAAAATATTAATTAAATCATTACATTAAAACGTTTCTTTAACTTTGCAAAATATGACTTTCCCGTCAAATAGAACGTAAATAGGATTCTAGGTCGAAGGAGGATTGTTAGCGAATCAGGAAGGCTGACCTCAAGAGCAAACTGTACAGCAGTCAGAGTAACTTAAGTTCAAATACACAATCACATGTAGTAGACCGAAAATATAGACCTGATCTAAGTAGAAATGGTTATGTAAAAGAAAGAGAAATGGTATACAAGAGGGTTTGATAAAAACACCAGTATGAGTTTAGGTTACAGTGATTATATTGATACGAGCAGATAATATCCCGATTATGGGGATAGGTTTTCACAGGTTGCAAATCAAAAAAGCTACAACTCAAAGAAGAGTAATAATGGGTTTATGTCTGATGGTCCAAGGTACAATGATAAATACATGTATGATAGACGCAATGTTAACAAAGACAAAGATAATATGCTAAGAGTTTTTAGGCAAATGTCAAGTATTATGTAAAATACAACAAAATGTATTTACAGACTGTTTATATTTCTGTATTTTCATTTGTACATACAGCAATACGATTGTTTTATACATTTGTACGTGTATGCTTAATGTGTAAATAGAAAACTCCTGGTTCATTGTAATGCATTTTTTCCCCCTTGAAATGGGTAACTAAGAAAAAAAATCCCACTAACACATCAAAAAAGCCTAGTTGATGTTTAATCTAGATTATAACAAAAATGAAAATAAATAGATGCATTGCTTAGCTAATTAGAAATGTACATGTACAAATGTATAAATATGTTTGTTTCTTTAAGATGATGCCATATGATATTTACTGTTAACACATTACTTCAGAGAGAAGAGAAGTTAAGTTTTTTTTAATGTATACTGTCACTGATGATGTGTCTTACGAGTTACTATTGCAACTAGAAATTCACATCTGGTTTTCATACTTTGTATGTTAAATTTGTTTACAACTCAAGTAGAGTTATCCTTCTTTGTATGGTGTAAACTATAGCATAATGAACATTTTACATATAAATGTTAGCATAATGAACATTTTCCATATAATTGTTGTTTCACATAAAAAAAATAATCAAATTATTGGGATATATTCCTGACTCAAATTTTAAGAGAGAAAGAACAAATAAATACCCCCTTTTTTTTTGTAAAGATAATAATAGTAATGATACATGAATAAATTATATACGTATGTATACCTATTTTGCAGTGACTCGTCAGAACATATCACCAGATATTTTATTACTTATGATAAATAACTTTTCAATATCATCTTGGAATGTTCAGGGATTGGGAAGCAAGTACAGAGATGAAGACTTTTTGTCTAATTTAAAATACGATATAAATATTTTACTTGGAAAGGTGCCGATTCTGATTTGCTATACCAAATTTTAGCATTTTTCAAACAAGTAGACAGAAAAAGAAACGTTCGAAACGTTACAGTGGTGGAATAATTGTTCTTTATAAATCTGAACCACAAGAGCGGAATTTCCGAAATAACAAATATTACATCAGAGAATAGACTATGGTTCAAGCTGGATGCTAGATATGTTGGTGTCAAAAATGATTTGTTTGTGTGCGCTTGTTACACGCCTCCGACAAATTCCTTATATAATAATGATGATTTTACAGATTTAGAAAATGAAATTTCAAGTTTAAATGGAGAGGGAAATATATTGATCATAGATGATTTGAACGCCAGAGTTGGTGACAGTTAGATTTTATTGAAAATGAGCCCGGACCTTATGACTCTACAAAATTTACTTCCCGATAATTACAATGAAGATAAGTATTTACACAGAAATTGCATAGATAAAGTTTGTAATACACAAGGCCAGGGTCTACTAAATCTGTGTGTTGCTTCCCAGCTCCGTATTCTTAATGACCGTTTCATGGGAGATTTCTTAGGAAATTTTACATGTCATAAATCATATGGTGCTAGTACAGTAGATTACGCTTTGGCCGACTTGGACCTCATTTAGTCTATTAATTATTTTGAAGTAAATAATGCAACTTATTTATCAGATCACTTTCAAATTTCTGTTCATTTATATTGTAATATAGATGATGAATCTATTCACAAATCTAAATATTTTAAAGAAATACAGTACACATATAAATGGACTACTACATCCAAAGATAAATTATTCAATGTTCTATCAGAAAGAGAAACAATATATGAAATAGTGTCCTTTGAGAATTTTAAATTTGAAAACACTTCTGATGATGCTAATAGTACTACTGAAAAAGTATCAAATATTTTTGAAAAAATGGCAAAAAGATCATGTAAATTTGTTAAGATAAGCAGGAACAACAAGATAAAGTGGAAGAATCCATGGTCTGATGCAGAAATTAAGGACATGAAGAAAACTGTAATTGATCTTGGTAAACGGATGAAACAACATTTTTGTGTTAAGTTATTGTTATGTAAGGGGCCCGGGTGGCTCAATGCGTTAGGTCGCTGGATCTAACAGCTCATACAAGCCTACCACCAATACGGCGTGGGTTCGCCCCCAGCTTTGTAAATTACAAAAAAGTATGCACTCGACTCGCAGCCGCAAGTGATAAAGTTTATCAGTTGCTTGTCCAGCAGGGTCGGTGGTTCTCTCCGAGTACTCCAGCTTCCTCCACCACTAAAACTGGTTGCCATAGTATAGCTAAGTGGCGTTAAACACCAACAATCAATTCAAATATTACTATGTAAGATTATTGATCTATTTAAACTGGTTTACAATTAGGATTTTTTTCACCGTAATGCACAATTAATATTCTTACTTGATTAGTTGAAACATATTTTATTGATTAATAAATATTGTACAATAAGGTCAATTTCAATATGATATAATACACATAATTAAAGTGATTCGAAAACAAGTTTAATTAGAAATATACATACATACTATTTCTAAATACTATAATATATACATTTGTTCAGAACATTAATGAGCATAAAATGTATTTTAAAATAGTTCTTCAAACAAGGGAGATAAGCGAACGTCGTCATCAGTGTCTGTCGATCACCTGATATGGGTGGAAATGTGCGCACGAAAGTCAACTTGTCAGTCATATGGTACCAGACATGTCTTTACAGTGAATAACACAAAGGTAACGGAATTTACTTATTATAAACATCATTTATTTATGATAAAATGTGTTATGTCAACTTTTACAAGATGTTGAATTTTCACAACATTGTACGCAATGGAAAACGAAAGTGAAAAAAATATGACATGAATTGACTTCAGAATAATTTTTTTAAAATTCATAGTTTAATATGAAATAGGATAGAGAAAAATGGAAGCGTCCGAATACTTTTGTCCATTGTCTATTGTAGTTTTGTCATTATTCATTTTCATAAATTGCATATATCCAATTGTTACATAATATACCATAATCATGAATGAAATTATATAATAATTACACATCATCAAATGAATAAATGACATTATATAGCAAAGGTGGGGACAAAAAAAGTACCACCAATCCCCTTGAAAAGAGGGATCATCCACCCACGACTCTGTCCTTAAGCCGAGTTTACTAAGGGAAATATTAGAAGGCTGAAAATGGAACAATTATTTGCATGGATTCCTTGAAGTGGCTATATGTTGATAGATAAAAATATAAGTCAGGATAAAGTTTCAGTCTACTTTATGTAGATATTGATAGTAATAGTACTATATTTACACAATAATATTAGCAAACAAATATTTAGTAATCCATCTAGACATATGAAGGCTGATTTCAGTCTTTTAAAATATTAATTAAATCATTACATTAAAACGTTTCTTTAACTTTGCAAAATATGACTTTCCCGTCAAATAGAACGTAAATAGGATTCTAGGTCGAAGGAGGATTGTTAGCGAATCAGGAAGGCTGACCTCAAGAGCAAACTGTACAGCAGTCAGAGTAACTTAAGTTCAAATACACAATCACATGTAGTAGACCGAAAATATAGACCTGATCTAAGTAGAAATGGTTATGTAAAAGAAAGAGAAATGGTATACAAGAGGGTTTGATAAAAACACCAGTATGAGTTTAGGTTACAGTGATTATATTGATACGAGCAGATAATATCCCGATTATGGGGATAGGTTTTCACAGGTTGCAAATCAAAAAAGCTACAACTCAAAGAAGAGTAATAATGGGTTTATGTCTGATGGTCCAAGGTACAATGATAAATACATGTATGATAGACGCAATGTTAACAAAGACAAAGATAATATGCTAAGAGTTTTTAGGCAAATGTCAAGTATTATGTAAAATACAACAAAATGTATTTACAGACTGTTTATATTTCTGTATTTTCATTTGTACATACAGCAATACGATTGTTTTATACATTTGTACGTGTATGCTTAATGTGTAAATAGAAAACTCCTGGTTCATTGTAATGCATTTTTTCCCCCTTGAAATGGGTAACTAAGAAAAAAAATCCCACTAACACATCAAAAAAGCCTAGTTGATGTTTAATCTAGATTATAACAAAAATGAAAATAAATAGATGCATTGCTTAGCTAATTAGAAATGTACATGTACAAATGTATAAATATGTTTGTTTCTTTAAGATGATGCCATATGATATTTACTGTTAACACATTACTTCAGAGAGAAGAGAAGTTAAGTTTTTTTTAATGTATACTGTCACTGATGATGTGTCTTACGAGTTACTATTGCAACTAGAAATTCACATCTGGTTTTCATACTTTGTATGTTAAATTTGTTTACAACTCAAGTAGAGTTATCCTTCTTTGTATGGTGTAAACTATAGCATAATGAACATTTTACATATAAATGTTAGCATAATGAACATTTTCCATATAATTGTTGTTTCACATAAAAAAAATAATCAAATTATTGGGATATATTCCTGACTCAAATTTTAAGAGAGAAAGAACAAATAAATACCCCCTTTTTTTTGTAAAGATAATAATAGTAATGATACATGAATAAATTATATACGTATGTATACCTATTTTGCAGTGACTCGTCAGAACATATCACCAGATATTTTATTACTTATGATAAATAACTTTTCAATATCATCTTGGAATGTTCAGGGATTGGGAAGCAAGTACAGAGATGAAGACTTTTTGTCTAATTTAAAATACGATATAAATATTTTACTTGGAAAGGTGCCGATTCTGATTTGCTATACCAAATTTTAGCATTTTTCAAACAAGTAGACAGAAAAAGAAACGTTCGAAACGTTACAGTGGTGGAATAATTGTTCTTTATAAATCTGAACCACAAGAGCGGAATTTCCGAAATAACAAATATTACATCAGAGAATAGACTATGGTTCAAGCTGGATGCTAGATATGTTGGTTTCAAAAATGATTTGTTTGTGTGCGCTTGTTACACGCCTCCGACAAATTCCTTATATAATAATGATGATTTTACAGATTTAGAAAATGAAATTTCAAGTTTAAATGGAGAGGGAAATATATTGATCATAGATGATTTGAACGCCAGAGTTGGTGACAGTTAGATTTTATTGAAAATGAGCCCGGACCTTATGACTCTACAAAATTTACTTCCCGATAATTACAATGAAGATAAGTATTTACACAGAAATTGCATAGATAAAGTTTGTAATACACAAGGCCAGGGTCTACTAAATCTGTGTGTTGCTTCCCAGCTCCGTATTCTTAATGACCGTTTCATGGGAGATTTCTTAGGAAATTTTACATGTCATAAATCATATGGTGCTAGTACAGTAGATTACGCTTTGGCCGACTTGGACCTCATTTAGTCTATTAATTATTTTGAAGTAAATAATGCAACTTATTTATCAGATCACTTTCAAATTTCTGTTCATTTATATTGTAATATAGATGATGAATCTATTCACAAATCTAAATATTTTAAAGAAATACAGTACACATATAAATGGACTACTACATCCAAAGATAAATTATTCAATGTTCTATCAGAAAGAGAAACAATATATGAAATAGTGTCCTTTGAGAATTTTAAATTTGAAAACACTTCTGATGATGCTAATAGTACTACTGAAAAAGTATCAAATATTTTTGAAAAAATGGCAAAAAGATCATGTAAATTTGTTAAGATAAGCAGGAACAACAAGATAAAGTGGAAGAATCCATGGTCTGATGCAGAAATTAAGGACCTGAAGAAAACTGTAATTGATCTTGGTAAACGGATGAAACAACATTTTTGTGTTAAGTTATTGTTATGTAAGGGGCCCGGGTGGCTCAATGCGTTAGGTCGCTGGATCTAACAGCTCATACAAGCCTACCACCAATACGGCGTGGGTTCGCCCCCAGCTTTGTAAATTACAAAAAAGTATGCACTCGACTCGCAGCCGCAAGTGATAAAGTTTATCAGTTGCTTGTCCAGCAGGGTCGGTGGTTCTCTCCGAGTACTCCAGCTTCCTCCACCACTAAAACTGGTTGCCATAGTATAGCTAAGTGGCGTTAAACACCAACAATCAATTCAAATATTACTATGTAAGATTATTGATCTATTTAAACTGGTTTACAATTAGGATTTTTTTCACCGTAATGCACAATTAATATTCTTACTTGATTAGTTGAAACATATTTTATTGATTAATAAATATTGTACAATAAGGTCAATTTCAATATGATATAATACACATAATTAAAGTGATTCGAAAACAAGTTTAATTAGAAATATACATACATACTATTTCTAAATACTATAATATATACATTTGTTCAGAACATTAATGAGCATAAAATGTATTTTAAAATAGTTCTTCAAACAAGGGAGATAAGCGAACGTCGTCATCAGTGTCTGTCGATCACCTGATATGGGTGGAAATGTGCGCACGAAAGTCAACTTGTCAGTCATATGGTACCAGACATGTCTTTACAGTGAATAACACAAAGGTAACGGAATTTACTTATTATAAACATCATTTATTTATGATAAAATGTGTTATGTCAACTTTTACAAGATGTTGAATTTTCACAACATTGTACGCAATGGAAAACGAAAGTGAAAAAAATATGACATGAATTGACTTCAGAATAATTTTTTTAAAATTCATAGTTTAATATGAAATAGGATAGAGAAAAATGGAAGCGTCCGAATACTTTTGTCCATTGTCTATTGTAGTTTTGTCATTATTCATTTTCATAAATTGCATATATCCAATTGTTACATAATATACCATAATCATGAATGAAATTATATAATAATTACACATCATCAAATGAATAAATGACATTATATAGCAAAGGTGGGGACAAAAAAGTACCACCAATCCCCTTGAAAAGAGGGATCATCCACCCACGACTCTGTCCTTAAGCCGAGTTTACTAAGGGAAATATTAGAAGGCTGAAAATGGAACAATTATTTGCATGGATTCCTTGAAGTGGCTATATGTTGATAGATAAAAATATAAGTCAGGATAAAGTTTCAGTCTACTTTATGTAGATATTGATAGTAATAGTACTATATTTACACAATAATATTAGCAAACAAATATTTAGTAATCCATCTAGACATATGAAGGCTGATTTCAGTCTTTTAAAATATTAATTAAATCATTACATTAAAACGTTTCTTTAACTTTGCAAAATATGACTTTCCCGTCAAATAGAACGTAAATAGGATTCTAGGTCGAAGGAGGATTGTTAGCGAATCAGGAAGGCTGACCTCAAGAGCAAACTGTACAGCAGTCAGAGTAACTTAAGTTCAAATACACAATCACATGTAGTAGACAGAAAATATAGACCTGATCTAAGTAGAAATGGTTATGTAAAAGAAAGAGAAATGGTATACAAGAGGGTTTGATAAAAACACCAGTATGAGTTTAGGTTACAGTGATTATATTGATACGAGCAGATAATATCCCGATTATGGGGATAGGTTTTCACAGGTTGCAAATCAAAAAAGCTACAACTCAAAGAAGAGTAATAATGGGTTTATGTCTGATGGTCCAAGGTACAATGATAAATACATGTATGATAGACGCAATGTTAACAAAGACAAAGATAATATGCTAAGAGTTTTTAGGCAAATGTCAAGTATTATGTAAAATACAACAAAATGTATTTACAGACTGTTTATATTTCTGTATTTTCATTTGTACATACAGCAATACGATCGTTTTATACATTTGTACGTGTATGCTTAATGTGTAAATAGAAAACTCCTGGTTCATTTTAATGCATTTTTTCCCCCTTGAAATGGGTAACTAAGAAAAAAAATCCCACTAACACATCAAAAAAGCCTAGTTGATGTTTAATCTAGATTATAACAAAAATGAAAATAAATAGATGCATTGCTTAGCTAATTAGAAATGTAGATGTACAAATGTATAAATATGTTTGTTTCTTTAAGATGATGCCATATGATATTTACTGTTAACACATTACTTCAGAGAGAAGAGAAGTTAAGTTTTTTTTTATGTATACTGTCACTGATGATGTGTCTTACGAGTTACTATTGCAACTAGAAATTCACATCTGGTTTTCATACTTTGTATGTTAAATTTGTTTACAACTCAAGTAGAGTTATCCTTCTTTGTATGGTGTAAACTATAGCATAATGAACATTTTCCATATAATTGTTGTTTCACATAAAAAAAATAATCAAATTATTGGGATATATTCCCGACTCAAATTTTAAGAGAGAAAGAACAAATAAATACCCCCTTTTTTTCCCTTTTTTTTTGTAAAGATAATAATAGTAATGATACATGAATAAATTATATACGTATGTATACCTATTTTGCAGTGACTCGTCAGAACATATCACCAGATATTTTATTACTTATGATAAATAACTTTTCAATATCATCTTGGAATGTTCAGGGATTGGGAAGCAAGTACAGAGATGAAGACTTTTTGTCTAATTTAAAATACGATATAAATATTTTACTTGGAAAGGTGCCGATTCTGATTTGCTATACCAAATTTTAGCATTTTTCAAACAAGTAGACAGAAAAAGAAACGTTCGAAACGTTACAGTGGTGGAATAATTGTTCTTTATAAATCTGAACCACAAGAGCGGAATTTCCGAAATAACAAATATTACATCAGAGAATAGACTATGGTTCAAGCTGGATGCTAGATATTTTGGTTTCAAAAATGATTTGTTTGTGTGCGCTTGTTGCACGCCTCCGACAAATTCCTTATATAATAATGATGATTTTACAGATTTAGAAAATGAAATTTCAAGTTTAAATGGAGAGGGAAATATATTGATCATAGATGATTTGAACGCCAGAGTTGGTGACAGTTAGATTTTATTGAAAATGAGCCCGGACCTTCTGACTCTACAAAATTTACTTCCCGATAATTACAATGAAGATAAGTATTTACACAGAAATTGCATAGATAAAGTTTGTAATACACAAGGCCAGGGTCTACTAAATCTGTGTGTTGCTTCCCAGCTCCGTATTCTTAATGACCGTTTCATGGGAGATTTCTTAGGAAATTTTACATGTCATAAATCATATGGTGCTAGTACAGTAGATTACGCTTTGGCCGACTTGGACCTCATTTAGTCTATTAATTATTTTGAAGTAAATAATGCAACTTATTTATCAGATCACTTTCAAATTTCTGTTCATTTATATTGTAATATAGATGATGAATCTATTCACAAATCTAAATATTTTAAAGAAATACAGTACACATATAAATGGACTACTACATCCAAAGATAAATTATTCAATGTTCTATCAGAAAGAGAAACAATATATGAAATAGTGTCCTTTGAGAATTTTAAATTTGAAAACACTTCTGATGATGCTAATAGTACTACTGAAAAAGTATCAAATATTTTTGAAAAAATGGCAAAAAGATCATGTAAATTTGTTAAGATAAGCAGGAACAAAAAGATAAAGTGGAAGAATCCATGGTCTGATGCAGAAATTAAGGACCTGACGAAAACTGTAATTGATCTTGGTAAACGGATGAAACAACATTTTTGTGTTAAGTTATTGTTATGTAAGGGGCCCGGGTGGCTCAATGCGTTAGGTCGCTGGATCTAACAGCTCATACAAGCCTACCACCAATACGGCGTGGGTTCGCACCCAGCTTTGTAAATTACAAAAAAGTATGCACTCGACTCGCAGCCGCAAGTGATAAAGTTTATCAGTTGCTTGTCCAGCAGGGTCGGTGGTTCTCTCCGAGTACTCCAGCTTCCTCCACCACTAAAACTGGTTGCCATAGTATAGCTAAGTGGCGTTAAACACCAACAATCAATTCAAATATTACTATGTAAGATTATTGATCTATTTAAACTGGTTTACAATTAGGACTTTTTTCACCGTAATGCACAATTAATATTCTTACTTGATTAGTTGAAACATATTTTATTGATTAATAAATATTGTACAATAAGGTCAATTTCAATATGATATAATACACATAATTAAAGTGATTCGAAAACAAGTTTAATTAGAAATATACATACATACTATTTCTAAATACTATAATATATACATTTGTTCAGAACATTAATGAGCATAAAATGTATTTTAAAATAGTTCTTCAAACAAGGGAGATAAGCGAACGTCGTCATCAGTGTCTGTCGATCACCTGATATGGGTGGAAATGTGCGCACGAAAGTCAACTTGTCAGTCATATGGTACCAGACATGTCTTTACAGTGAATAACACAAAGGTAACGGAATTTACTTATTATAAACATCATTTATTTATGATAAAATGTGTTATGTCAACTTTTACAAGATGTTGAATTTTCACAACATTGTACGCAATGGAAAACGAAAGTGAAAAAAATATGACATGAATTGACTTCAGAATAATTTTTTTAAAATTCATAGTTTAATATGAAATAGGATAGAGAAAAATGGAAGCGTCCGAATACTTTTGTCCATTGTCTATTGTAGTTTTGTCATTATTCATTTTCATAAATTGCATATATCCAATTGTTACATAATATACCATAATCATGAATGAAATTATATAATTACACATCATCAAATGAATAAATGACATTATATAGCAAAGGTGGGGACAAAAAAGTACCACCAATCCCCTTGAAAAGAGGGATCATCCACCCACGACTCTGTCCTTAAGCCGAGTTTACTAAGGGAAATATTAGAAGGCTGAAAATGGAACAATTATTTGCATGGATTCCTTGAAGTGGCTATATTTTGATAGATAAAAATATAAGTCAGGATAAAGTTTCAGTCTACTTTATGTAGATATTGATAGTAATAGTACTATATTTACACAATAATATTAGCAAACAAATATTTAGTAATCCATCTAGACATATGAAGGCTGATTTCAGTCTTTTAAAATATTAATTAAATCATTACATTAAAACGTTTCTTTAACTTTGCAAAATATGACTTTCCCGTCAAATAGAACGTAAATAGGATTCTAGGTCGAAGGAGGATTGTTAGCGAATCAAGAAGGCTGACCTCAAGAGCAAACTGTACAGCAGTCAGAGTAACTTAAGTTCAAATACACAATCACATGTAGTAGACAGAAAATATAGACCTGATCTAAGTAGAAATGGTTATGTAAAAGAAAGAGAAATGGTATACAAGAGGGTTTGATAAAAACACCAGTATGAGTTTAGGTTACAGTGATTATATTGATACGAGCAGATAATATCCCGATTATGGGGATAGGTTTTCACAGGTTGCAAATCAAAAAAGCTACAACTCAAAGAAGAGTAATAATGGGTTTATGTCTGATGGTCCAAGGTACAATGATAAATACATGTATGATAGACGCAATGTTAACAAAGACAAAGATAATATGCTAAGAGTTTTTAGGCAAATGTCAAGTATTATGTAAAATACAACAAAATGTATTTACAGACTGTTTATATTTCTGTATTTTCATTTGTACATACAGCAATACGATCGTTTTATACATTTGTACGTGTATGCTTAATGTGTAAATAGAAAACTCCTGGTTCATTTTAATGCATTTTTTCCCCCTTGAAATGGGTAACTAAGAAAAAAAATCCCACTAACATCAAAAAAGCCTAGTTGATGTTTAATCTAGATTATAACAAAAATGAAAATAAATAGATGCATTGCTTAGCTAATTAGAAATGTAGATGTACAAATGTATAAATATGTTTGTTTCTTTAAGATGATGCCATATGATATTTACTGTTAACACATTACTTCAGAGAGAAGAGAAGTTAAGTTTTTTTTTATGTATACTGTCACTGATGATGTGTCTTACGAGTTACTATTGCAACTAGAAATTCACATCTGGTTTTCATACTTTGTATGTTAAATTTGTTTACAACTCAAGTAGAGTTATCCTTCTTTGTATGGTGTAAACTATAGCATAATGAACATTTTCCATATAATTGTTGTTTCACATAAAAAAAATAATCAAATTATTGGGATATATTCCCGACTCAAATTTTAAGAGAGAAAGAACAAATAAATACCCCTTTTTTTCCCTTTTTTTTTGTAAAGATAATAATAGTAATGATACATGAATAAATTATATACGTATGTATACCTATTTTGCAGTGACTCGTCAGAACATATCACCAGATATTTTATTACTTATGATAAATAACTTTTCAATATCATCTTGGAATGTTCAGGGATTGGGAAGCAAGTACAGAGGTGAAGACTTTTTGTCTAATTTAAAATACGATATAAATATTTTACTTGGAAAGGTGCCGATTCTGATTTGCTATACCAAATTTTAGCATTTTTCAAACAAGTAGACAGAAAAAGAAACGTTCGAAACGTTACAGTGGTGGAATAATTGTTCTTTATAAATCTGAACCACAAGAGCGGAATTTCCGAAATAACAAATATTACATCAGAGAATAGACTATGGTTCAAGCTGGATGCTAGATATTTTGGTTTCAAAAATGATTTGTTTGTGTGCGCTTGTTACACGCCTCCGACAAATTCCTTATATAATAATGATGATTTTACAGATTTAGAAAATGAAATTTCAAGTTTAAATGGAGAGGGAAATATATTGATCATAGATGATTTGAACGCCAGAGTTGGTGACAGTTAGATTTTATTGAAAATGAGCCCGGACCTTCTGACTCTACAAAATTTACTTCCCGATAATTACAATGAAGATAAGTATTTACACAGAAATTGCATAGATAAAGTTTGTAATACACAAGGCCAGGGTCTACTAAATCTGTGTGTTGCTTCCCAGCTCCGTATTCTTAATGACCGTTTCATGGGAGATTTCTTAGGAAATTTTACATGTCATAAATCATATGGTGCTAGTACAGTAGATTACGCTTTGGCCGACTTGGACCTCATTTAGTCTATTAATTATTTTGAAGTAAATAATGCAACTTATTTATCAGATCACTTTCAAATTTCTGTTCATTTATATTGTAATATAGATGATGAATCTATTCACAAATCTAAATATTTTAAAGAAATACAGTACACATATAAATGGACTACTACATCCAAAGATAAATTATTCAATGTTCTATCAGAAAGAGAAACAATATATGAAATAGTGTCCTTTGAGAATTTTAAATTTGAAAACACTTCTGATGATGCTAATAGTACTAATGAAAAAGTATCAAATATTTTTGAAAAAATGGCAAAAAGATCATGTAAATTTGTTAAGATAAGCAGGAACAAAAAGATAAAGTGGAAGAATCCATGGTCTGATGCAGAAATTAAGGAACTGACGAAAACTGTAATTGATCTTGGTAAACGGATGAAACAACATGTTTGTGTTAAGTTATTGTTATGTAAGGGGCCCGGGTGGCTCAATGCGTTAGGTCGCTGGATCTAACAGCTCATACAAGCCTACCACCAATACGGCGTGGGTTCGCACCCAGCTTTGTAAATTACAAAAAAGTATGCACTCGACTCGCAGCCGCAAGTGATAAAGTTTATCAGTTGCTTGTCCAGCAGGGTCGGTGGTTCTCTCCGAGTACTCCAGCTTCCTCCACCACTAAAACTGGTTGCCATAGTATAGCTAAGTGGCGTTAAACACCAACAATCAATTCAAATATTACTATGTAAGATTATTGATCTATTTAAACTGGTTTACAATTAGGATTTTTTTCACCGTAATGCACAATTAATATTCTTACTTGATTAGTTGAAACATATTTTATTGATTAATAAATATTGTACAATAAGGTCAATTTCAATATGATATAATACACATAATTAAAGTGATTCGAAAACAAGTTTAATTAGAAATATACATACATACTATTTCTAAATACTATAATATATACATTTGTTCAGAACATTAATGAGCATAAAATGTATTTTAAAATAGTTCTTCAAACAAGGGAGATAAGCGAACGTCGTCATCAGTGTCTGTCGATCACCTGATATGGGTGGAAATGTGCGCACGAAAGTCAACTTGTCAGTCATATGGTACCAGACATGTCTTTACAGTGAATAACACAAAGGTAACGGAATTTACTTATTATAAACATCATTTATTTATGATAAAATGTGTTATGTCAACTTTTACAAGATGTTGAATTTTCACAACATTGTACGCAATGGAAAACGAAAGTGAAAAAAATATGACATGAATTGACTTCAGAATAATTTTTTTAAAATTCATAGTTTAATATGAAATAGGATAGAGAAAAATGGAAGCGTCCGAATACTTTTGTCCATTGTCTATTGTAGTTTTGTCATTATTCATTTTCATAAATTGCATATATCCAATTGTTACATAATATACCATAATCATGAATGAAATTATATAATAATTACACATCATCAAATGAATAAATGACATTATATAGCAAAGGTGGGGACAAAAAAGTACCACCAATCCCCTTGAAAAGAGGGATCATCCACCCACGACTCTGTCCTTAAGCCGAGTTTACTAAGGGAAATATTAGAAGGCTGAAAATGGAACAATTATTTGCATGGATTCCTTGAAGTGGCTATATGTTGATAGATAAAAATATAAGTCAGGATACAGTTTCAGTCTACTTTATGTAGATATTGATAGTAATAGTACTATATTTACACAATAATATTAGCAAACAAATATTTAGTAATCCATCTAGACATATGAAGGCTGATTTCAGTCTTTTAAAATATTAATTAAATCATTACATTAAAACGTTTCTTTAACTTTGCAAAATATGACTTTCCCGTCAAATAGAACGTAAATAGGATTCTAGGTCGAAGGAGGATTGTTAGCGAATCAGGAAGGCTGACCTCAAGAGCAAACTGTACAGCAGTCAGAGTAACTTAAGTTCAAATACACAATCACATGTAGTAGACAGAAAATATAGACCTGATCTAAGTAGAAATGGTTATGTAAAAGAAAGAGAAATGGTATACAAGAGGGTTTGATAAAAACACCAGTATGAGTTTAGGTTACAGTGATTATATTGATACGAGCAGATAATATCCCGATTATGGGGATAGGTTTTCACAGGTTGCAAATCAAAAAAGCTACAACTCAAAGAAGAGTAATAATGGGTTTATGTCTGATGGTCCAAGGTACAATGATAAATACATGTATGATAGACGCAATGTTAACAAAGACAAAGATAATATGCTAAGAGTTTTTAGGCAAATGTCAAGTATTATGTAAAATACAACAAAATGTATTTACAGACTGTTTATATTTCTGTATTTTCATTTGTACATACAGCAATACGATCGTTTTATACATTTGTACGTGTATGCTTAATGTGTAAATAGAAAACTCCTGGTTCATTTTAATGCATTTTTTCCCCCTTGAAATGGGTAACTAAGAAAAAAAATCCCACTAACATCAAAAAAGCCTAGTTGATGTTTAATCTAGATTATAACAAAAATGAAAATAAATAGATGCATTGCTTAGCTAATTAGAAATGTAGATGTACAAATGTATAAATATGTTTGTTTCTTTAAGATGATGCCATATGATATTTACTGTTAACACATTACTTCAGAGAGAAGAGAAGTTAAGTTTTTTTTTATGTATACTGTCACTGATGATGTGTCTTACGAGTTACTATTGCAACTAGAAATTCACATCTGGTTTTCATACTTTGTATGTTAAATTTGTTTACAACTCAAGTAGAGTTATCCTTCTTTGTATGGTGTAAACTATAGCATAATGAACATTTTCCATATAATTGTTGTTTCACATAAAAAAAATAATCAAATTATTGGGATATATTCCCGACTCAAATTTTAAGAGAGAAAGAACAAATAAATACCCCCTTTTTTTCCTTTTTTTTTGTAAAGATAATAATAGTAATGATACATGAATAAATTATATACGTATGTATACCTATTTTGCAGTGACTCGTCAGAACATATCACCAGATATTTTATTACTTATGATAAATAACTTTTCAATATCATCTTGGAATGTTCAGGGATTGGGAAGCAAGTACAGAGGTGAAGACTTTTTGTCTAATTTAAAATACGATATAAATATTTTACTTGGAAAGGTGCCGATTCTGATTTGCTATACCAAATTTTAGCATTTTTCAAACAAGTAGACAGAAAAAGAAACGTTCGAAACGTTACAGTGGTGGAATAATTGTTCTTTATAAATCTGAACCACAAGAGCGGAATTTCCGAAATAACAAATATTACATCAGAGAATAGACTATGGTTCAAGCTGGATGCTAGATATTTTGGTTTCAAAAATGATTTGTTTGTGTGCGCTTGTTACACGCCTCCGACAAATTCCTTATATAATAATGATGATTTTACAGATTTAGAAAATGAAATTTCAAGTTTAAATGGAGAGGGAAATATATTGATCATAGATGATTTGAACGCCAGAGTTGGTGACAGTTAGATTTTATTGAAAATGAGCCCGGACCTTCTGACTCTACAAAATTTACTTCCCGATAATTACAATGAAGATAAGTATTTACACAGAAATTGCATAGATAAAGTTTGTAATACACAAGGCCAGGGTCTACTAAATCTGTGTGTTGCTTCCCAGCTCCGTATTCTTAATGACCGTTTCATGGGAGATTTCTTAGGAAATTTTACATGTCATAAATCATATGGTGCTAGTACAGTAGATTACGCTTTGGCCGACTTGGACCTCATTTAGTCTATTAATTATTTTGAAGTAAATAATGCAACTTATTTATCAGATCACTTTCAAATTTCTGTTCATTTATATTGTAATATAGATGATGAATCTATTCACAAATCTAAATATTTTAAAGAAATACAGTACACATATAAATGGACTACTACATCCAAAGATAAATTATTCAATGTTCTATCAGAAAGAGAAACAATATATGAAATAGTGTCCTTTGAGAATTTTAAATTTGAAAACACTTCTGATGATGCTAATAGTACTAATGAAAAAGTATCAAATATTTTTGAAAAAATGGCAAAAAGATCATGTAAATTTGTTAAGATAAGCAGGAACAAAAAGATAAAGTGGAAGAATCCATGGTCTGATGCAGAAATTAAGGAACTGACGAAAACTGTAATTGATCTTGGTAAACGGATGAAACAACATGTTTGTGTTAAGTTATTGTTATGTAAGGGGCCCGGGTGGCTCAATGCGTTAGGTCGCTGGATCTAACAGCTCATAAAAGCCTACCACCAATACGGCGTGGGTTCGCACCCAGCTTTGTAAATTACAAAAAAGTATGCACTCGACTCGCAGCCGCAAGTGATAAAGTTTATCAGTTGCTTGTCCAGCAGGGTCGGTGGTTCTCTCCGAGTACTCCAGCTTCCTCCACCACTAAAACTGGTTGCCATAGTATAGCTAAGTGGCGTTAAACACCAACAATCAATTCAAATATTACTATGTAAGATTATTGATCTATTTAAACTGGTTTACAATTAGGATTTTTTTCACCGTAATGCACAATTAATATTCTTACTTGATTAGTTGAAACATATTTTATTGATTAATAAATATTGTACAATAAGGTCAATTTCAATATGATATAATACACATAATTAAAGTGATTCGAAAACAAGTTTAATTAGAAATATACATACATACTATTTCTAAATACTATAATATATACATTTGTTCAGAACATTAATGAGCATAAAATGTATTTTAAAATAGTTCTTCAAACAAGGGAGATAAGCGAACGTCGTCATCAGTGTCTGTCGATCACCTGATATGGGTGGAAATGTGCGCACGAAAGTCAACTTGTCAGTCATATGGTACCAGACATGTCTTTACAGTGAATAACACAAAGGTAACGGAATTTACTTATTATAAACATCATTTATTTATGATAAAATGTGTTATGTCAACTTTTACAAGATGTTGAATTTTCACAACATTGTACGCAATGGAAAACGAAAGTGAAAAAAATATGACATGAATTGACTTCAGAATAATTTTTTTAAAATTCATAGTTTAATATGAAATAGGATAGAGAAAAATGGAAGCGTCCGAATACTTTTGTCCATTGTCTATTGTAGTTTTGTCATTATTCATTTTCATAAATTGCATATATCCAATTGTTACATAATATACCATAATCATGAATGAAATTATATAATAATTACACATCATCAAATGAATAAATGACATTATATAGCAAAGGTGGGGACAAAAAAGTACCACCAATCCCCTTGAAAAGAGGGATCATCCACCCACGACTCTGTCCTTAAGCCGAGTTTACTAAGGGAAATATTAGAAGGCTGAAAATGGAACAATTATTTGCATGGATTCCTTGAAGTGGCTATATGTTGATAGATAAAAATATAAGTCAGGATAAAGTTTCAGTCTACTTTATGTAGATATTGATAGTAATAGTACTATATTTACACAATAATATTAGCAAACAAATATTTAGTAATCCATCTAGACATATGAAGGCTGATTTCAGTCTTTTAAAATATTAATTAAATCATTACATTAAAACGTTTCTTTAACTTTGCAAAATATGACTTTCCCGTCAAATAGAACGTAAATAGGATTCTAGGTCGAAGGAGGATTGTTAGCGAATCAGGAAGGCTGACCTCAAGAGCAAACTGTACAGCAGTCAGAGTAACTTAAGTTCAAATACACAATCACATGTAGTAGACCGAAAATATAGACCTGATCTAAGTAGAAATGGTTATGTAAAAGAAAGAGAAATGGTATACAAGAGGGTTTGATAAAAACACCAGTATGAGTTTAGGTTACAGTGATTATATTGATACGAGCAGATAATATCCCGATTATGGGGATAGGTTTTCACAGGTTGCAAATCAAAAAAGCTACAACTCAAAGAAGAGTAATAATGGGTTTATGTCTGATGGTCCAAGGTACAATGATAAATACATGTATGATAGACGCAATGTTAACAAAGACAAAGATAATATGCTAAGAGTTTTTAGGCAAATGTCAAGTATTATGTAAAATACAACAAAATGTATTTACAGACTGTTTATATTTCTGTATTTTCATTTGTACATACAGCAATACGATTGTTTTATACATTTGTACGTGTATGCTTAATGTGTAAATAGAAAACTCCTGGTTCATTGTAATGCATTTTTTCCCCCTTGAAATGGGTAACTAAGAAAAAAAATCCCACTAACACATCAAAAAAGCCTAGTTGATGTTTAATCTAGATTATAACAAAAATGAAAATAAATAGATGCATTGCTTAGCTAATTAGAAATGTACATGTACAAATGTATAAATATGTTTGTTTCTTTAAGATGATGCCATATGATATTTACTGTTAACACATTACTTCAGAGAGAAGAGAAGTTAAGTTTTTTTTAATGTATACTGTCACTGATGATGTGTCTTACGAGTTACTATTGCAACTAGAAATTCACATCTGGTTTTCATACTTTGTATGTTAAATTTGTTTACAACTCAAGTAGAGTTATCCTTCTTTGTATGGTGTAAACTATAGCATAATGAACATTTTACATATAAATGTTAGCATAATGAACATTTTCCATATAATTGTTGTTTCACATAAAAAAAATAATCAAATTATTGGGATATATTCCTGACTCAAATTTTAAGAGAGAAAGAACAAATAAATACCCCCTTTTTTTTTGTAAAGATAATAATAGTAATGATACATGAATAAATTATATACGTATGTATACCTATTTTGCAGTGACTCGTCAGAACATATCACCAGATATTTTATTACTTATGATAAATAACTTTTCAATATCATCTTGGAATGTTCAGGGATTGGGAAGCAAGTACAGAGATGAAGACTTTTTGTCTAATTTAAAATACGATATAAATATTTTACTTGGAAAGGTGCCGATTCTGATTTGCTATACCAAATTTTAGCATTTTTCAAACAAGTAGACAGAAAAAGAAACGTTCGAAACGTTACAGTGGTGGAATAATTGTTCTTTATAAATCTGAACCACAAGAGCGGAATTTCCGAAATAACAAATATTACATCAGAGAATAGACTATGGTTCAAGCTGGATGCTAGATATGTTGGTTTCAAAAATGATTTGTTTGTGTGCGCTTGTTACACGCCTCCGACAAATTCCTTATATAATAATGATGATTTCACAGATTTAGAAAATGAAATTTCAAGTTTAAATGGAGAGGGAAATATATTGATCATAGATGATTTGAACGCCAGAGTTGGTGACAGTTAGATTTTATTGAAAATGAGCCCGGACCTTATGACTCTACAAAATTTACTTCCCGATAATTACAATGAAGATAAGTATTTACACAGAAATTGCATAGATAAAGTTTGTAATACACAAGGCCAGGGTCTACTAAATCTGTGTGTTGCTTCCCAGCTCCGTATTCTTAATGACCGTTTCATGGGAGATTTCTTAGGAAATTTTACATGTCATAAATCATATGGTGCTAGTACAGTAGATTACGCTTTGGCCGACTTGGACCTCATTTAGTCTATTAATTATTTTGAAGTAAATAATGCAACTTATTTATCAGATCACTTTCAAATTTCTGTTCATTTATATTGTAATATAGATGATGAATCTATTCACAAATCTAAATATTTTAAAGAAATACAGTACACATATAAATGGACTACTACATCCAAAGATAAATTATTCAATGTTCTATCAGAAAGAGAAACAATATATGAAATAGTGTCCTTTGAGAATTTTAAATTTGAAAACACTTCTGATGATGCTAATAGTACTACTGAAAAAGTATCAAATATTTTTGAAAAAATGGCAAAAAGATCATGTAAATTTGTTAAGATAAGCAGGAACAACAAGATAAAGTGGAAGAATCCATGGTCTGATGCAGAAATTAAGGACCTGAAGAAAACTGTAATTGATCTTGGTAAACGGATGAAACAACATTTGTGTGTTAAGTTATTGTTATGTAAGGGGCCCGGGTGGCTCAATG
This sequence comes from Bathymodiolus septemdierum, assembly GCA_963383655.1. NCBI lineage: Eukaryota > Metazoa > Mollusca > Bivalvia > Mytilida > Modiolidae > Bathymodiolus > Bathymodiolus septemdierum. The sequence continues at coordinate 67,430,761 of OY726525.1, forward strand.
CGTTAGGTCGCTGGATCTAACAGCTCATACAAGCCTACCACCAATACGGCGTGGGTTCGCCCCCAGCTTTGTAAATTACAAAAAAGTATGCACTCGACTCGCAGCCGCAAGTGATAAAGTTTATCAGTTGCTTGTCCAGCAGGGTCGGTGGTTCTCTCCGAGTACTCCAGCTTCCTCCACCACTAAAACTGGTTGCCATAGTATAGCTAAGTGGCGTTAAACACCAACAATCAATTCAAATATTACTATGTAAGATTATTGATCTATTTAAACTGGTTTACAATTAGGATTTTTTTCACCGTAATGCACAATTAATATTCTTACTTGATTAGTTGAAACATATTTTATTGATTAATAAATATTGTACAATAAGGTCAATTTCAATATGATATAATACACATAATTAAAGTGATTCGAAAACAAGTTTAATTAGAAATATACATACATACTATTTCTAAATACTATAATATATACATTTGTTCAGAACATTAATGAGCATAAAATGTATTTTAAAATAGTTCTTCAAACAAGGGAGATAAGCGAACGTCGTCATCAGTGTCTGTCGATCACCTGATATGGGTGGAAATGTGCGCACGAAAGTCAACTTGTCAGTCATATGGTACCAGACATGTCTTTACAGTGAATAACACAAAGGTAACGGAATTTACTTATTATAAACATCATTTATTTATGATAAAATGTGTTATGTCAACTTTTACAAGATGTTGAATTTTCACAACATTGTACGCAATGGAAAACGAAAGCGAAAAAAATATGACATGAATTGACTTCAGAATAATTTTTTTAAAATTCATAGTTTAATATGAAATAGGATAGAGAAAAATGGAAGCGTCCGAATACTTTTGTCCATTGTCTATTGTAGTTTTGTCATTATTCATTTTCATAAATTGCATATATCCAATTGTTACATAATATACCATAATCATGAATGAAATTATATAATAATTACACATCATCAAATGAATAAATGACATTATATAGCAAAGGTGGGGACAAAAAAGTACCACCAATCCCCTTGAAAAGAGGGATCATCCACCCACGACTCTGTCCTTAAGCCGAGTTTACTAAGGGAAATATTAGAAGGCTGAAAATGGAACAATTATTTGCATGGATTCCTTGAAGTGGCTATATGTTGATAGATAAAAATATAAGTCAGGATACAGTTTCAGTCTACTTTATGTAGATATTGATAGTAATAGTACTATATTTACACAATAATATTAGCAAACAAATATTTAGTAATCCATCTAGACATATGAAGGCTGATTTCAGTCTTTTAAAATATTAATTAAATCATTACATTAAAACGTTTCTTTAACTTTGCAAAATATGACTTTCCCGTCAAATAGAACGTAAATAGGATTCTAGGTCGAAGGAGGATTGTTAGCGAATCAGGAAGGCTGACCTCAAGAGCAAACTGTACAGCAGTCAGAGTAACTTAAGTTCAAATACACAATCACATGTAGTAGACCGAAAATATAGACCTGATCTAAGTAGAAATGGTTATGTAAAAGAAAGAGAAATGGTATACAAGAGGGTTTGATAAAAAAAAAACACCAGTATGAGTTTAGGTTACAGTGATTATATTGATACGAGCAGATAATATCCCGATTATGGGGATAGGTTTTCACAGGTTGCAAATCAAAAAAGCTACGACTCAAAGAAGAGTAATAATGGGTTTATGTCTGATGGTCCAAGGTACAATGATAAATACATGTATGATAGACGCAATGTTAACAAAGACAAAGATAATATGCTAAGAGTTTTTAGGCAAATGTCAAGTATTATGTAAAATACAACAAAATGTATTTACAGACTGTTTATATTTCTGTATTTTCATTTGTACATACAGCATTACGATCGTTTTATACATTTGTACGTGTATGCTTAATGTGTAAATAGAAAACTCCTGGTTCATTTTAATGCATTTTTTCCCCCTTGAAATGGGTAACTAAGAAAAAAAATCCCACTAACATCAAAAAAGCCTAGTTGATGTTTAATCTAGATTATAACAAAAATGAAAATAAATAGATGCATTGCTTAGCTAATTAGAAATGTAGATGTACAAATGTATAAATATGTTTGTTTCTTTAAGATGATGCCATATGATATTTACTGTTAACACATTACTTCAGAGAGAAGAGAAGTTAAGTTTTTTTTTATGTATACTGTCACTGATGATGTGTCTTACGAGTTACTATTGCAACTAGAAATTCACATCTGGTTTTCATACTTTGTATGTTAAATTTGTTTACAACTCAAGTAGAGTTATCCTTCTTTGTATGGTGTAAACTATAGCATAATGAACATTTTCCATATAATTGTTGTTTCACATAAAAAAAATAATCAAATTATTGGGATATATTCCCGACTCAAATTTTAAGAGAGAAAGAACAAATAAATACCCCCTTTTTTTCCCTTTTTTTTTGTAAAGATAATAATAGTAATGATACATGAATAAATTATATACGTATGTATACCTATTTTGCAGTGACTCGTCAGAACATATCACCAGATATTTTATTACTTATGATAAATAACTTTTCAATATCATCTTGGAATGTTCAGGGATTGGGAAGCAAGTACAGAGGTGAAGACTTTTTGTCTAATTTAAAATACGATATAAATATTTTACTTGGAAAGGTGCCGATTCTGATTTGCTATACCAAATTTTAGCATTTTTCAAACAAGTAGACAGAAAAAGAAACGTTCGAAACGTTACAGTGGTGGAATAATTGTTCTTTATAAATCTGAACCACAAGAGCGGAATTTCCGAAATAACAAATATTACATCAGAGAATAGACTATGGTTCAAGCTGGATGCTAGATATTTTGGTTTCAAAAATGATTTGTTTGTGTGCGCTTGTTACACGCCTCCGACAAATTCCTTATATAATAATGATGATTTTACAGATTTAGAAAATGAAATTTCAAGTTTAAATGGAGAGGGAAATATATTGATCATAGATGATTTGAACGCCAGAGTTGGTGACAGTTAGATTTTATTGAAAATGAGCCCGGACCTTCTGACTCTACAAAATTTACTTCCCGATAATTACAATGAAGATAAGTATTTACACAGAAATTGCATAGATAAAGTTTGTAATACACAAGGCCAGGGTCTACTAAATCTGTGTGTTGCTTCCCAGCTCCGTATTCTTAATGACCGTTTCATGGGAGATTTCTTAGGAAATTTTACATGTCATAAATCATATGGTGCTAGTACAGTAGATTACGCTTTGGCCGACTTGGACCTCATTTAGTCTATTAATTATTTTGAAGTAAATAATGCAACTTATTTATCAGATCACTTTCAAATTTCTGTTCATTTATATTGTAATATAGATGATGAATCTATTCACAAATCTAAATATTTTAAAGAAATACAGTACACATATAAATGGACTACTACATCCAAAGATAAATTATTCAATGTTCTATCAGAAAGAGAAACAATATATGAAATAGTGTCCTTTGAGAATTTTAAATTTGAAAACACTTCTGATGATGCTAATAGTACTAATGAAAAAGTATCAAATATTTTTGAAAAAATGGCAAAAAGATCATGTAAATTTGTTAAGATAAGCAGGAACAAAAAGATAAAGTGGAAGAATCCATGGTCTGATGCAGAAATTAAGGAACTGACGAAAACTGTAATTGATCTTGGTAAACGGATGAAACAACATGTTTGTGTTAAGTTATTGTTATGTAAGGGGCCCGGGTGGCTCAATGCGTTAGGTCGCTGGATCTAACAGCTCATAAAAGCCTACCACCAATACGGCGTGGGTTCGCACCCAGCTTTGTAAATTACAAAAAAGTATGCACTCGACTCGCAGCCGCAAGTGATAAAGTTTATCAGTTGCTTGTCCAGCAGGGTCGGTGGTTCTCTCCGAGTACTCCAGCTTCCTCCACCACTAAAACTGGTTGCCATAGTATAGCTAAGTGGCGTTAAACACCAACAATCAATTCAAATATTACTATGTAAGATTATTGATCTATTTAAACTGGTTTACAATTAGGATTTTTTTCACCGTAATGCACAATTAATATTCTTACTTGATTAGTTGAAACATATTTTATTGATTAATAAATATTGTACAATAAGGTCAATTTCAATATGATATAATACACATAATTAAAGTGATTCGAAAACAAGTTTAATTAGAAATATACATACATACTATTTCTAAATACTATAATATATACATTTGTTCAGAACATTAATGAGCATAAAATGTATTTTAAAATAGTTCTTCAAACAAGGGAGATAAGCGAACGTCGTCATCAGTGTCTGTCGATCACCTGATATGGGTGGAAATGTGCGCACGAAAGTCAACTTGTCAGTCATATGGTACCAGACATGTCTTTACAGTGAATAACACAAAGGTAACGGAATTTACTTATTATAAACATCATTTATTTATGATAAAATGTGTTATGTCAACTTTTACAAGATGTTGAATTTTCACAACATTGTACGCAATGGAAAACGAAAGTGAAAAAAATATGACATGAATTGACTTCAGAATAATTTTTTTAAAATTCATAGTTTAATATGAAATAGGATAGAGAAAAATGGAAGCGTCCGAATACTTTTGTCCATTGTCTATTGTAGTTTTGTCATTATTCATTTTCATAAATTGCATATATCCAATTGTTACATAATATACCATAATCATGAATGAAATTATATAATAATTACACATCATCAAATGAATAAATGACATTATATAGCAAAGGTGGGGACAAAAAAGTACCACCAATCCCCTTGAAAAGAGGGATCATCCACCCACGACTCTGTCCTTAAGCCGAGTTTACTAAGGGAAATATTAGAAGGCTGAAAATGGAACAATTATTTGCATGGATTCCTTGAAGTGGCTATATGTTGATAGATAAAAATATAAGTCAGGATACAGTTTCAGTCTACTTTATGTAGATATTGATAGTAATAGTACTATATTTACACAATAATATTAGCAAACAAATATTTAGTAATCCATCTAGACATATGAAGGCTGATTTCAGTCTTTTAAAATATTAATTAAATCATTACATTAAAACGTTTCTTTAACTTTGCAAAATATGACTTTCCCGTCAAATAGAACGTAAATAGGATTCTAGGTCGAAGGAGGATTGTTAGCGAATCAGGAAGGCTGACCTCAAGAGCAAACTGTACAGCAGTCAGAGTAACTTAAGTTCAAATACACAATCACATGTAGTAGACCGAAAATATAGACCTGATCTAAGTAGAAATGGTTATGTAAAAGAAAGAGAAATGGTATACAAGAGGGTTTGATAAAAACACCAGTATGAGTTTAGGTTACAGTGATTATATTGATACGAGCAGATAATATCCCGATTATGGGGATAGGTTTTCACAGGTTGCAAATCAAAAAAGCTACAACTCAAAGAAGAGTAATAATGGGTTTATGTCTGATGGTCCAAGGTACAATGATAAATACATGTATGATAGACGCAATGTTAACAAAGACAAAGATAATATGCTAAGAGTTTTTAGGCAAATGTCAAGTATTATGTAAAATACAACAAAATGTATTTACAGACTGTTTATATTTCTGTATTTTCATTTGTACATACAGCATTACGATCGTTTTATACATTTGTACGTGTATGCTTAATGTGTAAATAGAAAACTCCTGGTTCATTTTAATGCATTTTTTCCCCCTTGAAATGGGTAACTAAGAAAAAAAATCCCACTAACATCAAAAAAGCCTAGTTGATGTTTAATCTAGATTATAACAAAAATGAAAATAAATAGATGCATTGCTTAGCTAATTAGAAATGTAGATGTACAAATGTATAAATATGTTTGTTTCTTTAAGATGATGCCATATGATATTTACTGTTAACACATTACTTCAGAGAGAAGAGAAGTTAAGTTTTTTTTTATGTATACTGTCACTGATGATGTGTCTTACGAGTTACTATTGCAACTAGAAATTCACATCTGGTTTTCATACTTTGTATGTTAAATTTGTTTACAACTCAAGTAGAGTTATCCTTCTTTGTATGGTGTAAACTATAGCATAATGAACATTTTCCATATAATTGTTGTTTCACATAAAAAAAATAATCAAATTATTGGGATATATTCCCGACTCAAATTTTAAGAGAGAAAGAACAAATAAATACCCCCTTTTTTTCCCTTTTTTTTTGTAAAGATAATAATAGTAATGATACATGAATAAATTATATACGTATGTATACCTATTTTGCAGTGACTCGTCAGAACATATCACCAGATATTTTATTACTTATGATAAATAACTTTTCAATATCATCTTGGAATGTTCAGGGATTGGGAAGCAAGTACAGAGGTGAAGACTTTTTGTCTAATTTAAAATACGATATAAATATTTTACTTGGAAAGGTGCCGATTCTGATTTGCTATACCAAATTTTAGCATTTTTCAAACAAGTAGACAGAAAAAGAAACGTTCGAAACGTTACAGTGGTGGAATAATTGTTCTTTATAAATCTGAACCACAAGAGCGGAATTTCCGAAATAACAAATATTACATCAGAGAATAGACTATGGTTCAAGCTGGATGCTAGATATTTTGGTTTCAAAAATGATTTGTTTGTGTGCGCTTGTTACACGCCTCCGACAAATTCCTTATATAATAATGATGATTTTACAGATTTAGAAAATGAAATTTCAAGTTTAAATGGAGAGGGAAATATATTGATCATAGATGATTTGAACGCCAGAGTTGGTGACAGTTAGATTTTATTGAAAATGAGCCCGGACCTTCTGACTCTACAAAATTTACTTCCCGATAATTACAATGAAGATAAGTATTTACACAGAAATTGCATAGATAAAGTTTGTAATACACAAGGCCAGGGTCTACTAAATCTGTGTGTTGCTTCCCAGCTCCGTATTCTTAATGACCGTTTCATGGGAGATTTCTTAGGAAATTTTACATGTCATAAATCATATGGTGCTAGTACAGTAGATTACGCTTTGGCCGACTTGGACCTCATTTAGTCTATTAATTATTTTGAAGTAAATAATGCAACTTATTTATCAGATCACTTTCAAATTTCTGTTCATTTATATTGTAATATAGATGATGAATCTATTCACAAATCTAAATATTTTAAAGAAATACAGTACACATATAAATGGACTACTACATCCAAAGATAAATTATTCAATGTTCTATCAGAAAGAGAAACAATATATGAAATAGTGTCCTTTGAGAATTTTAAATTTGAAAACACTTCTGATGATGCTAATAGTACTAATGAAAAAGTATCAAATATTTTTGAAAAAATGGCAAAAAGATCATGTAAATTTGTTAAGATAAGCAGGAACAAAAAGATAAAGTGGAAGAATCCATGGTCTGATGCAGAAATTAAGGAACTGACGAAAACTGTAATTGATCTTGGTAAACGGATGAAACAACATGTTTGTGTTAAGTTATTGTTATGTAAGGGGCCCGGGTGGCTCAATGCGTTAGGTCGCTGGATCTAACAGCTCATAAAAGCCTACCACCAATACGGCGTGGGTTCGCACCCAGCTTTGTAAATTACAAAAAAGTATGCACTCGACTCGCAGCCGCAAGTGATAAAGTTTATCAGTTGCTTGTCCAGCAGGGTCGGTGGTTCTCTCCGAGTACTCCAGCTTCCTCCACCACTAAAACTGGTTGCCATAGTATAGCTAAGTGGCGTTAAACACCAACAATCAATTCAAATATTACTATGTAAGATTATTGATCTATTTAAACTGGTTTACAATTAGGATTTTTTTCACCGTAATGCACAATTAATATTCTTACTTGATTAGTTGAAACATATTTTATTGATTAATAAATATTGTACAATAAGGTCAATTTCAATATGATATAATACACATAATTAAAGTGATTCGAAAACAAGTTTAATTAGAAATATACATACATACTATTTCTAAATACTATAATATATACATTTGTTCAGAACATTAATGAGCATAAAATGTATTTTAAAATAGTTCTTCAAACAAGGGAGATAAGCGAACGTCGTCATCAGTGTCTGTCGATCACCTGATATGGGTGGAAATGTGCGCACGAAAGTCAACTTGTCAGTCATATGGTACCAGACATGTCTTTACAGTGAATAACACAAAGGTAACGGAATTTACTTATTATAAACATCATTTATTTATGATAAAATGTGTTATGTCAACTTTTACAAGATGTTGAATTTTCACAACATTGTACGCAATGGAAAACGAAAGTGAAAAAAATATGACATGAATTGACTTCAGAATAATTTTTTTAAAATTCATAGTTTAATATGAAATAGGATAGAGAAAAATGGAAGCGTCCGAATACTTTTGTCCATTGTCTATTGTAGTTTTGTCATTATTCATTTTCATAAATTGCATATATCCAATTGTTACATAATATACCATAATCATGAATGAAATTATATAATAATTACACATCATCAAATGAATAAATGACATTATATAGCAAAGGTGGGGACAAAAAAGTACCACCAATCCCCTTGAAAAGAGGGATCATCCACCCACGACTCTGTCCTTAAGCCGAGTTTACTAAGGGAAATATTAGAAGGCTGAAAATGGAACAATTATTTGCATGGATTCCTTGAAGTGGCTATATGTTGATAGATAAAAATATAAGTCAGGATAAAGTTTCAGTCTACTTTATGTAGATATTGATAGTAATAGTACTATATTTACACAATAATATTAGCAAACAAATATTTAGTAATCCATCTAGACATATGAAGGCTGATTTCAGTCTTTTAAAATATTAATTAAATCATTACATTAAAACGTTTCTTTAACTTTGCAAAATATGACTTTCCCGTCAAATAGAACGTAAATAGGATTCTAGGTCGAAGGAGGATTGTTAGCGAATCAGGAAGGCTGACCTCAAGAGCAAACTGTACAGCAGTCAGAGTAACTTAAGTTCAAATACACAATCACATGTAGTAGACCGAAAATATAGACCTGATCTAAGTAGAAATGGTTATGTAAAAGAAAGAGAAATGGTATACAAGAGGGTTTGATAAAAACACCAGTATGAGTTTAGGTTACAGTGATTATATTGATACGAGCAGATAATATCCCGATTATGGGGATAGGTTTTCACAGGTTGCAAATCAAAAAAGCTACAACTCAAAGAAGAGTAATAATGGGTTTATGTCTGATGGTCCAAGGTACAATGATAAATACATGTATGATAGACGCAATGTTAACAAAGACAAAGATAATATGCTAAGAGTTTTTAGGCAAATGTCAAGTATTATGTAAAATACAACAAAATGTATTTACAGACTGTTTATATTTCTGTATTTTCATTTGTACATACAGCAATACGATTGTTTTATACATTTGTACGTGTATGCTTAATGTGTAAATAGAAAACTCCTGGTTCATTGTAATGCATTTTTTCCCCCTTGAAATGGGTAACTAAGAAAAAAAATCCCACTAACACATCAAAAAAGCCTAGTTGATGTTTAATCTAGATTATAACAAAAATGAAAATAAATAGATGCATTGCTTAGCTAATTAGAAATGTACATGTACAAATGTATAAATATGTTTGTTTCTTTAAGATGATGCCATATGATATTTACTGTTAACACATTACTTCAGAGAGAAGAGAAGTTAAGTTTTTTTTAATGTATACTGTCACTGATGATGTGTCTTACGAGTTACTATTGCAACTAGAAATTCACATCTGGTTTTCATACTTTGTATGTTAAATTTGTTTACAACTCAAGTAGAGTTATCCTTCTTTGTATGGTGTAAACTATAGCATAATGAACATTTTACATATAAATGTTAGCATAATGAACATTTTCCATATAATTGTTGTTTCACATAAAAAAAATAATCAAATTATTGGGATATATTCCTGACTCAAATTTTAAGAGAGAAAGAACAAATAAATACCCCCTTTTTTTTGTAAAGATAATAATAGTAATGATACATGAATAAATTATATACGTATGTATACCTATTTTGCAGTGACTCGTCAGAACATATCACCAGATATTTTATTACTTATGATAAATGACTTTTCAATATCATCTTGGAATGTTCAGGGATTGGGAAGCAAGTACAGAGATGAAGACTTTTTGTCTAATTTAAAATACGATATAAATATTTTACTTGGAAAGGTGCCGATTCTGATTTGCTATACCAAATTTTAGCATTTTTCAAACAAGTAGACAGAAAAAGAAACGTTCGAAACGTTACAGTGGTGGAATAATTGTTCTTTATAAATCTGAACCACAAGAGCGGAATTTCCGAAATAACAAATATTACATCAGAGAATAGACTATGGTTCAAGCTGGATGCTAGATATGTTGGTTTCAAAAATGATTTGTTTGTGTGCGCTTGTTACACGCCTCCGACAAATTCCTTATATAATAATGATGATTTTACAGATTTAGAAAATGAAATTTCAAGTTTAAATGGAGAGGGAAATATATTGATCATAGATGATTTGAACGCCAGAGTTGGTGACAGTTAGATTTTATTGAAAATGAGCCCGGACCTTATGACTCTACAAAATTTACTTCCCGATAATTACAATGAAGATAAGTATTTACACAGAAATTGCATAGATAAAGTTTGTAATACACAAGGCCAGGGTCTACTAAATCTGTGTGTTGCTTCCCAGCTCCGTATTCTTAATGACCGTTTCATGGGAGATTTCTTAGGAAATTTTACATGTCATAAATCATATGGTGCTAGTACAGTAGATTACGCTTTGGCCGACTTGGACCTCATTTAGTCTATTAATTATTTTGAAGTAAATAATGCAACTTATTTATCAGATCACTTTCAAATTTCTGTTCATTTATATTGTAATATAGATGATGAATCTATTCACAAATCTAAATATTTTAAAGAAATACAGTACACATATAAATGGACTACTACATCCAAAGATAAATTATTCAATGTTCTATCAGAAAGAGAAACAATATATGAAATAGTGTCCTTTGAGAATTTTAAATTTGAAAACACTTCTGATGATGCTAATAGTACTACTGAAAAAGTATCAAATATTTTTGAAAAAATGGCAAAAAGATCATGTAAATTTGTTAAGATAAGCAGGAACAACAAGATAAAGTGGAAGAATCCATGGTCTGATGCAGAAATTAAGGACCTGAAGAAAACTGTAATTGATCTTGGTAAACGGATGAAACAACATTTTTGTGTTAAGTTATTGTTATGTAAGGGGCCCGGGTGGCTCAATGCGTTAGGTCGCTGGATCTAACAGCTCATACAAGCCTACCACCAATACGGCGTGGGTTCGCCCCCAGCTTTGTAAATTACAAAAAAGTATCCACTCGACTCGCAGCCGCAAGTGATAAAGTTTATCAGTTGCTTGTCGAGCAGGGTCGGTGGTTCTCTCCGAGTACTCCAGCTTCCTCCACCACTAAAACTGGTTGCCATAGTATAGCTAAGTGGCGTTAAACACCAACAATCAATTCAAATATTACTATGTAAGATTATTGATCTATTTAAACTGGTTTACAATTAGGATTTTTTTCACCGTAATGCACAATTAATATTCTTACTTGATTAGTTGAAACATATTTTATTGATTAATAAATATTGTACAATAAGGTCAATTTCAATATGATATAATACACATAATTAAAGTGATTCGAAAACAAGTTTAATTAGAAATATACATACATACTATTTCTAAATACTATAATATATACATTTGTTCAGAACATTAATGAGCATAAAATGTATTTTAAAATAGTTCTTCAAACAAGGGAGATAAGCGAACGTCGTCATCAGTGTCTGTCGATCACCTGATATGGGTGGAAATGTGCGCACGAAAGTCAACTTGTCAGTCATATGGTACCAGACATGTCTTTACAGTGAATAACACAAAGGTAACGGAATTTACTTATTATAAACATCATTTATTTATGATAAAATGTGTTATGTCAACTTTTACAAGATGTTGAATTTTCACAACATTGTACGCAATGGAAAACGAAAGTGAAAAAAATATGACATGAATTGACTTCAGAATAATTTTTTTAAAATTCATAGTTTAATATGAAATAGGATAGAGAAAAATGGAAGCGTCCGAATACTTTTGTCCATTGTCTATTGTAGTTTTGTCATTATTCATTTTCATAAATTGCATATATCCAATTGTTACATAATATACCATAATCATGAATGAAATTATATAATAATTACACATCATCAAATGAATAAATGACATTATATAGCAAAGGTGGGGACAAAAAAGTACCACCAATCCCCTTGAAAAGAGGGATCATCCACCCACGACTCTGTCCTTAAGCCGAGTTTACTAAGGGAAATATTAGAAGGCTGAAAATGGAACAATTATTTGCATGGATTCCTTGAAGTGGCTATATGTTGATAGATAAAAATATAAGTCAGGATAAAGTTTCAGTCTACTTTATGTAGATATTGATAGTAATAGTACTATATTTACACAATAATATTAGCAAACAAATATTTAGTAATCCATCTAGACATATGAAGGCTGATTTCAGTCTTTTAAAATATTAATTAAATCATTACATTAAAACGTTTCTTTAACTTTGCAAAATATGACTTTCCCGTCAAATAGAACGTAAATAGGATTCTAGGTCGAAGGAGGATTGTTAGCGAATCAGGAAGGCTGACCTCAAGAGCAAACTGTACAGCAGTCAGAGTAACTTAAGTTCAAATACACAATCACATGTAGTAGACCGAAAATATAGACCTGATCTAAGTAGAAATGGTTATGTAAAAGAAAGAGAAATGGTATACAAGAGGGTTTGATAAAAACACCAGTATGAGTTTAGGTTACAGTGATTATATTGATACGAGCAGATAATATCCCGATTATGGGGATAGGTTTTCACAGGTTGCAAATCAAAAAAGCTACAACTCAAAGAAGAGTAATAATGGGTTTATGTCTGATGGTCCAAGGTACAATGATAAATACATGTATGATAGACGCAATGTTAACAAAGACAAAGATAATATGCTAAGAGTTTTTAGGCAAATGTCAAGTATTATGTAAAATACAACAAATTGTATTTACAGACTGTTTATATTTCTGTATTTTCATTTGTACATACAGCAATACGATCGTTTTATACATTTGTACGTGTATGCTTAATGTGTAAATAGAAAACTCCTGGTTCATTTTAATGCATTTTTCCCCCTTGAAATGGGTAACTAAGAAAAAAAATCCCACTAACACATCAAAAAAGCCTAGTTGATGTTTAATCTAGATTATAACAAAAATGAAAATAAATAGATGCATTGCTTAGCTAATTAGAAATGTAGATGTACAAATGTATAAATATGTTTGTTTCTTTAAGATGATGCCATATGATATTTACTGTTAACACATTACTTCAGAGAGAAGAGAAGTTAAGTTTTTTTTTATGCATACTGTCACTGATGATGTGTCTTACGAGTTACTATTGCAACTAGAAATTCACATCTGGTTTTCATACTTTGTATGTTAAATTTGTTTACAACTCAAGTAGAGTTATCCTTCTTTGTATGGTGTAAACTATAGCATAATGAACATTTTCCATATAATTGTTGTTTCACATAAAAAAAATAATCAAATTATTGGGATATATTCCCGACTCAAATTTTAAGAGAGAAAGAACAAATAAATACCCCCTTTTTTTCCCTTTTTTTTTGTAAAGATAATAATAGTAATGATACATGAATAAATTATATACGTATGTATACCTATTTTGCAGTGACTCGTCAGAACATATCACCAGATATTTTATTACTTATGATAAATAACTTTTCAATATCATCTTGGAATGTTCAGGGATTGGGAAGCAAGTACAGAGATGAAGACTTTTTGTCTAATTTAAAATACGATATAAATATTTTACTTGGAAAGGTGCCGATTCTGATTTGCTATACCAAATTTTAGCATTTTTCAAACAAGTAGACAGAAAAAGAAACGTTCGAAACGTTACAGTGGTGGAATAATTGTTCTTTATAAATCTGAACCACAAGAACGGAATTTCCGAAATAACAAATATTACATCAGAGAATAGACTATGGTTCAAGCTGGATGCTAGATATTTTGGTTTCAAAAATGATTTGTTTGTGTGCGCTTGTTACACGCCTCCGACAAATTCCTTATATAATAATGATGATTTTACAGATTTAGAAAATGAAATTTCAAGTTTAAATGGAGAGGGAAATATATTGATCATAGATGATTTGAACGCCAGAGTTGGTGACAGTTAGATTTTATTGAAAATGAGCCCGGACCTTCTGACTCTACAAAATTTACTTCCCGATAATTACAATGAAGATAAGTATTTACACAGAAATTGCATAGATAAAGTTTGTAATACACAAGGCCAGGGTCTACTAAATCTGTGTGTTGCTTCCCAGCTCCGTATTCTTAATGACCGTTTCATGGGAGATTTCTTAGGAAATTTTACATGTCATAAATCATATGGTGCTAGTACAGTAGATTACGCTTTGGCCGACTTGGACCTCATTTAGTCTATTAATTATTTTGAAGTAAATAATGCAACTTATTTATCAGATCACTTTCAAATTTCTGTTCATTTATATTGTAATATAGATGACGAATCTATTCACAAATCTAAATATTTTAAAGAAATACAGTACACATATAAATGGACTACTACATCCAAAGATAAATTATTCAATGTTCTATCAGAAAGAGAAACAATATATGAAATAGTGTCCTTTGAGAATTTTAAATTTGAAAACACTTCTGATGATGCTAATAGTACTACTGAAAAAGTATCAAATATTTTTGAAAAAATGGCAAAAAGATCATGTAAATTTGTTAAGATAAGCAGGAACAAAAAGATAAAGTGGAAGAATCCATGGTCTGATGCAGAAATTAAGGACCTGACGAAAACTGTAATTGATCTTGGTAAACGGATGAAACAACATTTTTGTGTTAAGTTATTGTTATGTAAGGGGCCCGGGTGGCTCAATGCGTTAGGTCGCTGGATCTAACAGCTCATACAAGCCTACCACCAATACGGCGTGGGTTCGCACCCAGCTTTGTAAATTACAAAAAAGTATGCACTCGACTAGCAGCCGCAAGTGATAAAGTTTATCAGTTGCTTGTCCAGCAGGGTCGGTGGTTCTCTCCGAGTACTCCAGCTTCCTCCACCACTAAAACTGGTTGCCATAGTATAGCTAAGTGGCGTTAAACACCAACAATCAATTCAAATATTACTATGTAAGATTATTGATCTATTTAAACTGGTTTACAATTAGGATTTTTTTCACCGTAATGCACAATTAATATTCTTACTTGATTAGTTGAAACATATTTTATTGATTAATAAATATTGTACAATAAGGTCAATTTCAATATGATATAATACACATAATTAAAGTGATTCGAAAACAAGTTTAATTAGAAATATACATACATACTATTTCTAAATACTATAATATATACATTTGTTCAGAACATTAATGAGCATAAAATGTATTTTAAAATAGTTCTTCAAACAAGGGAGATAAGCGAACGTCGTCATCAGTGTCTGTCGATCACCTGATATGGGTGGAAATGTGCGCACGAAAGTCAACTTGTCAGTCATATGGTACCAGACATGTCTTTACAGTGAATAACACAAAGGTAACGGAATTTACTTATTATAAACATCATTTATTTATGATAAAATGCGTTATGTCAACTTTTACAAGATGTTGAATTTTCACAACATTGTACGCAATGGAAAACGAAAGTGAAAAAAATATGACATGAATTGACTTCAGAATAATTTTTTTAAAATTCATAGTTTAATATGAAATAGGATAGAGAAAAATGGAAGCGTCCGAATACTTTTGTCCATTGTCTATTGTAGTTTTGTCATTATTCATTTTCATAAATTGCATATATCCAATTGTTACATAATATACCATAATCATGAATGAAATTATATAATAATTACACATCATCAAATGAATAAATGACATTACATAGCAAAGGTGGGGACAAAAAAGTACCACCAATCCCCTTGAAAAGAGGGATCATCCACCCACGACTCTGTCCTTAAGCCGAGTTTACTAAGGGAAATATTAGAAGGCTGAAAATGGAACAATTATTTGCATGGATTCCTTGAAGTGGCTATATGTTGATAGATAAAAATATAAGTCAGGATACAGTTTCAGTCTACTTTATGTAGATATTGATAGTAATAGTACTATATTTACACAATAATATTAGCAAACAAATATTTAGTAATCCATCTAGACATATGAAGGCTGATTTCAGTCTTTTAAAATATTAATTAAATCATTACATTAAAACGTTTCTTTAACTTTGCAAAATATGACTTTCCCGTCAAATAGAACGTAAATAGGATTCTAGGTCGAAGGAGGATTGTTAGCGAATCAGGAAGGCTGACCTCAAGAGCAAACTGTACAGCAGTCAGAGTAACTTAAGTTCAAATACACAATCACATGTAGTAGACAGAAAATATAGACCTGATCTAAGTAGAAATGGTTATGTAAAAGAAAGAGAAATGGTATACAAGAGGGTTTGATAAAAACACCAGTATGAGTTTAGGTTACAGTGATTATATTGATACGAGCAGATAATATCCCGATTATGGGGATAGGTTTTCACAGGTTGCAAATCAAAAAAGCTACAACTCAAAGAAGAGTAATAATGGGTTTATGTCTGATGGTCCAAGGTACAATGATAAATACATGTATGATAGACGCAATGTTAACAAAGACAAAGATAATATGCTAAGAGTTTTTAGGCAAATGTCAAGTATTATGTAAAATACAACAAAATGTATTTACAGACTGTTTATATTTCTGTATTTTCATTTGTACATACAGCAATACGATCGTTTTATACATTTGTACGTGTATGCTTAATGTGTAAATAGAAAACTCCTGGTTCATTTTAATGCATTTTTTCCCCCTTGAAATGGGTAACTAAGAAAAAAAATCCCACTAACACATCAAAAAAGCCTAGTTGATGTTTAATCTAGATTATAACAAAAATGAAAATAAATAGATGCATTGCTTAGCTAATTAGAAATGTAGATGTACAAATGTATAAATATGTTTGTTTCTTTAAGATGATGCCATATGATATTTACTGTTAACACATTACTTCAGAGAGAAGAGAAGTTAAGTTTTTTTTTATGTATACTGTCACTGATGATGTGTCTTACGAGTTACTATTGCAACTAGAAATTCACATCTGGTTTTCATACTTTGTATGTTAAATTTGTTTACAACTCAAGTAGAGTTATCCTTCTTTGTATGGTGTAAACTATAGCATAATGAACATTTTCCATATAATTGTTGTTTCACATAAAAAAAATAATCAAATTATTGGGATATATTCCCGACTCAAATTTTAAGAGAGAAAGAACAAATAAATACCCCCTTTTTTTCCCTTTTTTTTTGTAAAGATAATAATAGTAATGATACATGAATAAATTATATACGTATGTATACCTATTTTGCAGTGACTCGTCAGAACATATCACCAGATATTTTATTACTTATGATAAATAACTTTTCAATATCATCTTGGAATGTTCAGGGATTGGGAAGCAAGTACAGAGATGAAGACTTTTTGTCTAATTTAAAATACGATATAAATATTTTACTTGGAAAGGTGCCGATTCTGATTTGCTATACCAAATTTTAGCATTTTTCAAACAAGTAGACAGAAAAAGAAACGTTCGAAACGTTACAGTGGTGGAATAATTGTTCTTTATAAATCTGAACCACAAGAGCGGAATTTCCGAAATAACAAATATTACATCAGAGAATAGACTATGGTTCAAGCTGGATGCTAGATATTTTGGTTTCAAAAATGATTTGTTTGTGTGCGCTTGTTACACGCCTCCGACAAATTCCTTATATAATAATGATGATTTTACAGATTTAGAAAATGAAATTTCAAGTTTAAATGGAGAGGGAAATATATTGATCATAGATGATTTGAACGCCAGAGTTGGTGACAGTTAGATTTTATTGAAAATGAGCCCGGACCTTCTGACTCTACAAAATTTACTTCCCGATAATTACAATGAAGATAAGTATTTACACAGAAATTGCATAGATAAAGTTTGTAATACACAAGGCCAGGGTCTACTAAATCTGTGTGTTGCTTCCCAGCTCCGTATTCTTAATGACCGTTTCATGGGAGATTTCTTAGGAAATTTTACATGTCATAAATCATATGGTGCTAGTACAGTAGATTACGCTTTGGCCGACTTGGACCTCATTTAGTCTATTAATTATTTTGAAGTAAATAATGCAACTTATTTATCAAATCACTTTCAAATTTCTGTTCATTTATATTGTAATATAGATGATGAATCTATTCACAAATCTAAATATTTTAAAGAAATACAGTACACATATAAATGGACTACTACATCCAAAGATAAATTATTCAATGTTCTATCAGAAAGAGAAACAATATATGAAATAGTGTCCTTTGAGAATTTTAAATTTGAAAACACTTCTGATGATGCTAATAGTACTACTGAAAAAGTATCAAATATTTTTGAAAAAATGGCAAAAAGATCATGTAAATTTGTTAAGATAAGCAGGAACAAAAAGATAAAGTGGAAGAATCCATGGTCTGATGCAGAAATTAAGGACCTGAAGAAAACTGTAATTGATCTTGGTAAACGGATGAAACAACATTTTTGTGTTAAGTTATTGTTATGTAAGGGGCCCGGGTGGCTCAATGCGTTAGGTCGCTGGATCTAACAGCTCATACAAGCCTACCACCAATACGGCGTGGGTTCGCCCCCAGCTTTGTAAATTACAAAAAAGTATGCACTCGACTCGCAGCCGCAAGTGATAAAAGTTTATCAGTTGCTTGTCCAGCAGGGTCGGTGGTTCTCTCCGAGTACTCCAGCTTCCTCCACCACTAAAACTGGTTGCCATAGTATAGCTAAGTGGCGTTAAACACCAACAATCAATTCAAATATTACTATGTAAGATTATTGATCTATTTAAACTGGTTTACAATTAGGATTTTTTTCACCGTAATGCACAATTAATATTCTTACTTGATTAGTTGAAACATATTTTATTGATTAATAAATATTGTACAATAAGGTCAATTTCAATATGATATAATACACATAATTAAAGTGATTCGAAAACAAGTTTAATTAGAAATATACATACATACTATTTCTAAATACTATAATATATACATTTGTTCAGAACATTAACGAGCATAAAATGTATTTTAAAATAGTTCTTCAAACAAGGGAGATAAGCGAACGTCGTCATCAGTGTCTGTCGATCACCTGATATGGGTGGAAATGTGCGCACGAAAGTCAACTTGTCAGTCATATGGTACCAGACATGTCTTTACAGTGAATAACACAAAGGTAACGGAATTTACTTATTATAAACATCATTTATTTATGATAAAATGTGTTATGTCAACTTTTACAAGATGTTGAATTTTCACAACATTGTACGCAATGGAAAACGAAAGTGAAAAAATATGACATGAATTGACTTCAGAATAATTTTTTTAAAATTCATAGTTTAATATGAAATAGGATAGAGAAAAATGGAAGCGTCCGAATACTTTTGTCCATTGTCTATTGTAGTTTTGTCATTATTCATTTTCATAAATTGCATATATCCAATTGTTACATAATATACCATAATCATGAATGAAATTATATAATAATTACACATCATCAAATGAATAAATGACATTATATAGCAAAGGTGGGGACAAAAAAGTACCACCAATCCCCTTGAAAAGAGGGATCATCCACCCACGACTCTGTCCTTAAGCCGAGTTTACTAAGGGAAATATTAGAAGGCTGAAAATGGAACAATTATTTGCATGGATTCCTTGAAGTGGCTATATGTTGATAGATAAAAATATAAGTCAGGATAAAGTTTCAGTCTACTTTATGTAGATATTGATAGTAATAGTACTATATTTACACAATAATATTAGCAAACAAATATTTAGTAATCCATCTAGACATATGAAGGCTGATTTCAGTCTTTTAAAATATTAATTAAATCATTACATTAAAACGTTTCTTTAACTTTGCAAAATATGACTTTCCCGTCAAATAGAACGTAAATAGGATTCTAGGTCGAAGGAGGATTGTTAGCGAATCAGGAAGGCTGACCTCAAGAGCAAACTGTACAGCAGTCAGAGTAACTTAAGTTCAAATACACAATCACATGTTGTAGACCGAAAATATAGACCTGATCTAAGTAGAAATGGTTATGTAAAAGAAAGAGAAATGGTATACAAGAGGGTTTGATAAAAACACCAGTATGAGTTTAGGTTACAGTGATTATATTGATACGAGCAGATAATATCCCGATTATGGGGATAGGTTTTCACAGGTTGCAAATCAAAAAAGCTACTCACAGGTTGCAAATCAAAAAAGCTACAACTCAAAGAAGAGTAATAATGGGTTTATGTCTGATGGTCCAAGGTACAATGATAAATACATGTATGATAGACGCAATGTTAACAAAGACAAAGATAATATGCTAAGAGTTTTTAGGCAAATGTCAAGTATTATGTAAAATACAACAAATTGTATTTACAGACTGTTTATATTTCTGTATTTTCATTTGTACATACAGCAATACGATCGTTTTATACATTTGTACGTGTATGCTTAATGTGTAAATAGAAAACTCCTGGTTCATTTTAATGCATTTTTCCCCCTTGAAATGGGTAACTAAGAAAAAAAATCCCACTAACACATCAAAAAAGCCTAGTTGATGTTTAATCTAGATTATAACAAAAATGAAAATAAATAGATGCATTGCTTAGCTAATTAGAAATGTAGATGTACAAATGTATAAATATGTTTGTTTCTTTAAGATGATGCCATATGATATTTACTGTTAACACATTACTTCAGAGAGAAGAGAAGTTAAGTTTTTTTTTATGTATACTGTCACTGATGATGTGTCTTACGAGTTACTATTGCAACTAGAAATTCACATCTGGTTTTCATACTTTGTATGTTAAATTTGTTTACAACTCAAGTAGAGTTATCCTTCTTTGTATGGTGTAAACTATAGCATAATGAACATTTTACATATAAATGTTAGCATAATGAACATTTTCCATATAATTGTTGTTTCACATAAAAAAAATAATCAAATTATTGGGATATATTCCTGACTCAAATTTTAAGAGAGAAAGAACAAATAAATACCCCCTTTTTTTTTGTAAAGATAATAATAGTAATGATACATGAATAAATTATATACGTATGTATACCTATTTTGCAGTGACTCGTCAGAACATATCACCAGATATTTTATTACTTATGATAAATAACTTTTCAATATCATCTTGGAATGTTCAGGGATTGGGAAGCAAGTACAGAGATGAAGACTTTTTGTCTAATTTAAAATACGATATAAATATTTTACTTGAAACTTGGAAAGGTGCCGATTCTGATTTGCTATACCAAATTTTAGCATTTTTCAAACAAGTAGACAGAAAAAGAAACGTTCGAAACGTTACAGTGGTGGAATAATTGTTCTTTATAAATCTGAACCACAAGAGCGGAATTTCCGAAATAACAAATATTACAACATCAGAGAATAGACTATGGTTCAAGCTGGATGCTAGATATTTTGGTTTCAAAAATGATTTGTTTGTGTGCGCTTGTTACACGCCTCCGACAAATTCCTTATATAATAATGATGATTTTACAGATTTAGAAAATGAAATTTCAAGTTTAAATGGAAAGAGAAATATATTGATCATAGATGATTTGAACGCCAGAGTTGGTGACAGTTAGATTTGATTGAAAATGAGCCCGGACCTTCTGACTACAAAATGTACTTCCCGATAATTACAATGAAGATAAGTATTTACACAGAAATTGCATAGATAAAGTTTGTAATACACAAGGCCAGGGTCTACTAAATCTGTGTGTTGCTTCCCAGCTCCGTATTCTTAATGACCGTTTCATGGGAGATTTCTTAGGAAATTTTACATGTCATAAATCATATGGTGCTAGTACAGTAGATTACGCTTTGGCCGACTTGGACCTCATTTAGTCTATTAATTATTTTGAAGTAAATAATGCAACTTATTTATCAGATCACTTTCAAATTTCTGTTCATTTATATTGTAATATAGATGATGAATCTATTCACAAATCTAAATATTTTAAAGAAATACAGTACACATATAAATGGACTACTACATCCAAAGATAAATTATTCAATGTTCTATCAGAAAGAGAAACAATATATGAAATAGTGTCCTTTGAGAATTTTAAATTTGAAAACACTTCTGATGATGCTAATAGTACTACTGAAAAAGTATCAAATATTTTTGAAAAAATGGCAAAAAGATCATGTAAATTTGTTAAGATAAGCAGGAACAACAAGATAAAGTGGAAGAATCCATGGTCTGATGCAGAAATTAAGGACCTGAAGAAAACTGTAATTGATCTTGGTAAACGGATGAAACAACATTTTTGTGTTAAGTTATTGTTATGTAAGGGGCCCGGGTGGCTCAATGCGTTAGGTCGCTGGATCTAACAGCTCATACAAGCCTACCACCAATACGGCGTGGGTTCGCCCCCAGCTTTGTAAATTACAAAAAAGTATGCACTCGACTCGCAGCCGCAAGTGATAAAGTTTATCAGTTGCTTGTCGAGCAGGGTCGGTGGTTCTCTCCGAGTACTCCAGCTTCCTCCACCACTAAAACTGGTTGCCATAGTATAGCTAAGTGGCGTTAAACACCAACAATCAATTCAAATATTACTATGTAAGATTATTGATCTATTTAAACTGGTTTACAATTAGGATTTTTTTCACCGTAATGCACAATTAATATTCTTACTTGATTAGTTGAAACATATTTTATTGATTAATAAATATTGTACAATAAGGTCAATTTCAATATGATATAATACACATAATTAAAGTGATTCGAAAACAAGTTTAATTAGAAATATACATACATACTATTTCTAAATACTATAATATATACATTTGTTCAGAACATTAATGAGCATAAAATGTATTTTAAAATAGTTCTTCAAACAAGGGAGATAAGCGAACGTCGTCATCAGTGTCTGTCGATCACCTGATATGGGTGGAAATGTGCGCACGAAAGTCAACTTGTCAGTCATATGGTACCAGACATGTCTTTACAGTGAATAACACAAAGGTAACGGAATTTACTTATTATAAACATCATTTATTTATGATAAAATGTGTTATGTCAACTTTTACAAGATGTTGAATTTTCACAACATTGTACGCAATGGAAAACGAAAGTGAAAAAAATATGACATGAATTGACTTCAGAATAATTCTTTTAAAATTCATAGTTTAATATGAAATAGGATAGAGAAAAATGGAAGCGTCCGAATACTTTTGTCCATTGTCTATTGTAGTTTTGTCATTATTCATTTTCATAAATTGCATATATCCAATTGTTACATAATATACCATAATCATGAATGAAATTATATAATAATTACACATCATCAAATGAATAAATGACATTATATAGCAAAGGTGGGGACAAAAAAGTACCACCAATCCCTTTGAAAAGAGGGATCATCCACCCACGACTCTGTCCTTAAGCCGAGTTTACTAAGGGAAATATTAGAAGGCTGAAAATGGAACAATTATTTGCATGGATTCCTTGAAGTGGCTATATGTTGATAGATAAAAATATAAGTCAGGATAAAGTTTCAGTCTACTTTATGTAGATATTGATAGTAATAGTACTATATTTACACAATAATATTAGCAAACAAATATTTAGTAATCCATCTAGACATATGAAGGCTGATTTCAGTCTTTTAAAATATTAATTAAATCATTACATTAAAACGTTTCTTTAACTTTGCAAAATATGACTTTCCCGTCAAATAGAACGTAAATAGGATTCTAGGTCGAAGGAGGATTGTTAGCGAATCAGGAAGGCTGACCTCAAGAGCAAACTGTACAGCAGTCAGAGTAACTTAAGTTCAAATACACAATCACATGTAGTAGACCGAAAATATAGACCTGATCTAAGTAGAAATGGTTATGTAAAAGAAAGAGAAATGGTATACAAGAGGGTTTGATAAAAACACCAGTATGAGTTTAGGTTACAGTGATTATATTGATACGAGCAGATAATATCCCGATTATGGGGATAGGTTTTCACAGGTTGCAAATCAAAAAAGCTACAACTCAAAGAAGAGTAATAATGGGTTTATGTCTGATGGTCCAAGGTACAATGATAAATACATGTATGATAGACGCAATGTTAACAAAGACAAAGATAATATGCTAAGAGTTTTTAGGCAAATGTCAAGTATTATGTAAAATACAACAAATTGTATTTACAGACTGTTTATATTTCTGTATTTTCATTTGTACATACAGCAATACGATCGTTTTATACATTTGTACGTGTATGCTTAATGTGTAAATAGAAAACTCCTGGTTCATTTTAATGCATTTTTCCCCCTTGAAATGGGTAACTAAGAAAAAAAATCCCACTAACACATCAAAAAAGCCTAGTTGATGTTTAATCTAGATTATAACAAAAATGAAAATAAATAGATGCATTGCTTAGCTAATTAGAAATGTAGATGTACAAATGTATAAATATGTTTGTTTCTTTAAGATGATGCCATATGATATTTACTGTTAACACATTACTTCAGAGAGAAGAGAAGTTAATTTTTTTTTATGTATACTGTCACTGATGATGTGTCTTACGAGTTACTATTGCAACTAGAAATTCACATCTGGTTTTCATACTTTGTATGTTAAATTTGTTTACAACTCAAGTAGAGTTATCCTTCTTTGTATGGTGTAAACTATAGCATAATGAACATTTTACATATAAATGTTAGCATAATGAACATTTTCCATATAATTGTTGTTTCACATAAAAAAAATAATCAAATTATTGGGATATATTCCTGACTCAAATTTTAAGAGAGAAAGAACAAATAAATACCCCCTTTTTTTTGTAAAGATAATAATAGTAATGATACATGAATAAATTATATACGTATGTATACCTATTTTGCAGTGACTCGTCAGAACATATCACCAGATATTTTATTACTTATGATAAATAACTTTTCAATATCATCTTGGAATGTTCAGGGATTGGGAAGCAAGTACAGAGGTGAAGACTTTTTGTCTAATTTAAAATACGATATAAATATTTTACTTGGAAAGGTGCCGATTCTGATTTGCTATACCAAATTTTAGCATTTTTCAAACAAGTAGACAGAAAAAGAAACGTTCGAAACGTTACAGTGGTGGAATAATTGTTCTTTATAAATCTGAACCACAAGAGCGGAATTTCCGAAATAACAAATATTACATCAGAGAATAGACTATGGTTCAAGCTGGATGCTAGATATTTTGGTTTCAAAAATGATTTGTTTGTGTGCGCTTGTTACACGCCTCCGACAAATTCCTTATATAATAATGATGATTTTACAGATTTAGAAAATGAAATTTCAAGTTTAAATGGAAAGAGAAATATATTGATCATAGATGATTTGAACGCCAGAGTTGGTGACAGTTAGATTTGATTGAAAATGAGCCCGGACCTTCTGACTACAAAATGTACTTCCCGATAATTACAATGAAGATAAGTATTTACACAGAAATTGCATAGATAAAGTTTGTAATACACAAGGCCAGGGTCTACTAAATCTGTGTGTTGCTTCCCAGCTCCGTATTCTTAATGACCGTTTCATGGGAGATTTCTTAGGAAATTTTACATGTCATAAATCATATGGTGCTAGTACAGTAGATTACGCTTTGGCCGACTTGGACCTCATTTAGTCTATTAATTATTTTGAAGTAAATAATGCAACTTATTTATCAGATCACTTTCAAATTTCTGTTCATTTATATTGTAATATAGATGATGAATCTATTCACAAATCTAAATATTTTAAAGAAATACAGTACACATATAAATGGACTACTACATCCAAAGATAAATTATTCAATGTTCTATCAGAAAGAGAAACAATATATGAAATAGTGTCCTTTGAGAATTTTAAATTTGAAAACACTTCTGATGATGCTAATAGTACTACTGAAAAAGTATCAAATATTTTTGAAAAAATGGCAAAAAGATCATGTAAATTTGTTAAGATAAGCAGGAACAAAAAGATAAAGTGGAAGAATCCATGGTCTGATGCAGAAATTAAGGACCTGACGAAAACTGTAATTGATCTTGGTAAACGGATGAAACAACATTTTTGTGTTAAGTTATTGTTATGTAAGGGGCCCGGGTGGCTCAATGCGTTAGGTCGCTGGATCTAACAGCTCATACAAGCCTACCACCAATACGGCGTGGGTTCGCACCCAGCTTTGTAAATTACAAAAAAGTATGCACTCGACTAGCAGCCGCAAGTGATAAAGTTTATCAGTTGCTTGTCCAGCAGGGTCGGTGGTTCTCTCCGAGTACTCCAGCTTCCTCCACCACTAAAACTGGTTGCCATAGTATAGCTAAGTGGCGTTAAACACCAACAATCAATTCAAATATTACTATGTAAGATTATTGATCTATTTAAACTGGTTTACAATTAGGATTTTTTTCACCGTAATGCACAATTAATATTCTTACTTGATTAGTTGAAACATATTTTATTGATTAATAAATATTGTACAATAAGGTCAATTTCAATATGATATAATACACATAATTAAAGTGATTCGAAAACAAGTTTAATTAGAAATATACATACATACTATTTCTAAATACTATAATATATACATTTGTTCAGAACATTAATGAGCATAAAATGTATTTTAAAATAGTTCTTCAAACAAGGGAGATAAGCGAACGTCGTCATCAGTGTCTGTCGATCACCTGATATGGGTGGAAATGTGCGCACGAAAGTCAACTTGTCAGTCATATGGTACCAGACATGTCTTTACAGTGAATAACACAAAGGTAACGGAATTTACTTATTATAAACATCATTTATTTATGATAAAATGTGTTATGTCAACTTTTACAAGATGTTGAATTTTCACAACATTGTACGCAATGGAAAACGAAAGTGAAAAAAATATGACATGAATTGACTTCAGAATAATTTTTTTAAAATTCATAGTTTAATATGAAATAGGATAGAGAAAAATGGAAGCGTCCGAATACTTTTGTCCATTGTCTATTGTAGTTTTGTCATTATTCATTTTCATAAATTGCATATATCCAATTGTTACATAATATACCATAATCATGAATGAAATTATATAATAATTACACATCATCAAATGAATAAATGACATTACCTAGCAAAGGTGGGGACAAAAAAGTACCACCAATCCCCTTGAAAAGAGGGATCATCCACCCACGACTCTGTCCTTAAGCCGAGTTTACTAAGGGAAATATTAGAAGGCTGAAAATGGAACAATTATTTGCATGGATTCCTTGAAGTGGCTATATGTTGATAGATAAAAATATAAGTCAGGATACAGTTTCAGTCTACTTTATGTAGATATTGATAGTAATAGTACTATATTTACACAATAATATTAGCAAACAAATATTTAGTAATCCATCTAGACATATGAAGGCTGATTTCAGTCTTTTAAAATATTAATTAAATCATTACATTAAAACGTTTCTTTAACTTTGCAAAATATGACTTTCCCGTCAAATAGAACGTAAATAGGATTCTAGGTCGAAGGAGGATTGTTAGCGAATCAGGAAGGCTGACCTCAAGAGCAAACTGTACAGCAGTCAGAGTAACTTAAGTTCAAATACACAATCACATGTAGTAGACAGAAAATATAGACCTGATCTAAGTAGAAATGGTTATGTAAAAGAAAGAGAAATGGTATACAAGAGGGTTTGATAAAAACACCAGTATGAGTTTAGGTTACAGTGATTATATTGATACGAGCAGATAATATCCCGATTATGGGGATAGGTTTTCACAGGTTGCAAATCAAAAAAGCTACAACTCAAAGAAGAGTAATAATGGGTTTATGTCTGATGGTCCAAGGTACAATGATAAATACATGTATGATAGACGCAATGTTAACAAAGACAAAGATAATATGCTAAGAGTTTTTAGGCAAATGTCAAGTATTATGTAAAATACAACAAAATGTATTTACAGACTGTTTATATTTCTGTATTTTCATTTGTACATACAGCAATACGATCGTTTTATACATTTGTACGTGTATGCTTAATGTGTAAATAGAAAACTCCTGGTTCATTTTAATGCATTTTTTCCCCCTTGAAATGGGTAACTAAGAAAAAAAATCCCACTAACACATCAAAAAAGCCTAGTTGATGTTTAATCTAGATTATAACAAAAATGAAAATAAATAGATGCATTGCTTAGCTAATTAGAAATGTAGATGTACAAATGTATAAATATGTTTGTTTCTTTAAGATGATGCCATATGATATTTACTGTTAACACATTACTTCAGAGAGAAGAGAAGTTAAGTTTTTTTTTATGTATACTGTCACTGATGATGTGTCTTACGAGTTACTATTGCAACTAGAAATTCACATCTGGTTTTCATACTTTGTATGTTAAATTTGTTTACAACTCAAGTAGAGTTATCCTTCTTTGTATGGTGTAAACTATAGCATAATGAACATTTTCCATATAATTGTTGTTTCACATAAAAAAAATAATCAAATTATTGGGATATATTCCCGACTCAAATTTTAAGAGAGAAAGAACAAATAAATACCCCCTTTTTTTCCCTTTTTTTTTGTAAAGATAATAATAGTAATGATACATGAATAAATTATATACGTATGTATACCTATTTTGCAGTGACTCGTCAGAACATATCACCAGATATTTTATTACTTATGATAAATAACTTTTCAATATCATCTTGGAATGTTCAGGGATTGGGAAGCAAGTACAGAGATGAAGACTTTTTGTCTAATTTAAAATACGATATAAATATTTTACTTGAAACTTGGAAAGGTGCCGATTCTGATTTGCTATACCAAATTTTAGCATTTTTCAAACAAGTAGACAGAAAAAGAAACGTTCGAAACGTTACAGTGGTGGAATAATTGTTCTTTATAAATCTGAACCACAAGAGCGGAATTTCCGAAATAACAAATATTACATCAGAGAATAGACTATGGTTCAAGCTGGATGCTAGATATTTTGGTTTCAAAAATGATTTGTTTGTGTGCGCTTGTTACACGCCTCCGACAAATTCCTTATATAATAATGATGATTTTACAGATTTAGAAAATGAAATTTCAAGTTTAAATGGAGAGGGAAATATATTGATCATAGACGATTTGAACGCCAGAGTTGGTGACAGTTAGATTTTATTGAAAATGAGCCCGGACCTTCTGACTCTACAAAATTTACTTCCCGATAATTACAATGAAGATAAGTATTTACACAGAAATTGCATAGATAAAGTTTGTAATACACAAGGCCAGGGTCTACTAAATCTGTGTGTTGCTTCCCAGCTCCGTATTCTTAATGACCGTTTCATGGGAGATTTCTTAGGAAATTTTACATGTCATAAATCATATGGTGCTAGTACAGTAGATTACGCTTTGGCCGACTTGGACCTCATTTAGTCTATTAATTATTTTGAAGTAAATAATGCAACTTATTTATCAGATCACTTTCAAATTTCTGTTCATTTATATTGTAATATAGATGATGAATCTATTCACAAATCTAAATATTTTAAAGAAATACAGTACACATATAAATGGACTACTACATCCAAAGATAAATTATTCAATGTTCTATCAGAAAGAGAAACAATATATGAAATAGTGTCCTTTGAGAATTTTAAATTTGAAAACACTTCTGATGATGCTAATAGTACTACTGAAAAAGTATCAAATATTTTTGAAAAAATGGCAAAAAGATCATGTAAATTTGTTAAGATAAGCAGGAACAAAAAGATAAAGTGGAAGAATCCATGGTCTGATGCAGAAATTAAGGACCTGAAGAAAACTGTAATTGATCTTGGTAAACGGATGAAACAACATTTTTGTGTTAAGTTATTGTTATGTAAGGGGCCCGGGTGGCTCAATGCGTTAGGTCGCTGGATCTAACAGCTCATACAAGCCTACCACCAATACGGCGTGGGTTCGCACCCAGCTTTGTAAATTACAAAAAAGTATGCACTCGACTAGCAGCCGCAAGTGATAAAGTTTATCAGTTGCTTGTCCAGCAGGGTCGGTGGTTCTCTCCGAGTACTCCAGCTTCCTCCACCACTAAAACTGGTTGCCATAGTATAGCTAAGTGGCGTTAAACACCAACAATCAATTCAAATATTACTATGTAAGATTATTGATCTATTTAAACTGGTTTACAATTAGGATTTTTTTCACCGTAATGCACAATTAATATTCTTACTTGATTAGTTGAAACATATTTTATTGATTAATAAATATTGTACAATAAGGTCAATTTCAATATGATATAATACACATAATTAAAGTGATTCGAAAACAAGTTTAATTAGAAATATACATACATACTATTTCTAAATACTATAATATATACATTTGTTCAGAACATTAATGAGCATAAAATGTATTTTAAAATAGTTCTTCAAACAAGGGAGATAAGCGAACGTCGTCATCAGTGTCTGTCGATCACCTGATATGGGTGGAAATGTGCGCACGAAAGTCAACTTGTCAGTCATATGGTACCAGACATGTCTTTACAGTGAATAACACAAAGGTAACGGAATTTACTTATTATAAACATCATTTATTTATGATAAAATGTGTTATGTCAACTTTTACAAGATGTTGAATTTTCACAACATTGTACGCAATGGAAAACGAAAGTGAAAAAAATATGACATGAATTGACTTCAGAATAATTTTTTTAAAATTCATAGTTTAATATGAAATAGGATAGAGAAAAATGGAAGCGTCCGAATACTTTTGTCCATTGTCTATTGTAGTTTTGTCATTATTCATTTTCATAAATTGCATATATCCAATTGTTACATAATATACCATAATCATGAATGAAATTATATAATAATTACACATCATCAAATGAATAAATGACATTATATAGCAAAGGTGGGGACAAAAAAGTACCACCAATCCCCTTGAAAAGAGGGATCATCCACCCACGACTCTGTCCTTAAGCCGAGTTTACTAAGGGAAATATTAGAAGGCTGAAAATGGAACAATTATTTGCATGGATTCCTTGAAGTGGCTATATGTTGATAGATAAAAATATAAGTCAGGATACAGTTTCAGTCTACTTTATGTAGATATTGATAGTAATAGTACTATATTTACACAATAATATTAGCAAACAAATATTTAGTAATCCATCTAGACATATGAAGGCTGATTTCAGTCTTTTAAAATATTAATTAAATCATTACATTAAAACGTTTCTTTAACTTTGCAAAATATGACTTTCCCGTCAAATAGAACGTAAATAGGATTCTAGGTCGAAGGAGGATTGTTAGCGAATCAGGAAGGCTGACCTCAAGAGCAAACTGTACAGCAGTCAGAGTAACTTAAGTTCAAATACACAATCACATGTAGTAGACAGAAAATATAGACCTGATCTAAGTAGAAATGGTTATGTAAAAGAAAGAGAAATGGTATACAAGAGGGTTTGATAAAAACACCAGTATGAGTTTAGGTTACAGTGATTATATTGATACGAGCAGATAATATCCCGATTATGGGGATAGGTTTTCACAGGTTGCAAATCAAAAAAGCTACAACTCAAAGAAGAGTAATAATGGGTTTATGTCTGATGGTCCAAGGTACAATGATAAATACATGTATGATAGACGCAATGTTAACAAAGACAAAGATAATATGCTAAGAGTTTTTAGGCAAATGTCAAGTATTATGTAAAATACAACAAAATGTATTTACAGACTGTTTATATTTCTGTATTTTCATTTGTACATACAGCAATACGATCGTTTTATACATTTGTACGTGTATGCTTAATGTGTAAATAGAAAACTCCTGGTTCATTTTAATGCATTTTTTCCCCCTTGAAATGGGTAACTAAGAAAAAAAATCCCACTAACACATCAAAAAAGCCTAGTTGATGTTTAATCTAGATTATAACAAAAATGAAAATAAATAGATGCATTGCTTAGCTAATTAGAAATGTAGATGTACAAATGTATAAATATGTTTGTTTCTTTAAGATGATGCCATATGATATTTACTGTTAACACATTACTTCAGAGAGAAGAGAAGTTAAGTTTTTTTTTATGTATACTGTCACTGATGATGTGTCTTACGAGTTACTATTGCAACTAGAAATTCACATCTGGTTTTCATACTTTGTATGTTAAATTTGTTTACAACTCAAGTAGAGTTATCCTTCTTTGTATGGTGTAAACTATAGCATAATGAACATTTTACATATAAATGTTAGCATAATGAACATTTTCCATATAATTGTTGTTTCACATAAAAAAAATAATCAAATTATTGGGATATATTCCTGACTCAAATTTTAAGAGAGAAAGAACAAATAAATACCCCCTTTTTTTTGTAAAGATAATAATAGTAATGATACATGAATAAATTATATACGTATGTATACCTATTTTGCAGTGACTCGTCAGAACATATCACCAGATATTTTATTACTTATGATAAATAACTTTTCAATATCATCTTGGAATGTTCAGGGATTGGGAAGCAAGTACAGAGATGAAGACTTTTTGTCTAATTTAAAATACGATATAAATATTTTACTTGAAACTTGGAAAGGTGCCGATTCTGATTTGCTATACCAAATTTTAGCATTTTTCAAACAAGTAGACAGAAAAAGAAACGTTCGAAACGTTACAGTGGTGGAATAATTGTTCTTTATAAATCTGAACCACAAGAGCGGAATTTCCGAAATAACAAATATTACAACATCAGAGAATAGACTATGGTTCAAGCTGGATGCTAGATATTTTGGTTTCAAAAATGATTTGTTTGTGTGCGCTTGTTACACGCCTCCGACAAATTCCTTATATAATAATGATGATTTTACAGATTTAGAAAATGAAATTTCAAGTTTAAATGGAAAGAGAAATATATTGATCATAGATGATTTGAACGCCAGAGTTGGTGACAGTTAGATTTTATTGAAAATGAGCCCGGACCTTCTGACTACAAAATGTACTTCCCGATAATTACAATGAAGATAAGTATTTACACAGAAATTGCATAGATAAAGTTTGTAATACACAAGGCCAGGGTCTACTAAATCTTTGTGTTGCTTCCCAGCTCCGTATTCTTAATGACCGTTTCATGGGAGATTTCTTAGGAAATTTTACATGTCATAAATCATATGGTGCTAGTACAGTAGATTACGCTTTGGCCAACTTGGACCTAATTAAGTCTACTAATTATTTTGAAGTAAATAATGCAACTTATTTATCAGATCACTCTCAAATTTCTGTTCATTTATATTGTAATATAGATGATGAATCTATTCACAAATCTAAATATTTTAAAGAAATACAGTACACATATAAATGGACTACTACATCCAAAGATAAATTATTCAATGTTCTATCAGAAAGAGAAACAATATATGAAATAGTGTCCTTTGAGAATTTTAAATTTGAAAACACTTCTGATGATGCTAATAGTGCTACTGAAAAAGTATCAAATATTTTTGAAAAAATGGCAAAAAGATCATGTAAATTTGTTAAGATAAGCAGGAACAAAAAGATAAAGTGGAAGAATCCATGGTCTGATGCAGAAATTAAGGACCTGAAGAAAACTGTAATTGATCTTGGTAAACGGATGAAACAACATGTTTGTGTTAAGTTATTGTTATGTAAGGGGCCCGGGTGGCTCAATGCGTTAGGTCGCTGGATCTAACAGCTCATACAAGCCTACCACCAATACGGCGTGGGTTCGCACCCAGCTTTGTAAATTACAAAAAAGTATGCACTCGACTCGCAGCCGCAAGTGATAAAGTTTATCAGTTGCTTGTCCAGTAGGGTCGGGGGTTCTCTCCGAGTACTCCAGCTTCCTCCACCACTAAAACTGGTTGCCATAGTATAGCTAAGTGGCGTTAAACACCAACAATCAATTCAAATATTACTATGCAAGATTATTGATCTATTTAAACTGGTTTACAATTAGGATTTTTTTCACCGTAATGCACAATTAATATTCTTACTTGATTAGTTGAAACATATTTTATTGATTAATAAATATTGTACAATAAGGTCAATTTCAATATGATATAATACACATAATTAAAGTGATTCGAAAACAAGTTTAATTAGAAATATACATACATACTATTTCTAAATACTATAATATATACATTTGTTCAGAACATTAATGAGCATAAAATGTATTTTAAAATAGTTCTTCAAACAAGGGAGATAAGCGAACGTCGTCATCAGTGTCTGTCGATCACCTGATATGGGTGGAAATGTGCGCACGAAAGTCAACTTGTCAGTCATATGGTACCAGACATGTCTTTACAGTGAATAACACAAAGGTAACGGAATTTACTTATTATAAACATCATTTATTTATGATAA
Organism: Bathymodiolus septemdierum; assembly: GCA_963383655.1. Lineage (NCBI taxonomy): Eukaryota > Metazoa > Mollusca > Bivalvia > Mytilida > Modiolidae > Bathymodiolus > Bathymodiolus septemdierum. The sequence goes on from OY726525.1 coordinate 67,465,330, forward strand.
AATGTGTTATGTCAACTTTTACAAGATGTTGAATTTTCACAACATTGTACGCAATGGAAAACGAAAGTGAAAAAAATATGACATGAATTGACTTCAGAATAATTTTTTTAAAATTCAGTTTAATATGAAATAGGATAGAGAAAAATGGAAGCGTCCGAATACTTTTGTCCATTGTCTATTGTAGTTTTGTCATTATTCATTTTCATAAATTGCATATATCCAATTGTTACATAATATACCATAATCATGAATGAAATTATATAATAATTACACATCATCAAATGAATAAATGACATTATATAGCAAAGGTGGGGACAAAAAAGTACCACCAATCCCCTTGAAAAGAGGGATCATCCACCCACGACTCTGTCCTTAAGCCGAGTTTACTAAGGGAAATATTAGAAGGCTGAAAATGGAACAATTATTTGCATGGATTCCTTGAAGTGGCTATATGTTGATAGATAAAAATATAAGTCAGGATAAAGTTTCAGTCTACTTTATGTAGATATTGATAGTAATAGTACTATATTTACACAATAATATTAGCAAACAAATATTTAGTAATCCATCTAGACATATGAAGGCTGATTTCAGTCTTTTAAAATATTAATTAAATCATTACATTAAAACGTTTCTTTAACTTTGCAAAATATGACTTTCCCGTCAAATAGAACGTAAATAGGATTCTAGGTCGAAGGAGGATTGTTAGCGAATCAGGAAGGCTGACCTCAAGAGCAAACTGTACAGCAGTCAGAGTAACTTAAGTTCAAATACACAATCACATGTAGTAGACCGAAAATATAGACCTGATCTAAGTAGAAATGGTTATGTAAAAGAAAGAGAAATGGTATACAAGAGGGTTTGATAAAAACACCAGTATGAGTTTAGGTTACAGTGATTATATTGATACGAGCAGAAAATATCCCGATTATGGGGATAGGTTTTCACAGGTTGCAAATCAAAAAAGCTACAACTCAAAGAAGAGTAATAATGGGTTTATGTCTGATGGTCCAAGGTACAATGATAAATACATGTATGATAGACGCAATGTTAACAAAGACAAAGATAATATGCTAAGAGTTTTTAGGCAAATGTCAAGTATTATGTAAAATACAACAAAATGTATTTACAGACTGTTTATATTTCTGTATTTTCATTTGTACATACAGCAATACGATTGTTTTATACATTTGTACGTGTATGCTTAATGTGTAAATAGAAAACTCCTGGTTCATTGTAATGCATTTTTTCCCCCTTGAAATGGGTAACTAAGAAAAAAAATCCCACTAACACATCAAAAAAGCCTAGTTGATGTTTAATCTAGATTATAACAAAAATGAAAATAAATAGATGCATTGCTTAGCTAATTAGAAATGTACATGTACAAATGTATAAATATGTTTGTTTCTTTAAGATGATGCCATATGATATTTACTGTTAACACATTACTTCAGAGAGAAGAGAAGTTAAGTTTTTTTTAATGTATACTGTCACTGATGATGTGTCTTACGAGTTATTATTGCAACTAGAAATTCACATCTGGTTTTCATACTTTGTATGTTAAATTTGTTTACAACTCAAGTAGAGTTATCCTTCTTTGTATGGTGTAAACTATAGCATAATGAACATTTTACATATAAATGTTAGCATAATGAACATTTTCCATATAATTGTTGTTTCACATAAAAAAAATAATCAAATTATTGGGATATATTCCTGACTCAAATTTTAAGAGAGAAAGAACAAATAAATACCCCCTTTTTTTTTTTGTAAAGATAATAATAGTAATGATACATGAATAAATTATATACGTATGTATACCTATTTTGCAGTGACTCGTCAGAACATATCACCAGATATTGTATTACTTATGATAAATAACTTTTCAATATCATCTTGGAATGTTCAGGGATTGGGAAGCAAGTACAGAGATGAAGACTTTTTGTCTAATTTAAAATACGATATAAATATTTTACTTGAATCTTGGAAAGGTGCCGATTCTGATTTGCTATACCAAATTTTAGCATTTTTCAAACAAGTAGACAGAAAAAGAAACGTTCGAAACGTTACAGTGGTGGAATAATTGTTCTTTATAAATCTGAACCACAAGAGCGGAATTTCCGAAATAACAAATATTACAACATCAGAGAATAGACTATGGTTCAAGCTGGATGCTAGATATTTTGGTTTCAAAAATGATTTGTTTGTGTGCGCTTGTTACACGCCTCCGACAAATTCCTTATATAATAATGATGATTTTACAGATTTAGAAAATGAAATTTCAAGTTTAAATGGAAAGAGAAATATATTGATCATAGGTGATTTGAACGCCAGAGTTGGTGACAGTTAGATTTTATTGAAAATGAGCCCGGACCTTCTGACTCTACAAAATTTACTTCCCGATAATTACAATGAAGATAAGTATTTACACAGAAATTGCATAGATAAAGTTTGTAATACACAAGGCCAGGGTCTACTAAATCTTTGTGTTGCTTCCCAGCTCCGTATTCTTAATGACCGTTTCATGGGAGATTTCTTAGGAAATTTTACATGTCATAAATCATATGGTGCTAGTACAGTAGATTACGCTTTGGCCAACTTGGACCTAATTAAGTCTATTAATTATTTTGAAGTAAATAATGCAACTTATTTATCAGATCACTCAAATTTCTGTTCATTTATATTGTAATATAGATGATGAATCTATTCACAAATCTAAATATTTTAAAGAAATACAGTACACATATAAATGGACTACTACATCCAAAGATAAATTATTCAATGTTCTATCAGAAAGAGAAACAATATATGAAATAGTGTCCTTTGAGAATTTTAAAATTGAAAACACTTCTGATGATGCTAATAGTGCTACTGAAAAAGTATCAAATATTTTTGAAAAAATGGCAAAAAGATCATGTAAATTTGTTAAGATAAGCAGGAACAAAAAGATAAAGTGGAAGAATCCATGGTCTGATGCAGAAATTAAGGACCTGAAGAAAACTGTAATTGATCTTGGTAAACGGATGAAACAACATTTTTGTGTTAAGTTATTATGTAAGGGGCCCGGGTGGCTCAATGCGTTAGGTCGCTGGATCTAACAGCTCATACAAGCCTACCACCAATACGGCGTGGGTTCGCACCCAGCTTTGTAAATTACAAAAAAGTATGCACTCGACTCGCAGCCGCAAGTGATAAAGTTTATCAGTTGCTTGTCCAGCAGGGTCGGTGGTTCTCTCCGAGTACTCCAGCTTCCTCCACCACTAAAACTGGTTGCCATAGTACAGCTAAGTGGCGTTAAACACCAACAATCAATTCAAATATTACTATGTAAGATTATTGATCTATTTAAACTGGTTTACAATTAGGATTTTTTTCACCGTTATGCACAATTAATATTCTTACTTGATTAGTTGAAACATATTTTATTGATTAATAAATATTGTACAATAAGGTCAATTTCAATATGATATAATACACATAATTAAAGTGATTCGAAAACAAGTTTAATTAGAAATATACATACATACTATTTCTAAATACTATAATATAGACATTTGTTCAGAACATTAATGAGCATAAAATGTATTTTAAAATAGTTCTTCAAACAAGGGAGATAAGCGAACGTCGTCATCAGTGTCTATCGATCACCTGATATGGGTGGAAATGTGCGCACGAAAGTCAACTTGTCAGTCATATGGTACCAGACATGTCTTTACAGTGAATAACACAAAGGTAACGGAATTTACTTATTATAAACATCATTTATTTATGATAAAATGTGTTATGTCAACTTTTACAAGATGTTGAATTTTCACAACATTGTACGCAATGGAAAACGAAAGTGAAAAAAATATGACATGAATTGACTTCAGAATAAATTTTTTTTAAATTCAGTTTAATATGAAATAGGATAGAGAAAAATGGAAGCGTCCGAATACTTTTGTCCATTGTCTATTGTAGTTTTGTCATTATTCATTTTCATAAATTGCATATATCCAATTGTTACATAATATACCATAATCATGAATGAAATTATATAATAATTACACATCATCAAATGAATAAATGACATTATATAGCAAAGGTGGAGACAAAAAAGTACCACCAATCCCCTTGAAAAGAGGGATCATCCACCCACGACTCTGTCCTTAAGCCGAGTTTACTAAGGGAAATATTAGAAGGCTGAAAATGGAACAATTATTTGCATGGATTCCTTGAAGTGGCTATATGTTGATAGATAAAAATATAAGTCAGGATAAAGTTTCAGTCTACTTTATGTAGATATTGATAGTAATAGTACTATATTTACACAATAATATTAGCAGACAAATATTTAGTAATCCATCTAGACATATGAAGGCTGATTTCAGTCTTTTAAAATATTAATTCAATCATTACATTAAAACGTTTCTTTAACTTTGCAAAATATGACTTTCCCGTCAAATAGAACGTAAATAGGATTCTAGGTCGAAGGAGGATTGTTAGCGAATCAGGAAGGCTGATCTCAAGAGCAAACTGTACAGCAGTCAGAGTAACTTAAGTTCAAATACACAATCACATGTAGTAGACAGAAAATATAGACCTGATCTAAGTAGAAATGGTTATGTAAAAGAAAGAGAAATGGTATACAAGAGGGTTTGATAAAAACACCAATATGAGTTTAGGTTACAGTAATTATATTGATACGAGCAGAAAATATCCCGATTTTGGGGATAGGTTTTCACAGGTTGCAAATCAAAAAAGCTACAACTCAAAGAAGAGTAATAATGGGTTTATGTCTGATGGTCCAAGGTACAATGATAAATACATGTATGATAGACACAATGTTAACAAAGACAAAGATAATATGCTAAGAGTTTTAAGGCAAATGTTAGGTATTATGTAAAATACAAAAAAATGTATTTACAGACTGTTTATATTTCTGTATTTTCATTTGTACATACAGCAATACGATTGTTTTATACATTTGTACGTGTATGCTTAATGTGTAAATAGAGAACTCCTGGTTCATTTTAATGCATTTTTTTTTCTTGAAATGGGTAAGAAAGAAAGAAAAAAAATCCCACTAACACATCAAAAAAGCCTAGTTGATGTTGAATCTAGATTATAACAAAAATGAAAATAAATAGATACATTGCTTAGCTAATTAGAAATGTACATGTACAAATGTATAAATATGTTTGTTTCTTTAAGATAATGCCATATGATATGTACTGTTACATTACTTCAGAGAGAAGAGAAGTTAAGTTTTTTTATATATTCTGTCACTGATGATGTGTCTTATGAGTTTTTATTGCAACTAGAAATTCACATCTGGTTTTCATACTTTGTATGTTAAATTTGTTTACAACTCAAGTAGAGTTATCCTTCTTTGTATGGTGTAAACTATAGCATAATGAACATTTTACATATAAATGCTAACATAACGAACATTTTCCATATAATTGTTGTTTCACATAAAAAAAATAATCAAATTATTGGGATATATTCCCCGACTCAAATTTTAAGAGAGAAAGAAAAAAAAAACTTTTTTATATAAAGATAATAATAATGATAAATGAATAAATTATATATGTATGTATACCCATTTTGCAGTGACTCGTCAGAACATATCACTAGATATTTTATTACTTATGATAAATAACTTTTCAATATCATCTTGGAATGTACTGGGAAGCAAGTACAGAGATGAAGACTTTTTGTCTAATTTAAAATACGATATAAATATTTTACTTGAAATTGGAAAGGTGCCGATTCTGATTTTTGCATACCAAATTTTAGCATTTTACAAAAAGGTAGAAAGAAAAAGAAACGTTCGAAACGTTATAGTGGTGGAATAATTGTTCTGTATAAATCTGAACACGAGAGCGGAATTTCCGAAATAACAAATATTACAACTATGGTTCCAGCTGGATGCTAGATATTTTGGTTTCAAAAATGATTTGTTTGTGCGCGCTTGTTACACGACTCCGACAAATTCCTTATATAATAATGATGATTTTACAGATTTAGAAAATTAAATTTCAAGTTTAAATGGAAAGGGAAATATATTGATCATAGATGATTTGAACGCCAGAGTTGGTGACAGTTAGATTTTATTGACAAGCAGCAACAAAAAGATAAAGAATCCATGGTCTGATGTAGAAATTAAGGACCTGAAGAAAACTGTAATTGATCTTGGTAAATGGATGAAACAACAGCCATATAACCTACAAATAAAAAATATTTGTTATAAACATTGCAAAAATCTCAAAAAGATGATAAAAAGAAAAAAAGTCAATTCTTGATAAACTCATACATTGGAAAGAAACTGATCCAAAATTATATTGAGAATATTAATGTTAATTTCACTTCAAGAGTGAAAGAATATATTGAAAATTATAAAAAATACTTTAGTTTATAATGAATTAACTGACAAACCCTTCTGTGTCAAAGAAAGAAAGAAATGTATTAATAAACTCAAAATTGGGAAAAGTGCAGGGCCTGACCTTATAATAAAATTTAGTAGTAGCATTACTTGTAAATTATAACTAATCTTTTCAATTTAATATTAGAAACAGGACAATATCCAATAAGGGTAATAACAAAATTACCGAGCAATCTTCCAAAGGGAAAGTCACAACTCATAAATCAACAAACAGACAAAATAAGTCAACAACCGGAAAACTGGGAAAACCGCAATGGCCCTGACTTGGTACAGGCATTTCTAAAGAAATGGTGGATTGAATCAGATTTTACGGCGCCAAACCTCTCCAGGGTTCATACACTCTTTTATTGAGCAAAATCAAGGACTTTCCAGGACAAAAATAACAGTTTTCAATCACCTTTTTCTGAGCATTTTCATATATAAAACCTTAACTCTCCCTTTTAGATCCTTTCACACATGGCAGAAATAAAGATATAAAAATACCTTTCATATGACTTTGGAGGGCTGATTCTCCCATGGAGGAAATGTCAAAACTTTTGTTGCAGCATTTGCAGTGTGTTTATGAATATCCAGGCATGGTATTGCGGTTGCTCTAGCCATTTGATCAATAATTTACATTTTCCCGGCATCTTGAACTGGCAATGATCAAGGTCACTGGCAACTGATGGCTGATCACGCGATGTTATGATTTTTTATTTTCATGATTTTTCATTTAGAATATAAGTGGACACGTTTGATGTTAACTTCTGCCCATTAAGAAATACGTTCAGGAAAACCCATGAATCGCCACGGAAACTAATTAAAATGACAAGCTTGAAGCCAGGTGATGGGATTACATTAATGCGTATTTTTGATTTGAGCGGTAAAATTCCGGAAAACACCATTTTATAGAAATGGCACGATTTTCCACAAATAGTGATACGGGAAGGTCTATTTATATTTCCACGGGTAACTGAGGTTGTTGACATCGAATCAACGTCTTGGAGATCGAAAATGACTTAACATGCACTTATTTCGCGGAAATAAGATTATTCAAATGAAAAAGTAGTTTTCAAGGGTTTTCAAGCACCTTTATTGGAATTCAAGTCCTTGAAAAGTCCTTGATTTTGCTACTTTCGTTTTGAAGTACTTTCAAGGATTTCAAGCACCTGTACGAACCCTGCCTCTCGCTTTCATTACAGTTCAAAGGTTCCGGTTGTCACTATAACAGCATTTATAACAATACTGGAACAATATAGGTAAAATAGTAGTTAACGCAGTACTAAATTCAGTTAGGAGGGTAGAATATATCTCGTGAACCATCTCCGTCAATAACTATGAGTTCTTTGAAGTATTTTAATTACGAAACTAAATGTCAAAAACATTTTTACGTCACACATTCACAAAAAATATTTTTCACATTGTAGTTGCTTAAACCACATATACTAAATCCTTATCTTTATACATTTATACAAAACAGTGGAGAAAATCATATACAGTGCTTGTATTTAAATCTTGAGATCAATCAGATTTAAATAATTACAGAGGTATTTCTTTACAAAACTGTATGACCAAATTGTTCAGTGCAGTATTGAATGACAGATTAATTTAACATTAGGAAAAATCTTTTCTGATTCTCAATTTGGTTTCAGAGCCAACCATAGGACGAATGCTAGACACTTCGGCACCGCGACAATTCGGCACTTGTGTTTTTTTCTTTGATTTTACGTACAAAACTTCAACCAATTCCAAATTTTAATCATGTCTATTCCGGAAAAGATCCCGATCATGCCGATTCTAATTCTGATCCACGTTCAGTTATTGATGAAAAGAAACGACTCGTATTATTTGTCTTCTTGGTAATGATGTTGCCTTGTACAATAATATGAGGCAGGTGCAACCTGAAAAGCTCCCGAAGAACAGTAATTTTTCTTCCTGTTTACAAAATATCAAGCTTAAAAATAACACCATCTAAAACTCTAAACTCCGGACAGTTTTCGTATCCGTTACCGAACATTGTCTCATTTTTATTTGAAAAAAATCGACTAAGAGTTCCGGTTTAGGTCACGTGATTTTTCTTTTAATTTATATCCGGTTTGGCAGCCATATTGTTGAAGATTTTGAAGTGCCATAGTACCTATTCATACTTGTGATTTTGATGTTTTGTAATCCTTTTTTCTGTATTTTATCTTTTAATAATAGTGTTTAGGATTATATACCCCTTTTTCACTCCAACTGCACTGTTGTTTATGGAATTTACGCCAGGGATGACATTTATTTGAAAAGTAAGTCATAGGAGTGCATGCATAAACACTTCATATTTCTTGTCCTCAATTTCCGAAATGAAATTAGGAATAGTAAATCCTTGGGACTTTCTGAAAATGTATTTTACCAGTCTTTTTTCGATCTTTTTGATAAGTCTGTTACTCTTTCATGTCAATTTTATGGTCTGGTGAGTATTATTCAGGACTATGTTGGATTGGTATCATTGTACATGCATTAATAATGAAACATAAATTTATTTTTATTCATTTTAATATATCAAGAGATCAACAATAACAATTTAACAGATATATGATAATGTGAGTGTTTACATTTGTAGTCGGTAGAGTTATCATATACAAATGTACATTTCACAGATTTTAAGTTTATGCTTCTTCTAGACTAATTTATTAATATAATATTAATATGATTCAGTTTCATTGAGATTTTGCACAAAAAAAAATTAAAATGGAAGTGTTGCAATATTATGAAATTTTTTTTTTTTATTCATTTTAATATATCAAGAGATCAACAAAAACAATTTAACAGATATATGATAATGTGATTGTTAGAAGCACTGGAAATGATGAAAAACACATAAAATATGTAACGAAAACACTAGATAAAATATACATAATATATACATGTTACAGGCTACCACACATGATGAGTTCTGACACAAACACACAATGTTCATTGTAAACAGTTACTTTGGTGGTGGACCATAAATGCCGGCACACTCTTTCAATAACTTGGATGCGGAGATGGTGTTGCTACAGTATTGGTACCAAAGCGTAAACAGTTTACCCTGTATCTGGCGAGTGTGACGTCTTTGGTATCTCTGCAGTTTACCTTCGGTGACCATCTTGAGCTGGAGTGGTATGTCTGCAGCTTCAGAGTACAGCTCTGTCAAAAGGGAATAAAAAGGTACTGGTCCTCCGGCAGCCATTCTGTAGTTTATCCTATAATGCCACCCCTCGACATCGTTGTTGGTACGGATGGACGTCATAAACACAGACCAGTACTTGACATTGAAGACGTTGTTGTTAATCCATGAACGATATACATAGATAAGGACGTCCTGGATGTCTTGGTTGGTGGCTTTCTCTTTAAGGCGGTTGAAGGTGTCTGGTACATGTTCTGGCGGGAGGAACGGCAATGCCATCACTCGACGCAAGTATGTGTAGACGGCGTCTTTCTTGTTGTATGCAGTCTGAAAAAAGAACAAATATTTATCATATCGTGTTTTGATTGCATCTCAAAAACTTATTCAAGTAAGATATTCCAATTTTCGAATCTGAAGTAAACCACAACAATATTTCAATTGTCAAATGACTGCACCATGTTTTGCTGTTAGTGTGTCTAGCCTATGTGGATTTTCTAATCTGGTCAGGTAAAACATGTATTTTTTTCTATTACCGGTATACATAATGTCACGTATTTAAACAATATTTTAATTGTCAAATGACTGCAAAATGTTTGTGGATTTTCTAATCCGGTCAGGAGAAATGTAGTAATTTATGCAGTTTAAAACATGTATTTTTTTTTCTATTATACCTAATGTCACGTATTTATTATTATATTGCAGAAAAAAAATATACCTGTAAGCCATGTTTCTGGATCTTGCGGAAAACAGCTTGTGCCCAGTGAAAAGCGCAACCTTGGATGGAGTAGCCAGGAAACCTTTGTCGTAGAGCTTGCCACAGGCCTGCTTCAAAGTCTACCACAAAACTGTTGATCACTGCTTTTGATCTTAATTAAATAAAGGTAATAACAAAATTACCGAACTCCGAACAATCTTACAAAGGGAAAGTCAAAACTCATAATTATATAAACAGACAAAATCAGTCAACAACCGGAAAACTGTGAAAACCGTAATAACTCTGACTTGGTACAGGCATTTCTAAAGAAATGGTGGGTTGAATCAGATTTTAAAGCGCCAAGCCTCCCGCTCTCATTACGGTTCAAAGGTTCCGGCTGTCACTATAACAGTATTTAAATACAGGAACAAAATAGGTAAAAATAGTTGTCAAAGCAGTACCATATTCGGTGACGTAAATGTCAAAAATATTTTAACATCACACATTGATAAAAAAATATCCTTGACATTTTTCTAGACTTCTTTATCTTTATACATTTTCACTATATGAAAATGCATCGCTTATAATCGTTTCTGCAGAGACGGAATATATTTCGACAAGATCTTGGTATCGGAATATAAACTTTTTAAGAGATCGAATAAGGCGAATCTTTTTATAGCCCTGGTCCAGTAGCCTGTTTCTCAGATGAAGATGACGTTTCAGGAAATCAGAATAATTGCTACTGGCCCTTGCATAGCGAATCAATTGCGAGATGTAAACACCATATGCAGGAGAAGCTGGTATATTGCTGCACATGTTTGGAAAATTTATGATTTTAAAATTGAAGTCGTCTCGTTTATCATAAATTTTGGTACTGAGTTGACAACTGTCGTCAAATTCGAGGTACAAGTCCAAAAATGATGCGGACAAAGCTGTATCTGTGGTCTCTTTAACTTCCAGCTCTGGAGGATATATCAATGGAAGAAATTCTGCAAATCTAGAATTATTGATAGATAAAACGTCATCAATATACCTGTATGTGAAATTAAAGGCTCTAGCCTAAGTTAATAATGGCTTCTTTTAAAGAATATTTAAATAAATTATGTTTTGATTGCATTTAAACGATCATTGATGCTTTTTTTTAATTTTCGTTATTCTTATTTTAAAAAAGGTAATCACGTTTGTTTGAAAAAAAAGAAAATGCGGTGCCGAAATGTCTTGTTTCCCCATAGGACCACAGTCAGTATTTTTAGTCTAAAATCTTTGATCTCAAAATATTTGAAGAAAAATAAAGAAAAAATATATGCCTCCTTTGTAGACTTACGCAAAGCTTTCGATTCCCTATGGCATAATGGGCTGATATATAAGTTAATGATCAACGGGATTGGTGTAAAATTTTTAAACATTATAAATAATATGTACAATTGTAGTCTATCGGCTATAAAAATTCAAAACAAAATTTCATCTTTTTTTAATTTAGAGAGAGATTAAACAAGGGGACAGCCTCAGTCCTACCCTGTTCAATTATTTTATAAATGATTTGCATGATATTTTTGATAGTACAGGTACCCCCCTTGTTTTAGAAAAATCAAAAGTGGCTAGCCGATGATCTTGTCATTCTTTCAAATACTTCAGAATAAGCTAGAAAAAAATTATTATGACTGGCAACTGACTAAATACGTAAAAGTCAAAGGTGATGATTTTTCAGAACACACAATCACCCTCCCCTAACTTTTATTACAAAAATGTTCTTTTGACTGAGACCACAAAATACGAGTCTCACTAATTAGAGGCAAAAAGCGACAAGAAGTCATAATTTTTTTTTATTTTTAAGTGTGTATGTGTATTTCTATATATTAATATATTACTTTGTGTAAATATAGGCCTGACAGGTAACATTGAGGAAAACATATCTATAAAAATAATTCAAATTTGTATGCATTATGATCACATTTGGCTGCATTTGCTTAAGGACTTGAACTTGAATTTTTATGATCATATTTGGAACCTCGTCCGTTTGCCAGGTATGACCTGTTGCCCCCTGTTCACCAACGGGAAGGTGGAAGTAGGCTTTTGAGCAGGATATATTTTTATTTTATTTTATTTGGAACACAGAAACATTTAAAAATAGAGATCCATTAACTATATACATGCACTGTACAGTATCTGATACATTTTCAATATACAAGTCAGATATACCAAGCTATGGTAGGCCCAAAACTTTACAAATTTCAGTAATATTCAACAGTCACTTAACTTTGACTTTTTGGAGGAAAATGTTTTTGCATTCCTCACACGTTTTCTTTGTCCCGGTTTACGTGCACAATTGTTTCTCTGTGGGATGGTAAGGGTTCCATCCGTTGAGGTAACCGATTTGGTAGCAACGTTTTACTTTTTAAGCCATGAGTATCTGTTTCTTTCTGGTTTTTGGTTTGCCAAATTATTTTAGTGCATTGTAAATGGCTTACTGACGAGTTAAGCTCAGTCACCATGACCATACAATGCACCATTTACCATTTATCAATTCAGGAAATTTTTCAGGCTTCCAATCCCGATTCAACTTTAAAATATGATTAATGGATTCACAACTATTGTTATTCCATTGCAAGGGAATTCTTGACCGACTTTCTAGCATTATAGACATATTTCTTGATAGTAGGAATAACTTTGTTTGTAAGATATGGACCTATCATAGCTTGGTATTTGCTTTCTATGATATTGACTTGTTTTGTAAACTCCACAGCTGTGTCTGCCTCGATGAGGCCATTATCACCAAATATTTCGTCTACTACTTGTTTATTAGCTTTCTCTTTCATTCCCACTTTATTTCTCATGTGCCGAGACATGTTTTTACTAGTTGATTAATGGCATCCCCCATGTAAAGAGTTAATGCACAAAATTTTCATGGTCATTAGAGCTGTTGAAAGCGTTTTCTGGTAGGATGTTATGTGCAGATGAAATGCTTTTATTCAGTTTTGTCCCTGTGTTTTGCTTTCTGTAAATTCCATATTGTGGAAGTGTAGTACCGTCCGTACAATTTAGTGGTATTTTGAATTTGAAAGCTTTCATTTGTTGATTTGTAGTGTCCTTGACTAAATAATAGCAATAAATAGAAACACTGTCAATTGCCGTAGATTTTGGTTAAAAGTACTATCCCCTGCATCCTTAAGAAAATCACAGAATTAAAAAAAAAAATTATTAAAATTAAGTCATTGTTTTTTTCTAAATATACATGCTTTTTGCTATTTGGCATGCTTCATTTCAATACCTGAATGTGAGAAATGTCATGAGAAAATGAATTTAAAAATAATTCTGCAATTCAAGATAGATAACTCTTGTTTTTTGGCTCAATGTTGCCTTTTTTTCAATTTTGTTATCAGCCCCCCAAAGTATTACACTGCTAAATATCCATGATTTAGCTGACAAAAAAAGTTTCTTTGTCATTTAATATGTTTGTTTTTTTCATTTTCATTGCAGTTAAGCCAAACTGGCATCTTCAAACTTTCCCATAGTAACTGTGCATTAACCAAAAACAATATTTTCTGTTCACTACATAATTTTATTTTACAATACAATATGACAAATTTTTACACAACTAAGCTAACCGATAAAGAAATATGTAAAATAAACAAGTACATTAAAACAAAAATTACTGTTGGTAATTGTCATATTTGGAACGGACAACAACTTAAAGGCTATGGAATATTTGAATTTCGTTTTAGAAAACATAAAATTAAACTTCGTGTTCATCGTTTGCAAATGTAGATACATAATGGTTGTAGAGCAATAGATACAGTTCAGCACGTGTCCCATCTGTGTCACAATAAACTTTGTGTCCGGATTGAGCACTTGTCCTTGGAAACAGCTCAAATAAACAATAATCGGCAAATTTGTAAAAATAATGGTGAATGTACAGGCCACTATGGGTTGGCAAGATGTATTTTGCATTAACAGGTAAAATCTTGATTGTTTCCATATTCATGTTCTTCAATTATGCTTTTGTTTTTACAGTTAAACAAGGAGTTTTGTTTTAGTGTTCTATTTCCTTTATTGCGTCGAGCAATATAACGTGAAAATTTGTACTGGCGAGTCTGTGCACGAATGGCATTTCTTGTTCCTTGTATCGATCTTCTTCATTTGTTGAATCTTTCAGGTCTGTCCTTTTATATTTAAGTCCAATAATCTTCGCCAAATTAATGCAAGCTAGGTCATTCCCTAGGGAAGATGAATGTACGGTCGAATGGCACAAACCGGCAAAATTTCGAGTATATATCGTACTCTTTGGTGCAAATGTAAATACTTTGTGATGCAAACTTTCACATTTGTTTGTGGTCGAAAGACGGCTAATTTTTGAAAGTTCTGTCTCCGAAAAATGTTTCTCTATTATTCCATTTAATTTCACAATGTCATTCATATTGAGTTCCAAATGCTTCCCATATGGGAGGTGCTTAGTTGAATATGTTTGCAAATGCGCATTACACACAAGAGAATATATGCGACAGTTTCTGTGGTCATTCGCAAAGCAAGATATGATATTTTGAACCGCGTTACTAGCTCTGTAGAGAAATGAATCTTCTGTTGTTGTAGTTTTCTTTATTCGAATAAGTTCAACTCTTAATCTCGATCTGATATTGCTGGATAATTTCCGCATGAAAATGTCTTTGTTACATCCAATCAGTGAACTTGTTAATTTTATGCCTCTGAAATGTTTTTGGAATGACCGTAATTTATGAATGAAACATTTGTAGTGCCTTGTTGGAATGTTACTCTCCTCTTCGTAGTCATGAACAGACTTCATGATTTGAGCACTGGCATCACTGGTTACGGATCGAACTTTAAGTATTCCTTGGCTATTGATGGTGTTATGGTGTTTTTTTACAAACTTGGATTCTGTGGAAGCCATAGACTCGCCGGTACTGTAATTTATCTTGCACGTGTCCACATTATGTTCACAGTTCTTCGACGGACAGTTTACGTTGGCCGTTTCAATGTCAATTGTTAATTTTTTCGTTGTGCATTGCTCAACAAGAGGGCAAAATGTTTGTGTGGCTGCCTCACAGCCAGGCTGTGGTCTGTTGTTGTAGGAAGAGTTCGTTTCTACATCAATAAGATTTTCTTCCCCGGCCAATTGAAGAATGTGCTTCACATATGTTTGATTGTCAATCATCCGTTGTTTGTTGACATCCACCATCATGTCCGACAATCGGTTAAACCTTCTTTGTAAACCTCTCCTGTCGGGAGACTTTATATTTAAGCAGCTTAGAACCTGCACAACATCATTAATTCCGACTTTCGATTTTAGCACGGGTATAAGAAGACACACATTTAAGCTGCCTGCATCTGGACCCCGAGAGGAGGGGACTGTTGTAAATAAATCCACTGCATCTGATATAAAACTACAGTTTCTACAAAATACTTCAACTGTTATGCACAGACCCAGTCGCTTCACCACTTTTACACTTGGGCTGGCACGTTGACATTCATGTGGCAAAAATGCAGAAATCATCTTCGACAATTTGTTTAAATTGATAATTATATTTTCCTCCGATTCCTCAGATATTTCAAAGTCATTGTCATTGTCATTTTCATCTTCTATTTTCACAGGTCGCAGCTTTGTTGGAAGTACATTTACATCGCACTTACTTGTCGACTGTGCAGAGAGAGCATCAGCAAATTCATTCGAAGTGGGCCTTTGTAGAACAGACACAGAAGCACTACTGGAATTATCCGTGTAAAGCTCTTTAACTGTTGATGTAAATTTATGTCCCTTTTTAAACTGTGTTTTCTTTCTGCGAGTGTTCTTTTTGTTACTTTTTCTATAAGCTGCCATATTTCTCACTGGATTTTCAAGATATGACCAAAATATTGTGCAACAGCATTTTATAGGGTGATTGAGTAAGCTTAGTACATAAAATTCCATTATGCAGGTGCCCAAGCTTAGTTTTAATTGGTTAAGAAGAATTTCCTTCCATTGTCTGTCATCAGCATCAAATTTCCATAAACATCAGAACATCAGAGGTCATAAAGCCCAATTAGTCATCATTAAACTGCATGATGTAAACATCATTATTTTTGCTGTAAATTGCCTCCCTTTGAGGGCTACCATGACAAACTAAATTAAAGTTTAACAGTCCAATAAATTACCAAGTGATATCGGACGATTTAGTATGAGAATGAATTCTGCATGTAAATTTCATGTTTTCTGTATTTTGATCACTAGGAATCTTTTTTTTTTTTAATCTGTAGGGGTAATTTCCAGTCTGTTTAAAGTGGCCGAGCACATTAAAACCATTATTTTATGCATTTTGGTGTTAATATCCTGCAGTAGGAAGGCATATGTATATTCCCTATGATTCGGTCTTTCCAAAATTGGATAAGGGCTCCTTATAGAGGTCTATCTGGATTTTTTGTAATTTTTTTAAGGAAATTGGATATTGCGGACAAATTCCTGCAAATTTGTAAAGAACAGTGTACTTGTTTAAAAATTTCTAAATAGAGTCTGTAACATCTGTAAGTGTTCAAATATAGTTATTCTTGTTTCAAATTGGCTAAATTATTAGGAAAAAAATATACAGTGGATGATGCAGATTATTTATGGTCTTCTTAAGGATGCAGGGGATAGTAGCCTCTATTTATGGTCTTCTTAAGGATGCAGGGGATAGTAGCCTCTATTTGCCCCCCTCCCTTTTTAATTAGTAGAGCAGTATAACTAAAATGACTGACAATTCTTCAGTATAATTTCAAAGGTGATTCATTTCTGTAAAAGTACACTGGATTTGAGATTATAAGCTGCTACCGCCACAGGTACGTTCCTGTACTGACCCTGTGTTTTTCGACATAGGATACCAGTTGATTAATGGCAGCCCCCATGTAGAGTTAATGCACAAAATTTTCATGGTCATTAGAGCTGTTGAAAGCGTTTTCTGGTAGGATGTTATGTGCAGATGAAATGCTTTTATTCAGTTTTGTCCCTGTGTTTTGCTTTCTGTAAATTCCATATTGTGGAAGTGTAGTACCGTCCGTACAATTTAGTGGTATTTTGAATTTGAAATTTCTAGATGTAAACCTCTTTTTTCTTTTTTTAGTGAGCAACAAATACCATTTTTATGTATTAACTGACAATTTCATTACTATTTCACTTTCATATCGCTTTCATTTGTTGATTTGTAGTGTCCTTGACTAAATAATAGCAATAAATAGAAACAGTCAATTGCCGTAGATTTTGGTTAAAAGTACTATCCCCTGCATCCTAACCATAGCCATTGTTGTAATAAATTTAAATGCGAACATTAACTGTCAAAAATTTAATTTAAAAAAAAAGAAATTCACGTTTACGGTTTGTCATAAAAGTACCAAGAAAGGACAGAGACAACAACGTCCCACCTGGTGTCAATAAATGTTCCTGGTATGTGCTTTGAAAATGAAAATATAATATTGTTCAATGTGTTTCAAAGTATAACTATAGCCATTGTTGTAATAAATTTAAATACGAACATTGACTGTCAGAAATTTAATCTAAAAAATAAATATTTTTCACGTTCATGGTTTAGCATAAAAGTACCAAGAAAGACAAGATGGCAATAAATGTGCCTGGTATGTGCTATGAAAATAGACCAAAAAAGTTAAGTTGTGAAAATCTATTAAGATTTTTCACGTTCATGGTTTGGCATAAAAGTTATATTTCTCAATGTGAAGGACGAGGACTGTAAAGGAGCAAGAAATGTCACAGGCGATACAATTTTAAATTTAAACTGTTTAGAAAGAAATTAATTTATATAATAAAATTTGTATGGAGGATCTCTTGAACTTGATCACCGCGACGATATAAATGAAATATTGTTGAAAGTGGCATTAAACACCACAAACCAACCCTTGAACGTGATGACAATGCTTGTATAAAAATAGATAAAATAAAATAACAGTATATGATGATGGAATGATTTGAAATTTTTTTTTTTTTAGAGAGTTTCGAAAGAAATGGTGTGTGTGAATAATAAATTCATAGATATTTGTCTAATTATCTGAAAATTTTCACCTATAAAACAACTGAATTAATAGTATGGCTTCATTCAGACGAGGTGTTCTAAAAACAACCCTAACGTCAACTTTCTAAAAGATCTAAAGACTTTAATCTCTGTAATTGAATTATATATATATAAACGACGGAAAATGGTTTGTAAAACGACACCAAGTACACAAAACAAAGTTATAATGAATTAAACATTGTTGAATGACAAAATTTTCGTCTCGCCGAGAGATTTTTCCAATGTCTCATGTCAAACCAAAATGGCGACTTTAGAAGTTACGGTTGCTTAAAAATGTACAGGACAGAAAAAGACAGAGAATAGATGTTGCGTGTGTCATATGAAAATACATACATAATAGAATTGAAATCCCACATATGAATTAATAAAATTATAGTAATAATATAAATACACAAAAGGGCTACATATTTAAAATGAGGCAATGAAAGGAATGAAAGATGTTGTGATTTATCTTACAACTTATTCATTTCATGGCCATCAAAAATTTACAAATTCTTGTAATTGACAATGTAGTAAACTTTTTATTGCTTGCCAAATTAATTTAAATCAAGATTACCTGTAATCAGTTCCTTTTTTCTTTCACTATTTACATCAAAACACTGATTATAAGACATATGATGGAAACACACTTGTAATAAAGGAATGCTGAGAAAAGTGAACTGGTGTAATGTCTCCAGGAATATCAAAGTTGATATACATATGGTCTAAAAGTGATCCAAATCTATGTGTTGGTTGTGTGATAAGTTGACGGGATCCATAGTAACGCATGAACTCTAAAGTCTCTATCTTCTAAGAGAAAAAGGGCCATAATTCATGAACGGTATATGTTAATTTCACCATAATCGAACTTAATCTGTATTTAATGGTGTTAAAGTTTGAAAAGATTTGGTTGAGCGGTACTTTAATTATTTTCCGGAAACCAAAAGTGTGACGGACGGACATGAGGATTCCGATATACCCCCGACTCGCGTCGAGCGGAGGTATAAAAATGAGACATTATTGTTTAACATATCAAATAGCTAAGTCAAAAATATTTTTGAAAACGGTAGGATATCCAAACTCATTCAATAAACGGTTAGCATAGTGTGTAATATATACTTTGGGCCAATTTAGAAAACTGTATGTCCTAATACGAATGGAGAAGGCCAACAAAAATAGGAGTCGAGAGATGATATTACTTTTCTCATTGATTACATTCGGTGACAAGGTCTTGAGTTTTTTAGTCCAGAAACTTTCCTTTCCCTGTCTGCTTTTATCATCCCACTTGGGGTTATGGTGACCTTCAGTTTGCCGAAAGAATAGGCAGATCGCAAGGAGATGTCAGCTCTCGCCATTATATCTTTCAAATTTTTGGGTTTTCTGAAAGCTAAGACGGGTTGTTCTTTGAATATTTTGTACAGTTCTGGGTATTTCTGTATGGTTGTCCAGTGCTCACGAACGATGGTGTATACATTACTGAGCGCAGGATGGTATGTGATGACAAATGGCACTCTGTTGTTCGTATTCTTTTTTTTCTATATTGGAGATCTTTTCTGTCAATACCACTTGCTTTGTTAAAACAATGGTTAATGCTAGCATTGTAATGTAACCTCTCTTTTTCAGATGACATTTCAGTTCCTCAAGACGTTTTTTGGTAGTTTGTTCATTGGAGCAGATGCGTTTGATTCGGAGAGCTTGGTTGTACTGAATACTTTTGGTGCAACGTTTTGGATGACAACTCTGGGGACAGGTACTTGTGTTTATCTGTCGGTTTGTTGTATATGTCACTTGACATAATACCATTTTCACAGGTAATGTAGGTATCCAGAAAGGAGATGTTAGTTCTAGATGTTTCATGAATGAATTTTATAGTGGGGTGAACATTGTTGTCATGGTCAAAGAAGTGGTGAAGGTTTTCTTCCGACTCGGTCTACCTCATGTCAACGTCTTCATTAGCTGAATTGGTTCTTCAATGCAAAGCAAAAATTAAGCTAATTTGGTCAAGTCTAAACTTTTCACTAAAATAACAAAGAACTTGAACATTTCGATTTTCACAAAAATTTAGTAATGAATTATAAAAAAAATGTATTTAAACCTTAATTTACTATTATCAGTCAAGAAAATATCTTACTTTAAATATTCCAGAAAATCTAACACAACCCTGCTTTTGAAAATAATTTAACGTGACGTTTGCTTTCGAAAATAAATGAGCCTGAAATTAAATGAATGTGAAGTGACGTCAGTTTCAGCGTTACGTCGCTATTTATAGTTGCACTAAAATTTCTGTGCAGTGCACCAAAAATCTGATGCAGGCTTGCGCATTGAATATAAATTTATTAATCAATCAAAACAGCGTATCGAAAAATCTTTGACCAATCAGAAATAAGTGCACCAAAAAGTTGGTGCAGGCTTGCACATGAAAGCCTAAATCAAAAATCAATAAGAAATAACGTATCTAATAATCTCGAACCAATCAGAAAAATCGATACATCAAATGCTCAAAAGCGAATTATAACAATATATCATCAATTATAATAAAACAATAAATTATGTCCATTTTACATAAATATAAAATTCATCAAAACAAATTTCATCAATAGCAATTATGTAATATAACCTCTGAGTTCAAATGTCAATAATGGCCGACGACGAGAAAGTGGAAGTGTTAGCCAACACAGAGATCGAAAAATTAACACGTTTAACTAAATGCTATCGACTTCAGAATATGATTCTAGGAACAAATATGACCTAAAGAAACAATAGATATTTCTAAGTTAATATGCCATGCCCTAAGAAATGACAAATTTTATGAAACATGTGTTGATCTCTGTATCGCTACAAGAAGGGGACATCTCAAAATACAAAATAACCATAATATTGTCAACACCATGTGTTAATTAATATCAACGGTAAACTTTATCACTTAATTCATTCTGAATTCGAATGAAACAATATTTCTGATTACTATACAGAAATGAATATCAGCAATTGTGTTTTCTGACACATAAATATACAAAATAAAAAATCTACCCCCCTCCCCCCAAATTGAACTCAAATGGCAGATCTCACAATACTTTGTCCATAGCAACAACTGCGCTATCCTTGTCTGCTGGCTTTATGACAATGTTATCCCTTTGTTTAATTCTTGTAGCACACCCTTTTCTTCTGGAATGAGGTTGGTATGTGCGTGCTCACTGCTGTCTGGACACCATCTTTGACTAAATCAAGAAAGGATTCTAAAGTTGTATTTTTGCTGGGTTTTGAAATCCATGAACTTTTTTTTGCTTTAAACCTAGGAATGACAAATTGACGACTATGTCATTATGGCCTCCATTAATTTCTTTTTGCCTGTTAATCTTCGTTTCCGACTTGTCTTTTCCCCAGAAGTGACAGATGATTCTAATGATATATTTTCGTTTGGGTTGATACCATCCCTAAATAATTTCTTTCATTGTTTCTCTCGCAACTTTTGGCTTTGAATTTTATGGATGTCTTACAGAGGTTGTTTTTATATGGTTGGAATCCGAGAGCGTCAAAAACTTTCTGAGGTCAGTTTTGATATTGGTAATAGTTTTGTGCAGAACATCGAGATTGTGTACCGAGTTCTGGTACAAGAGATGAAGGAGGCGGGTGGTGCAGTCAAAGAGCATAGAATCCCATCGTTCCAAAAATCTATTTGATTTCCAATCAGTGGTTTGTGGTGTTAACTTGATAAGTAGCCCTTTTGGTATGATGTTATTGACAATATATGCCCGCAAATTAGAAACCGTGATGTTCTGTACTAATTTGTTTGAGATTTTATTTTATAGGTTTAAAAAAAATAAAATTCATACCTCATGGTGTAAAGAGCTGTAAGATCGGTCGGATTATGTTATATAACATAAAACTCACGAGGAAAGAAATAGCATATACAACGTCTGAAGAAAACAAAAGTGTTCATGCTTAGTCGTTACATTAAATTTAATTAATATTTTATTTAGGAAGTAAACATAATATGCAATAAATATGGTTAATAAAACAGTTACTTACCATATAACTTTAATTATTTTTCTGATCTGGCATTGTGTAACATCAACTTCAAAGTCGGCGAAATCTCTTGTTAGAGTGAATGGCAAATTTAGTCTGGATATGTGTTCTTGGAGTAAGAGTGACAAATCTGGTATACACAAGCTGGCTCTTTCATGGAAGAAGTACATATTCCACTAGAGTCATAGCAATCCTCCAGACGTTAGACAGTAAATGATATTCGTAATCTACAAGGATAGGCATTAAAAAGATATTTTCAATCTTCCAGACGATAAGCAGTAAATGATATTAACAATCTGCCAGACTAGGCAATAAATGATATTGACAATTTTCTGGCAATCCTGCTCTGCTGACGTTAGGCAGTAAATGATATTGGCAATCTTCTAGACGTTAGGCAATAAAAGATATTTATAATTTGCTGGCAATCCTCCAGACGTTAGACAGTACATAATATTGGCAATCTTCCAGACTAGGCAGTAAATGATATTGGCAATCTTCCAGGCTTTAGGTAGTAAATTATATTGGCAATCTTGCAGACGTTAGGCAGAAATTGATATTAACTTATGTTTACAATTTGCTGGCAATCCTCCAGACGTTAGACAGTAAATGATATTGTCAATCTTCCAGACTAGGCAGTAAATGATATTGGCACTCTTCCAGACTAGGCAGTAAATGATATTGGTTATCTTCTAGACGTTAGGCAGAAAATGATATTTACAATCTTCTGGCAATCTTCCAGGCGTTAGGCAGTAAATGATATTAACAATCTTTTGGCAATCTTCCAGGCGTTAGGAAGTAAATGATGTTGGCAATCTTCCAGACGTTAAGCAGTAAATGATATTTACAATTTTCTGGCAATCTTCCAGACTAGGCAGTAAATGATAGTGTCAATATTCTATTCTAGGTAGTAAATGATATTAACAATATTTTGGCATTCTTCCAGGCGTTAGTTAGGTAGTAAATGCTATTGGCAATCTTCCAGACGTTAGGCAGAAAATGATATTAACAATCTGCCAGACTAGGCAGTAAATGATATTGACAATATTCGGGCAATCTTCCAGACGTTAGGCAGTAAATGATATTGGCAATCTTCTAGACGTTAGGCAGTAAATGATGTTTACAATTTTCTGGCAATCCTCCAGACGTTAGACAGTAAATGATATTGGCAATCTTCCAGACTAGGCAGTAAATGATAGTGGCAATATTCTAGACGTTAGGCAGAAAATGATATTAACAATCTGCCAGACTAGGCAGTAAATGATATTGACAATTTTCTGGCAATCCTCCAGACGTTAGGCAGTAAATGATATTGGCAATCTTCTAGACGTTAGGCAGTAAATGATGTTTACAATTTTCTGGCAATCCTCCAGACGTTAGACAGTAAATGATATTGGCAATCTTCTAGTCGTTAGGCAGTAAATGAAATTGGCAATATTCTAGACGTTAGGCAGAAAATGATATTAACAATCTGCCAGACTAGGCAGTAAATGATATTGACAATATTCGGGCAATCTTCCAGACGTTAGGCAGTAAATGATATTGGCAATCTTCTAGACGTTAGGCAGTAAATGATGTTTACAATTTTCTGGCAATCCTCCAGACGTTAGACAGTAAATGATATTGGCAATCTTCCAGACTAGGCAGTAAATGATAGTGGCAATATTCTAGACGTTAGGCAGAAAATGATATTAACAATCTGCCAGACTAGGCAGTAAATGATATTGACAATTTTCTGGCAATCCTCCAGACGTTAGGCAGTAAATGATATTGGCAATCTTCTAGACGTTAGGCAGTAAATGATGTTTACAATTTTCTGGCAATCCTCCAGACGTTAGACAGTAAATGATATTGGCAATCTTCCAGACTAGGCAGTAAATGATAGTGGCAATATTCTAGACGTTAGGCAGAAAATGATATTAACAATCTGCCAGACTAGGCAGTAAATGATATTGACAATTTTCTGGCAATCCTCCAGACGTTAGGCAGTAAATGATATTGGCAATCTTCTAGACGTTAGGCAGTAAATGATGTTTACAATTTTCTGGCAATCCTCCAGACGTTAGACAGTAAATGATATTGGCAATCTTCCAGACGTTAGGCAGAAAATGATATTAACAATCTTCCAAGTGTTAGGCAGTAAATGATATTAGCAATCTTCCAGGCGTTAGGAAGTAAATGATTTCGGCAATCTTCGAGGCGTTAGGCAGTAAATGATATTGGCAATCTTCCAGACTAGGCAGTAACACTCTTCTGGCAATCTTCCAGACGGTAGGCAGTATATTATATTGGCAATCTTCCAGACGTTAGGCAGTAAATGATATTGACAATCTTCCAGACGTTAGCCAGTAAATTATAATAATATTCCAGACGTTAGGCAGTAAATGACATTGGCCATCTTCTCGACTTTAAAATATATGTTCTCTTTAACACAAAGAATAGTATGGTTATCATTATTTAAATAACATAATTTTATGTACATTATATTGTAAACAGGAAACAATAAATATGTGTTAAAACCACAAGACGACGTCTCGAATTGTTAGATTTATATATCTAAACACCATAACCCTAAAACCTAATAAAAATCTATAATATTAGTGTATTTACTTCACGACATTTCTCTAGGTAATCATAAAAAAAGCATAATACAACAATACAACGCCTTTTGGATTTATTTGGCATTATAATAGACCCGACTTGATTAATCGATCATCGATCAGTTTTCGAACAATAATCGATTGATGAGTTTGGCTAATCGAACACTCAGAGTTTGATCGATTATTTTGATTAGATTTATTTGATCGATTATGATCAGTTCTGATTTGAACAGATTAATATGAATAGGCTATGGGTATATGCACATCATTAGCCATGCATAAAACAATTTTTTCACTCAAAACTGTAGATGTGCAAGATTCACATGGATTTTGGGGGTTTCACCTTGAAGATTTGCAGCAATTTTTAAAAATCAAACTCAACTTGTACTGTCAATTTATCCAGAAATGATATCAGTATATTATCAACTATCATCAGGATTAATTTGTAAATATCATAGGATCACACATGTAAGATTGTCAAAAAAGTACATCTTTTTAATATATTACAAGAAAACCACTGAGTCCAACATTTATGATTTATTAGATGAGTTTAGAGAATGTAGTTTAACTCTTTCAACAATAAGTGACTGTAAGGGCCAAATACCCTTCAACACTAAGTAACTTTAGAGAATTTGTTTATAAATGGGCCAGTTATTTAAACACTCGTAAACTTTTTAAGCAATATCTGTATTTCAACAAACTTGGTATCAATGGAAAGCTGAAAGTCTCAACTTTAATATGACTCGAATATATTTCATATATGTGTCAAAGTTCAGGTGTGAACAGGTAAATTACTATATTTCACTATTTGGCTTAAAAGAGAGCTTTGTAATCAAGCATACTTTCCATATGATCACTTCTTGGAACCTAACAGCCAGTGGCTTTCACTTTGAGACCAATAAAGTTCGTCACGATCGAATTTCATTGTATCCATAATAATTAAAATTCCAAAGTAAGCTTTGATCTCGTCAACAGTGACGTCTATCCATACACCTTTATCACCACGAGCTCGTTTCGTTGCAGCATTCAAATTTGTGAATCTCGTAATTTCATCACATGATCACTATAGAACAACTTAAAATAGTCCACAGGTCTATTGGATCCATCAAGCACTCTTGTGGGTCTTAAAATAGTCCACAGGTCTATTGGATCCATCAAGCACTCTTGTGGGACTTAAAATAGTCCACAGGTCTATTGGATCCATCAAGCACTCTTGTGGGACTTGAAATAGTCCACAGGTCTATGGGATCCATCAAACACTCTTGTGGGACTTAAAATAGTCCACAGGTCTATTGGATCCATCAAGCACTCTTGTGGGACTTAAAATAGTCCACAGGTCTATTGGGTCCATCAAACACTTTGTGGGTCCAACTCGCTCGCAAATACATGAAGTTGACGCACGTTTCTCGTCTTGTCCCATTTAGCAAATTCAGGTACGACGTAGGCATCTTCTGGGTCATATTCATCGTCTTCTAATTCATTCCTAGTCCTATTGTTAACATCTACGAGGTCAAATTCGTCGACTTCATCAATAAACTTGACTCGCTCTGATCATTACTGTCTGTCATTTTTGTTGTTTTCTACCTTCCAATATATCAAATAAGGACCCTCAAGGGGCATAGTAATTACAATGATTGACAATATGGAATACATACATACAATGTACATAATAACAACAAGGAAATATTGATAATGTCATATAAGCCACCAGTGCAATTTGTTTGAATAATATAGTTTTATTTCCAGTAAAATAAACTTTTAACAACTGTGCCAGTAGATCAGAGATGCGCAATCAATAATGATATTATTAATAAATGAGAGGGGGATATATATATTACATACACACTATATTTAACCTTCACCAACAATACAGGCACAGCATGGCTGTCCCCTCCGTGACCAATATACAAGTATCAGTTATCCAAATGCAGTGGTCACCAGAGGCATGGTAATAGATAACGCCAAACACACAAAACTGTGCTTTGTAGCACATTTAAACGTCCACCCCTCTGGATCCGTCAAATTTCCGGATTCCAATTATGAAACACAATCACGTCAATCCTGATTTTAACCGCCACTATATAACTGAAATATTTTTGAAAGTGGCGTCAAAGACCATTGACCAAACACCAATCCTGATTTTAAACATGGTAGGACCAACTTTATGCACGGATGACCATTACTGTATAAATATTTAAGCGAATTTTTATTTTTTTTATTGGTGAAAATCTAGAAAGATTCCGCCTAATCATTGCAGGAAGATTGACAAATATGCATTGTGATTCATCTTTACCTGTTGAATGTTGACTGTTTATAAAATAAAAACTTTAGATGTTGTTATCAACAATGAAACTGGTTAAATTTCGATTCTCCAACAACGATTTATATTGCGTTCGAGTTATAATGTAGAATCGCAATATAGGGGAACAGGTTAGAGCTAGTATTGATGGTTGTTTTGGCCCAACAACAGAAACGACTGTAGTCTTTGTTTACTGGCTGAAATTATACAAAATTCTTTTGAAGTTTGTATATGTTATTGTCTCGAGGATCCGCACATAGATGTACCGGTAAGTGCGGTATCCAGAGAGACGCACATTTTTACATTTAGTATATCGTATTAGGATTAATTTAGAAAATGACCAATGCAAAAAAAAATGTTTTAGTTTCCAGGGGAGTGCGGAAGAACATAAAAAAAACTATTTTCACAGCGTATAAATAATATACAATTTGGCTTTAATTCCTAACCATTGGCAGATGTTCTCAAATTTGATAAAAAGAAATATAGCAATAGTTCCAATTAACGTTTCCTCATTAACACTGATATAGTGTTTGATTTGCCTAAGGTAGCACTTTGGATTATTTGACACTTACGATAAAGCTAACAAAAATCAATTCATATTACATATTAAACATCTAAATAAAGGAAAACTTCTTTAAACCGGGACCATGGGTATAAATAGCTGTGGGCGGAGCAAACATTCAGATTGTTCATTATTTTGACCACGGATATCTCGAGGAAGAAAAATTAATGATACATAATTTCACAGTTACTTTTGGAGCAAAATATTTGACCGGCATGGTCACAAGTGTTCCTCCCTACGAAACTTTCAGTCTTATTAAAAATAATATTCTTCATCAGTCTAAAATCTACAAAAATCACTTCGAAAATTCAAATTTCTGAGGTATGTGACATACAATTTAAAAATTATGCTGTTCAGATCAACGAGGATTTTTTATGATAAGCTCCGCCCACAAATTGTGTGGGGTGTGTATGGCTGCTGCTGCTCTGGGGTGTGTATAGCTGCTGCTGGAGGAGGGGAGAGGGAGGAGGAGGTCTCTTTGGGTGTAATTATGACTAACACAGAAATCTTCCATATCTTTTCACTATTCAACTTGCCTTTCTTCCATATTGTCCATATCATTTCCCTATTCGACTTGCCTTTCTTCCGCATTTTCCATATCTTTTCACTATTCAACTTACTTTTCTTCCACATTTTCCATATCATTTCACAATTTCCTTCTGTATTTTCCAAAATCTTTCCACTATTCAACTTGGGTTTCTTCACTATTTTCTTCCATATTTTCCCTATCTTTTTACTATTCGACTTGCCTTTCTTCCATATTTTCCATATCATTTCACATTGTCCAATTAACGAGAAATTATAGGTCGTATGGGGCCGACCTTGGTCCATATATATTTATAAAGTTCATGTATCAGTTTTACTCCGACGCAGTCATCAGTTGGTAAGTCTTCTGCATCTACTTCCCGTTGATGCATCTCACGTGCATGGCGAACTATTTCCTTTTTTGCATTCGCAAAATAATAAGTCCAGTCAATGTTCTGGATTAAAACGCATCGAGGATTCAATGTGATGCTGTCGCCTTTCTGAAACAAGGGGATATCCATTAAAGTATCTGGTCGTCACTAGTGCCAAAAATAAACTACAGTTTCTACAGATTGTGTTGACTGACTTTAGCTTGGTTCTTCTAATCTGCTATCAGTATCACAATCATCATCTGAATTTGATTCGTATATTTCATTATATATGTTTTGTATGAGCTCAGTCCGGTGTTATATTTAGAAGAAAAGATAAAAAAGTGTTCATCCCTGTTCCTTTCGGGCTACAAGTTTTAATCAGAATCTTCGTCTTTTTCCAACATGTCTGGTAATGACAAGCGATCCTTTAACTTTTGACTGGTCGACAATTAATTATGAAATGATCCGTAAATTTGTGTTGGATGACAAGCGAATTACACAGAGAAAGGAGATCGGCCTTTTTGTCAATTGAAATAGAATGTTTATCCATATATGTTTGCCAAAGAATTGTCTGCTGACCATTACGACGTTCTCCTCTTTTCAGCTTTGTTCCCCCATGTTGATTTTCATGAAGTCTTCGTCGTCGTAGTTGTATTTATATTTTATTGTGTTTTCTGGCTCTTTGTCAACTTTTAATACTTTGATTTTAATCCAATTCACTCTTACATTATGTTGAAACATTGAAACTTCCAAAATTATATGTTGCCAATGTGTCAACAAAATTTATTTAATCTCAAAGGTACAACGACATACGAATTTTTCTTTCTAGCCAATCGAACTACTGTATCCCATTGACTAGAAATAAATATCGTTATTTTTTTTTGCTCTATTGCTGAATGCATTGATTCACAATCCATCTGTGTGTGACCACTTTTTAAGAATTTCTGTTCAATTGTTTGGATGAATGCGGATTCCTTAATAACATATAGTTATGCTGCAGCAATATATTCATTGAAACATGCTTTGGTGGATGTTTCTGACATTCGTCAGATATTCTACAACGTCAATACTATATTTGATTTATTTACAAACAGCAATTAATTTATACAATAAATTGAATGATCCTGTATCCAATTGTTCTATTCCTTATACAAATTTTAAACTTTTAATTATGACATATATTTTAAAACGCTGGCAAGACAGTTGGGACCAGCAAATTTATAACAAATTGCACGAAATACATTCCCTATTTGACAAGACTCCCTGTTCTTACGGTCAAACTCGGAAGGAACAGGTAATCTTGACCAGATGTCTACTATATACTTACTCATAGTTATTTGCTAAATAATGCGGAACGACCGGAATGTATTCGGTGTAATTCCAATTATTCATTAAAACATGTTTTGATTGACTGTGTGGATGTTGCCGATGTTCGGCAGACATTCTACAATGTCAACAGTTTATCTAATTTATTTACAAATGTCGCAGGCGACAAAATTTTGCAATCTTTAAAAGAAATTTATTTTTATACAAAAATATAGTTATATAACATATGTTCTAAATATATGGTTTTTATCTTTTTAATGTTTCTTTTATTTGTGAATATCCGATTGTTTTATAGACAAATGTGTTTTATGTTTTATTTCTAAAGAACTTGTAGGTGTATACGTGTCATAATACAATTTCATCACGCCACGATATAGCTGAAATATTGCTAAAGTTGGCGTAAAACACCAATCAATCAATCAATCGATCAATATATACACAAATATAGTTATATAACATACGTTCTATATATATGGTTTTATCCTGCAATTAGTTCATTTGCTGTACAAATATACAATACGAATAAATGTTTGCTTTATTCGTCTGGTATACGAATAACTTTTTAAGCCTACGAATTAAGCCCCGCCTATCCCGGAACTACTTTTTTTATGTTCTATGTACAATATGAACCGTAACCAATGTCAATAATCGGCCGTCGTTTTTTTAAATAAATGTTTTCGTTCTCGTTACTAAATACAAACCGACAAAATGAAATAAATGAAACTAATAATTTTAAAATTCCATAATTTGTTTATACATATTTTACGATAATCTAAAAATCTAAAACAAATCCGAATCATTTAACATGACACGGGAAGCTTTGAAAGCAAAACAAAAGCAGCTAAAACAACAGGGCAAAGGGAATAAACCAAAGAGGACATTGACATCCTTTATAACAGAAACGTTCTGGGCAGTCACTTAAATAACTCGGTACAGTTTGGGTTGAGAGGTGTACATAAACAACACACAGTTTAGTACATATAATTTATTATAAAATTTCTTTATCAATGTTCATTTAATTCACATCAGTTACTTCAACATATCAGACAGTAGACTTCTTCAAGGTGAAAAATTGAAATAAGATCATATTCCTGCTATTGCATCAAGTCACTTGTAAAATTATAGATAATTATTTATATTCTGAAGTCTTCATGACACCACAAAATATCTATATTTGTTTTAACTATTTGGAATAATTGTTTTCAGTCACTTCTTCCAATCATTTTGCATCTTTTTCTTACGACTTTTTTTTTCTTTTATTTGTCAGTTGAAACTAGTGTTTTATCTGCTGAAATTCTACTGTTGATCAGGATTACATTTTTGTATTTTGTGAAATTCCATTTAAAACTTTGATTCACATACCCCCTGGCCTATATGCAACAACTGACAGTTCTTGAAAAAATTTCCTTTGTTTAATTAGATCTTTATAAAACATTCATAGTTTTTTATGCAATTATTTCTTTCATATATATAGTCTGCACTTATTTCAAACATCACATGTACACTAATATAGCAGTGTCATTACGGTTTCCCAGTTTTCCGGTTGTTGACTGATTCTGTCTGTTTGTGTACTTGTGAGTTTTACCTTTCCCTTTGGAAGATTGTTCGGAGTTCGGTAATTTTGTTATTACCCTTTTATAGCATTGATTATAATTAAAATATACGAGGGTTGTCCGTAAAGTTCGTGGACTATCTCAATAAAATCTGATTGACATGTCCGAAATAATTGAAACTAGGATATAATTAATTACATAATTTACTCATTAATTGTACAAAATTTTATCACAGTACATGGTTAAATAATCGTATTTCCGTCAATTTAAAAATCAATAGAAACTCACACCCGGAGCACGGAAAAAATTCCTGACGTTCAACGACGTCAATGGTAGTAAAAGTTAACTTTTCTCGACGTAGTCCCCGTTCAACTCAACACATTTCTTACATTTCTTTAACCAGTCATCAAATATTTTCTCAAATTGTTCCGTTTTCATATTTAGAATAATATTCATCACTTCGTGTCTTAGTTCCGGTAAATCATCGAACCGCTGTCCACGGAGAAATTATTTAATGTACGGAAATACTGCAAAATCCATTGGCGCTAAGTCAGGGCTGTATGGAGGATGATTCAGACACTCGAATCCAAGTAAATCTAATTCTAGTTGAGTTGTTTGGGAAGTATGTGCCGGTGCATTATCTTGGTGTAGTATCACTTGGTCTAGATTTGCAGCTTAATAAGGACGTTTCTTTCTCAGAGCTTGTACCAAATCTCGCCTCAGTACCTAACAAGACAAACAGACTTTTTACCGTATTGCATCTATAAAATAAAATCGAATTGATAATATAAAATTAACTCCTTCAGATGAACACATTTTTGAAATGTTTATTATATTAGTTGAAATTTACAGGGAAAATAATTAATTCATTAATTTCAAAAGTAATTATTATGTTTATTACCTTGGGAGTAGTATTCAGAATTGACCGTCTGGCCACGGGGAACAGCGTGTGTCAGTAGCATTCCTTTCCTGTCCATAAAGAGAATAAACATATTCTTTCCCAGTGATTTGGTTATTTTTGCCTTCTTTGGTGGAGGAGAGTTACAGTTTTTCCACTGACTTGACTGTTGTTTAGTTGTAATTATTCGGTCTAGAAATCTTATGCCACCACTTAACTTTTTTGATAAATTGTTTTGACAATATCACTCTTTTTGTTAAATATTCAGCTGTAAGAATTCGCGGTACCCATCTAGCACATACTCGGTTCATATTTAAATCATTTCCTAAAAGTTGGTGCGCTGTAGTCTTAGAAATTCCACATTTGTCTGCATCTTCACGGACTGTTAGCCGCCGATTACCGTTAATAACGTCCCGAACTTCATTTTTTACAGCATCGGATTCTCTAAAAGATGGTCTGCCTTCCCGCTCATCGTCTGCTAAACTGTCTCTTCTGTCCGCAAACCTTTTGTGCCACTTGAATATCAATGAACGGCTTACTTTACTGTTTCTCTGACTGTTTTAAGAACTTGTGCGTATCTGTTGGCGTTTTTCCGATGTCCACGCAAAACTTTATCACCGCCCGCTGCTCCACCTTTTCCGCAAACGTCCCTTTTTTTTTAGTAATGCCGATCCGGTCTTCAGCGCTTCAAATCCAGATTTCTCAGCCATTTCGAAACTTGACTTTTCAAATTTAGCAGGTGTAACGTCAAGAGTATTGTCGACGTCATAATGTAAGTTTCAGGTGAATTTTCGCGGAGTTTGATACTTAGAAAAACAAAAAATTAAAAGCAGCGACTCGCATGTTGTGGTATTTTTGCCGTGCTCCGGGTGCGAGTTTCTATTGATTTTTAAATTGACGGAATACAATTATTTAAACATGTACTGTGATAAAATTTTGTACAATTAATCAGTAAATCATGTAATTAATTATATCCTAGTTTAAATTATTTCGGACATGTCAGTCAGATTTTATTGAGATAGTCCACGAACCTTACGGACAACCCTCGTATGTTATTCTATATTTACCAACAAAATAACAAGAAAAGAAGAACAAAATGCAGACTAAATTAACAATATTTGAATATTTGTTTGCTTCAAGCTTTCATAATGCATTTTTGTATGATCTGACTCATAAAATATGCATTTACGAGTTAAAATTATTGTTAGGACATCGTGGATTGCAGGATAAATACAATATTGGTCTTTTGATGGGGAATATAGAATTTATTTGACTCGGCGCGAAACGGGGGGAGGGGGTAAAGACTCACTAAAGCTCGTTTTTCACGTCGTTTCTCAGCCTCCGCAAATAAATTCTATATTCACCATCAATTGACCAATATTGTATATGTACATTATCCTGCCTGTTTGCTAACAAATGTGTTAGCAATAGATGATGGTGCATATTTCCCCAAGAAATTTGTAATTGTAATTAAACTTTCGAAATTCTATATCATATTGATACCAATCCCTTTTTGTTTAAACATATTTCTTATGGTGTCCATATACTTAATCAAATCAGGAGCCGCGTCTTTAAATTTCTGACAATATACAGCCATAAAAACAGAAAATGCTGACACCCATTGATCAATTGTTTTTATGTGTTTGGTGTTTTATCGAACTGCTATCTGTTTTTCATTACCATGTACTACTAAAGGTAAAGCTTGTGCTTTATTATGAATTGTTGGTAACAACAAACCTAAATCTACAAATTCATTTGACCATATTTTGTTTTTTAATGAATTTGAATTTATGAACCCCAAAGACAAAACTTGCTGTAATGAAACTGACATACTGTCGTTGTTATTATTTGAAACACTTAATGGTAAATTAGTAACTGTGTTCTGTACATTTATTGAGGAAATACAATTTGACTGGCTACTTGATATGTTATAGCCTGATCCAGACAAAGAAGAGTTTGTTACAGCAGCAGGTGAAACATCTCCAAATATTACATTTGATGTAGTAGAGTGCATCAGGCCAGGCACTGATTCCTCTTCATGTTGCATATTTTGTAAAGAATTATTTCCTTGTAGCGGTAACACATTAAATGAATTGTTCGCATTTGCCAAAAATGATGTAACTTCACTCAGCTGTTGTATTGTAATCACAGATGAGGACAATGACTGTACTTTATTTAACAAGTCAGAATTATGGATCCCAGATGTGTTCTCCGTTAGATGCTGTATTAGTAATTATCATATTATCATTATTAATTTGAGGACGTACAGATATATTGTTCATGTTGTCATCCAATGTTCTTGTCCTCGATAGTGCTCTATCCCACGTTGTCCTCCTTGTTCTCTCCCTGATACGGCTTGACCGTCTCTCCGCTGGCATTCTGAAAAAATTAAACTGACTATTAATAGTAAAGAATTAAAACCCATTGTTATTATTATTATTTTTTTTAAACACTACTTTTTAAACTTCTATTAAAAACTCATATACCTGTATTTACACACTAGTTATTTAATTTATTTTTTAAACACTCTTATTTCCTTTCTGAACACATATATTTGAACAATTGTTATTATGTTTTGAACACTTAACTTCCATTAAAAACCCATATACATATATTTAATTTTTTTTAATCACTCGTATTTCTTTTCGGAACACTTATATTGGAACAATTATTATTTTTTGAACACTCCAACAACTATTAAGAACATATATATCTACACACTATTAATTTATTTTATTTATTTTTTCCATAAACACTTGCATTTCTTTCCGGAACACATATATTTGAACATTTGTTTTCTTTTAACACTAAAACATCTAAATGTATTACCATTTACATATGTCTGCACATATAATAATGCCCCACGAATACTAGACAGGAATCTTAAGTTACCCTCCTTAGGCTTATTCAAATGGATTCCACCAGCTGGAAGAATTTGGACTGAAGGAAATTGTAGTCCTCTATGCACCCAAAAAATCACATTCGGGTATAGTTTTAGAGATAGCTGATGCAATCCCTCATTTAAAAAGTCAACTCACTCATTTGTACTCTGTCATTGTCAACCCTCTTTTAGGCAATACCTTTTCCCTATGTGACAATAAACCTACTATAACACACTAACACTAAAACTCTCTAAAGTCTCAAACAACCATTCAAATGACAGTACAACTTTTTCCACATTGCCAATATCATTTCTTCCAATTTGCAGAAAAACTAGCTGTGGCTTATATATATTAACCTCTACTAGATTTTGGTATAAAGAACTGATCGTCCCTCCGTTCATTCCACGAACTTTTACTTCATGGTCAGATAATCGCCAATTCTGAGCATTATCAACTATTTTACTTAAGTCTTGTCACATGAGAGCTGCCACAAATATATGTTCTCATCATGTAAACTATTTATAAAACAAGACTAACATACATTAAGTTAAAAGCTTAAGTACACACCTGCTGACTTGTGTAAATATATATCTGGCGCCCTCTACCGGAATAAATTTATGTATCCAAATAAATCTATTTTTAGCCCACTGCTATCCGATCATCAGTGCAGAAATTCTCAATTTGAAGGCTTCTCGGTTAATTCTCGTCCTTTGAATATTAAACGCTTCGATGAATTTAAAAAGTCAACAATAGGTAGTTGTTGCCACATCAACATAGACAAATTATTATTAGAATTGTAATGGTTTTTTTTTGAATTTCTAACTAATGTAATAATTAAACTAGAAACAGCATAGAACTGTTCAGCTGATTTGCGTTTAATAGTTATGTTGCATTTGTCGGCTCATTTGGTTGTATCTGTTAAAAAGAATTACAAATTCTTCAATATGCATAATTAGTTCAGCGTCAATTGATAACTTGTAAAATATTGTTACAAATGAACACGTTAGTGGAGTAATAGGAAGAGATTGATTTTTTTTGCGCGCACCTATCGATGGAGACATAATGAACTGGCCTGACATCAAATCAGTGAATAGAACAACTATCACCGGTCAATAATGTTACAGTTATTTGTTATTTATCTTCTACTAACTTGACAGATGCTGATTTCTCTGAACAACCCATAGTCCAATGGTAAACGCTTTCACCGATTGCACATTTTGTTTTTTTACTAAATGTATTAATGGGGTTAGTACCCTTTTTATGTTGTATGTAATAGACAGGCTCTTGTTTCACAGTAACTCCATGCATGTCTAGAGAATTTCCAGCACATGGTGTATTCCCAAAAATTCTCTGAAGGGCTGATTTCATTGATTTATAATCCAAATTTGCTGATGCAGCCAGTGGTAATTGTTTCTCTTGACCTGATAAACCGGCATTGTCTTGCAACTTAAATGCCAACACGGCCTCCTCTGGGAGTGTCATCTTGTACTTTTTGGATTTGCTGTATCTCTGATCAAATTCTATAATATAATCAAACATGGCCATTTGCTCAGATTTCTTGAAGATGGCAAAGTTTTTGTACGCTTGATATGCCTTGCCATTGTCGTCTCTGGTAAACATTTTGGCAATGTGATCTATTAATGTTTTCTAACCAGTAGCTTTGCCTAAATCAGCAGCTTTCACTTTCATAGCAATTTCTCTACCATTTCTACTTTATTAGAGCAAAACGGCAAGTGCCATTTTTTCATTGATGTCTTATCTTTTACTCTGTACGGCTATTTTGGAATCCATTCTTAAGAATTTTATTAGAATAGATCTTGGGGCACCCTGCTTACCGGGTATTCTGTGCATCGCTACAATCTGTGTTCGGTCGATTTTTAAAACCACTTTGTCACACCCAACGTAGCTGGTAATCTCTCCCTCTTCTTTCCTCACAGTTATAAATCTTAATGTTTTTCTTTCTAGATTACTGCTAATTCCAGTTACCTTTACTGAGTATCTATAGACATCTTTTGAACCGATTCAATTTTCCCTTTCATCTCTTTAATGCGGGTGCACAAAACTGCATTTTTTTCAAGCAAGTTCGCATTGTCAAATTCAACAGATACGAATTTTCCACTTAAGCTAGATATTCTGGTGTTGTAACTCTGCATCGGTGGTGTAATGGTAGATCGCGGGTTCGAGTCCCAGTTGGGTCAAACCAAAGACTAAAATTGGTATTTGTTGCTTTTCCGCTAAGCACGCAGCATTAAGGAGTAAGAGCAAAGACGGGTTGGCTCGGAATCAGAATAACGTGTCCGAATGAGCGACATGTCTATCCGCGGACTGTTGTTTCAGTGGGCTAGCACTATAAATATCCAACTCAGGGTGTTGGTCTAGAAGAAAACGGACCTCATCATCATCTCATTGACAATTAACTTGTTTTCGCCATGATATAGCTGAAAAATTGCTGAGTTGGCGTTAAACAACAATCACTCACTCACTCGCTCTGGTGTTATAATCTGCTTTTAATTTTTCGTTCTCAAGCTCTGAAATTTTAGACCACATGTTTGATTAGTGTGACAAAGCTCAAGGTTTACGTGTACTTCTGATAGAAATATTACACAATTGTCTTGTCAATGGTATATTTACAAACATTGTCATACCTGAATACACACAATTGATCCTTTTTGGCTGGCCAATCAAAAGGTAGAAAATGGACATACATCTTATTTTTGTGAGGATACAATTTAGGGGTTAGGGTTATGGTGTTTATCGCCACTTTCAACAATATTTCAGTTAAATGGTCAGTTTTGTTGGTGGAGGAAATCGGAGTACCCCGAAAAAAACACGGACATGCCGCAAGTCCTATATCATCAACTGTAAAGGGTCAATCACAATGTTTCTTTTATGCAAGAAACGTGAACCAAAATTAGTAGTGGTACGTACCATCAGCTGTACGATACAGTATATTTATTGATCGTAATCTCCTTCCAGTTGGAACACGATGTTGCCTGGTAGTTTAACCACAGAAACATATGCTAACATCCTAAGCCCATCATACTCTTCTTCTTTCGACATATGTGGCCTTGTGGAATTAATAAACAGTCATAAAACACGCAATTAGAAATAAGCATTCTAGGTTAGATTTTGGCGCAACTTTTACTTAATTTGGATAGCGAAAACAGATTTTGACAATATGTGCTCTCATATTCCTAGTGTTGCTATTTGAGATACACATATCCGTAGTATTAGAACTTGTATTGGAATAATTTTTAACAAAACTGAGATCGGGTATGTTCAACAAATTCCTTGCAGCAATGTTTAATATCAGCAAAGATTGGATAAAAAGGGCACGTGATACTGTAAAACAATATGTTACCCCAAATTACATCGGTTTTCACCATATTTCACGAGATAACATAATTTAATTTAAACAATATTTATTTAGAAAATAATCAAATAGATAACATAATCAAAGCTCACAACCGACCTCTTGCACAAGCATTGTTTGGAGATTTAAGAAACCAGACCGGTATACTAGTTATTGATGGGACATTTGATTTTCAATTATCTACCAATACGGCAATAGTATGCACAAACACCGCAATTGAGTAAAACCGATGATCTTTGTATTCACTACTGGTTATATAGTTCGAGCAATTGGACCCTACCTATGTAACAGCAAAAACAATGATGCTAATGTACTCAATGCCATTTTAAAGAACAACGTAGAAGAGATACACAATTGGTTAGAGGCCGATGATGTTGTTGTAGTGGTTCGAAGATTGAGAGATGTCTTGGACTTTTAAAAGAATTTGGAATCCAGACAGAGATACCATATTTTCTGAAATGAAACCAAAAGCAGTTTTCAATAGAAAAAGAAAATATTACTCGTCTTGTAACTAAAGTTCGGTAGATAGTTGAATATGTCAATAGAAGAATTAAACAATGAATATTCCTTGACAGAGTTCTTCCAAATATACAAATCCCATACATTGGAGAATACATAAAGTTTGTGAGTGTTCTGTGTAACAGATATCACTGTCCGACGAATACTGGCAGTACTGAAGATGATCATATTCTTGGCGCCAAGATGTTGTTTTTGTCACAAGAAGAAGAAAAGACTGATAGTGGGAGTAATACCTGAAAACCTTGATACAAGAAATGCCATTGGGTGAAATAAGATGCTCTAGAAGCGGTACCAGAATTCCGTCAAATGTCGAAAGATGATATAAGAGACATTACACTAAAGGTATACCAGCTTAACTTAGCAAAAGGTTATACAGGTGAACATCTAGATGAAAAAGCTTAATATGATGTTGCAACAGGAAAAACAATTATTCAATATTGCTTCTCAAGGAGAAATTTATAAAACCAAAATGTGAAATAGTATGTTGTTTTATATTTAATTATTTAAGAGAAAATAAATTGAAAGTTTTCAAATGGAAATTATAACATTTCATCATTCCTTCCAAAATTGTAGATTGCAGATTAATATTGCAATTTAGAGAATTTTTTACGACGTCATAATAGCACGATTAGACGTTATGACGTTGTCTTGTTGGTTTTTTTTTTGTAGCTCTTAGCAGTTTATGTTTTGCAACCGACGAAGACGGTTGTGCCGTGGAAAATGTTTGCAATACTTTGTTTAAATATCTTTATAATCTCCATGAAGAAATATTTTGTTTGATTGTAGATTAATGTTGCAATTTAGACAATGTTTTACGACGTCATAATAGCACGATTAGACGTTAATATACAAGTCTCTAACATTGTTTCCCGTTTATTACAATAATTTCTCAAATCAAGATAGTTAAATTTTCACATTTTAAAGTTCGAGATTTGAGAAATTATCGTAATAAACGGGAAGCAATGTTAGAGATTGTTTCTCTAATGAACCACTAAAAA
Organism: Bathymodiolus septemdierum; assembly: GCA_963383655.1. Taxonomy (NCBI): domain Eukaryota; kingdom Metazoa; phylum Mollusca; class Bivalvia; order Mytilida; family Modiolidae; genus Bathymodiolus; species Bathymodiolus septemdierum. The sequence goes on from OY726525.1 coordinate 67,505,531, forward strand.
TTTGTTTCTTTTGCTCACTAATTTAACAAAATATATGGCCGTTTTTCACTTTCTCAAATCGACGTTCAATGACGTTACTGACGTATACTTCAATTGACGTCACATCCGTTAAGTAATGTTTTTGAAGCAATGATGGAGAAGGGACAAGATTCCAGATGAGGGGTTCTTGATGACGGTACGGATAATTACGGTTAATTAAACGATTTTATTGACACAATGACATTTTGCGAAACGTAACATTTTTACGGGAAAAGTAGCGTGAAATTCTTATCTCACCCACGGGTTGAGACATAATTGCGTAATTGACCAATGAGCGACTGAGAACAAAGTGATTCACACGTTGATTATCGATTTCTTCTCACACGGGTTGAGAAGTGTGAAAATTGAACAAGAATTAGAAAAGACGTTGGTTTTTTTGTATCTCTTAGCAGTTTATGTTTTGCAACTGACGAAGACGGTCGTGCCGTCGAAAATTTTTGCAATACTTTGTTTAAATGTGTTTATAATCTCCATGAAGAAATATTTTGTTTGATTGTAGATTAATATTGCAATTTAGAGAATTTTTTACGACGTCATAATAGCACGGTTAGACGTTATGACGTTGTCTTGTATTTTTTTTGTATCTCTTAGCAGTTTATGTTTTGCAACTGACGAAGACGGTCGTGCCGTCGAAAATTTTTGCAATACTTTGTTTAAATGTGTTTATAATCTCCATGAAGAAATATTTTGTTTGATTGTAGATTAATATTGCAATTTAGAGAATTTTTTACAACGTCATAATAGCACGATTAGACGTTATGACGTTGTCTTGTTGTATTTTTTTTTGTATATCTTAGCAGTTTATGTTTTGCAACTGACGAAGACGGTCGTGCCGTCGAAAATTTTTGCAATACTTTGTTTAAATGTGTTTATAATCTCCATGAAGAAATATTTTGTTTGATTGTAGATTAATATTGCAATTTAGAGAATTTTTTACGACGTCATAATAGCACGGTTAGACGTTATGACGTTGTCTTGTATTTTTTTTGTATCTCTTAGCAGTTTATGTTTTGCAACTGACGAAGACGGTCGTGCCGTCGAAAATTTTTGCAATACTTTGTTTAAATGTGTTTATAATCTCCATGAAGAAATATTTTGTTTGATTGTAGATTAATATTGCAATTTAGAGAATTTTTTACAACGTCTTAATAGCACGATTAGACGTTATGACGTCTTGGGTTTTTTTTTTTGTATCTCTTAGCAGTTTATGCTTTGCAACTGACGAAGACGGTCGTGCCGTCGAAAATTTTTGCAATAATTTGTTTAAATGTGGATCTTGTATTCAGATATAAAATATTCGATAAAAGCTATTGTGATTTAATTATTTTCTAACAATCGTTAGATTTTCAATATATAAGGCAAGGTATATTACACATCAGAGCCAAAAACTTAAAAGGTTGATGTTTACTCATTATTTGTTATGATATGGTGGAAATGAAATAGTTTAAGAAGATTACAAACTTATTTGTAAAATATTTGATTATGAATTATTTTAGTATGATTATGTGGCCAACTTCTCTATATTTATATTATATATATTGCTTCATAAGAAGCTTGGCCTTATGAAGCTGGTTGTAGCAAGCATTTGAATAAAATGTTGTTGTCGTTAAAACAAATAAACAAATAATCAGTTAGAATGAATAGTCGTCATATTTCAAGTAAGACGCAGTTTGTGGATAACATATTCAGAGGCGTCCATAATAGCACGATATTGTAAATGCAGAGCTGGTGCTCGTGTGGTTAGAGCAGGTAGTCACATTGCATCCGTCATATGGGTTTTAGGGTTCTAGAGACATCAAACCACGTCTTCTACTGCAGGAAAAGGTTGGATTCACTACTAGTGAACATTAGCGAGTTATTGTTTAACACCAACTCAGCAATTTTTGAGCTATACTATGCCGAGAAATTTAATAAACAGTTAATTTTCAATGGAATGATGACGAGGTCCGCAAACCAGCTCTTTCTCCTTAATACTGCGTGCATAGTGGAGAAGTAACAAATACCAATTGGATAGTGTTTGGTTTGAACCGATTGGGACTCGAATCTACGATCTACCACACTCGAGGTGACCACGCTAACCAAGTTGTAGTGGTGGAGGAACCGGAGAGAACCACCTAGCCTGGGCAAGCAACTGGTAAACTTTATCACTTGCGGCTACGAGTCGAGTGCACCCTTTTTTGTAATTTAGAAAGCTGGGCGCGAACCCACGTGATATTGGCGATAGGCTTGTAACTCATTGAATGTATTTCCCTCCCACTCCAAATCATTTGGGACTATATGTCTGTGTTTAACCATTGCTCATTATTTTTGTTTCAGGTTCAGTGCCACATAAATTACTGAAAGGGTGTCTTGGAAAACGACCACCAATCATACTGTTTAGAAGTGTTTCACTCCATAGTTAATCAGTTTGCACCAAAGAGCACCCACTTTTTCTATGCAGCAATGCTAGCAGGGTAATTCTTTTCTTTGGATTTCCTATAAGTTTCTATTGAATTGCGCATATATATAGCAGTATACAGTAAATTGTCTCCCATCTGTATTTATGTTCAACATCATGAGATAGCTGCAGTATTGCTGACATGTAAATCAATTAATCACCAATCAATCAATCAATCAATAATTTCATTTTTGTTAGACGTAATTATTTTGCTTATAATATTATTACTGTTTAATCTGTTCTTTAAATTTAAAGTTGTATTTTATACTATTCACAGGTTATCTATAACAGCCATTCATTACAACGAGAACTGTGGAAGACAACAACTTGTGACAGAAAATGGTGATTTATGCTACAATATCAGCTATCCAAAAGCAAAGAAGGGTACCGAAGCAATGGTGAAGCCACGAAAAGGTCCTCAGACTTTTTTCTATTTTCTAGAAGACACATCTCATGTACATGTATATGAATAGATACAATACCCTAACCTTATGTCCGCTACACTCCCTATCTAGTATACGAGATGTTTTCATGCAAACTGGAACCAAAAACAATTGCAACGTATGTTTGTAAAGTGAAAGTTTATTCAAGTAATAATGGGCCCGGGTGGCACAATGAGCTAGGTCGTTGGATCTAACAACTCATACAAGCCTATCACCAATACGGTGTGGATTCGCGCCCAGCTTTGTAAATTACAAAAAAAGTGCACTCGACTCGCAGCCGCAAGTGATATAAATTACCAGTTGCTTGCCCAGGGTCGGTGATTCTCTTTACCACTAAAACTGGTCGTCATGATATAGCTGAAAGTGGCGTTAAACACCAAAATTCAAATTCAAGTAATAACCAATAAACTATATTTTTATTTGGATATTTAATTTTTTTTTTTATTTACAGGTTATGTGACTGATAAAACATGCAGTAATAGAAAGAAGAAAAGTGGAGTGTCCAACAAACTCAAATGCGACCGATGACATCCAGATCATGAACAACCACATTCCACTTCCGTTAACATCAGAATTCGTTCAGTTTTACAAGAGACAATTAATTGAAAGACATCGTTCACGTTTTAATATGTAACAAATTCACAAATCGTAGATGATGTGTTATCCATTGACATTGAATTGTGAATATCACAGATGATGTTTTGTCCATTGACACTGAATAATTTTGAATATATTAAAATTACACTTGTGCATATTTAAATCCACAATATTGTTCCGATTGAAATGTCTGTCTAATTTAACTACACATGCTGGTAAAAAAAAATTGTTGTTTCTTCCAAGATGTCTCCTAATCCACTGTACAAATCTACTGTATGCCATGAATTGATATTTCCTGAAGAAAACAAGTAGAACTATTTTATTACATTATAAAACTAATTTATTATACCTCAGTTATAATTCTACCGGTTCTCCCTAATTGACTTCCATTCCATGCTTATACCAGGGTTTTTCATATGAAAAATCAAGCTTTATGCCAGTATAAGCATGGTAGTGTATGATCTAAGGACTATGACAGTGCTGGTGGAATGAAGATATTCTGTTTATATATGTACAATATGCAAAAAAAACCACACACTTTTAACTCTGCCAACGTCGGTCGGTCCCAAGCCCGGGTGAAAAAGGAGGAGGGTTATGCATTTTGTACGATATTAATTGAATCATAATAAATATATGTATATAATACAATACAGTTTGTGTTTTATCTCACAAATGCAAACAAGTAATAAAGGACATCCTTCAACATGTCACAACGTTTTGTTTGTTTGTTTGTTTAATGGGGTGTGGGTTGGGATCCCACAAACCGGTTTAACACTGCGTTGTATGAGCCTGTTCCAAGTCAGGAATCTGTTTGATAATGGTCCCGTCTCTTACTGTTTTGTGTACATTATTTGAATTTGGGATGTCTTTGTCAAATGAGTGGTAGTTTTATACAAAATTTGTCATTTTTATTAAAGGGATCAATAAGAGCTTGCCGTCGAGTGAGAGTTTATTCACCGCATTGATGACTGGGCAGTGTCCTCTTTTTGTTTTTTTATTGTTGTTGGTTAGGGGTCATCGTCTCATCCTTTTTTCTACTATTTAACGTCACTGCAGCAATCTTTCAGCTATATAAAAAATTCTACAGCTACTTACTCATTTATTGGTTCATTGTCTTCCAATGGTCCCACATTTTCTAAGTACTCCAACATGCTGATATGTAGTACATGTCGGTTCAGACAGTTGGCAACAAATATGTCATGTTCTGTTATGCAGGAAATATCACCGTCTTCCATGTTGATGATCACTGTCGAAATAGCTTGACAACAGATGCATTCTTCTGTTGTATCCATAGTGGAACACGACTCGCAACTAAAATGATTAGAGCAATTGTTAAATAAATTAATGCAGATTACATCTCCAAGTATGTCTTGAAAAAAAAGCTTTGTATGTGCCGAAAAGAAAGTCAGTCATAAAGTAATTTAAAATGCCTGAGCTGTGTAAGGAATTCAACAGTTTACACTTTGCACACGATTGTCATCAAGAATAATGAAACCACACCTTTAAATTTTAAAATATTGTTCACTATTATTTTACCACAGCATATGTATAAACACTGTTGGCAGCCCAAAAGTGCATAGATGACAGTGCGTGCCACTCACGTCCCGGGACTGTACACATTACTTTCTGTTCAGTTTACGTTCTGAATATTGACATTTGCAGAATATAATTTATAAACAACTTCTACCAAGGGCAGAGAACCTGAATAGTACACTGAATCACCTGTGACAATATATTCTATAAATTACAGCGAAATAAATGAGTTACTGTGTAAACAGAAGGTGTCGAGCATGATGACCCCTCCCCCTTTTCTACATGAATAATTGATCCTATTTTCCTTTCATTTACCACTAGTTCAACTCGTATCAGCGAAATGCAAAAAAGAAGAATCATATAATACATTCCTGCAAATAATATAACAAAAAATATTAATTGTATGCGTCTTACCAGGTTGTATTTATCAATCGATCTTGGTTTTGCGAATGTTGGTCAAGGTCAATGTCCGAGTCGGAATCTGAACTTTCTTCGTGGAAAACAACACTGGCAGTGCCCAACAAAGGCTCAAACCGGTACGGACGTATATCAGAAACAGCTTCATCAATGTTCATGTCGCTGTTACTGTGTGCCATAGCAATAAATCGATGCTTTCCTCCGTGTGAATAACTTCCTCGTGTGTTTATCCAGCCATTTTGTTCCAAAAGAACAAGTGACGTCATAATGTCACGTGACCAACTATCTCATTAATATTAATCAGATCGCGTCCCCGGTAACAAAAAAGTGAGAAATTTACTAATTAGTCAAGGATTGTCGGCTTTTTTGCTTTTATTTATTAATTAACCATAAAATAAAACTCGGCTGAACAATAATAAATTTTTTTGTAAAATCGTGTCACTAGTCCTTTAAGTATGAAGGCCACAGTGGGAGAAAAATAGGGAAATTGTTGGATATTGAACCATCCACCATCAATAAAATTTCTGAAGCGCTATAACAAAAGGGGTGATGTTGAAAATAAACATCGGAGCGGGAGACCACGAAAGTGCAATGAGCGAACAGACAGGCAGATTTTACGGTTAGTGAAAACCAACCGCAGTAAGACTTTGCAGGACATTACTGCTATTTTAAATGAGGGAGCCCCAGTTAAAATAAGTCATTCTACCGTCAGGAGACGTTTGTCGTTCTTCGGGTATAAAAGAAGGATTGTAAAAAAGAAAATAATTGTTTCAAATGTGAATCGTTTCAAACGAAGGGCATGGTGCAGGTCAAAGCTACACTGCACGGTTGAAAATTTTTGGAAGGTAATTTTTTCTGACGAGACTCAAATTGGGTTAGGGAAGGGTAGTAAGGTGCATGTATGGCGAAAAAAAAGTGAACAGTGGGCTCCATACTGTCTTGGTGAAGGACGCGATCGGCAACCCAGGGTGGTAGCAAGTGTGATGTTTTGGAGTTGTATAACTCATGAAGGTGTGGGGACTTTTGTACCAGCTGATGGGACAATAAACTCGGAAGGAAAAATATATACAAATCTTGGACGATAACTTGTGGCCTGTCGCTGCAAAACATTTTCCACAAAACCCATGGATTTTTTAAGATGATAATGCTACCCCCCCATCGTTCCAGATTTACCACTCGGTGGAAGCAGGAAAATAATTCACCGGTAATGACATGGCCAGCACAAAGACCCGATATTAACATTATTGAAAATTTTTGGAGATACTTAACATCAGACTACAAAGACGTGCGCATCTCATACGATCAAAGAATGACCTCATTGACACTGCCACTTCAATCTGGACATCCACAACTCCAACCTTTATAAAATCGTTATATTCGTCTATTCCAAAACGAATTCGGAATGCGTTGAGAGTGAATGGTGCTATAACAAAATCTTAAGGTAAAAAGGTTGTAAACAATTACAGTTTAATTTTGTCGAGTTCTGAAATTGTGAAATCGCAGCAGCCATTTTGAGGAAAAACTTTTGAGCACCGACTGTAATACATCATTATGTTCTATTTCGTGAACTCAGACGGACATATAACAGTACCTAGTCATAAGTCTTGATACATTGCCAATAACCAGTGACATGCTTATAATCTTGCCTACAATTGCGCTAATGTGCTAGCAGTGATACGGGGGAACGTCTCAAAGACACAATTTAAAGAAACAACATGTCATTTACTCGCCTTTCAGGAATACTGAGAGTAAATTTGTGCGAATTCCAAATGATTCCTAACCATTCCATACTTTTAACAGGTTTAAAAATAGATTTATCATAATTCAACAAAAATCCTGCATCTAACAGAGACTGTCTGACAAAACTTGAATCTTTGATACATTGTTCTTCGTCAGTATTCATTCCGTCATCAAGATACAAAACAATTTTAACGGAATTTTCTCTCCAATATTTAACCATCGGCCTTAAACATTTAGTGAAAATATATGGGCCCGTAGAAATACCAAAGACCAAAACTGTAAAACAGTAAAATTTACCTTTCCACATAAATCCTAAATATGTATGTTGCTGAGGGAAAATATCCAGGTGAAAATAACCTGACTTTAGGTCAAACTTAAACATAAACGCATCTCTTTCAAAATATTGCACAGCAATTTTCCAATCCTCAAACTTATCCTTCTCTTTTTTGATAGACAAGTTTAATATACTCAGATCAAGGATCAATCTTTTCTTACCCGATTTATGGGTGGCTACACTGAGAGGATTCACGATGTATGGTTAAAAAGGAACTTCAATTGCACAACCAGAAAAAATAACTTCATTAACAGCTTGAACAAATTCGTCATTTTTCATTACAGATCTATTGTCTCCAAAACAAAATTATTAGCCCCAATTTTTTCCCAAAATTTAATATTTTTGGCTAATCTTCCTTTAACACCATGGCAAGATGCCACATCTGAATTTTTCATTTCAAAATAATGTAATTGTTGTAAAAATACTTCTATATCAGAATTTAAATCATTTCCCCAATCACACCCAGATATACAATGTAAATACTTATCATTAACAGTCTTGTCGTTGATTTTTTCACTATTTCTGGATGGAACTGGCGCTGTTGATCTGTTGATGCATCTTGAGTAGTGGGCATTCTCGTCTCCAGTGTCCCGTCTGTCCGCAGGCATGACACGTCCCACAGAGCCGTCCGTTGCCGGCACGAAAAGGCAGCCTATCCTGACGGTTATAATTACTAGAGTAATAAGGATTAGGAGCTGTTTCCATTGCGGTAGGCTTTGCCGAAGCCTTGTACGGGTGTGCTCTGTTACGCGACTTTTCCTTAATGATCCTGACTGCTCTAGCGTCTGCTTGACGGATTTTCTTCTCATCCTCGGAGTCGGAGGCAATGACATTCTATTCATATTCTCTAACAGTGGTCCAACCTCCAGTAGAAGTATCAGCAATGCGTATTAGTTTATTGCGTCCTTTCACTTTTTCCACCAAATTTGAAATAAGTTGAATTACGTGAGACTCGGAAAGCGGAACGAATTTCAAAAGTTTATTAAGCTCAGAAACGATTTCTTCATTAAATTTATGTTGAATTTTGTTCCCTTCGTGTTTGAATTTTAGGAACACGTCCTCCTTTAGCTTTTTGGTGAGAGAATCCTGCTCCTGAACTAATTCGGATTTAAATCACCGAGCTTATTATCGAAATAAACTTTGAATAATTGAAAAGTATCCACCAAATCGATACTTTCTTTTTCTTCTTGTAGCGTTTGGCAAACTATCTTCTCTGGGGTGAGAAATTTCGGCTCTATCACCGGGACTACCAGGTTCGGACATAATCAAGACGTCTTTGTTGTACTGAATGCTAACCTCGAATGACTTAAATCCAGCAATAGATTTACCACCTAAACTTATTTTCTTTCCCGCTCTAGCACGGGCTAGACATGAACAAACTTTCACCTATACACCCATGTCGTATCATATTTGAATGAACCCTTCTTAACCATATACAAACAACACATGTGACAATATATAAATAAATACACGTGCTTGACATAAACAAAAGCACGTTTTTAAATCCTACTATAAACATACGACGGTAACTTTTATAAAAACATATACTCTAATCTTGAACTTTATACATATTATATTTTAATCGGGTGTCCCTATCTGCGGAAAATGAAAAACCGGAAAGAAAAACAAAAGAGTACATTTTACCTTGTAACTTCTAAACGACATAAGATATCTTAACAATTTAAACTGAGTTGGAAAGATAATAAACAGATATAATTAGTGATGTAAAATATTTTAAAAATAATTTAACAAAAAGGTCAATATGATATCCGGAAAAAATAAATCGTCAACTTCGGTACTGAAAATGTTCAACTTTGAACTCTTGTCATAGGAATATGTTATTAAACGTGCAAAATCAATTGATGTATTTCTAAAGAGAATTATATAATAAATATTCTGATACCAATTTTATTATAGTTAGATATAAAGAAACTTGAAAAATCGTGGCCGGAAAGGAACTCGGTAGTGAAATTTTTAACACCATTTTTCGTCTTTGATCTCAAATTTCACAAATATTACATTTACCGGTCAAAAATGATTATGTATTTCTAAAGAAAATTATGTAAGGAATATTTTGATACCATGTTTACAATAGTTAGATATAAATAAATTTGAAAAATCGTGGCCGGAAAGAACGTTGGTAGTAAAAATTTGAACTTCCTTTTTCGTCTTTGATCTCAAATTCCACAAATATCACATTTACCGGTCAAAAATTAATTACATATTATAAAGAAAATTATATAAGGAATATTGTGATACCAATCTTATAATAATTAGTCATACATAAATTTGAAAAATCGTCGCCGGAAAGAACTTTTGTAGTGAAACTTTGAACAACATTTTTCGTCTTTAATCTCAAATTCCACAAAAATCACATTTATCGGTCAAACATGATTTATATATTTCTACATAAGTCTTTACACATATATTTCCGCAGATCGGTTTAACTAAACGGTCATCTTACACAATTTGATTTCAAATGAGATGTTGAATGACGTCATGTCTAAACCCCGATTACTTAATCCTCATCTTTATACAAAACAAACAATGTAATCAGCTGGGAAATTTCACTGATCAGTCAATTGTCACTTTCTCTTCGAAGTGTGCATATCGTATAACATAGTCTTGTCATTTTGATGATTCAGATTGTTTCTGAAAGGCAGTTTGTTATATATCTGTATATATTATATACATTATTTTTTCATATAAATGACATTTTGAATTTCAAAGTGTCAAGCAGGAAAGTGTTGTGCTATTGTGTATTCAACAAACAACGTTCATAGGTAGGGAGGTCAACCCAAAAATGAAGTTTATGGAAATCAACCATTTACAAATTAAATTGGAAGATCACCAAAAAAGAGGAATTTTGGCCTAATTTTTTTTTAAATCGGTTGAGTTGTTCAAAAGTTATGACCATTTTTAGGAGCCATAAAACGACAAATTTCTGGTTTTGTGAAAAAAGTCAAAAAAAATGGCATTTTTGCATCAAAATAACTTGTTTTCAATACCTGCTAGGTATAAATGGTTTCTTCTAATATACTAAGTCCTCCTTTGGCTTCACAATAATACATTGAGCATGCATGTAGGTCTCCACATAAAAAAAATGCCAAATTGATGAAAAGCTTGAAAAATGCGCTTGGACTTCATTTATGTGTCGGCACATTCCTTGTCTGGAGTACCAAGTTTGGGGTAGAATATCTGCTGGAAAAATTAATGTATAAGGTCCAAACTGTCATAACATGCTACAAACTGCCCATTCTTTAGAAAATAATGCTAAGGATCATTAATATTGTACTATTTTCCATTTTATTAAGATATAAAATCCCTAGAATTTCTTTAGCAATTTTTTTTAGAAAAATGTGTATATTTCGTCATAAAAGATTTTAAAAAAATGCTAAAATTTTTTCAAATACTAAGTTATGTAGGAAAATGAGCATTTTAACAGTTAATATGCATAATTTTAATGGAAAAAATTGTTCAAGGTCTGTAGCTCCATAAATATATTTTTCATTTCTCTATATTTTCAGCGACACCAAGGTTAAAAATATAAGATTACACAGCAAAACTAAAATTTCTAATGTTCCTACTGTTACTTTTTTTAAAAGTAACCTCATTATGCTTCAATCAGTGTATTTCTTATTACTTTTAGTGTAAAGACTACCAATTTATACATTGAACAGGCAATTTTTCTTAGTTCGGCGAATATTTTGGATAATTCCTGAAAATAAGACACTTTTGGTAATAGGCGAGTGTTAAAAGTCTAAATATACAAGTATTTGGTATCATTTTGTTCCTACAAATATATACTATAAGAAAAAGTATACTATCTAACTTAATACCTTTACTGCTATGAACTCTGGTTTAGTTTATTAGCCCTCCACCATTTAATTTATTGAGAAAATATTTGAATTATCTCCCCTTTTTTCATCGAAAAGTCATATTTGGACTATAGAAAATATCTCTCATATAATTTAGAAGACAGACTACAGTTATTATACATTTAAAACAGTTTATTACCATTATAGAACTGTCTGTTTTCCATTTATTCCTATAAAAAAGCCTTTAAATAGGACAAATTTGACTACTATAGGCAACCATTTCATTGCATTAAAAGATGCACACCTTTACATATATAATATTTATCAATAAAATGTTTGCAGCTATTCATGCAATTGACAACTGTTTACAATCAAAATCTCATAACCCTCTGTATCTTTCCTTTCTATATGTTTTTCAAGCATGTTTTATTTAAAATAAATTGAGTTGAATATCTGTTCATGACCGATATGTCCGAAGTGAAGTCGCGATGTCCGAAGTGAAGTCGTTTCGATTTCTATTAAATTTGTTATGGGAATTTTGTAATCTGCATATATAGAAAATAATAAGCAATCATTAATAAGAAGCATCAAATTTTATTGATATAAAAGATGTTATTTTGGTGACCCTTCAAGACGACGCCTGTAAAACAATATTCAAAAGATTTAAATACAGAAATTATCAATGTAAATATACCAATTTTTCAGAAATATATTGAGGGGCCCGGGTGTCTCAATGGGTTAGGTCGTTGTATCTAACAGCTCATACAAGCCTATCACCAATACGGTGTGGGTTCGCTCCCAGCTTTGTACATTACAAAAAAAGGTGCACTCGACTCACAGCTGCAAGTGATAAAGTTTACCAGTTGCTTGCCCAAAGTCTGTGGTTGTCTCTGAGTACTCTGGCTGCCTCCACCACTATATAGCTGCAATGTTGCTGAAAGTGGCATTAAACACCAAAAAATTCCCCCAAAAAATCAGAAATATGTTGTGTGCAGCAATAATAATGTGTTTAGAATAAAACATGCATTTTGAACATAAATAACTGTATGCCTTCATAACTGTTTTGTCACACCATACAAGTGCGGAAACAGTACTTATGGCAAATTATTGTAATTAACATACCACAGATATATACAAATGATATATATATCATACGGATGTTAATAATGTATGATGGAGAGAATCATCTGAAATTAAAGAAAATCTGGACCTGAAAAAAATGAAAACAACTGCTGATTAATTATCACTGGGGTAAAGCTGATGACTGTAACTGCAAATATGGTCATCCCAAGATGGCGGACGTGGAATCGGGTAAGAATCTTTTTTGTCGATTAAATTGTTTCTATAATGTATTCTAAATGGCACATGCATTGGTACGATAGTAATCTATGAACTTATCACAAGGATATGAAAAATTACTGAGATTATGGTCATCTTTCAAAACAATTATGATGAGTTACGGTCATCTTGGGATGACCGTAATTGCAGTTATGGTCATCAGCTTTACCCCAGTGAATTATGGCCTGCAAAAGAAATACAACCTACAAGAAATATAAAAACCACTAAAATATCCTACAAAAGAAGCCTGACATCACCATTATTGTAATCTTCCAACAAAGGTTCCTCAAAAACGTTGTTTGGTTCTTCATCCTCATCCTCATCAATGCAGTCATCATCGTCATCAATCTCGTAGTCATAGATGATGGTACACAGGTCTGTCGCAACATCATAGCTGGATACTTTGCCTGTATACCAAATCACCTCTCCATCATCTTCTCTGCGAAACCTATGATCGACACGTCTACCTACAATAAATTCTGAATCCAATGGAACAATCCTCAACTCCCCATTCTCCATGTCGTCCAGTAATGGGAAGTTATAGGTCTCGCTCTCTCCATCATAAACTAATGAATACATATACTTACCTCGTCGTACCTTTAGCCCTGTTACAATACCATAATACCATTTGGTAGATCCATCTGGTTCATCCAGGAGATGCTGAACTCGCTTACCAATCAAATCTTCAGGGTCTGGTGTTTCAGGAACAACTGTACTTGCAGAACCTCCAGCAGTCTTCTGTCGCTTTGTAGACTTGGAACGTTTCTGCCTTTCTGCCTCTGCTAACTTTTGGAATTTGGCCTTCTCTTCCTGTAAGCATACACTAGAAATAGGATTACTGGTGGTACTTACCTCGTTACTTGCAATTGGTCTTGCTTCTTCTCCATTCCGTATAACACACTTCAAATTGGCGGAAAGTTTCTCAGCACTCAGATACTTACCTTGTGACATTATATTCATTATTTTACATGTATTTTGAGTTCCCAAATCATGACGACGAAACATTATCTGTACCTGCAGTGTTTTTACCTTTTTGTCACCTGAGAGAGCCTTTACTTTCCTGTCTACTTCATCTGGTGTTTTCCAAAGCCCTCCAATCTCTTGCAGTTTTTCCGTCAGTTCCTCCTTTTTCGCCCTCTCACGTTGTTCCTTTGCCTCCTTTTCTCTTTTCGATACAAGGTCTGCTTGTCTCTGCTGACGGATGGAAGCCACTCTCTCAATATACATCTGCCTCTGCTCTCTGGCATCTTTCAGAACCTAAAATGGGAATTATACTTTATGACTTTTATAAGGTTTACAACTTAAATATGAAAAGATATATATATTCAATTTGTGTAATGCTACATTTATTTCATGTCACAATGTTTTTACTGTATGATAAGTACATGTGTATTTGTTTGAGATGGAATCTGTTTATATCACAATATCACAAACATGTCAATTAGGCTGCATCCAAATAACATAAACTACAATGAGAAACAATAAAATTAATACATACAATCAAACATTCAATCTACAGTAAAATATTTTTGTTCATTGCTATAACACAATTAAATAGCAATAAGTAATAGTTTATTCAAATAAAAAAAAATGTAATAAATTGAAATTCAAATAATTATTTAAAGGCATGTATTCCAGTTTTCCAGAAATGAAGTTAAGTGTCCAACTCGATTACTGAATAAAGTAGACAAATAAATACACGGTATCAGATAATTTTGTGTTTAAATTGTTTGTTGATACAATAAATGGAAATGAATCTAATTTTTTCTTATTGTTTGTTTATGTCTGTATTGTTGTTGAAGATCCATTTATAACGAAATGAGTTGATTCCATTCAATGGATTAAACCTGCCAGAGGAGGTTATTTGTTTTCATATCGTTGTTTGTTTGATGGTGTTTAACGCCACTTTCAACAATATTTCAGTTATCGTGGACCCGGAGAAAACCACTTTATCACATAATGTTGTTACAACTCGCTCTGCTCGAGATTCGAATTCACGACATCACTGGTGGTAGGTAGTGATTACCATACGATCACGGCCACAACGGTCCCGTTCATTTTCATGATATTGGTGGAAGTGTTGAAAATCACTTTAATAAATGTTTTGTTCATACTAAATATCCTATAGCTTATGTGTGGTGTACTTTACCTTCTCACAATGGGCAGAATCTAAGTTGTTCAACCAGGTGGCAGTGTGATTCTGTGTCCACATGGTGATCCCTTCGATGGCATTGGTAGTGGCTCGTGGCATTACTCTGATCAAGTTGTCTAACTGTCCAGATATTCTCTCTGGTCCAATGTTCGTCTTCGGTACGGTAGCGGATTCTGCAAGGAGATCGGAGGACCAATTGGTGAAATACTAACCACCCTCCAAATGGTCCTTTAACTGTCTGCTGCACACAATCTGAAAGGATGAAAATAAAAGTTCTAATATTTGACAAGTGAGGTCATCTAATTCTACTGAAGGATTTACCAGACATTCATATACTTTATCCTTCTTTACTGCTTCCTCTCCAAACAACAATTCTTCTCCTTTCAACAAATCAGATGCATCAGTGGACAGTCTTTTGAAAGCACTGTACAGCTGTTGGTAGACAGGTGACAACTCGCTGACATGGCCCTCCTTTTCCAAAAACCTCCACATGGGCCCAGTTACCATTTTCGATATGATTCCTAAAGCACGTGCACCTGCTTGGAAGGCTAAAATATTTAGATCAGAATTAATAGCGGCAAAGAGCTCATTATCTGTTTTATGTTCTTCAGCAAATGACAGAAGATCATGAAGCAGATAATAAACTCCAGCCGAGTTATGAAATAACATATTAAATCTATTACCTTTGAATGAAGCAAGAGGTACATCCTTCACCTGTCCTTGGGCGTGTAGAAATTCCCTGAATTCAACTGGCTTTCCAGACTTCTCACAACCACGATCCTGAACTGCTTTGCAGACTGTCCTTACCATTCGAGTTGTTCCAGCTTCTCCTGACTTGCTGTATCCTCCTGGAAGTGATGGGGCACCAACCTTCTGACCAGAATGAACAAGGCCCTCCCACAAAGACAGTCTTGTTCGCCTGCTCAGAGAGTCCTACAAGAAAATGAAGTCCCCAAAAAAATAATTAATAGAAGCATACCTCTCCTTCTGATTGTCTGCCAAAGTTTCCCAATTACCAATTATGTGTGGCAAGGCCTTCTCTCTCCATTCCGACAAAAGGGTTACAAACTTCTTGTTGACACTGGCCTGGTCGCTAATGGTGTTCTTTATCTTTGCTGCTATACTTCTCATCTCTGCATTCTCATCACCTGTTATCTCCCTAACTATTCCCTCAAGTAGTTTCTGGTAGGCTTCAGCATCACCACAAGCCATATCACGCATTCCCATACGCATAGTTTTACCTGAAAGGGAAATAGAAATCGCTCCATAATGTTTACCAAACTTAGTTGTGCCATCTGGCCCTACAGTTAAATTACCTTCTGCGGAATGTATTTCTTCCTTCAGGTGAGAAAGAGCCACACTTCGTGCCTCCAACAGCATATACTTTGCAAAAGTTGAACCAGGAAGTCGTTGTGGTAAAACGCCTGCCATTTGCCCCATTACTGTCTTGATGATCTTCTGGACGTTCTTTGCACCAACTCTCATACACATAAGCTCCATGTAAGCTTCTCTGACCGTGTCTGTGTAGCGGCCATCTTCGAAGGTGACAACATCTGTCTGCTTCAGGAAGCCTTCCGTCTGTTCCTTGCAATCTGCATACTGTCCCTGCCAAAATTCTACCTCATCCTGCAATTCTCCAATTTTTCTAGAAAATAAATAAGAAAATACATTAGTTTTCCCCACCCCCTTATACCTTACCTGCTCCTTTAAATTTCTCTTCTCACGTTCAAGGTCTGCGATGGTTGTACTCATCTTCTGGGTTTGCTGCTCAAAATTGTCGACATCCATCTGCTGTTGACTCACAAGTTCACTTTTCTCCCTTCTTACCTTTATAGTCTCTTTTTTGTAGTGATCTCTCAATCTTCTTGCTGCCTTGAGTTGCCCAGTTTTCTCATCTAGCCTGATCTGCATACCTACTATCTCTTGGCGGTGCTGTTCTATCATCTCCGCTCGTTCCTGCCTGTTACGCTCCAAATCGGTCTCCAAAATCATCTTACCACTGGTTACTTCTAACTGCAATAAGCCCAAAGAATTTGTGAGTGATTCAACCACCCCCCTTACCTCTACTGGTATACCTACCACACCTACCTTTATATCAAAGGATCTTAATCTTTCATCATCTGCTTTCTTTCCTGGAAGATCTGCAATACCAAAGATCTCTGCTTTCACCTGCTTAAGCTGCTCAAACTGCTTATTTCTCTTAAGCTTCACCATCTTTTCAGCATCTCGTCTTACCTTTGAGAACAAGCTGCATTGTTCAGTAGTTATCATCTGGTTAATCTGGAAAATAGCTCTTATAGTTTCATAAAACTTATTAATACAGTTACCACCAAAGTACTTACCTGCATAACGATATATTTCTACCATTAGACCCCGGGTCATCAAGGATGTTGGTATTCCTCTAACACCTCCACTTACGATCAGCTCAACTTCTGATATCCCAACAGCTTTACACTCTGGTAGGTACTCCAGTTCTTCCTTCTTCTTTGCATCGGGATAGAGCAGCATACAAACCTGAAGATCTAAACTAAAATCTACCTTCTCAAGGTAGTCATTAAGAAATGTGTAGACAGGAAGAGAAGCTTCGCTGTCTACCATACTTACCAACTGCTGAATTTCTGGCAACATCTCGGGCACATCACCGGTCACTCGTCCTTTTACAAACCTTACAATACTCTTCATACAAGCTGAAAAAAATATTTAAACTAAACAAAAATAGTTGAAAAAAACGCACTAGTTAATTGCATAATACATTAGTACATTTCATAGATTCTGCTTATTCAAAATCAAAATGATAATTTTTAAATGCATTATATAGATGATTATTAAATGGCTATCAATAACCCATATAGATGATCAATTATATATATATACAGCCAATAACTTTTAAAAGTGTATCAGTAGTGCATATTAAATCTTTGTAAATATGCAATGAGGTTTGATTCTATTACTTCTTAAATGCAATAATGTGAAAACATTATAGAAATAATAATTCATAATATAGATAACAAAAATAAATAAAAAAAAGTCATAACTACTTACCATCAACAAAAAATTCTTTAAAATGGTTTTAAATCAAGATAAAACAAACTAAAAAAGAAATAAAAATAAACTATAACTTATAAGTAAATATTTGAAACACAGGGAAAAAATACATGACATTTCTAAATACTTTTTTTTTAAATGAAATTAAGAAACAAAGAAAACAAAAACTTATTAAACATGTGGGGTATTTTCTTTTTAAATAAAAAGTTCTTTGTTTACTGATACAAGTTTGTGAAAACCAAAATACATTGAATATTTTGTTATTCATGTATTCAATTTTCCATAATATTATAACCAAATTTATGAACCATTTGAGTTTTATTTAAATTAAACTTTTATTATGAGAAGAACCCCCCCCCGAGTGGAGTGGGAAGAATTTAATGAGTGAGAAGAATGCCTCCCCCCTTTTTTCCTATTGCATTGGCCTGAAACTGAATGAAAAAAACAATAAAACTAATCAGAAAACTTCCAGAATGATTAAAATAATTGCAATGAAAGTGTTCCTGTTGAAATTTTGTTAATTTTCCAAACAAACAAAAATAGAAATATTTTACAAACAGTCTCCCCCTTTTTACTTAAAGTCTATATGGAAAACAACAGAGGATATCGAAACAGCCCCATATATTTTAATATATAATGCCCGATGAGTTCCGAACGGATATCACTACGTCATGCTTCCTTCTCATTGGTTAAACTTGTTTACTGGTTGCGAGAATTTATTATTTTACACCCAAAATTCCTAAATTCATCGTTGTTCGGTCTAGAATAAAAATTCTTGAAATAACATATATATATATTTTAATATAGGAACAGAAAAAATTATATTTAGTCAAATTTGACTTGCTAAATATTTTTTTCATTCATTTTCTTTTCTCCGATATAACCGTGAAATGAACCGGCTAACAAGGGACATTTCTTTTTTGGACAATAGCTATATTTTAGAAGTTCTTTTGTTACTTACCGTGCGTAATTAGCCTCCGTGGCCTTGGTCCATCGTTGTTAGTCTGTCCATTCGTCAGTTGGAGAAAATACTCGTTTGTAAATTCCATTTTGATAAGCGGTGTGAAAAATTCTGTCTTGTCAAGATGGAAGAAGATTTACATCCGGGGCGCGACATTCGCAACGTTCGATAACTCTTCCCGTTACATTCCGGTGACAAAGTCAGAAAATGTGGCCCAAATATCCAATGATAACCGGGAGCTAATGTTGTTTATTCGTTGAAACCTTGGCGACATGTCTTTAGAGGAAGGTCCAGATTATTGATATTTGACCCCCAATGTTTTTCGGAAGTGCGGTAAGGGAGTTTAAAAATACCGTTTTGTAAATTTTTATATTTTACGTTACGATTTCGATTGTTTTTAATTTTTGGCAGTCGGATTGGTAAAATTGAAGACTTTCTGCAAATTTTAAGCCATGCATGAAGAATATTGATCCAGGGATAGCTCCCGGAATTATTTTTGAAAATGGATTGTTCGTTGACACATAAATCAACATAGCGTCCGATTTTCTCGAAACGACTTCACTTTGGACGTTTAGTAGTAGTACCCAATCATATTTTTAATACTTATAGCTACCGAATTAATAAAGTTCTAGTTTTCAAATTTTATCTGATATATTTTTTTTCACGAAATAATCAATTTTAGGTGTTTTTCTAATGAAATGAAAAAGGTGAAAAATCGTTTTTTTTTACTCTGACAGAAAATGATAACGTTATTTGCGACTACGTTTGACCTCCCTATCATAGGTTGTGAAATTTGATGACATCAATAAAATGTTGACACCTTTGGGATTTTATTGTTCACAAATGCACACGTGCATTATCATTTTGGACAATTCATAGTCCTCATGTAAATATTTCTTTATTGTTGTAATTAATAATTATAATAATGCTTTATTTGCATAATAATACACCCATGTGGGTCAAGCAAATACAAATACAAACAAACAAAACATAGAAAACATAAAAAATTTCAATTTGATCATAATATAGAATACACAAAATAAATCCTATTAATTAATATTATATTTTTCACATGTCACACCTTTGACCGACAAGAACCTCATTTTTGCAGGTAATATAGTGCTAGTTTTTAATCTAATCCCTCATTGTAGTGCTTGTACACTCTTATCTTTATCTATAAGGGAAATATTGGTAGTGCTTATAAATATATCCATTTACCCTACCCATTACATCTTTTTGTGGTTGAAAATTTTTCAATCCTATCCATTAGTGCGTATATTGTTCAGTCAATTTTTGTGATATATATCTATGTAGTCAGAAAGCTTTAGTTTGTTATTTTTATTTCTGATATCTGCCATGGACAATAATTTAGTCACACCTTGTTCCACAACAAGGGGCTTTTATTGTTCAAGGCAGAAAGGGGAAATATTGTGTCACTTTATTCCCCAAAGAAAAATGTCAATGTGAAGCAACATCTACATGCTATCACATCTTAGCGGCAAAAAAAAAAGAACCAGTGCAAACAAATATACGGGCTTTATCAAAAACAGCAAAAAGAAAATTGACAAAAAATCAGGGAGAAAACAACCAAGAGCAAATGATTATGATGTTCAACAATTTCAAATATTCCTTGTAATTTAATTTTTACAGCAAAATTTAATGATTCCTCGATGTTAATTACGATTATTTCGTGTGACTATTTGAATTTGTCGTTGGCGGATGAACACGTTGGTGACGTCACAATACCAACTAAGGTTATCGAGTATAACCAAAAATGTTTCCAGGCGGATTAGCCGATCAAATTGAAATATTCAAATCAAATTAAATTATTCCCCTTTATCCAACTTTTAATTTCTTACCTGTAGGATTGTTTATTTAACATTAATTAGGTGTTTATTTGACTGAAATACTTGATAATTTGGGGAAAAAGTTATAATTTGTATGTAGATAAATGTCAAGTTTTGAAAACTTTCTATTTATGCAAAGTGAGTTTTAGGATAAGTTTAAAGTGGAATGTAAAAAGATATGTTTAACTTCAATTTTACATGCACATTGTAATAATTAGCTGATATAATATATCATTAAACCTTATTTATTGATGAAAAGATTGCTATTCATGCAACAAACATGATGACCATCAATAAAATCTTCCAAGCTTGCCTCTGTTCTTTCTCAATAATTTAATTAAACAGTGATCAATTAAATTCTGAAAATGAACTTAGCTTCCCCAAGTTTATCTCTGTTTTAGGTCGTTTTTTTAAGGATTTACCCTATTTATTGTCATGGCCAGAAGAGAAAAATGATGCAGGTAACTAATTCCTCTCCTAAGTTGCACACTTGACATGTACAGAGAAAACAATTCAATTGAGGATCTTTTAACTTTGCACACTTTTTTTTTACCATTTCATGAGAATGCTATCAATTGTAAAAGGCAGGAGGAAAAAGATAAAAAAAATCCTGTCAATAAAGGTACATTAATGTAGCGCGCTAGGGGTGGTAAAATTAGCGGTTGACCCCTTTGGTATCTTCAAACTTCTCTTTTAAAGTGCTCCTGAGTATCTGTCTAACCCAGGGTCACTTAAGTTCCTTCGCACAAATAAATTATTCAGAAAGGTTAATGATTTTTTATCTACATAAATAATCATATTTCATTTACAAACTGTCAAATTACACACTGCAGTTGAGACAATAAAACTATCTAGTGTCAACAATAGTGAATATCAACTAGAATTATTACTGGATACTTATAATAAAAATTTCCTAACTTCCAAAAATAAGATTAGTTTATAAAGCAAATTCAACTGTCAGTGTCCACAAATGTGGCTATTGGACAGTTTACTTTAATAATTGACAAACTATCCACTTAATTTATCCAAACATTCCTACTGAGATCAATGACTTGAAGTCATATTAAAAGAATAATTGATGCATTAAATGAACATATTTACATCAGAATTGGAATATGGTATTTCCAGGTAATTCGAAATAAAATAATGATAGTTCCCAATTAAAATCTGAGATACTATCTACCTTAGATGATTAACAATGCTGGATAACAATTTAGCAATGTTATGTATAGCTACTTATGCTACACATGTGAACAATGATGTTTCTAAACATGTATTATTTGATTAGTTGAATAACAATTTAGCAATGTTCTGTATAGCTACCTATGCTACACAGGTGAACAATAACTTTCTAAACATATTATTTGATTAGTTGAATACCAATTTAGCAATGTTCTGTATAGCTACCTATGCTACACAGGTGAACAATGACGTTTCTAAACATATATTTTTTGATTAGTTGAATAACAATTTAGCAATGTTCTGTATTGCTACTTATGCTACACATGTGAACAATGATGTTTCTAAACATATATTATTTGATTAGTTGAATAACAATTTAACCAGATCCTGTATTGACAACCTAAGCCAATAATATGGATCTGAGGTTAAAAATGATTATGTTGGGACATGCTAATATATTTGGTTATGTCCTGTATTATCAACATATGCTAATAATGTGGACCTAAGACTTCTAAAATTAATTTGGTATGTTAGATTAAATTATCTTCTGGTAACTGGAAAAACTATTTAAAACATGAAGTTCTTATATAAAACTATACCCATTTATCAACCTTTTAAGAATATTGGTGTAGAAGAATCATAAATATTACTTATGTTGAACTGTAGCTGGATTTCTAAATTTATTTAGAAATATGTGCACAGTAATAAAATTTAACTCCTATTCTATTTTAAGCTCAAACATTATTAAAAAAAAAAAAAACCCAAAGAAATATTGTTTTAAGCTCTAAAATTATTTACCATTCTTGAATTTTACTTTTACAAATTTGTCCTTAATGCAAAGAAAATTAATAACAGAGTCCAAACGACTGCATGTCTCAAAAATTAGCAGAACTCTGACGTCATTTCGAGCGTCGCTGCTTTTATACTGACGTTTCACGCGACCGTGCGATTTTGGGGCAATTTCTATGCGATCAAACAGCACGCATATAAAAAAAATGATAAATGACCAATCACCAAAAATCGGCGATTTACTTTACAAATGTCCTAATAATGAATTTTTAAATTAGATTTTAACACAAATTTATTGCATTATAAATAAAAACAAAATTTACTCATACTTTGAATACGAAAAATAACATTACTATAAAAATTCTAAAAGTATCGACCAATGAAATCGTTTGTTACTCATTACTTCGTTTTATCGAAAGATGGCACACCACGAAGAAACGTGTGTGGATTATGTAGTGGCAAATGCCAAAAATGTCGTATTTAAGCCAATTATTATGGTTGAAATTACTGATCCTCGGATTCTACAACATTTAGAGAATTGAACATATAAGTAAGTCATGTTGCCATGCGAAAATAACGATGTAAACAGGTTGAGTTGTACATTGACACTTCACGGGGAACATGTCAAAGTTTTAAAAACATTAATAAAAAAATACAACATAGTTTATAAATTACAATAATTATTGGAATCTGTTCATAGTTCCGCAATCAATCGGTTACAACATAATATATTTATATTTCAGCATAGATAACAAAATCCCGTAATAAATAAAAGCAACATTATAAGTCGAACCAATTAACAATAATATTCATGAATACAACAACACAACAGTCAACATTCAGTTTGTTTCAATACCCCTCTCTTTCACATTTGTGTCCCCACAAATAGATAAAATGACTTAATCTTTGATCAAAAATCAATAAATTGGGACGATAATAGAAAATGTAATCTATTAGTAGCAGTACGTAAAAAAAATAAAAAAAATGACACAAATTTGGTTAGAAGAAACTAAAAAAAATATCAAGAAACCCCATACTACAAACCATTCAGCAGCTAGTTCAAACCAATATGAAATTTTTCTGTAGATGCTAGCTAATTTACCTTTCCTACTCTTAGTTTAAGTTATGGTATATTAAATTTGAATGTAATAACAACAAAATTTCAATTAAAAAGTTTTGATCAAAGCTAGTCATCATAAAAAAAAAGTTATTTTGATATAAAAAAAAATACTTGCAATACCAAATGTTTCTGGGTTTTTTTTACTAGTACCAATTGTTGTCATATAATGTATGTAATTTAAAATGAATGTTTTATAAATTAACAATAAAATTTCCAAAAATGTTCATTAAAAGAGAATGTTTATTTCCTGGTTCTGTTGTTGGCTGGTCCTCTGGGTCTTCTCATTGGTGACCTTGATATAACACGCTGAACTCTAGATGGTACTCTATAAGATGGTGGTGACGAAAGCTTCTGGATCTCATCTGCCTGCTTTCTTACTACCGAACGCAGACCAGTTACTTGTGTCGTTAAATTTACCAGTTCCTTTCTAGTTTCCTGTTGTTCCTTAATCAAACTTTCATGATGTCTTATAAATAATTCCTTCATTTCATCTAATCACTTTGTGAAAAAAGAAAGTGGAATGATATCCTTAGTAGAAGTAGATGATGCGGAAGACGATGAAGTTGGTGGCTTTGGTTTAGGTTCTTCTTTCTTTAGTGGAATCATTTCCCACTAGTGATGGGTGTACGATAGGAGAGGGAGGCACCTCTGGTGTTGATTCTATTGCAAACTCCATTGCCGATTCTATGTCTACCTCCCTCTGTAATATTCTCCTTATAGGGGTTGACAGTGGCGAACTTAATATAAGTGGTGTCGATGGTGGTGTTTCAGTTGTTGGTCCTGTAAGATAATCCGAATAGGGAGTATTGAGTAAGTTCTGTAGATTGAGTCAAGAGTATGTGTATTCTCAACTAAAGGAACGGGGCCAAATGTAGGAAT
This sequence comes from Bathymodiolus septemdierum, assembly GCA_963383655.1. NCBI lineage: Eukaryota > Metazoa > Mollusca > Bivalvia > Mytilida > Modiolidae > Bathymodiolus > Bathymodiolus septemdierum. The sequence goes on from OY726525.1 coordinate 67,530,202, forward strand.
ATGGACCCTCTGTCTCTGAACCTTTCGGTTGAGAGCCTCCTCTCGTGGCAGTTTTAGGAAGTCTGTTCCTTCCACCAACTGAACAGGAGATTTGTTAACGTTCCGATATGCTTCCTCTCCTGTCCATCTACCACTAGCGATCACCTGTCCTCGCTAGTTTTGGTGTGGCCGAAAATGACGAACATGTTTAATTAAGTGCATTCCACTGCTGACATCTGAACAAGCAAAGACGGCAGTAATAGGGCACATCAGTAAAGGTTAAATGGGTTTTCATGATGTGTCCTATTACCCGATACTTTTGCCCAATATATATGTCCCTCTCATCACCCTCGCATCTCATGCACTTATATAGTCTCCTGATATTTGTTTTGGTAACAACCTCCGACATCCTGAAATACAAGGTTGGGTATAAGGATCTCCTACTAAAATAAAATATTCCTTACATAATTTTCTTTAGAAATACATAAATCATTTTTGACCGGTAAATGTAATATATATGAAATTTGAGATCAAAGACGTAAATTGTTGTTCAAAATTTCACTTCCGAGTTTCTTTCCGGCCACGATTTTTCAAGTTTCTTTATATCTAACTATAATAAAATTGGTATCAAAATATTTATTATATAATTCCCTTTAGAAATATGTGATTAATTTTTGACCGGTAAATGTGATATTTGTGGAATTTGAGATCAAAGACGAAAAATGAAGTTCAAATTTTTACTACCAACGTTCTTTCCGGCCACGATTTTTCAAATTTCTTTATATCTAACTATTATAAACTTGGTATAAAAATTTTCCCTACATAAGAAATACATAAATCATTTTTGACCGGTAAATGTGATATTTGTGGAATTTGAGATCAAAGACGAAAAATGTTGTTCAAAATTTCACTACCGAGTTCCTTTCCGGCCACGATTTTTCAAGTTTCTTTATATCTAACTATAATAAAATTGGTATCAAAATATTTATTGTATAATTCTCTTTAGAAATACATCAATTGATTTTGCCCGGTTAATAACATATTCCTGATAAGAGTTCAAAGTTGAACATTTTCAGTACCGAAGTTGACGATTTATTTTTTTCGGCCATCATATTGACCATTTTGTTAAATTATTTTTAAAATATTTTTACATCACTAATTAGATCTGTTTATTATCTTTTCAAATCAGTTTAAATTGTTAAGATATCTTATGTCGTTTAGAAGTTACATGGTAAAATATACTTCTTTTTATATATATTTCCGGTTTTTCAATTTCCGCAGATTAGGGACTCTCTATTTTAAGTATTTAATCATCTCGACACAGACAGTATAGCTATTTGTTATTATTAAAGAGAGCCGATCGTCTTAAATGTGATATGAAAGTGGTGAGACTCCTGTTGTTCAAAGCTATCGGATGTGTGGAGCCCTGAATATTTACACAAAAGAAAAGAAAAAGCTTTGTCAGACATGGGCATAAGGGTCTGATAAATAAAGGGATTGTGTTGATCAAATTAAAAAAAAACATTCTTCAAACGTGTTTTATTCATTAAGTCGTGAAGTATGGTCTGCCATATTATCATGTACCCAAGTGCATGTACTACCTGTAATAACCGTGGCCGGGCATTCCTTCCCATAGTGTCCACTTCGGCCACAACGATAGCATTGCGCTGTTCGACGGGTAAAAGGAGAAGACCCATGAAGGGGAGAAAACGGCCCACTCTCAATTTTTTATTAAATCAGGACAATCAGTTTAATAAGGAAATAACCGATGTGAAAACAGCTTCAGAAAGCAATATTTGAACAATTTCTTCATTTTGAGGCAAAAAATTTATTTTTTTTTTAGCAAAAATCACCGATTTCTGGAAATTAATTCTCGGCACTTGATTATATTTATATAGTATACATTTGTAATGCAGAATTATTGTAAGCTACATTAACTATAATATCCATTCACTTTTTTTATTGAAAATTTTCTTTTTTGCTTTTTGGGACAAAAAAGTTAAAATTTTAAAAAAAATCGACGATTTCTGGAAATTAATTCTCAACAAAAGCTTGTATTTGTATAGTATAATAATTTTATGAAGATTTATTTAAAACAAAATTAACTATGATATTTAAAAAAAATATCTTTTGTAGCTTTTGGGGGCAAAAAGGGTAAAATTTTAACAAAAATCGACGATTTCTAGAAATTAATTCTCAACAAAAGCTTATATTTGCATATTATACATTTCTAATCAAGATTTATAACTTATCCCTTTCAAGTGATATTAAGGTACAGTTACATGTACATACTTTTATGACGAGATATAACAGTCAATATGATTGAAAGTGTTAACTACAAAACATTTATTCTTCGACAACACTTTCCTCACTATTGGATTCGTCAATAGGTTGTGGTACAACATTGGCATCTTCTACGAAATCACCCCAATTTCTTACACCGTACCTTCTGTCAGAATTATGCCTATCATAACCTAAGTACCATAATACTGAAGCTATGTGCGCACACACCCCGACAACCCTTGCACCTGCCTTACATTTGCAATACCATGCAACTATTTGGTTAGAATCATATTGAATCCATAGCAAATATTTTTTGGCTGATGTATGCCTATTCTGTATTTTGACCCTAATTAAATGGTGATCTTCCTGATGAACTAAAATATCACAGTTTCCTTCTAGGTGCTCTTGCATATATCTAGACGCAAGTTTAAGTTGGTAAATCCCACATGTGATATTGCGCATTTCATTTTCATCAAGCAATGGAAAGTCATTAAATGAATTTTCAGCATTTTTCCAAATTATTGTCCGTTTCTCCATGTTTTCCGCTTCAACTCTAAAATACAAATGTCCGCATTACACTCATTACTGTTTATATCAGGCACTTGAATTTTAAAAAAGGAGTGATGTCCCTTAGTTAATGGAGTTGTTGAAATTTGTGTCTCGAAAAATTCTGTTTAATTGTAGTTTCTACAAAACTTTTCGAGCCCTTGTTTTGGGATTATACACATCTTTAATATATCTATCTGGATACGTTAAGATAGAAATGACTTTCGATCGGTAAATGTGTATTTATTCATTTATCAAATACACCTTGTGTTCAATCCTGAGATCTACTCACGACTCTAAAACATGGCCTTTATAAAAAGAGACCTATCTGTACAGTTCAGTACAAAATTCTTTAAAGGGATATCGCACGAAATGATCATAGACCAACTTAAAGAAACAATAGACCTTGATCAAGTGAAATCTGTGCAATTGACGGAAAACAGTTGTATTGTATCGGTGGAGGATTCCGAAACGAAGGATAAACTGATTATTAATGGATTAACTCTCAAAAACAGGTCAGTCTCATTTTTAGATGTTGAGAAAACTATTACAAATGTTACCATTAAAGATATGCCATACGAGGTTCAAAACTGCTTTGTAGCTACCCAAATGCTTCGGTATGGTCAAGTGATCCCCGAGTCCGTGCGCAGGGGGTATATAAAAGGTACAAACATTGAAAATGGATCAAGATACTTACAAATGTTGAAGTGTGACAAAACCTTACCAAATAAAACCAATTTCGGTCGATTTGAAGTTAGAATCTTTGCCGACGACAATCGCACAGAGTGTAAATATTGCAGGACGACAGACCACCCCTCTTATCTTTGTAGAGACAAACCCGCTCGCGTTGTACGTTGCTACAACTGTAATAAAATGGGACACATTGCTAGAGACTGTAACAATGAGCCCGTTTGTTCTTTCTGCAAGCAAAGTGGTCACTCTAGAAATAATTGTGAACAATATACTACTGAAAAGGCACGACGCGATTGTGGGAGTTATGCCTCGGAAATCTTAGAAGGACAACAAACAACACAAGAGGACGCACAAACACATCTTAACGAAACTTTTCACGTAGACAGACATAACTTAAACAATAATGAAACAGTCCAGAAAACATCTGACATAACGAAAAGTAGTGGTAACAATGTCAACATTATTCTGGGAGCTTCAAATGCTAAACGTCTGGGTCAGTTCCATCAAAACACTATCAATGCATCGGTGTCCGGTGCTACACTGGACAATGTCGAACAATGTATAAGCTTGGCCACTTCTAAAATCAAAACACCTAACACACACATTGGAAAGGTGATATTGTGTCTTGGAACAAATGACGTCACGAGAAACAAGGATGACAGTGACCAGATCAATATCACTGCAACACAAGCAATCTCCAAAATAAAACAAACTTTCCCGAAGTCACAGATTGCTGTGTGTAGTATACTCCCGAGAAAAGGTCGCGGACAACACCTTATTAAGATGAATGACACATCAAATCATGTTAACGGTTTCTTGAAAAAAATGTGTATTAGAGATGGTACATTGGACTTCATTGATATCCACAAAGAATTTAGTAAACAAGGTAGTGCAATAAAACCCTTGTTTGATACTAACGACGTCAGTGGAGTACACATCAGTAGCGCTGGTGAAGAAAAACTATGCGAGATATTTTCCAAATACTTGACGGCGCTACCGGGGAAAAGTGAATTTCCAGTAACACCACAACACGACAAAAAACGTAATCTTAGTGATATTACAATAAGTCCGTCTTCAGCCGAGGCCAAACCTAAGCACACAAAAGCGGGATCGCCAATGATGTCTGGCATCCTAAACAGATAAACTCTTATCAATGTTTAGTAAATTTATGCTTGTGTATATATGTGTTATTTATTTTAACTATTTCTCAAGAAACTTAAAAGAAAAAAAAATAATGTCTTTTTGTTACCTTTACACTATTACAGTGATCTTGTGTGTAATTTATTGTACAATTGTAACTTATTATATGCATTGCAAAATATGCAAGGTCCACACATTTTTTGTAAAGAACAAATTTTGTGTTACCTATATAGTATTTAAAACATTTGTTGTAAATAGAATTAATTTTATGCATCATATTTATTTCATATTTATGTTGTATACACTATTTGTAAATGCAACTGTTTGTAAACATTATAAAGTTAAAATATTGAAGATGAATGCTAATCGAACAAACCGTAGTAAAGTTATAAATAGGGCAATACACATACTCTTTCACGGTAGAGTAAACAAACTACTTACATATTATTGTCTAAATGACCTTGTCCCTAGCTACAATAAATGTTAACGGTTTAAGAGACAAAAAGAAACGTGACTTGGTTTTTAACTGGCTGGTAGCCAAAAAAATTGACGTAATTTGTTTACAAGAAACTCACTCAACAAAAGATGATTTGATTCGATGGCAAAATGAATGGAAAAACTGTGGAGGTGGCAATAGCTTTTTTAATTGTGGTACGAGTGACTCAAGGGGTGTGGGAATTTTATTGGGCAAACAATTTAAAGAAAATGTAGAATTCTTTTCTCAGGATAATTCTGGTCGCATTTTACGTAGTACATTAAAAATAAACGACTCAACTTTTTATATATCAAATATATATGCGCCGAATAATGGTAAAGAAAGAAAATCGTTTTTTAATGCAATTAACGATACACTGTTCAAATATACGGACGATTCCGATAAAAACTACAGTTTAATTTTGGGTGATTTTAATTGCGCTATTCAAAAAAACTTAGATCGCAATCCTCCTCAACAATTAGACGACATATCAGTCCGAGAATTCCAAAGCATGTTACATAGAAATGATTTATTTGATGTGTGGAGAAAGTTAAATCCAGAAACTAAGAGATATACTTTTAAACGCGGTAAATCGAAATCAAGAATCGATTATATTTTATGTAGTAACGCCGTAAGCAGTAAGGTGTTTGGTACTCGGATTAATCATTTCCCATTTAGTGATCATGATATCATAACAAAATTAAAAACTGAAGATATTAATAGAGGTCCAGGTATGTGGATAATGAATCTTGAAACAATCAAATCTGAGCAGTTTAGACATGCTTTTAAAATTTGGTGGAATAACTGGAAAATTGAGAAAAATAAATACAGTGATATACGGGAATGGTGGGATCTTGCGAAAAACAAAATACAATTGTTAACAATGGAAATAAGTAGAAACTTAATTTGTAAGCAAAACAAAAAAGAAATCGATAGATTAGAAAGGAAGCTCGATAAATTAAAACTAATAGCGAATGAAACGGATGAAATACACGCGCAAATAAAGCAATTAGAGGGCTTAATTAAAAACTATTATAATAAAAAAAAACAGAAGCAGCGAAAATTAGATCTCGTGTTAAATGGGCGGAAGAAGGGGAAAAATCAACAAGATATTTCTTTAACCTTGAAAAAAAGCGGGGCCAAGAAAAGTTATGGTATAGGATTAAAACGACAGACGGTAATTACAAGTATGACATTGACTCGATAATGAATGAGCAGGTTGATTTTTACTCCAAACTTTTCCAATCAGAAGGGTGGGATGAAAATAGTGCTCACGAACTTACAAGGTATATTGTTAATAAATTGGACAATAACGAAAAAGAAACGCTTGACGAGGACATTAACTTAGATGAAATTAGTAAAGTTATTAAAATATTAAAACCAAATAAATCCCCAGGAGAAGATGGTATTATTTCAGAATTTTATCAACTTTTTTGGCAAGATATAAAAAACGAATTCTTTGAAGTGATTGAAAAAATTTTCAAATTCGAATATACTTTAAGCGCATCACAGTACAAGGGGGTCTTGACTTTATTACATAAGGGAGGGGAACGGGAAGACATAAAAAAAACTGGAGACCATTGACCTTACTGAATTGTGATTATAAAATAATTTCGAAGCTTTTGGCCGAACGATTAAAAAATGTTTTAACTAAGCTAATTCATCCGGATCAAAAAGGGTTTGTAAAGGGTCGGAACATAAGTGAAGCAAACAGAATGATACAAGACATCATACAATACGCAGACGAAGAAAATGAAGAAGGCATAATAGTTTTCTTAGATCAACAAAAAGCATTCGATAGAGTTGAATGGGGATGGGTAGACTTCGTGTTAAAAACATTTAACTTCGGGGAAAAATTTAGGGGGTGGATTCAAATGTTAGTTAAAAATGCTACAACATCCATAAAGACAAATGGATTTGTTTCAAAATTTTTCTCCATATCTCGCTCATGTAGACAGGGGTGTCCCGTCGCACCGCTAATTTACATATTGCAAGCCGAACCCATGGCATGTGCAATTAGAGGAAATAATGATATAAAGGGGATTAAATTACCAGGTGAACCGGGTGGGAAGGAATTAGAAGCCAAAATAAGTATGTTTGCAGATGACACACAACTTTTCAATAAAGATGAACGCTCTGTTGAGAAATCCTTCGATATACTTTCAAAATATGAAAAAGCATCCGGATCAAGAATTAATTATAATAAAACAAAAGCAATTTCTATTGGCAATGCCCGCCATAGAAAACCTAAATTTAATCAAATATCATGGATTAAAGAAAATGTAAAAACTTTGGGGGTACATCATGGTTACAATGTTGACAATGATAAAATTTGGAAGGACATTATTAATAGAATGAAAAATTGTATACAAGTTTGGAAAAGCAGAAAACTTTCCTACAAAGGTAAAACTATAATTGTGAAAAATCTTTTGTTATCATATTGTTGATTTGAAATTGAAATGAAGGGCATTCCTGATAAATTTAAAAAGGAAATTGAAACATTAATGTGGGACTTTATATGGGAGGGGAAAGTTAATCAGATTAAAAGAGATGTATGTTGTTTAGATATAGAAAATGGTGGCATGAGTATGGTTAATCTAGATTCCTACATTGACAGTAGAAGAATAAAATTTATTTATCGCATTATTAACGAACCAATTGAAAATTGGAATGCTATTGGAAAATATTGGTTAAGTAGACTTGATATTAAATTTAATGAAACTTTTTTTATTTGCAAATGCTCAAATGTTTCATCCTTAAATTTAAACAGGTATCCCTTGTTCTATCAAAAATCAATCCAAGCATGGACACAATTTTTACAATGTGCACAAAAGGTGGAAACCAAAACAGATATCTTGCATGTTAGATTATTTGGGAATTGTAATATAACCTTCCAAAATAAACCTTTAATAATTTCTTCATTTTTAAGAAGTAATATAAAAACTATTCAAGACATATGGGATGAAAACTCAAAACAATTCATCGATTGTGATTTATTATATTCTCAGCTGATAGACAGGAGAAACTGTATCTCAGAATACTCTAAAATTAAGAAATGTATTCCAAAAGACTACTTAAAGTTCTTAAAAAATGAAAATAATGATATAGAAAACAAAACTAAAAGTAGAAATAAAATGAAATTGTTAAATAATTTAACACTTACAGATATTAGAGGCAAAATTATTAATACAAAAGACGTGAAGATTAAAATTATACAAAAAATATTGAATAAAAAATCAATACCAAAATGTCAAGATAAATGGAATAATGTTTATAATGAAGAATTTCACTGGCCAAAAATTTGGAATAATCTTAAAAGACTGGACATCAGTAATAAAATTAAAGAATTCCAATGGAAATGCAACCATAACATTATTTACACCGAAAGTAGACTTAGAAAAATGAACCTATCCAATGGAAGATGTCACCTTTGTAAAGAATCGAACATTCAAGAAGATCTTCAACATTTGTTTTTTAAATGCATCATATCTAACCGATTCATATCAAACATCACAATTTTAATAAACACTTTAAATGTGGGAACTGTTAATTTAAATGAGAAAAATATGATGTTTGGGTTCAATATGGGGGGTAACCATGAACTTCTATTAAATACATTAATTTTTATATCTAAGTGGTCTATTTGGAAGGCAAGAAACAAAGTTAAATATGACAAAATTCATATCAATCAAAATGTACTTTGTAATATATGGAAACAGACTTTAAAATCTGAACTAAAAATTTTGCTAACGGCCTATTGTAATGATACAATAGATAAAGCCAAAATCTTGACAATTCTATTAGTGATTAGTAAGTAGTTATAATATATGAGTACAATGCATGTATGTAAATGTTATAAAAAATTACGTTGAAGCTATCATAAAATGCCGATATAGATTGACTTACATGTTGATTTTATTATTGACAAATTTAGTTGTATTTTTGAAATGGGATCATGTGGACTCTAATAAATCTCTTAATAACCCTGGATAAGAGATCTATTGTAAAACAGGGAACCTTAGATTATTTTTGCTTACCTGGGCATCTAAGGTGTTTTGTTAACAGGCGAGTCAAACAATAAAGTATTATGAAAAAAAAAAGAAAAAAAGAAGAATTTTAATCCTAATCCTAAGTAGATTACAGAAAGATTATTAAATTAAATCACCTTTGTTACCAATCTGCTGGAATTTGCATCATCCGTGGACATCTGTTGTTGACCTTTCGGTAGGAAGCACGGCATTTCAGCCTTTATCCCCAAATCTTCCAATAGCTCCAAAGCATCCCTGAAATCTCTATCGACGACAAAGATGTCATCTTCCCTCACCCATGATTTAATATCTTCCACGTTGGTATTGATCATATGCTTTAGTATGAACGCATCATTATTTTTAGCATCAGACAGGTATGGCCCAACAACTGTCACGAAATACCCTGTTGTTACAACCACAATTGGCTTTACAAGAGGTCGACCTTTATGTAAACTATATGTTCGTCTTTGAAAGTGAAAATTGCCACTTTTTTGGATATATATGTATGTGCCATCGAGCACTACAATTGCTTGTGATTCTGTAATATCACCAAACAATGTTTGAGCTAAAGGCCTGGTGTGATTTCTTATAACATCGTCGCGAGTTATATGCCTAAGACCAAGGTTTTGTGATACAAATGTCTGCATGAGGGCTTGTCTCACAGAAGAAATTGCTCTGGTCAAACTAGATCTTGAAATGTTGAAAATTGTAGATATTACCTTGTTCGATATACCTGCTTTCATTTTAAAGAGAAAAATTCCCAAAGAAGTTTTGGTAGATCTTGCAGGTGTATTGTGAATATGCTCTTTGATGTAGGTGTGCAGTTCATCAGAGTTCTCCTTACTTATTCCAGTCAGATTAGCATAGTCTGATGACGATAAAGCTGTGTCTGAATCAAAATATATCCTTGATTGTTCATTGTGTAAAGCAACATATCTTAATTTCCGTATAAGGTCCAAAATTGAAGTTCTATTTAGAATTGAATGAGCGTATGTGGATTTCACCTGAGATACTGCTTCAAATGTGAAATTATCTTGATACCTGTGTCCAGGGCAACAGTGACTTCCAGCTGGTATTATAATTTCTTCTCGAAATATATTCCGTGTCTGCAGAAAAAATTATAAGCGATGCATTTTCATATAGTCAAAATGTATAAAGATAAAGAAGTCAAAAAATGTCAAGGATATTTTTTTTGTCAATGTGTGACGTAAACATATTTTTGACATTTACGTCACCGAATATGGTACTGCTTTGACAACTATTTTACCTATTTTGTTCCTGTATTTAAATACTGTTATAGTGACAGCCGGAACCTTTGAACCGTAATGAGAGCGGGAGGTTTGGCGCCTTAAAATCTGATTCAACCCACCATTTCTTTAGAAATGCCTGTACCAAGTCAGGGTCATTACGGTTTTCACAGTTTTCCGGTTGTTGACTGATTTTGTCTGTTTATATAATTATGAGTTTTGACTTTCCCTTTGTAAGATTGTTCGGAGTTCGGTAATTTTGTTATTACCCATATTCATTATGAAGAAAAATAGAAAATCGAGCTTGTGATGACACAACTATTAGCTTAGGTCCCGGTTTTTTACATATGAAACAAAAGGAATGGCTTTTTGATGTGCATGGTATTTGAAGAGAAACGGATGGAGGACTCGACAGACTACATGAAGATTTCCCGACACCGAGATGACAAATCAACAAAAACGAACGCGTAAACCGACTGAGCTAGGACGTCATAACCCATTCTGATTTTAACAACTATATAAAGTTTTATATCATCATGTCGGCATCACATGAATTTACAATTTCTCGATTTATTGAAAAGGGACTGAGAAATTGTTGGCTATACACACGTAATCCCTTATTACGAGGTCATGCTATATATATGCAATTTATTCATACTTTTTTTTTTTCACTTCAATATATTCCAAGTTGCAGACGATCTCTTCGGCCATTACAAATACTGATAAATGAATACGTTAATATTATTAAATACGTATGCAACTTCTAGATATGATAACATTTGCATTTTAAACAATATGTCATATGTACATGTATATGAACCCCCCGTATATGTTTGAGCTAAATCCTTCATACTTTAGTCAGTAGTTTTCATGAGTTTGTCATGGCTCGATCGTTGATATTGCAAGCAAGAGAACATATTAATATACCCGGTCCCTGTTCACCGAGTGACGAAAAATGGGATAGAAACTATATATATTTCTAGCATGAATAATATTCATGATATAACTTTTAATGTTTTCACGGAAAAAAAGTACGTAGACAAAAAACACAAAATGGAGATCTATCATAATGATACTTACTTCAACTAAGAATTATCTGCCATCAGTCAGTTTTCAAGTTCGGTATTCATGGTATAACACAAGCACACAAACATTTTACTAAAGAAAATTCACTCGAGAAGCAAACATTTTTTCAAACATTAGTTGACGATGAAACCATCTCCATGCGTTGGAAGTCAACTTGCATATGCTAGCTGCGGATAAATGTAAAACGTGCGTACATGCATCCCAGACATGCTTTAAGAAAAAAAAATACGAGAATGAAATAAAAAAAAAACCTGTCCACATTAAGAGACCAGAGCAGACATGTAGTGTACATTGTTTGAATATGTATTCTGACGATGGTCCTGGTTTGATATTTTTGTCATTTGGGAGTCGCAATCAGATTACAGAGTCATACTATTTTATATATTCTTGTACTAGGTTTACAATAAAAAAATGTGTCGTACTTCACATTATATAGAAGCTTATTTATGCTAAAGGAAATCTCCAACATGTTTATTTAATTTTAGTTACGAATTTCATTTTAATCGTTGGACCGCGGAAAACGTTGGCTCAAATCCACGTAATATGTAACTACAATTTTCTAAATTCCGCATTCGTCGATCAAAATTTATTTTAGTGACAACGATTTAAAATTAAAATAACTAGAAATTTTGACAAAAGCGGTCCGATTTGATCATACTCGATAAACTTCAATACCAGAAGGAAACTTTTGGGAGTAAGCACGTATCTGCGTTCATTTTGAAAAAATGTCATTTTACAGGGCCGATATCGACCATTCGTGTCCTTTGTCGGGGGTGGTCTGTTAAATGTTCTAGGTGCTCCCCTCGGCTTGAATTGAGTTCGCTTCTTCTTTTGTACTTTGTTTACTTCTTCCTCTTTTGGATATTTCGTTGAATCATCGCCTTTATCCATTTTCGATGCGTGTGTTACCGAAAGTTCATACGTTCTATCAATCTTGCGAACTTTGTCTAATGTCAGATTTTCCACGGCAAGTAATTTCCGACGTAGTTATGTAGACTTACACCCATCTACAACTTGATCACGGATCATGTCTTCTTTTTGATCAACTGCATACTCATACGAAACGGAAAGTTTGGAAAATCTGACAATGAAATTATCTATTGACTCGCCCGTTTTGCTTTGCGTGACGAAATACATGTCTTTCGAACGATACCGGGTATGTGTTTTCTCGGTTTGAAGTAGTCACTTAATGCGGAAACTGCTTGATCGTATTTAGTACCTGTATTGTCAAGTGTCTATAATGTCTTGTACCTCTTCTCCGGCTACGTGTAAAAGCAAAGCTTGTTTCTGTTCATCTTTTGTAACTCCTGTTGCTTTCAAATAGTACTCGAATCTTTTGAATATTGTTCCCATGCTGTGGATAGGTTTGTCTTATCTCCAAACACTTTAAATGAACCCGGCGCACGAAGATCCAAATTTCCTGCCATACTTAAAAAATGTCGAATTTAATCACGGTTTTGAATATCGGAATTTAATCCAATTGTCAATTGTTTTAAAGATCTCCATCCTTAGTCGCCAATGTAATATCCGTGGCCGGGCATTCCTTCCCTACCTTAACATTGAAATTATTATAGTATTAATAAATGGGTGTTTTCATAATGGCCCTGTTATATGTCCCAAGGTCTGTAATAATGGCCCAAGGCGTCTGTATTTGCCCGAGGCAACGCCGAGGGACAATGCACTGACTTCGAGGGCCATTATTACAGACCGAGGACACATAACAGGGCCATTATGAAAACACCCTTTTCTTGATACTTTTATTAAACAACTTAAGCCATTATGTATGTATGCCTCACCAGGTGTTCGAAAATTGTATTTTCAGAATTTGTCTCCAGTAAAATATTAAACAATCTTCATTTGTAGCACTCAATTGCGAAAAATATTCTACGGGTTCAGCTTCTTTAGGCGGTGGGTGTTTTGCTCCCATAGGCAACTGCATGCGGTAAAATAAATTCATCAGGATTTAATACTGTCCACAAATTTTTAGTGGACATTTTGATGGACAGTATCATCGTCCGACTATTCCGAACTATCTCCGCCTATTTCAATATCTGAACCTTGATTGGCATTATCGATTTTGTCGTCACTGTTCATTTTTCTGGAGACTCCTTTATGACCCTTTCAGCAGTGTGACGTCATTTTAACAATATTGTGACGTTTCTTACCATTTCTTTTTGATTTTATAGAAGTTCTATATGTGAAACATATGTATCTGATTTCAAATAGTGCAATCTAATTATTATGTATTTGCGGAATTTATTCATAAAGAAAATAAACGTAAGTTTCTTTCTCGAGGGACAAATTATATGTCCCTAGCGCAGTCCAAGGGTTAACACAACACATCCTGGTCATCTGCCCAACTGACCTTTGCACACGATGACGTATCGAAATCTAGTCTATTTCACTCATCACGATTTTCGCAAAATACCCTGTTATCTGTTTTTTTTTTAGATTTCTTAGTCAAAAAGGAAAGAAACAAGTGAACGTGATAACATTTGGCGCCATTTTTTTCATAATGGACCACTTTTTTTCCATAATGCCCTGTATTAATGCCCCGTAAATCTCGTAATGCCCTGCCAGGAGATTTATAAAACATAGGCATTTAGTCATAATGTAGTAAGTTGGTTAATAAAATATAGTTATTATTACGTGTTTTTCATATTGGCCTAGTTATAGGTCCGAGATCTGCTGCGCCTCAGGCCAATACATCAGACCGAGGACCTAATACTAGGCTAATATGAAAAACATCACGTAATGATTCCTTTATTGATTAGCCAGTCTCTCGGGACTTTTTCTTGCGATTGACGAAACGTCGAGCGGATTCCGATCTAGCTGTTATTGGACTGACTGGAATCGGGCCAATACGGAAAATATCCGTATTGGACTGGTTTTTGCCGTATTGGCCCAATGAAAGTTTTTATATTGCATTGACAGATTTGATCATATAAAGGCTAATAAATAAAGATTAATTAATAAAATTAGTTATTGCAGATAGTCAACACGCAAGTCGTTTTCCGCTACCAAAGAACTAGTTAAAACTGTCTTTTGCGGGGTATGCTTATTCGTCCACTTCCCGATTTAATCTTTATCATGATTTTTTTTAATCCCGTACTCGATACAACATTATTTGATCAAGTTTGTCAGTGACTTGCGACATGTCGTTAGTTTTTTTCGGATACTCCGGTTTCCTCCACCAATAAAACTGACCGCCACGATAATACTGATATAGTGTTCAAAGTGGCGTTAGGTCCTTTGCTCCCAAAACTTTAAATTATTTGGCTTTCCAATCTTTCGATTTTGAGTGTACATGATGAAGGTTATTCTAGAAACCGTTTCAAACGCGACGCACGCACTAAATTTGATATCTACGTTTGTATTACTATAAATGGATCGATACCTCTGCTGGTGAACTGCAAGTCCCCGGTGGTATCATCTTTCGATTTTGGGCGTACCCGATGAAGATTATTCCAGAAATGCGTCGTACGCACTAAATTTGATAGCTACGTTTTTAATAGACGCAATACCATAACCCCTTATAATACTATACAGGTATGGTATGTCAATTTTTAGTCATGATTGTTTAAACCTCACTGTTATTTTGTTGTCCCAAAGAAGAAACATCGTTTCCAATGACATACTGTTTGGAAAATGAGATTCAGCGGTGTATGAAAAGAGGGTTTAATCAGTGATAATCAACAATTCCGCAGTGATGGCAAACATTTCCATCGGAATATCAACAAAACAATCACCTCTCATCTGAACACAAAAAGAGGAAATCCAGGTCCTGGCCAAGTACCGACACAAAAAAATGTGGCGGGGTTAGACCGCTCAATGGAATCCCAACCCTCTCCTAGATATGAATGATAAATAAAACACGATTCTAGTTTTAATTAAGGAGACACCGGCTAACATATTACACATGATGAAATATTTAAGAATTCGATTCGGGACATCATTTGATGAAATTAAATGCGTCTCATTTATTTAAATAGAAATAGGGTTTATACATTAAAATTGATGACATACGCTCCATTGATAATATTACAAAAACGCTAATACACTCAACACTTATACAAACATGAAGTGATTTCTTATGGCAGGACGTTACCGTTTCATCTTACACCTTTAAGACGTCGACGCACGATTTAATACGCAACATACATGTAATATATTTCAGCATCTATCTACAGAATCGTGTTAGCACAACAAAAGTTTCGTGGATTAATAGACGATATGCTAGATTCCGACTTTATTCTATAATTATACGCTTTTTCACGTTTTTTTTTTTTTTTGTAGTAGTAGTTGCCTCCTTCTAAGCAGGACAAAAATGTCAATTTCATGCAATGTTTAACTGAAATTAACAAAAAAGAAATTTCATACTCTATAAAATTTGAATGTTATAACGACTCGTAAAATTTTTATTTGCAATAAAATTAACCTCTATTATTTTGTACCAAATTATACTAAAATTCTTTGTCCTTTCCGTTGCTCATGCATGCATGGAACGGGAACCATTTTGTCCCCCGTAAGGGAGATAACTCAAATAAAAAAATATCATGGGCGTATAATTTTAGAATAAAGTCAGAAACTCGCAAATTATCTATTGTTATAATTTTATACAATGTCATTCTATAACTCATCACGAATAAAATTACTTTGTTTAGCACGTGCATCGTTAAATATTTTACATAAAAGTAAAAGTTTGCTTGGACTTAAATTTTCCACTTGGTCACGTGTTAATTTGGAATTTCCAATCGCACCCGTTAGTATATCAAAAGTCTCCCTGGCTGGTGGATGGTCAGGAAACTGAAATAGAAGGCAACATAAATTAACATCAGTTAAATATAGATGCTCCTCCTGTTACCAGTGGATTGCGATATTTCTCTACTCGAGATAGTTCGGGAGTGGATGAATATCGTAAGTCTGTGGTAACAGAACTTGAAGGAGAATCGTTTTCACAGTTTTCCGGTTGTTGACTGATTTTGTCTGTTTATATAATTATGAGTTTTGACTTTCCCTTTGTAAGATTGTTCGGAGTTCGGTAATTTTGTTATTACCTTTATTTCTTTGTGACCAAAAACGTCAAAGATATTTTTAAGTTGTTAATTTCGTCGTTAATGACGGTCTGAGGGAAACTAGTGGGAATTCTCGAGCACAAAATTGACCGCCGTTGTCATTAAAATGATTCCTGATCCTATATTTCTTCTTCTTCTCTCTGTATCAGCTTCCTTTAGTAGGAACACCATGGATTTTCCATGGATTTTTGGCGTGGGGAAGTTTTATTTTTACTCTTTCATCTTTAGCTGGCAAATTTCAAATAGTGTACTATATACAGTGGATTTATTTTTAAGTTATGTTATGTCAAGTTTGTGTTAAAAATTTATTTACAGCCTTATCAAAATATTTTCTTACCTATTAAAAATATGAGAAATAATTTAAAATTTATGCTAATATGAAGCTATTGACATACAGATCATTCTTCTTTTCTTTTTATTTAAATTATACACTACAAAAATGCAACAGACTTTATTATAAGTTTAAAAGGTAAAATACAACAATTTATGTTATGTTTAAAAGGTAAAATTCACAGAAAGATTTTGTATATATTAAAATTTTAAAATATAAACTACAAAATTACAACAAACTTTACTTTAAGTTTAAAAGATAAAAATTCGGAGTTCGGTAATTTTGTTATTGCCCTTATATACAGGGATTTGTGTTATGTTTAAAAGGTAAAATTCCAAGAAAGATTTTGGTTACACTGATATTTCAAGAGGATGTCATAGCTAATATTAAAATGTATAAAATATTATATATAAAAGGATAATAACGGATTGTTTTATAGATACCTCTGAGTACACCCTGGACACTGAATCTATCATTCTAGATATAGAATGAAATAAAAAACGGCACAGTTACTTAGTTACTCAGTGACTTAAGAAAGATGGGTGGTTTATTCCGTGTACCCCGATGGCCACCACCAATAAAACTGACATCCACGAAATAACCACTGAAATATTATTGACAGTGGTGGTAAATACATATGAACATAACTTATTTTATCTATATCTATCTGCTTCTTTTGTGTGTATGATTTTGTTGCAACTGTTTCAATAGAATCAGTATATTTATAATGGTTATAGTGAGTGAGTAATTTCTGTTTAACGTGAAAATGAGCAAATTTTCAGCTATATCATGGCTATATCATACACCAAAGTGACATACAATTACAAGAAATTGACACAATTGGAGAGTCCGGAGAAGTGGCACCAAGAGGAGCCAGTTCTGGAAACCACCGTTAAGTAAGATTCATTCAATGAGATGATGATTAAGTCCGCTTTGTACTAGACAAAAACGCTTAGTTGGATGTTTATAATGCTAGCTCACTGAAACAACAGTCCGCGGGTAGAAATTGTCGCTTTATTTGAGTTTAAATTTGAATGTTTATTTAAGTTCGTAATAATTTGATTAATTAGGTTCATAAGTTTAATTCATTATTTCTGTTTATAAAATTTGATTCTTTAATACATTTGTATGTTAAATGTTTCTTACAATTTATTAAATCAAAAGAACATATATTTTGCGATGGATGAATTAAAGACAAACTCATAAAAAACTGTTAAAATTATAAAGAAATTTTCAAAATTTACGTGTTGTAAAGCTTCATCAAAGAAATGTTCAAAACTTACGTGTTGTAAAGCTTCATCATAGAAATGTTCAAAACTTACGTATTGTAAAGCTTCATCAAAGAAATGTTCAAAACTTACGTGTTGTAAAGCTTCATCAAAGAAATGTTCAAAACTTACGTGTTGTAAAGCTTCATCAAAGAAATGTTCAAAACTTACGTGTTGTAAAGCTTCATCATAGAAATGTTCAAAACTTACGTATTGTAAAGCTTCATCAAAGAAATGTTCAAAACTTACGTATTGTAAAGCTTCATCAAAGAAATGTTCCAAACTTACGTGTTCTAAAGCTTCATCAAAGAAATGTTCAAAACTTACGTGTTGTAAAGCTTCATCATAGAAATGTTCAAAACTTACGTGTTGTAAAGCTTCATCATAGAAATGTTCAAAACTTACGTGTTGTAAAGCTTCATCAAAGAAATGTTCAAAACTTACGTGTTGTAAAGCTTCATCATAGAAATGTTCAAAACTTACGTGTTGTAAAGCTTCATCATAGAAATGTTCAAAACTTACGTGTTGTAAAGCTTCATCATAGAAATGTTCAAAACTTACGTGTTGTAAAGCTTCATCAAAGAAATGTTCAAAACTTACGTGTTGTAAAGCTTCATCATAGAAATGTTCAAAACTTACGTGTTGTAAAGCTTCATCAAAGAAATGTTCAAAACTTACGTGTTGTAAAGCTTCATCATAGAAATGTTCAAAACTTACGTATTGTAAAGTTTCATCATAGAAATGTTCAAAACTTACGTGTTGTAAAGCTTCATCATAGAAATGTTCAAAACTTACGTGTTGTAAAGCTTCATCATAGAAATGTTCAAAACTTACGTGTTGTAAAGCTTCATCATAGAAATGTTCAAAACTTACGTGTTGTAAAGCTTCATCAAAGAAATGTTCAAAACTTACGTGTTGTAAAGCTTCATCAAAGAAATGTTCAAAACTTACGTGTTTTAAAGCTTCATCAAAGAAATGTTCAAAACTTACGTATTGTAAAGCTTCATCATAGAAATATTCAAAACTTATGTGTTGTAAAGCTTCATCAAAGAAATGTTCAAAACTTACGTGTTGTAAAGCTTCATCAAAGAAATGTTCAAAACTTACGTATTGTAAAGCTTCATCATAGAAATGTTCAAAACTTACGTGTTGTAAAGCTTCATCATAGAAATGTTCAAAACTTACGTGTTGTAAAGCTTCATCATAGAAATGTTCAAAACTTACGTGTTGTAAAGCTTCATCAAAGAAATGTTCAAAACTTACGTGTTGTAAAGCTTCATCAAAGAAATGTTCAAAACTTACGTGTTGTAAAGCTTCATCAAAGAAATGTTCAAAACTTACGTATTGTAAAGCTTCATCATAGAAATGTTCAAAACTTACGTGTTGTAAAGCTTCATCATAGAAATGTTCAAAACTTACGTGTTGTAAAGCTTCATCAAAGAAATGTTCAAAACTTACGTGTTGTAAAGCTTCATCAAAGAAATGTTCAAAACTTACGTGTTGTAAAGCTTCATCAAAGAAATGTTCAAAACTTACGTGTTGTAAAGCTTCATCAAAGAAATGTTCAAAACTTACGTATTGTAAAGCTTCATCAAAGAAATGTTCAAAACTTACGTGTTGTACAGCTTCATCATAAAAATGTTCAAAACTTACGTGTTGTAAAGCTTCATCATAGAAATGTTCAAAACTTACGTGTTGTAAAGCTTCATCAAAGAAATGTTCAAAACTTACGTGTTGTAAAGCTTCATCAAAGAAATGTTCAAAACTTACGTGTTGTAAAGCTTCATCAAAGAAATGTTCAAAACTTACGTGTTGTAAAGCTTCATCAAAGAAATTTTCAAAACTTACGTGTTGTAAAGCTTCATCATAGAAATGTTCAAAACTTACGTGTTGTAAAGCTTCATCATAGAAATGTTCAAAACTTACGTGTTGTAAAGCTTCATCATAGAAATGTTCAAAACTTACGTGTTGTAAAGCTTCATCATAGAAATGTTCAAAACTTACGTGTTGTAAAGCTTCATCAAAGAAATGTTCAAAACTTACGTGTTGTAAAGCTTCATCAAAGAAATGTTCAAAACTTACGTGTTGTAAAGCTTCATCAAAGAAATGTTCCAAACTTACGTGTTGTAAAGCTTCATCAAAGAAATGTTCAAAACTTACGTGTTGTAAAGCTTCATCAAAGAAATGTTCAAAACTTACGTGTTGTAAAGCTTCATCAAAGAAATGTTCAAAACTTACGTATTGTAAAGCTTCATCAAAGAAATGTTCAAAACTTACGTGTTGTAAAGCTTCATCAAAGAAATGTTCAAAACTTACGTGTTGTAAAGCTTCATCAAAGAAATGTTCAAAACTTACGTATTGTAAAGCTTCATCATAGAAATGTTCAAAACTTACGTGTTGTAAAGCTTCATCAAAGAAATGTTCAAAACTTACGTGTTGTAAAGCTTCATCAAAGAAATGTTCAAAACTTACGTGTTGTACAGCTTCATCAAAGAAATGTTCAAAACTTACGTGTTGTAAAGCTTCATCATAGAAATGTTCAAATTTCTCATAATACACTTCATCATCAGCCCGTAGTAGAATCATTAAGTATTTCTTTAAGATAGATGGCTCCATGTTCATGGCAGATAGTTGCTTAAAGTTCAAATATATTTGCTCTGTTACAAATAAATACTATATTTGTGATGTATAATTCATCACCATAAACTCCCCCAATATCCCCAACCGAGGGAGCCCCACACTATATGACCTAATTCTCCGATGCTGGTTACTACCCATTCAAACCGCGGGTTGAGCGAGAGAAATCAAATAAATAACTTTTACATCAATGAGTACCACTAGTAGAACAGGAATTGCTTACCCTTCCGGAGAACCTGAGTGCACCCTCAGTTTTTAGTGGGGTTCGTATTGCTTGATCTTTAGTTATCTGTAGTGTTTCGTAGATTTTTGTTTGTGCTTTTCTCCTATTTTCGTTCACCATTGTTTTGTCTGCCCTTCGATTTACGGATTCTGATTACCCCTTTGGTATCTTCAAACTCTTCTTGGGCAATGTTAGACTTTGTGCGTCGCAGTTAAAAGACAACTGGCAGCAGCACCAAATAAACAATATTGTTAGGGGTGGTAGTATGTGGCCACCCGTGGCATGGCAAACCACTTTTCCATATGATAAGAAAAAACATTCGCACAATACCCAATCCTAGAGACACAATCTTGGATACAATAAAATGAAAATTAGAAAAAAAAACTACTACACTGTCGGAAGAGGTCCAAAATCCTATCTGATTTATAGTATGTAAACTCGTTTTCGCCATTACTGCTGACTTAATGTTAAACATTAATCAAGCAATGGTATATGATGCATATAAGGGAATTCATAAAACATCAACGATGGGTGCTACATATGGAACAGGAACTTCTTTCTCTTCCGGAGTACACGAGTTCACCCTCGGTTTTTAGTGGGGTTCATGTTCGATTTTTAGTTTTCAGTGTATTGTTTTATAGATCGTTGTTTGTCCTTTTGTACTTTTTCACTTGGTCATTGTATTGATGGCTTTTGATTAATCCTTTGGTATCTTCAATCCTTTCGTAATGCATCATCCCAGATGCACATGTCTGTATCACACATCGCCAATGTTGCTGGACCCATAGAAATTTGAATATGAATAGGCCTACCAGACATTGAAGACCACAAATTCCCCACACAGGCAGTAAATTAGTATTAAAACGAATGTGTAATTTATTTTCAATGCACATCTATATTCCAATGTGTAATATATTCTACCTACCCGTTCAGAATTTCTATGTACCCATACATATGCAGCATCGGATAAATGTTCTTCTATTTTTTTGCCATCACCTTGGGGCATCAGTCTACAGTCAGACGAATCAAAAGTCCGTGACGGAGCAAATAACATACTAAAGGAGATACTACGGCCATATGATCTAACCTGATGTAAGTAACCTATAAGATAACCAATGATTCATGAGATATACGATTTTCGCATGAAAACGATGTTGGGTTCGTCTTTACCTCGAGTTGTTTAGAGGAGGGCTCATGTCTTATTTACGTTATTTGTCTTTGTTTACGTATAGTGGTTTCCAATACATATTGTGTTGTGTTTTGTTTTTCTTCGTCTTGTGTATGCTATGTTGCCAGTTTCTCTGGATTATCATTTTTTATTGTCCTTTCGGTATTCTCTAACGTTTATATAAATGTTCATGATTTGAGATGATGATGATGATGATGAGTAACATGACGGATACCACTAGTAGAGCAGGAATTTCTTATCCTTTGGGAGCACATGAGTTCATCTTGGTTTTTACAGGGTTTCGTGTTGCTCAATCTTTAGGTTTCTGTCTAATGTGTTGTAGATGATTCTTTGTCTTTCTCCTCTTTTCTTTTAGACAGCTTATTGTCTGTCTGTCTTCGATTTACGGTTTTTGGTTACCCCTTTGATATATTAAATCGGTTTTTCTTAGCAGCTAGTATCGTCGGTCAGTAATGATTTTTGTATAGAGTTTTGGTAGTTGGATTTACAGCTACCTATGCAATCAGTGCCAATCATCACTGAAGTTGAGGGTTCGAATCCGACTCAGGCGATGTGTACTCGATACAACATTATGTGATAAAGTTTGTCAGTGACCTATGACAGGTCGGTTGTTTTCTCTGGGCACTCCGGATTCCTCCACCAATAAAACTGACCGCCACGATATAGCTGAAATATTGTTCTATGGCGTTAAACACCATGACCCTGACCCTAACCGTAGTTCATTTTACCTGCTGGTATAAATATACAATCGCCTTGCTGTACTGTAGAATACGTCCAAGGGACTTTGCCTATATCACTGTTCTTAAACATATTGATCATATCCATGTCTAACTTAGAGTGACCAGAGCCGGCATTGTGATACTACATAAACAAACAAATATTATCTTGTAAATTCTGCAATTGGGTTATTTTATGTCATAATAAATGAGTTGAAATAAACTGTTGCTTTATTATGACAGTGTCATAATAACACTTTTCACATTGGCCTAATAAAGCTATTAAGCCACACTCCTGTCATAATAACAATGGGGTTTCCGTTATCTTTTTTTATTATTAAATTGAATAACATTTTTTTTTGCAAATTTTATTACAGGATAAATACAATATTGGTGTATTGACGGTAAATATAGAATTTATGTGGCTCGGCACGAAATGGATGGAAAGACTCGCTAAAAGCTCGCCTTTTCCCCGTTTCTGAGCCTCGCCACATACATTCTATATTTACAGTCAACACACCAATATCGTATATATATATATACAGTCAAACATGTATATAAAGGGCATCTTTATATAACAAATCACTTTCTATAAAGGCCAATCTCGTTTTCCCCATTAATGAATAGTGCATGTAATATTATACAAATACAGTCTTTCTATGAAGTCGATACAAGTTTATATCGATATACAACTTGTATCGACTGAATAGAAAGGCTGTATTTTTTATATTAATAATTAATAATTTTACTCTCATTTGATTTGTTCAATGCCCATCACATATTTTTTATATTATTAATTGCCACGCAAAACATGAAACAGAAAATCTACAAATGGATATTCATCCGGGACTAGGTGTACTTGATACTGGAAACTAGAACTAAAGTAAGACAACGGAAACAAAATGTGCACAGACGACGACGACTGCGCCATACCATAATACGACCCCAAAATTTTTCGATACACTTGAAGGCCTTTATGGATTTTTTAAATGCATCACCCTTAAGAATGTCAATATCCCTGTTTTGGTTAAGATGGCGTTGAAGTCCTTGACGATAAGAGTTCATTGTAGATTGTTTATACAACTGTCCACTTTTGTTTCTGATCTCAAGGTAAAAGTTTTCTAAAATGTCATCAAGTCGTTGATCACTCAACATTTCGAATTCCAACGGCAGATTTTTTTCAGTCAAGTACTCCCTGAAAATTTTAACCGCTGTGTGCTTTTTGTGTTTTTTGCATCTAGGTTTTTCATAATCTCATCCATCTCATCTTTATCTAAAGACGCAAAACGTTACTGGCCGGCAGTGGCCATTTTTGTTTATTTGTCACTCGCCAGCGAGCAGCCGATCAATAAAACGGAAGTAACTTTTGATTGGTTGTTCGTTAAACGTCAAGAAAATATTGGAATTTTTTAATCCATTTTTAGTAACCGTGTACAAGGATTTATATAATCCTAATATATAAATCCTTGCCGTGCAATCCGCAAAAGTCAACCTGCCAAAATACAGAACACCACGTGATGGGCATTGAACAAATCAAATGACCGTAAAATTATCAATTGATAATATTAACCTGTATAAAAAGGGTAACTGCTCATAAAAGCCACATTTTTAGGTTCCTTTGAGGAGCATTTATATATATGTATATAATAAGTTTTTTTTTGTATATGAAGACTGTCATCATTTTGAATTATGCTTGATTATTGCTTAACATCCAGCGAGCAATATTTCAACTATAATGTAGGACAAGACAAGTTTGTCTTTTCTGAGTGAATTTCAACCACATTATATTTGGGTTGGACCACTAATGTTGACAAAGTGCTCATTGTTCCTTCAAGCTCCAATTATTTTATGGATGTATTTATAATCTAACTAACTACATTGTATTAGTATTATTATAATATCAAACTAATAGAGAAAGGTTTATGATCTGTTTATTTTTGTACTAAGGAAATTAATTATCTATAGCTCTCATTATTGACGTATGGATCCGGAAGAAGCTCTAATTATTGACCTATGATCCAGGATGATCATTAGACATTCAGGTGACATGTAATCAATAGCCATGATGAGAAGTTGTTTATTTGTTGTTAATCATTACATATATCAACTTGATTAAAAATTGTTCACGCCACGATATAGCTGAAATACTGCTAAAGTTGGCGTTAAACACCAATCAATCAATTAAACTGTATAAAACTAAAGACTTTAATCTGATCAAGTGTGGTGATGTCTTTTACTGGTCTTTTGTGACGGATCACAGGGCTGCTCAAGTACCGAATAGAGGGTGCCCTCTCGATGAAGGGTTATCAGTTTATAATACTGATGATAGTTTATAACGTGATTAGAGAGAGCTACGCTCCCTGTATGGTACAGACAATATTTCAGCTATATCATGGTGGTCAGTTTTATTGGTGGAGGAAATCAAAATACCAGAGAAAACCACATAACTGCCACAAGTGACTGACAAACTTTATCACATAATGTTGTATCGAGTACACCTCGCCATGAACGAGATTCGAACTTATGCAGACGATATTTGATATACCTTTTCTATATATTCGAACGAATCTTTGTATTTTCCTTCAATTAAAATAAAGTCTTTGCGTCCAAATAAGACACAGTGAAGATTATGATCATCATGGCTGTGCAGTAGTGACGCAGTCCCGCCACTGCTCATCCAGAATTCAGCTTCCTGTAGTTTTTGTCTGTATGTACCACACTGTAGACAATCGGGTAGCTGGAATAGAATCACTGGGTTTAGAATTTCAATATTATTTTAAAAAAGGATTTGTAACTATTTGTCTCCACCTGTATATTTTTTTTAATTTCTTATGCATATGTACCTGGGATATCACAACTTTCTCGATAGAATAAAAACATAGATAATCTAATTTATGCGCAGGGCACGTTTCTGAAACAACCTTTATCATGAATGCTCAAAAGTCAAATGATTGCAAAGCGAAATAATGTAAACGTTTTTGTGAGCAAGAAAACTAAAAATCCGTCTAATAGGAAATTATTTTGGTGATGTTGAGTTGTTATGGAAACTACTAAATACATATTACTTACAGAACTGACACAGAACGACGGTTTTCCTATGGATTCACAAATTGGTGATGAGGGGAAAGTATCGCAGCATCATGATGCACATACCATATACAGGTACAATATTTAAAATATAGACAACAGTATGTTATCACGAATGTGTACATCCCAAGGGAATTCAAAGGTTGTTGCAATATAACTTAGTTTTTTTTCCGATGTGGCGCACAACCGAAATAGGTGTCAGTTTGTTGTGCGGGACAAATGAAATGTACACCTCTAAAGGGATTGCGATTTACTGTGGATCATGTTTGGAGAATGGCACGCTCCCTGTAGATATAGAAAAACAAAAAACTAGTGAAGCCGAAACTGCTTACCCTTGCTCCCTGTAGATAAAAAAAAACAAAAAACTAGTGGAGCGGAAACTGCTTACCTTTCTAGAGTACATGAGTTAACCCCCGGGTTTCGTGTTGCACAAGCTTTAGTTTTCTGTGTAGTGTCTTCTAGATCATTGTTTGTCCTTTGTTATTTTTCTCTTGATTGTTGTGTCTGTCCTTCGATTGTCGGCTTCTGTTTACCTCCTTGGTTTTTTTTTAGTTTATAATTATATTATTTGATCAATGATACAAAGAGGATCAGACACAAGTTTTACCAACTTATGGAGTCTTCTCCTATATATACAATCATTATTACATTATATAGAGAATGCACAAGAAAACAAGAAAAATACAATTTTATCATATAATATAGCTGAAAATAGTAAACGAGTAAAAAGAAATGAGGAAAAAGTATGTGTGTGTGTGTGTGTGTGTTTGGATGCTGGATGGTGATTGGTTAGTGCATTAAACGATTAGAAATCGTTTAGCCCTTTTTATGAATCGAAAAACTGAATAAAAAATAAAGCAATTATCTGCATAGCTTAAGGTTTCACTTCCTGATGTGAGAAGTGAAGATTTGATCAACCTCCTTGGTATCTTCTTACTTGTCTTGCAGTAGCTCGTAATAAGCTATTAGGATTAATGGTTATTGATCTGTTGCAAGGAAAACTATTTCTGACCCTATCCATGATTTTACCACTTTCAGTTGTTCCATCCCTCTGTATGCCTACTCGTGTGCCACCTTTTTAATTGAATTATTGTTTGTAAACCTGTTTTCCACATGTTTATAGCTTAAATATATCCAAAAGCCGCAAATCGAAGGGCAGACAACACAATGGCCAAAAGAAAAAGTACAAACAACGATCTACAAAACATTACATAGAAAACTAAAGTTCGAGTAACACGAAAACCGGGGGTGAAAGCAGGTGCCCCAGAGGGTTAAGCAGTTTTTGCTCCACATGTGGCACCCGTCGTCAAAAACAACAGGCTATCAATCTATGCTTACAGGAACTTCTTCAGCAATCTCCTGCGGCATTATGGATGCTAGCCACCAGTCCTCGTACAGGTAGTCGAGTAAAAACTTTTTATATTGCATCACAGTTTCTACCTGTCTTTGTAGTTGTTTCTTAATCGTCGTTGTCATGTTTAATTTACCAAACCTTTGAAGAAAATAAATAAATACTATTTACCTACTAACAAGTACGATAATACGTGACAGAACAAAAAAAATGTTTGTAAATAATGAATGTGAAATATAATGGAGAAGAAGAAATCAATTCTCAAGGTTTTTGTTTTATTGTGTCTGGGTTGACCGAGCTTGATATTTTATTACTTTTATTTTAATTTGATGTCCCACTTGACAGGTGCTTTGCTTTGTTTTTTGTTCTTCGCTAGATGGTATTTAAGCTATATTTTAGACACTTTCCAAGGTGTCGTCGTGGTCGAAATCGCATAGTAGTTGAATTTTCAACCACCTATCATGTAATCAGTGCATATCACCACGGGATGTGCTCGATACAACATGATGTGGTGAAATTTGTCAGTGACTTACGTCAGGTCGGTGGTTTCTAGCCTTTATGGTTATGTTATTTAACGCCATTTTCAACAATATTTTAATTATATCGTGGCAGTCAGTTTTATCGAAACGGCAAAATATGTCCGAATGGAGCGACCTGTCTTCCCGCAAACTGTAGTTTTCATGAGCTTGTACTACCGGTATCAAACTCCAACTAAGCTTGTTGGAAAGAAATGGTAAAGATCGTGGGTTAAATTTCAGGTCCGGTAAATTCACAGACTAATATTAGTATTTTCCTGCTTGTCCGGTAAGAACTCGGTACATGTATTAGGAAATAAGAAAACAATGACTGACTAAGAATCAGCATAATGTATACGATTATAGTGACGTGGCTGTCTGTGTACGATAATAGTGACGTGGCTGTCTGTGTACGATTATAGTGACGTGGCTGTCTGTGTACGATTATAGTGACGTGGCTGTCTGTGTACGATTATAGTGACGTGGCTGTCTGTGTACGATTATAGTGACGTGGCTGTCTGTGTACGATTATAGTGACGTGGCTGTCTGTGTACGATTATAGTGACGTGGCTGTCTGTGTACGATTATAGTGACGTGGCTGTCTGTGTACGATTATAGTGACGTGGCTGTCTGTGTACGATTATAGTGACGTGGCTGTCTGTGTACGATTATAGTGACGTGGCTGTCTGTGTACGATATAGTGACGTGGCTGTCTGTGTACGATTATAGTGACGTGGCTGTCTGCCTGTGAACTATTGTATGAAAGAGCTAGCATTAAAAAAAATCCAACTTAATGCTAGAATTAGAGACATCATTATTAAACAGTCTCATATATCTTGTTCTCGCCAAGATATATCTGATAAGTTGCTCGCTTAAACAACAGTCACTCACACTGGTTAAAACTACTTCTTATTATTATACGTGGGGCCGTCGTGGTAGTGATCGTATGACACCAGTACCTATCACCACTAAAGTTGTGAGTTCGAATCCCGCTCATGGCGAGGTGTACTGGATACAACATTTCTGATAAATTTTATCAGTGACTTGCGACAGGTCGGTGGTTTTCTCCGGGTATTCCGGTTTCCTCCATCAATAAAACTAACTGCCACAAATGTAACTGAAATATTGTTGGAAGTGACGTTAAACACAATAACCCCTACTATTATACAGAGATAACCAACTTACTTATCTTTCAAATATTTATCTTCTTTCCAGAGTTTGTAGACAGGGAGGTTCTTTAATCCCTCACGTATATTAACCGGTCGACCTTGCTTGACATACTTCATCTGAAACGCATGAGCATTTGGCATACCCAAAGTTTCCGCTATTTTTCCTGATGATTTTTTCTGGAAACCTGTCGTACAAATATAATTATTTTACATAAAACGATGTGTGTAAAAACTAAATGAATAAAATTAATCAAAATAGAGAAAAGAAAAGAAAAGAATTATTCGGTTTAGGTTTTCGTTCTCCCAAAGAACTTTATATTACTTTGCTTTCAAATATATTGGACTTGAGCTTACCTAATGAAGGTTATTTCGGAAACGCGTCGTGTGCACTGAATTTGATATCAAAAGTAATTCAAAATAGATTTTGGGAATAAATTTAATTGTCATCTAAAGTATATTATTATGCCGTTGAGTCGATCCTGGGTAACTTTTTGTTTGTAGGAATCTAACCAGGTTTTTGCTTTGTAATTTTACTTTACCGCCTTATTCACGATGTAGCTGAAGTACTGCTAAAGTTGGCGTTAAACATCAATCAATTAATATTCTCATGTTATATTTCACTCTTCAGATCAACCTGGGATAAAGCCAGGTGTTCCGGAAAGGTTCCACTAATTGCACCCATCGTTTTCTGTCGGAACTACCGGTGTCATAGAGTAAACCTCCCCCCATAGTAGATTAACCCCCCGGAATAGTATTTATTCCGCATAGTAAACCTTCCTACCTACTCAAATACTGCAAAATGGCTCCGTACATTTTTGTTTACCTTTTAATCATAACCGGATATAATTAATGGTATATAACAATTAAAATTAACACGATTAAGGTGCTAAATTCCGAATCAATAGTAATTATCCGGATTAAGGGGGAACATTTACTATATAGCAAAATATTCGGAGGGATGATCGGCTATGGATGGGGGAATGTTTGCTATATAATAAATTTTCCCCCCGGGGGAATATTTACTATATAGTAAAGTATCCGGGGGGAAGGTTTACTATATAGCAAATATTCCGAGGGGAAATGTTTACTACAGAGTAAACATTCCGGGGGAAGGTTTGCTATGCGGAAGGTTTACTATACGACACCGGTATCACCCGGAGATATTAATACAAATCAGCCAACGTGTAGATAATTGTATTTCCTGATTGCAGAATGTACACAAGAACAATAATAATCACATATTTCTTACCAAGGCATGTATTACAGAAGTACACGTTAAGAAAAATATGTCTTACCTAAGGGAGATAATACAGAAAAAAAAATAATTACGAGAATACGTCTTCACCTGCATGTTGTTTTTTTTTCTTGTTGATAATTATATACCAAATAAGATCAAAATGACAAAGATTACCAGATGTAGCGTTCATCGACAGAAGTTATTGGTATCACTCAAACTGCAGCCTAGGTGCCGTTTCTCACTTATTTTATGGTATGAGTTATGCTCATTATTGAAGATCTGAACGTGACTGTAACCTATAGACAGCACTAGAAGGATTGTTCATTTACTTTACGTTGTTTGTTCCTTTTCTTTTGACCATTGTAATGTTTGTCCTTCGATTGACGACTGATTACTCCTTTGGTGTCTTTAGACCTTTCTTAATTTGTGTTTATGTATTATGTTGGATGGTCTTACATGTTTATTTTTATCCATATCCTCATTTACTTATTAGAAATATTCCTTACCAATGGGGATAATTCAAAAATGTTTTTTCTTATATCAAATGACGAGAATATAGAAATATTGGGCCCAATAAAACTAGTTTAACCCCGCCAATTTTTTTTTATTGAAGTGTCTGTTCCCAGCTGGGAAAGTGAGCGTTCATGTATTTGTGTGTTGGAGGTATCGATTTTGCCTCTATCTACGATTTGAATGTTACGTTTGGAATTGTTCTGACAGTGCGACATTTTTTGTTTTTTTTTAATAATTTTATTCTTACACAAAGAACGCTAACACAGACCAATTATCTAATGGAGAGAGAACCGGATTGACAATATAATGGTTGGTGTGCTGGCTCGATTCCTGTAGATCACGAGTTCGAGCACCGTTCAGATAAAGCCAAAGACTATAAAATGAGTACTTGCTGTTTTTCCGCAAAGGGTGCAGCATTAATGAGTAAGAGCAGACTGATTGATTCAGAATCGTGATATTACGTCCGTGTGGAGTTACATGTCTATCCATTGCATGTTGTTGTAGTGAGCTAGCAATATAAAGACGAAACCAAAAACTGTTGGTCTAGTACAAAGCCGACATCATCATCATCATCATCTCATCGAAATGTAACTTTCTTTTTATCATAAAGATATACCTGATAAATGGCTGAATTTGCCTCAAACAACAATTGCTATAATTATGTGAATAGAAAACAATTTTACCCAAAGAGAGATAATTATAGAGACAAATTTTATAAAATGGAGATAATACTGAAATATTTCTTGTCTGCTATGCAAATAGAAAACGTATTTACTACCGAGGGAGTTATAGAAATATTTGCTTTTTATATAAGGACGGGAATATATAAACATTTCATATATAGGGACAATGCAACAGATTTTGTATCTAATGATAAGAAAACAGATATATGTTTTGCCTATAAGACGACTTGTTTGTACTAACTTACCTAAAGGTCTAAGATGGCCGTTGGGAACCATGTTATTTTGTGATGGTGTTATAATTGGTGGGAAAACTACATTCATCGACATATCCTTTGGGAATCCAACTTTACCCTCCAAAACATTTAATACGGATAAACACACAAGAATATAAGTACCAATGGCCGCATACATTCTGATTTTAAAGTTTTTTCTACCACATTAAATGTAATGGCCGCTCTGCAAAATCTACTTCCGGTTTGACGTTGTCAGTTTTATGTGTACTGGCCACGTCGTATGTACATTTGTATTGTGAAGCTGATATTATTGAATTTGTGATAAAAAGATAAATTGTAATATTATTGATTTAAGTTGATAGAATTCGTGACAACAGCTTGCATTATTGACATGCACGTATTATAAGATTTAAATGTTATCATACACGGCTTTCAAATCAGCGATAATGAAACCATTTATTATAAAACTGTTTTATTTTACTGTTTAGTATTCAGTACCTTCTTAACTTATGGGCACATTGGGAAGTTGCCGGGGACCCCATGAGCATATGACCCCATGCTTATCTATGTATATTCTGTACGGCATGTTTTGTAATGTTTAAACGCTGATTTTGTTGGAAGTAACAATACAATAAATATTTGTTTTATTTTATCAACATTTACAGTTTTATTCCTGTGAATGGTTGTGTAGGTAGGAATCCCAGTGCACTGCTTTGCCCGGGTGCCTATAATGTTGTTAAGACGGCCCTGTTAGTAGTGTGTGTGCTTTTTTTTTATTCAAAATATATTATTGTTTAAATAGTAAATAAAGGTATTAGATAAAAGGCAATACCTATATAAATACCTTCCCATACAAGATGAATAGAATTATACCCGTAATAAATATATACACACACACAAATATAAATATATATCGGACATATTGCAATAAGTTAGGGGAGACAATTCTGCCTCAAGAATGAATTTGTGGATATTTTTTCTTAATAAATGTCAGTTGGTGAATCCTTAATTACCAGTCCACCATAACAAAGGTTTATTGTAGAAATATTTACGCACAACGCGTTTCTGTGACATCTATCTGTAGGTACTCTCATAATTAAATTGGTAAATAATTATTTGAATTATGTTGCGTCATGTTTAATGTTATACATAGTGGTCTCGTAGTCGTTCTCCCTGTCAACAAATTTATATAAATTTATGTTTTGGTTTTTAACGCCACTTTCAACTATTTTTCAGTTATATCTTGGCGGTCAGTTTTATTGATGGAGGAAACCGGAGTACACAGAGAAAACCACCGACCTGTTGCATGCCACTGGCAAACTTTATCACATAATGTTGTACACCTCGCCCTGATCGAGATTCGAACTTATAACATCAGTGGTGATCCGACTACCAGACAATCACGGCCCCTAATAATGATTAATTGAATTGTGTTATGTCACGTTTAATAGTATACATGGTGGTTTCCTAGTCGTTCTGTCCTTGTCAACAAATATATATACATTTATGGCCATTTAGAAAGCGACATGAAAAATCGATAGACAAATGAGATACGTATCAAAGTTCAAATAGAAATCAAACACTCCGTACATCTTTGATTTGTTTTATTAGTGGTTCAAAGAATGTTTACAATGTTTTTCGATCGTTTAAACAAAGAAAATATATATATATATATATATACTTGATCAATATCCGTTCATGCTGATTTGTATATCCTTTCATCTTATAGTTTATGTTTTATTCCAATAATCCAACCACGTGATCACTTGAGCGTGTAAGTGAAATATTAACACAGAATAGCTAGCATGAAGTATATAACTATAGAGATAGGTAATGAATACACAGTCCCCGAGGGTATCATCCGATCAGTAGTCAATTCTTCGGCACAGGCATGATTTACATAGGCGTAGGAGAGGAATAGAAAGTGGATAAAGCTCTACAAACTGACAAGCAAAACAAGGGAAGAAAATAAGGGTCAATTTGGTATTTGTAGCCTTAAATCTCATAATTTACTGCGCATTTTTTACTTCCATGTACAAATTCCAGCCGTTTTGCCCTCCTCCCCCCACACACACTGTTGAAAGTGGGATGGTGGCACAGTCCCTAAGTCATGTAATTATTATAAAAACTAAGGTTTTCCTCTCTCATAGCCCTCTCCCAAGAGCCTGTATCGCTCACCTGATTATCGTTTTTTTTAACATGCAAATTAGTTTTGTAGCTTCTCAGGAGAAAATACTATTAATGGCCCATGGGGTCCTTTGTTAAATGAAAGTGTTCAATTTTACATCTTTTCAATTGTTTTTTTATTATTATTATAAACCGTTTTACCTTTGTTACCCCTGAAGTTATGACAAATTTCATCATCAGTTAAATCCTCTAAATCATGGTCTCCATAACGAATGCTTTTCCGACTACTGTTAAAAGTAATATGAGGGGAGGATGATACAATGATGTTATAGATTTGTTTTAAGTAGAAATAAACGTTGCAGATACCGAAGAAGCAAACAAAAATGGACAATCCCGAAAAACTGGCAACACAAGGTACACAAAACGAAGAAAAATAAAAACAAAAAACACAACACAGTATGTGTTGGACATCACTATGCGTAAACAAACACAAACAACTTAAATAAGACATGAGCCCTGGAAGTTAGCTTACTCTGGTATTCAATTAGCAAACTGACCTATTTCTCTAATTAGTGTCTTGGGCAAGGTAATGGAACAATGTGTTTATAAACATGTCTATATTTTTTTACTCAAAAATAGTATTATTACCCCACACCAATCAGGGTTCACTTCTGGTGACTCGGCAATTAACCAACTTCTAAGTCTCACAAACGAATTCGGAAAAGCTTTTGACGAGTGTTTGGCATAAGGGTTTACTTAATAAATTAGAAAATATTGGGATACAATGTTATGGATAAAAAATTTTTCTTACGGACAGAAAACAACGAGTGGTTATAGAAAGCACACACTCTAAATGGCGCACTGTCAAAGCCGGGGTTCCCCAGGGATCTGTTCTAGGGCTTCTATTTTTTTTGATAATATTTATAAATGACATTTTGTTATTACCCTTATATACGTAATTAATGTTTCTTTTTTTCCCTTTCCTTTCTTCTTGTTGTTAACATTATATATTATTATTATTATTATTTATGTTTCTCTAAACCTTTGTAATAACTGTGGTTTATGAGAATAAAGATATATATTTTTTTTACCATTAGCAGCTAGACATGAATCTATTAGAATAACATTCAGTGGCATTATGACAATATGAAAATAATTAGAATGGAAAAAACCGTGTCACATGGTGTAAAATTAGCACATATTTCTATTAGGTATTTGTTAATCTGTATTGATCATCTGTGCCCATCATGTCTTTAATCTGCTACAGGTAATC
The DNA here is from genome assembly GCA_963383655.1 of Bathymodiolus septemdierum. NCBI lineage: Eukaryota > Metazoa > Mollusca > Bivalvia > Mytilida > Modiolidae > Bathymodiolus > Bathymodiolus septemdierum. The sequence goes on from OY726525.1 coordinate 67,565,306, forward strand.
ATCGTTTGACATAATTACAGGTACATCTTAACTTTCCAATATTAAAATATGTACAGGTAAAAACCAGCTGATTAAGATAGACATTTAAATGTCTAACCAAGCATGGTTGCCATGTGTAGACCTGTTGTACACTATTTTTGTTATGGTAAATATATTAAATGTGTTTGTATCGGATGAAGATTATGAAATGAGTTGAAATCGGTACTCGTGAGAGAAAAAAACGACACTGCTCTGGTGCTAACGGACTTTAACATGATTTCTGATTCAATATTTCACCAGTGTTTTACACAAAAAGGATTACAAAAATCCAAAAGTGATTGTACTTTAGATTTAAGAACACAAAATAATCGTGATATCAGGGTAAATAAAAGGTTTACGAAAGAAAAGGAAAAAGATAAAATACGGAGGCATCTTCCGATTGGAACTGGTGAATATTCAGTGGGATGCTTGGATATTATGTGTGAACATTGTGAAAAGGGATCTTTTTTCCGATTATATTATCCCATAGAGAAAACAGATATATACGTAAGTAGTTAGTTAGCACTCTTGGTAAAAAATATTAAAACTTCAAAATCATGTGAGCTTCAACATTTCAAGTTTGTCAGTGACTTGCGGCAGGTTGGTGGTTTTCTCCGGGTACTCTGGTTTCCGCCACGAAATAAATGAAATATTGTTGAAAGTGGCGTAAAACACCTTAACACTACCTCCTCCCCTCAACATTTCAATAATAATATTGTCCTGCTAGTCAATTTCAAAATACTAATTCGGGTATACCACGTGCATTTCTATATTAATCACAATTTCTTCAAATTATTGTACGAGTCTCGAGTGAAACTCTGGGGCGGAAAGGGGGGGGGGGGGGGGAGGGGGGATAAAATCATATGGCCTATATAATTTCTCCGCGGTGTAGTGCTATCCATCCGAAAAGAGCGTCGTGAGGTTGTGATTGTATCATATTACTGTCAAGTTTTCCTACAAACGGGACAAAAAATGATGTCCCTGGTATCTTGATAATGGTATGTTTCATACACGTTTAAAAACAGCCATTAATACATGAAATGTAACAATCAAGTGTACTTGGACAATCCGGGCATCACCATTTTAACACAAATTGTAATTTATTATTTACAAACTTGTATTGGTCCGATATGGCGTTAAACATAAATCAATCAATCAATCAATCATTTTAATTGCACGTAGAGTTATGTACCTGCCAGATGACATTTTAATTGTATCAAGAACAACTAGGTCATTATATTTTAATGTATGATCTTTTAATCTGAAATTAATCCAAAATGGATTAATTTTGCTGACGTCTTTCTTGGTGCAATTTGAGAACGTCCGTAAAATAGACCCCTATACACTAACTAACTTTTTTTTTTTTTTTTAAATATATGTTTTCATGTTTCTGTTATTTACAAATATACATGTTTATACTAAGTATCATGTCATCACTGAACTTATGACTAACTTAAACATGCATGAGCAATTTATGTTCGCTTTATATGTATTTACTTATGTTTTATCTCCAATCTACAAAGACAGGTAATTAAAATATAAAATCGCCAATTACTGTATTTCATTGAACTTTTACATATTGTAATTTTAACCATTGTATTCGGAATTTCCATTTAAAAGGAGTGACATAGTTTTAGCTTACCCTTTAAAACATAAAAATAACTAAGTAATATATATATATATATATGAGGACAATGCATTACTTATTTTAAATATGTTATCGTGGCAATTTAATAAGATTTTAAGTTCGTACTTTTAAATAAAATATTGACAATTTAAATATTTTAAATTCATATTATTTATATATGCATGCATAGTAACACTTAAATGTAAGCAACACAATATATTTTTGAAAATGTTCCCAGAAGTGTGGAGGGAATAAAAAAAGTGGGGGGGGGGGGGGGGGGGGGGTGAATAAATTCTTAATAAATATGTGAAGTATAATGATTTATCGGTAATTTGTGCCGCATTCCTTTGAAGTGTGCCGATAGATAAAGCTAGGGTCGACGTACTAGACCATATCAAAAGTTTATTGGGTCAGTTCTTCATTTGACATGCGCTGACCAACGTGGAAGGATATGTACTGTGACGCAATCATGCTAGGCCAATGTCGGTCGTCGCTAATGAAAACAATGTCACGCTGTTTCGGGAAGTATATATTGTGAAATGCGAATGTTTGCAATAAAATATTCAATTAAATTTTAAGAAAAAATAAATTAATATAATTCACTTTGTTTCCACGGTAAATTCCTATTAATTACACTACATCTTGGCGAGATTTCCACGAAATCTACAAAAATGCATGCAACATGAACTATTTTAAGATGATCAACTAAAAAAATCTAGATGTCTTGATGTTCTATTTGCCATATACACTAGCTACTAAAAATGTACTAAGATTCAACATAAACAAAGTAGTATCCAGTAACCAGGAAAATGACAATCTTTTATACGCCTAGACCATTATTTGATGGTATTATGTTTCTCACGGCATGTGATGATGATTTTATCTTAAAATGTGAATGAATACACATATCCGATGGAATTATGTGGAATGTTTACCTGTCGAAAACGAAAGTACACCACGAGTCATGACAGGTTGACACAACGTGTGCCGCACATTATCATGTGTACACAGAAAAAAAAACTGTTTGAATTCTTAAAATATAATAATATATGTTCACTTACTGCAATTTTAAATGAATCAATTTCCAAATTATGCGAGTTATCCACAGAATATGGACAAATTTGAGGAACGGCGAAAATGACGTCACATTCATAGTTCAACTGAAAATGAAGCGCGTGCGGTTTGAATGAATGACTCTTCACAAACCAAAATACGCTAAAATGTAGTCCCCAGAAAGAATAGTTTTTGCATGGAAATAAATAGAGTTTAGACCCGAAATCTTTTCTGTATCTGCAAAAAAATCTTTTTTCCAACGTTGTAATGATATTTGTATGTAAATTACCGATAAACAAAATAAAGGGCTATTTGTTTTCGATACTGTCTTTATCAGGACCATCATCGGGTTCGCCAGATTATGGCCCTGATAAAGACAATATCGAAAACAAAATGCCCTTTATTCTATATATATCACTTAAAGTAATATTAAAGGCAAATATCGTGGAATTTTTGGATTAAATATTTTCACTTAATATGTCACTTAATTTTAACTAAAATCAACTGCATAACATTAAAAATCCGCTCAAAAGCAGATTTTAAGAGCAAATCGCAAAATATTTGACAGCAGATTATTCTGTTTTCCAGTACAGTAATACAAATGATATGCGCGTGACACAAGATTTGAACTCTTTCGGGGAGATTATCGCTCATGCGCAATGTTCAGTTGATGAAAATATATACATGTATATATATATTTCGTGTGTACCACATAAGAATAATTGCAAAAAAAAAAATTGGTTCACACGACATGAAACAGACAGATTCCTCAATAATCATTGTCAGGAATGTATGCGCGTTTACCTCAGCATACATGATTGTTTATCTTTTCTTCACGAGGTCATGATCGGCCATCATCGGACCAAAACATTTCTTTACGAGGTTATGATCGGCAATCATCGGAACAAAACAACCGAAAGTTAATCAGTCTCCACAATAATGGCGAGGACGATAAACATGCACACGGATTTGCGGATTTATAGTTGTTGGGAACATATTTCGACTTGAAACATGCATGAATAGCTTAGTAAAGGTACCGCCGTATTCCAAATTGAATTTTCCGGGAAACATTTTCTTCACCCAAAACTGGTGTAATATTACTCACGTACATCTACTTAGGACTCTACGATATAGCTGAAATACTGCTAAGTTGGCGTTAAACATCAATCAATCAATCTATTTAGAAAATATATATATTATTTTGACAATGACATTTTATTTTAAGCCCGATACACAATTTGCTTAATTTTTTGACAAAAACAAGTTTGAAGATTTAACAATCACGCCTCAATTATGAAATAAGCATGTCACGACCATATCACGAGTCCTTGTGTATGTATGTGTGGGAAAAGGGAAAACAGGAGGGGGGGGGGGGTCTGAAAATATAATTGATTCTAAAATATGTGTAATACAGATAGGGTGTATTTCCGATACATGTAAGGCCTTGAGACAATTTTCAACAAAAATGTACCTGTATTACAAGGTAACCACATTATATGTATTAGTTAAATAGTGGAGGTGTTTTAAGTTACACCTATTACTAGATCATATTACGAGATCACATTTCCTCGTGTATAATATTGAATAAATTTATTTTATCACCTTTTTAAACAACTACAGTCAAACCTGTCTTAAAGGACACCTCTATGTATATGAGAATGTCCAAGTATCTCTCCATTCCTTAAAAATAATGGAGCCGAGGCCCCGAAGGGGCCGAGGCCCATTGTTTTTAAGGAATGGAGAGATACGAGGACATTCTCCAACTTAATATCCACCCATTGTACTTTATTAATTTGATTAATTATTAATCTTGTAACAAAAAAAAGTCTGTGTATAGTATCTAATGTACAAAGTATTATATTGTTTGCCCCTTGTGGGACCTTAAAAGTACAAAGAGAACAATAACTCTCCATTCCTTAAAAATAATGGAGAGTTTTGACAATAGATTTACATCACAGGTGGATTTTAAATTATATATAGACTTTATGCATTTAATATGAAAAATATATTATTATGAACTAGTAACAGGTATGGAAAAAGACATCCACGTTAGTCACAAAGGGCAGGGCACTGCTACAAATAGAGAAAAAAGGCAGGGCGCTGCTACAAATAGAGAAAAAGGGCAGGGCATCACTCGGACAAGGGCGGACGCTGCGCCCTGTTAAAACGGGCTAGCTAGAACACTGTATTTTAGTAAATCACTGTCTATAAAGGACACCTCTATATAGTAATCTCTGTCTATAAAGGACACCTCTATATAGTAAATCACTGTCTATAAAGGACACCTCTATATAGTAAATCACTGTCTATAAAGGACACCTCTATATAGTGAATCACTGTCTATAAAGGACACCTCTATATAGTAAATCACTGTCTATAAAGGACACCTCTATATAGTAAATCACTGTCGATAAAGGGCAGTCTAATTTTTCCCATTAAAGAAAAAGTGCATATAATTTTAACCTGTATATAAAGGACAACTGCTCATAAAGGTCACATTTTCAGGTTCCTTTAAGTGGTCTTTATATACAGGTTTGACTGTATTACAATGTTATATTTTTTATTTGTTAGCCTTGAGTAAATACACACACGTCAGATGAAACACATGATAAAAATAACATATATCAATATATACATACATTACAAATATGTCAAATATTCATGACTAACAACTTGATGCTAGCTTTGCTTATAAGAAGAATGAAGAAGTCATAGTGACAATAAAAACACGTTAAATGATTTCAGGATTGGAATGTAATGCCCTTTTACAGTCACGCGTCAAGCACCGTTTTTCCCACCACGATTAGCGTCACATGGACCATAATTTATTTGATCATGATTCATTATGCCCATATTTAGGAACTACTAAGCTTCAAATTGAAAAATAAAAAACAGTAACAGTAAATCGTTGTACACTATCTTTAAATGAGGCTGTCGTGGTCGTGATACTATGGCAGTTGGATTTACAACTACCTATGCAATCAGTACCTATCACCACTAATAGTGTGAGTTATAATTCCACTCAGGCGATACAACATTATGTGATAAAGTTTGTCAGTGACTTGTGACAGGTCGGTGGTTTTCTCCGGGTACTCAAGTTTCATCCACCAATAAAAACTGACCGCCACGATATAGCTGAAATATTGTTGAAAGTGGCGTTAGACACCATAAACAAACAAAAAACGCTATCTTTAGGAGTAATACTTACATACGAGTTGTGTCTCGATAGATGAAGATAAACAGCCGAACATCGGAATCACCATCACGTATAAGTCATTTCACCGGATAACTCGAAGTAATAAGGTTGTTTGTAAGTCTACAAAAAATGTGCGTTCGCAGTAGCTTTGAGTGTGATTTACATAAAAAAAACTCGTATACGTGGATATTTCAAAGTAAAATTTGACCCCTTCAACTTGGACACGTCTAGATCCGAATAAATAATATAACGGTAAACATATATTGTCAAAAACATATCTGTTATAAGAAATGTCTATTGTTTACGTGTATTTCTACTGCACCTTTTGAACCTTTGTGATGCTGTACACCTTATAGACGTTACATGGCTTATTGCTGTGCCGGATTTAGATAAAGAGAGGCCCTAGGCTATTCCACTTGTGAGGACCCTCCAAATTCCCCACCTTCACGACTGCTTAATCAATTTCAATAAAGACGAAGATGATGAGGGGTGTTTGACATTCTGCAATATTCTGAAATGGAGTACAACTATGTAAGAAAAATTTCCGAAGGGTTGCTTAAAAAGTACAATACGCTATGACAGCATAAGTGTGAAAGTCCAACAACAGTGTTAAAAATATTATACACATTGGCCTGAGGCCCCCTAATTTTTCAGTCCCTAGGCTTCAGCCTATCGAGCCTATAGGTAAATCCGGCACTGACTTATTGTGTATGTATATTATGGTTTATCGGTTAATAATATAATAGCTGTCTAGCTAATCAGTCCTACATTGTATGTAATCAATTTCCAGGGTCGATTCACTTATCACTATCTCTGTTAAATTGGAAGCGGATTGATTTGTGATATATATATCTCGAAATGGACACATTGTATCAAACGTTCCTTGGTCGTCGAATGATACCTCGAAAGGGACACGTTGTATCAAACGTTCCTTTTTCCTCTAATGATATCTAGAAAGGGAAACCTTGTATCAAACGTCCTTTTTCCTCTAATGATATCTAGAAAGGGACACCTTGTATCAAACGTCATTTGTCGTCGAATGGTATCTCGCGAAAGGGACATGTTGCATCAAGCGTTCCTTTGTACTCGAATGATGTATCTAAAGGGACACGTTGTATCAAACGTTCTTTTATTCTCGAATGACCTCTCGAAAGGGACACGTTGTATCAAACGTTCTTTTGTTCTCGAATGACCTCTCGAAAGGGACACGTTGTTTCAAACGTTCCTTTATTCTCGAATGATATCTCGAAAGGAACTCGTTGTATCAAATGTTCCTTTGTTCTCGAATGGTATCTCGATAGGGGCACGTTGTATCACACGTTCCGTAGGCCTCGAATGATCTCTCGAAAGGAACACGTTGTTTCAAACTTTCCTTTGTCCTCGAATGATATCTCCAAAAAGACACGTTGTTTCAAACGTTCCTTGGTCGTCGAATGATATCTCGAAAGGGACACGTTGTTTCAAACGTTCCTTTTTCCTCTAATGATAACTAGAAAGGGACACATTGTATCAAACGTCCTTTGTCGTCGAATGGAATCGCGAAAGGGACATGTTGTATCAAACGTTCCTTTGTCATTGAATGATGTATTTAAAGGAACACGTTGTATCAAACGTTCTTTTATTCTCGAATGATATCTCGAAAGGGACACGTTGTATCACACGTTCCCTAGTCCTAGAATGATCTCTCGAAGGGAACACGTTGTTTCAAACGTTCCTTTGTTCTCGAATGATATCTCGAAAAAGACACGTTGTTTCAAACGTGCCTTTGTCCTCGAATGATATCTCGAAAAAGACACGTTTTGTTTCAAACGTTCATTTGTCCTCGAATGATATCTTGAAAGGAACACGTTGTATCTAGCGTTACGTTGTCCTCGAATGATATCTCGAAAGGAACACGTTGTATCTAGCGTTACGTTGTCCTCGAATGATATCTCGAAAGGGACATATTTTGTATGAAATGTCCAATGTCCTCAAATTAGTAATATACTGCCCCTTAAATTATTCTCTTGATTACGGTGTTTGTTCAAAGATATAATAACAACACATTAAAATAACAGCTATTTACAATATACAGTAAACAAACTAATGAGAGAGGTTACAAAGGACTGAGGACAAGCCTTGAGGTCAAACACCAGTAGCTCTTGGATTAATTGCTCTCACTTGTCATAACCACTTCCCGGTCCTTTCCTCATTCACGACTTGTTACCGGATTTGTAATTAGATTAACACGACGGGTGCCACTAGTAGAGCAGGAACTGTTTACCCTTCCGGAGCACATCTGAGTTCATCCCCGGGTTTTAGTGGGGTTCATGTTACTCGATCTTTAGTTTTATATGTAATGTTTTGTAGATCGTTGTTTGTCCTTTTGTACTTTTTCTTTTGGCCATTGTGTTGTCTGTCCTTCGATTTACACATTCTGATTACCCCTTTAGTATCTTCAAACACTTCTTATGACGCTACAGCGTTTCTCCAGTATCGTATTTTTCTTGTCATAAGCTTAGAAAATCTAATCATATTATGTCTACTAAAAGAAGAATTGGATAGAGTTCGCTTACGTTTTTGTTGAAAAATTGCATTTGAAAAGATAATGATATTCATCTCCAATTTGAAACAGTATAAAAATGACGCTGAAGTGTGACATGTGGTAACGTCACAAAGTAGATTTTAGAAATAGCAGCGCGAAAGAAACAAATGTACAATACTATACACAACGTATATAATTACTATGAACTTACTTTGTAAAATAATGAAATAAGTAAATGAAAGTAGAAAGAGATGTTTAAAAGGGTTTCCAACTTTTCTTGAGCCCTAATGTATCATAGCCGAGAGAGAGAAGAACCTTAGAACTTTAATTTATCTCTCCCCAATGTATTACCACTTTTTATGTGAGCATTTTGGGCATGGAATATGGATGTACATATACACAAAAGTGTGAAATAAATCTTTATTTGAATGATGATTATTTTTGAACGTTTCAGCTATATTAAGGACGAGAACAATAGAGTGGATGTGGTCGAGTGGTCTAGGGCGCTGGACGTAAGGCTAAGCGAATGGTGCGAGTTCAAATCCCGTCGAGGGAAGAACAAAAATTTGACAGCTCAAAAATCTAATTCTAACACTGTTATAATTAAATCTTTGAGCTGACAAAATTTTTTTCTTCTCTCGACGGAATTTGAACTCACACCATTGATACACTGCAGCACCAATCGCTTAAGCCTTATGTCCAGCGCCCTAGATACATTACATAACAATGAGGTGACTGCCACTGAAAAAGTATTGATAATTGGGTAGGAACGAAGAAAAGTATTGATAATTGAGTAGGAACGAAGAAAAGTATTGATAAATGGGTAGGAACGAAGAAAAGTATTGATAATTGGGTAGGAACGAAGAAAAGTAGTGATTATTGGGTAGGAACGAAGAAAAGTATTGATAATTGGGTAGGAACGAAAAAAAGTATTGATAATTGGGTAGGAACGATGAAAAGTATTGATAATTGGGTAGGAACGAAGAAAAGTATTGATAATTGGGTAGGAACGAAGAAAAGTAGTGATTATTGGGTAGAAACGAAGAAAAGTATTGATAATTGGGTGGAACGAAGAAAAGTAGTGATAATTGGGTAGGAACGAAGAAAAGTAGTGATAATTGGGTAGGAACGAAGAAAAGTAGTGAAAATTGGGTAGGAACGAAGAAAAGTATTGATAATTGGGTAGGAACGAAGAAAGGTAGTAACAATTGGGTAGGAACGAAGAAAAGTAGTGATTATTGGGTAGGAACGAAGAAAAGTAGTGATAATTGGGTAGAAACGAAGAAAAGTATTGATAATTGGGTAGGAACGAAGAAAAGTATTGATAATTGGGTAGGAACGAAGAAAAGTAGTGACAATTGGGTAGGAACGAAGAAAAGTAGTGATTATTGGGTAGGAACGAAGAAAAGTATTGATAATTGGGTAGAAACGAAGAAAAGTATTGATAATTGGGTAGGAACGAAGAAAAGTATTGATAATTGAGTAGGAACGAAGAAATGTATTGATTATTGGGTAGGAACGAAGAAAAGTATTGATAATTGGGTAGGAACGAAGAAAAGTAGTGATTATTGGGTAGGAACGAAGAAAAGTATTGATAATTGAGTAGGAACGAAGAAAAGTATTGATAATTGGGTAGGAACGAAGAAAAGTATTGATTATTGAGTAGGAACGAAGAAAAGTATTGATAATTGGGTAGGAACGAAGAAAAGTATTGATAATTGAGTAGGAACGAAGAAAAGTATTGATAATTGGGTAGGAACGAAGAAAAGTAGTGATTATTGGGTAGGAACGAAGAAAAGTATTGATAATTGGGTAGGAACGAAGAAAAGTATTGATAATTGGGTAGGAACGAAGAAAAGTATTGATAATTGGGTAGGAACGAAAAAAAGTATTGATAATTGGGTAGGAACGAAGAAAAGTATTGATAATTGGGTAGGAACGAAGAAAAGAATTGATAATTGGGTAGGAGCGAAGAAAAGTAGTGACAATTGGGTAGGAACGAAGAAAAGTAGTGATTATTGGGTAGGAACGAAGAAAAGTATTGATAATTGGGTAGGAACGAAGAAAAGTAGTGATTATTGGGTAGGAACGAAGAAAAGTATTGATAATTGGGTAGGAACGAAGAAAAGTAGTGATAATTGGGTAGGAACGAAGAAATGTAGTGACAATTGGGTAGGAACGAAGAAAAGTAGTGATTATTGGGTAGGAACGAAGAAAAGTATTGATAATTGGGTAGAAACGAAGAAAAGTATTGATAATTGGGTAGGAACGAAGAAAAGTAGTGATTATTGGGTAGGAACGAAGAAAAGTATTGATAATTGGGTAGGAACGAAGAAAAGTATTGATTATTGAGTAGGAACGAAGAAAAGTATTGATAATTGAGTAGGAACGAAGAAAAGTATTGATAATTGGGTAGGAACGAAGAAAAGTATTGATAATTGGGTAGGAACGAAAAAAAGTATTGATAATTGGGTAGGAACGAAGAAAAGTATTGATAATTGGGTAGGAACGAAGAAAAGTATTGATAATTGGGTAGGAGCGAAGAAAAGTAGTGACAATTGGGTAGGAACGAAGAAAAGTAGTGATTATTGGGTAGGAACGAAGAAAAGTATTGATAATTGGGTAGGAACGAAGAAAAGTAGTGATTATTGGGTAGGAACGAAGAAAAGTATTGATAATTGGGTAGGAACGAAGAAAAGTAGTGATAATTGGGTAGGAACGAAGAAAAGTAGTGATAATTGGGTAGGAACGAAGAAAAGTAGTGACAATTGGGTAGGAACGAAGAAAAGTAGTGACAATTGGGTAGAACGAAGAAAAGTAGTGATTATTGGGTAGGAACGAAGAAAAGTATTGATAATTGGGTAGAAACGAAGAAAAGTATTGATAATTGGGTAGGAACGAAGAAATGTATTGATTATTGGGTAGGAACGAAGAAAAGTATTGATAATTGGGTAGGAACGAAGAAAAGTAGTGATTATTGGGTAGGAACGAAGAAAAGTATTGATAATTGGGTAGGAACGAAGAAAAGTATTGATTATTGAGTAGGAACGAAGAAAAGTATTGATAATTGAGTAGGAACGAAGAAAAGTATTGATAATTGGGTAGGAACGAAGAAAAGTATTGATAATTGGGGAGGAACGAAAAAAAGTATTGATAATTGGGTAGGAACGAAGAAAAGTATTGATAATTGGGTAGGAACGAAGAAAAGTATTGATAATTGAGTAGGAACGAAGAAAAGTATTGATAATTGGGTAGGAACGAAGAAAAGTATTGATTATTGAGTAGGAACGAAGAAAAGTATTGATAATTGGGTAGGAACGAAGAAAGTATTGATAATTGAGTAGGAACGAAGAAAGTATTGATAATTGGGTAGGAACGAAGAAAAGTAGTGATTATTGGGTAGGAACGAAGAAAAGTATTGATAATTGGGTAGGAACGAAGAAAAGTATTGATAATTGGGTAGGAACGAAGAAAAGTATTGATAATTGGGTAGGAACGAAAAAAAGTATTGATAATTGGGTAGGAACGAAGAAAAGTATTGATAATTGGGTAGGAACGAAGAAAAGTATTGATAATTGGGTAGGAGCGAAGAAAAGTAGTGACAATTGGGTAGGAACGAAGAAAAGTAGTGATTATTGGGTCGGAACGAAGAAAAGTATTGATAATTGGGTAGGAACGAAGAAAAGTAGTGATTATTGGGTAGGAACGAAGAAAAGTATTGATAATTGGGTAGGAACGAAGAAAAGTAGTGATAATTGGGTAGGAACGAAGAAAAGTAGTGACAATTGGGTAGGAACGAAGAAAAGTAGTGATTATTGGGTAGGAACGAAGAAAAAGTATTGATAATTGGGTAGAACGAAGAAAAGTATTGATAATTGGGTAGGAACGAAGAAAAGTAGTGATTATTGGGTAGGAACGAAGAAAAGTATTGATAATTGGGTAGGAACGAAGAAAAGTATTGATTATTGAGTAGGAACGAAGAAAAGTATTGATAATTGAGTAGGAACGAAGAAAAGTATTGATAATTGGGTAGGAACGAAGAAAAGTATTGATAATTGGGTAGGAACGAAAAAAAGTATTGATAATTGGGTAGGAACGAAGAAAAGTATTGATAATTGGGTAGAAGAAAGAAAAGTATTGATAATTGGGTGGGTAGGAGCGAAGAAAAGTAGTGACAATTGGGTAGGAACGAAGAAAAGTAGTGATTATTGGGTAGGAACGAAGAAAAGTATTGATAATTGGGTAGAAGAAAAGTAGGAACGAAGAAAAGTAGTGACAATTGGGTAGGAACGAAGAAAAAGTAGTGACAATTGGGTAGGAACGAAGAAAAGTAGTGATTATTGGGTAGGAACGAAGAAAAGTATTGATAATTGGTAGGAAACGAAGAAAAGTATTGATAATTGGGTAGGAACGAAGAAAATGTATTGATTATTGGGTAGGAACGAAGAAAAGTATTGATAATTGGGTAGGAACGAAGAAAAGTAGTGATTATTGGGTAGGAACGAAGAAAAGTATTGATAATTGGGTAGGAACGAAGAAAAGTATTGATTATTGAGTAGGAACGAAGAAAAGTATTGATAATTGGAGTAGGAACGAAGAAAAGTATTGATAATTGGGTAGGAACGAAGAAAAGTAGTGATAATTGAGGTAGGAACGAAGAAAAAGTATTGATAATTGGGTAGGAACGAAGAAAGTAGTGATATGGGGGAACGAAAAAAGTATTGATAATTGGGTAGGAACGAAGAAAAGTAGTGATAATTGGGTAGGAACGAAGAAAAGTATTGATAATTGGGTAGGAACGAAGAAAAAGTAGTGACAATTGGGTAGGAACGAAGAAAGTAGTGATTATTGGGTAGGAACGAAGAAAAGTATTGATAATTGGGTAGGAACGAAGAAATGTATTGATTATTGGGTAGGAACGAAGAAAAGTATTGATAATTGGGTAGGAACGAAGAAAAGTAGTGATTATTGGGTAGGAACGAAGAAAAGTATTGATAATTGGGTAGGAACGAAGAAAAGTAGTGATAATTGGGTAGGAACGAAGAAAAGTAGTGACAATTGGGTAGGAACGAAGAAAAGTATTGATATTGGGTAGGAACGAAGAAAAGTATTGATAATTGGGTAGGAACGAAGAAAAGTATTGATAATTGGGTAGGAACGAAGAAAAGTAGTGATTATTGGGTAGGAACGAAGAAAAGTATTGATAATTGGGTAGGAACGAAGAAAAGATTGATTATTGAGTAGGAACGAAGAAAAGTATTGATAATTGAGTAGGAACGAAGAAAAGTATTGATAATTGGGTAGGAACGAAGAAAGTATTGATAATTGGGTAGGAACGAAAAAAAGTATTGATAATTGGGTAGGAACGAAGAAAAGTATTGATAATTGGGTAGGAACGAAGAAAAGTATTGATAATTGGGTAGGAGCGGAAGAAAAGTAGTGACAATTGGGTAGGAACGAAGAAAAGTAGTGATTATTGGGTAGGAACGAAAAGTATTGATAATTGGGTAGGAACGAAGAAAAGTAGTGATAATTGGGTAGGAACGAAGAAAAGTATGACTTATTGGGTAGGAACGAAGAAAAGTATTGACTAATTGAGTAGGAACGAAGAAAAGTATTGATAATTGGGTAGGAACGGTGACAATTGGGTAGGAACGAAGAAATGTATTGATTATTGGGTAGGAACGAAGAAAAGTATTGATAATTGAGTAGGAACGAAGAAAAGTATTGATAATTGGGTAGGAACGAAGAAAAGTATTGATAATTGGGTAGGAACGAAGAAAAGTAGTGATTAATGGGTAGGAACGAAGAAAAGTATTGATAATTGAGTAGGAACGAAGAAAAGTATTGATAATTGGGTAGGAACGAAGAAAAGTATTGATAATTGGGTAGGAACGAAGAAAAGTAGTGATTAATGGGTAGGAACGAAGAAAAGTATTGATAATTGAGTAGGAACGAAGAAAAGTATTGATAATTGGGTAGGAACGAAGAAAAAGTATTGATAATTGGGTAGGAACGAAGAAAAGTAGTGATTAATGGGTAGGAACGAAGAAAAGTATTGATAATTGAGTAGGAACGAAGAAAAGTATTGATAATTGGGTAGGAACGAAGAAAAGTATTGATAATTGGGTAGGAACGAACTAATTAGTATTTTGTAGAGGCTACAATGCCCCTACTTTCATTTTGAAAATCTACAAAAGATATACTTAAAGTGCATGGAGTATGACACCCTCCAAAGCACATTACCCACTATCATCAACAAACACGTTTTCCGTATTATAGCATAACAACCCTTCATCGAGAGCCCCCCCCCCCCCCCCCCCCCCCCCTATCCGCTATCAAAGGACGCGCTAAGAAACGCTATGGCATTGAGTGTTGGTAATCTTCACCTGTACTTTAAAAATAAATTGTTATAAGTATTTTGATAATCTATCACCCATTGTACAGAGGCTTAGGAATGAACTGCAACTGAAGTGGGGAGGGGTGGCTTTTTAAATGGACCGAAAAGTGGAGGGAGGGGACAAGCTTCAATAGAGAACTGGAAAGCGGGGACAAGTCTTAAAATTGACAAGCAAAACAAAAAAATGGAGGGGGAAATGTCCACTTTTTAATGTGGGTGGGACGTACTCCCTTGCCCCGCCTTCCCTGTTATATAATTATAGCCTAGCTGGGTGGCACATAATAATAAGCAAAAATCATTAATTAATATGTACCAAAGCTACCTATTAAAATTACATAAACTTTAAATAAATCAGATAGCAGCACGTAATGCAATACCACACAATGATCATACGATACGTGTTGTACACATGTATTTATGCGAGACCAAAATACCAAAAATACAGAGATAAATGAAAACGGTCGCTAATAAATATAGCTAACTACAACAATACAACTCACTCTTCTGTAGAACATAAAACGTCTAAAAATAGAAATAATGACGAAATTCGACGATCGTCACGTATGCGTAGCCCCATTAAGTGTACCTCCTGATTATAGCAAACGAAATTATATCAGGCATCTCGGAAAGTTGAATTTGTTCCGTTTGTTTTATGAATTTGATATATCTTTTTATCTTTTGTGCTCCATCGATAAACAAAATGTTTAGCTACCTTTTTTTTAATGTATTTTAAATGATTATATCAACGTTTGATAATTAAACAAAACAAGTATTAATTAGATTTTTAACTGACAATCTAGGTATGTGCTTATGTATGTGTTGATAGTACATGGGTGTTTGAAAGCAATCTAGCTCAGCAAATATATATAAATATATTTTTGTGGTTTACACCAAACACGCATTTGAAGTGGTGATTAAAATTTGGAAACCAAAACACGCGAAAATTAATACCAACATTCATTAATTGATTGTAAGCTGTATTTCAGTTCGATCTCGACGAGAACAATGTCCTCTCTGTCAGTATATGTAAACATATAGAACTAGAGTGGGCTTTAAGGACAGATGCTTTGATTGTCACAAGTAAAACTGGAAATAATGGCTAGAGTAGGAAAGGCTTGACACATATTGACTATACGAGTAACATGGTGGGTGTCTTATATGATCTGGGAACTGCGTTTGCGCTTCGCCGATACGTGGGTTCACACCCAATTTGCTTGGGGGGGGGTCCGTGTTGCTCTTGTTTTTAGTTTTCAGTGTTTTCATCTTTTTTTATTTTTTGTTTGTCTTCGTCCTCTATCTGGGGTACTCAATGTTGCCAAGGTCTCCGAATTGTACATTCTTGATTGTTGCTTCGGTTTTCTCTAACGTTTATTTGTTTGTCTTCGTCCTCTATCTGGGGTACTCAATGCTGCCAGTGTCTCCGGATTGTCCATTCGTGATTGTTGCTTCGGTTTTCTCTAACGTTTATTGACTTGCCATCGATATCGACGAGAACAATGTCCTCTGTATGTAAACAGATAGAACTAGAGTGGGCTTAAGGTCAGATGTTTTGATTGTCACAAGTAAAACTGGAAACAATGGCAAGAGTAGGAAAACATTTGACGCATATTGACTATACGAGTACGAGGCAGGAACTGTACTTGTCCTTCACGTGCACATGTGTGTGCTTGTCCTTCACGGGCACATGTGTGTGCTTGTCCTTCACGGATACATGTGTGTGCTTGTCCTTCACGTGCACATGTGTGTGCTTGTCCTTCACGGGCACATGTTTGTGCTTGTCCTTCACGTGCACATGTGCTTGCCCCCAATTTTTGGTGGGTCTGTGTTGCTCGTCGTTTTAGTTTTCTTTGTTGTGTTTTTGTTTTGTATGTCTTCGTCCTGTGTCTGGTGTACCAAATGTTGCTAGTTTCTCCGGATTGTCCATTCTTGATTGCCTCTTTGGGTTTCTCTAGCGTTTATTGACTTGCCATCAATCTCCAAATATTGCTCATAAAATACTGATTTCACTACTAGCAAAAGTAGAAATTTGATCTTGATTTCAAATGGACCACCAGCGATATCACATAGCATGTTGCCTTTTCCACAAATAAACGTATACAAATGTAAATAGTGGCTAGCGTAGGACAAATTTGACTTGCAACAGGTCACCAGCAATATATCATGGTATGTTGGTTTTGTCACAAGTTGACGTGGAAATAGTGATCAGGCGTAGGACAGATTTGACTTGCAAAGGTTCAACCAACGATATATAATAGTATCTTTGCTAATTAAGAGCTGCTGCCTGTTGTTTTACGCGCAATGAGTGTTACATTCACCAAACACGAAACAGTCCATTCCGCGAGGACCTTTGTCCAAAATAACCGTCATTCGTTTCCTTTGGAAGGGTAGAAATCTAGGCTTTATTTCTTCCACACCCTTTACCGGTAGATTTCACAACGATTTGTAAATGTAAAGATTAAACGCATTCAATTTTGTTTTCCGATATGATTTTGTAAACTTTGAAATCTTACTCATTTTTGGGATCAATTTAGGGATAAAATAAAATGAAAATAAAAAAAAATAACACACTGTAGGAACAATTCTTAAATCAAATATCAAAAAAGAGACAAAATCGATGCTCCTCTAACACACAAATACGATTTTACACAGCCACTTCAATAAACAAAATGGCGGAATCAAACTAGTTTTTGGAGCAAAACCTCCCCTTTAAGTTAAAAGATGTGGTCACCCCAGTGCTTTCTACGTGTGCGTTAAATGCCAACCCTCACATATAACCGGGCGAACAGTCTCAATCTTGTACATTATACATAATGTTTTAAATCTTCACAACACAGAAGCTGTCATATGTATGAAACCTCTGACCGTAATAACTTGTGTATCACGTATCATCTGTTTTTGTGTAATACGTATACATTATCTACTCATTCTGTCATCTTATAATAATCATTTGTAAATAATTGATGCTCCTGTAGCGCAATCTGCTGCGCCTGAGTTTATTGAATAAAGTTATTATTATTATTATTAATGATATTAGATATATTAAAGAGAGTCGATGGCCTCAACCGTATAGTACACAAGACCATGGTATACCATTAGTGAAACAATAGTCATTACAGACATGCACAATAAGACACTACAGTTTTATTACTCTCAAAACATTTCCTTAGTAACTAATGTGAATCTGAATATTTTCCTAATCTGAACTTAGATGAAAGAATAACAATCTAAGCTTATGTGAAATAAAGCAAATGTTGAATATTAGATGAAATTTGATGTTGATAACAGAAAATATCATTTAACACTTTGTTACCAGCATCAGATTACCTGTATTTACCTGTTAATTATCGTCGTCAAGGTAAAAATGTATAATCTATTTCACTAACAGTATTTACTAGTATTTATTTTTACCAAAAAATATAATTAAATATAATTAATAAAAAATAGTGATTATATGTACTATAGCTGCTGAAAAAATGAGCATAGCAGTCGATGCATCTAAAATTCATAAGAAATGCTACTGGATTTGGAGTGTGTGATAGAGCTTCTGTAGGTCAGATCTGACTGCTGATAATGTAGAGGTCAGGGGCGGATCCAGGGGGGGGGGGGGGGCGCACCCGGCGCGCGCCCCTCCTTAAATTGGAAAAATATGATTTTTCACACGAAATACACCAAAATGTTTGCGCCTCCCTCCGCTCTCTGCAATTTTTTTAAATGCGCCCCTCCCTAACTTGACATCCTGGATCCGCCCCTGGAGGTTACATTTTGGAAAGAGGTTTCCACTAATTCCATCTCTCTGTCGTAATCCAGTATCAACTGTATTAATATAAATACAGCCTTAGTCACTTCGAGGATTTCCCACGTACAATGTAACTATGATTGTTCATATTAGTGGTATCGCTGCCATGAGGTACTTTTACTACTTTAGGCAGGAGCCTACACATATTAGTGGTATCGCTGCCGTGAGGTACTTTTACTACTTTAGGCAGGAGCCTACACATATTAGTGGTATCGCTGCCATGAGGTACTTTTACTACTTTAGGCAGGAGCCTACACATATTAGTGGTATCGCTGCCGTGAGGTACTTTTACTACTTTAGGCAGGAGCCTACACATATTAGTGGTATCGCTGCCATGAGGTACTTTTACTACTTTAGGCAGGAGCCTACACATATTAGTGGTATCGCTGCCGTGAGGTACTTTTACTACTTTAGGCAGGAGCCTACACATATTAGTGGTATCGCTGCCGTGAGGTACTTTTACTACTTTAGGCAGGAGCCTACACATATTAGTGGTATCGCTGCCATGAGGTACTTTTACTACTTTAGGCAGGAACCTACACATACATTTAGTAATGAATAACATTTTAATAGATAATAATGACAATTCCATGGAAATTAAATAATTGTGCTAAAACTTTATTTAAGACATATCTACGCCCATTGTCATCTTCAAATCGATCAATCAACATAATTTAAACCACAATCTAATTCAATCTAATTAAAATTGGATCTCCACACTTGCTCCCTATTTTTTTTATCGGTTGGTTACTAGTCGTCGAGTGGTTGTATCTTCTTTTAATTGTAGTTAGAAGTACATGACAATACGATGTATTAAATTCATTTTTTCCCAAAGAGAGGCTTCTGTCGGAGCTCCGTTCACGCGGTTAGAGTTTGCTTTCAGAGTCATGTTGCTAACGGTAAATATAATGAATGGAATACGTAGGGTGTAATTTCACTCATGGTTAGAGTTTGCTTTTAGGAGTCATGTTGCTAAGGGCAATCAGGGGCGAATGGGATACGTAGTATGTAATTTCATTCATGGTTATTATAGTTTGCTTTCAGAGTCATGTTGCTAAGGGCAATTAGGGATGAACGGGATGGGATACCTTGGTGTGAAATTTCACTCATGTATAATATTTGTAGAAACTGTTTTTATTTCAATCATACTTAAACTTTGTTTGCTTGACATTTAAAGTTTAACCCCGTTTTAAAAGTATGTGTGTTATTGTATTGCCATAGGGGTAATTACAACAGAAACCCATAAGAGATTTATTTACAAGTAAATAGTATATAGGTCTACATTGACAACATTGTCCTTATTTTACAATAAATAAAAATAAACTTTTTTTTTTCTTTTCATCACAAAATGAATTTGACTTATAAAGTCTTAGGGAATCTACCAACCAGAGAACTTAATGAGTAACGGATCGTCGAGACCTGACGATGCAGCACAAACAAAATAAATTATAGAAGTCTAGAAGATTGTGCAACGATACCGATAAAGATGTTACAAAAAATATATTGACAATATTTTCGATCAACAAATGACCTTCCTCAGTGTATATTTTCGATCAACAAATGACCTTCCTCAGTGAATAGACACTGAGGAAGGTCATTTGTTGATCGAAAATATTGTCAATATATCTATTCACTGAGGAAGGTCATTTGTTGATCGAAAATATTGTCAATATATTTTTTGTAACATCTTTCACTGAGGAAGGTCATTTGTTGATCGAAAATATTGTCAATATATTTTTTGTAACATCTTTAAAATATATTGACAACATTTTCGATCAACAAATGACCTTCCTCAGAGTGTATCACTGAGGAATACACACTGAGGAACGAAAATTTTGTCAATATATTTTTTGTAACATCTTTATCGGTATCGTTGCACAATCTTCTAGACTTCTATATATATATATTCTACTTTCTTTTTTACATACTAATTTTTATATATATATATATATCAATTATTTTTTATCCTACACTGGTTTTATTTGAGCAGAAAAATTGCATTGACTGAATATTGATTTGCTATATGTACTGTCACCGAACAAGATACTAAGTAGAACGTTTCTGGTAGCTGATAACTGGTGAGGGTTATCGGAAAAAAGGGTCGTGTGCACTAAAATAGAAATCTATGGGTTTAAGAAAAATATAATATCAATCAAAAGATTTCTTTTTTATTGGCACAATTATTGCTGAATTGCATTTTAAGATTAGAATTTGAAATGATTTGGACTGAATTCTTGACCTCCTACATAGTTACACGTCAATACTAACATTGCTTTGTTGTCACATTCTTTCAATATATATTAAACTTATCACCAACCACGCCCTACTAATAAAAGTACAAACTAGTTATAAGACATGTATTTCCCCCATGACTGTTCAACATATCTTTTGCAACCCATGATCTGTCACTCCTAATATATGTCCACCCACAAATTGAAATCGGCCACTCACAATATGTCCACCCACAATAAAGGTTCACCACTTTTGATAACTTCTATAATTAGAGAACGTAATCTAAGATCGTCAAAAACGTATACACATTGTTGTATTATACTTTCGGTTTGTTTAAGAAGGGTTTGAAGATACCAAAGGGAGGTAATCAAAATCCGTATATCGAAGAAGAACAGACAACATACAATGGCCAAAAGAAAAAGTACAAAAGGACAAACAACGATCTATAAAACATACACATAAAACTAAAGATCGAGTAACACGAACCCCACTGAACATATCCGTGGTCATTTGTGAAACAGATATTCCGTAACGGTCAACAAAGTCATGGTGGCGACCGTGCAACTTTTGAATTGGTGACTTCAATTTAACAGTTTGTCAGTCACTGGCGACATGTCGATGGTTTTCTCTGGTGTTCTCCACCAATAAAACTGAAGGCCACGATATAAGTGAAATATTGTTGAAAGTGGCGTTAAACACCATCAATCTAACCCTAACCCCTAATCTAACATACACATGTATGTTTGTATCCAATCAATTTTAAAGGTTAGGGTTTAGAATGTTGCTGTTAAACGCCACTTTCAACAATATTACAGTTATATCGTGGCAGTCAGTTTTTTTTTGGGTGCCAATCAATTTTAAATGTTGGAGCAAACTCTTATGATCAAGAGCACAACTGACTTGGAAGATTGACAATTCGTGACGGGTGCATTATGTGGGTTCAGAATATGGTAGCTATTGAAAATCAAATTGCCTCAAGGATTATTAAAAACTTACGTCGGAGGTCTAAATTAGGTTAAGTGTTCTTTGTTCAGTGCAATCCAGGCTTGGACTCATTCCAATTTTTCGTGTTGGAATTTGTGATACGAGAAGTTTTGTTCTTGTATTTTCATTTTGTTTTGTGTGTATATGTATATATATTGTCTTCAATATCCAGATCGTCCTATCGCATTTCTGGAAAGAACTTTCATTGGTTACGCTTCATAGTCAAAAGATTGGAAGATGTAAAAGTATTTGGGCAGGTGGCAAAACATTGCAAGAGAAAATAGAAAATGTTTATTGTGTAATTCTGGTTATATTGGAGACGAGTTTCATTACATATTTTCATGTTCAAAATACGACGACAACCGCAATCTACTTATTTGCCAAAAATGTAGAAATAGAACAAACTCATTAAATTACAATTCACTTATGTATAGTAATAACTTGTCTGATTCTGCAAATTTATTAGAATAGTGAATCAAAGGTTGGACTCTCCTGTGTAATATTTTCCTTGTCCGCTTTGTAAATGTGTATTACAAAGCTCCTGTCTTACTGTGTGTACCTCTTGTTTTTGTATATATAATTTGTGTATCAAAAGCAAAATGTACAAAAAGTAAGTCAACATATATAAGTAAACCAAAAGGGCCTAAAGATGATAGCCACAATCATCTACGGTCACCTATGCTTGAGGTAGGAAAGTCTTAGTTTGAATAACAATATTTAGAAACTGCAATTTTATACATCACCATGCGCGGGATTCTGACTCACAACTTTAGTGGTTATAGGCACTGATTGCACAGGTTGTTGTAAAGCTAACTACCATGCGATCACAACCACGACGGCCCCACAACCTGCTATATCATTACAGGTATAAAATGTACTTTGCTTTATTGTCTAACATGGTATGCCATTTTTAAGTTTACAAAGTACACCCCCATCGATTTGTTCAGATATCTTGAAAGTTTTAAAATATTGTGAAAATCAACTAAACCATGTAGGATGCGATATAGGAACCAAGATAACAAACACGCGACAGAAGAAACTATTCTTTCAAAATACATCGTTTCACAACGGGATCGTTTGTTTCTTGGTTGGTTTAATGGTGATTAACGCCACTTTCAACACTATCAGTTATATCGTAGCGGTCAGCTTTATTGGTGGAGGAAACCTGAGTATCCGGAGAAAATCACCGACCTGTCGCAAAAAAAAAAAATAATATGAGCAACACTGACCTCACCAAAAAACCGGGGTGACCTCAGGTTCTCGCGAAGTCGAGATTTTAAAAAAAGAGTAAACAAACACAATAACAACAACAAACACAGCTGAAATACTTTACCCCGAGATCACAATATCTATACAATTATACAATCGGGCAAACTTCCAATTAAAATCTTATGACTGACAGTTTAAAATGTAAAGCCATTGATATTATGATGTTACCACATGAACCGTGACGGACACGTATTTATACGCCTTCTGGTTGAAATGTTATTTCTTATTAAATAACAAAGCTTTAAGACGATTTGGGTATAGGTCAAATATATTTAATACTGTGAATTACATATATAAAAACCTGTACGTCAATATATATTAAATAACATACAGGTTAATCTGAACTTAGAACGGATTAAAGCAACTTGCCCTATTTAGAACTATTTAAATATACCAAAGGGGTAATCAGAAGCCGTAAATCGAGGAAGGAGAGACAATGCAATGGCCAAAGGTTTGAAGATACCAAAGGGGTAATCAGAAGCCGTAAATCGAGGAAGGAGAGACAATGCAATGGCCAAAGGTTTGAAGATACCAAAGGGGTAATCAGAAGCCGTAAATCGAGGAAGGAGAGACAATGCAATGGCCAAAGGTTTGAAGATACCAAAGGGGTAATCAGAAGCCGTAAATCGAGGAAGGAGAGACAATGCAATGGCCAAAGGTTTGAAGATACCAAAGGGGTAATCAGAAGCCGTAAATCGAGGAAGGAGAGACAATGCAATGGCCAAAGGTTTGAAGATACCAAAGGGGTAATCAGAAGCCGTAAATCGAGGAAGGAGAGACAATGCAATGGCCAAAGGTTTGAAGATACCAAAGGGGTAATCAGAAGCCGTAAATCGAAGGACAGACAACACAATGGTCAAAAGAAAAAGTACAAAACGATAAACAAAGATATACTAAAGATTACATAGAAAACTAAAAATCGAGGAACACGTACCAAAATAGATAGAAATGCCTGTACCAAGTCAGGGTCATTACGGTTTTCACAGTTTTCCGGTTGTTGACTGATTTTGTCTGTTTATATACTTATGAGTTTTGACTTTCCCTTTGTAAGATTGTTCGGAGTTCGGTAATTTTGTTATTACCCTTATTTACATGTTTATAACAGAATTGATCCAAACGTGTGAAAAACTCTTAACTATTATAAATATAATTTACATACCTGTCATTATTTCTTTAAAAATTTATTCGGTCACTTTATTGTTCTAATTTCTTATTTTCAAACGTGTTAGCTTCGAGTGAGGTATGCAATGTGTTCGATGGCCGATCTAATCAAAGCAAAGACTATCAAACTGGTATTTACTGCTTACTCGCTTAGCACACGCAATTAAGGAATAAGAGCAAAGACTAGCTGGATCGGAACTTAGACAATGAGTTAGAGTGGAATGACACATCTACCCTACATGTAGACTGTTGAATCAATGAACTAATATTTTTAAAATCTAACTACATATAGGTCCGGATAACAGAAATCGTCATCATCTCAACAAAAAGCAACTTGTTATTGTCTCGTAACGTTAAACAATTATAAGCCACTCTTACTGTCAAAACTGCAATTGCATTTCTAAATAAATGTGCTGGTTTATTATAATAATGATGCACATATTACATTTGTGTATATACATTAAGTGCGCACGACGTATTTCTGGAATTTAGTTTAATAATATTTTATTGTACATAAACAATAGGATTGGACAGCAAGTTATACCAACTTATATGAAGTCCTCTCCTTACAAATTATACACATGAATTAATGACAGCAAAACAAAACAAAACACAGACAATAGACATTTAAAATTTGGACACTGGAAGAAATTAAGAAGTACAAATGAAAAAGTGAAAAAGTGAAAAATTGCTGACATTAGCCCTAAAATCTGTTTGAATGATTTATAAAAGTTCGAACTTTTCCAAATATTTTGGAGTTGACGTCATAACTATACTTATCGTTCCCAAAGAGCAAAGTTTCAATATTGATTTCTGGAATAACCTCCATTGTGTGCGCTCAAAATTAGAAACGTGGTAAAGCCAAATCACATAAAGGTCTTTGGTACCAAGAAAACAAAAGGCCCTGATTATGTGACGGTATTAACTATTTATACCACCGCTATAACTGTTTGTGTGACAGTATAGACTGTTTATAATGTGATGGTATTAACTATTTATACCACCGCTATAACTGTTTGTGTGACAGTATAGACTGTTTATAATGTGACGGTATTAACTATTTATACCACCGCTATAACTGTTTGTGTGACAGTATAGACTGTTTATAATGTGACGGTATTAACTATTTATACCACCGCTATAACTGTTTGTGTGAGAGTATAGACTGTTTATAATGTGACGGTATTAACTATTTATACCACCGCTATAACTGTTTGTGTGAGAGTATAGACTGTTTATAATGTGATGGTATTAACTATTTATACCACCGCTATAACTGTTTGTGTGACAGTATAGACTGTTTATAATGTGACGGTATTAACTATTTATACCACCGCTATAACTGTTTGTGTGACAGTATAGACTGTTTATAATGTGATGGTATTAACTATTTATACCACCGCTATAGCTGTTTGTGTGACAGTATAGACTGTTTATAATGTGACGGTATTAACTATTTATACCACCGCTATAACTGTTTGTGTGAGAGTATAGACTGTTTATAATGTGATGGTATTAACTATTTATACCACCGCTATAACTGTTTGTGTGACAGTATAGACTGTTTATAATGTGATGGTATTAACTATTTATACCACCGCTATAACTGTTTGTGTGACAGTATAGACTGTTTATAATGTGACGGTATTAACTATTTATACCATCGGTATAACTGTTTGTGTGACAGTATAGACTGTTTATAATGTGACGGTATTAACTATTTATACCACCGCTATAACTGTTTGTGTGACAGTATAGACTGTTTATAATGTGATGGTATTTAATGTATATGAAATTATTTGCCGTTTATGCTACGGTCTGCAAGTTGGCCTCGCGCCCTATGTGAGGCGTACAAGATTCAACCTTATCTGATAAAGTTGTTCCGCAACTTGATGACGGTACTCTGGCTCTAATAACTAAAATAAAACTTGACCACCGTCAAATCTTGCAATCAACCATCAGTTATTAATTTCCTGAACAATATTTGTAAACGACCAATATAAAACATGATAAAAGAAACCAAGTTAACAATATCACCAGCCACTTACATTATCGTCATTATGTTTTCAGAAACGAGACAAACAATGGCCGTTATGGTTACCACGGAAACAGTATGGAATAGGTTATGCCTGTTTTTTAGGAAGAAGTAAGACGTTGTTTGGTAATTTGTTTAACTGGATGGGAGGTATGTATCTTTTAGCGGGTACACAATGAATTATATATCTACGTTTTTATTACTACCACCGAGTCGATGCATCTGTTGATAAGACTGGTAGATCCTCTATGAGATACTAAGAAGAGTTTGACTATATCAAAGGGGTAATTTATGAAAAACCTGTAAATAGTTTAAACTTTTTTCCAACTCTGACATGTCTTTTTTAAGGCAGTCCGTATTTGGTAGAAGTAGAAGATCCCGTGGGTATCGTCTTCACAGTAGTCAAGTGTTTCGCCACTGATGGCTTCTTAGATATGTCTGTTATTTCAATTTACAGTTCATAGATAATGTAATTGTTGATAAAGCTAAGAGTAATCTCCCCTTAGGAATAGGTGACCTTAATTGATTTTGGCTATCCTCTTTAGGCACTTTAGTTTCCTGACCTTCAAAAGACCTTCATGGAAATTAGCTTTCAAATCTTTTGACTTTTCAGTGTAACCGATGAAGGTTGTTCCAGAAATGTATCGTCACTAGATATCATTGTGTTGTTATTGTCAGTGGTATCACATATATAGCTAATCGGAATTTGAATTTTGAATTTGAATTTTGGTGTTTAACGCCACTTTCAGCAATATTTCAGCTATATCATGGCGACCAGTTTTAGTGGTGGAAGAAGCCGGAGTACCCGGAGAGAACCACCGACCATGGGCAAGCAACTGGTAAACTTTATCACGTGCGGATGCGAGTCGAGTGCACCCGTTTTGTAATCTACAAAGCCGAACGCAAACACACGCCGTATTGGTGATAGGCTTGTATGATTTGTTAGGTAATCCAACCTAACTCATTGAGCCACCCAGGCCCTATATAGCTAATCGGTTCTACATATAAACTAGCCATATCTCCATCCGAAACACAATGTTGTTCATTAGAAAAAGAAACATTTTTCCATTGTGCAAATGGTTAGACATGAAAATAAGCTGAATTTTATATTAGTCATAGAAAAATAAATAAATACACATCAGGAACATAATTTCAAAGTTCCTTAATTAGGATATTGTTTGTACAACAGAAACCAAGACACTAGTATCCGAACATGCAATTGTTTTTTGTTTTTGTTTTTTTTATGGTGCTTAGCGCCACTTTCGACAATATTTCAGTTATATCTTGGCGGTCAGTTTTATTGGTGGAGGAAACCGGAGTACCCTGAGAAAACCACCGACCTGTCGCAAGTCACTGACAAACTTTATCACATAATGTTGTACTTTGAGTGGTTTAACAAGTAATGCATTTTGTGGGAAACAATTGAAACAAGACAAAACATTACATACTACAGCCAAACCTGTTATATGTGATCTACCAAGGAAAACTTGATACAAGGCCACATAAGACAGGTAGTTGATCAACACAGGGTTATTTAATATGATATACACTGTGAATGGAAATTAAAATTCAGGTCACATAATACAAGTTATTGTTTAATAGAGGTGGTCACTAAAGCAGTTTTGACTGTATATAAAGAAGCATCATCTTTTGTAGGAGATGTTTATGTTCCTGCTTTGTGGCAACATCCGCCATTAAATTCTAAAAGGAGATATCCGGTAGTTATATTTTCTCATGGTATTGGTGGAAACCGAACGTGCAATACTACAGTATGTTGTGAGCTGGCATCACAAGGTTATATTGTGGCAGCAGTAGAACACAGGTAAGATACCATGTAAATATTTACGTATTGTAAACGGTATATTAAACCGAACGTGCAATACTACAGTATGCTGTGAGCTGGCATCACAAGGTTATATTGTGGCAGCTGTAGAACACAGGTAAGATACCATGTAAATATTTACTGCAATACTACAGTATGTTATGAGCTGGCATCACAAGGTTATATTGTGGCAGCTGTAGAACACAGGTAAGATACCATGTAAATATTTACTGCAATACTACAGTATGCTATGAGCTGGCATCACAAGGTTATATTGTGACAGCAGTAGAACACAGGTAAGATACCATGTAAATATTTACTGCAATACTACAGTATGCTGTGAGCTGGCATCACAAGGTTATATTGTGGCAGCTGTAGAACACAGGTAAGATACCATGTAAATATTTACGTATTGTAAACGGTAGATTAAACCGAAGGGGTAATCAGGAATATTTGCTATGAGATATTTATCTTTTTGAAGCATGTTGTCGCCGTTTAATTTTGTTTTTTGTTTTTTGTTTTTGTTTTGTGTTTTATTCTTTTTTTTTTTTAAACATTATTATCACGTGACATATTTGTACTGTTTCCCTCTAATTTGGTTAAGGGGTTATGGTGTTTAACGCCACTTTCAACAATATTTCAGTTATATCGTGTAGGTCAGTTTTCTTGGTGGGGAGGAAACGGAGTACCCGGAGAAAACCACCGATCTTTCACAAGTCACTGACAAACTGTCTTATCATTTACACCTCGCCATGAGAGGGATTCGAACTCACAACCTTAGTGGAGATAGGCACTGATTGCACATGTAGTTGTAAATCCAACTACCACATGACCACGACGGCACCCTCCCTTTAATTAGTATTCCATCCTTTATTTAATGATCATGTATTTATATATTACAGAGATGGTTCGGCTTCCATGACATATCAGCTAAAAGAGCACATGAAGGAAACAGTAAACGTTCTACATAGTAATCCTATGCACAGAATAAAGAGTTATTCAGAGGAATGGATGCCGTTTGATCATTCTCCTCCTAGATGGGATGACTATGACACTAGAAACAAACAAGTAAGTATCAGACACGTAGATATCTAATACGTACGATGTGTTTCCTTGAATGACCTTCAGCAAATACGGTCAAAGTCAAAATATTAGAATACCAAATAAATTAAAGAATTTTTGGGAACAAGAAAACGCAAAGGATCTAAGCTTTATTCATTGCAAAAATCGTGTTATAAATTATGTGTGAATAAACGACACTTTCAACACCATTTCAGTTATATTGGTTAAATACAAGGAGAACACCAGTCATGTCACGAAACTACCGCAAATCACTGACAAACTTTATCACATATAAGTTGTATTGAGTCCAACTCGCAACTGGTGTGAATCGAACTAATAACGTTATGTTTCACTATCTATATTTAACTGTCAAAATACACTGGAAAGTCTCTACCAATCTATAAAAGATATTTTAAAAATTGCAAACTGATTCGTACATATACATACATTATATATAATGACGAGAAAATAAATAGGTATATACAAACATGCTACGTATAATACTGATGTATTCTTTATACTATAAAGTTATTGATGTAGCTGAAAATTTCACTTCACAAAAAGCTCGTGGGTCTGCTCGATACGGTCACTGCCTAGTCTCGATACTGAATTCTTCTCACAATTCTTTAAATACCCCGTATTATGAAAACCGGTTCTTACTAATACAGTAAGAAATTACTACGCACAATATACATACATATATTTATTGCAAAACGGGACACTATATTCAAAGAAAAACACGAAGTACCGAAATCGGGATATAATGAAACCAGTTAATTAAAACAAAAGAACATAAAGTCTGGATAGTGCAAACTCGCACAAAACCGGAAGTGAGACCAGGTACTCCGGAAGGTGTGGAATTTCCTGTCTCATTAATTTCACTAGTCTTGGATGCTCTTGGTAATTAATACATGTTGAATAATTCTAATAATATTGACATCTTACAGGTACATCAAAGAGCAGACGAATGCATCCTAGCACTCAACGTTTTGACTGATCTCGATAAAGGCGTGACGATACTCAATCAACTGGGAGGCAATTATAACTTAAAATTGTTTAAAGTAAGTATGCTTTAATAGGAAAAGACTACTGTACAGAACCCTGAGTCATAATCTTGAACTTTATAGAAAGATTTTTTTTTTTAAATATTCAGTCCACGAAGAAAAGTATGAAGATTCCAAAAGGGTAATTGGCATTCTCTATCCAGAGTTGTCGTTCCTGCTTACGTAGCAGGAACGACAACTCTGGATAGAATAGAATAGAATATGTTTATTTGTCAATTAAGCACGCCCATGATAGGCGGTATAATTACATGAAAATCACAATATTTACATTAATTGGTATGATTAGATTGATTGGATTTAACATACAAGACATACAAATACATGTAAATATACAATTTTGTAATCAATAATTTTGACATGTATAGTGATCCCTGTAATAGATTAAGAGACAGTGCATCATCCACAGTTGTATATCTAACACAGATATATAATTATTATTATTAATATTGTATAGCATAAAATATTACTATTATTAATTTTGAATGGGTAATTGGAGGTCGTAAATCAAAGAAGCACAGTTGATACAATGGCCAAAAGACAAACATTGATCTACAAAACACTACAGAAAAACGGAAGATTGAGCAACACAAACCCCACTAAAAATCAGGGTGAGGAGTTTGAAATGTAAGCAGTTCCTGATGCCTGTTCATTTGTGGGTACGCTGTTTAACGCCACCTTCAACAATTTTTCAGTTATATCGTGACGGTCAGTTTTATTGGTGGAAGACCATTTCATTTGGACATTCTTTTACATTTTGATGATCTCAATACTGAATTTTCAACTCTTAACTGTAGTATATGTAGACGTCATAATTAATATCATTGATGTTATGGGTGTCAAATAACCTAAAGCGTCAGACACCTTATTCCAAGATAAAATATATAATCAAACCAATCTTATTAACGTGACGTCTATAGAATTATCAGTACATTGTAAGGTAATACAGTCAAGCTTAAGGATAACAAACATACCACCTGCCCTAATTAACGTGACGTGTATCAGTTGAATAGTACAACGTATGGCTTCTAAAGATCTAGCACAATAGAAGATAAATATTAAAATTACACAGTTTTGTTATAGTGCCATACTGTTTACTGTTAAATGTTGTTATAAAGACCTCTGATTTTTTAATATATCGGAAGAACAGACTGTGATCCGATGAGAGGAAATTCACATACATTCAAATCTGTCCATACGGTCACCTGTATTAACAGGTCACACTTTTCCTGTCCTGTCCATACGGTCACCTGTATTAACACGTCACACTTTTCCTGTCCTGTTATAGAAAATTTTATATGAATTGAACCTCTTTTAAGATGTCATCTGTCTTATAGGGCCATGTTTTCTTTGTCCTAAAGGTGAGATCTTAATGTAGGTGTGACTGTAATTTGATTTATTGTAGGATATGTTGGATCTGTCGAAGGTTTCGTTAGTTGGACATTCTTTTGGGGGATCAACATCAGTTTGTACTCTATCTAAGGACAGACGGTTTAGGTAAGTAAAGAGACCAGGAATTGTTAAATAAGTAGGAATATTTTAATACTGTAAAGACAGACGGTTTAGGTAAGTAAACAGACCAGGAATTGTTAAATAAGTAGGAATGTTTTAATACTGTAAAGACAGACGGTTTAGGTAAGTAGATAGATCAGGAATTGTTAAATAAGTAGGAATGTTTTAATACTGTAAAGACAGATGGTTTAGGTAAGTAAATAGACCAGGAATTGTTAAATAAGTAGAAATGTTTTAATACTGTAAAGACAGACGGTTTAGGCAAGTAAATAGATCAGGAATTGTTAAATAAGTAGGAATGTTTTAATACTGTAAAGACAGAGGGTTTAGATCAGGAATTGTTAAATAAGTAGGAATGTTTTAATACTGTAAAGACAGACGGTTTAGGTAAGTAAATAGACCAGGAATTGTTAAATAAGTAGGAATGTTTTAATATTGTAAAGACAGACGGTTTAGGTAAGTAAATAGACCAGGAATTGTTAAATAAGTAGGAATGTTTTAATACTGTAAAGACAGACGGTTTAGGTAAGTAAATAGACCAGGAATTGTTAAATAAGTAGGAATGTTTTAATACTGTAAAGACAGACGGTTTAGGTAAGTAAATAGATCAGGAATTGTTAAATAAGTAGGAATGTTTTAATATTGTAAAGACAGACGGTTTAGGTAAGTAAATAGACCAGGAATTGTTAAATAAGTAGGAATGTTTTAATACTGTAAAGACAGACGGTTCAGGTAAGTAAATAGACCAGGAATTGTTAAATAAGTAGGAATGTTTTAATACTGTAAAGACAGACGGTTTAGGTAAGTAAATAGATCAGGAATTGTTAAATAAGTAGGAATGTTTTAATACTGTAAAGACAGACGGGTTAGGTAAGTAAATAGACCAGGAATTGTTAAATAAGAAGGAATGTTTCAATACTGTGAACGACAATAAATAATAATGGATGTCTGGTGTTATCGCAAAACCTAAATTGGAATAAAAGTGAATACTTGAATGTTATAGGACAGAGACACCTCTTAAACCATAGACTACGGCATCTAATATATTATATTAAGTTAGCACATGTATGAAGATACCAAATGTGTAATTACAAACCGTAAATCGATGGACAGACAACACAATGGCCAAAAATAAAAGGGCAAAGTGACAACAAAAAATTACTACATAGAAAACTGAAGGAAAGAGTTCTTTTCAGAGATTGGAAGATGAAAAACACTATTATTTGTATTGTATCAATACAACTGACCGCCACAATATGACTGAAATATTGTTGAAAGTGGCGATAAAGACCATAATCTTAATCCTAATTCTAGATTTTTATTTTTGACTCAACTATCGATTTCCTGTTTCAGAGTTGGGGTCATGTTGGATGGATGGATGCACCCTGTTGACGAAGAAGTTTATAAAAATATTAGTCAGCCATTACTAATGATAAACATGGAAACATTCCAGTGGCAGGAAAACGTGGATCAAATGCAACGTCTTCAACAAGATCCAAATGTATACAGACCAATGATAACGATAAAGTAAGTACATAAACATCCGAGAGAACCGA
This sequence comes from Bathymodiolus septemdierum, assembly GCA_963383655.1. Lineage (NCBI taxonomy): Eukaryota > Metazoa > Mollusca > Bivalvia > Mytilida > Modiolidae > Bathymodiolus > Bathymodiolus septemdierum. Next base: position 67,598,614 of record OY726525.1, read on the forward strand.
AGGGCAAATTAAAAGACAAAACTGTTGGCTGCAGTTTGCCAAATGGGCTCAGTAAATTAATAATTTTAATAATAAAGATTCTTGGGGCTGAGCAACTGACTTTGCACATCAGTACTAAAAATTTAAGTAGCCAGCTGGGCTATTAAAGTATTATCTGAATGAAAAAAAATTCAGAGGCCAAGGCCAAACTCTTCCTCGACAGTGTTATTTTTGATTTTTGATTTTTTTTTACATTATTTAGGTACTGTAAATTTCAATAATAAATATATCTAATAGTGACGATAAACACCCATAACAAACGGGGCCGTCGTGATCGTGATCGTATGATAGTTGGATTTACAATTACCTGTGTAATCAGTGCCTATCACCACTAGAGTTGTGAGTTCAAACCCCGTTTATGGAGAGGTGTACTCGATACAACATTATATGATAAAGTTTGTCAGTGACTTATGACAGGTCGTAGGTTTTTTTTGCGGTACTCCGGTTTCTTCCACCAATAAAACTGACCACCACGATATAACTGAAATATTGTTGAAAGTGGCGTTAAACACCATAAACCAACCAAGCCAATAATAAACTGTCATTATATTTGTGTGTTATGTACTTTCCTTTGAACAGTAAGAGATAAACATTGTTAAACGTATAATCTATTTTTAGCACACACGATGTAATATGAAAATATATGTCTCAGCATAAACTGTGCTGCAAACACAACTACAGATTATTAATCTTTGTTCATGTCATAAATAATTTAGCTTCAACCATGTGTACTATGAAGGAAGAATGACAATGTATATTATCGTGAAATATTAATGTATTCTGATAATAAACTCCACTTAAGTACGTTGACAGAACATCGCGGACCACTTACAGGAATACAATAAAAACGTGAATATCGAATATCGCAAAGTGAAAAATAATTTAAAAGTATTTCCGAGAAAGAAAACGAAAGGACATAAACAGGAGAGTAAAAATCTGATAATGTCCCCTATGTCTGCGGGAGGAGAACCTTAGCTTTGATCAGAAGAGATTGAAGATACCTAAGACTAATTGGAATCCGTAAATTGAAGAACAGAGAAAACACAATGGCCAAAAGAAAACGGACAAAGGACAACCAACGATCTACAAAACACTATACAGAAAATTAAAGATCGAGCAATTAAAACTCTGGGGTAAACTCAGGTGCTCCAGAAGGGCGAGCAACTTCCTGCTCCACTAGTGACACCCGTTGTGGTACTCTTGCTACAAACATGGGAATAAGTCATGAATGATGAAAGGACCGGATTGTGATTACGACAAACTGAAAATATCCGTGTCATTGACCGGTTAACTAACATAGTTTTATCAGGTTATCTTGGTAGACAACACAATCCGTCATTAAACACGTAGAAACTATAAAAAGAAATTCAAATAAGATGTGAGAGATGAACCGAACAATGCTTTTACTTCTCTATGTATTTTATTATGTAATCAACATTTCGATTTTGAATTTAAATATGTGTGTATCAAACAATATGTTTGTTCATAATTACAGAGGAACGTGTCACCAAAGTGTAACAGATTTTCAATTTTTGGTGAAGAAACCCATTGGTAAATTCCTGGACGTATGCCATACTCTGTCTCCAAAAAAGGCCATAGACATATCAAATAAGGCAACCCTTGGATTCCTTAGAAAACATCTAGGTATTAATTATAGCTTTATATTAGAAACAAGGACCATTGTGGTCGTGATCATATGGTAGATGGATTTACAACTACCTATGCAGTCAGTACCTCTAACCACTGATGTTGTGAGTTCGAACCCCGCTCATGTGGAGGTGTATTCGATACCACATTATGTGTTAAGTTTGTCAGTGACTTACGGCAGGTTGGTGGTTTTTTCGGGGTACTCTGGTTTCCTCCATCAATAAAACTGACCGCCACGATATATCTGAAATATTGTTGAAAGTGGCGTTAAACACCATTAACCTAACCCTAATCCTTGATTCTCACTAGTGGCGAGGTGTACAATATATAATTTCATGGGATAACGTTTTCCCGTGACGTGCGGCAGGTCTGTATTTGTCTTCAGGTAATTTGATTACCTTCACCAATAACATTGTGAAGCGAATGGATTTAAGAAGAGTTTGAAGATACCAAAGGGGTAATCAAAATCAATATATCGAAGAAGAGCAGACAACAAAATGGCCAAAACAAAAAGGACAAAAGGACAAACAACCATCTACAAAACATACACATACAACTAAAGATCGAGTAACACGAGCGCCACTAAAAACCGGGGGGTGAACTTTATGCACATATATATGTCCATTTTATTTGTAAATCTTTTTTGGTGTCCATTAATGATTGCTCTTAGAAGTACTTGAAAAACATGTATGTATTTATTTATTTTTTTTATTTATTTTTTTTTATTTAGGACAAACTGGAAAGGAAACATTTGATGATATCATCACTGGTGAAAACAAACATGTTGTTTCTGGTTCAATCATTGCTAGGGAGAGACCAGTGTAATATGCCATAATTATGTTGTTAATCAGGGATAAATATTTTACATGCTCAATAATGCAATGCAATCCCTTAAAGGGACCCGTCTGTGTTGTAAAATTGTTAAGCAAAGATAACTATATTTATATTGACGAAATAAGAACAAAATGGAGGAAAGCTGTTTTAGTATGGTGATGTGAGGAAAATCAAATAGACGTGTCTCGCCAAAATATATAAAGTCAACACGCCATTATCCTGCCTGTAGTGTGATTTGCTGATCATCATATTTGAGAGAGAAAAGAAACAACCACATTTTCATACATATATTAATGACATACATGCATTACATATGGATATTTGGGGCCGTCGTGGCCGTGATTGTATGGTAGTTGGATTTACAACTACTTATGCAATCGGTGCCTATCACCACTGATGTTGTGAGTTTGAATCTCGATGAGGGCGAGATGTATGAAGTTTGGTGGGTTTTCTCGGGGCACTAAGGTTTTCTTCACCAATAAAGCTGACCGCCACGATATAACTGAAATATCATTGAAAGTGGCATTAAACACCATAAAATTAACCAACCATATGGATATTGTAATGTTGTGTAACATAACACCTGTCATTATCATGTCTACCTCATGATTAGGCTGTAATCCTGTTTTGACAGAAACCTGATACAAAGATATTGTTGTGCACATGTTAACAGCATACATTGCAAAATTGTGTGGTATGGTCGACATAGTATAGGTGTAGGGGGCCATTTATCTTGTAAAGGGGGTTGGGGGTATGTTTTCCTCCCAGCCAGAAAACTGTTTTAACCAGAAACAAAAATCTCATTATTTCGGTCATTTGTGAATGTTACCAAGATTTTATCATTGAAAGCAGGGTCAGATTATGTATGTATTTTTTTTTTATATCTTTTGGGGCAATATTTTTTTCTATGCAATATATAGACATATTTATTAAGAAAAAAACATAGCCCCCTCCCTTAACGTTAAATGATGTTTCCCTAAGGAAAGCTATGGAACTTATTTATTATCAGCTTATGTGATGGAGCACTTGCTTAATTTAAAAATCTCTAGAATTGTTCCTCTTGCTTAGCAACACATGTACATCTAACATTTATTATCGAGTATTACCCCCTAATATCATCGGAAACCTACAGCTGATAGATAGTGTGTCGATTATTCTCCACTCATAACACAGAGAAGTCATGTGATCGTTTTAGAACACGGATTAGTCCTAACGATTGCCCTGATAGCTAATCAAATCACAGTTTTGTTTTAATGTATCTAAATTAAGAAAGAAATTCGTTGCAAATTATGGGAATCTCCATTTTGCTGTATAGCTTTTTCAACCCAAGTCAGGAGATTAACAATACCAACCATGATTTTAATTGGCAAACTCTTCCACAGAGTTATGGTCCTTACTGTCCCTTCAGTAAGGACAGACAACTCTGTGGAAGAGATTGTTCAATTGGTAACTATAAATATACTTTTTTCAACGACACAAGAAGTTTTTTGCCAGTTGACTCACGGGTGATGAGTAGCGAGTAATCGTAGCGATATCTACCGTTGGTTTACCGACGATGTACCCCTGATTGTCCCATAATAACACAGAATGTATTTTTTCGCAACATTTTTTTGAAGTGCTCGCATTTTCACATGCCAAACGTCTTTCGAGCTATCTGTGATATTTATCTGTTGTAGAGATGAATATTTTGTATTGTTATATTTTTTAAATTCTTTTTTGTATAAATATTTTTCTATTATATATATATCTGTGTGTGATGTCTATTTTTAGAAATGTAATTGTAATCCCTCATCAACTGTGATGGTTGTTCTGTTAACCTTACACACATGACACTGTGCTGGTATAGTGTTAGTCCCCCGGGCCCCGAGTCCGGGTATCATCCGCACAGTAGTCAATGTCTTCGCACTGTTGTGGTTTATTAGATATATTTATTATTGAAATTTACAGTTCCTAATTAATTCAGTTGTAATTAAAACTAATGTTCTCCTCATCGATATCATCGATAAACGTGTGAAAATCATCGATAAACGTGTGAAAATCATCGATAAAAAGTGAGGAAAATCATCGATAAACGTGTGAAAATCATCGATAAAAAGTGAGGAAAATCATCGATAAACGTGTGAAAATCATCAATACACGTGTGAAAATCATCGATAAAAAGGGTGAAAATCATCGATAAACGTGTGAAAATCATCGATACACGTATGAAAATCATCGATCAAAGTGTGAAAATCATCGATACACATGTAAATCATCGATACACATATGTAAATAATCGATACACGTGAAAATCATCGATAAAAGTGTGAAAATGATCGATAAAACTGAAATATTGTTGAAGGTGTTTCAAAACGAATCCATAACCATATAATGTTTCTTTTTTGTTGTTGTTGATATTATGTAGATTGTCGAATCTCGCGTGAAATCACGTTGTTATTGTTAAAAGTGCATTTAATTTAATGTTGATACGACTGTTTGTGATTCTGGTTTATTTGAACCACTGTGATATGAACAGTCGTGTGTTGAGATTTTACTGAACATGTGTATATATCCAGGGCAATATATTGGAGTAATTTATTAACAAAGAGATACAGTGAAACATTTCTAAACTGAAACTTGAATAAACTGGAATCCTGTATAAACTGAAACTTGAATAAACTGGAATCCTGTATAAACTGAAACTTGAATAAACTGGAATGCTGTATAAACTGAAACTTGAATAAACTGGAATCATGTATAAACAGAACCTTGCATAAACTAGATTCCTGTATCAACAGAACTTTGGATAAACTGAAATCCTGTATAAACTTAAACTTGGATAAACTGAAATCCTGTATAAACTGAAACTTGAATAAACTGGAATCCTGTATAAACTGAAACTTGAATAAGCTGGAATCCTGTATAAACAGAACCTTGCATAAACTAGAATCCCGTATAAACTGAACTTTAAATAAAATCCCAATGTATGAAATACATGTATTTGTAGGTTTAACCTGTAAAAACCGAATACCTGTCTATTTCGTACACATGAGCTGGTCCCAAGGAGGTTAGGTTAAGACAGGTTTTCATTTATACCCCCTTTTTTTTTTATTATTATTATGTCTTAGAATAAATATATAGACGATATTGCATTGACATGTACAAATGGAAAATGCTCTTGAAATCTCAGAATAAATCTTATAATGTTAATTGTTGTATTTACTGTAAACCAATCTATTTTCACTGCATAGATTTCCACATTCATTTTTTTATTTTCGCGATTTCAAAAATTTCTTCCTCATTGTAAAAAGTAAGAAAAAGATAATAATTCGCGGAGATAAATTTCACGAATATGTAAATCGCACGCAAAAATTGATTGGTTTACAGAAATTCTTTTGAATAATCCTGTATTACATGAGTACCTCTACACTTCTGTTGTGAACTCAGGGTGCTTATAATGAGTATTGGCTTCTTCCCTGGTGCTACATTTTGCATAATTTCAGTATTATGTTTTATGCATTTGAAGCACAACAATGCTGTCTCATATATATTGTGTAAGAACGTTGGCAATCCCAGTGTATATAACTCTACGTTAATCATTATTTATTTATTATGTTAATGCTTGAGACACTTCAGCAAACAATGTTTTTGTTCTTTTGTTACTTTTGTATATAGGTGCCAATTTGTTTTTTGTTTTGAAGTGTCCTAAAATTCTTCTCCGTATCCATACTTCATACATTTTTACATCGATTACTTTAATTTCATCCATTAGAAGCAATGTCGTACATGGTTTCCATCCCTCATAACATGATTATTCTCTATGCACGATGTTTTGAATCATTAGATGAATTATGCGATTAAAAAACATCGTGTTAACCATATTATAATTTCATGGCATTTTTCAAAAATTATTTCGTATGTAAGTTATTTTTTCTCCTTCGTGAGTTTATCTCTTCATTTGAAAGACACATGCAAACTATTCATGACACGTGACACATGACAAAACACTCACATTGTAATATCCGTCTACAAATTGTGATAAAGATCTTTGAAACAATACAATGTGCTTGCAATCGACAAATCTGGGATGAATCCGCTGCTCTCTCTTGTTAGATGGAGCTACGGAATTGACCGAGTATTGACGAGTGAATGTGTTTGCAATCGGCAAACCTCGGGGTAAATCCGCCCCTCTTTTTAGATGGAGCTACGGAATTGACCGAGCATTGACGAGTGAATGTGAATACGCTCCTCTTTTGTTTTATGGAGCAACGGAGTATTGATGTGTGAAAGTGTTTGTAAACTCCAGTATATGATTCAAGGATCTTGATTTTTGTGAGTTTCAAGGGCACCATGACTAGACACTGAATTTGTTTATTTTGTTATTACATTTGTTGTTATTATTATTATTCCTGTGAATGATGATTTTGAGACAAAACTATATTTATAATAAAAAATCTAACCATACGTTATTCCTTTTTTTTATGTCAAACTCTTTGTTAGTTGCTTTCAGTCCTGAAACCTATTATAGTGTAGAAATTTGCAAAGAATAGTTTGAAGATATCAAATGGGGAATCAGAAGTCATAAATCGAAGGACAGACAACACAATTGTCAAAGGAATAAGGACAAAAGGACAATCAGCGATCAACAAAACATTACACAGAAAACTAAAGATTGAGCAACACGAACACCAATAAAAACAGGGGATGAACTCAGGTGCTCTGGAAGGGTGAGCAGTTTCTGCTACACATGTGGCACCCGTCGTGTTACTCTTGTTACAAACCCGGTGATAAGTCATGAATGAGGAAAGAAGCGGTTATTGATTACGACAAAAGGAACATATCATACATATACAATTTTCAAACGCTTATGTCGGTACTCCCGAAAACCTATCAAAACATACCAGTTTGCTAGAAAATAAAGTTGAAATAAATAAATATTACCGCACAGTCTGGACAAAAAAAATAGTGACGTCAGTATTCCAAAGGTATATAATGCATCACTATTGTTTTATATTTCGTAAAGGCAATATGAGATTGGAGTTATTTATTTGACGCCCATGAATTCCAATGCCTCGGAAGAATAAGCTGTTGCTGCTCCACTAGTGTCACCATTCGTGTTACTCTGGGTAATAAATCATGAACTATAGGCTCACAGGAGCCTGTAATCGCTCACCTGGTTTTCAATTTGACATCTAAAGTTGATAGAAAATGGGGGTGTTACACGTAATTTTGAAAGTGGACCACCCAAAGATCATTTCAACTCAAATTTCTAAGTAAAAGATTTTGATGTGATTTTTATCTCATAATATTCCTAAACAAAATAAACTGTCTGAAAAAATCTCACAGAAAAACCCAGAATATATGTTAAACTACTCATTGGCATGTAGCTGCAGCTAAAATTTGAGTTCATTTTGATTTGTAATAAAGCAGAAATTGACAATTAAAGAAATTTCTATTTTTAGTAACAACAGCCAGTTTGAATGGAGGGCGGAGCTGTCGGACACATTATTGAAAGGAGACCACCCAAGGACCATCCCAGCCAAATTTGCTTTAACTTGGTTCAGCGGTTTCAGAGGAGAAGATTTAAATGTGATCTTTTATCAAAATATGTCTAATTTGTATAATCAATATAAATCGGTTGAAAGAAAAAAGCAGCAATGGACAATTGAAGAAATTTATATTTTTAGTAACAACAACCATCTTGAATGGAGAGCGGGGCTGTCGGACACAATTTTGAAAGGGACCCACCCTGGGACCATCCCTGCCAGGTTTGGTTTAATTTGGTTCAGCGGTTTCAGATGAAAAGATTTAAATGTGATCTTTTATCAAAATATGCCTAATTTGCATAATATCGGTATAAATCGGCTGAAATAAACATTTCACAGAAAAACCCGGAATATATGTTAAACTACTCATTTCCATGTAGGTGCAGTTAAAATTTGAGCTCATTTTGACTTATACTAAAGCAGCAATGGACAATTGAAGAAATTTATATTTTTAGTAACAGCAGCCATCTTGAATGGAGGGCGGGGCTGTCGGACACAATTTTGAAAGGTTCCCACCCAGGGACCATCCCTGCTAGGTTTGGTTTAATATGGTGTTTACATCTCGCAATTGATTCGCTATGCAAGGGCCAGTAGCAATTATTCTGATTTCCTGAAACGTCATCTTCATCTGAGAAACAGGCTACTGGACCAGGGCTATACAAAGATTCGCCTTATTCGATCTCTTCAAAAGTTTATATTCCGATACCAAGATCTTGTCGAAATATATTCCGTCTCTGCAGAAACGATTATAAGCGATGCATTTTCATATAGTCAAAATGTATAAAGATAAAGAAGTCAAGAAAATGTCAAGGATATTTTATTTATCAATGTGTGACGTAAAAATATTTTTGCCATTTACATCACCGAATATGGTACTGCTTTGACAACTATTTTACCTATTTTGTTCCTGTATTTAAATACTGTTGTAGTGACAGCCGGAACCTTTGAACCGTAATGAGAGCTGGAGGTTTGGCGCTTTAAAATCTGATTCAACCGACCATTTCTTTAGAAATGCCTGTACCAAGTCAGGGTCATTACGGTTTTCACAATTTTCCGGTTGTTGACTGATTTTGTCTGTTTATATAATTATGAGTTTTGACTTTCCCTTGTAAGATTGTTCGGAGTTCGGTAATTTTGTTATTACCCTTATTTAATTTGATTCAGCGGTTTCAGAGGAAAAGATTTAAATGTTATCTTTAATCAAAATATGCCTAATTTGCATAATCGGTATAATACGGCTGAAAGAAAAATTTCACAGAAAAACCGGGAATATATGTTAAACTACTTATTTCCATGTAGCTGCAGTAAAAATTTTAGCTCATTTAGATTTATAATAAAGCAGCAATGGACAATTGAAGACATTTCCATTTTTAGTAACAGTAGCTATCTTGAAAAGAGAGCGGGTCTGTCGAACACAATTTAGAAAGGGACCCACCCTGGAACCGTCCCTGCCAGGTTTTTAGTAACGGCGGAAATCTTGGTTGGTGGTCGGGGTCATCGGACACAATTCTGAAAGAGGACCACCAAAGGACCATTCCACCACAGTTTGGTTCAAATTGGCCCAGTGGCTTCAGAGGAGTTGATTAAAATGTGAAAAGGGAAATAACTGAAATATAAAAAAAATGTCAAAAGCGTATAATTTTAGAATCATGTCGGAAACTCGTAAATTTTCTATTACAGATATATTGAATATCATGTCGCTAGATTTATTTCCGTGGAGAAATCCGAAAAGATCCACTGCGTGTAACTGGCAAATTTATCACAAAAAGTTGTTTTTCGAGTCCACACATAGACACGGACGTGACTCGGTAGTCATGGACGCACCTTACTTTTCATTGAAGTATCATATAAGCTATCATGGCAAACTAATCTGTCTTTATCTCTTCCTTACTAATGCTTTCACGATGATAGATTTTTTTGATATACGGTATCAATGATTAATGTATAAATGAGTCATGTGATTAGAGATCACGTATTAAGCACATGATTTTGTGGGATTTTCAAAAAGTATTTCGTAATTATTTTTTCTTCATATGTTAATTGTAAGTTTATCTCTTAATTTCTTTTCAAAGTCAGGTGAAATAAACATGACATATCTTACTCGTATGTTATCGTTACATCCGTCTACAACAAAGTCAGGTGAAATAAACATGACATATCTTACTCATTTGTATGTTATCGTTACATCCGTCTACAACAAAGTCAGGTGAAATAAACATGACATATCTTACTCGTATGTTATCGTTACATCCGTCTACAACAAAGTCAGGTGAAATAAACATGACATATCTTACTCGTATGTTATCATTACATCCGTCGACAACAAAGTCATGTGAAATAAACATGACATATCTTACTCATTTGCATGTTATCGTTACATCCGTCTACAACAAAGTCAGGTGAAATAAACATGACATATCTTACTCGTATGTTATCGTTACATCCGTCTACAACAGAGTCAGGTGAAATAAACATGACATATCGTACTCATTTGTATGTTATCGTTACATCCGTCTACAACAAAGTCAGCTGAAATAAACATGACATATCTTACTCATTTGTATGTTATCGTTACATCCGTCTACAACAAAGTCAGGTGAAATAAGCATGACATATCTTACTCATTTGTATGTTATCGTTACATCCGTCTACAACAAAGTCAGGTGAAATAAACATGACATATCTTACTCATTTGTATGTTATCATTACATCCGTCTACAACAAAGTCAGGTGAAATAAACATGACATATCTTACTCGTATGTTATCGTTACATCCGTCTACAACAAAGTCAGGTGAAATAAACATGACATATCTTACTCGTATGTTATCGTTACATCCGTCTACAACAAAGTCAGGTGAAATAAACATGACATATTTTACTCATTTGCATGTGATCATTACATCCATCTACAACAAAGTCAGGTGAAATAAACATGACATATCTTACTCGTATGTTATCGTTACATCCGTCTACAACAAAGTCATGTGAAATAAACATGACATATCTTATTCGTATGTTATCGTTACATCCGTCTACAACAAAGGCAGGTGAAATAAACATGACATATTTTACTCATTTGTATGTGATCATTACATCCGTCTACAACAAAGTCAGGTGAAATAAACATGACATATCTTACTCGTATGTTATCGTTACATCCGTCTACAACAAAGTCAGGTGAAATAAACATGACATATCTTACTCGTATGTTATCGTTACATCCGTCTACAAAGTCAGGTGAAATAAACATGACACATATCTTACTCGTATGTTATCGTTACATCCGTCTACAAAGTCAGGCGAAATAAACATGACATATATTACTCATTTGTATTTTATCGTTACATCCGTCTACAACAAAGTCAGGCGAAATAAACATGACATATCTTACTCGTATGTTATCGATACATCCGTCTACAACAAAGTCAGGCGAAATAAACATGACATATCTTACTCATATGTTATCGTTACATCCGTCTACAACAAAGTCAGGTGAAATAAACATGACATATCTTACTCGTATGTTATCGTTACATCCGTCTACAACAAAGTCAGGTGAAATAAACATGACATATCTTACTCATTTGTATGTTATCGTTACATCCGTCTACAACAAAGTCAGGTGAAATAAACATGACATATCTTACTCGTATGTTATCATTACATCCGTCGACAACAAAGTCAGGTGAAATAAACATGACATATCTTACTCATATGTTATCGTTACATCCGTCTACAACAAAGTCAGGTGAAATAAACATGACATATCATACTCGTATGTTATCGTTACATCCGTCTATAACAAAGTCAGGTGAAATAAACATGACATATCTTACTCATTTGTATGTTATCGTTACATCCGTCTACAACAAAGTCAGCTGAAATAAACATGACATATCTTACTCATTTGTATGTTATCGTTACATCCGTCTACAGCAAAGTCAGGTGAAATAAACATGACATATCTTACTCATTTGTATGTTATCGTTACATCCGTCTACAACAAAGTCAGGTGAAATAAACATGACATATCTTACTCATTTGTATGTTATCGTTACATCCGTCTACAACAAAGTCAGGTGAAATAAACATGACATATCTTACTCATTTGTATGTTATCATTACATCCGTCTACAACAAAGTCAGGTGAAATAAACATGACATATCTTACTCGTATGTTATCGTTACATCCGTCTACAACAAAGTCAGGTGAAATAAACATGACATATCTTACTCGTATGTTATCGTTACATCCGTCTACAACAAAGTCAGGTGAAATAAACATGACATATCTTATTCGTATGTTATCGTTACATCCTTCTACAACAAAGTCAGGTGAAATAAACATGACATATTTTACTCATTTGTATGTGATCATTACATCCGTCTACAACAAAGTCAGGTGAAATAAACATGACATATCTTACTCGTATGTTATCGTTACATCCGTCTACAACAAAGTCAGGTGAAATAAACATGACATATCTTACTCGTATGTTATCGTTACATCCGTCTACAAAGTCAGGTGAAATAAACATGACATATCTTACTCGTATGTTATCGTTACATCCGTCTACAACAAAGTCAGGCGAAATAAACATGACATATCTTACTCATTTGTATTTTATCGTTACATCCGTCTACAACAAAGTCAGGTGAAATAAACATGACTTATCTTACTCGTATGTTATCGTTACATCGGTCTACAACAAAGTCAGGTGAAATAAACATGACATATCTTACTCGTATGTTATCGTTACATCCGTCTACAACAAAGTCAGGTGAAATAAACATGACATATCTTACTCATTTGTATGTTATCATTACATCCGTCTACAACAAAGTCAGGTGAAATAAACATGACATATCTTACTCATTTGTATGCTATCGTTACATCCGTCTACAACAAAGTCAGGTGAAATAAACATGACATATCTTACTCATTTGTATGTTATCGTTACATCCGTCTACAACAAAGTCAGGTGAAATAAACATGACATATCTTACTCATTTGTATGTTATCATTACATCCGTCTACAACAAAGTCAGGTGAAATAAACATGACATATCTTACTCATTTGTATGCTATCGTTACATCCGTCTACAACAAAGTCAGGTGAAATAAACATGACATATCTTACTCATTTGTATGTTATCGTTACATCCGTCTACAACAAAGTCAGGTGAAATAAACATGACATATCTTACTCATTTGTATGTTATCGTTACATCCGTCTACAACAAAGTCAGGTGAAATAAACATGACATATCTTACTCATTTGTATGTTATCGTTACATCCGTCTACAACAAAGTCAGGTGAAATAAACATGACATATCTTACTCGTATGTTATCGTTACATCCGTCTACAACAAAGTCAGGTGAAATAAACATGACATATCTTACTCATTTGCATGTTATCGTTACATCCGTCTACAACAAAGTCAGGTGAAATAAACATGACATATCTTACTCATTTGTATGTTATCGTTACATCCGTCTACAACAAAGTAAGGTGAAATAAACATGACATATCTTACTCATTTGTATGTTATCGTTACATCCGTCTACAACAAAGTCAGGTGAAATAAACATGACATATCTTACTCATTTGTATGTTATCGTTACATCCGTCTACAACAAAGTCAGGTGAAATAAACATGACATATCTTACTCATTTGTATGTTATCGTTACATCCGTCTACAACAAAGTCAGGTGAAATAAACATGACATATCTTACTCGTATGTTATCGTTACATCCGTCTACAACAAAGTCAGGTGAAATAAACATGACATATCTTACTCGTATGTTATCATTACATCCGTCTACAACAAAGTCAGGTGAAATAAACATGACATATCTTACTCATTTGTATGTTATCGTTACATCCGTCTACAACAAAGTCAGGTGAAATAAACATGACATATCTTACTCATTTGTATGTTATCGTTACATCCGTCTACAACAAAGTCAGGTGAAATAAACATGACATATCTTACTCATTTGTATGTTATCGTTACATCCGTCTACAACAAAGTCAGGTGAAATAAACATGACATATCTTACTCATTTGTATGTTATCGTTACATCCGTCTACAACAAAGTCAGGTGAAATAAACATGACATATCTTACTCATTTGTATGTTATCGTTACATCCGTCTACAATTTCTGACAGTGATCTTTAAAACAAGATCTTTGTAAATTGTTTTCAGATCTGAAGCCTATTATATATTTCTAGTAGACACTTAATTGCTTAACACACATTTTTCAAACGGTTATATCCACACTACCTTTTGTAGTATCTTGCATTGTCACTTCCGAAAAACCATCAAAACATACCAGCCACCTAGAAAATAATGTTGCATGTAAATATTTCCAAACAGCTTGGGAACAAAATTGTGACGCCAGCATTCCAACGGTAATGAGCAACTGCTCAACAGTGACACTAGCTCCAAAGCCGATAATCTTTTTGAACATATGTACCACGTCAAGACAATAGGCCATCTTGTTTAAAGACAAAACTTAGTTCGTATGCATCGGTCTTTCATAATATAAAATATAAGCTCATGATCTCAAACCACATTCCAGCTAAATGTGGCTAAGTTAAAAAAAACACTGATGAAATGTCAATGAAATGCCCTTCGACCCATCTTTTCATTTTAAAAAAAGCGGCTGAGCTTGTATATAGTTCAAACAGATTATTCATGGGTATTTTGTTTTCAATTAAGTCTAATTTTCAGGATTTTTGTTCTTTCCATGTGGTTCTATGTGAACATTCCAGTCAGGTTTAGCACCTCCACTTGTTTAATTGAAGTGCCTGTACCAATCCAGAAAAGTGAGCGGTCATGTATTTGCGTGTTAGGGGTATTTTATTTGACCTCTTTATACGATTTTGATATTAGATTTTGGAATTGTTCCGAAACTGTGGTATTATTTGTTTTTCCTCATCCTAAGGCAGTTTTTGTCAGTTCACTAAATACTGTGTTATTTATTCTCTATTTTTGAATTTTCCAACAATTTACTTGATTATCCTGTTTTTAATTGGAGCATAATCTTCTGGAGAAGGATTTCTTGTAATAAAATGAACAATGCTTTCCTCTTTTTGTCGACAAGTTGGGAGCATCGTGGTCATGATCGTTATATACTAGTACATGTAGTTAGATTTACAGCTACCCACTGTACAATCATTGCCTATCACCACTAATCGTGAGTTCGAATCTCGCTTATTGCAATGTGTACTCGATACAACTTTATTTGTCAGTGACTTGCTGGAGGTCGCGATCAGTGGTTTTCTCCTGGTATTTCGGTTTCCTCCACCAATAAAACTGACCCGACACGAAATAGCTGAATTATTATTGAAAGTGGCGTAATATACGTATACCATAACCCTAACCCTTCGACATGTTGGATCGAGTTTATATTGATTAACCCTTCGACAAGTTGGATCGAGTTTATATTGATTTAACCCTTCGACACGTTGGATCGAGTTTATATTGATTTAACCCTTCGACACGTTGGATCGAGTTTATATTGATTTAACCCTTCGACAAGTTGGATCGAGTTTATATTGATTTAACCCTTCGACACGTTGGATCGAGTTAATATTGATTTAACCCTTCGACACGTTGGATCGAGTTTATATTGATTTAACCCTTCGACACGTTGGATCGAGTTTATATTGATTTAACCCTTCGACACGTTGGATCGTTTAATTTGGTCTTTTGTTCTTATAGCAGGAATGTACCAGTGAGTATTATTAATGCTTTGGTTATTGTGAAGGTTTGTCGGATATAATGTGTACCAAACTGTATGCGTTTTTCTCCGATTTCTGGAAGGGTAACCCGGCAGTTCCTGCTCCACTATTGGGACCTTTTATGTTATAATTTCCAAATGATAATCCGAATTTAGCTGTGTTTCAGAGAGTGGTAAATTAAAGTATCCAACTATAAAGTAACTAACGTAGAATTAAGATTTTGTAAATTTAATTTGACAATGAATTTCTATGCTGTAGTCCATTTTGAAATCATGTTTTCATAATTCTGTATGATGTTTGTCTTGCTAGACTCATTCTGTTATTTAACTTGAGCTGATTTTTCTGTTTTGTTGCTTTTTTAAGACCCGAGTTAGAAAACTTTATCAACAATATCACAGGATTTTGTTTTCACTCAATTTACACGAGGGAGGGAGTGATTGTTGCTTAATGCCAAATGAGCAATTTTTAAAAAGTTATATCTTGGTGAGGGCATGTTACATTCAATGAAAGGATGATCATGTCCACTTTGTACTAGAACAACACGCTTGATTAGATAGTTACAGTGTTATCATACTGAAACAACAGTCGATGGGTAGATAATGTTGCTCCATTCCCACACATTATCCTGATTCTCATCTAACCAGTCTTTGTTCTTCGGAGAATGAACACATACCCATGCAATAGTCTTTGGTTTGACTCAACCTGGGCTTGAACCCACCATCTACTGCATTAAAACACCTATTTCCACACACTTTAGTTTGCTTTATTGCATTAGTGGGAGAGACGAATTCAAGTCACTTCGGCACCTATGATAGTCATTTCGACCTCTAGTTAAATGGCACTTGGTCAAATCGGCACCTGCTTTGGTCAATTCGGAACCTGTCGATAGTCGATTCGACATCTATGTATAATTGTTATTTCTCAAAATAATAACGATGGCTTGGGTGTAGGCTTTATTGTCTTTCCCTCCACATGTACAGAGAAAGCCATTGCTAGTCTTGCGCTTGCTGCTGGCAGCGCATGTAAAAATAAATTACGTAGGAAGTAGGCTAAATATATTTCATGTTCATCAAACCTTTATTTTTTTAATATGCAATACTTCACTACAAAATAAAAGTTCATGACCTTTAGCCTTCCAGTTACAGGTCACCACATATATCTGATAGATGGACAAACAGACAGATGGAGTGCAAACCGAAGGGAACTAATAATGGTAGGGGTTGGGTCATGGTGTTTAACCCACTTTCAACAATATTTCAGCTATATCATGGCAGTCAGCTTTATTGGTGGAGGAAACCGAAGTACCCAGTGAAATCCACTGACCTGCCACAAGTCACTGTATTGAGTAAACCTTGCCATGAACGGGGTTCGAACTCACAACTTTAGAGGCGATAGGCACTGATTGCACAAGTAGTTATAAATCCAACTATTATACGGTCCTGGCACTACATCACTACAAAATATAAGCTCATGACCTCGAACCTTCCATGGCCAGTTGCAGTTGACAACATAAATCTGGTAGATGGACAGATGGCCAGACAGACAGAAAGACGCAGACAGATAGAGTGGAATCCGAAGGGTATTTATAAATAAAAAAACCAAAAACATGTATGCTTATATTAATTTTATTACATAATTAGTTATATAAACAACTATGATGACACGATGGATAATATAACATGGTTTCATAATAACTTACTGTACAAAAATCACTCCATTCTGCTTGATGGTTAGTTTATGGTCACATGATACAATGTGATTACTTAACTGACACATGATACAATGATCTTTGCCTGGTTTAGAAAACAGTAAATGTTCATACATATATTCATTGTTCTAATAATGTTAAGGGAACGACCATTTAACTTGAAGAGGGGGTTATGATTTTTTTCTAAAAAAATAATTTGATTCAGAGTTTTTGTCATATAACCTAATGTTAAATTCTGGAAGCAAATTTCACGCTTTGCGCGACATAATTTTTTTTTTTTATTCTAACTCTAATTCTGAACGAAACAAAAAACCATAACACCCCCACCCCCCCTCTTTTCAAGGTAAATGGTCGGTCCCTTAGATAAAATAAAAATGTTGATATAAATTTAGTGTGCTTGACCTGTTTCTGGATTTCATTTATATGTAGTGTGTGGTGGTTGTATCTTTGATTTTGTCTGCATATATTATAACTGAACAAACAGCTAAAAGTCACACATCACTTGGTAATAAGTTAACCAGGAATAATTCGGTAAAAGCTACTGCAAACATACATTTTTAACTTTCCAACTTTTTGACTCTGAGCCTACCTGATGAGGGTTATTTTCCAACCTTTTGACTCTGAGCCTACCTGATGAGGGCTATTTTCCAACCTTTTGACTCTGAGCCTATCTGATGAGGGCTATTTTTAGAAATGTGCTGTGCACATTAAATTAGATATCTATGAATTTTTTTTAGGTAACCACTGATCCGATTTTGATACAACAGAGATAAAATGGCTTTATAAGACAGGCGACTAATTTAATGAGGTTCAATTCAGATGAATTTTTTGACAGTACAAGAAAAGGTGACTTTTAAATACAAGTGACTGCTAAACACAGGTGACTGCATGGGCAGGTTTGCCTGTATGATTTCTTGCCCACAAGATTATAAGGATCCTTGAACTAATTTACAAATTCTCCAATGACATGCTAAGATCTGTCCTAATACATAAAGGTATCATAAATAACAAGTTTAATGAGATGTTTATTATGGAATTGTTTTATTTGATTGATCAATGACAATGTAAGAAATCAGTAACTTTTTTTATGTAACTTGCTCGTGAAATATAAATTAATATATATATATTTATACTATATAGTGGATTTGGATCCTGTTTAACTTTTAAATTTTATAAAAAAAAATATCATCAAGTATGATAACAATGATTTTTTTCTCGTTTTTACATGCGAAAAGCAAAATCATTACTGCTATGAAGTACACTATTTTTTTTTACGAAACTACAGACTCAGTGGACCGAGCATGCGTCGCTTACCTGTCTGTTCAACCAGAAACAAGAATTTCCTATGGTGGCCATGTTTGTTAACGAATCGAGATGAAAAGAGCAATCTTCATAGATGATCTTTCATTTGGCTAAGCGGTTTCAGAGGAGAGGATTAAAATGTGAAAAGTGAACAGACGATGGACGCCAAGTGATGGCAAAAAATAAAGAAGAATTCAATGAAATGATAATAAGATATCTTCCAAATACATTCTACACGTGAATTTTAATGAAAAAAAAACATCTTTGATTTTATGTACAATATTACAAAAAGACAAATGGATAAATAAAAATACAATACTAAGATGATATGGTCTAACTAAATTAACATTGGTTCAATTATAAATAAATAAATTAACAAAGATTAAAAGACAACATTTATTTTCTATGTATATATAATAATAATAATAATAATAATAAAATTGTAGGGGGGTTATGGTGTTTAACGCCACTTTCAACAATATTTCAGTTATATCGTGGCAGTAAACAGATTGTAGAATTTTAGATAGTCGTACATGTTTTCTCGACAAAATGTGCATAATATTATTTGTAGATAATTTGACATGACACTTTCAACTAATTGTAGAATGATAAACAATTAACATACAGGGATATAGCGACCGTTTCACTAAAGTTATCCTAAATCGTAAGTCTATGACTACACTAATGATTTCCTTACTTGCACGTATATGTGCATTTCACTAAACTAATTCTAATCTTAAGTTTAGGACCTTTAGTAAAATGTTCGTCAGATTATTAAAATTTTGTTATCAACTAAAGCAGAATTAAATGTAGTATTATTAGTCATCTTGTTAACGTGTTTAACCAGTTAAAAATAACACGTTCATCATATAGTACTTGTTTTGGATAGAATACTGACGCATTCTGATCATCAGCTTAAGAGTGGTATGTCTATCATAGTGATTTATCATGCTATGTATTACATTTTTGTAGTAATATTGATCAAGAACATGTTAGTTGTATATCAATGAAATGGGACTGTATCGGCAGTACCATTCCCAGAAACAAGTTATACAAAAATTAAAAATTTCATTCTAATATCAGATAAATCACTGTGATAGATATACCACTCTTCTTAGTGATACAGATATATCTTTTGCTCTGTGTAATCTATTTACTTACTTTCTTGTGCATTTTTGGTGATAGCAAGTAAAACTCTTAAGTACAAATGAAATTTTGAAGATATATTAAACAAAACAATAGATATATCAGTATGACTAAGATGAGTGATATGTCTATCTCAGTGATTTATCATGATATGTCTCCGACTATTTTACCTGAACACACAATGTAATAATGAAACAACAAGCTTTTAAAATACATATAAAAAACAGAACACAGTATAAAATGGCAATAAGCCATCGTCGGTAACATGTGCAATCAGTGGCTATCACCACTAAAGTTGTGAATTCGTACCCTGTTCATGGCGAGGTGTACTCGATACAACATTATGTGATATAGTTCGTCCGTTACTTGCAACAGGTCGGTGGTTTTCCAACTACTATACGATCAGGACCAAAACAAGCCATAATGTAATTCAAAGTGGGTGGAGAGTAATTGAAGCGTGATCAACTGAGAGTTACCGAAGATGGCAATAGGCAATACACTTTTCAAACAGCAATGTAATGGATGATAAATAAAAAATGTTTGTAACCAATACTTAACATGGGTAAATTTAATATCATAAATGAAACAAAATCTCTGGTAGTACAATTACATATAACATATTGCACTATTTCTTAAAGAATTTTTATATGAATTGATGGATGAAAACATTAAACTTGGCCAAATTTTGTGCATGCCCTATGGTAGGATATTAAGAATCTGCAATGTGAAAAAGTAGCATTTTGTTGCATTTATAAAAATAATGGAATTTATGGTTGGTTTTGTTTGGTTTATGGTATTAAAGCCACTTTCAACAATATTTCAGTTAAATATCGTGATGGTCAGTTTTTTTGGTGGAGGAAACAGGAGTACCAGGAGAAAACCAATGACCTGTCGCAAGTCACTGACAAACTTTATCACTTAATATTGTATCAAGTACAGCTCGCCACGAACGGGGTTGAAACTCGCAACTTAAGTGGTGATAGGCACTGATTGCACAGGTAGTTGTAAATCTAACTACCATATGATAATGACCATGATGGCCCCCTAAGGCATTAAACACAGTAATTAGCGACAAACAGTCTGCGGGGCACTGAAAATTAAGAAATATTAAAACCTAATTACAACCACAAATTTCAATGACCCTAAAATTTGTTTTAAAGCAAAAAACTTAAAATGGCAAGTCAGCATTTGTTTGTCCAAAAGGAATTGTATTAACATGTGTTATTACATCAATGTAGCTATTAGGGACGGACCATTTAACTTCCAGGGGGGGTTATTGTTTTTTTTCTAAAAAATATTCTGATTCCCAATGTTGCTGAAAAAAATATTCTGATTTTGGTGGAGGGAAAAAAAATCTGATTCAGAGTTTTTGCCATATAACCTAATGTTACATTCTGGAAAAAAAATTTGCGCTTTGCACGACAAAAAAAATAAATATTGTGTTGTCTGAAAAAAAAATTCTGAACGAAACAAAAAACCATAACCCCCCCACCCCCTTGCAAGTTAAATGGTCGGTCCCTTAGAGTCAACTTCATCACAACTTGGCTTATAAAATAAAAGTACTAAATAAACTGCTAAATTTGAAATATAAAATAAACATTTGGTTATACATGAAATCAATGGCTTTCTTTTAAATCACAAAAACTACTATCATTGATTATGAAATAAAAATATTTCACAAGAATATACAGTTTGGACGATTGGTTGTACATAGTGAAACCTGTCTAAAGCAAACGCTGAATAAAACGGAATTCTATATAAAGAGAAATCTGAATAAAACAGAATTCTCTATAAAGAGAAATCTGAATAAAACAGAATTCTCTATAAAGAGAAATCTGAATAAAACAGAATTCTCTATAAAGAGAAATCTGAATAAAACAGAATTCTCTATAAAGAGAAATCTGAATAAAACAGAATTCTCTATATAGAGAAATCTGAATAAAACAGAATTCTCTATAAAGAGAAATCTGAATAAAACAGAATTCTCTATAAAGAGAAATCTGAATAAAACAGAATTCTCTATAAAGAGAAATCTGAATAAAACAGAATTCTCTATAAAGAGAAATCTGAATAAAACAGAATTCTCTATAAAGAGAAATCTGAATAAAACAGAATTCTCTATAAAGAGAAATCTGAATAAAACAGAATTCTCTATAAAGAGAAATCTGAATAAAACAGAATTCTATATAAAGAGAAATCTGAATAAAACAGAATTCTATATAAAGAGAAATCTGAATAAAACAGAATTCTATATAAAGAGAAATCTAAATAAAACAGAATTCTATATAAAGAGAAATCTGAATAAAACAGAATTCTATATAAAGAGAAATCTGAATAAAACAGAATTCTATATAAAGAGAAATCTGAATAAAACAGAATTCTATATAAAGAGAAATCTGAATAAAACAGAATTCTATATAAAGAGAAATCTGAATAAAACAGAATTCTATATAAAGAGAAATCTGAATAAAACAGAATTCTATATAAACCAAATGTGAAATAAAGTCCTGAAGTAGGAAATCTTTGTTTATTTAATCTGTATAATCCAAACTCTGGGTCCAAGGTAGTTCACTTTAGACAGGTTTTACTGTACAATAAAACATGTAAACCATAAAACGTTTTCTTTGAAAAATGTCATTGTATAGAAAAGGTGCCAAAAAGATTAACAAATCATGAGGAAATAAATCAACAAACTGTTAACAAATTATACATGCAACAAAATGTGTCACAATAATAACATATCTCCCAACTTCAACTTATAAACATGAACTAAATCGGGTCATAATCATCCTTTTATTCTATTATATATTACTGGCTATACCACAACACTATTCAGACATCTGACTTTATGGGAATAACATTTTTGAGCATGAGTTTGTACTTGTATTAGAATAAACAGTTAATCAGAACACTGTATCAAATAAATACATTGTTCTGATTGAACAGTTTTGGAGGATGGAGTACAGAAATTGTGGTTATGGTGTTTAATGCCACTTTCATCAATATTTCAGGTATATCGTTGCAGTCTATTTTTCAGTGGATCCGGAGGAAACCGGAGTACCTGGAGAAAAACCAACTACCATACGTTCACGATGGCCCCTTCCGGCTTCCCTAGGTTTCAAATACAAGTACTTGCATCAAAGCCTACTTTCTGTAATCTACATTACATGTACTGTACAAAGTTAGATTATGAAGCTGTCCAATGCATTGGTGCACATAAGAATTCAACAAGCTGTCCAATGCATTGGTGCACATAAGAATTCAACAAGCTGTCCAATGCATTGGTGCACATAAGAATTCAACAAGCTGTCCAATGCATTGGTGCACATAAGAATTCAACAAGCTGTCCAATGCATTGATGCACATAAGAATTCAACAAGCTGTCCAATGCATTGGTGCACATAAGAATTCAACAAGCTGTCCAATGCATTGGTGCACATAAGAATTCAACAAGCTGTCCAATGCATTGGTGCACATAAGAATTCAACAAGCTGTCCAATGCATTGATGCACATAAGAATTCAACAAGCTGTCCAATGCATTGGTGCACATAAGAATTCAACAAGCTGTCCAATGCATTGGTGCACATAAGAATTCAACAAGCTGTCCAATGCATTGGTGCACATAAGAATTCAACAAGCTGTCCAATGCATTGGTGCACATAAGAATTCAACAAGCTGTCCAATGCATTGATGCACATAAGAATTCAACAAGCTGTCCAATGCATTGGTGCACATAAGAATTCAACAAGCTGTCCAATGCATTGGTGCACATAAGAATTCAACAAGCTGTCCAATGCATTGGTGCACATAAGAATTCAACAAGCTGTCCAATGCATTGGTGCACATAAGAATTCAACAAGCTGTCCAATGCATTGATGCACATAAGAATTCAACAAGCTGTCCAATGCATTGGTGCACATAAGAATTCAACAAGCTGTCCAATGCATTGGTGCACATAAGAATTCAACAAGCTGTCCAATGCATTGGTGCACATAAGAATTCAACAAGCTGTCCAATGCATTGGTGCACATAAGAATTCAACAAGCTGTCCAATGCATTGGTGCACATAAGAATTCAACAAGCTGTCCAATGCATTGGTGCACATAAGAATTCAACAAGCTGTCCAATGCATTGGTGCACATAAGAATTCAACAAGCTGTCCAATGCATTGGTGCACATAAGAATTCAACAAGCTGTCCAATGCATTGGTGCACATAAGAATTCAACAAGCTGTCCAATGCATTGGTGCACATAAGAATTCAACAAGCTGTCCAATGCATTGGTGCACATAAGAATTCAACAAGCTGTCCAATGCATTGGTGCACATAAGAATTCAACAAGCTGTCCAATGCATTGGTGCACATAAGAATTCAACAAGCTGTCCAATGCATTGGTGCACATAAGAATTCAACAAGCTGTCCAATGCATTGATGCACATAAGAATTCAACAAGCTGTCCAATGCATTGATGCACATAAGAATTCAACAGACTAATGTACACTGGATTGATATATGAACAGCAAAAATAAAATATAAACTTCATTATATATGCTGTTAATAATATATAGGATTTCATACATTTTAACCAGTACATGGTAAACTAAAGTTATCCCCCCCCCCCTCAACTTTCAATGTCTGGCATGTTGGAGCATGCATTTGCTAAAATCTATAATTTATTGAAAGTTGATGTATTACTGTTTTTTCAAAAGATAGGTCAAAGGGCAACATCTAAAACAAATAACAAAATTCACCTAATAAGACATACCGGGTACAGTTAAACCTGCCTTAAAGGGCACCTCTATATAACAAATCACTGTCTATAAAGGGCACCTCTATAACAAATCACTGTCTATAAAGGGTAGCCTCATTTTCCCATTAATGAATGGTGCATATAATTTTAATGTGTACATAAAGGGCTGTTTTTCAGGTTCCCTTCAGTGTCTCTTAGGGATGGACCATTTAACTTCCAGGGGGGGGGGGGGGGGGGGTTATGTTTTTTTTTCTAAAAAAAATATTCTGATTCCCAATGTTGCTGAAAAAAATATTCTGATTTTGGTTAAGGAAAAAAATAATAATCTGATTCAGAGTTTTTGTCATATAACCTAATGTTAAATTCTGGAAAAAAAATTTGTGCTTTGAGCGACAAAATAAATAAATATTCTAACTCTTGTGTTCTGAACGAAACAAAAAACCATAACCCCCCCCCCCCCCCCCCTCCTGCAAGTTAAATGGTCGGTCCATAAAACCATAACCCCCCCCCTGCAAGTTATATGGTCCGTCCCTTATATACATGTCTGACTGGACTTGACATTATTAATCACTGGTTCTTAACTAGTATGTATAAACAGGTTTAAAACATATTTCATCAAATCCCCATTTCTTAAATTACAAGAAGGGGAATACACATAAAAAAACTTAAGAAACAACAATTGCTTTTAAAACTGACAACCAGTTTGAAAAAAAAAAACTGGTTTGAACAACCAATTTATAAAATAAAAATGTTAACTATCTTTTCGACAAATTTGTAAAATAAAATGTTAACTATCTTATTCAGAATCAGATCGCCTCTTCCAAACGTCTTCATATGTTGGATTCATATTGAACTGTTTTTTCTGCTCTTTAACCTCCTCAATGTCCTCATACATATGACTCTTCAGAACTCTTTTTTTCACCTGATCTGCTTTACTTTCAGACTTGACTTCCTCATAAAAATGGTCCCTATTTAATTGTGTGCCATTTTGATTAGTCACACTATGAAACGCACCTCTAGATTCAGCTTCTTGAACACTTTCATAATTTGGATCTGAGGACGCTGCAAATTCAGGAATACAGTCCCTTACTGTCTGATAATTTGGATCAAGAGTTACATGCTCTTGATCAGATAGGTTTCTTACATGGTTATCCCCCTTTGGAGATACAGCACCATTGGGTAGTTTCCCTTCTGCTGATTTTGTCATAATGTGTTCTGCTGATTTTGTCATAATGTGTAAACTGTCTAATGATGGAGGAGCTGGCACATTTCCTTGTCTTACACCTGTAAAATTAATTAGCATATCTTAAATTGTCCAAACCTACTATTTTTGTCAGCCATGTTGTTATTGTTTTTTTGGGGGGGAGACTGATGACATACATATATACAGTACAGAAAAAGACATACCGTGATTGATCACTCCGAGAGACATAATTTTTAATCCTTTAGACATATCATCACGGACATAACCCCTCTGTGATAGATCTAAAAAGGGCCATAAAACAAGGTGGTGGGGATTAAATTTTACGGCTCTCGGTCACCTGTGCGCCGATTGATGTTTTACTGCCAATTAAGAGATTAGTGTTACATTATCTACCTGTTGACCTTTAATATCGTAAGCCGTAATTATTGCTACTGAAGGATGGATTTTTGACAATTAATTTTGTATCCTCTTGCTGTTAATATTTGACTGTTTGTCGCTTTTCATTGCCAATGAATGTGTGTCTTGTTATCGTTTTCGCTTGTTTTAGGAAGTTCTACTTTATGACCTCGAGTTCTATATTAAGAATTTTGTTGAAACTGCAACTGAACTTTATCTTGTTTAATTCTAATTTCTCATTTTTTTCTTCTGTTGGGCTGAATTCAGTATGTATTGAATTATTCGTAAATACGGGCTACTTCATTAATGTATTTTTTGTTTAGCCTACAAGTTAAACCACAGGTGCAGATTTTTGAAGCACAGACTTTGCAAGCGCAGGTTTTGTAGTGTTTAGTTAGTAAAGAGCAGACGTAAAATTGAATATTGGTTTATTTTGTGTCTTGCACTTTTACCTCTCGTATTCCACAGGACTGCAAAGCTTTTTCTGTTATTGTTCATTTAATGATTGACACGTTATGAAACAAGTTCTATTTTTAGAATCATTATTTAATACATCATGTTGATAATTTCTTTTTCATGCTATTGATGCTGAAGAGTCACCCGGGTGTTGTTTTTGTCATATTATTTCTTATCATGACAGATGTATTTTATTAAAGTAATTTGCTAATATTCATTGTGTTATTCTCTCTAACTTGTTCCTTTGGTATTTTACTGTCGATGTTCCAATACAATATATATTTTTTAATGTAAAGTTTTTTTCTGTCTATTTCTTTTTAACTAGGATTTGGCTGAAATGTCATTTAAATTATTCCCTGGAGCTTGTGGCATTTTTTTGTTGTTGTATTCTTTATTTTATTTATTCATGTTTTTTTCTGTTTGTTTGTGATTTTTCCCCCCTGTTTTTACCATATTACGATATAGCTGAAATATTACCAGAATACTGAAGATCACCATCAATACACAGATATACTTTCCATAGATCTTTGTTTCCTTTATTTTGTCTACTTTCAAGCACATTTCAGTATGTATTTGATAGTAGACAAATTAAATTTTCGACAAATTTGTTCTATAATACATAAATAATAATACCTTTTTATGCGTCGAATGTGAAACAATTATTGAACATTTTTTAACTGTCAAAATAAGGTTTTGAAGTATGACGTAGATAAATATATAATATTTAGGATTTAAAAAAAAATAATATCACAATTTAGTCAGAAACATATATGTTTCTGTTTCTGCTTTAGTCTAGATTTTCCTTGTAAACATATGGCATTGGCTGTGAATATCAAGCTAAACTGGTGACATTTGATTTTTGTCAGATACTGTGTAATGTCAAACATTTGTTATTTGTTATAAAACCAAGCTATCAGTTCCTGAGGCTTCAAAGTTGCAACATATGCAAAAAAAACAGCCCCTTTAAGGGCTACTAACATCAATAAAAAGAGTCTTCAGTTGTTATTTACAAATTTATTAAATATCTTTAATTCCTTATTTCCTTTCACGTTTCTAAACTTTCTGCGGATTAACCTATATACCGCTAATTTCCAAAATATATCCGTAAATTTAGTGACTTTTGGACATGTAATACTTCTTTAAACGATCTGTTTATAAATATTTGTTTCGTATTTTTTAAATCAAATTCTTCAGTGACCGTATAAAAATTATTTAGTATGTATCACTATTATATGTATATGCTATTTAACTTACATCGTACTGAAAATACGCTTCTACAACGAAAAGGGTTTTAACTGGGTTTTCTATGAAGATTAAAATTGAAAAAAATACTGAATGTATAAAAAAAATTATTACATAAGGCTCTATTTTACTGTTTTTCTATTGGCCAGAAGCAATACACGTGACATTCCATTTTCTTTAGAAATGCCTATACCAAGCCAGGGTTATTACGGTTTTCACAGTTTTCCGGTTGTTGACTGATTTTGTCTGTTTATATACTTATGAGTTTTGACTTTCCATTTGTAAGATGAGTTCGGTAATTTTGTTATTACCCTTATTGATTAGCAAAAAGCAATTTCTGTGCAATAAATAACCCCCCTACCCATGGTATATCGACCCCCCATATCCATGGTATTTTGACCCCCTACCCATGCAATATCAATAAGGGGGTTCAAAAAACCATGGATGTAAATTGACCTTGGGGTCAACTATTACCATGGGGTTCAAAATACCATATGACACTGGGATTATGTTCAAGGATGTTTAAAGTTTTGAGGAAAGAAATAAAAATGTTTTTTTTAATTCTGAGGGAAATCTGAGACAGTATCTGAAAATAAAATAAAAATATGCAATATAAAAACGTAATTTCACCTGTACATCTTATCTGACTAGTTTACCTGTAAAACGACACACATGATTACAGGATTAACACTTGGTGTTTTATTGCCCCCCAATAAACAACTGATCACCGACATCACCAACATGAATTTAAAATTGTAATCCCCATCACTCTCCTAGACATGACCACTATCACGGTGATTGATCACGGTACGTCTCTTTCTGTACTGTACCCTGGTCTGTTTTCAAAATATATGCTGACATTCATG
Organism: Bathymodiolus septemdierum; assembly: GCA_963383655.1. Taxonomy (NCBI): domain Eukaryota; kingdom Metazoa; phylum Mollusca; class Bivalvia; order Mytilida; family Modiolidae; genus Bathymodiolus; species Bathymodiolus septemdierum. The sequence continues at coordinate 67,627,486 of OY726525.1, forward strand.
GTTAAAGAACCAATGAAAATTTGTGTAATAAACTAAATCCGTAATATATATATACAGGTATGTCTTTTATTCTCGATAAACCATCACTATTTGACAAGGTATAGAGAAATACATATAATGTACAATATATAAAATATGTGACATGTGACATGAATTTAATTTTTCAAAGTAATTAATGGTTTCTTTTACTACATCTCCTTGTTTAACACCTGTAAAATTAATTGTCATACCTTAAATTGTCCCAAACTACATTTAAATTGATTGATTGGTTGGTGTTTAATGCCAACTTTTGCAATATTTCAGCTATATCGTGGACTACATCTCAAGGACAAGTGGCATGATCTTAATTTTTCATAATAATGGTTTATTTTACTTTTCAAATATTTTTTTAATCAGCTTGTAGATTAATTGAGAAAAAGCTCATGTGATCGTGCGGAATTTTGGCATAAAAATCACACTTTGTAAAAGAACTACCCTGAAATATTATTCACGCCATATTAAATCTTAAACCACTGAGTACTGGGTAATTTTTTAACAATAATGCTTTGAGGCTCAGCTAACTAAAATTATTGACTCTGGTGGCCTTGTTATATTTTGGATCCAAGTCAAAATCACAAATCCGATCAAGTCCACCAAGGTAACAATCCCTGAAGGGATATAGAGTTATGGTGCTTAACTTTACTTTCAACAATATTTCAGTTATATTATGGCAGTCAGTTTTATTGGAGGAAACAAGAGTACTCAGAGAAAACCACAATGTTGCATCGAATACATCTCACCATGAGCAGGATTCGAACTCACAACTTTAGCAGCCTTCACACTAACCCACTTTCCTGAAAATTGGAATCAGACAAGTGAAAATAATGAAAGAATTTGCTTGAATAAATATATTATTTTTTTTTCTAAATTTGGCTTTCAGGCAAGTAAGTAGGTGAAAAAATTTAAGGCAATGACTGCTTTAGTGGTGATAGGTACTGATTGCACAGGTAGCTGTAAATCCAACTACCATACGACCATGACGGTCTCTCTAATGTTTAATGCTTGTAAATGTTTTTTATAAGTACCTACCTGTTGCTCCTATTTCAGCGTAATGATCTAAAGTAGGAGACTGGTTTGATCTGGTTCTGTTAGTATGATGTGCGACTACACCATCTCCAGAACCCCCTTCTACCTGTAAAACATAAAAGTTATAGAATTAATAACAAACATCATACATGTACATTCAAACCTGTATTAAAAAGTTACTTTTGTGACCACTTAAATGAGGTTCCATTGATATGAAATTTTCCATGACAGGAAAAGAAAAAGATGACCTTTTAATTAAGGTGACTGCTTAATAGAGGTGACCACATGGGCAGGTTTGACTTAATAGAGGTGACCACATGGGTGGGTTTGACTTAATAGAGGTGACCACATGGGCGGGTTTGACTTAATAGAGGTGACCACATGGGCGGGTTTGACTTAATAGAGGTGACCACATGGGCAGGCTTGACTTAATAGAGGTGACCACATGGGCAGGTTTGACTTAATAGAGGTGACCACATGGGCAGGTTTGACTTAATAGAGGTGACCACATGGGCAGGTTTGACTTAATAGAGGTGACCACATGGGCAGGTTTGACTTAATAGAGGTGACCACATGGGCAGGTTTGACTTAATAGAGGTGACCACATGGGCAGGTCTGACTTAATAGAGGTGACCACATGGGCAGGTTTGACTGTTTATAAATACATTTGTAATTCAAAATTTTAGGAGAAAACAACATAGAAAGAATTAATAGACAAACAAAGAAATTCAAAAGATTATAGACCACTTTCCATGGCTTACCAGGGGCTGCTCTGGCTCCCAAAAAGTAGGAGCCAGAAAAATCACCATGTGCCATTTTCAGGTGCCAGTTTTGAAAGTCAGGCGCCAGTTTAGGAGCCAGCTAAAAATTTTTTACAAAGAGCCAATTTTTTCGAACCAAAACTGTGGATGATTGCATGTACCATTACCAGTTTCATGTATAAATGGTCCGGATTTGTTTGTACAAATGTTAATGTCTGTATTGTACTTCTGTTTTTCATTTCGATTTCATCATCAAAAACAAAAAGATTTATATAATTTATTACAATAAATAATCAATAAATAACAACATAGACATCATCATATAACAACAGTTAACATACAATATGATACAAACATACATTCAGAACAGTCACTAAAATGCCCTCGTGCCTTTTTCGTAAGTTTTTAAAAAAATTTTATACTAAAACTGACTTTCTCTTGTTAAAAATATCGATCGATGTGTATGATCTGTCAATCAACAGATTACATCACAAAATTTGACACCTGTTGTTTGGTCTGAGTAGTTAATTACAGGTGATCAAATTCAAAGACAATTAACCTTAATTAGCGGTCATTCATTTTGGTGAAAGAAATTAATAAAAAAAATTGAAGTGTCAGTGGCTTGTTGTGTTCAGCTTGGTACACTACTCATTCCCAAGCTACTCAGGATTAGTGTCACAGCCACTCGTTGTTATAAATATCCAGAAAAATAGAGTATATTTCATCAGTTTCAAACATGCCTTCACAGAAACGTTGTTTAGCTCAGCTGACATGCGACAAGCAGAAGATCGCTAAGCAATCAGAATCACTCAATCAGATCGTTCTTCAACATGTCAACACAGATTCCATTCGGTACTAGCTGTTGTTTTTTTATTTAATAAAGTGAAAAATAAGTGCCAATATAATAAAATATGGCACATTTGTTTATGTCATTGATGTACAATTTTTATTTTTAATGACATTCGAAAATTTGTATGTTGTGCATCACGGTAACTACGTGCTAAAAATAGCAAGGAAGTTAAAAATAAATTTTTTTTGACTGCATTTTGGCTACTATTTTTGAGTTTGAATATACCGTAACTGGAAATAAGTGTCTGTCATCTCCGATTTTCCTCTAGATAATTCATGTAAAACAATTTTTTTCAAAACATGATCATCTAATTACACTTCAATTAACAACAATAATACGATCATAAATCATAATTGGCGATCAAGATTTCCACACCTCGATAAATTGTTTACCTGTTTTTCTTTGACAGTTAAATACCGACACGCGCTAGCAGACGATAAAACTTACCTGTCTTTTACGGATTATTGATTTTTGTTACGGTACACAGTGATTATCTATAAATTTACACAAGGAAATCTAGGCGCCAAAAAAATCGCCAGAAACCGATTTCAGTCGCCAGTCAAGAAAAAAAATCGCAAATTGTGACATTGGCGACCGACAGCGCGATCCCTGCTTACTAGTAAATCTTATGGTCAGCATATAAATCTTAAATCTCACCATTGTGTAGAAATTTTCTTTTTCCAAAAGAGGAAGTGAGGCTGCCTGCATATCAGCTTCTGTTTCAGCGACTGTTTCATACGTGTTTCTGGATAATCTTTGGTTGATACTAGCTAGTGATTCTCTAACAGTTATCTTATTATAAGGCGGTTCTCTCTTCTGTTGTTGCTGGAATGGACCTTAAAAAAAATCATTAATTTTTGTGAAACAATTTTTTGTTTGTTCCGGTAATTTTTGGCTGTCGGCCTAAATACCACCCTTCTCCACCCATCTTTGGGTAGTAATTATCCTTATTCCACCCCAACAAGTCTTTGATCTAACTTCTTAAAGTGTAGAAGCAGCATATACATATATCATATACGCCACTCGAGCATTCTAACCATATTACTGCAATGGCGTCATATGTACAGGTTTAAATGTAAGACATCTTTGAAATACCAAACACTACATTTGTATAATATGTACGTCATATATTAACAAGTTAAACAATGTATTTGTGTTTGAAGGTTAGGGTTATGGTGTTTAACCCCACTTTCAACAATATTTCAGTTATGCTGTGGTAGGCAGTTGTACTGGTGAAAGAAACTGGAGTACCTGGAGAAAACCAAAGTCACTGACAAACTTTATTACATAATGTTGTATCAAGAGCACCTTGACATGAGCAGGACTGAAACACACATTTTTAGTGGTAATAGGCACTGGTTGCACAGGTAGTTGTAAATTCTACTACAATACGATCATGACTATGACAGCCCTGAAGGTATAAAGAAGTATCTAATCAGTAAAAAGTATGATTTCTTTATCTATTGCTCCAGTCACTATCTGTAATTAATTTTAAATTGGAGTACATTTTTTTAACAGGTAAATATAATTTGATGTTATATTTTCCTTCACTAGCTACAGGTTTCGTCCGAATATAAAACAATTCTATTCTAATGGCATATAAAATTCAATGTACATGCTATAACATACATGCCAACCCTCGAGAGACTAAAAGCGGTAGTGGGTCTAGGGTTTGCCACCCCCCCCCCCAGAAAATTGTTTTTCAGATGGATGCAAAATGGTACATTCTGTTGCATCTTGGATATAAAATCTGTTCAGTCAAATCTTTAAATATAGTATGAAAAAACCATGAAAAAATGGAAATTAGCATTTTACATATATACAAGTCAAACCTCGGTCCCTCGAACTCGGATGGGTCGAATACCATGGATGGCTCGAACTTATTTGAAAGTCCCGCCAATTTTCCATATATTTTTAAGTTAAAAAAAAATATTTCGCTCGAACACTGATACCTCGAACAGTCGAACTTAATAAATGGTCCCATCAATAATAAAATCACGAGTTTTACCATATCAAACTCGAACATCTCAATTTAATTGACAGATGTACGTTGAATGTGCTTACATACAAATGTACATATATATATGATTAATCAATCTACTGGCTTGATAAATACACTTCAATATAAAATAGCGGGGTTATGTTACTTAAAATCATTTAATCCACGTCATCTCATGTGTGTGTTACAATAATATATTATCAATTATGAGTGCCTATTGTCGAGTATGTTTTACTATTAAAGTGGAAAAAACATTTCCTGGTTTATTGTTGAAAACAAGGAAGATTTACTAATATATTTGAGACTTAAATAACTTATTTTTCACAATTTTTTCACATTCACAGCTAAGTTGATAAAAAAAAACATGCTAATATTCACATATGAAATTGTAAAGATGTGCTTCAACCTGGAAACCAAGAACCTCACATGTGCTTTCCCCCTCCTAGAAACCCGGACAACCACTATCAATAGGACAGGCAAGCAAGAGAAGCGACTGATGAAAATGCCCCAAGGTTTAAAAAACAGAAACTTAATTTTTCAGAAATAAAATGTTTGTGGTATCAAGTCAAAACTTGTATTACCTGAATTTATACAGTTAATTACAACACATGATATACAGTATGTATTTTTATAGAGACAAAAACTGACAAATATGACATTTTAAATATCCCAGATGGTTTTAGTTATGTTGCAAAAAATAGAAAAATATTTAAGCATAAATCTGGAGGTATTGTTGTTGTATATAGAAATAATCTTAAAAATCATATTAAATTTAAGTATTTAATAATGACCTTTTATTGGGATGTGTATACATCCCACCTGAAAACTCTATATTCGTCAATAAATGCATTTTTAGATATTGAAAATGAATTAGAAAAAGACATGAAATGTGCACTTGTTGGAGATTTTAATGCTAAAACAGCTGTTTTAGAAGATTTTTCAGAACCAGATGAAACTTTTTTGAATGTTATGGATGTAAATGTAGAAGATGGCCTATTTAGATATCATATTGCTATGACTACCAAGTTTTACTTGATAATAATATTTCCTTAAAAAGATATACTCAGTGTGAATGCAGACCAAATAATTTTGGACGAACACTTTTAGAAATGTGTAAGTCTGCTTTGGCTATATTTGAAAAGTATTGTCATCATTGGAAATTGAAGGTTAACTTGCAAAAGACTAAAGTAATAATATTTTGTAAAAGAAAATAAAAAAATCAACCTATTTTTAAGCTATGTGGAGAGAATTTACAAATTGAAGACTCTTATTCATATCTAGGTGTTATATTTAATTATAACGGCTCTTTTGTGAAGGCAAGAGCTAAATTGATGGATCAAACTCCAAAGTTTTATATTGTTTATAAAAAATTGAGAAATATATCGATTCCAATAGATTTACAATTTAAATTGTTTGATACACTTATACTTCCAATACTTACTTATGGCTGTGAAATATGGGGTTATGAGAACACTAAGCAACTAGAAAAACTTCACCTACAGTTCTGTAGAAATATTTCAGGTGTTAGAACCACTACTCCAAATTTTATGACATGGGAGAACATGGTTGAACACCTATAGATATATTATGTATAGAATTAAGGATTGTAAATTTTTGGAATAGACTTATTTCAAACGAGAAGAAACTTAGTTTTATTTTATATAAGATTATGTTTAATTTGAGTATTATTGATAATGTTCAATTTAAGTGGCTAAAAATTATCAAATCAATTTTTGAGAAAACTGGGCTTAATTATCTATGGAACCAACAACAGCCAGTTCATTCAGTGCAACTAAAATCTATTGTCAAGCAAAATCTGACTGATCAATATATTCAAAACTGGTTTAACCAAATTGAGAACTCTTCTAGGGGAGAATTTTATGGCATATTTAAAAATTAATTTAATTTAGAGAAATACTTATTGAAATTATTACCACATGAGAGAAACATGATAACAAAGTTTAGATGCAATAACATTAAACTTCCAATAGAAACTGGAAGATGGTCGAATACTCCCAGAGAAGAACATATTTGTCATCTGTGTAATGTTGGTTTAGGTACTGAATTTCCTTTTATATTTGAATGTACCTCTGCTGATGTACAAAGGCTTAGATGTCAATTTATTCCAATTTATTATACTAGATATGCAAACATGTACAAAATGAAAGGCCTGTTATCTTTGTGTAATGTTAAGGTTCTGAAAAAATTGTCATTATTTATATCTAAATTGCAAAATGTTTTGTAATTATATTCTGAGGCTGTATTATTTTAGGTTAGTTATATCCGTCATTATGTAAAATGTTTTGTATAATATTCCTCTTGCTACACTTGTATATATGTGTCCGAGTGAATAAAGAACTTGAACTTGAACTTAAAAATGATTAAATATTTTTTACGAGAAAGGCCAGTTTTACTGTGCATCAGTTATCATAGGTAATGAAACTGTGCCGGGTCAGAACAAGATTTTTTTCTATTTAAAATTACGGGACCTCGGTGGCTCGAACTTCCAATAGCTCGAACATATTTTGACAACTACCTTCGAGTTTGAGTGAGCGAAGTTTTACTGTATATATATGTTTAGGAGTCATAAGTTCAAAATGTAGTGCTTCAAAACTTTATTTTAAATACAGTTTCTGATTGGTTTAATGATAAAGAATTGACCAATGGAAGTTTCCGGTACAAATTTAAGAGGGAAACGATTACGGAAAGGGCCTAAATAATTTGGATTTGTACACATTTATACGTCGTAGAAATCTACCAGAATAATCAACATGTGAACAATTCATGATAATTTTTTTTTTACATTTTTTTTTAAATCGGTAGGAAAACATCTAAAATTGGTAGGTGGTAGAAGACTTAAAAATTCGGTAGACTACTGCGTAAATCGGTAGAGTTGGCATGTATGCTTATATTCAACCTACTACAAATACAATCATTGAATAAATGATCAATCATATAACTACATTTTTGTACTCTGTATAGGTATATCATACAATAAAATAAAATAATTGTGAATAAACGTGTAAATTCTTGGGGTTATATATACATCTACATGTATATATATTATAGCGAGTGTCGATAACTTGAAATTTAATTAACTGCACAGACTTTATATGTAAACTGTAATCATATGACAATACTCATGAATATTCATAAAGTGACCACAATAAAAATGAACTTTATTTATCTATAAATAACATTATATGAAAAGAAAGCTTAAACAGTGATGATCATCAATTCCACCAATATCAACAAAATGAACAATCTCTTCTCATCTTAACTGATGTCACTGAACACAGAAACACCACAACATGTGACGTTGGCAATCAAGGTCCTGGCTTGGGACAGGCACAAAAATGTGGCTGGGTTAAATTAGTTAATGGGATCCCAACCCTCCCCTCTTGTAATTTATGTCGATCCCCCCCCCCCCCCCCCCCCCCCCTCTTGTAATTTATGTCCCTTGATAACCATCCAAGAAACTACTAAAACTATAAATCTATTTATAGATAATCATTATAAATCTATTTATAGATATACCTGCTTCTCCCATATCACTGTTGATTGGTTGTTCAGGAGATGATATATCTCCACCATTCTGTACTAATGATGACCTCTGTGAACTACTTTGTACCACAGATGACCTTTGTGAACTTATTTGTACCAGTGGTGACCTCTGTGACCCTGAACCTATGAGTGAATCATCCGGTTCAGCATATTCATTGTATCTTCGGGGAGGTTCTTGAGGCAACGAGTTATGATCATTATTATCCTGGGACTGAAAATTAAACTGGTTCTGTAATGTTGGCGTGGGTGTCGATTCTGACCTTGACTTCATAACAACTGCGTATTCATCGGCTGATTCTTCCATTATAGAAAACACCTCCCCATTATGAGAAACATTTGTATTTTGTGACACATTGATTCTAGTTAATTGGTTATTTCTGGTAGATTTTGGTTCCACGGATGCATAAGCATCTATCACTCTGGACGTTCCAGAAGAACTTCCCTCCATATTACTTTCATTGACCTTGTTGTAAGGGTCGTCTATTGGACTATTAGGTAACCAATCAACATCCCCATCAACTTGATTGTAGGGGTCATCTTCCCTGACCCTAGAATATGGCAAGTCATCTTTCACTTTTGAATATGGGTCGTCGTCTTTCACTTCGGAATATAGGTCATCCTTTACTTTGGAATATACATTAAAACTTTGACCTGAATCAGACTCAAGGTCATCCCTGACCATTGAATAAGGGTCAATGTCCATAACGTTTCCTCCCGATTCCTCATCTTTTAATTCAGAATATGGATCTTCAACAGTTTTAACTTTCGTGACTGAAATTCTCTTGACGTCTGCTATTGATCCATCACTTCCATTATTTACAGTGGCATAATTTTCGTCTTCATCAATATAATTAGCCGACGGAA